>CM070905.1:1842500-3042500 GCA_036417435.1 Inia geoffrensis | reverse complement strand
ACCCTACCTGTTTGAGTGTTAGTTTCACCATTTCTCCCCTCACCTTTTCACCAAAGCTGAGTATCCAAATACGTGCTCAGCAAACTTGAAAAACATCTTCTGTTTTGTTTCTTTGCTTGTCACCGGCCCTGGGAACTTTGAGCTGCCTCTGCCCCGCAGAAGTTTGCTTATCATGCTCAGAGGCCATCCTCATGGCTCCACAGATAAGACACTCATTGCTGGAGGTCCTGGTCATGAGCAGTGACTCACCTGCCCAGCCTGTGTGGAGCGGGCGCCGTGCAGGGCCCGCTGTCCTCAATGGCACTTATCACGGAGGATGCTTGTGAGATTAGCTTATTCTTTAAAATGTTCACAAATGTTTCAAGGCGACTTGTCGAGCCAAACGTCGAGCCCCTTGAAGATAAAACTTCCTTTCAAATGAACCATGAGTTGTCCCCAGGTAGGACTGAGGTGAGAGGGGAGAAAAGAAGTGGGGTGGGTTCTGTTACGTGTCAGATGGAGGAAGTCTGACACGTAACAGAAGGGCCACGTCCGCAGGGGATCAGTGAAGAAGGCTGATGGGGGTAGAGGGTCACAGCCAAGGCCTTTTGAGCTGTTACAACCTAAGGGTCACAGAGCAGGTGTGTCTATGGTGAGGGTCAGGGTAGAGCCACCTCTCAGACTCCAAGGGAGATGGGCCAGTGCCCCTGCACTGCGGCTCATGTGGCTTCACTAACAGCTCGAGTGCCTGTCCAGACCAAGGTCCCCAAAGCCAGACCCCCTATGACTAAGGCAAGAAACCCGAGCCCAACCACTTTTCCTGGAAAACGTAGTAACGGTCACGCTCCACCTTCTACACTCCTTTCTGTAGTTATTGAGGCCACTACGTTTGTAAAACCACTTGTCCCGACAGGCACGACGTCGGTCTCCCAAAACCAGCAGTCTTGAGACCAAGCACACCTAAAGCAACATGTGTGTGTGGGAGAGGGAGAAACGCTGTGGGGAGTGAGGATCGCGGGGGGCAGGGGCGCTGGGCACAGTGGAAGAACTGCCTGGAGCCCCTGCCCTGAGCTCGACTGTCCGCTCGTGCTGGGACCTGGGCGCGTGATCTAATGTGTGCAGCTCTGGTTCCAGCCGTGGAACCAGTGGCCCTCTCCTCTGACGTAGGAGCTAGTGACAGGAGGCGCGTGAAGACTCACGGCGTCAAGAAACGGTTACTGAATCTGAGTGTGTCATTTGTTTTCTCTCTTTCAGAGATTTTTGACCTAGAAACAAATGAACACGTACAGAAAGCCATAAACGATCGGCAGATGCCTAAAGTAGAATACAGGAAAATCGAGATTGACGATTACAGTAAGTGCTACGTTTGCTCCTTTAAACGGGAAAGCCAGCATCTGCTCTGAAACAGCCTGACCATGATGGCCGGGCGGGGGGTTGCGGGGGAGCGCGGGCTAGAACTGCATCCTCAGCAGCGAGGGGGACCGGGGGCCAGGTGGAGCTCAGGCTGAGCTGACTGCGCTCACCGCCGGCATGCTCACTCTGTGACACAAAGACAGGAGCACGGGATTTCTGTCCTCGAGAGGCTGACAGTTTATTAGACAAGACCCCAGGCGGAAACCCGCTCCTTGTTGGGGCGGAACCGGTCATGATACCATCCAGGAAAACGCGTCCCCCTGGAGACTCCCTTTCTGTGCCATTGATGTCCTTGGTGCTTCATCCTCTTCCCTCTGAATGTTGCTCGTGGGCTGAGGGGCGTCCTGGAAGCTGGAGAAACACAAAATGAGGGATTGGTGGCCGGTGCAGCCCGCGGCCATCCAGCGCCCTGCCTTGGCCTGTGTCCTTCTCCCTCTTGAACCGCCCGTTCAGTCATTCAATAAGCTTTTACGAGCACGTGCCCTGCAGCAGGCACCCCTAGGCTCCGAGGACCCCAGAGCACTGGCCGGAATGGGACTTGCATCTCCTGGAGGGAAGCAGGGTTCGCATAGCCTCCTCGCCTCTGCAGACAGTCCCCCATCAGCCCAGCCCGCAGTTTCACCACCCAGCGGGCGTCTGTCCTGGGGAACCTCAGGTGCACAATGCTCCAGACGCATCTCGCCGTCCTTCCCCCAGCACTGTGTCCCCCTCCACGCGCTCCTCCTTTTGAGGGTGACACCCTTCAGTTGTGTTGACTGGTTTCAGATAACTTAGATTTCAAACCTTGAAGTCAGCTTTGAGTCATCCATTCAGGTACCACCTGCCCCTCGTCTCTGAGGGTGGTCAACAGACTTCATCTCCTGAGCTAACTTAGAAGGTCGCCAGGGATCAATGGAAAAGAGTGCGGAGATTGACTAGTGATGCCTGAACTGCAGGCCTGGGCCGGGGGAGCAGGTGGTAGCCCGAGCCTGTGTCTGTCGCCCCAGCCCATGTCTGGAAGCTCGTTGTCTGCCCTGTCCCTTCAGTGGGACAGCGACTTGTCACTAGGGCTGGTGGGCCCTGGAGTATCACTCAGCACCCCTTGTTAGATTGGACCCAGCCACCTGACAGACCGTGAGTCCCTAAGGGCAGGAACCAAGGCTCAGCTTGTGGAACAAAATCAAACCCCCCCCAGACAGTGCATCCCGTAAAGCTGCGTCCTTCAGCAGAAAGGAATGGCCCAGGAGCTCAGGAGAGAGCGTGAGAATGGACTGGGTTCCCATGAAGGCTCCCAGCAAGGTGGGACTTGAAGGGGCTCCTGGAGTCGCTTTCGGTTGGCGGAGAAGAGGGGAGAAGGAGGCAGAAGTGTCAGCATGGTCGGTCGTGGGGGGGTCGGGAGCCTGGTGGAATTCCAGCCGCGGGGTTGTCCCAGGTGGCAGCCAACACGGGGGCCCTCGCCCTCCAGCACCTTCATCGTTGTCCTATCGTTGGGCCACACGGAATCACACGTATATATGGGAACCTTTCTAAACATCGCTAGAGATACAGGTAGGGAGAGAGATTCACCTGCGACAGTCAGAGAAGTCGGAAAATAGGATGTGTTTCAACCCCGCTCCCCCCGGCCCACAGGTGCAGAGGCTTTCTCTTACAATGGCCCTTGTGCACTCACTCTGATGAGGGGCTGATGGAGGAAACAAGGAGGAAGGGCCTGAGGCGGGAGAAGAGAGAGACTTAGGAGCAGCATGAATGGAGCCTGCAGTCATGCCTGGCGGGGACATCACTGCCCACAGGCCAGGGCCATCCCCACCGCCTCTCCGGGTCTGGGCTTCTCTCAACGTCCCTGAGACGCACGCAGATCCCACAGGATGCACCCGGCTGTGGAACCGAGGGCAGTTTTGCGTGGCCAGGGAGCACAGCCCCAGGTGGCTGGGTTCAAGTACGTCCAGTCCTGAGCGGGAGAGGAGCTGTCAGTCAGAAAGAGGGAGACAGAGGAACTGGGCCGTCCACAGATGCCCATCATCAGGGCTTGGGGGAACCACAGAACAGAAATGAGGGCCAGGAAGGATGCAAGTCCAGGCTGAAAGTGGGCTCAGGAGACCTGCAGGAGGCGCGGCTCTAACACGATAAGGCAGAGCGGGGAGACCCGGGAACCCACCACAGGAGCCCGTGAGCTGTTTCACTGGGACAGAAACCGGCAACCCCTAGTCAGACAGGCCTGAAACCAGCTACCCACAGGCAGGAAGCAGAACCCCTGCTGCCGGGGCGTGTGCCCTGGAGACGCAGCTCCTGACCTGTTTCATCTCAACTCCCCGCCTCTTCCCTGCCGAGCTGTTTTCTGTAAAGAGAGCAACTCTGACCATATGGGGTGTCTTGTACAGACAGCCCCATCGCTGAGACTTCGTATTGCCAGTAAGTGGGTCAAAGGAATGTCTGGGCTCCCGCGGGGATGGCCTCAGTGACTGGTTCAAACTACCATACAGAGCCTGGAGTCCAGTCGCTCAGGGCAGATCCGAGCTCATGAGAGCCCTCAAATTAACGGGGTGTCATCTTCGTGCTTTCCTTTTATAAGGAAGAACCAGAGGCAAGAAAACAAGATGACTTCAGATTGATAAGGATGGAGGGATGCAGGGATGCAGGGAAGGATGGATGGAGGGAGGGATGCAGGGATGCAGGGAAGGATGGATGGAGGGATGCAGGGAAGGATGGATGGAGGGAGGGATGCAGGGATGCAGGGAAGGATGGATGGAGGGATGCAGGGAAGGATGGATGGATGGAGGGATGCAGGGATGCAGGGAAGGATGGGTGGAGGGATGCAGGGATGCAGGGAAGGATGGATGGAGGGATGCAAGGATGCAGGGAAGGATGGATGGAGGGATGCAGGGATGCAGGGAAGGATGGAGGGAGGGAGGGATGCAGGGAAGGATGGATGGAGGGAGGGATGGAGGGATGCAGGGAAGGATGGATGGAGGGAGGGATGCAGGGATGAAGGGAAGGATGGATGGAGGGAGGGATGGAGGGATGCAGGGAAGGATGGATGGAGGGAGGGATGCAGGGATGCAGGGAAGGATGGATGGAGGGAGGGATGGAGGGATGCAGGGAAGGATGGATGGATGGAGGGATGGAGGGATGCAGGGAAGGATGGATGGATGGATGCAGGGAAGGATGGATGGAGGGAGGGATGCAGGGAAGGATGTATGGATGGAGGGATGGAGGGATGCAGGGAAGGGTTGATGGATGGAGGGATGCAGGGAAGGATGGTTGGATGGAAGGATGGAGGGAAGGATGGTTGGATGGATGGAGGGAGGGGTGGATGGAGGGATGCAGGGAAGGATGGATGGAGGGATAGGAGGGTGGATGAGTGAGCAAGCAACCTCCACAGGTCTGGCCCCACCCCCTCTACCCTCGTCTTTATCTGCAGACCTCAGGCAGACCACGTAAGGTGCAGGGCCCGAGCAAAATGAAAACGTGGGGCTTATTGTGACAGCAGAGCTTCCAGTCTAGCCAGGGCTCTTGCACAGGCCTGCGTGACTGCACAGGTCACACCCTATAATGCCAGTCAACCTCCACCGGTCAACCTCAGCTTGCTGCCCGCCCCCGTCCCCCATCAGCAAGTTTTCTCCCATCTGTCACTTCCTACCACAGCCTTGGAGGCCAGATCATGTTCCTTCACAGGATCCTGTCTCAGCTTCTAGCCGAGGGCCCTCCTCCATCCACTCTGCACACAATGTTTCCCAAACCCCAGAGCACTAAGGGGTGCCTGCCATCGCCTCCTCCAAAAATGCAGAAAAGGGTCTTTAGAAACAAATAGCCAACTCCCGGCCCCCCTTGCACATGAGGTTTCTTTCCAGGGTGAGGTTTTACTTGAGGGTAAGCAGGGATGTAGATGCGAGGAAAGCAGGGACAGCTGTGTGCAGGGCCGGCATTTGCTCATCGCCCCTTGGGGTCCCAGGAAACCTGAACGATGTCGCCCTACGGACCTGTTTTTATTTTGTTATGCTTTGTTTTTCATTTAATGCTACCAGAGGCTAAGGCTTTCCTTAGAGAAGCATTCCAACTCCAGGAACACTCTCTGAATGTATTCAGCCGCTTGTGGCCAAAGCCTGCCCATGGGCTTATCAGTGGCAGAAAGCAGCCCGGACCATGTTTTATGGATATTTCAGTGTTAAGTCCAGGGTCCCTGGGCCATTGATCTAATTTGCAAGCCATTAACATTCAGCCAGGATCAGTAATGAGACCCTGGTCAGAGCAGGCTGCTAAGCCAGCCCCCAGCCTGGGGTGCATCTACAGTAATTGTACTGAGGAAGCCACTAATTCCAATTTAATTGCTCATCTGGGCTGTAGTTATCGTCAATAAATAATTTCTAACTTGGGCAGGAGGGCTTGTTCGGGGAAGAACAGAGAAAGCAGTGAGGGAAACGGCCCCCTCCCTCCCAGCCTGCATCCTGGTTGCCAAGGACCAGATCCAAAGGACCTTGGCTGCAGGGCCCACGGCTGCACCAGCTCCCTCCCGCTGGCTCCGCAGGCAGCCAGACCTGCCCAGTTCCAGCCTGCAAACGGGGAGGCCCGCACAGCCCCTGGCTTTGCACGGAGGCTCCCCACAGCTCTAGCCTCTCCCTCAGGGCCGCTGGCCCCTGCCTCACCCCACCCCGCCCTCAGTCTCCGCCTGTCCCCACTTAACTACTTGTTGGGGCAGTGCTGCCTGGCAGAGAGGTGCACGCTGCCCTGGGGGTTCGTCCGCCCCACCCCATCCCTGCCTGGAATTTTGCTGTCAGCAAGTGCTCACAGGGGTCCAGGCTTTTCTGCTTTTCAACACTTTCCTGTTGGCAAGATTGCAGGTAAGCTTCAGATGGAGAAACTAAGCTTCAAAGAGGTTGGGTGCTTTCCCCAAGTCCAGAGTGAGCCAGAGTGCCCCTGTCTGTGGAGGACCGGCCTTAACCCTCCAGGGTGCCCGTCTCCCAGGCCCCCCGGGAGCACACCCCAGGGCGGGCACACCCAGCCAGCGCCCATCCTGCCCCTCCCTTGCTGGACTCTGACGTGCTGCCCTGTGTTCTGTTTCTGCCTAGACTTGCCCGTTCAGATCCTCAAGCCAGCGACCTTCTCCGACACCACCCACTACCCCTTGCTCCTGGTGGTGTAAGTATCCCAGGATGAAACTCTCAAGGAGATGGTAAGCGGGAGCCTGATATCCACTGCAGACTAACCACTGGAAACATTCAGCAGGCTGTTTCTGTAACAACTGCTGACCCCAGACATCAAAGGAAAGTGGGGCCCCAGCCGATTTCGGGGGATTTGCCACAGTGAGTGCAGGACTTGAGTCACATTCCGGGAGTCGTGCTTTGGTGGCCGGTCAGCGGCCCCAGGGACAGCAGGAAAGCTGATGGGGAGCCCACCCTCACCGTGCAGGGCGGACGGATGCACCCGAGGTCACCCCAGGCCCCGGGAGGTGGGCCTGGCAGGGTCTCGCTGGGGCCAGCGGCTCCTCCAGTGCCACCAGGTGGCCTTGAACACCAGGCATTGGCCCTCAGGATGATCTCAGATCTGCCTTGTGCTAACTAGCAAAGGTTCTGGTTCAGATGTCGAGAACGACTTAAGAGCTTTCTGAGCACCTCTGACGGTACTGGGTCCTGATTAGGGCTGCCGCTCGCTCGGGTGCGTGAGTGGCCATGGGACGGAGGAGACACTGAGCCTCAGGGCTTCTGGGGATGCAGCCCCGTGTTCACGTGAAAGGGTCCAGGGGAGAGCAGAGGCCTGCACTGGGGCTCTTTAGGGACCACAGTGAAATCACCCACCCAGAGCCTGACTAACCCTGTGCTTCTTGCCTGGCGCCCGGCCTGGGGCCCAGCCCTCAGTGACGAAGGCTGCACTGTGAGGACGCCTGGCCACGACCCACTGTGCTGCCCCAGCTTATTGCCACTAACCCACTGTCCTCACTGTCTGGACTTGGCCAGCGACCACACACACACACACACACACACACACACACGCACACACACACTCTCACACATATACACACATACCACATGAATGTACCAAACACACACAACAACACACACACTCACACATATACACACGTGCACAACACACACACACAACACAAATATACACATCACACACACAATGCTTACATACACACACGCACATACCACATACACACACCAGTATACACAGCACATAAACACACACCACACACCCGTACACACATACACACACCCCTTGCCTGCGCTCCTGTCCCGGCAGAAGGCTAGGATGACAGTGGTGCAGTAGCTGTGGCCTCCTTGGTGGGGCGGCCAGCCTCAGAAGGGGCGTTGCATCTGTTGCTGTTTCTGGGGCCCTGGGCCTGGCGCCGGCCGTCCCTTCTGCTCACCCTGTGTTCCCCCGAGAAGGAAAGTCGCTTAGAGCTTCCTCACCCCCATCAGCGCTAGTGAACGCTCAGCAGCCATGTCCCCGGCTGCAAGGCCCGTCGGCAGCTCCGGCCGAGTCCTGCGTGAGAACACGCGCCGTGGGTGACTTGAGCTCACAGGGTCGTGCCCCCAGGCAGGAAACAGGGAAGCCACGAGAACAAGAGAACCCACACCCCACCCAGCTAAGTGCTTGGGCGATACTCTGTGGGGGGCGGTGGACAGGCTGCCCCCGGAGACGCGGACAGGAAGGCCGCCCAGGTCAGCCACGGGCTCTGCTCTGGAGCGAACCGGACGGAGGGAATTCCTTCAAACCAGGGGCCACCAGAAGGAGCAACACATGATGGGGACAAAGGCGGCAGCCCGGGAAACTGTGCCCAGGAAGGGCAGCACGAGTCAGGCCGTGTGGGGAGACCAACCGAGGGGGGACGTGGAAGGACTTTCCAAAGTTCCTCTCCCCGAGAACATGCCCCTTGGTGACCTTGTGCTCAGGGTGGTCCTGGGAGCTCAGTTTCCCCATCGCCCTCCGGGTGTGCAGAGTTGTGGAGCTGGGCGTCCTGGCCCGGGTCTCGGGTGCCCTCAGGGGAGGGCACTGCCAGCGCCTGGGGAAGCATCATCGGACCAGCTGTCGGCTGGACCAGCCGCTGCTGCGAGCCACGTGCCAATCCCTGGCCTGTCTTTCCAGGGATGGCACCCCGGGGAGCCAGAGCGTGGCTGAGAAGTTTGAGGTGAGCTGGGAGACGGTGATGGTGAGTAGTCACGGGGCCGTGGTGGTCAAGTGCGACGGCCGTGGCAGCGGCTTCCAAGGGACCAAGCTGCTGCACGAGGTGAAGCGGAGGCTGGGCTCCCTAGAGGAGAAGGACCAGATGGAGGCTGTGCGGTGAGGACCCCCCGAGGCACCACTGGAACGGGGCGAGAGGGGGAGGGGGGGCGGCCGCAGCTCCTATCTGGGCTGCACCGTGGTCCTCTCCAGACGCGTGTTTCTTGTCAACACACATTTCACCTGCGATTTGCTCATACTTACAAAGTCTTCGGGCCATTCCGCAGTGAATTCCTGCTATAGTAATCTTCTCCCAAAGACTCGTATCCTCGTTATCACATAGCTCGGTGGCCTGTCCGTTTCGCTGATTGAAACCGGGTGCAGAGACCGTGACGTGGGCGTGCTGTGGTTGTAGACCTTGGCCGCTGACCACGGGGGGAGAGCCGGGCTGGGGGCATGAGAGAGAGAGGACGTGGGTGGGGCTGGAGCCATGCAGCAGGTCACCACGTTCCTGAGGAAGGACCCCCTGCGCTTCCAGGCAGCAAGTCAGAAGCCCCGCTCAGCCCTGCTGACGGGCACATTTTGTCCCTTGGTTTCTTCACATCCCTGTCACTGAGGCAGCAGGACGGATAGAGTGTCACCGAGAACAAAAAGGGGCTTAGTGCAGGGGACTGATGCTCAAAGTTATTGATTGAATTTTATTGTTGCCCCGGAATAAGAGACGTCAAGAACCTGTGCCCGACTAACTGGCCTGCAGGCGCATCTGTAGAAATAGAGTTTTCACAGTTTTATGGCACAGCAGACCGTAGGGCCAGACGTGACTTTACCAGGGAGATGCAGCTAGACCACAGACTCCGGTGCTCGGAGGGACAAGAATAGCACGTCGCACGATTGTCATCCTCATTGTGAATCGGCGTGCACGAGGTTGGACACTGGGCATCTGGAAAGGGCGGCATACAGCGCCCAGATGAATGAGTGCTGACTGAAGGGCTGTAAGAAAGCTGGACATTGCATCCCATGTGTCATCGTGACTGTGTGCTCTGCAGGTTCAAAAGATTTCACTTTACTGACTTTTCAGAACATTTTCTCTCTTGTTTTTAAAAAGATTGATGGCACGTGGTGTGTACTCAGTAAAGAATTTCTAAGTGGGTGAAACCATGAGTGCATGAACGAATGGCCCACTCTCCTCAAGGGAGTCGTGAGCTGGTGAAGAGAGGCGACACGATCAGACCAGCATGTGCTACAGGCAGAGAACAGGGGTAGGAGAGATGGCTGAGGACCCGAGTCTGGGAAGTCGCTCCCGTCAGGATGCTTTTGCCTGGAAGTTAACAACAGCACAGACACACGCGCACACACACACACCCAATGTTAAACATGCTTTAAAAACACGACACTGTATTGGCCCTGGAAGTCCAGGGGGACGTCAGGCCTCGGCTTGGTTGCTCAGGGACCCGACAGTGCCACTGCAGGCCCGGCTTTCTCGTCTCTCCGCTCAGCCAAGCACGTGGCCTTGTGCTGAACCTCTTCTCACGCTCACAGGACGGCTGCCAGAGCACCACCAGCAGGTTGAGCCACTTCCAGAAACCTCCAGGAAGGAAGGGAGGAGCCTCCCCAGGGGCACCCAACAAACCTCTCCTTCTGTCTCCCTGAACCCAGAAGTATCACCCAGGAGCAGCGGGGGCAACGCCCCTGAGACCCGGTGGGCTGGGCACCGGTCCACCGCCCCAGGCAGAGGGAGGAAGGGTGGTGACGACACAGCCGGGAAAGGAGGAGAGGCAGCAGTGGCACGTGGGCCCCAGGGACCCCTCTGGAGAAGCACGCGGGCCCAGGTCAGGCTCGGGAGGCGTGGGACAAGGCCGACCGCAGAGCCCCCTCCCTCGGAGCCCCCCTCTTTTCGTCCTTCCCCACCTGCTGCCCTGCTCTGACTCCTCCCAGGAAGCCCGGAGTCCTCGCGGGCCCCCCGAGGCCCTGGGGGAGGACGCGGCGTCCTTCAGACATCCCGCCAGCCTGGCTGGTGTGGCCGCCCCACTCTGAGCAGGGGACGAGAGGGCACAGGCTGTTTCACACTCACGGTGCTTCTAAAACTAAGGGATTGATCGGCCATCTGTTCACAAACAGGGAAGAACCTGTTCCAGAGCAACAGTAAATAACGTGAGCTCTCAAGCCACTGAGGCTCCCAGGAACAGGAGGACGAACCGTCGCAAGCCTTACAGCCATCAGCAGCCGCGCAGACCTCCCCCAGAAGCTGATGCCCAAGTGTCTCAAGCCACGGAAAACTCTACGAAACTTTGTTTAGGATCTGGGTCTGTATTTTCATTAGAAAGAAGTAGCCCAGTCAGTTCAGTTTAAGAGACCTTGAGACCGGCCCCCGACCCTAGCTCCCCAAAGCTCCCCAGCCCCAGGCAGTTGTCCCAGCTTCGTCCATCACCTGGAGGAAGTCCTGGAGCAGGGGCTCTCCCCCGACCACAGCTGGAAGCATGTCCCTCCCAGGCGAGGGCCACGCGAACGGTGGTCTGGGAGCAGAGGAGCACAGCCCTGCCTGGAGGGGCTTCTAGGAGGAGGTGGCTTTCTGCCAAGACCCCACCTCAAAGGGTAGTGGGGATTGCCCGGGGAGCGCGAGTGCGCATTCCACACCGACAAAGTGCTGTGAGCAACGGTCCCGGTAGCACAAAGGCGCATGAGGTCCAGGGCCCCCAGTAAGCCCAGTGTGGGCCGCGCTGGGGCCAGGGGACGCCTGGAGACGTGGGGTGGGCTGAGACCCTCCCACACCATCTTCCGGAGCCGCCGCCTGCCCTCCCAGCAGCAGAGGTCCCTCAGGGGAGTTTAGCACGGAGGTGACAAAGCCACCTTTATTTTTCAGAACCATAATGCTGGTAGCGGTGTAGCAGGTTTTATGGGTCAGAGTCCTGGCAGGAAACATTCAAATGGGGTGATTTAAGGAGAGAGAAATAACGTACATGTCTTCAAAGGCATATGGCAGGGTTAGGAAGATCCAGGGGATCGATGGGGAGTACGCTGGGGCAGTCGGAGTCCCCGGGAGGGCAGGGGCAGCACATGCCGTGGAGGAAGCATTTCTGCAGCAGGGGCAGCAAGATCTGTAAGCGAACAGATATGGAGACGGGCGTGGAGCGGGGCGGTGAGTTCTGTGTCCCTCACGACGCTCTGCTGCCCCCCGCAGAGGGCAGGACAAATGTGCTGACCACGTTCCTCCCGCTGGCCCCTCCTTGTTGCCCCATCAAGTCTCTGGCTGTGAGGCTCCCTGACTCTGAAGGTGCTGAGAGCAGCTGTGTGGTCCGTGACACCTGCGTCAGCGTGGGTCCCCAGGAAGTGGTGCCAACACACACTTAGACGTGCAGAAGGTGTGTTTGTGCAGGACGCGGGGCCCAGAGCGCAGCAGGGGCAGAGCCGTCAGACTGCAGGGGCTCTGACACGGGAAAGGACGGGACACAGAGAGCGGGCTTCCCGTGGCAGCTGGGCTTCGAGCATCTCTGCCAAGCAGAGGCGGGCCTTGGAGGACCCCTTGCCGGTCACTGGCGGGGACAGCTTGAGACAGTGTGGACACGTGGAAGGTTGGAAGGTGCGAGCACTGCCGCTCCCAAGGTGTCAGCCCACCTCCCCCAGACACGCTCCTGGAGGCTGGAGCCTCCTCCGTCCTCACTTGGGGCCTCTACAGACCCTGCCGTGGAGCAGAGCTCAGCGCCTGCTCCATCGAGAAGGACGCTGGGGCCTTGCTGTGCCTCAGAGCATCCCAGTGATAAAACACACGCCTACACCTGGATCAGGCTGGTCTGCCTCAGGGCTCCACCGCTCTCCAGGAAACAGGCGCCACACAGGAACTGCCCGCTGACGAGTGGAAATATAGCAAAAGCTAATAAAAGTATTTGATACTGGAAAAAACTGTTTTCCTTGGGAGACTCCTGAGTACTTTACAAACGAGGATCCTTACCAAGACCTGTGGTTTTTAGATCAGGAAGTGAATCGCCAGGTAATTAAATGAAGGGGTTGCCGGAGACCAGAGGCTGACTGCGAATGTGGAAGTAGGGCTGAGAATAAAAATCCGATGTATTTTATGAATTGGAATGGCGCCTGAGACCCGGGCCCTGTGCCCTTCGAGGTTCATGTGGCTCTCTCCACGCTCCGTGGTCTCCACAGACTCTGCTACACGATCCCAGCAGTCGTGGTCTGGACCTCAGGCTGTGGGGCAGAATCCTCATGGGGCCAGGCTGACCATTTCACCAGGTATTCCCAGACGCACGTCTGTGTATCAGGGATTTGGGTCCTTAGAAGAGAATTCAGAAACTTGGAGAAACATATTCAATGGTTCCACGTGTGTGGGCATACCTGCCGTGCTTTGAAGGGCAACCTAGGCCGTGTGTGTGTGTGTGTGTGTGTGTGTGTGTGTGTGTGCGCATGCGTCTGCACACACCTCCAACTCCTAAGCCTGGCAGATGTGACTTGAAGTCTGCCAGGCTATCCTATGATACCTGCACAATGTTTTTAAAAAGCAAAAGTATTAAAGTGTTGTGTTAGTTTCCTAGGGCTGGAACAGCAAAATCAAGGTGTGGGCAACGCCGCGCTCTCTCTAACACCCGCAGGGCAGGGGCCCTTCCTCGCCCCCTCCAGCTCCCCGTGGTCGCTGGCAGTCCTTGGCTTGTAGCTGCGTCCCTCCAATCCTGCATCTTTCACTGGCCATGTCCTCCCTGGGTCTCTGTGTCTCTCCTCCTCTTACAAGGACACGAGTCACTCTAGTGTGACCTCATCTTAACTTACTAATTACATCTGCAGTGGATCCTATTGACAAATACTGTCCCATACTAAGTTTTGAGGGATTAGAAATTCAACATATTTTGCAGAATTCAACCCATAACAAAGGCTTAAATGATCCACACAAATTCCCTTGCCCTTCGCCCAACCCCCCACCAGCCCCGCTTCCCGGAGACATAACCACCCTCATGCGCATCATCTCCTTCATCAAGTGTTCATCTCGTCTCTTCTGAGCACAGTTGTCCTCACGTCACGATTCCTCATCACGTGACTTCCTGTTGTCGCAGGTGAGGATTTAGCTGCTCTGTACCATCATCTTCCCAGAACTGTTACATCAACTGCCTGGTTAGATCAGCAGTCTGAGGCGCAGGCTCACTACGTAAATGGTGCTGACCTCAGACCCTGGTGGTCTCTTCGTGTCCTACTTTCCTTTACATCACTTAATTTTTCCTGAACTGTTGCTTTGTCTTTCACTTGGGTAACTCTCTATGTATTGGTACCTGCTCATAACATTTCCAGTTGTTCCTGCATGCCACTCAGGCTCCTATGAGTATTCTTCCCAGATGCTCAAACATACTAGTAATCTGTCAGTTCCAACGTTCTTTTCTTGAGCTGTAGTCCCCTTTCTTCTGGTCCACTTGGACCAGGTGTCTATAGGGTCACTTTTGAGGCCCTTTTCACCACTCTCCTGTGTTGGGTACTTTGCACACACCCTGGGTCATGGGCCAAAAGAGCAACAGATATATGTCTCCCTTTTTATTTACTTTTTCCTTCATAGATCTAGAAAACATCTCAAAATGTCTTTATTCTATTGCCACATTTGAAATTATTGTTTATCTAGATATAAAATCTACAAAGAAAATCATTTCTATCTAGAAGGCCCTGGAATCGTCCACCACGTGTTGCTGGTGAGAAAAACAATGTCATTCTATTTGCTGATCCTTGTAGATGGTCTGCTGCTTTCTCCTTTTCAGAAGGGCGTCTGTGATCCTGGTATCCTGAAATTTCAGCCATTGGTGTGGGGCTTTTCAATCTGGGGAATAATTGTTCTTCAGTCTTGGAAAGTTCCTACTATAATGTGTTGATAATTTCTCTTTTCTCTCTTGTTTCGTTCTGGAACTTTTATTGTACTATTTTGGTGCTTCCGGTTTATTCTCGTCATACCTTTTCTCTCCTATATTCCAGCCTTTCTGTTGAATGTTTATTTTCAGGCATGACACTTCAAAATCCCTAGCCTTCTCTCTTCATCCAAGAGCATACTATTCTTGTCTAATTGGTTCAATATTTTTTGTCTTTCTAGATATATTAGGATGATTTTCTTCTGTTCACTGAATTATCTCTGTTCCCTCTGGATTCCTGAATTATTCTGAGGTTTTTTGTTGTTTGGGTTTGGGTTTGGACTCTCTCATCTGGAAGATTCTTTTTTTTTTTTTTGGCGGTACGCGGGCCTCTCACCGTTGTGGCCTCTCCCGTTGCGGAGCGCAGGCTCCGGACGCGCAGGCTCAGCGGCCATGGCTCACGGGCCCAGCCGCTCCGCGGCACGTGGGATCTTCCCGGACCGGGGCACGAACCCGCGTCCCCTGCATCGGCAGGCGGACTCTCAACCACTGCGCCACCAGGGAAACCCTCATCTGGAAGATTCTTTACTTTTCTGATGAAACCTGGCTGCCTTTTCATTCATAAGAGAAGCACTAACCGGGGTGCCAGTTCTGTGTGCAGATTGTGAGCTGTTGGCAGGTGGGCTTTACCGAGGGTGGTGGAGGGCATCCAGCTCCTCATTGGAGAGACCCGCACCCCTTGCTGTGGTGTGTATCCTCTCCAGGGGCGGTCAGCTTCTCCAGCCTGGGCATCGCATTCCCGAGTACCTGCGTCTGGGAGAGGCCGAGGGAGGCCCCTGAAGGACGCAGACTCGGAGTTGGCTTGCTTGTTGCAATCCTGCACTTCACCCCGCCCTGAGCCTGGTGTCCCAGCGTCTGGGGCCTGTTCTGTTTCTCCCCAGAAAGTTCCAGTGACATGTCTGAAGGTCCCACAGCCCCTTACTAGCTGAGCAGGAATTGGACACAAGATACCCTGACTCGGAGAGCGGGAGCTTCTGACAGTAAGGCCTGTGAAGTAGCCTTTGTCCCTAAGACTTGGCACTGAGGCTTACGGATGACACACGCTCAAGGGATGGATGGGGACGGGGGGTTGGGGGAGGACGGGAAGGTAGTGGGGCCAGTTCTATTGTTCTCAGTAGTATTCTGAAATGGAATCAAACATCCATCCACAGGATGAACATGAATGAATCATCAATTTTCCACAAATACTCTGGGGAAACAATAAACAGTAATACACAGTTGGCCCTCGTTATCCTTGGGGACTGGTTCCAGGACCCACGTGGGGACCACAGTCCTCGGCTGCCCAGGCCCCTTCTGTAAAATGGTGGAGCATATGTGCACAACCATCACACATCGTCCTGTGTACTTAAGATACACACATCTCTCCATCCCTTATAATCCCCCTACGTGTAAATGCTATGTAGACAGTTGTAAGTACAATGTAAATGCTGTGTAAATAGTTGCCAAGGTGAGGCAAATTCAAGTTTTGCTTTTTGGAATTTTCTGGATTTTTTTTTCAATATTTTCAATATGCAGTTGGTTGGATCTGTGGGTGTGGAACCTGTGGATACGGAGGGCTGACTGTAATAAAAGTACAAAAGTCACCTGAACTTGTATCATCACGAGAAGTCAGGACAATTGCTGCTCCGCGCTGGGCCCTCCTCTCGCCCCTCCCACCCCCGGGAACAGGGTCCGTTTGCTTCCAACATCATAATAGAAGCGCTGCTCCAACCATGAAGGGCAGGCCGGGTCCCAGGACGTGGGTGTCCTTGGAGAGTTGGCTGGAGAAGGATAGGGCACTCTCAGGGCCTAGGACCCGGAGGTTTACAGTCCCCCAGGCTGAGAAGGGCGGTCAGAGGGCACGGGGTGGCTCCAGACAGCAGACGCAAGAAAATAAACACCGGGCAATACCCAGACTGGGGTGACAGGAAGCTGGGGGAAGGAAGCTCCGCGGTGGTGACAGATGGAGAGAGGCAGCAGGCAGGCTCAGAAAGAAGCCAGTTACTGGCCAGCAGGTGGCAGGACTCCTGCTGCTGAGTGAGGGTCCAGAGCCCAGAAAGATTCCAGCCACTCTGGTGGGGGAAACCAGGGACCACGGGGAGAGCAGTGAGATGCGGGCAGGGACAAGGCAGGACCGTGCAGCGCCAGCCTGGGCGCCGGGCTGGTGGCTTCCAAGGCAGAGCTCTGGCAGGAGTGATTCTGCCACCAAACAGGTCCAAGACAGGGACCCTTCCCAGGAGTCGGGGACAGAGGACTCTGCAGGTGACGGGGGACCCAGTGCCCTGACTCGAAGCCGACTCGCACCCGGAGAGCCTTTTCTTCCTGCTGATCCCAGAGGACCCTCCCAGAGCCTGGTGGCTGGGAGTCACGATGTGGTCCAAGTGAGGGAGACGGGGACCCAGGCGGGCCTGTGAGTCTCCAGAACAGGCTCTGCAGCATGCGTGTTCCTGGTTGGCAACCAGCTTCACACGCCTGTGGCCGCCCCACAGTGATGGCAGGGGCGCTTGGCGTTTTGCGTAAAGTAAAAGCAATGACCAATGATAGTAGAATTCCAATATTTCCTTTGATTAAAGTAGGGGTTTTCATCCTTGAAATGGTTGGAGAACACGGCTCTAGACCCCAGGGTTGCACGGCTCAGCCGTGGCGCGCACTGACTCCCCTGTGTCTCCTTGACCTTGCAGGATGATGCTGAAGGAGCAGTACATCGACAAGACTCGCGTGGCCGTGTTTGGGAAGGTGAGGTCGCTGGGCCCTGCTGGCGCGCCCGCTGCTCAGACGCTGATTCACTGGGAACATCTCTGCTCCAGCCGCCTGCCCGCTTTTTTTTTTTTTTTTAACATCTTTATTGGAGTATAATTGCTTTACAATGGTGTGTTAGTCTGCTGTATAACAAAGTGAATCAGCTATACGTATACATATATCCCCATATCCCCTCCCTCTTGCGTCTCCCTCCCACCCTCCCTATCCCACCCCTCCAGGTGGTCACAAAGCACCGAGCTGATCTCCCTGTGCTATGAGACTGCTTCCCACTAGCTGCCTATTTTACGTTTGGTAGTGTATATATGTCCATGCCACTCTCTCACTTTGTCACAGCTCACCCTTCCCCCTCCCCGTGTCCTCAGGTCCATTCTCTACGTCTGCGTCTTCATTCCTGTCCTGCTCCTGGGTTCTTCAGAACCATTTTTTTTTTTAGATTCCATATATATGTGTTAGTGTACGGTATTTGTTTTTCTCTTTCTGACTTACTTCACTCTGTATGACAGACTCTGGGTCCGTCCACATCTCTACAAATAACTCAAGATGTTCAGTGATTCCAGCACAGGGAGCCCTCATCTGAGCCACTCATGTATCAATGTTTCTTTTCACACCATCTGGAAGGAAAGAGAAAAAGCAGCCAGATCCTTGTGGGAGTGCTCTGTGAGGCTTTTCAGATAAGCCTGCCATGGCTCTAGGGGTGGTACCCCAGGAAAGAAGGGGAGACAGGAGTCTTTATTTCTGTATGTCTTTCTGTGCAGTAGCCACGTTAATTTAGCAGGTTCACTTACGTGGCAGGGAGGGGGTGGGGAGGTTCATGCACTGAACTGTCAAACCAGAGAAGCTTCCACGGGGTGGCCCACGTCCGAGGGCCGTAGCCGGGTGTGGTGGGGTCGTGGCTGGGAGTTGGGTCCCTGGAGGACCACCTCCTATCGCCTTGGCCCCCTCCCCCGTTGTTAGGTGGCCTGGACCCGCAGGCTCTTTCTTGGTCTCAAGGCAGGAGCACAGAGAGATAGACACAGACCCGTCTTCCTCTGAGGGAACAGGCCCTGCAGAGGGGCCTCACAGTGACCCCATGGCAGGTGGAGGTTTGAACAGGTGACTCGAGAGATACTTGTTACGTCATCACCTCTGAGCCCAGGGTTTCGAGGGAGCCGTGTGCATCTGAGACGAGGGATCGCCCTGTGGAGGTCCCAGCACGCGTGCTGTGTATCCCACACCCACACAGGAGGTGCAGCAGCAAAGGGAGGGCCCAGGGGACGGATCAGAGCCTGGACGCCGAGTCCTAGGGCTCATTCTGTGCTGGCAGAGGCCACTCCCAGCCTGCGAAGCTCAGAGCCAGTTGGATCACTTACAGCATAACTTGGGGTGTCAGCTCTTACCTCCCGTCCCCATGGGAAAGTTACTGCCCCACAGACTGACCACGGCTCAGGGCAGGGCGCCCGGGCCCAGGTCAGCCTCTGTCCAGTCTCGGCTCTCCCCCAAACACGCCCTCTGTTTCTGGGAGCTTGGCCTCCCTCCTCTGGCTGCTTTCCACGTGGGCACCTGAGCATGGCCCCCACGCCTGGACCTTTCAAAGGTCACTGTGGACACAGACGCAGGAGTCAGGGAGCCGTGAAGAGGCTTTCTGGACAAGTGGGCGATTCAGCTGCCTGGGCATCGTGCGCTGTGTGGACGGGGGCCCACACGTCCTTCAGAACGCAGCCCACACCCCCGTCCCTGAGACAGGCCGAGGATGTGTGTGGTGCTGTTTGCTGGTCACCCCCCTTATCCACTCTGCCTGATGGGTCCCCGCCTCTTTGAATGGCACCTCAGATACAGGGTTGTGGACTCTGTGATTGCATCCCCTCCAAGGCAATAAGCCATCGATTCCTTTAGCTGATGGGCATTCAGCAGTTTCAGGTTCACAGCACACTTGAGAGAATTCCCCCTGCTCCCCCCAGCATGCACGGGCTCCCCCACTATCAAACCCCACCATTTGGTACCTTTGTTACGGCTGACAAACCTGCACTGACATCATCATCATCATCACCCAGAACACAGAGTTTACATCAGGGATCCCTCTTGAGGTTGTACCTTCTGTGGGTTTGGACAGATGTGTGATGGCATGTCTCCATCATCACAGGATCGCACAGAGCAGTCTCTCCGCCCTGAGGATCCTCTGAGCTCCACCTCTTCACCCCTCTCTCCCCTTCCCCAGCAGCCACTCCTCTTTTTACCGTCTCCACGGCTGTGCCTTTACCAGAGTGTCACAGAGTCAGAATCACATAGCGCGGAGCCTTCTCAGATGGCTTCTCTCACTTAGCATTTAAGGTTCCTCCAGATCTTCCCACAGCGTCATAGCTCATCTCTTTTTAGCACCAGATAATCCACTGCCTGGATGCACCACAGTTCATCCACTCGCCTACTGAAGGGCATCTTGGTTGCTTCCAAGTTTCGACAATTACGAACAAAGCTGCTCCGGTCATCCATGTGCAGGTTTTTGTGTGGATATAAGTTTTCAGCTTCTTAGAGTAAATACCAAGGAGTGCAGTCACGGGATCATATGGTGAGGGGATGTTTAGTTTTGTAAGAAACCACCGAACGGTCCCCATAGTGTTTGTACCATGTTGCATTCCCACCAGCAACGAATGAGAGTTCCTGTTGCTCTGCATCCTCACCAGCGTTTGAGGTTGTCAACACATTTTAAAAAACAAACTGCGGAATGACTGGTAAGGCTTTGGAGATTCCATTGACCATGAATATTATTTGCCAGAAACCGAAAAGACGGTTACTGTCTTTAAGATATTCCTGTTCTACCGAAGGAGCACTATTCTAATGTAACAAACTTAAATATATTGATCAAAAACAGTTAATTCTACAGGGAGTTTGGCATGGCCTGGACATGACAGTCCCCATCAGGTATGTGGGCTCTACACGCCCCACCCTCTCACCTCAGCACACGCACTCACGCTCGCCCACACCTTTGACAGTCTCCGTGCCGCACCCTGGTTCTCTGGGCCTTTGCTCCTCTCCTTGCCCACCTTTGCTCAGCAAGACGTCACATCTGTGCCCCCTTCCCTTTGGGTCTTGCAGGAAACAGGTGCATCTGGAACAGCCAGCACCCACGGCAGATACGGTGTAACGCTTTGCCCTCTCTGGAAGGCTCACATTGAAATTGGGGTTTTTCATGTCAGCCCCAAATAAGGGCAGTACAGGAAATGGAAGGACTGACCCACGTACACGACACGCGTGGACGTCTGTCCCGGGCAGACCCCTGAGCTGAGCATCCTGGTGACCAGTGCTGGAGCCCTTTGACATTGGCTCCTCATGGGCCCGCCCTCAGAATCACAGAAAGCGGGTTGGCTCTGCCTGTAGGCAAGGGAGAGGCAGCAGGGAGCGCTGCGTCAGAACGCTGGACAGCCGTCCCACACTACACGCCGCACTCCAGTCCCCAGTCACCCTCCACAGTCACCACCACGTTTCATCCTCGTGTTACTCGAACACGAGGCCCAGGAGGGGGATACTTGCCTCACGATATATTTAGCTGGAAAGGCATTTGCTTTCATCTTTTTACCTCCCTTATAATTTTTCAACGTTAATTTTTTTTAGAAAAACGAACTAGGTGACAGTGGTTGCTTGAGCCGCCGACCTCATTGTCTGAGGCTGTTTTCACCGGTGAGTTCCTGACTTCGCTCCTGGGCTTCTCTCTGCCCTCTCCTTCCCAGGATTACGGTGGGTACCTGAGCACTTACATCCTCCCAGCAAAGGGCGAGAATCAAGTCCCGGTTTTCACCTGTGGCTCCGCGCTCTCTCCGATAACAGACTTCAAGCTCTACGGTAGGGGCCCCGACCCTGTCTCCGCCCCCAGGCCTCCCTCCCTCGGCGCCCAGCCCGATAACCCGCAGGGTGGCGAGGCCCGCGGTGGAACCTCACAGACAGGGCCTGGGGGAGGGGGGAGAGGGACTCACGCCACTTGCTCGGAAAGTGGTCAACCCACCGCTGCCCCTCAGTCGCGTTCCCGACACACGAGACCAGGAGCCAGAACACGCCCAGCGCCTGTGCTTGCAGTGATGGGAGTGGCGCAAGCAGAAGGGAAGGGGACCCCGGGCCGCCCTCGCCCCTCCTCTCTGATCCCGCGGTGCGGCGGGGGCCCTGCGCCGGGTCTCTGTCCGGCGCGGGGTGTCTGGGGGCTCTGAGGGCGGGTGAAGGGCTGGGGGAGCTGCTGCCCAGAGGCCTGGGTGGCTCTGCCCCGCCCTCTGCCCCGGCATCTGCCAGCTCCTTTCTGCGACCGGACTCCCAGTATGGCGGGCAGACCCCGCCTGCAGCTGCACGGACATGGCTCTGTGGGCACTGCTGTGGGGGGGGGGGGGTGCTCCCTCTGGTCAGCCAGCCTCTTTTCTCTGAACGTGAAGGGCTTTGTGATGTCACCCTGTTTTTAAATGTCGGCAAGGCCCTCCCTGTGGGCTCTGGGAGCTGGCATTCGGGTCAGGGCGGCAGGGAGTCTGGGCCGTCGGCCCCAACTGCCGGCACCGAGCCAGGCTGATGGGGAATCCGGAGGCTCCTGGTCGCTGGTGTGCGGAGCCCTGCTGGGGGCCTGAGGTCCCTTCGGGGCAGAGGAACCAGCATCACTCCACGGCCGCACCCTCCCACGCCCCAGCTCGGCACCCGTGGACCGCGCGGAGCCGTCCAGGGACACCGGCGCGTCTGCAGCTCACCGGCTCTGGCAGCCGAAAGGCTCACGGCAGATGTGCTGATTTTTGCGAGTGCTCAATGCACATTCCAACTCAAAATCATACAGGAACTCCCCTAATTCCAAATTTTAATCATTTAAAATTATTGTCCCATGGGAATCCGTGTAACATATTCTCTGTTTTTCAAATTCAGTGAGACTTTCTCGGGGTTTTTAATCAGGCTATTTCAAATCTGCCTGAGTTGAGTGCACACAAACGCGCCCAACCCCACGCCTTGATGTGTCACTGTGCCTGGGACGGCGGAGAGCCCACGCGGTCTCCTGGGCTGAACTCAGGGGTCCCTGCACCTGTAGAAGGAGCTCGGTGCCCTGGACCCCTGGACTTCCTGACGGGGCGGCCTGGGTCCTCACGAGACCCTGGACCTGAGCCAGGGGGCAGGCAGAGCGGAGGCAGCCGACACTTTCTGAAAATAAGGGAACCTGATGGAAGTTGGCTCTTTGTATCTGTTCCCCCTTCTGGGCGTTGAAATGAAGTAGGGGCGGGGTGTGAATCCTGTTTATTTCGGAATCAGATCAGTTCGGTTTCCCTCGTGCTGCAATCCCACCACCACCGCTAGCAGGTCTAAGTGTCACTGTGGCGCCGGCTGAGTGACCCCGCAAAGACCCACGAGGTTTATGTGCTTCCTCAGAAGCAGATGTTCCCCGGGAAGATGGAAGGGAGTCCAGCCTCGGCCCCCAGCCCCAGCCCCAGGGCGGACCCCGGAGCCCAAAGGGGCCCCGAGGCCAAGGGCTAACGCTCTCCTCTGCTTGTGTGCAGCGTCTGCATTTTCCGAGAGGTACTTGGGCCTCCACGGACTTGACAACAGAGCGTATGAGGTGTGTTTGGGTTAGGGTTAGGGTTTGGGGCAGAGCCACCACTTGGCAAAAAACAAGGAGCCCTGCGATGATGCTTCTCCGAACTGCTCCCTCCCCCCCCCAGGCCCCGCCCCCTCTTAACTCCCTCCGGCCTGTGTTCCCTCCCTCCCGTGTCAAAGCCCATTCACCCGGGTGCCCCCTGATCTCTCCCAGATCGGTCTGGTTGCCCATTCTGGAACCGACGGGACAAGGCGGAAGGTGGGGAAGGGCTTCGGGTGGAGGAGTCTGTCGCAGCGCCGTAGGCTCAGGTGTGGGTGGCCCCTGGCCCGCCGCCCCCAAGAGAAGCAGCCCCTGATGGGGGAGCAGGAAGCCCCTCGGACACCGCCTCCTGGTCTTGACCACTCAGGCGGCTCAGTGTGGGCATCACGCATGCATCTCACTGGCACCGAGGAGGCCAGAGAGCTGCTGCAGGCCAGGCTGCGGCTTCAGAGCTGCAACCCGGGCACGGACAGCGGGTGCTCTGGCCAGGGCAGCACCTCCCAGCGGCATCAGTTGAATGAAGGCCCCAGGCCACCTTCAGGGGGAGGAGACCCTTTCTCCCTGCTTCCTAGATCTTCTCCTGTCCCCTTCCTCTTTAAAAGGGGTTGGGGCTGGGAAAGCCCAGGCCCCCGAGAGCTTTCGCAGGGCTTCCAGGAACTGTGCCCAGGACACTGCGTGGCCCTCACCCTCCGGGTCAGGGTTCCTGGGCTCATGCCCTACTCCCCACGGCGGGCGCTGACCCCTGTCGCCCACGTGCAGATGGCCAAGGTGGCGCGCCGGGTGTCCGCGCTGGAAGGGCAGCGGCTTCTCCTCGTCCACGCGACCGCCGACGGTGAGCCCCCGACACTGACCACGGCGCTCGGCGAGAGCATCGCCCTGCGTGGGGTTACGAGTTTTGACACTTTCCTCTTTTCTTCTTTAAACAGAAAAAATCCATTTCCAGCACACCGCAGAACTCATCACGCAGCTCATTAAGGGAAAGGCTAATTACAGCTTACAGGTACCGTGCTGCACGCCTGCCCTGCCTCACACCACACATGCCTTTCCACGGACGAGGAGCTGAGTGGTGCCCGGCCACGCATGACTGCAAACACTCCTCCGTCACGGCCATCGGAGATGCTCGGGGACACATCAGATCAGACAGATAGCTGGGCAGTGCTTTCTTTTTCTGCCGATTGATGGCAGCTCGGTTCTGCACTCAGGCTGTGTTTAAGCCCCTTTAGGCTCCACCACCTCCCCAAGCCCCCGCTCCCTCCCCGGGGGATGAGCGAAGGCGGGGCAGCAGCCACACCCCCATGCTCTCCGAAGAGGGGGCTGTCCCACACCGATGATGAGCGCAGCCTTGGCTTCACTAGCCTCCCCCCGGAAAGCACACATCTGCTAAACACTGTCTGGATGTCCCAGAACCTTCCGTGGTGCCGCGGTAGTTAAAGAGCACCGTCCTTCCCAAGAGCCCGACTCACAGGCTTGACCTCACTGGCATCAAGTGCTGACCCACCGGCTCTAGTGTAGGTGCTTTCCAGCGATGCACGATGCTGCTTCTGGAAACTTCTTCCATCCCCTTCCCGCCCTCTGGTTCACTGGGTGAGACAGGTATGACCCCGGTGGGCTTCTTGGGTCCAGGATAAACGGGAGACTTCCTCAACCAGGGCCCCAGGCAGCGCTGCCTGCCTGTCTCCCAGCCCTGGCTTTGCTGCGTGGCTGTCCCGTGCAGGGCCAGTGTGTGCTGGCCGGTCGGGGGAGGGCTTCCCGCAGGGAGGGAGGCCGGCTTGTATGCTGATGAACGCGGAGGGAGGGAGGGCCTTAGTTCACGTGACACTGGAGCTCCTTCTGAGAATGCTCAGGTCACAGTACAACGCTAAGTACGTCATATGCATGTGATGCAGCCGCGGCAGGTCCGATGGCAGAGCTCTGCCTGCCGGTGTGGACCACTCCCCACACACAGGCGAAGCGAAGTCAGCAAGGTGCTGGGCGACACCCACCCCAGGTCCCACTGGACACTGTGCAGGCGCGGCGAGTGTCTGAGACACTCGATGAGCTTGCAAAGGTGACAACTCCAGGTGAGGGCTCCAGGCAGCCAGGACCCGGGTAGGACGAGACATACTTCCTGCTCCGTAACCCTTTGTACTATTTGATGTTTAAGGTACATATAATAGCTCAATGACCACCTTCATAAATACGGAAATAAAGGTGAGTGTCATCATCTGAAGACATAAGAGGAAGACAGGGTTCAAAATGCAGGAAGCGGCCTGATATCATGGAAAGCACATGGGCTTTGGGGCCAATTAGACTTGGCTTTGAATCCCAGCTGGGACTGGGCCCTTTGTGTGGAAGTGGTGCAGTGCCCCTGGGTACTCGGTGTCATTACATTTGGGGATGGAATGATTTAGCTGCCCTCTTTTCAGCCCTGCCTATGTCCCAGGCCTTGTTCTAAGCATTTCAGAGGTATTCCATCATTCAATTCTCACATAGCTCAGCGCGCTAGATTTTATGATGAGGTCATCTGCATTCGACGGCCGGGGTCCAGGGAAGCCCCCTGTGCACGGCGCACGGTGAGTCAAACGCAGGTGCCCGTGGGAGCGAAGGTTTCCCCACTCTCACCGAGGTCATAGAGGCAGCACAGAATTCTTCCCCTTCCTTTGGGAGTCCTGATGCCTGCAGGCCTGGGCCGCTCGCTGCCTCTGTGGTCCCCGAGCCTGGATCACTGTTGCAAATTCAAACAAGCGGAGCGAGCGAGGCGTTCAAAGTCTGTTAAACGAAGTGTTTTCTGATTCCGTCCCTGGTTTGCTGAGGGCACCCTCCACCTGGCAAAGCCGCGAGGAGAAGCAGCCCTGAGGTGCCCTCCAGGCCGAGCTTCCGGCTGCGCGGAGCCCTGGCCGTGGGGCTCGGAGTCTCAGCGGCGCCCCGGCCCACGCCGAGGGCGGCCACGGGGGTAACTCCTCACGCCTCTGTTGCAGATATACCCGGACGAGAGCCACTACTTCAGCAGCGCCCCCCTGCGGCAGCACCTGTACCGAGCCCTCATCGGCTTCCTCGTGGAGTGCTTCAGGGTCCAGGACAAACTCCCGACAGTAGCAGCGAGAGAGGACGAGGAGGAAGACTGACCGAGTCGGCCCGGAGCGCGCCCGGCGCCTGCTGGACCAGTGGACACCGACTGGGGAGCCCCGCCTCGCTCTCCCTCAGGGGCCTGGGCGGGGGCAGGAAGCGCCACCTTCCCAGCATGTGTGTTTCTGGTCCTGAGGGCAGTTTTGCTCCAGAAACAAGCTCCTCCCCGGGTGGAGATGCGTCGTCGCTCACAAGGGCTTCCACGGAGCCTGGAGCCATCGCCACCCTGGAGTGACGGGTACCTGCCCGCGACCCCTCCCCGAGGAACAAAGCGAACGATGGATGGCCGTGCACAAGCTGGCCCTGGAGCTCGAGCTCACGAGCGGCCGCGTTGAGACCCGGCCTCCGCTGGGTACCGCTTCCACTCCAGGGCATCATACCCCGTCTGATGTCACCGCGCCATGGACCAACTAGAGCACAACTGTTTTCCCAGTACTTGTCCATAGATTGGCTCGCGCCTTTCTGTAATTAGGAGATTCTGCATTTTAAGGGGCTGTACGAAGTGTTACTGTAGCTACGCTAATGGTTAACCTTATGGAATTAATTCGTATTTTTCTATGGTTTTTACCAGACACTGTCTCTGGTCACGGGGTTGCTTTGCTGTGCTTTTTTTTTTTTTTTTTTGCTTTGTTTTGCTTTGTTTCGTTCAGTCAGTATGTAGGCTTTGTACTTGTTTGGATAAAGAAACAGATCAGAAGTAACTGCTCTCTCCTCAACGTCATCTTTAGACTTTGTGGAGACATTTCAGAACACTGAGCGGGAACAAAACATCCAATACTCTTCACTAAAAAAGTCTTAAAGGAAACCTGTCTCCCACCAAAGCTGCATTAGGATCTGGCTTGGAGTCGCATTGTGCATCTCCCTGTGCCCCTAGGCCCATCCTTTTCCTCCCTGATAAGCCGTCAAGTCTTTTCAGGTGACGTTTGGTTAAAAAACATGAACGAGGTGTTGACTCCACCTCCAGGTCTGTCACGTGTGCTGGGTGACAGGAACCCTGGAGGCAAGTGAGGCCTGCGCCGGTGTCACCCCGACCCTGGGGTGGCTCTGTCCCTCCGTGCCGCACGCAAGCAGTGTCGTCGATGTCCCTAGCCTTGTAAGACATCCTCTAGCAGGTGCACAGCCAGCATCCCGTGTATATTTCACTTTGTTGTATATAAAGACGGGAATGCGGTCAAGGCATCGCACCGCGTCCCCTGCCCTCCGCCTGGTTTTCGTCGTGTTCTGCCTGCATGCCCACAGCCTGGCTGAGCTGCTCTCTCTACAAGTGCTTGTTGGAAATACACTGACGACCGTCATCGCCTCTGGAGCTTGTTGACAGCCTGAGTGTCAGTTCGGATCTCTCCAGCTCCCGGTCCCCCTGGGAAGGGGGGCTCCCTGACATTCTTACCGGCAGAGAAGATACGTCCATGTAACTTTTGGTGTTTGGGGGTTTGGGTTTCATCTGCACGAGCTTTGAATGTCAGTTGTACTTAGTTCGATTGGAAGATCTCCGTCACAGGATTTTTTTTCAGGGGATGCATCACCGTTTGGGAAAAGGATGAATGTGCCGACCAGCAGGACCGCTTGAGCGCTACATGGCCATGCTTTTGCTATTTCAATGGGCTCGACCGGACTGCAAAGCCAACTCAGTCTGAAAAGGGAAGCCAGCTCTGGCCACAAGATCTGGCAGGAGGGAGTGAGGATGTGGCATGGTAGTGTTTGTTCATCCATATGGAATAAAACATTATTTTACCACTTGGATAGCTCTTTTCTTGCTTATCCTCCACCATGTCACCTTAGAAAGTGTACAGATGTTCAAGAAGTCTTTCAAGTACTCATTGACGCATCCTCAAGGGCCTGTGTGCAGCACATGAAACCTGCATCTGTGGTAGCAGCGGCTTGATGGTAGGAAGAACAGGACCAGTCAAATATATCAAAGTCCCAAATCAACCAGAAAAGAGAATTCGAGTTTCGTCTTAAAAGTTTCAGGGTGAAGCCATAGAGGTATTCCCTAACACTGAGAGTAAAATTGGCTGTCAGTTGAGGCCACTGCATTGCCCGCTAGAAAACTTCAGAAAAACCTGCCTCTGTTGGAAATTCACTCATTTTTTGTTGTTGTTAATTCAGTAAGTCTGATGTAGCCCAGCCTGAAAGCAGAGAGATTGGTTAAATAAACCCTTCCAAACCATCGAGCAGCCACTCGATGGGAAACCGACCTGGGAGAGCCCGGAGCCTGCACCTGCCCTGTGTGTGTGTGAGGTGAAGTGTGTGACACATGTGACTGTGGTTGCTTGTTTCCATTTTAATTAGTTTTAAAATGTTTTAATAAGACCATGAAGCTGTGGAACTCCAGAGCCCAGTACAGGGAGCACAGCCCTGACCCAGGGGCATCCCTCTTCCTCGGCATCTCCTGGGACACAGCTGCCTCGTTCACAGGGGTGCCGTGGTTGGGGGAGGGCGGCGTGTGTACCCCTGGCCTGAACACACGCTGCCCCTCCCTCTCTTGCCTGACCTGTCAGTCCCAGAAAAATGATCTCGTGAAGGATTAGTTGCCTTCCCGAAGCCCCTGTTAAAAACCTCAGTGTCACAAGAGACGCTGGAAGGATATTTCAGAGATGCCCTTGGGCCTCCTCTGTCAGCACGTGGCTGTGAGCTCTCGGGACAATCACAAGAGGAAGGAACAGGAAGCCTGTTAGCGCGTGGTACACACACTTAGGATATCCAGACCGTATATACAAGGAGAACGCTGCCCCGCGACCAGCAGCAACCAGCCCCGGGCGGCCAGGTCTCGACCAGCATTTGACAGTTTTCTAATGTCTGCCCCCACTTCCAACTTGGGACCAACTGGGGAAAACCTAACACATCCCCTAGGCAGTAAGAGCCCTGCCCCAGCCCCCAGGGCACCCCTGAGGCCCCTCTGCCACCGAGAAGCTGTCCCGCTCCCCTGTCTGCCTTCAGTCTCCGTGGAGCACACGTGAGGGTGGTTGGCCCCCACACCCCAGCCAGCCCCCCGGGAAGCAGACTCTGCTTGCTCCGATTTGGGTGTGCATCAGTCAGCTAGGGCTGCATAACAAAGCACCGCAGACTGGGCAGCTTAAACAACAGGAATTTATTTCTCACGGTCTGGAGGCTGGTAGTTGAAGCTCAAGGTGCCAGCGAATTCGGTTCCCAGTGAGAACCCTCTTCCTGGTTCAGAGATGGCTGTGTCCTCACCCAGCAGAAAGAGGGGGAGAGCTCTGGTCTTTCCTTGTCTTATAAGGACACTAATCCCATCACGGGGGCCTCATCCTCACAGCCTCATCTAACCCTAATCACCTCCCAAAAGCCCATGTCCAAGAACCATCGTATTAGGAGTTAGAGCTTCAATATATGAATGGGGGTGGGAGGGAGACACACGTTCAGTCGGTAACACGTGGTTCTCATCTTCACGCAGGCATTCTAGAGAGAAAATAGAGCTGCCGAGGAGCAGGTGGGGACCCTGGGGGCAAGTGGGAGGGAGAGGACCCAGCCTCGGGGACACTGCTTCATGGGTGGGGCTTCTCAGGAGGTCTGGACGGGCAGGTCTCTGGGCGCTGGCCCTGAGAGGCCTGGGCTCCCTTCTGCAAACCACAAACTCCAAAAAGCCGTTCACCATCTGAATCTCATCACTCACACTACACAGGTAGGGGATTAGAAGCCCTGAGGAGGCAAGGGAGTTGCCCAAAATCACACAGCAAGGCAGCTACAGCCCTGCGTTGCTTTCCCCTCGCACTGTTTTCTTTCATGATAAGCGAAGCGCAGGCGTCCCTCCTGGGTCTAGCACGTTCCTCTGGGCACCAGCACTGGGCCCCAAGCACAGCCCCTGTGGCCAACACAAAACCAGGCTTGCTGGAAAGGGTGTCAAGGTCTAGATTCCGAGCAAATGACAAATCCATGTATGCTTCCAATTCCTGTTCAGTTGAAGCCTCTTTTGTAGGAAACCTCTCATTGGATCAGCCTGCCAGGCATCCTCTGAAGCGGTATATGTGTCTTTAATGTTTCCCAGATGGGATCTGAAGCCACTACAAGTCTGGGAGTAACATTTGGAAACAGAACAGCCTGAAATGGTCACACCCTCTAGATCGAACACCCTCAACTCTAACGCACATCAGAGTCCACCGGGCACTTTGGAAAGCAGACCCCTGAGCCCCAGGATGATGACATACACGTGTACACTCGCACACACACACACACACATGTCTGGGAAGCACCGCACTGAATGATATCGCCCCACAGAACCTAAGCAGGAGTCCCCAAGGCTGCCGTGTGGCAACTCCCATGACATCCTCCAGAGGCCCCTGTCTGTCTTCTCCGTCCCCCTCTCTGGTCCCTGAAGGTGAAGCAGGCCCCCGGGTCACAAGGTGGGCGCTCCATGCTGGGGGCGGCAGAGAAGGAGGGACACGCCTGGGCCCCCAGCGCACGGCTGCACCCCAGCCCCGGGCCCCACCTGCTCATCTTGGGCTTCTCCACTTCCTGCAGCTCCCACATCACCCTGAGGCCTGGTCACGCTGGCCAACCCCCCAGAAGCATCGGTGTGGGACCCGGACTCCCACACATACTCAGGAGGGCATTCTCAGAAGGCAGTGGGTTATTTCCACTCATGAGACCACATTTTTACACAAAGGCTGATGGAACCCGGTTGGTTCGAGTGGATTTTATTTACTGCCAGGATTCTTTGTAGATGAGAGGGTATGTTTTTTTAATAAATTTATTTATTTTATTCTTGGCAGCATTGGGTCTTCGATGCTGCGCACGGGCTTTCTCTACTCGTGGCGAACAGGGGCTTCTCTTGTTGCGGACCACGGGCTCTGGGCGCGCGGGCTTCAGTAGTTGTGGCTCGCGGGCTCTAGAGCGCAGGCTCAGTAGTTGTGGCGCCCGGGCTTAGTTGCTCCACGGTGTGTGGGATCTTCCCGGACCAGGGCTCGAACCCGTGTCCCCTGCGTTGGCAGGCGGATTCTTAACCACTGCGCCACCAGGGAAGTCCAAGAGGGTATATTTTTTTAAAGAATATATTTGGTATAGTAACATATAAAGATAGAGCAAACTCATTGACTAGTGAAGAAATGGGCCCAATAATACCTCCAACTTCTGCTTTCAAAGACATTAAGATTGTTAGAGCTGTAGGGCTTGGATTACATCAGATGTCTGGCTTTTAAACAGACTTTTAAACAAACCACTTTTACAGAAACCTGAGTATTGTCTAAAAGTCAGAACAATCATTCACTGAAGGAAGATGACCCACTGAGCTGGACTCCGGTGATCGTCTTGGGGGTGGGCTGTCAACTGCCTCTCTGAAAGGAAGCTGAAAGGAAACTCGGGAAGCAATGATCTGTAGTTACAGCTGCTTCCTGTGGGAGAAACGCTTCCACTGCCACCAGACTCACACCCTTGAGAACAGAATGGGGAGCGAGCTGTGAAATCCCTTCTCGGGCCACTTAGAAGTGGTGGGATTCCTGGCCGCGGACCCTTAACATTGGCTAATGTGGTAAGTCAAGGGGCGGGGCTTCTAGGGCCGGAGGATGCCAGCAGAGGGAGGAGTTACGGGCGTCGAACAAAACCACACTCTCCGTCGTGGCCCTGTGTCTTCAGTGGCACCGGGGGTCTTCCTGAAATAGAGCCTGACCCCTGCCCACCCGATGACAAGCCCCTGGAGGCAGGGAAAGCGCTGATTTCTACTGCATCCTGTCCTCCCCTCCCCGCACAGGGCCAGCGCTGGGCTGTGAGCGGCGGAAGGGGACAGGCGGAGCTGGCAGGACATGGTGTGGGGAGTTGCCCCCCGAGGCAGAGGCGGGACCACCACTTGCTCTCAAGCCTTGGGAATCCCACCCCGCAGGCGGACCCTCTGCTGTGCTGGGGGAGGGGGAGAGCACTTTGAGGGGCTGGAGCTTCTCTGGAGCTTTACTGAGCTCACTAACTGGCAGCAGGCTGTCCGGGGAGCCCCGTGCAAGTCAAAGGCCATGAACGGTGGATGGGGCCTCCCTGCTCCGGGGTAACAGCCTCCCAGCAATGCTCGGGCTCGTGCGAAGCTCTTCAGGCTTCGTCAATCTCACAGCACGCAGCTGTGGGCACTTCAGCACAAACCCGGCAAATGTGTCTTCAGTTATTCAATCACTAGGCTCAGGGACCTAATCAACTGCTTGAAGTGCCATTTGTATAAAGTGTCAGTTACCGAAGAGTTTCAGTGCTGATCTCCCGTCTGGAAGAGTAAGATTCTCTCTCTCCTGTCTCTCCCCCTTTTACCCTCTCCCCAGAGCAGTCCTGCTGAATCCACAGCTCAGAGGGGCCCAGCCCGGCGGGAATAGGAGAGCGGGGGAGGCGGGCACAGGAGGGGGCCCGGCGGACGGGGTGCAGGGGTGGCAGCAGCCCCGGTGGGCTGCCTTTCTGGATCGGGGTGAGCGTGGCTCCACCGTGCTCTGGCGGCGGGACCCGGTGCTCTGCCGGTCTTTCTGAACTTTCGTTGCATTATTTGTAAAAAAGAATGGCAGGGGTACTAGTTGCCTGGGGCTGCTGTTAACACAGTGCCGCAAACCGGGCAGCTTAAACAACAGACACGTGTGTTCTCCCGATTCTAGAGGCCAAAGTCCGGATCGAGGCGTCGGCGGGGCTGGGCTCCTGTAAGGCTACAGGGAGAGATCTGAAAGCCTCCTCCAGCGTCTGGTGGTCCCTTGGTTGGGGCAGCAGAACTCCGACCTTCAAACGGCATCGTCCCCGTGTCCCTGCCTGTCTGTGTCCACGTTTTCCCCTTTCCATGAGGACACCCCTCCCACTGGATTAGGACCCACCCTAACGAGCTCAACTTCACTTGCTCATCTGTGGTGATGAAGGAAAGACCTCCAAATTAGGTCCCATTCGGAGGCACTGGCGGTAAGTTAGGACCGGGGGGTGGGAGGCAGTGATGCAGCTCAGTCCCGAAAGCAGGGTTTCCTACCAGGGAATGATCTGGGCGTGGCGGGAGGAAGAAGGCACCGGGCTGCAGGGCGGCCACAGGACAGAGAAGCCCTCCCGGGGCTGCAGAAGCCTGTGGCTCCGGGAGCAGGCCCTGCCCCTCCCACCCCGTCCTCTGCAGGAGGCAGCTCCAGCAGCCAGGCTGCTTCTGGAGGGAACAGGAGCTGGACCCACCGTGTCCTCTGCGCTCCTGGGGACGGGGTGGCCACAGCACCACCGGACCCTGCAGGGCCCCCCCTTTCCTCAGGCATCTCTGAGAGCCCAGATTCTCCCAACATCCACCTCGGGAGAGCTGGGAGGCGCCAGGAACCGTCCGCGGGCCTGCTGTCGGCTCTCTGGTCAGGGAAAGGCCACGGGGCCGGCTGCACACGCCTGGAGGAGCCTGGTGCAGAGTGGGGCTGAGTGGCCAGCTCCCTCTTGAAACCCAGGCAAGTGCTGCTGTGTCTCTCAGGGGTTCACCCATGCCACTGAAGGCCTTTAATTTTAGAAAATCGTAAAATGCAGCTTAATGGCAAGAGGGAGGTGCAGCCCTCCCCCAAGTTTGGCCTAGAAAGACCCTTCCCTGAAAACCATTGCGGACTTCCAGCTTTTTGAGCGTGAGCTGCCCGTTCTCCTTCCTTGGCCCCTGCAATAAACCTTCCTCTGCTCCAAATTTTGTTCAGCCTCACTGTGCGTCAGGCACACGGACTTGGGTTCGACCACGGTTTGCCCTGAGGAAGCCATCTTTACTACAGACAGCTTGGTTTTACCAAAATATCCTGCCAGTCACGGAGGGTAAATTTCCTAAGAACACCCTTGGGAGAGTGGTGGGCTTTCTGCTGGCGGGGATCCGTCGCTCACTGGCACACGATTTCCCACCTCCCAGGACCGAGTGGCCAGATGCAGATCCGATGGTCAGCAAGCGAGGTACAAACCCAACCAGCAAGAATGGTTTGACACCTGCTGTGCCTGGCAGGCTGGGAGCTTCTCAGAGGAGCTGGGCTGGCCCTGGACCAGCCATCCCGTCCCCTGGCCTCCCAGAGAGAACGATGACGACAAGGAGAGGCCGGGCACCGCGTACAGGCCACAGGCTTCAGAGTCAGATGGGCTACCCTCCACCTGCCTGCTGTGTGTCCTGGGGCAAGTGTCCTAAGTAACCTCTCAGGGCCCAAGTTCCTCCTTCGTGAGGCAGAGACTAACTCAGAGGGAACGGTGATGTGACCGTCGGTGGAATCTCCTGGCCTGCAGTAGTCAGTAAACTGAAGCTGGTATTATTCAGAACTGCTAGAATTCTTTTTTTTTTTTTAACCGAAGAGCTGGAAGGATGCCTGGTCCTTTGCATTTCAAGTTTCCTAAACAACCACCCGAAAAATCTCTGGGAAACAGGTTTCCAGGCGCTGGAGGTGGGCGGGCTCTAGTCCGTGGGAAAGTGATGGGTGGGCCGAGGCTCCCCGGGAGCGCGGGCCGCGTGAGCCGGGCGCTGGGTCACCGGGTGGCCGCGGGGGGCGGGGGGCGGGGGGGCCGGGGAGAGCCCCGTCTGCGCCTGCGCCGTCCGCTCCCACCGCGCCGGGGACGGCGTAGCCCCCGCACCTGGTGGGGCAGGTGGGCCCCGGCGGCCGTGAGTCGCGGAGCCCGGGGCGAGCGGGCGGGCCTTTGCCGGGCCCCGTCCGAGACCCCGGGAGCCGAGGGCCGGGGTCACAGCGAGGCTGCGCCGGGGCCCGTCCAGAGGCGGGGGGCGAGCGGCGCGCCGGCGGGCTCGGCGCCTGCGGGGCTGCGCTCTCGGCCGGCCGGCAGGGGGCGCGCGGAGCCTGCGTTCCGGGGGACGGCCGCCCGCGGGGGCTGCGCGCCGGGAGCTGCAGGGGCGGGCGCGGGGGCGGCGGCTGGGTGAGGACGCAGGCCTGGGTCGGAGCTGTGGCCCGCGAAGGGAGCCCGGCATGAGGGCAGCGGCGGGCACTTGGGGGCCACCCCGCCCCGGGCAGCGCCCGCCGGCTCTCGGCTCAGTCCGGCTCATTCTTCCCGGCCGCCGCCTCGTGCTCCGGAGCTGGGGACCCGGGGGCGGGCAGGAGAGGCCTCGCTCGCCCAGGACCTGCTCGGGGACCCTGCCCGCGTTGGTGATCGATCGTCGAGTCCCTATCACAGGCGTCCTTGGGGTGAGGAAACAGCTGGGGACTAAGGAGAATTCGAGATCCCAGCAGGGCAGATTCGCCCCCCACCCCAGGGCCGTGTCCCTGCCTGCAGCCTGTACCTGGATTCCACTTCCAGGCCGACTGGTGAGCGCCCAAGGTCCCGGAGAACGCCTGGGGTACCAGCGGCAGGTCGTGGACTTGGATGGAGGGGGATGCCCAGACCCCCCGCCCCCCATGACCGTACAGCTGCAGCTCAGACATCTGACTGCGAATCCGTGGGTCACGAGTCAAATCCTTTTCACCTGCCCTAATCAAGGTCAGTTAAGACTTGTGTGTCCACCACGCAGCACGTAAAGCCTAAGCAATACGCTGTTTGCGACGCAACTTGGAATCAGCTGCGTCCAGTTGGAGCTGAACTGGTTGGGGCCGGAGGGGACCACCGATTCCCGAGCCGGGCCTGCGCGAGGGCCCGCCCGGCGCCCTTTAGACCGTGCGGCGGCCTGTAGCCCAGCTACACCTGCGCCTGCGCAGAAAGAGTCCCGCACCTTTCGCCAATCATCACCTTCCCCCGCGCTCCCCACGCCTCAGGTGGCCCTGTTTCTTCATTCGTTACCGCGTAAATACCCCGAGCCCCTTCCCTCCCCTTCCGGGACGCAGAGCTGAGCTTTGCCCTCCTGTCTCCTGGCTTGGCCGCCTCGCCAACAGACCCGGGCGTCTCGGCGTTTGGCTTGCTGTGCATCGGCCCAGAGGAGCCTGGTTGGGTACCAACTGCACAGGGACACTGCAGCTCGGGACCGCTGACTCTGCGCCGCCTCTACCAGTTTGTGGTTTTGGAGGCATCAGGTAACGTTGGCTTCAGGCAGAATTTTCTCATTTGGGGCTTCTCCGTGAATGACACGCCTTGCCCGGGCGTGGGGGGTGGGGGGCCCTGCAGCCCTCCCCTCACAGGGGCTGTGCCCTCCGCCAGGGCTCCCTGCTCCGAGCTGTTCACTGACACTTGAGGTGCATGGTCCCTGCGGTTTCTGTGGCTCTTCTTTCGGGACAAGCAGTGTTGTTGCAGGCGCTTCTCCGGGAGTCTAACTGGGGCTGTTAACTGAGCAGTTGACTATAGCATCTGTAAGTTCGTCAGTCTGTGCTGAAAGCTGGTGATGGAACTGTCTTCAGGATTAGCGGGCATGCCCCCTCTTCCGTGCTTCATGTTAAGGTATTATTCCAAAGAGGCTGCTTTTGTCTCCTGCGCTTTACTGATTCCAGAGCAACTGTTGCTAGTTTTCCTGGGCTGTTGAAATGAGCTTTACCAGCTGTGAAAAAGAGCTGTGAATTGTGCTATCTTGTCACCAGTTCTTAAACTCTAATACTATTGTATCCACACTCAGAAAATAACTTTCTTTCTTATTATATACAGGCAGTGGCTTTCAAACGTTCAAGCGTTTTTCTGGGGAAAATAGATTGTGTGTGTGTGTGTGTGTGTCTGTGTGTGTCTGTGTGTCTAGGTGCCAACATCATTAGCACACTGTCATTCCTTCTCTAGATAACTTTCCATAGAAAAGGACATTACTCTAAGGAAGAGAAGTGTCACTGTCCACAATCCAAGACTGGTATCATCTTCATTCTGTTGTCTGGTGATACCAGGTGATGGTGACGACGATAGTCATACCTAATTTCCGTATTAGGAAAAAATCTGGAAATGGTAAATTGAAATAAAACCCAAGTATCTTACATGCGTATGCAAAACAAAGTTTACCAATGATAAATCCCGACTAAAAATAATCAGGACAGGACAGCTGGGGGCGTTTATTGGTTTTTTTTTTTTTTTTTTTTTTTTTTTAGCAATTTCGTGGGAAGTGCCCCGTGCTCTGTCCACCATTACCTCTCCAGGGCAGGTGCTGCAATAAAATCATCAGAAAGAGAAGAGACTACTGCTCGGAAAGTGTACAAATGGTGCTCAAACAACACGTTAGCAGTTGTCAATCCGTGTCAACACAAGCCATGCCCGTCTCTGACACACCTGTCCGGCGTGTCACGCTGGCGGCGAGTTACTGTAAGGTGCAGGTGATGCCTGAGTTTAGGTCTCGAATTCTGGAAGGTTGCGCTCAAGATGTGACTGCGAGGAGGGCCTGTTTTGTTGTTCTTGTTAACATGGATCTGTGGGTCTCAGTAATGACCTTATAAAATCCCGTCTTTTCCCCAGATTGCGCACAGCAAGGCAGCTGCCTCCTTCTCAGAACTCTCCGGGCTTCTCCACACGGGCTCTGGGCTCTGGGTCGGCCCTGCGGTGCCCTTGAGCCTGACCGCCTGGGGTCAGGGAGGCAGCAGAGGTCAGACATGTCTCCTTCTCTGTTCTGCTCACGGCCCGAGGCCCAGAGGGAAGCAGGAGGCCGCTGTACGCTGGTGGGGACAGTCCTCTGCTCGGTGTCAGAGGGACGAGGACCCGGGAGACGTGCAGTACGTCCCGTGTGATGTTCCTGTCACGCCGATGGGACGCGACACCGGGAACGGAGCCGTGAGGCCCCCGACAGCCAGGGCGGCGCAGCCTGTCAGCAGAGACACACCTGCTTCCCTGAAGCCTCCGCACATCCCCAGGACGTGAATGGAGGCACGTTTCCCCTGCCCAGTGATGGAAAGGAGTCCAGGAGCCGCTCAGGCTGCTTTCGGGTGGGCACCGGCCTCGCGGAAGGCCCCAGTGGGAAGCTGTGGGCACAAGGGGACCTGAGCAGGGCTGCCCGCACTGCCCTCAGGAGGGGCCGGGTGCTTTGGCTGCCGTGGCTTCTCGGGACCACCAGGCCTTCAGACGTTGCCCGCGGAGCGTGCGTCATCCTGTGCTCACCTCCCAACTCGCTGCCTCGTCGGGCAGCTGTGTAACAGAATTCTCATAGAGCATCTCACTGTGTGGGGAAAGCATCCCCACCCTCCTTCCTGCGCGTCAGGACTGCCGCCCAGGGCACCAGCCCCTCCTCCCCTTCCTTCCGGGGCCCAGGGACCAGCTTTGGAGCCCATGCCACGCACTCCAAACATCAGAGAACAAACACACTGCAAGACAGCCAACAGTTACACGACGGAGCTTTGTGACCCACATGCCTCCGTCCCGACGTGTGTGTCTACGGGACGGGTTCTCACACCTGCACCCTGGGCAGCCGGGCCCTCCCGGTGCTGGGCGCCTGCAGCGCTGTTTCAGGCGGGGCTGCTGTCCCTAACCGGGTGACTTGGGCTGAGTCACAGAGAACTGCCCCTCTCCACAGGGCCTCCTCCCCCCACAGCGCCCCCTTTCCAGCAGTGACGGTCTCAGTGTGTCACCTTGGCCTCTAAGATCTAGATGGATAACCTCAGAAGCCCTAGAGCTTTGCAAGCTAAAACCAAAGCCCTATGCAGCTCAGTGGGCAGACAGCCCAGCCTCCAAAGTCTGAAAGTTGGTTTTGACCACTGATGTCTGGGTTCTCGTTGCTTTTGTGGACCAGCAGCTATTCAGAGGGCGTCCTTCTGTCTCCCCAGAACTGCTCCAGCCATTGTTCTTTGGTTTAGCACAGTAAATGCTGGCTCTTTTCTGGGTCGAAACCCTTTTCAGATGTGCTGGGAGCTACAGAAGCACGTGTGGACGTGCACGCGCGCGCACCGATACATTGGGTTCTAATTTAATTCTTTGTGTGGATTTGCGGTTTTGAAAACTTGGTTTAAGAGCATTCAGTGACAGTCTCGAGGACAGAAGAAGGTGCCCACGATAGAATCTTTCCGATCTCCTCTTCACTGCTCGCTGGCTTAACTAGCGTCGTCTCCTTTTTCTCTTTTTTAAAAATTGTGAAATGCACATATAACTTGCCATTTTAGCACTTTTAAGTGTACGATTAAGCGGCATTAGGTATATTCACAGTGTTGTGTGGCCATCGTCACCGCCCATCTCCAGAACTTTCCATCGTCCCAAACTGAAACTCTGTCCCCATTAAACACTAGCTTCCCCTTCATTCCCCTCCCCCCTCCCGGAGCCCCTGGCCCCCACCATCTACTTCCTGCCTCTGTGAATTTGACCTCTCCAGGCACCTCATGTGAGTAGAAATCTTAGAGCATTTGCCCTTTGGTGACGGGCTTATTTCACTTAGTATTTTACATCCTCAAGGTTCAGTCACATTGAATTTCCTGAGTTTTTTCCTTCCTTTCAGAGCTTCCTTCCTTTTTAAGGCTGGTGTATGTATGGAGCACGTTTTGTTTATACACCAGCGGGGATACACTTGGTCTGCTTCCAGTTTTGGGTTATTGTGAATAATGCTGCTATGAACATGTATACACGTCTCATGGAGACCTTGCTTTCAGTTCTTTGGGGTACATACCCAGTAGAATTGCTGGATCATAGGGTAATTCTTTTTTAAAAATTTGAGGAACTACCATAATGTTTTCCACCATGGCTGTACCGTTTTATGTTTCTGCCAACGGTGCCTAAGGGTGCCAGTTTCTCCACACCCTCCCCGGCACTTACTGCGATTCTTGTTTGTTTTTGGTTGGTGGCCATCCTGGTGGGTGTGAGGGGGCGTCTCGTAGTTGTGCTTTTCCCTGGTGATCGGTGATGCTGAGCATCTTTTCTTGTGCTTAGTGGCCATTTATACATCTTATTTGGAGAAATGTCTATTCAAGTCCTTTGCTCATTTTATTTACTTATTTTTTAACATCTTTATTCGAGTATAATTGTTTTACATTGTTGTTAGTTTCTGCTTTATAACAAAATGAATCAGCTATACATATACATATGTCCCCATATCCCCTCCCTCTTGTGTCTCACTCCTTCCCACCCTCCCTATCCCGCCCCTCTAGGTGGTCACAAAGCACCGAGCTGATCTCCCTGTGCTATGCGGCTGCTTCCCACTAGCCATCTATTTTACGTTTGGTAGTGTATATATGTCCATGCCACTCTCTCACTTTGTCCCAGCTTACCCTTCCCCCTCCCCGTGTCCTCAAGTCCATTCTCTACCTCTGCGTCTTTATTCCTGTCCCACCCCTAGGTTCTTCAGATCCGTTTGTTTTTTTTTTTCTTTAGATTCCATATATATGTGTTAGCATATGGTATTTTTCTCTTTCTGACTTACTTCACTCTGTATAACAGACTCTAGGTCCATCCATCTCACTACAAATAACTCAATTTCATTTCTTTTTATGGCTGAGTAATATTCCATTGTATATATGTGCCACATCTTTATCCATTCATCTGTCAGTGGACACTTGGGTCCTTTGCTCGTTTTAAAATCAGGTTGTCTTTTTGTTGAGTTGTAGTAGTTCCTTTTATATTCTGGATATCAGCCCCTTATCAGGTACGGGCTTTGCAATATTTCCCCCACCCTATGGGTTGCCTTTTTACTCTGTTGTGCCTTTTGAAACACTAAGGTTTTAAGTTTTGACGTGGTCCAACTGATCCGTTTTTTTTTGTCGTTGTTGTTGCTTGTGCTTTATCACAGCAGTGGAGAAATAGATTGAAGAGTAACTAAGTGCGATCTCCGAGGCATTTGTTATACTGGGTCACAGCACTAAAGCTCTAAGAGGACGAAGCTACAGAGACAGGCTGGGAGGATGAGGAAAAGCTTCACAGGCCTTAGTGAACAGGGAAGATTGCCAGGTGGGAATGGGAGTTCCCTCATGTGAGCAGCAGCAAGGAAACCCGTGTGGTCGCTGGGAATGAGGGGGTGGGGTGAAGATACATCTCAATTTGGGTCCTTCCCTCTTTCTAGCAGGCATGTGACAACAGAATTCTATTTCAGATAAATTGCTCCTTCAAAAGTCTGGAGGACACTGGGAAATGGAAGAGACCGGAGGCCCGGAGGCAACTAGAAGGCTGTTCAGATTTCCGGGAGGGACAGGAATCCACCGACGGTGACTGGGATGGAGCAGGTGTGAGCGTCTGTGCAGTCAAGTGAACGAAGCAGGTGAGGCACAGACAGGAGGTGTGGGGAGGGGACAGTTGAAGGTTACATGCTTGTGGCCAAGTGTGACTGGAACACGGCAGATGAGTGAGGAGTGGCAGGAGAGAGCAGGTCGCCGGGGACAGGCTGAGATCCGTGCAAGGTGTGCAGGAGACAGCGAGACTCCCCACAGACGTAGACCTATGCTTGAGCGCTTTTTAAGTCAACAAAATTAGGTAATTTCAGGAACTGGGTAGCATGGTTTAGAGTTGAAGGTAGTTGTCTCATCAGCCTCGTTCTTTTCTGTGCTACAATATTTAAATAGTGTTGTGTGGCTGTTGCTAAAGTTTTTTTTTTTTTAACATCTTTATTGGAGTATAATTGCTTTACAATGGTGTGTTAGTTTCTGCTTTATAGCAAAGTGAATCAGTTATACATATACATATGTTCCCATATCTCTTCCCTCTTGCATCTCCCTCCCACCCTCCCTATCCCACCCCTCCAGGCGGTCACAAAGCACCGAGCTGATCTCCCTGTGCTATGCGGCTGCTTCCCACTAGCTAGCTATGTTACATTTGGTAGTGTATATACGTCCATGCTACTCTCTCGCTTTGTCACAGCTCACCCTTCCCCCTCCCCATATCCTCAAGTCCATTCTCCAGTAGGTCTGTGTCTTTATTCCTATCTTACCCCTAGGTTCTTCATGACTTTTTTTTTCTTAAATTTCATATATATGTGTTAGCATACGGTATTTGTCTTTCTCTTTCTGACTTACTTCACTCTGTATGACAGACTCTAGGTCTATCCACCTCATTACAAATAGCTCAATTTTATGGCTGAGTAATATTCCATTGTATATATGTGCCACATCTTCTTTATCCATTCATCCGATGATGGACACTTAGGTTGTTTCCATCTCTGGGCTATTGTAAATAGAGCTGCAATGAACATGTTGGTACATGACTCTTTTTGAGTTATGGTTTTCTCAGGGTACGTGCCCAGTAGTGGGATTGCTGGGTCATATGGTAGTTCTATTTGTAGTTTATTAAGGAACCTCCATACTGTTCTCCCTAGTGGCTGTACCAATTCACATTCCCACCAGCAGTGCAGGAGTGTTCCCTTTTCTCCACACCCTCTCCAGCATTTATTATTTCTAGATTTTTTTGATGATGGCCATTCTGACTGGTGTGAGATGATATCTCATTGTAGTTTTGATTTGCATTTCTCTAATGATTAATGATGTTGAGCATTCTTTCATGTGTTTGTTGGCAGTCTGTATATCTTCTTTGGAGAAATGTCTATTTAGGTCTTCTGCCCATTTTTGGATTGGGTTGTTTGTTTTTTTGTTATTGAGCTGCATGAGCTGCTTGTAAATTTTGGAGATTAATCCTTTGTCAGTTGCTTCATTTGCAAATATTTTCTCCCATTCTGAGGGTTGTCTTTTGGTCTTGTTTATGGTTTCCTTGGCTGTGCAAAAGCTTTGAAGTTTCATTAGGTCCCATTTGTTTGTTTTTATTTCCATTGCTCTAGGAGGTGGGTCAAAAAGGATCTTGCTGTGATTTATGTCCTAGAGTGTTCTGCCTATGTTTTCCTTGAAGAGTTTGATAGTTTCTGGCCTTACATTTAGGTCTTTAATCCATTTTGAGCTGATTTTTGTGTATGGTGTTAGGGAGTGATCTAATCTCATACTTTTACATGTACCTGTCCAGTTTTCTCAGCACCACTTATTGAAGAGGCTGTCCTTTCTCCACTGTACATTCCTGCCTCCTTTATCAAAGATAAGGTGACCATACGTGCGTGAGTTTATCTCTGGGCTTTCTATCCTGTTCCATTGATCTTTCTTTTTTTGTGCCAGTACCATACTGTCTTGATTACTGTAGCTTTGTAGTATAGTCTGAAGTCAGGGAGCCTGATTCCTCCAGTTCCGTTTTTCCTTCTCAAGATTGCTTTGGTTACTCAGGGTCTTTTGTGTTTCCATACAAATTGTGAAATTTTTTGTTCTAGTTCTGTGACAAATGCCAGTGGTAGTTTGATAGGGATTGCATTGAATCTGTAGATTGCTTTGGGTAGTAGAGTCATTTTCACAATGTTGATTCTTCCAATCCAAGAACGTGGTATATCTCTCCATCTATTTGTATCATCTTTAATTTCTTTCATCAGTTTCTTATAATTTTCTGCATACAGGTCTTTTGTCTCCTTAGGTAGGTTTATTCCTAGATGTTTTATTCTTTTTGTTGCAGTGGTAAATGGGAGTGTTTTCTTGATTTCACTTTCAGATTTTTCATCATTAGTGTATAGGAATGCCAGAGATTTCTGTGCATTAATTTTGTATCCTGCTACTTTACCAAATTCATTGATTAGCTCTAGTAGTTTTCTGGTAGCATCTTTAGGATTCTCTATGTATAGTATCATGTCATCTGCAAACAGTGACAGCTTTACTTCTTCTTTTCCAATTTCGATTCCTTTTCTTCTCTGATTGCTGTGGCTAAAACTTCCAAAACTATATTGAATAAGAGTGGTGAGAGTGGGCAACCTTGTCTTGTTCCTGATCTTAGTGGAAATGCTTTCAGTTTTTCAGCATTGAGGATGATGTTGGCTGTGGGTTTGTCATATATGGCCTTTATTATGTTGAGGAAAGTTCCCTCTATGCCTACGTTCTGCAGGGTTTTTTATCATAAATGGGTCTTGAATTTTGTCAAAAGCTTTCTCTGCTTCTATTGAGATGATCATATGGTTTTTCTCCTTCAATTTGTTAATATGGTTTATCACATTGATAGATTTGTGTATATTGAAGAATCCTTGCATTCCTGGAATGAGCCCCACTTGATCATGGTGTATGATCCTTTTAACGTGCTGTTGGATTCTGTTTGCTAGTATTTTGTTGAGGATTTTTGCATCTATGTTCATCAGTGATATTGGCCTGTAGTTTTCTTTCTTTGTGACATCCTTCTCTGGTTTTGGTATCAAGGTGATGGTGGCCTTGTAGAATGAATTTGGGAGTGTTCCTCCCTCTGCTGTATTTTGGAAGAGTTTGAGAAGGATAGGTGTTAGCTTTTCTCTAAATGTTTGATAGAATTTGCCTGTGAAGCCATCTGGTCCTGGGCTTTTGTTTGTTGGAAGGTTTTTAATCACAGTTTCAATTTCAGTGCTTATGATTGGTCTGTTCATGTTTTCTGTTTCTCCCTGTTTCAGTTTTGGCAGGTTGTGCACTTCTAATAATTTATTTCTTCCAGGTTGTCCATTATATTGGCATAGAGTTGCTTGTAGTAATCTCATGATTTTTTGTATTTCTGCAGTGTCGGTTGTTACTTCTCCTTTTTCATTTCTAATTCTACTGATTTGAGTCTTCTCCCTTTTTTTCTTGATGAGTCTGGCTAATGGTTTATCAATTTTGTTTATCTTCTCTAAGAACCAGCTTTTAGTTTTATTGATCTTTGCTGTTGTTACCTTCATTTCTTTTTCATTTATTTCTGATCTGATCTTTATGATTTCTTTCCTTCTGCTAACTTTGGGGTTTTTTTGTTCTTTCTCTAATTAGGTGTAATGTTAGGTTGTTTATTTGAGATGTTTCCTGCTTCTTAAGGTGGGCTTGTATTGCTATAAACTTCCCTCTTAGAACTGCTTTTGCCACATCCCATAGGTTTTGGGTCATCGTGTCTCCATTGTCATTTGTTTCTAGGTATCTTTTTATTTCCTCTTTGATTTCTTCAGTGATTACTTCATTATTAAGTAGTGTATTGTTTAGCTTCCATGTGTTTGTATTTTTTACAGATCTTTTCCTGTAATTGATATCTAGTCTCATAGTGTCATGGTCGGAAAATATACTTGATACAATTTCAATTTTCTTAAATTTACCAAGGCTAGATTTGTGACCCAAGATATGATCTATCCTGGAGAATGTTCCATGAGCACTTGAGAAAAATGTGTAATCTGTTGTTTTTTCATGGAATGTCCTATAAATATCAATTAAGTCCATCTTGTTTGATGTATCATTTAAAGCTTGTGTTTCCTTATTTATTTTCATTTTGGTTGATCTGTCCATTGGTGAAAGTGGGGTGTTAAAGTCCCCTACTATGAATGTGTTACTGTCGATTTCCCCTTTTATGACTGATAGTATTTGCCTTATGTATTGAGGTGTTCCTATGTTGGGTGCATAAATATTTACAATTGTTATATCTTCTTGGATCAATCCCTTGATCATTATGTAGTGTCCTTCTTTGTCTCTTCTAATAGTCTTTATTTTAAAGTCTATTTTGTCTGATATGAGAATTGATACTCCAGCTTTCTTTTGGCTTCCATTTGCATCGAATATCTTTTTCCATCCCCTTTAAGTCTGTATGTGTCTCTAGGTCTGAAGTGGTTCTCTTGTAGACAGCATACATATGGGTCTTGTTTTTGTATCCATTCAGCCAATCTGTGTCTTTTCGTGGGAGCATTTAGTCCGTTTACATTTAAGGTAATTATCAATATGTATGTTCCTATTCCCATTTTCTAAATTGTTTTGGGTTCATTATTGTAAGTCTTTTCCTTCTCTTGTGTTTCTTGCCTAGAGAAGTTCCTTTAGCATTTGTCGTAAAGCTGGCTTGTTGGTGCTGAACTCTCTCAGCTTTTGCTTGTCTGTAAAGGTTTTAATTTCTCCATCAAATCTGAATGAGGTCCTTGCTGGGTAGAGTAATCTTGGTTGCAGGTTTTTCTCCTTCATCACTTTAAATATGTCCTGCCAGTCCCTTCTGGCTTGCAGAGTTTCTGCTGAGAGATCAGCTGTTAACCTTATGGGGATTCCCTTGTGTGTTATTTGTTGTTTTTCCCTTGCTGCTTTTAATATGCTTTCTTTGTATTTAATTTTTGACAATTTGATTAATATGTGTCTTGGCGTGTTTCTCCTTGGATTTATCATATATGGGACTCTCTGTGCTTCCTGAACTTGATTAACTATTTCCTTTCCCATATTAAGGAAGTTTTCAACTATAATCTCTCCAAATATTTTCTCAGTCCCTTTCTTTTTCTCTTCTTCTTCTGGAACCCCTATAATTCGAATGTTGGTGCGTTTAATGTTGTCCCAGAGGTCTCTGAGACTATCCTCAGTTCTTTTCATTCTTTTTTCTTTATTCTGCTCTGCAGTAGTTATTTCCACTGTTTTATCTTCCAGGTCACTTATCCGTTCTTCTGCCTCAGTTATTCTGCTATTGATCCCTTCTAGAGTATTTTTAGTTTCATTTATTGTGTTGTTCATCATTGTTTGTTTCATCTTTAGTTCTTCTAGGTCCTTGTTAAATGTTTCTTGCATTTTGTCTATTCTATTTCCAAGATTTTGGATCATCTTTACAATCATTATTCTGAATTCTTTTTTAGGTAGACTGCCTATTTCCTCTTCATTTGTTAGGTCTGGTGGGTTTTTATCTTCCTCCTTCATCTGCTGTGTGTTTTTCTGTCTTCTCATTTTGCTTATCTTACTGTGTTTGGGGTCTCCTTTTTGCAGGCTGCAGGTTCGTAGTTCCCGTTGTTTTTGATGTCTGTCCCCAGTGGCTAAGGTTGGTTCAGTGTGTTGTGTAGGCTTCCTGGTGGAAGGGACTAGTGCCTGTGTTCTGGTGGATGAGGCTGGATCTTGTCTCTTTGGTGGGCAGGTCCATGTCTGGTGGTGTGTTTTGGGGTTTCTGTGGCCTTATTATGATTTTAGGCAGCCTCTCTGCCAATGGGTGGGGTTGTGTTCCTGTTTTGCTAGTTGTTTGGCATAGGGTGTCCAGCACTGTAGCTTGCTGGTTGTTGAGTGAAGCTGAGTGCTGGTGTTGAGTTGGAGATCTCTGGGAGATTTTCGCTGTTTGATATTATGTGGAGCTGGGCGGTCTCTTGTGGACCAGTGTCCTGAAGTTGGCTCTCCCACCTCAGAGGCACAGCACTGACTCCTGGCTGCAGCACCAAGAGCCCTTCATCCACATGACTCAGAATAAAAGGGAGAAAAAGTAGAGAAAAAGAATTAGTAGGAGGAGGAAGAAAGAAAGAAAGGAGAGAAGGAAGGAAGGAAGAAAGAAAGAAGAGAAGAAGGAAAGAAGGAAGAAGGAAAGAAAGAAAGGGAGGGAGGGACGGTGGGAAGGAAGGAAAAAAGAAAGAAAGAAGATAAAGTAAAATATAATGTTATTAAATTTAAAAATAATTATTAAGAAAAAAAATTAAAAAAAAAACAATGGACAGATAGAACCTTAGGACAAATGGTGGAAGCAAAGCTCTACAGACAAAATCTCACACAGAAGCATACACATACACACAAAAAGGAAAAGGGGAAAAAAATCATAAATCTTGCTCTCAAAGTTCACCTCCTCAATTTGGGATGATTCGTTGTCTCTTCAGGTATTCCACAGATGCAGGTACATCAAGTTGATTGTGGAGCTTTAATCCGCTGCTCCTGAGGCTGCTGGGAGAGATTTCCCTTTCTGTTCTTTGTTAGCAGAGATCCCGAGGCTCAGCTTTGGATTTGGCCCCGCCTCTGAGTGTAGGTCGCCGGAGGGCGTCTGTTCTTCACTCAGACAGGACGGGGTTAAAGGAGCCGCTGATTCGGGGGCTCTGGCTCACTCAGGCTTTTGTGGGGAGGGGGCACGGAGTGTGGGGCAGGCCTGTGGCAGAGGCCGGTGTGACGTTGCACCAGCCTGAGGTGCGCCGTGCGTTCTCCCGGGGGAGTTGTTCCTGGATCCTGGGACTCTGGCAGTGGCGGGTTGCACAGACTCCCCGGAAGGGAGGTGTGGAGAGTGACCTGTGCTCTCACACAGGCTTCTTGGTGGCGGCAGCAGCAGCCTTAGCGTCTCATGCCCGTCTCTGGGGTCCGTGTTGTTAGCCGATCCTCTGTGCGGGAATCTCTCCGCTTTGCCCTCTGCACCCCTGTGGCTGTGCTCTCCTCTGCGGCTCCGAGGCTCCCCACTCCGCTGCCTGCAGTCTCCTCCTGCAAAGGGGCTTCTAGTGTGTGGAAACCTTTCCTCCTTCACGGCTCCCTCCCACTGGTGCAGGTCCCGTCCCTATTCTTTTGTTTCTGTTTTCTCTTTTCATTTTGCCCTACCTAGGTATGTGGGGAGTTTCTTGCCTTTTGGGAGGTCTGAGGCCTTCTGCCAGCATTCAGTGGGTGTTCTGTAGGAGTTGTTCCACGTGTAGATGTATTTCTGGTGTATCTGTGGGGAGAAAGGTGATCTCCGCGTCTTACTCTTCCGGCATCTTCCTATGAATCCAAGTATTTTTCTTAATTACTAAATATTTTCAGGATTAAGACATGTTAACTTTTCCTGATGAGACTGTAAAACCCCTGGAGGGCGAGGATACTCGTTATTTCTTCCACGTTTCTTCTCAGTGCCTAGTCCCGCCACAGATGATCTGTCACGTACAGGGGAAACGTACTTTAAAAAAAAAAAAATTATGTTATGGAAAATAGTTGATTTACAATGTTGTGTTAATTTTTTCCGTACAGCAGGGTGATTCAGTTATACACATAAATACATTCTTTTTCATATTCTTTTCCACCATGGTTTATTATATGATATGGAATACAGTTCCCTGTGCTGTACAGTAGAGCCTTGCTTATCCATTGTATATATAATAGCTTATATCTGCTAATCCCAACTCCCAGTGCATCCCTCCGCACCTTCCTGCCCCTTGGCAACCACAAGTCTGTTCCCTATGTCTGTGAGTCTGTTTCTGTTTCATAGACATGTTCATTTGTGCTGTATTTTAGATTCCACGTATAAGGGACATCATATGGTATTTGTCTTTCTCTGCCTGACTGACTTCACTTAGTATGATAATCTCAAGGCCCATCTGTGTTGCTGCAAATGGCATTATTTCATTCGTTTTTATGGCTGAGTAGTATTCCACTGTGTATATATAGCACATCTTCTCTATCCATTCATCTGTCGATGGACATTTAGGTGGCTTCCATGCCCTGGCTATTGCAAATAGTGCTGCTGTGAACACTGGGGAACATGTATCTTTTCGAATTAGAGTTTTCTCTGCATATATGCCCAGCAATGGGATTGCTGGATCCTATGGTGGCTCTATTTTCAGTTTTTTGAGGCACCTCCATACTGTTCTCCATAGTGGCTGCACCAATTTACATTCCCACCGACAGTGTAGGAGGGTTCCCTTTACTCCACACCCTCTGCAGCATTTGTTATTTATAGACTTTTTGATGATGATGGCCATTCTGACCTGTGTGAGGTGGTACCTCATAGTTTTGATTTGCATTTTTCTGATAACCAGCAATGCTGAGCATCTTTTCATGTGCCTGTTGGCCGTCTGTGTGTCTACTTTAGAGAAATGTCTATTTAGATCTTCTTCCCATTTTTTTTTTTTTTGATATTGAGTTGTATGAGCTGTTTCTGTATTTTGGACATTAATTCCTTGTCAGTTGCATCGTTTGCAAATATTTTCTCCCAGTCAGTAGGTTGTCTTTTTGTTTACAGTGTCCTTTGCTGTGCAAAAGTTTATGTTTGATTAGGTCCCATTTGTTTGTTTTTGCTTTTATTTCTACTGCCTCGGTAGGCTGACCTAAGAAAACATTGGTACCTTTTATGTCAGAGAATGTTTTCCCTGTGTTCTCTTCTAGGAGTTTTATGGTATCATGTCTTACATTTAAACCTTTAAGCCATTTTGAGTTTATTTTTGTGTATGGTGTGAGGGTGTGTTCTAAGTTCATTGATTTACATGCAGCTGTCCAACATTCCCAACTGTCTTTCTCATTGTAAATTCTTGCCTCTTTTGTCAAAGATTAATTGACTGTAGGTGTGTGGGTTTATTTCTGGGATCTCTGTTGTGTTCCATTGGTCCATATATCTGTTTTTGTGCCAGTACCATGCGCTGTTTTGATTACTGTAGCTTTGTATTGTTGTCTGAAGTCTGGGAGGGTTACAGCTCCTGCTTTGTTCTTTTTCCTCAGGATTGCTGTGGTAATATTTTGGGTCTTTTATGGTTACATGTGAATTTTAGGATTATTCTAGTTCTGTGAAAAATGTCATGGGTAATTTGATAGGGGTTGCATTAAATATATAGATTGCTTTGGGTAGTACAGCCATTTTTAAAATGTTAATTCTTCCAATCCAAGAGCATGGGATGTCCTTCCATTTCTTTGAATCCTCTTCAGTTTCCTTCATTAATGTTTTATAGTTCTCAGCCCATAAGTCTTTCACCTCATTGGTCAGATTTATTCCTAAATATTTTTTGATGTGATTTTAAACAGGATCATTTTTTACATTCTCTTTCTGATATTTCATTGTTAATGTAAAAAAATGCAACCAACTTCTGTATGTTAATCTTGTATCCTGCTACCTTGCTGAATTCATTTATGAGTTCTAGTAGTTTTTGCATGGAGTCTTTAGCGTTTTCTATATATATCATGTTATATAAATATAATGACAATTTTATCTCTTACCTACCAATTTGGATACCTTTTTATTTCTTGTCTGATTGCTGTGGTTAGGACTTCCAATACTCTTTTGAATAGCAGTGGTGAGAGTGGGCATCCTTGTTCCATATCTTAGCAAGAATGCTTTTAGGTTTTCACTGTTGAGTATTATGTTGGCTGTTGGTTTGTCATAAATAGCTTTTGTTATGTTGAAATGTTCCCTCCATACTCACTTTTGTAAGCATTTTTTTTATCATGAATGGATGTTGAATTTTATCAAATGCTTTTTCTGCATCTATTGAGAATGATCAAGTGGTTTTTGTGTTTTGTTGATGTGGTGTATTACATTGATTTTTGCATATGTTGAACCATCCTTGTGACCCTGGGATGGATCCAGCTTGGTCATTGGTCTGATCTTTTTTTATATGTTGTTGGATTTGGTTTGCTAATGTTTTGTTGAGAATTTTTGCATCTATATTCAAACATATTGGCCTCTAATTTTCTTTTTTGGTAGTGTCCTTGTCTGGTTTTGGTATTGGGGTGATGGTGGCTTCATAGAATGTCTTTGAGAGTGTTCCTTCCTCTTCAGTCTTTTGGAAGAGTTTGAGAATGATTGGTTTAAGTTTTTCTTTGTGTGCTTGGTAGAATTTGCCTGTGAAGCCATCTGGTCTTGGACTTTTGTAGAGAGTTATTATTATTATTACAGATTCTATTTAACTTCCAGTGATAGGTCTGTTCAAATTATCTTATCTGTTCAAATTATCTTGATTCAGTTTTGGTGGGCTGTGTGTTTCTAGAAACTTGTTCATTTCTTCTAAGTTGTCTAGTTTGTTGGTATATAATTGTTCATAGTATTTTCTTATGGTTTCCTATGGTTTTCTGTGGTGTCAGTTGTAATTTCTCCTTTTTTATTTATTGTATTTGGGTCCTCTGTCTTTTCTTAGTGAGCCTGGCCAGCGGTTTGTCAATTTTGTTTACCCTTTCAAAGAACCAGCTCTTGGTTTTATTGATTTTTTTTCTATTGCTTTTTAATCTCTACTTATATTCTCTCTGATCTCTATTGTTTCCTTCCTTCTGCTGACTTTAGGTTTTGTCTTTTCTTTTTCTAATTCTTCTAGGTGGTGGGTTAGGGTTTTTTTTGTTCTTTTTTTGTGGTACGCGGGCCTCTCACTGTCGTGGCCTCTCCCGTTGCGGAGCACAGGCTCCGGACGCGCAGGCTCAGCGGCCATGGCTCACGGTCCCAGCCACTCCGCGGCACATGGGATCCTCCTGGACCGGGGCACGAATCTGTGTCCCCTGCATCAGCAGGTGGACTCTCAACCACTGCACCACCAGGGAAGCCCGGGTTAGGTTTTTTATTTGAGATTTTTCTTGTTTCTGTTTAAAAATTTTTTAATTTTTAAAATAAATTTATTTAGTTATTTATGGCTGTGTTGGCTCTTCGTTGCTGCATGCGGGCTTTCTCTAGTTGTGGCTCGTGGGCTCTAGAACACAGGCTCAGTAGTTGTGGTGCACGGGCTTAGTTGCTCCACGGCATGTGGGATCTTCCCGGACCAGGGCCCAAACCTGTGTCCCCTGCATTGGCAGGCGGATTCTTAACCACTGTGCCACCAGGGAAGTCTAAGATTTTTCTTGTTTCTTGAAGAGGGCCTGTATTGCTATGGACTTCCAAGAACTGCTTTTGCTGCATCCCATAGATTTTGTGTGGTTGTGTTTTCATTGTCATTTGCCTCAAGGTATTTATTAATTTACTTTTTTATTTAAAAGGGCGTATGTGTTGTTTTTGTTTGTTTGTTTTAAAGAAGATGTTGGGGGTAGGAATTTATTAATTTATTTTTGCTGTGTTGCGTCTTCGTTTCTGTGCGAGGGCTTTCTCTAGTTGTGGCAAGCGGGGGCCACTCTTCATCGTGGTGTGCGGGCCTCTCACTATCGCGGCCTCTCTTGTTGCAGAACACAGGCTCCAGACGCGCAGGCTCAGTAGTTGTGGCTCACGGGCCTAGTTGCTCTGCGCCATGTGGGATCCTCCCAGACCAGGGCTCGAACCCATGTCCCCTGCCTTACCAGGCAGATTCTCAACCACTGCGCCACCAGGGAAGCCCTAATTTACTTCTTGATTTCATCATTGACCCATTGGTTTTTTAGCAACATGTTACTTAGTCTCCATGTAATCGTTTTTTGTTTTTTTTTTCTTGTTTTTCTGTGGTTGATTTCTAGTTTCATGCAACTGTGGTCAGAAAAGATGCTGAAATAATCTCTATACTCTTAATTTGTTGAGGCTTGTTTTGTGCCCTAGTATGTGGTCATTCCTAGAGAATGTTCCATGTGCACTTGAAAAGAATGTGTATTCTGGTTTTTTGTTGTTGTTGTTCCTTGTTTTTTTTTTTTTTTTTTTTTTTTTTTATCTAATGTCCTGAAAATATCATTAGTCTAACTGTTCTCTTGTATCATTTAGGATCTCTGTTGCCTTACTGATTTTCTGTCTAGAAGATCTGCCCATTGATGGGGTGTTAAATTCTCCTGCTATTGTTGTATTCCTATCAATTTTGCCCTTTGTTAGTATTTGTTTTATGTGTTTGGGTGCTCCCATATTAGGTGCATATATATTGATGAGTGTAATATCCTCTTCTTGTATTGATCCTTTTTATCATTATACAGTGTCCTTCTTTATCTTTCTTTATTGCCTTTGTTTTAAAGTCTGTTTTGTCTGGTATGAGTATGGCTACCCTTGCTTTCTTGTCATTTCATGCAATGACAAGACATCTTTTTCCAGCCCCTCACTTTCAATCTGTGTCCTTTGCCCTATAGTGGGTCTCTTGTAGGCAGCATATTGTAGGCTCATGTTTTTTTTTTTTTATCCAGTCTGCCACTGTGTCTTTTTTTTTTTTTTTTTTTTTTTTGCCTTACTCGGGCCTCCCACTGCCGTGGCCCCTCCCATCATGGAGCACAGGCTCCGGACACGCAGGCTCAGTGGCCGTGGCTCACGGGCCCAGCCGCTCCGTGGCATGTGGGATCTTCCCGGACCGGGGCACGAACCTGTGTCCCCTGCAGCGGTAGGAGGACTCTCAACCACTGCGCCACCAGGGAAGCCCTTTTTTTTTTTTTTTTTTTTTTTTTTTCTCACTGTGTCTTTTGATTGGAGCATTTAGTCCATTGACATTTAAGGTAATTATTGGTATGTATTTATTGCCATTTTAAACCTTGTTTTCGAATTGATTTTGTATTTCTTCTTTGTTCTTTTCCTTTTGAGTTTGATCTTCTTTTATATTATGCTTGTGTTCTCTTCTTTGGTTTTTGTGAATCTATTACATGTTTTTGATTTGTGGCTACCCTGTTTTTCAAGTATGTTAACCCCTTCGAATATCTATTTCCTTTAGACTGGGAGCCATATGAGCTCAAACACATTCTGAAAACATATATGTACATTTTCTTACCCTCCTTTCCCCCACGTTATGATTTTGATGTCCTCTTCTGCATCTGCATGCCTATGCTTTTGCTGTTCATTGTGGTTGTCATTGCTTTCACCGAAATCGTATTTTTAAATTTTTTTTTAATCTGTGTACTGGCTTATTTAAGTGATTTACTTTCCAATTGTGATTTTCTCTTTCCTCTAGATCCTTGCTTCTTTTCTATTTAGAGAAGACCTTTCAATATTTCCTTTAGGACAGGTTTAGTATTGCTGTGTTCTTTTAGTTTTTTGCTTGTCTGAGAAATTCTTTCTGTCGCCTATTCTGAATGATGATCTTGCTGGGTAGAGTGTATCTGAAGTTGCAGAGTCTTCCCTTTCAGGACTTTGTATATATCTTCCCTCTCCCTTCTGGCCTGTAATGTTTCTATAGAGAAATCAGCTGACAGCCTTATGGGGTTCCCTTGTCATTAACTCTCTTGCTGCCTTTAGAGACCTTTCTTTAACTTTTGCCATTTTAATTATGTCTTGGCGTAGGTCTGTTTGGGACCCCCTGTGCTTCCTGTACCTGGATGTCTGTTTCCTTCTTTAGGTTTGGGAAGTTTTCAGCCATAATTTCTTCAAATATATTTTCGGTCCCCTTTTCTCTTTCTTCTCCTCCTGGGATCCCTATTATGTGTAGATTGGCACGCTTTATATTATCCCATAGGTCTCCTATATTGCTTTCTTTCTGTTTTTCATTTGGCTTTCTGTCTGCTGTTCTGATTAGGTGATTTCCATTATTCTGTCTTCCAGGTCACTTATTCATTATTCATTATTCAATCTGCCTTTTATTGCTTTAAGCTTAGCTTGCGTCTTGGCAAAGGAGTTTTCTGATTTTTTTTTGGTTCCTCTTTATAGTTTCTAGTTCCTTGATAACAGTAATCTGCATCTCTATCAACAGCCCTTCTTAATTCCTTTAGTATTTTCATTATCTCCTTTTTGAATTCGGTGTCTAGTAGACTGAAGAGGCCTGTTTCATTGTTCTTTCAGGGGAATTCTCTTGACCTTTTAACTGGGAGCGATTCCTCTGCTTCTCCATTTTATTTCTGCTTCTCTATGAGTTTAGGAGAAACAATGATCTACTGTGGTCTCGGAGGGCTATTTTTATGCGGGAGTTTCCCTGTGTAGCTTGCATAGGTTTAATATTTTTGGTGCGAGGGCTGTTTTGAGTACAGATGCCTGCCGCCTCTTTCCTCAGTGTGTCCTGGCTGTCATCCCCCTGAAAGGGCGTGTAACTGGTGGTGTGGTGACCAGAGCCTGCCCAGTTGTTGAGCGGGGCCTCCTCTTTGCTCTGTGGTTGTCACTGCCCTGTGGGGGGCAGGGTCTGCTCCGCAGCTGTTGGAGCAGAAGCCCCTGGATCCGTTTTCAAGCTGCAGTGTGGGGTAGGCAGGATTGGAGTGCCCCCACTGGGAGAGGAGCCACTGAGTATTGCCCCGCTGGAGTAGTCCCCACGTGCAGAGCACACTGCCTGGTGTCACCTGTCACCCATTGCGTGGGCTCCCAAAACGCACTGTTGTTGGCACTCCTCTTGGCCTTACCTCCATGGTGGGGATGCAGGCAGTTGGCCCTGGTGTCCCTCAGGCACTGTGTTCACAAAACCACCAGTGCAGGTCCACTGAAGTCAGGTACCAGGACTGCAGTAGTTACACGCCTAGACCTGCTGTGCGAGCTACGGAAGCAGCCCAGACCCCGGCCCCGCCCCACATGTGCACCCACACAGAGCCCACAGCTCCTAAGGCCAGGCCTGTCCCAGCCATGGAAGCACCCATTGTCCACCCAGCACTGAGTTTGCAAAGCTGGCGGCAATGGCACAAATCTGTGGATTGTACAGCTACAGGGAGAGGGCTCTGATTTCGGCCCCGCCTCGGCGTGTAGACAGCCCACTGGCTCTTGCGCGTGCTCCCAGAGCTGGTGAAGGCAGCGCCGTGTCAGCTGAGAGTGCGGAGAAAGAGGCCGCTCTGGGGGGCCCAGCCCTCCCTTTGCGCACATGTTAACAATGGGGTTCCAATGACGGTGCGAGCCAGCTGTGAGCACGCAGAGTGAGGCTGCTCTGGAGGGCCCCACCTTTCCCTTCACGTGCCCCTTAACAGTGGCGCTTCGCTTTCATGGCGGGTTGGGCTTCTGCGCAGCCCATACTGCACTCCAGCCCCTTCAGGCTGTGTCTGTGCAGCCGACCCCAGTCCTCTCCCCTGGTCTGTCCTCTGAAGCCTGAGTTTCAGCCCCCAAACCCCGCACGTACCAGCAGGTGTGTGTTTCAGGCTGGGGACTGCAGGGAGGTAGCACAGACCCTCTGTGCTGGTCTCCCTCTCTTCTGCCGGCCGCACACCGGCTGCCTCGCTCTCCTCTGAGCCTCTGAAGGCCCCTTTCTGTCCCGGCTGATCTCCCCGTGAGCGAGGGTCTTCCCAGCGTGCGGGAACCTTTCCTCTTTCGCAGCTCCCTCCCAGGGGCGCAGGTCCCATCCTGCTCTCTTTTTTCCCTTCATTCTACAGGGTTACGTGGAGATCTTCCTTGCACTTCTGGGTGTCTGAGATTCCCTGCCAGGGCTCGGCAGGTGCTCTGTGAGAGCTGCTCCACGTGTAGATGTACTTCTGATGTATTTGTGGGAGGGGGCGAGCTCCATGTCTTTCTATTCCGCCATCTTCATTCTTGATTCAAAGTCCTGTGCTTTTGTCTGCACAGAGACACGATCCTGGGCTTATTTGGATGCAGCATGTATGTTGTCTTCAGTGGCGTTCACATTTCTTCCACCCTTATTTGCAAAGTGAGACAGGATTACAGACGGGTCACACTCCTCACAGGTGACCAGCTGCACCCGGTCACCAAGCACTGGAAACGTGCCTGGCGCCGAGTGAGGAGCTGAGCTGTCCATCTCAGTTTTGTGAATTTTAACTTAAAATTAACACTGGTGGGGGAGGGATAAATTGGGAGATTGGGATTGACATACACACACTACTATATATAAAATAGATAATAAGAATGTACTGTATGGCACAGAGAACTCTGTTCAGCACTCTGTAATGACCTATATGGGAAAAGAATCTAAAAAAGAGTGGATATATGTATATGCATAACTGATTCACTTTGCTGTACACCTGAAACTAACACGACATTGTAAACCAACTCCACTCCAATAAAAATTAATTTTAAAAAGCTGGCACTAACTCAGTTACTGGAAAACACCTGACCCTTAGAATAACTTGGGTATATACATCTTTAAACTGTAAGTGGTATGAAATATAAAAAAAGAAAAAAGAGGAGTAAAACTCAATTAAAAATATTACTTGTAAATGAAACAATATTTTAGATATATTAAATAAAATTTTAGAAACTAAATCTAAAAGCTTTTTTACTGTGGCTACCAGAAACTATAAAATTACGTATGTGGTTTGCATTTCTATTAAAAAACCTTGAGCCAGACAAAAACAGGACTAAGTGAAAGACTTCTTTTCCTAGGAGAAATAATTTTCTAACCTAATCAACTTCTCTAAGAAGTTGATTTACTTTAAATGTTCACGTGTAACTTCCTCTGAGCCGCCGAACCAAGGCTTAGCAGCTGTGCAAACCAGTTGGCTGCAGACAGCTCCTGCAGTTTTTAAGGATTATTCTTGGCAGCTTTTGAAAAAAGCACTCACTGAAAGGTTAATCGAGTCAGTCCGACTTGCATGTTGGTTAAACAAACCCCACCTCCACTGAAGACTGAACAGATGCATATACTCTACCCAGAAGGCCCTTATTCTATCATTATCTTCGCTTTTCTTCAAGGGTGTAAGAAGGAGGGCCGTATTCTGAATACTCTGCGATCAAGATTTTGTTCCAACTTATGAAACTCTTCTGTACTTCTGGGATTTTACAGATTCGAAATTATTTCATATCAACACTCATTCCACCTGTTGTATGTGAGGAGAAAAGGTCAGTTCTACAGGTAAGTATCCCTAAGTTTGCTTCGGTACAAAAGTATGAGCTAAAATGTACACACAGTTTGAGATACAGTTTGTAAAAATACAAGTAAGTGCCAGCATGTGGTACATCTGAACAAAACTGCTGTTCGGGTGTATTTTAAGGAGCTCAGCAGATATTTCCAGTAGCCAATCAGCGTATCCATCACTCGTGTTGAGAGAGAGTGAAGGTGTACCCACTCGGCAGCGGCTGGGTCACTGGGAAGTTGCCACAGGTCAAGGCTTTTGAGACGGCACAGGTAAGGTTGAAGGTGTTGAGCCTCACTTTAAAATCGTGAAGTCGTGGGCAATTTCCTTCCCATTGGTAGGAGTAACTCCATGTGGTTCCACCGTGAGTTGGGAGAACACGTGAAGTAATGATGTCTTCAATGTGTATAACCAACGTCAGAGCCTTGCGGGAATGCTGAGAATTCCTGGGATGGGGAGTTCACTAACTTTCTTAATACACGTGCTCCACTTAAACTGTGTTTTAAGAACTAAACTGTAGAGACTGTGCAATTGGCGAGCAGACTTGGGAGTAGATCACAACTCCTTCTAGGAAGACGTCTCAGACATTGCTATGGAGGCAAATCCAGTGTTTCAGGAACACACCTGACGAGCAGTGATGTGAGGGCAGTGCTGAACCTCTCTGTGACAGTATCGTTCTTGAATATATTAATAAATGAGGTATATATTCATGTTAGTAATTACTGATAAGGTGGTAGTCTCCAGTATGCTTCTGTACCTACAACCCAACAGGACGTGTATTAGAACCATACCTGGAACAGAAGTGGGACATATAGATGGGTTTTTGTGGTATTAATGCCTGTTTGTAGTGACTGCTAAACATTCTGAATAGGCCTCTGCCCAGGAATTTATTTATTACCTTGACAGAAAATGGCTACCTTCCAGAAATTATTTCTTCAGGAGAAAATTTACTAGAAAATATTTTGCCTGGAAATTACTCAGAATGTGATCCAGTTTAATGCAAATCATATAAATTATACCAAAAAATGTGTAATAACAAAGGACCACTCAATTCTAAGTAAGTTCAAAAGTACATTTATTTAAAATGTGGGCAAGATATCAATATAAAAGAAGAGTGTAAGAAATAAAAAGAGTACAAAACATTTCAAATCTTTAACATCCATAATTTAGAGATAGCAAGGTCTTTATTTACACCATTTTATTTGCAGATGAAGTTCCCTTAACAGTGTTGTGAAAACATTTAAAAACCCGGCAAATGAATCATAAAACCTAACGTGGGCTCTTAAAGTCATATAATATACAAAACATAATTTATGTTTCCTCAGAATAAAATTGCACATCTTAATAAGATGCAGTATATTTAATATATTTGTCTTCCTGCTTTAAAATGCTTGTCCCCGAAGAAAGCAGCTGGAAAACAAGGGTGCGGGGGCCGCTCCATCCGGCAGCTGACACAGCCAGACCCGTGCGCCGGGCTCCGGTCACCAGCACAGGTGCGTCAGTTAAATTTATATGTAAGCTCGTTGAGGAAAACAACTGCCAAACAAACTAGTGACAGCATCCAATACAGGCCGCACACTGAGGTGGGGAGCTTCGGGCGCCCAAGCCCTCGCCAACCCCTGCGACTCTGAACCATCCACCCGGGGCTCCAACCGTCCTGGGGCAGAATGACTCAGGCTCCTTTCAGGCTACAGACGCAAGAAAAGGGGCCCTGAGATGACACACCCACCAGTCACCCAAAGGTAGGGAAAAAAACCCGGAGAGATGTTAAGAGCACATGTTGTATAGAAACAAAATCTCCAAAAATGTAAGGGGTCTTTTATCATTTTTATCACCAACTCTGGCAAAGATTTCCTAATTCGTGGAGATATGGAACACACACAGCTCAGATGTTAGTGCTGAGAGGGTTTCTGCACCACACATCTTTCAAAAGGATATGATTCATAGTCCAGTGTTTGTGTGAGCACTCCAGTTAGAACAAACTCTGCATTATGAACATCTGAAAGGAATGAAAACAAAAACCGTTAAGTAAATGCACTGCTGTGCGTGCACCTACACACTCTTACTTAATACAGAGCAAGAGGAATAAACCATACCTATTCCTCTGGCAAAATATTCTCGACACAAGTGAAGGTCATTTTCACAGGATATTAAAATTATTTCTGACAAACTCTAATGAAAAGAAAATTATTGGTTACTAAACAATGGCTCTTGTACACGACAATGATGAATTCAATAGCGTATTTTGCTTCTGTCCACCTTATTTTGCGTATGTTCCATGAGTTTCCGGAAAGATGGTTGTTTAGACAGTACTTTCCCTCCTGCACATTCCACAATCGCTTTCATAGTTGAAAGACTCGGGCAGATTCCAGGAGTGATGTAAAAATATTTCGCCTAAAAATAAAATGAAAATATGTATTATGTTTTTTAAATGGAATTTTTAGTGTACATAATTTCTCACTCTACCCTGAGATTTTTGACAAACTGTCTAATTTCATGGGGATACACGTACTAGCCCCGGCTAGTCCCCAGTCTGAAGTGGGCCTGGGGGAATCCAGGTGTGTCAATTCGGAAGTAACTTCGGCACTTTCCTATGTTAGGTATGACCTATACTTATTAACAGCAACTAGAACTTACATTCCTAAAAGACATGAAGTACTCTGCAATAAAAGCAAGAATAGGAACACGCTTCTCAATTTCTATAAACTGTAAAGCTCAAACAGAATAGGAAATGATTTTGCTGGTGAAAATTTTCTAACACCCTTGCTCCTAAGTGTACCAAAAATACTATTTTGTTTCAAATATTTAGAAAAATCAGACTCTCAGGTAGAACACTCCTAACTCAGTATTTGCACATCACTTCTGATCCCCAAACTGGCTCCTGAAGGGTAAAAAAATGATGAAGTTACTGACACTGTTTGACAAAGACAATTTTCCAAATATTCTAGTCTAGAATTATTAGGCACAGATTCAATCAATATGTTCCCAAGAATGGTCTCCATTCTCTAGCTGAGTATATACATTTCATGAGAACAGTAGTAAGTAATGTTAAGTTGTTAAAAGCAAAACAATCAATTTAAATGTCTACCTATTCATACACTAACTCTTTTCAGAACCGGGTATCTGTAATGCATCTCTCTAATCTGTTTATTTAACTTTGTATGGATTCTCTTAGCTATGGTAAACAGCAGGACTCTGCAGGTGCCGAAGACCCCCAGAAACACCCCGCTCGAGGAGGACCGCCCACGCGGTGGGGACAGTGTGGGGGCCGGCTCCCCGGAGGCCCTCGCGGTCGTCCACAGCTGTAGCGGCTGTCGCGTCGGCGGTGACTTCCCTCCCAAACGTACCTTAAAGAGCGGAGACACGCGTGCCCTCCTCAGGGACTCCTCCAGACTGAAGGAGAAAAGCACCTCGGCCTCGGCGTCTCGGAGAACGTAGCTCTGCTCGTCTGGAAAAGAGAACAGCACACCGTCCAACAGTGCGCGACGCCCGGGGTGCACCGTGCCACCCGCTCCAGGCTGCCCCCAGTCAGGTGCGTGTGATCCACGGCTCACATTTACCTGTGAACAAAAGCCTCACCTGTTATACTTGTCAGTTACTTTTCTCCTGAAAACAGCCAGGCTGAAGACACTGTCCCTCCTCGGTCAGTGTTTCTTAGTGTTTGGAAAGAACTGGACTGAGAGCTCTGGCCCCTCCACACCCCTCAGCTGTAATCTCACACCATCCCAGGGCGCTCACAGCACTCCAAGCCCACAGGCCCAGGGGAAGAGCTCCAGTCCCGGGGGGAGAGCCGCGAACTGTCAACGTGTCGTGTGTGTGTGTGGGTGTGGGTGTGGGTGTGGTGTGTGTGTGTAGGGACCACAGTGACTCCAGAGCCGTTGGACTCAATTAGCTGAGATTCACCAAAAACACGTTCCTTTTAAATCTATGAATATGTATGGCAATTTATAAAGAATGGTTTTACCAAATTTTGAAGATTTAAGAATTTTTAATTAAGAAATATCTGATTTGTCAAAAGGTAAAAATCACAAAATATTTTAATCTTTTTATGAAATACATCTCGTTCAGAAAATCATTTCTTCATTTCATCATAATAACCAAACTGTAACACAGCCCAAAGCAGGGAGAGTCTAGGGTCAGAGTCAGTCGGATGACACACGTTGTAGGCCACATACTTTTGAGACATGCCCTTCTGTTTTTGAAACAATGCCTTACAAATGTAAAAACCATCCTGAGCTCAAGGACCACTGGGCAAGAGCAATCATGTCACTAAAGAAACGCTGAAATTTAACAACTGCTAGAAATACAAAATGGGTCAGCCACCAGCAGGTAAATCAGGCGCTACACTGGTTTGGGTGGAAGATGATAATTTCTAAAAACAGTGATGAATTAAAAAATGCACGAAAATGTAGTGTCGTGCATGAGTGCATGAAGTGATAAATATTTAAAACAAAACAAATATATTTATTTAGGGTGTGCCAGGTCTTCATTGCAGCATGTGAGATCTTTTTTTTTTTTTTTTTTTTTTTTTTTAGGGATCTAGTTCCCCGACCAGGGATCGCACCTGGGCCCCCTGCATTGGGAGCACGGAGTCTTAACCACTGGACCACCAGGGAGGTCCCTGAAGTGATACATTTGAAATGTAAGTGTCCACGGCGAAATCAAGGTTGATAGGCCTTCCGGAGAACTGTGAGGGAGTGCCAAGAAGTAGTTAGTATTTATGATAAGAGACGATGACACTGAAACATAACAAAGTAGCTAAAACAATCCTGTCCCAGAGGAGATGCTGACATTTTGGTTTTCTAAAAGCAGCAGCAGAGTTACATTAACTTGCTAAGAATCCGTAGAAAGAGTCAACCTGAAAATTAAACTTTCCACAGTAGCACAAAGGACATGCACCTTCCAGAAAGAGATTATATAGTTTGAGACACCAATTTTATAAATTAAATACAAAATTCCAAAATTATCCCCTACCACTTCATGAACAATCCAGTTTTAAAGCTGTCAGGCCCGAGGGCGTTCAGAGCCCAGTGAGAGGGGCTGCACTGCAGGGGCAGCGGCGGTCCACATTCTGCTCACCACACACACTGCAGCTTAGCAAGTAAGTTAAATTCATTAGGACACTGGAAGCCGGGCTTCTCACTGTTGTTGGAGAAAGGTACAGACAAAGGGAGGGAGGAAACGAGGACGAACCCCGTGGTGGCACACTGGCATCTGCCACCGGGAAGAGGGTTCAGGGGCAACATCCCAGGGCCACGAGCGCCATCCGTCCGCTCCCAGGTTTCCCCTGAAAGGACTCGGGGGTCCTTGGGAAAACGCTGGTGCGGAACCAGGGCAGAGAGGCGTAAGATGAGCCCAGAACATTCTTGTTTTGCCAAAAGCTACCACGTGGTCCACCCGACAGGAGACGTGGACAGGACACGGAAGCCAGCCTGAGCGGCAATCCCTGGTCACAGTGGGGACGATGTGAGGGTCGGTGACGACAAGACAGTAACAAGGAGATAGAAAGGAGCGCGCGTGGGGGAGTAAGGGAGTAAGTCAGAAGTCTGACAGGGAACAGCAGTATCTGCAAAGTTTCAAAGTGCTTCCCATAAATGACTCGTCAAGAAGCCTGGCTGGCTTGCACCTGTGTCGAGGGACCACCGTGAAATCACCCGCAGGACAACAACCCTGCACTGTGCAGCCCCTGGCAGGATGCGAGGTGGGGGAGACCGCAGCCGTGTGATGGTCCCGCCACAGACGCCACCTGCCCACCCCCCTCGGGAGGAGACAGCACACACACCAGACGGAGGGCATTCTGTACAGTGACAGACCTAACTGACCAGACATCTTCAAGTGACAAGAACAGACCAAGGGGCCCTTCCCAGACTCAAGGAGACTACACACAACGTGTGATTCAGAACTAGGTCCTTCTGCTCTAAGGGGCGATGCTGAGACAACGGGCAGATCTGAATGGGGATGAGGATGTCTGAGGATGAGGCAGCAGCGATGGATCGATGTTGATTTCCTGACTGTGGCTGTGTCGCGCCATCTACGAGAACATCCTTTTCTGTCTGTAGGAAACACGCATTGAGGTGCTGGGGATAACAGAGCATTATTTGGGCAACGGACTCTCTAATGGATCAGGAAAAAGAAGCTATGTCTATAGGCAACTGGGTGATTGATCGTTTCAAAAAATTTTAATTCAAAAGCCAAATTGGTTTTAAAAATATCCATGAAACGTTAAAAGATGGAAAAAAGTAAGAAATGAATCAGAATGCAAAATTTCAGATACTAACTGCCAGAACTAATAACCTAGGGTTAGTATTCTTCTTGAGAAATTTCAGGAACAACCTCAAAATGTAAACTTTTGGCAAAACAAAACGTCTCAAGTCTGTATTAAAAGTAAATGACTAGGGGCTTCCCTGGTGGTGCAGTGGTTGAGAGTCCGCCTGCCGATGCAGGGGACATGGGTTCGTGCCCCAGTCCGGGAAGATCCCACATGCCGTGGAGCAGCTGGGCCCGTGAGCCATGGCCGCTGAGCCTGCGTGTCCGGGTCCGGAGCCTGTGCCCCACAACAGAAGAGGCCACAACAGTGAGAGGCCTGCGTACCGCAAAAAAAAAAAAAAAAAAAAAAAAAAAGTAAATGACTAGTGGTTATCAGCTAAATGATTTTAAAGTTTATATGACAACACAAAAGACACAGGCAACTCAAGAAGAGCAAAGCTGGAAGACTGAGGACCCGACTTCCAGACTCACTGTAAAGCTCTGAGTGAAAGGGCAGATGGATGGACACAGCGAGAGCTCAGTGCAGACCCCCACGCTGCCTACGAGCCCAGGCAGCAAGCGCAAGGGGACAAGTGGAGGTCCACAGACACACACACACACACACTGAATACTAGACACAGACCATACACCTTCACAAAAAGTAACTGAAAACAGATCACAGATCTAAATGTAAAACGCAAAACTAAAACCCCTAAAAATGTAACAGAAAACCAAGATGGCTTTGGGTACAGCAATGACTAGATACAAAACCAAAGGCATGATCCATGGAAGAAATAATTGACAACCCGGACTTCATTAAAATCGAACACTTCCACTCTGTCAAAGACAATGTCAAGGCAATGAGAAGACAGGCCACAGACTGGGAGAAAATATTCGCAAAAGATGCATCTGATAAAGGACTGTTTGTTACCCAAAATATACAAAGAACTCTCAAAACTCAACGATAAGAGAACCCAGTGAGAAAATGGACAAAAGATCTGAACAGATGCACAACCACAGAAGATATACAGATAGCAAATAAACACATGAGAAGACACTTAACATGGTATGTAATCAGGGAAATGCAAATTAAAACAAAAATGAGGTACCACCACACAACTGTTAAAACGGTCAAAAACTGACAACACCGAATGCCGGCGAGGACGTGGGGCAACAGGAAGTCTGCTGATGGAACGCAAACTGGTACCAGCGCTTTGGGAGACGGTTTGATGGTTTCTTACAAAACTAAACCTACTCTCATGTGATTCAGCAATGGCACTCCTTGGTATTTGGCCAAACGAGTTGAAAACTTACATCCACACAAAAACTGCACACAGAGCACAACTTTACTTGTAACTGCCAAAACTTGGAAGCAACCAAGATGCCTTTCAGTAGGTGAGTGGATAAATAAACTGAGGTCCGTCCAGACAGTGGGATAGTCTTTGGTGCTAAAAAGAAATGAGCTAAGACGACACAGAGGAAACATAAATGCATGTGACTAAGAAGCCAACATGAAAAGGCTGCATCCTGTGTGATTCCAACTATATGACAATCTGGAAAAGTTAAGAAATCCTGAAATTTGAGGGATCAAATATGAAATGTGTTTGATTATTCAGTATTGAATATTAAATGTTTATAATAAGACCAGAACCACCTTATAAACCCTCACAAGTCAACACAGCAAACATTAATAAGGCCATAAAGAAATGAAAGTCAGCTAAAACTGCCCATCAAATATGAATTGTTATAACTTTCATAAACAGATAAAAAATGTTTGTTTTCCCAGACTGGTAAGCTTGATAAATTAAGCAACTCAAATTTCAATTAAAGAACAGACTCCTCATTCTGAACTTTATAACTCTCATACAAAATTGAAAGCTAATCTACGTTTATGGCATTGTTTCTACATCATTGTTAGGTTTTATATTTCACTAGTATCTTTTAAGAAAAAAATTTCTCAAATCTCAACTGAAAATTTCTAAACACTACATAATATAGTTGATCCTCGTTATTTGCGGATTTCGTATTTGTGAATATGCCCACTCGGTACAGTTGATTTGTAACCTCAAAAGCAGCGTCTGTGGTGCGTCCGTCCCAGCTCTCGGGACGTGGCAGAGCTGCCCACGCGGCGCTTCCCGCTGGGGCCGACACGGCGGTGCTCGCCCTGGTGCAGCTCACTGTGAGAACAAGGGTCCTTCCGTGGTCCATTTAGTGCTACTCGCTTCACATTTTTGTGCTTTTGTCAGTGATTTTTGCTGTTTAATCGGCCTGTAAGCACAGTGCTGTCCAGTGCCCTGAGGGCAACGGGCTGTGATGCGCCCTCACAGAGGAAAACACACGTGAGACGAAGCTGCAAATCTATTTTGCGGAGAAAAGTCACTTGGAATCATATTCGCTCTGTGCTGATTAGCAAGGCTCTAAAACTACTTGGGTGTACTGACTAATCTAAGAAAAAACCTATGTCTAAGTGTCACTGCCAGTAACAGGATTTCACTTTCGGTGCCCTGGACGGTGGGAGACGGGCAAGGGAGGGACGCGCTGACCCTCCCACCTGCCCCGACGTTCCCAGGACGTTGCCGGGCTCCCCGCCGTGCACTGTACTTACTGCATGTGGAATCTCATCCGACAGCCAGCATTCCAAACAAAATACACTCACATCAGGAGACAACATGGCAGGGATGCAGAGCCTATTCTTCCCCCGATACCTTCCAAATTACCAAAACCTCTAATTTTCACGGTAAAACGCGAAGATATCAAATGACTGGAACATGGAATAAGTTTATGAATTTACATGGATAAAGAAGAGTTAACAAATGAACTAGATGCTTGCTGGGATGAAAATGGAGATAATGCCAAATTAAAAGGGTTTTTTCTTGAAGTAATAAGTTCACTGAGGTACAGATGCATGCAACTCACCAATGAACTTCTGACACTTGAAACACTCCTCCAGCCACTCCGGAGTCACGATGTGCTTCACCACAGAGATGGCCGTCAGGAACTTCACGGTGCGCGTCACCTTGCTGGAGATGAGGTGGGTGCACTTCTGTGCAGACTCGGCGACCTCCCCACCGAGAATGTAGAGCTTCTGGGGCGTCACGAACACAGACCAGAGGTGAGAGCTAGGCCTACAGGGCCGCACACGGCCTGGGACGCGTCTAAGACTACGAACAGAGTCCTTGGCCATGGAAAATGGTGCAACTGGTAAAGCCAAACCCACGCCATTGTAGGAGGAAAGTGAAAACTAGGATCGACGATGTACATTTCCCTAATCAATGCTGTGCAGATGAGGATTAAATAAGACAAACCTATAAATAAGTAAAATACTGAAAACAACGCAGCTCGTTTCATAAGGAGCAAATCTGCCCAGGCTTTCGCAGCTGAAATGAGTGCTACTGAGGCACGTTAAAATACTGTCTCTATTTTAAGAAATGATGACCTAAGAATTGACTGAGAAGACATAAACATATAAAAGATCATCTCTTTAACTATACTCAATTTTAAAAGTAATTATACTAAATGTATAGTAGCATTTATAATTCTTTCTTTTCCTTAAAAGAAAAAAAAAAAAGTAAAACGTATGAATCCATGTAATACAGGTCAACTCATACTCTTAACCATCACCCTCCCCTGTCCCCAGAATAACAAAAAATCCCATAATCCCTCCTGGTGTTACTTCCAAGAAGCTTATTTATCTAAATACACAAATACACCACTGCCCTTGGGCCTACCCTCCTACCCAAGAAAAAAAGTCTTGAAAGACTGTGGATTCAATCAGAAAACCTGAAGAGGCACAGCTACTCTTTTAAGCTAATGTCTTTATGAAGATGATGTCCGAGTGGGCTTGCTGATAATGTTCACATGATTGTAGAAATGGTTCTCCGTCTACTCACCTAAATCGTTTCTCTCCTAATAAGAAAAAGCAAGTATCTAAGTGTGAAGCAGTAGCGAGAATGAGGCGGGACGTCAGTGATGAGGTAATGACTGACTACAGGAAGTTTACAGATACACACTATAAACACTGATAATAGGATATTCCTGATTAAATGTTAAGCTTACTTAGACTGCTGGCCTCAAGCAAATATAAACAGAAAGGAACACTCCTAGAAATCCCTATGCAAAATAGAATTAAAACTTCACCTTAATATACTGTTGAACTTGAACAGGCTCAAATCCAGTGAAAAGCACAAAAGGGGTCAATTCTGGTGTTAACTTCTTAGTGGGAGGTGGTATATCTTCAATTCTATAAAATACACGTGGAAAAGACCGCCTATTATTTACTTTAAAATGTTCTTTAGCAAACAAGGGATTTTATAATAGCTTTAACAAGCCTTAAGTGTGTGTGGTGTTCTTTCCGTAAAGGGAAAATACAATGACTTACCTGCTCTTTTTTTCTTTCCCACCATTCACACACAGGCACCCCCAAAAGGCCTCCGTGTGGCACCTCCGAGGGAAGCAGCCCATCAACACTCCACTTCATCAGCAGCCCCGCCCCCGCCCTCACTGGCCTCGCTGGTCCTGAAGAGCGGGAGGCCCCCCACCCCCGAGGCTCTAGTCCTGTGTCTTCCACCTGCCCCGTCTCAGCCCAGAAGGCACAGTACAAAGCTGTTTGCCTCAAGCACACATTTTAAATTAAACCTCAGTCTTTTTCATTTCCTTACGTTTTCTCAAATCCTATTTTTAGCTTATATTTGAGACAGTCTGTTCAATTAAGAAAAATTTATTTGTGGCATTTTAATGACATATATAATCACATAATTAGGCTTTCACTAAAAAATCCAATCATTCCCGGATCGTATGGTGTGGGGAATGGCAGGAGGGAGAGCTGAGGGGCAGGGAAGAGAGGAAGCCCCTCGCTGCGCGCGGCCTGGAGGCCTCTGGCCGACTTCTCTTTACCAGGTGAGACCAGCGCAGGTCTGCACGCAGCCACCCGCCGCCGACCCGCCGGGTCAGGGGTCGGGACGCAGGCTCCCGGGCCCACACCAAGGACGCCTGGAGTGGGTTCCAGTCCCCCACCCCCGTCCCACCACAGCAGCTCATGTTTTACACACCGGGAGTTCTGGTTAAAGGAGAAGATTCAACTGTTTTTTTAATGAGGAAAAAACGCTATTCCCTGTTTATCTCCAGCAGTGAAATGAGACGTGCCACGATAAAGCTGTGACGCAATCAGCAAATCCTTCCAAATCCTATTCACTGTGAACCTTTCAGGTAACTTTCCCAACTGCCACCACTTTCTAAAAAAAAACCTGTAAAAGCTCATCAACCATTAAAAAAAAAAAAAGGCGATTCTTCGTACCTGGCTCTTTTGGAAGAGGGCTGGATATTAGCTGCTTCATTCTGCTTCAGTTTGGGAGGTAGTCGTACACCCTGTGATTAAAATATGATTTACTTTAGTCTCCCCAGTAATACAGTAGGTTCCGAGAGCTTTCCACCTACCCCACTGCGTACGAGACACACGCACCCACCACCACGCCTCACCAGCCAAGAGACAGACACACGCGAGCCTTCCAGGGAGGGCCTGGGCTGGCGCCCTCTTTAATTCACCAGACCCAGCAGTTCTTTAAAACGTCTTCACCCCTCTCTCTGTTCACGTTACGGATTCAATCCTCAACCTTGAACTTTTCAGAACACTTTTCACTTCAAATATTTTGTCTTGTGTCTCAGTTTGGAATTTGGAAAACATACTCATTGCAACTACATGCCCCAAAAGAGACTCTTCCTGAACTGAGATGTCACCCACGAGGGTTCAGGACGATCAGGTCACTGCGCTCTGGAGGGCGGGGCAAGGTGCTGAAGGCCGCTCCGGTCCCCAGGCGCGGGGCGCCCACGTTCCTGTAACCAGCTGGAGCCCCTGACCTGCGGACACGCTGAGCCAAAGGGCAGGGGGAGGCCGGTGCCTCTGGAGGAACCCCCCAGTCAGCCTTCACCCTTGCCTCACCTCTATGCAGACCTTTGTCCACAAATACACTTTGTTTTACTGCTTGAAGCAATGACCTCTCAATCTGAGATGAGAGTGCAGATGCCCGCCCTCCTCACTTGTTTCATAACAAACAACTGCTGGCCTTCAGGTCCAGAATGGTCCCTCCTGAAGGTAACCCTATCAGAGCTCAGCCAGCGGGCTGGAACCCCACCTGGGACATGCGGGAACGGTCCCATCACGGTGAGGTCTGGGCTCCTGCGGAGTGAACTGTGGGTCCAGGGCTACTGCACTAAAGCCTCAGCTCTTGCCTCCCTGACCCTATGGAAACACGTCGTCTTACTTACTCAGCTCCCCGATTCTTTAAGCAATCGTATAGCTCTTTGAAGCGATAATGTTCCTAACATGTATAAATATGAATAACTGACAATATCAATTATGAAAAAAAAGATGCAGGGTATTATACTAAACAGCTACGACAGGCAAGAAAGATAGAGCCCTCATTTATTATGGTGACAAACTACTAAAAGAATTCTTAATTCACAAATACAAATGTATCCTTCCTGCATGTGTATAATACACAGTAACAGCCAAAGTAAGGTTATTAGCTTGACATACCATCAGCAACTCTGCTGACACTTTCAATGGAACTCTCCAAGCATCTAAAGAGAGAAACGGGTTACTTTTCAGATATACTGTATAAACAGATAAGCCGTGTTACAAAAGCCTTTTCATGACACACACACACACTACTATACATGAAACAGATAACTAACAAGGACCTACTGTAGCGCACAGGGAACTCTACTCAATCCTCTGTAATGACCTACATGGGAAAAGAATCTTAAAAAAGAAAGAATAGATACACATGTATGTAAAACTGATTCACTTTGCTGTACACCTGAAACTTACACAACACTGTAATAAATCAACTATCCTCCAATTAAAAAAAGAAAAAAGGAAGTGTATCATCAACAACAAAAAGCCCTTTCAGGAGCGGGTAATCCTGGACACACGGTGGCCTGGCAGACCACCTTTAATAAGGGGAAAATGTGATGAGGACTGTTACTAAGTGGCTGCACAGTGAGGGGCGGCGGCTCCCGGGAGAGCCCGCAGGGGCCTAGTTTTGCATGTGAGGCAGCCCTGAGCAAACACGCAGCACAGCAGAGGCTGCCCGCCCCGCGTGTGCTGTCCCCCCGGCCAATTCTGGGAGCCACACAGTTCGGCTTCTAAGAAACCGACTGCGACGAGGAGGCTGATACCAAGGACCACAGCGCGCCAGGCGGCGACCGTGCTGAGCACCGAGGGTGCGCGTCCACTGAGGACAAGGTGACGTCACATCAGCAGGTGCGTCACAGGGAAGCAAGCAGACCACAGCTCAAAATGAAGACGAGCTTTCTCCTGACTGAAGCCGTTCAAACTGGAACTTAACAGGCTCCTTTGAGAGACAGCACATTAAAGCAGTGTTCGAATTGAACACCCATTTTCTGGGGTAACGTTCAGTTCGTTAAGTGCTATAGTGTGTACAGTCGGGGTGGTGATCCTTCCACGAGTTTTGCGCAGCTGAAGGGGAGGTGGGCTATGGCTCAAGGGGTGCCTTGGACAGACCAGGGCCGGCCTGAGACGAGATTGGCAGGCTTCTGCGCGTTCCCTCTACCTCTGAGAGTCCACTTAGAAAAAGCAAACCGAAGTACACGGCAACAAGAACTCCTGGGCAGAGTGCAGAGGAAGCCAGTGCGGTGAGGAAACGGGAAATGAAATCAGAACGATGAGAGGGCCGAAGCCGAGCCCGGTGGTGCTTAGTACGCAAGCTGGTGGCAACATGGAACCGGCCCCGCTTACCCAGAAGGTTTGAAACCAAGTGCGGGGCTGGGGCGAAGGGGTCCTGCAGGCTGAAGGTGGTGTAGTGGCCGTACTGAATCTGCCGCAGGGCCTCCAAGTTCCCCAGGAGGATGTCTCCCAGCCACTGGGCGTTCACGCACGGGATCCTCCACTCTTTGGCTTTCTCGTACTTTAAACCAGTTGGTCTTTTTTTTTTTTTTTTTTTTTTTGAAGAGAAGAAACACATTTATCAAATGGTAGAGTTCTGTGTTCAAATTTATATTTATATTCAACAAAGCCAGTCCACATTATCTCACACTAGAAATGGCAGGAATGTTTCTGTAGAGCCGACCCTGGCTGGTCACACACATGGGTCACGAGACCATCGCTAGGCCTACCTTTACCTTACTGCTGTTACCTGGGCTAAACTGCATCTCATTAATTCACCTAATTTCATTCTTCTGCTAGCATTATCATAAATATCGTTGCTATCCCGTTAACAGGCTTTGACTTTCACACCCTAATTTCCATCACAAAACTATGATATATTAAGAAATACAGAATTGCTGAAACAGCCACTACAGTGTGTATAAACTGAAGACTCAGTATGGCTTCAGAAGCGTGCTTACTCTTTACAGATGAGAACTGTGTTGCTGCGGCAGAGATAGCCCGTGTACTTGGCGCCTGCCAAGTAAGCCATTAACTTCAGGTCATCCCTGTCGCTGTCCACGAATCCAGTCACAGAGATAATCTAAGGAAACAGAGCAAAGTGAAGGCCCAACGGGACGACAGCTTAACCCAGTTAGTAAAACTCTTCTCCAGTTTACTTGTTTTATGGACACGTGTGTTTCCGTTCCCTCTCCGGCATCACGAGAGGCATCTAGTGACATCATCGCTAAGAATGTCAAAACCAGAACTTTGTTAATGGTAAAAATGTTACACACACAGCCAGCAAGGGATGGAAAACAAACATACCAAGTATGGGAAAACCATTTTTGTGTTACTATGACACCGTGCAGATAATCTTAATGAAGCTATTCTATTAAGCATACAAATATTAGTCAGTTCTTCTTACTGATCCCAATTTTGAGCTCAGCTGAGTGGGAGAACCCACAAGTGATAACGTCTGGCCAACAGCAGCCACTTCTGGTGTAAGTCGCTTGCTTCATTTCAGGAATTTATGAAACGGTGTCAAAGACTTAGGAGAGTCAATGAAACAGCGACTCCGTGCAGGAAGCCGCGACCGTTACAGGAGAACAGAAGGAAATAAGATGCCTATCGCGCTCGGCACCGGCCGGCGGGCCGTTCGCAGCCCACGGAGGACACGGGAGCAGGCGAGCCCGCCCGGCACAGAGGAGGGGTGAGCCTTACGTGCTGGGAGCACGGCCTACCCCCGGGCGGGAAGGCCACGGGGAAGTGCAGGGCCCGATGGGGCGGCACGAGCCGCTTCGTCCGCAGCACCGCGTTCAGCCAGTGCGCCGTGACACACCTCTTCCTCTCCTTCACCGCCTGCAAACACAAGAGCACGGGCTGGTCTCGGGGGCTTTCACTGCAGGTTAAACACAGACTGTAAGGCTGGACAGCTAACAAGGCCACCTTTAATGGGAGTCCTATAAATAATGGAATCTCACGAGCTTAGCACTCAATTTACTGAAGTCATGAACTGCAACGGTGTCGCAGGTTAATTTTAACACACCCCGAAAACACTACCGGCCACCCAAGAACGAGAGCCGACCACGGGGAGAAGAGCTACACGTCTGACAACCTGGAAATAACTTCGGTCATGGAAGGAGATGACATTTCTGATCATCAAAATTAAAACCGCCCCATGAGAACAGAGGGCCCCGCACACAAGTCACGAAAAAACGCAACCGCTCACCTAAAAGTAAGCACAGAGCTCCTCCCCACAGGCACCACTACCTACTCTGTAACAGGGGTTCCTTAGAGGCCGTGTGTCACACACACTGACACCTGTCTACAAGTAACATTTTTAAGAAAAGAGGAAAAAATGAACCTTCAGGGGATGAGAGCAGGTAACACTGAGGAGGAAGCCTCTGCTCTGCAGGAGGACAGAAGCTCGGAGGACTGACCGCGTCAGGCCTGCATACGAATCCCCCAACAGTTAAGAAATCCTGCTTCCGGCCGCTCTTCATTCAGTGTGGCCCTGGACTGGAGCGGAAGGCCGTCTACCCTCCCCTAGCGCCACCTGGGATGTCCCCTTCTCCATTCCTCACAGACAGAAAGGCCTGGTGGCCACAGAGCTATCTATCTATCCCACCAAAGATCGAGGAGAATTAGTTAAGAAGCAATTCTCTAGAGGTAGAAAAAAGTCCCTTCCAAACACGATCATCACTAGAGCCACTTAGAACGCTAACACTGTCCAGAGAAAGGGACAGACTCGGTTCCATCGCAGCTGAGCCCCCACTCACCTGTGCGAACAGCCCGCTCACTTGACTCTCACAGAGCAGGTGTGTGCAGCGGCTCGAGAACGTGGGGTCCACGGCACCTCCGTGCGCCTGGATTATCTAGACACGCACAAGACCCAGAGTCACAGTCAACCGCCAGTGCTCAGGGGAAGAGGGAATTGTAATTTCAAATAAGACGGCTATTAAAAGAATCCATTATACATTTTCATCGTCTAGTTCCCTAAAAGTATATGTTATCAGTTATACCTACAGACTTTTCCACCCTGCACTGTACAATAAAAATGAACTTTAACACCATTCCATCTGAATTTCCAAAGGAAAAGTGGAATGCTCTTTCTAAAACGGGGTTTCTCAACTGGGCACTACGGACGTTTTACACCAGCTGACTGAGCTGCAGGGGGCATCCTGGCCTCTCTCCGTGAGACGTCAATAACACTCCCTCAGCTGCGACAGTGAAAAATGTTTCAGACATTGCCAATCGTCCCCCGGGGCTAGAATCACTGCTTTTAAGAAACTTTATTCTAAAAGGGGGGGAGGGGGAGGTCAAAATGAAGTCTGTGAACACCAGAAAATTATTTTTAAAAACAGATTCAGTTTTTTGGGGGGGAGGGGACTGTCCCGTACCTCGACAGCAGTGGTTACATAGTTGTGTGGCACTAAGGGGAACTGGTCAAAACTTAAAACGCTGTATACCGAAAGAGTGAGAACTTTATACGTTAAAAAGACCTGCCCCACGAAACAATTCCATTTCGTTTACAACTTTTTAAATTTTTTTATTAAAAAAATGTTTTTTAAACTGGAGTCTAGTTGATTTACAATGTGGTGTTAGTTTCAGGTGCACAGCACAGTGATTCAGTTACACATACACATACACAAATCCTTTTCTTAAAATATTCTTTTCCGTTACGGTTCATCACAGGACGTTGAACACAGCTCCCTATGTGCTACAGCAGGACCCTGCCGCCTGTCCATTCTCTGCGCTTTCGCTTACACCCGCTGACCTCACACTCCCTCCCACTCCGTCCGCCCCCGCAACCCACGGCTTCTGGGCGACCACAAGTCTGTTCTCTGTGTTCATGAGTCTGCTTCTGTTTTGTAGATAGATTCGTTTGTGTAGCATTTTCGGTTCCACATCTAAGTGATATCATATGGCATCTGTCTTTGTCTGGCTTACTTCACTCGGTATGATCATCTCTAGGTCCATCCATGTTGCTGCAAATGGCATTATTTCATTCCTTCTTATGGCTGAGTAATGTTCCATCGTAGATATGTGCCACGTCTTCCTTATCCATTCATCTGTCGACGGACATTCAGGTTGCTTCCACATCTTGGCTATTGTGAATAGTGCTGCTATGAACACAGGGGTGCGTGTGTCTTTTTGAATTAAAGTTTTGTCCAGGTTTATGCCTAGCAGTGAGGCTGCTGGATCACACAGTAGTTCTAGTTTTAGCTTTTTGAGGAACCTCCATGCTGTTCTCCATAGTGGCTGCACCAACTTACATTCCCACCAACAGTGTAGCAGGGTTCCCTTTACTCCACACCCTCTCCAGCATTTATTTGTATTTGTTATTTTTAATGATGGTCATTCTGACCTGTGTGAGGTGGTACCTCATGGTAGTTTTGATTTGTATTTCTCTAATAATTCGTGATATTGAGCATCTTTTCATGTGCCTATTGGCCATCTCTATGTCTACTTTAGAGAAATGTCTATTTTAGGTCCTCTACCCATTTTTTGATTAGGTTTTTTTTTTTTTTGTGGTTGAGTTGTATGAGGCTGTTTGTGTATTTTGGAAATTAAGCCCTTGGCGGTTGCATCATTTGCAAAGATTTTCTCCCAGTCCGTAGGTTGCCTTTTCGTCTTGTTTATGGTCTCCTTGGCTGTGCAAAAGCTTGTAAGTTTGATCAGGCCCCATTTGTTTACTTTTGCTTTTATTTCTACTGCCTTTGGGAGACCAACCTAAGAAAACATTGGTATGACTTAAGTCAGAGAATGCTTTCCCTGTGTTCTCTTCTAGGAGTTTTATGGTGTCGTGTCTTACACACGTTTAAGTCTTTAAGCCATTTTGAGTTTATTTTTGTGTAGGTGTGAGGGTGTGCTCTAACTTCACTGATTTACATGCAGCTGCCCAGCTTTCCCAGCACCAGTTGCTGAAGAGCCTGTCTCTTCTCCATTGTATATTCTTGCCTCCTTTGTTGAAGATTAACTGACTCTAGGTATGTGGGTTTATTTCTGGGCACTCTATTGTGCCCATTGATCCACTGATCCACACATCTGTTTTTGTGCCAGTACCACACACTGTTTTGATTACTGTAGCTTTGTAGTATTGTCCGAAGTCTGGGAGGGTCATGGCTCCTGCTTTGTTCTTTTTCTTCAGGATTGCTTTGGCAATTCTGGGTCTTTTATGGTTCCATATAAATTTTAGGATTATTTGTTCTACTTGTGGAAAATGTCATGGGTAATTTGATAGGGGTGGCATTAAACCTGTAGATTGCTTTGGGTAGTATGGCCATTTTAACAATATTAGTTCTTCCCATCCAAGAGCATGGGATAGCTTTCCATTTCTTTCAGTCATCTTCAATTTCCTTTATTAATGTTTTATAGTTCTCAGCCTGGAAGTCTTTCACCTCCTTGGCCAGGTTTATTCCTAAATATTTTATTTTGGGGAGTATGATTTTAAAAGGAATTGTTTTTTTTACATTCCCATTTTGATATTTCATTATTAGTATAAAGAAATGCAACCGATTTCTGTATGCTGTAACCTCCTCCTACTTTGCTGAATTCATTTTTGTATGTAGTCTTTAGGGTTTTCTGTATGTATCATGTTATATGAATATAATGACAATTTTACCTCTTCCCGATCAATTCGGATACCTTTTTATTTCTTGTCTGACTGCTGTGGTTAGGACTTCCAAAACTATGTTGAATAGAAGAGGTGAAGTGGGCATCTTTTGTCTTGCTCCAGATTTTAGCAGGAGGGCTGGCTGTCGGCTTTTCACTGCTGAGCACTGTATGGCTGTGGGTTTGTCATAAAGAGCTTTTATTATATTTTGGTCCCTCTGTACCCACGTTGGTAAGTTTTTATCACGAATGGATGTTGAATTTCGTCACATGCTTTTTCTGCATCTGTTGAGATGATCACGTGGTTTCTGTCTTTTCTTTTGTTGATGTGCTGTGTAACACTGATTGACCTGTGTCTGCTGAACCATCCTCATGAATGTCGGCTGAATCCCACTTCGTCGTGGTGTTATCATCTTTTTTATGTTCTGTTGGATTCGGTTTGCTAATACTTTGTTGAGCATTCCTGCATCCATCTATTATGTTCATCAAAGATATTGGCCTGTAATTTTCTTTTTTGGTAGCGTCTTCGTCTGGCTTTGGTATCAGGGTGACGGTGGCTTCACAGAAGGTCTTCGGGAGTGTTCCCTCCTCTTCAGTCTTTTGGAAGCGTCTCAGAAGGATTGGTGTAAGTTCTTCTTTGTATGTTCGGAAGCTCCCTTTCTGTCCCGGCTGATCTCCCTGACAGGGAGGGGCCTCCCAGGGTGCAGGAACCTTTCCTCTTTCACAGCTCCGTGCCAGGGGCACAGGTCCCATCCTGATTCCTTTCTCCTTTTTTTCTTTTTTCTCTTGTCCTACCTGGTTACGTGGAGAGTTTCTTGCCCCTTCAGAAGTCTGAGGTCTCCTGCCAGCATTCAGTAGATACCGTGTGAGAGCCGTTTCCACATGTGCACGTATTTCTGACGCACTTGCGGAACGGGGTGGAGCTCCACGTCGCTCTCCTCTGCCATCCTGACCCACTCCTCTCCATTTACTACTTGTAAAATTTGATTTTTACATTGATTAAAGTGATGCATAAACATAGTTTAATAAGGCCCAGGACAAAACCAGCAGTTTGCTAGTATCCCATTCACTTTCCACTCCCCTAAGGCCGCCATATCCAGCTCTTTAACTCTTTCTTCTGGTAATTATTAATATATTCTAATACATTCTATGCAATTTCTTTGTTTTTTAGCTTTAGATGTTATCTACCAACCTCCTGCTGTGGAGGCCACCTTCCTCCCAGAAACTAAAACACACACACACACACACACACACACACACGCGTGCGCCTTCCTAATTTGGTTCTATCACACTCCCTATTTCAATCAGCCTTCGAGATTTAATACAGTACGGCTCACCACCTGGTCTATCAGGGCACACCGAGACAAAGCTCCTTTCTGCCACCAACTTTTGCTTTCCCTGGTTGTTAACAAATGCCTCATTCCCCTCCTTCTCACCTGTCTTTTTCTTAGCTTTCCATGTACCTTTCACTATTTCTTTCCCAGACCCTTCAAAGAAATGCAATGTGCTGGCTCAAAAGCATGTCACCTGACTCTCCTCCCTCCAGGGGCCAGGGCTGGACTCGGCCTGGAGCGTGGGCCAGACCAAAAGAGCGCGCTGGGCAATGGCACGTGGCCTCAGCAAAGCCACGGGGGAGCTGCGCCATGCTGAGCGGACGTGCTCCCTGGAGAGGCCTGGGGTGGGGGTGGGGGGGCCCCAAGAGCCATGGGGGTTAGCATTCTAAGCGGTTCCTGCAGCCCAGCAGAGCCCTCAGATGCAGCCTCCTGGGGGCCAGGGCTCTAGCCACCCGCTGAGCCGCTTCAGGACTTCCAGCCCACACAGGAACCACGGGGTAGTAAGCATCTGTTGTTTCAAGTCACTGAGTCTCGGGGGAGTCGTCACACAGCAACAGAAGACAAACGCAGTGTCACCTCTGCTTAACACAGTCGAGCCCCTCTGGCGATCTGTCTCCTCCACCCCGTACCGTCCCTCCCGGATGCTGCCCCCCACTCCGGTGCTGGCTGGTCCCTCTCCACCAGCTCTCACGCCTGTCTGGACTACCCTGCACCCTCACCCTCGGAATCCCTTTCCATCTCTGGGTCAAGCCCCACCCTTGGCCACACCCTCCTCTTGTGTGGCAAGGCACGTTTGTAAGAATGGCACATGGCAGGCACAGTTTTTGACTAGGGGAGTCTGAAAATATCTTCATCCCACAGTCCCATTTGACTGACGGACTGGATGTGGCATCCCAGGCTGGGAATCACGGGCTGCCTCTGAGAGCCAGACGCCCACCCAGGTCCCGCTGGTACACGTCCTCAAACCCTGAGCCCGGGCATCCCTCACACGCTGCACCTTCATGGCAGCCCGAACAGCGCCCTCTTCTCTCCTTTCAATCTGCAGAAACGCCCTTCAGTTATAAGCGACCTTCTTTCAACTTTCTTGCCTTCATTTCCTCTGTTCCCAAACTTCTAGGATTTAATTTTGGACCTCTCGGACTAACCCTTTAACTGACAAACAAAAAAAAAAAACCCCAAAACCGAAAGCAAACCTCTTCGTATCTCTGAATTTTGTTCTACTTTTTTTTTTTAGGATAGTTTCTAAATATCATTGCTCCCTACACGTCCAGAATTAAAAAAAAAAAAAGTCTGCCGCTGTAACTCTCAGGCGTCTCCTCCCCGCCCCTGGCGGCTGCCCTCCTTCAGGTACTCAGTGCTTCCCAACCAAGCCCCAGCCCACCCACCTCCCCGGCCTTCCGTGCCCAACATCTCACAGCCACACGCACACCTGCCCAGGCTCCACACGCTCTCAAGACGATGGGGAGCAAACTCCGGTTCCTACAACACGCCAGGTAAGTCGGGTCTTGGAAGGGATGGCCTGGCCTTGGTCTCCGGCCCTCCGTGCCTCCTGGACCCCGACCCTAAGCCCGGCCCCAAGAGCGTGCTCCCCCGCTGCCGCGCCCCTTCCATGGCCCCGCGGCCCTGCCGACGCCACTCTCTCCACCGGGACCCCTCCCTCCCCTGAACTCTTACTTGGCCTTGGCCTCGCAGACGGGGTCCTCTGCTTAACAAGCACCCGCCCCACCTAGCGCCTTTCTCCAGGCTCTCCAGCACCCAACGTGCTGTTCGCCGTCACCTGAGCGTGCGGCTGTCCCTCCACCCACCTCACGGTTTCCTCGCTCCTGTTCAGTCACCAGCGTTCCCCAGGTCTGACAGTGTGCCTGGCACATGGCAGGGGCTTACACACCAACAATGCTTGCAGGGAAGGCCACTGAAGATGCATGTGAAGCACACAAACTCATGTTTTTAAAGGAAATTGGGCTCAATTTTTATTTGTGGCACTGCAAGAGAAAGTGTTTACCTCGTTTTCTTTAAAGGCCACTGTGCAAACTAATCAATCAATCAATGGACTCAGTTCCACACCTGGGCTAGAAGACTCTGCGGTCCCTTCCAACCACTTGCCTTTGGAGAACAGAGATGACACAGCTACATACAAGTCCAGGGTCCCGACCCGAGGGCACCAAAACCCGATCTTCTTCCCACACCCCCGGTTATATACAAGTCATCCGTGCCACTCAGAATTTCAGGACTGAAAATAATCTTAAGAATGAGGAAGTCCAACCTTTTCCCCTTACAGTTAGGAAAACTGAAGCCCAGACAGCGGATCTGCCCAAGGTCCTGGGGGGGTGTTAATAAAAATGCCCATAACACCTTCAGATATTATATGTATGTGTATACGTATATGTGTATGTACCTGCATCTCAGTAACCTTACCCTTTTCCACGTGGCCAGCAGCTGTTTGTCAGACATCTGCTCTGGATAATCCGCAACTGCAAACACACATCCCAGTAAGAAGCCTTCTTCTGGAACTAGAATAGAATCATACAAATTAAAGTCCCAAACCCATGAATGTGTGCACAAAACATAAACAAGCTCATTTTGCAGAGTTCAATATGAATGCATGAAGCGAGTCACGCTTGACCATCACGTATCCACCAGTACGGTGAGGACCTCTGGCACACTGCTGCAAACATAGTTGCTCGCCTGTCCACGTTAAGTGACTGAGAACACGAAACCAATGGTTCCTGCCTGGGCACTGAGCACCCCGAGTTGGTCCCTGCAGCAGCCTGATGTTCTGTGGACGCCAGTGTTCACTTCAGGGTATGGCGGCCCAAAGTACCAAAGAAATCTAACTGTGCCGTCCTCCTAACTATATTCTTTGTTAGGTAATGAGGCCCCTGTTCCCCGTTTTCTACGAGTTATTTTGGCATGAATCCTTACCCTACCTGCAAACACTCTCCAGGTAAGTACAGGACTTTGGGGAGAAAAAGGAGGAAGAAGCCACATTACTAACTCTCCACTGCTGGGTCGTGTCCAAACAGCTGGCGCTGCGGCTGGCACGGCAGGGCCTGGGGCGTCTGTGTTTGCATCTGCTGCTGCTGGTGCAGGCGCTGGAGCTGTTGTAAGTGTGCGAGCTGGTGCTGCAGCACCTGCTGCTGCGGGGGTAACTGAGGCTGGTGGGCCTGCAGCGGCGGCCGAAACGGATGCGGCGGCGGCGGGTAAGGCTGCTGCTGGAGTTGCAGGGCCTGCTGGGGCGGCAGGTGCAGGACGGGCGGCGGGGCCGGTGGCGACAGATGTGACTCCGGGGTCACTTTCGCCTGACTGAGCAGCACTGCGTTCGCGTGGCCCTGCTGGCTGTGGTTCACCTGCGGCTCTAAGGTCTTTGTCGGAGCTGCGAGGGACTGTAAGATCTGGAAACAGAAATCAGGCGAGGTGGTCATCAGCAGCTGCGGACGTGTGCTCCCCGGCCCTCGTCAGGAGGGCGACGGCACACCCTACATGCCGTCAGCCAGACGTTCGCTGGCTGGACAGTGCAAACACAACTGCCGTTGTCTCCCGTGTGCTAAGCATCACCAGTCTCCGTGAAGCAAATAAATTCATATTGTGAGACATTTTCACCAAAATGTGAAACTGACCTAAGTGAAGCGGAACAAGCTAATGAGTGAAAGTTGACCGACACAAGCTCAAGTGGCTGATGTGCTCTAGAGCAGAGGGAGGGGCGTTCGGCCGCACTGACCTCACCGGCCCCAGGGCGCGGCCTTGTCCCTCCGGGGCCCCCTCCTGCCGGGCCACAAAGGCACCGGCAGCTGGAGAGCCTGACCCTAGCCTCCTTCCCACAGCTGCCGCTTCCCAAAGGAGAAGGGGTCCGGCAGGGGAGGACGCAAAGACCCCACCCGAGTGAAGGCACGGGACACAGGCGACCCTGGAGAGCAGCCGCCGGCCCCTCCCGTCTGCGGTCGTCCTGCTCTGCCACACGAACGAGGGACAGAAGAAACACCAGCACTAGGCTTGCTTGCGTGGTCGACCTTCCCCCAGCCGAGAGGCCCTCGGCACAGCTGGTACACTCGCCTTCCTCAGAGGTGACGGGAGCTCCACACGTGGGACAGAACACCTCAAGCTAGAGAACCCCGCCACCAGCCAGCTGAGGTTGAGCTCACCCTCCCTCCCAGGGGCAGGAGTCGGCCCGAGAGCTGAACAAGCTGCAGGGCGGGAAGGGGCCGGACCGGGACCAGGAGACACCAGCTCGCTGAGCGTCAGATCACCATGCCATTTTACTATCCTGCACAGCGCTGGACGTAACAAAAGAGACGTGTCACACGATGAATTTTCCCAACGTGCTCAAGTAACAAAAATTGGAAGCCAATTTCTCATGGTCAAGGAAGCCAGTAACAAACAGATTTTACCAAAAGTCAATCGATACAATTTATCCCTACTAAGACATCCCTGTCATTTAAATAAAACTCCAGAAATGCAACTTTCACATAAACCAAACCTATACAAAAATCTCAAATATGTTTTTGACGTGTCTCTTGCACTTAAAACAGACTCCGAAGCATAAAGGTTATATAATTTGCAAGAGTAACAGACTTTGGATTTAGTGGTGAAATAAATTAAAACTGAAATAAGTTAAACTCAAGGGTTTGAGTACATCTGTCTTGGAAATCAGCCCATAGGTAAGACATCTCTATAAGGGGACTCTTTGGGTACTTCGAAAACTCAAGTTGAGCTCTGAGCAGGAAAAAAGGTTTTCAATACGTCTGTAATTAACAGGATAACTAATTCTTCTCTACGCAAGTGTCAAAAAATACCCAGTTAAGTGGAAGGAGAAATGAACCCCACCACATACCCTGTCCAAGTATACAGAACAGCATTTGGGATGCTAACATTTCCATAAAAAAGCAGGCAGGGGCTTCCCTGGTGGCGCAGTGGTTGAGAGTCCGCCTGCCGATGCGGGAGACACTGGTTCGTGCCCCGGTCCGGGAAGATCCCACGTGCCGCGAAACGGCTGGGCCCGTGAGCCATGGCCGCTGAGCCTGCGCGTCCGGAGCCTGTGCTCCGCAACGGGAGAGGCCACAGCAGTGAGAGGCCCCCATACCGCAAAAAAAAAAAAAAAAAAGCAGGCAGGAGTGGGGAGGGGACCCTGCCTGGATATCTGCAGATGGGCCACGAGCCCACACAAAAGTCTGGCACAGGGGTAATGGGGTCAGGGGTAGGAGGGGGTTAACGTCACTTTACAGCCTGTGGTACCATTAAAATTTAAACTTTTGTACATATATTACTCTTTCACCCCCAGAAGTAAACAGCCTAGGTAGATTCGATACAGCCTGCCTGTCTGCCATCACGAACAGGGCTGACCTGACTGCTGCTCCCCAGGTCAGGGGAGCTCCTGGTGGCGTCTGATGGGCCGGCAGGAACGCCCGGGGCCAGGACTCAGCTGGAGGCCCCTTCCGTGGGCGACCATGATCTGAAGGGGCTGGGGGAGACCAGGACACAACAGGAGGGCAACTCAGAGCAGAGATGCTGGCAAGAGCCCAGCCAGGCTGAGAGGTGGACAATGGCCTGGAAAGCCGTGCATGCACCTGTCCAGCCCGGCTGGGGAGCGGGCACCCTGGCAGGCCAGGGGGTGTGAGTGAGGTGCCCCTTAGAACACCTTGCACACTCATCAGATGGCTTGTTCAACCCTCTGATCTGCCTCTGGCCGAAAACCTATGTTAGTCCTGAAGAATCAAAGAAAAAAGACTCTTAACTGCTTGAGCACACAATTCGCCACACTGCCAACTACAATTTTTAGTGAACGTCAACTTTGAATTTTTCCCTCATAGTTGTCTCAGTTCTTACTTAAACTACTTAATACTCAGAGCCACAACATTTTTATAAAACAGCATGATACACACCACACGGCTCCTAACCACCAGAAATTTCCAATTTAAACAGGAATTTGGGGCTTCCCTGGTGGGGCAGTGGTTGAGAGTCTGTCTGCCGATGCAGGGGACACGGGTCCGCGCCCCGGTCCGGGAAGATCCCACGTACCGCGGAGCGGCTGGGCCCGTGAGCCATGGCCGCTGAGCCTGTGCGTCCGGAGCCTGTGCTCCGCAGCGGAAGAGGCCACCACAGTGAGAGGCCCACGTACCGCAAAAAAAAAAAACAAAAAATAAAAAAACCCAGGAGTTTGATGGTTGCTATGTTTCCTCAACGCCCCGATCTAATTTTAAACCAAATCTTTTATTTCTAACATTTCACAGGTTCATTTTCTTCACATCCAGCAGCACAATGGCCTAGTGTTCTGACACTGCTGAAGAACGCTCAGAAGCCCTCTTCGCAAGCATTCTCGTTCGTGGTCAAAACCATTCCCTCGCTAGAACTGGTCCCGCCTCTGCACGCTGCTGAGTAGATCAGGTCTGTCTTCTGCGGAGGTCCGACCTGCAGGACGACGCAAAGGCAGAGATACCGCCCAGCCCCACGCCCCCCCCCTCCCCCCGTGTAGTCAGCCTTCCCATTTCCAATGAGTTTACCTCTACAACCAAATGGAGGGAACTTGGGATTTCAGTCAACATCCGCTGTATTTGAAAAACGTGGAATCCAGTAGACATGCCCAGTCACTGACCAGCAGGGCTTTCTACCTGCCGGTGAATGGACAGCACTGCACATCCGTCCTCAGCTGAGGACGGGGGAAGAGGCTTTGCACACCGGCTCCTGCATCCTCCCAGCGCCCACGTGGGTCTCTGCCTGCCAGCAGGGCAGGCCCCCCGGACGGCCCAGGTCGCCTCTCCAGGCCGGCTGGCCCTCCAGCCTTCCCACGCCCCCAATTTCTGATCTCCCCTCTGCCTCTGGCCTGGCGTCCGCATCCCACCTGCCCCGCGTGCTCCGGCTTCCGACCACCTCCTCGCTCCCCGCGAGGCCCCTGCGGAGCTGGGTGCTGACACGCGGGCCCAGGTGCCCACAGATGCGCCCACTCTTTCCTGGGCTCCACCTTCTTCCTGAGCCTTGGTGACACCATCGGGCGAGGCCTGGCCCTGCCATTCTCTGACCACCTCATCTCAGGGACCTCGTCCTCCTTCCCTCAGCCTCTCGCTGCCAATCACCCTTCAGACTCAAACTCACCTCCAGGACCAGGGGGATTAACACAAAGCGTGACGGGACGGAGTTCGGGAAGGCTGGGGTGTGGGAAGTGAGCATACAGATGGAGCCCCAGTCCACAGGGCGCAGCTGCCGCTCGGCCATGAAGGACGGGCACCGTTCAGACTTCAGACGCCAGCTCCGTTCTACGACACCATCCACTTCTCAAGACAACCCGGAAACCCCATCGTCATGGAGAATCTCACGATTTGGGCAAACAAATCAAATTTAAATTATCTGGGCCAAACTAAACGTATTGAGCGGAACGCGGCCCGTCAGTGACCGGTGTGTGACCTCGCTCTCCACCTTTATCACCAAAGCCACTGCACCCCCAAAACTGCTTTCCCTTCCGGGCTGCCAGGTACCCGTCACCGCGGGGCTGCTCTCCGCGGCCCCCTCCCTGACTGGGCCAGGCCTCACTGTGCTCACACTCGCTGACGGCCCAAGCCGGGGTCGCCAACTTACACTGGCTCCTAACTGGCTGCGGTAACACGTCTTCCCAGAATCTCGTGTCGACTGTCGGAACCTTGTCCACGAAGTCCCTGAGCCCCGTCTCTCCCCACACACTCTGCCCGCCTTTCTCTGGATGCCACCTCTCCGGCGTCTCGAGGACCAGGCACGATCAACTGGTCACTGCTGAAGCCGAGGGAGGGGAGGAAGAGCGCTTTTCATGCATCTTTAACCAATAAAGGCTCTTAAAAACCTCCCCCGCCATCAGACTCGATTGTGGTGCTGCGGCGACTCGTAATAAGAAGTAGCTACTTGCCCAGCCCGACGAGATCCGCCCCCAGCGGCTCATTACATGGAAGACAAGACCCTACGTGGCAATCTCCATCCACTCACCTACGTTCAAGTCTCACTGACTTTCCTCCCTGAGAACAGGGATCCCCAACCCCCCTCCCCCCCCCATCAGGAGGCGGGCCGCACAGCACAAGGTGGGCTTCACCTGCCACTGCCCGTCATCGCCTGCGTCACTGCCTGCACCAGCCCTCCCTACCCCCGTCCGCCCGAGGAAAAACCGGTCCCTGGTGCCAGAAAGGGTGGGGACCGCTGCCTTGGAACACAGCAAGGTCACGTCTACTCCGGGGTCTTCACAGCCGCTGTCCCTTCACCCGCAACTCGGCCCTCAGTTCTGCCCAGGGCCGCCTGCAGTTGAGTCTCTGCTTAACTTAAGGGGCCTCCTCCCCCAGCGGCCCTCATAGTACACGGCCCCTTATTACTGCCTTCTGAACACCTATGCTGACTGTCGGCCTGCTCCACCTGCAAGGAGGGCGGGGCCCATCTTGTCTCATTCACCATCTTGCCTCTGGGGCCCCAGATACGCAGACGGGCCCACACCACCTGGACGACTCCTCTCCGCCTTCACGTGAAAAACGTTTACGAAACCTTTCAAGGTCCATCCTGTACCAACAGGCTCCAATCACAAAACTGTGAATTAAAATTATGGCTCCGTCAACGAGTGAATTAATTTATGTTATGCTATTTGTCTACCGTGAAGTTCGGTTTAAGCAAATGAGGAACAGCTGGCAGCCCGCAGGCTTCTCTTTGCTGCCACCGCTAATGAAACTGAGCAAGCGTGGAAGCCGTTTCCGGGGACAGCGCCTGCCACTGGCGTCCTGGTGCCAACTCAGCAGAGTCGGGCCTCCAACTACGTGCCCGCCGTCACCCTCTCGTACACGGCATTTATGACACTGAAATACGTACACGTGTACGTGCACGCGGATAAAGACCGTGGGACACGCTCTCAGGCAAATAAATACTGCTTGTAAGTTACTTGTCCTGAAGAAGTAGAAGACGGTAAAATACGTATTTGAAAAGGCTGTAAAATCCGGTACTTAAATCTTTGTTCTTAAAGAGTGACTTACGTGTGCTACGTTGGCCGGCCGGTTGATCTGCTGAATGTCAGCATTATTAGTGATATTTCGCAACGTCCGCACAGCTGGACTCCAAGCGGCTATCAGCTCTGACCTTTCGGAACTCTGGAGGCTTTGTCCTGAAGCCATTAAGTTACCGCGGACCTCGGGGGGCAGGACGTTCCCTGGGACGGGCGGCACGTTGGCACACAAGTTAATTAACCCGGGCTCCTGGCCAGGAGGCAGCCTGCGCTTCGCTGCCGCTATCTGCGGGACCTCCGCAGGGGTCCAGTTTAAATTTCTCTCTTGTTTTTCAGGTGACGAATCTGAAGAATCGTCAAACATCAATTCCCCTTTGGATTTTTCAGCGTTCGACTTGGGTGAGAGCTGCTGGCCGCCCGAGGGGGAGCCGTCCTGAGAGCTGGCGGGGCTGGACCTCTCCTCTGCGCTGGCCTCCTCCGGGGACTCCGGTTCCTCGTTCTCCTCCTCCTCTTCCTCCTCATAAACGATGAGACGAGGATGGTACAGGGCTTCGTCCTTCTTAGTCTTCTCAGATATGCAATCCAGGACCCAGTCAGGCGTCACGATCTTAATGCTTGCTCTCTTTAAAGCACACTCATATTTCTCCTGCGGGTGAAGCACAAACACACACGGAAACAAAACCTCAAGTTTTATCAGATTTCCTAGAAGTACGCATTCGAAGCAAGAACTTTAGGAGAGGGACACAGCTCCTGTTGTTGCCACTTTACCCAGAGGAGAAGTTCACACCCCTTTTAGACAGAGAACACGCGACCCAACGAACCGTGTGTCAATGGTCTTAGGTCGGCCTCAGGTCTGCCGAATTAGCTTTTACAAAGGCAACTTTAGGTAAGGCTACGCACAGCTAGGAATCCTAAGAGAGACTCACAGGAACGCCAGGCGGCCTGCCGTCCAATCTGGTTGTTACTGACTGCCGCTCTGTGCAAAGTGTCACTGAGGACGGGGCACCTTCAGGGCCACAGGCAGTCCTGGGAGCGCGGGGACGCTCCTCAGTCAGGTGGGTGAGTGTTTATCGAGCTCATTCTACCTAAGACACAAAGGCCACAACAATTCTCTGAACTAGCGAGGCTTCTGACTTAGCTCTGGATGGAAGTTAAACATGCACAACAGGAATACAACAGAAACCTAGCGCGAAGTCCCGTGGGCACAGGGCAGGGAGGCCTCGCTGGACGGCAGGGTCTGGCAAGGTCTGGTGGGAGCAGTGAGCTGGGGGCACTGGGCAGGGGCGCTGACAGGCAGGCAGAGGGCGCTCCTGCGGGGTAGAGGGCGGAAAGGAAGGAACGCCCGAGGGAAAGGGAGATGAGCAGGGAATCTTAAACGAGAGTTACGTGATAAAACGGCTTTTAAAATAAACAAGTTTGGAAACATGGCTCGGTTAACCGACAGAGTCTGACCCACCTGCTCTAAAGCCTCGGATAACAGCAATTCTCTGGAAAACACATAATTGGGGCCCTATACTAAATCCACTTCCTGCTGTTGGCAGGGGGCCTGGCTGGAGGATCCCAGGGTCTCTCCCCAGCCCCACCTTCAGCCTTCAGCGGGGGTGAAGTATTTACACCCAGAAACCAGCTCCCTCCTCCAAAGACTAATCAACCTACTTTGTTTTTCTATTGATTGTTATGAAATTCCTTCATTCTTCTCAATTTAAAACATTTTAAAAATTCAAGAATACAAAGGATAGTTGCATCATGCTATTTATATATTTTCTCCATAAATTTATCAAAAAATGCAAAAAAAAGAATTTGTTTTAAACATGCCATTTATTTTTTGTGTGTAGTCAGCTAGTCTGTTTGACAAATCCACTCTATTCATATGCTGCCTCAAATTATAATCTGACTCTTCAGAAGTATTCACTCATAGTTTTAAAAGTTATAAAGACTTCATTCCCCTTAAACTAGCTACCTAAAATCAAACGACTTATTTTTAGCCATAAATGAATACTGATATAAAAAGAAACCCTACACTATTCAACCAAAGCCTACTACTTATCTTAAATTGTTATGTAAAATATAATTTTTTACTCAAGTAGATTTTAAGACTCACCTCAAATTTTCAGAGTCTCCCCTTGGACTGTGCAGCTTACTAAGTTACAAGCAAACTCATGGGCTAACAGGTTATTTTCTTGTCGGGAAATGAACATGATGAACAGCATGCATTTATGGGCCACCTCTGCTCCAGACACCCTAGAAAGGGACCCTCTTGGCAGGGGGGGCATCAGCCTTCCACAGCCCCCCGCGCCCAGGCCCGGCCACACGCCTCCCACCCCTCCTGTGAGTCAGTGACACTCGGGCGAAACATACACAGCGCTGACTCAGACTGAAGGCAACAAAAACAGGAGGTAATGACTGACACGTGGAAACACTAGCCAGTCAAAAGGCTTCCCCTACTATAAATAGACTTAATTCTCAAACTTATAAATAATTGTTCATGGAAGGAAAAAAGCTTGATTTCCACACACGGTCGTTCTCAAACTCCATGTGCCTCAGGCTCCCCGGGCTCCCCCTTCCCTGGCAGGTTCTGACTTATTAGGTCTGGGGCGGGCTGGATAGACTGCGCTTCTAACAAGTCCCGGGAGGCTGATGCTGGCGACCCGGGACACCACCTGGGACCCCCAGAGCCCTACGGCCCTCCAGTGCTTAGAGGGAAGAGCCCCGTGCTTAAGGAGATAAACGCAGTTTTAAATATTCCAGATTATTACGAAGGACAGTACACTGAGAACTTCACCAAATGCATGCTTACAATTATCCTCAGTACAAGCCTTTTAAAAAAATTAAGAGGACTAATAAGTATTTTCACAAAAATGAACTGAAGTTTCAGTGGACGTGAAAGGAAACTCTTAGAGATTCAAAAAAATGTCCTATTTTCAACATGAAATAAACCCAAATTTCTTTGTCTTTAAAAGTCACATCTGGCTCAAAACAAAATTTATAATCATCTCACATCCTTTGTGGAATGAAGCTGTGTATAAATAATATAAACTAATGTTATCAGCTTTTGTAAAACGGAATCCAGTTAATTTAAACGAAGTTCAAACAAGATATCTGATTACTGGGAATACTTAAATGACATTCGAAAGGAGAACGTACATGGGACACTTACCCCCTTTGGCTCTGGAACAACCAGGTGCGTGCACCTCTTGTCGAGAGTCAGCCGGCAGCCCCCGCCATGGAAGGTGAGCATAGCCCACAGGGCGCTTCTGTCCTCAGGGGACACCTGGTGGGAGCCAGAAAGCAAGCTTTCAGCAGGAGCCTCCACCTCTGCTTACCTACTTGCTCACTTTATGATTAAAATACACTGTGACATCATAACAATTTTGCTTTATCTACTTTCTCCCTTACTGAATGAAATTAACCTAAGGGTATTAGTGGGAAAAACAGATGAGCTTCTAGCTATTTGCTTGTTATAATAAAAACTTTTACTCCTATCATGAGTTTTATAATCGTCACTTTTTTTGCCTTGTCACCAAGTAAATTGAAAAATACTTATATTCACACTCCAGAGATTGAATGGAGGATTATTTCGTTCTATAACAAAAATGATAGGAAAAAGAACTAGTACACCACTCCATCTTCCACCTGTGTCATTTTTTAAATGTTTACATACAATAGTATCAAAATCACATTTAAGGAACTCCTTAATAATTAATGGATAACAAATACTAATTATGAAATGGATAAAATAAAAGGTAAAAATACAGTGGTGCGTAAGCTCAGGGGAAAACGTAAGTACCAAACACACAGAAAATAAGGCAAGCATAAAAGGAACAATTCTTATGCTTGCTGAGCGATGAAGTGGAGACTCCAGATGTAACGGCTCACGTGGTACAACAGGTTTCACTACAACAACCGACCAGCTACCATTTATTGCCTGCCTCCTATGTGCCAGGAACTGTGCCAAGGGCTCCGCGTCCACCCCTAGTCCCCGTGACCCGGTGGTGGGGTGCACACTCACAGAAATGACAGCTAGTAACTGGAAACCCAGACCCGGCTCCAAGCTGTATTTTCCCACTGCTCTAGACTGCTTCTCTAAGGGCGGTTACTACCAAACGTAATTACTAAAAAATAAATTTTAGCGTCTCAAAGACAAAAGAAACATTTAAGAAAAATAAAGGTGTTAATCCTAAGATAATCCTCTAAGTCAGTTTTTTTCTAGATAACTTATTATAAACTGTGAATTATGGCTGAGACTTCTGAACTTCGTCTCAAGTTAATTTCTTTAAAGTGTTGACCAATAGCATGTTTTTTCCTTGTTAACGCCGTTATTCAGCCGGCCAAAACTCTTAACATTCTATAGCTACTCTCATCCACTTCACAAATATTCCTAGAAATTATTTTGCATTCCATACTACTCTGTGAATACTAACAAGAACACACTAACTTTATAAAATCACCTTAAAAATCATTATCTTATCTCTCTTTAATTTAGTAAGTCAGTGTCACATTTCAGGATACTGGATCAGAAGATGTTATTTTTCTTAAGAGCCTTTCACAAAAACATTTACATCCTGCAGCCTCTGGAGGTGAGGTTTAATTACACGGTAATACAGATTACTCTAATGAATCATTATATAATCTTTATTTAAAATGAAGGGAAACCCATAATCTAGATATGCCTTTATCACAAAGACTGGCCACCCATCAGTTAGGTATTGTTTTTATTTCACTGACTGTAGTAACTTTAGTCCTGTACCCTGCTGGCCTGGATCCTGGCCCGGGTCTCAACAGGGCACAGGAAGTTGCTGTGGAAAGAACATCACATTGGGAAGAAGGGCGGCCTGGAATGGACACAGGGCCTCCAATCTCCAGCTAAGAGCAACTCGGAAAACCTCTGAGAACCAGGTCCTTCATCGGTGTACGTTTGGGTTAAGTGACTGAACGCGCGAACCAGCTCGTTCAATGAATCTGTACCAGCATTAATTAAGAATGCTCTTTCCACACCAAAATGTTAATGATAGTTACCTAGTGGTGACAGGATTATGGGGACATTTTAATAATTTTTATACTTTTCTGTATTTTCCAAAGTTTCAAGAGCATTAATCTTATAACTGGGAAAAGTGCTTTTCTTTTTTAAAAAGTTATCTTCCTCAACTACAAGTCTACAGTCTCGGCTAAGAAAGCCTGGATGTCTCCTCAACACCTTATGGCTGAGATCTGGAAGTTTCCAGGCGGTGTCTCAGGCCTTCCTGACCTGTGTGTGCCTCAGCCCTGGTCCTGCTCCCAGCTGCTGCCACACCTGCGCTCTGACCTGCGGCCCCTCACCTGAGCTGCTCTCCCTGCCTCTGTGCCCCGCCCCTAGCCTTGGCTCAGCACCCACGGCCCCTGCACTCCCACAGCAAGCTGCGCCTTGTGAATGCGCACCCCTGTCCTGAGCAGAGGCCACACCTCCACCCCACGTTCCTCTCGAGGAAGGGCTTCCCTCTGTGCCCCGGGGGCGCCCTCCTTCTCCAGTTCTCCCTGTCAGACACTCCTGGCCTGCAGCCCCACAAGCTCTCCTCGTCCCGTCTTGCTTGCGAGCTACCATCCTACCGACTGGAGCCTTAGGTGAGAATCATGTCCTCCACTTTGGTACCTTCGACAGGGCCTAGTACAGTGCCAGGCACATGGGTAGGCAGTCAAGAAATATTTGTTGATTGAGATACAGAATGGAAAGGGCTTTGATCTTTTCAGTCCTCCAGATTTAAATGAGGACCCTGGCCAGGCTCTCCATCAGACTCGTGACCTGTCCCCGCGACCTACCCAGCACATTACAACAGAGGCCTCAGCCTGCATCAATACCGGCTCAGAAGAAGGCAGGTGATGTCTGTGCTTCCCAACTTCTGCTGGCACAAGCTCCCTTCCCTACCTCTCCCTGGAGAGCTCTGGAAGACTCCAACAAAGAGCTCCAGCTTGTATCAACACCCTGACGGGAAAAGACAGAAGGTCACTGAGAACCACCAAGCAAACAGTCCTTTCACAGCGCTGGAGCCCTGCCTGCCTGCCGTGTGCACGTGTGCGTGTGCTCCAGAGGCCTACTAGGTGCAGGTTAACTGTCGTGATGGCCCCCCCTGGTACTGCTCCCACACCCTGCACCCACTTCATCTCCGCGTACGTGACATTCCCCTTCTGGACTGTGCCCTCACCCGAGGAGGGGAACTGTATCCTCATTTATCCGCACCCCCGGGCGTTGTTCCTGTCACAAAGCATCCTCACGTATTTGGTGAACCGAAGTCCTTTAGCTGCACGCTGAACATACGTTTGTTAGTATGTCTCACAACTGAATTCACAATTTTTAGCAACCACAAAACACTAGTGTCCCCAGTGCACTTTTCTGAACCAGGGCTTCTTCGTATGAACTAGTATCAAGTAAAGCCTTCCCCAGTCTTAGCTGAATGATCTTTATTCAAATAAAGTAGAGCTTTCTTTTCACCATCACGAGTGGCGAACCGTGAGAATAAGTGCAGTAACTGACCCGTAAAGATCAAGCTGACTCTGACTGATATTCCTAACGAATGTGCTTAAAAGGCTAGAAAATTCTGCCCGAGCAGTTCCTCTGTCCGCTTTGGTCCACTCCGGCCCCAGCCGCTCCCCACCCGGAGAAACACCTGCAGGTGGGCTGCTTCCCAGACGCCCGCGCCCCCTGCTTCCTTTACGGGGTCCCCGTTCTCCTCCTCCACTGACCTCACCTGTAGCTCCTCAGCCCAGAGCCCGAGGTCCACCTAGACCCCTAAGCCTGTGTGCCAGCCACAGAGCCCCGCGCTGCCGTCTTCCCGCTCCCGGGTCACCGAGCAGCGCGGAGGGGCACCAACTGTCGCTCCGCACTGCTCCCTGGGGCCCTGCTCCGTCCCCGCAATAAAACCAACCACTACGTCTGACTTCGGTCCCTAGGCATAACACCCCTCCTCCGGCACCACCTCTGTCTACTTCCAAGTCCCCTTTCTCCCCGGATCTCCCCATAACCCCACGTTACGCAAGGATCTATTCCTGACTACCTGCTCCCCTCTCTAGCCGCTCTGCAACAAAGCAGTAGCTCTCAGCCCCTCACGCTGCATCTCCCAGGCCCAACACTCGGACAGTGAGGGGCTTCAGTCCAACTTCATCATCTTCCCTCAGAAGCCAGAGTCCTCTCTGTTTCCCAGGTCCGGCAATGTTCCTACTTTGGAAAAGGAAGTCATCTGCCTAGTGGCTCCTGTGGAGCACCCACCACAGGCTCTGCGCGCAGAGGCCCCCTGTGAGCACCAGCTCCTCCCTTTGCACAGCATCCCCGAGTCACCAAGACCTTCCGATTCCCATCCGTTCCTTCAATCCACGCCGTCGTCTTCTACACGGTGCTAACCTGGGTCCAAGTCCTCATCTCAAGTCTAAAGACTGACTGGCCCTCCTGTCCACATTCCCATCCTTACCCTGCCCTCTGTCCTGCTTAGAGCTCCCAGACCAGTTCCACCTACAAGACTGCAAGTGACATTTATTTGCTTGCTTTTTACCTGTGTTTTTCAAATGTTCTAATGCAAACGTCTGCGTTTGCAATCCAAGATTTAATATATAAGGAGAGTGAAACAGTGGCTACTTTATCGAGTTTCCTGTATTCTCTGCCCGCCTGCCTGCGCACTCATTCTTCTCCTCTCCGCCCAGCCACACGGCCTGTTCTGAGGCCGGTCCCCTCGCACGAGCCTCTGTGCCCCCACACGGCTCTGCGCCAGTTCTGCCCGTCGTTTCAGGCCCCTCACATCTTGCCGCCTCCACCAAGGGTTTCCTGATCCCACAGTCTACACCAGCACCACCTTCTCTAAACTCACACCCCAACACCCATGCCCCTGATTTAGCACATCCTGCATGTGTGCCATGCACACGAATACCGCAGATGTTAAGTGTACTGCATAATAACCTATTACATGTGCCAGAACCTTTGTGAAATGTAATCTCGGTTCTATTTCTCTCCAAGACTAAAAGGCTCTCCAGTGCTAAACTCACAGTTAACATTTAAACATGTCTAACCCCTAATTTTAACCCGTTTTAAATTCACATGCTCTTGACATTCTTTTATATTTCCCAAGTCAGGCCCGCTAAGTACCGCGTCACTATGACCCTGACCCCAGAAAATACCCACAGGACTCCCTGCCCCGGCTTCTTTCTCTCTCTCCGGATAGCGGGCTCTGAATCATGAACCCAGAAACCCAATCCATACAAATATAATTAAATGCAAAATTTACACTTTAGCCATAGTACATTGTGTTTATGCATAAGGAGTAATAAAATATTTTCATTTAAAAAACTTCTGATATTTATTATATATTTGGAACATACAGAGGAGTATAAACAATAAAAATTACATGTAACCACAGTACCCATCATGAGAAGATTTTCATTTTAGCCAACTTTAAAGATCATCATCACGTAAATATACATTTATAGCAAAGATGTGAAAAATGCTGAAAAATACAAATACCAACAAAATTCTGGTTCTTAAGGGGGAAAAAAAGCCAACTTTTCAAGGATCTCTATTAAATCAATGTAGCAAAAACAAAGAGAGAGGATTTTATAATTTTAAAGAACTTTCAGAATTTACGAGACATAAAAACACAATGACAAAATTAATTTTACTTATTGCTTCGACAGAGAAGGGATCGTGGTGATGCCGTCTGAATGGAAAGCTGAGTCTGGCCGACAAGCTAACGATATTAAGCTAATATTACCTGGTTCCATAATCCTCTACTACAAAGGCGTAAGAAAAAGGCAAGATTATAATCAAATTCCTTTTTGTCTCACCTAACATCCTTGATACATCCCTTTCTCAAAGGCTTCCACAGAGATGGAAGACTAAACGCCTTCTCAAAACTACCACCTTAAGAACTACAGACAGGGATGAGGCCTACTGAGGTCAGGGAAAATGGGAGCCCTCTAAACTGCACTTCTTCCTGCCCCATGGCTCCTAATTATTCCATGGAACCTAAAAAGTGAGTTTAAACAACACCAAGTTGATTTTTCATAATAATGGTTTACTGTTTGAGGGTTTTTTACCTAGGGGGTTGAGAGGACAGAATACCATAAAACAATATTAAACATTCACTTCTCACACTACCCAGAATTCACTGCCATTAACATTTTGGTCCCTTTAACAGATATTTCCTATATATTATATTTGGTTGATGTAACACTGTACATAACTCTGTTATATCCTGCTTCTTGCCCAGTTAAGACATTCCCCATGTCTTTACATGTATTCATAAAACAAAATTCACAACTGGCTACATAGCTAGATTAGTATGTAAGTGTACAGAACAGGTTTCTTAAACATTTCCAAATGGTGGATCATCTGTTTCCACATCTACCCTCTTATAAATAAAGCTGCGCTGAACACCTTTATGCATCAATCTGCCCTCATTTCTATCAATTTGGGATAAACTTCTAAACACAAGAGAACTGCAGGGGAAGCAGAAAGACTATTTTATGGCTCTGACCTGGCTCAACTTTTCTAGAAAACCGCTGCACTGAACTGCACTCCTGCCGGGGGAGGGGAAGCTTGTCTGCAGCTCCGCCAGCACCGAATATACTGTTACAAATTTGATAAGCAGAAAATCTTATCTCAGCGCTATTAAGTTCATTCACGTCTTTGTTTATAAAGTGTATCAAATGTTTTGTTATACTTATAATCCCTCTTTATAAAAAGTTGTAAATTCATTTTTCTGCCTTATTTACTGAGGTCTTATTTTTTTCTATTATTGATCTGCACGAGCCCCTTATTTATTAATAAAATTCTCTGCCTTTATTTCTGAATGAATTTTCCTTATCATCTTTTAATTTCATTTTTACTATGTTTTCATATTCAAGTTTTAAATCTTTGTAATCCTTTAGAAAGACCACTTTTACCCATTAAAGCTCTAAATCTTAAGACTAAGTATGAATATTTAAATCATTTTAAGTGTTTCATAAGGTCATACTGAATATGCAGTTTAGTAAATAACACTGGTTTACAAACACATCATAAATCCAATCATATAAAAACTCAGACCTGTTATGTGTAAATAACACAAGACTAATTGTACTACGCTTACCTGAGAGAGGCAGGCAGTGATTCCAAAGAAAATCTGACATGACTCTGGAGAAAAGCCATTTACTCTGTTTTACAGTTATTAAGATTCCAATGAGATGAGATTAGTGCAAGCCCTGTTTCACTAAAAGACATTTCCTATTGGCCCGTTTGGACACTGCCCACCCTCTGCTTCCCATTCAATCCATTTAGGAAAGAGACAGACTTAAGTTGACCAAAGAAGAGTGCAGACTGGAAAACAGAGAAGTTGACAGCACAGAAAGAACCGAGAGGTTTTCCGTAAAGTGCATTTTCAAATCCAATCTCTCCACTTATATCATCAATTAAAATGGGCATAACATACTCATGGAAAAAATATCTAACTATATACACATACAAAAACACACACATGCCTATACATGTACACAACCACATATGGCATAGTGATTATTTTAAAAGCAAATTGAAGGTCTTAAGTTTACTTTAACATGATTACTTCCGTCACACAGCAGAGTCTTTCATAAAAGAACTTGACTTCTAGTTTTATTACCATCACGAACTCTTTGAATTTGGGCAAGACAACCCTGAGCTTCAGTTTTCCCTTTGTTAAAACAAAAGTTCAAATATATAACTCTCAAGATTCTTCCCAATTCTAAAGCTCTGACTTTCAAATTCATTCAACACGTTTTCTGAGAGCTTACAGAGTGCAGACACTGGGCACAGGGCTCTCCATAAGCAGACATGACCTCTAGGTGCCTGTACTTTACGGTCTATTCAAAGCAAACATGACTTTTTTAAGAATCTGGAGTGTCTAGAATTCAAATGGGTTAAAGTATTACTTCTCTTTCCCTACAGCAGAAAAGTACACCTCCTGAGATAGGTGAATTAAGAAAAAAGATCAGACTGAAAATTTTATTGCAGTTTGGAAGTCTACATAGGTCTGAGAAAAACCGCATAGAGATTCGGGCCTGCCTGGCTGCCCTGAGCTCTTCAGACCCCAACATCACGCCTTCAGCCCCATCATCCAAGCTCTGTCTCCATCCTCCTACCTTAGTTCAGGGATTGTCTACTTCCAAAGACTTGGGGAAACATGAACAAAGGCTAAGAGTGTGTTGCCTAACCAAGTCTCATGGGTTCTCTTTCTGTTCCTTTAACCTTCTTTGGGACAACAGGCAGTAAGTGCTCAAACAAAATGACAACTTCTCAGGAAATCCTTGCGTAGCGAGTACACGATCCAGGCCAGGAAAAACTAGCGTCTTATCCTCAGAAACACCCTTTCCACTCCCAGGCTTCTTTCACCTGTGCTTATAAAGAAAGCAAACAAACAAAACTCAAACTCCTAAAAAACCAAGGCCAAAAACAAACCAGGAACCAATTTTCGTTAACTCTTTAGACTGTGGAAGAGAAATCTGAGAACGTTTGAGCAGGAGCTGCTAAAAGTTGTGCATGTCCTCTACGAACTGCTTGGAAGGAGGTATTTTCTGTTTATTTGAGGTCTCCTATACATATTTAATACATGAAGATTCCCTCCATCTGCATCGATTCAGTAATAAATGCCTGGCAGAGGCACACAACACGGTAAATAACATCACCTCTGCCCGGGTCTAACACTAGAACATCATGACCGCATAGTATCAGGTACCTTAACAGAAGTGACCTCCAAAATCAGATTACGCCTGGAATGACCCTGCAGGGAAGCTTCACACTTCCAGGGTGAAAACAGGGACACTGAAGCCTAGAGCACAGAACAGCAGGCTGCAGAGGGCTCACTCCTGCTTCCAGCACAGTGTGTGTCAGTGTGTGTGTGTCAGTGTGTATGTGGGCTGGGTTAGTTCCAGGGACACACTCAGGAAACACTGAATGAACCAACACGTGGTGCGGGGCAGCTCCTTGGGGGCAGGAATGAGGCCCTGTCGGCCCCTGTGTTTTCAGAACCAGGCCCACAGCAGGCGACCAACATGGGTCCTGAATTAACAAACCAATGTAATGAAAGAGAATAACGGTGCATGACATAGAACTAAAAATGTCCTGATGTTCTCTTCTCCAATTTATTCTTCAAACAATTCATGATTCGGTTCACACAGACTTAGAATTTTAGAAATAGTCCATCTAACTAGACACCACAAAAACCATCTATTTCAAAGATAACAGAACTGAGGTCCAGACCAGCCGAGATCCTAAAGCCAAGTCGCAGAAGAGCTAGAACTGGGGCCTTGGGTCCCAGCCTAGAGCTGCTTCCACACAGCTGGTCCCCCCACCCCGCCCCCCCAGTGGTAATGACAACGATCAGGTACATACACCTGGATACAGGATGGAAAGAGCAGGGACAGAGTGAACACAATACCACCTCCCCTAACTAATGAGCAAGCTCAATAAGCGAAGACCACTTCAGTACTAAACCCATCCCGCCCCACTTCCCCACAAAGGATACGGCAGAAGAGCTCCACACTGAACGGACAGAATCACCCAAGAAGGCTGAAAAAGAAAACATTAACACAAGTCAAAGCACAGTTCCAGTTCATACTCAACATGTCGTCACGTTACTAGTGAGGCTCCTAGAAAATTAAAGGCTCTGTTACAACCGATCACACAGCATCCAGATTACAGTCACGAGTTATTCACGTAGCAGAAAGATCAGAGTGGAACATTAGTTATTAGTGCCCAAGGTGAAAAGCCCAATTATAGAATGAAACACCACCAGATCTTAAAAAATTATTATGTATAGAAATTTATTTATTTTTGGCTGCACTGGGTCTTCGTTGCTGTGCGCGGGCTTTCTCTAGTTGCAGCGAGCGGGGGCTACTCTTCGTTGCGGTGCACGGGTTTCTCACTGCGGTGGGTGGCTTCTCTCGTTGCAGAGTACGGGCTTCAGTAGTTGCAGCACGTGGGCTTCGGTAGTTGTGGCTTGTGGGCTCTAGAGCACAGGCTCAGCAGTTGTGGCGCACGGGTTTAGTTGCTCCGCGGCATGTGGGATCTTCCCAGACCACGGCTCGAACCCGTGTCCCCTGCATCAGCAGGAGGATTCTTAACCACTGCGCCACCAGGGAAGCCCCTGGAAATTTAAATTCTAGGTTTGCACACTTTCTACTGCTTAGGCCTCTAGGCCAGCTAGAAACTGTCCTCACAACTGGGGGGACGGGGAGCTGACAGCCCACCCCACCCCCATCTGAGGTACAGACGCGGCCCCCCTACGTTTCCTTCTGGAGTCCTGAATCCAGTCAAGTATGAATTCGTGAGTTTTTTTCAGTGAAGCCAAGTAGATACAATGTTTGTAAATCACAGAAAGAATTTCTAACTGCCTGGTAATCTTTTTATGAATTGTAAAACTCAGATTAATTATAAAATCTTAGACTAATTACTACCTTTTTGGGTAATTTACATTTTTGAAAAATTATCTTCTTATTTCCACGTTTAATTTTGAAAATTACATTAATCATTATCCTGATAGCTCTGCCTCACAGAATTACTATGTAAAAATACAGTAATAACCTATTTAGCCAGCTGACTTCCAGAAACTTCAGCCACCTGAAACATAAACACACACCCATTTCTCATGCATCATATACACCCTGAAAGAACTTTAGAAATCAAAGTACCCCCTCCCCATTTTTCAGGTAACATCAACAATTTCTCAGCATAAGTTTATAAGTAAGTGTAACGTCTGTGAAAGAGTATAGAAATATTACACATTTTATAAAATAAAGACTGGCTCTACTTCGGAAAATCACTTCATGATGATTTGATAATTCTGCCAAGTGTGTAACTAACTTGGCAGATGAAGCCACCAAGCTGGACAGGAGTGTGCAACGTCTCCACGCACAGTGTCTCCAGCGGCTGTTCGCTTCTTGCAGTCCTGGGGAGACTCCAGCTGGACGGGAGGGAACTGGCCACCGCTCCTCCTGCATTCAGGACACCCTCGCGTGGGCCGAGCCTTATTCCCAGCAGTGACACCAGAGCCCTCTGCCGTTCCCCGGCGGCGTGGGAGCACCAGGGCGGCTTGCCTGAGACCAGTTTTCCCAGCCACCCCTTTGTCTCACGTCAGCAGTATTCTCAGAGCCTAGGTCAACGCACTGCAATACGACTCAGATGGTCTGGGTACGGTTCCTCCCGCGTCCAGTGGAAGGGAAGCGCCCACGACCGTAGGAGCTCACACTCCGGACAGGCAGCCCTTATGACTCTGCACGCAGCATTCACCCTGGAAAGCTGTCCCTGGGGGCTGGGGAGCAGCGAGTACGCGCATCCCGGTTACAGACTGCAGGGCTGGCAGCAGTAAAGCAGACCAGACTCCCTGCGGCCCTCATCCAGGTAAGTCTAGATAAGGTAACGCGGCTAAGAAGGAGGACACACTAATGATAATAAAGCAGAAACGGAGAACTAGAAAAGCACAGTAATAAGGAGCTATTACCCCAAAGGCAGATAATAATATATTAAAATAAATTCACTGCTGAAAGTCAGCATAATTAAGAGGCCCCAAGGCCACTGAGGAAAATACTTCCATTAAAAAAGATTATTTTAAAAATCTTGGTGACTAAAGAAGCAAGTTTTAAACATCCATAAAATTCAAATATGAGAAAGATAAACTGTCCCTGGGCAAAAGGATGCCTAAATTTTTAAAGTATTTGTCAAATTTAACATTAAGGTAAAGGTCAAGGGATATGCACTTAAGAGAACCAGGCCTCCGCCTTCGGCTGGACACAGACCACACTACCAACAGCAGCCCCCAGTAGGAAACTTACTAGGTTCAGACAAGAACTCGAGGGTCTGCCAGCACTATCTGGAATGAGTGCAAACTGCTGGATGGGTTCTGGAAAATTCTACCATCCTGTAATGCAACACTGCAGTCGCTGGACAGTATAGGTGCTGCCACAAATTAAAAGCAGGCTGGAATGCCGAAAGAGATCAAAGAGTAGGATGCCTGGGAGTCGTTTTAAAATACTACAGCCAAAGGGAGTAGGATGGGGATACATTCAGCTAGACTGGGAGAATGGTGATCACGGCAGGAGCTGGGTGATGGCTGCTTTTATGCAGCTGTATTACAGACGGACCTTCCTGGGAATACAACTTCAGTGTAAAATGAAGGAGACAGCACTGTTTAGCCCAGAATTGTAGCAAGGAAGGGTCACCGTTTTGTACCGTCACCTCACAGCTGGCACCTGCATCTGCAGGACAGAGGATCAGGTCCACGATGATCCTACACCCCAACCTCCAGGGTATCACACAATGAAATGCAGACTTTCTGTTATGTTTTCCTTTTTTCCTCTTTTTTACATTTCAGTTTGGGCAATTTATATATAAATACAAATACATATTCAAGTTATATGATGTTACTGTACATAAGAATTTCATTTCAGGATGATAAAGGGGGTATTACAAAATATTTGCTACAAAAAGGGGTTTGAGGGGTCGTTGGACTTAAGAAGCACTGCAGTAAGTGGTCTGCGGAAGCTGACTGGGCGCCCCAAACGTGTTAACAAGGTTGCCCTTTCAAGGTGCACTAGGAAATCCACACAACATGTGAAGTCACTTTGATAACAGGCTCCAGGCTACTGTCTGAGGGGAAAAGTCTGTAAACAGGGGAAGGGATGAGATATAGTCCCTCAAGCCAAGAAACAGTGGAAGCAAACCACAGGCTGCAACAGGGCCCCAGGGAACCGGTGCTGGGGTCCACAGCCTAGTGTCCATGGCAGGTCCACCCCTCCTACAAGGCGGCTGCAGGTGAAGCCGGCAGGAAACCTGCTGTCAGGCTTCACAAAGGCTCGGGCGGAGTGAGTCCGCTGGCCAGGCGGAAGCAAGCATCCAGCCAGAAACACAACCACCATCCTCACCGTCGCAAGTCAACAGTCATTCCGACTTACACAGCACCCTCTTGAGAACCTTCTTGTGAGACAGATGTGCTTTCAGGCTTATGTTCCAAAATCAGGCTTCTAAGCCTGCAGGGCAGCGTTTCAGACCCTGGACGCTGGTGGCATTCAGGACTCGCAGCAGCCAGCCGGCAGCCCCGCTGCCCAGCTGGACTCAGCGGCACTCTCTCCTAATTCCTACCTCTCTCATTATTAAGCCAAAGTAACTGTCATGTTGATTTTTTTTTAAGATAACACATGTATTTTTTTTTTAAGATAACACATGTAACAGCATGGAAAAGAGAAAAAAAAGGGTAGTGGAACAGAACCATTTTAAAACAAATATACACTATAAATGATGAGAAAAAACGGAAAAAAGAAAAAAGAAAAAAGGATCGAAATTATAAACTTAAATTTTAAAAACCCACATTTAACAGCAATCAGTTCAACCAGCGGCCACAACAGAGCAGCACAGTATTCAGATCAACAAAACTGAACAATTCACCCACCAGCTGAGACTCTACTTTCTAGGATAAACTACCCACAGGTCAAGCTGGTTAGTGGAACAGAGAGCCACCAGAGGGACAGTGGGACAAGTGGTCACTGTGACCCTTGTCGGAGAGCAGAGCCATAGCCCAGAGAGGGCAGGGCTCCCCTAGACTTGTCTGCCTGGAAATCAGGACCCCTGGCCAGTGGGGATGGAGGGGAGCCCTGTTCCAGGAGTTTCTCTTGGAATCAATAAACTTTCTTAGCAGAATTCACCAACGTCATCGGCTTCAAGACAGCACGTCCACTGCCTTCAACACGTTTCCTTGGCTTAGACAACTTCCAGACGGTGACAAAATGGGGCCACCCATAGCAGGTGCGTAAGTTGTAACGTGCAGAAACCTTGCTGAGGCCTGATTTCACGTAAAGGGCCTTCTGCTGGATGGTTCCTCAGATGCCAAGAGCATCTCCCACCCAGAGCCACACCTCAGCAAAGAGTGTGAGAAGAGCTGCACTGAAACTTCAACGTACTGCTTTCAAGGTACTTGATGAAGCGCACAGAATGCATTAAATTTACTACCAACCTTGACTACAGGCAAATCAAAGACTTCCCGAGCTTCTCCCACCTCCGGATTGTCCCCGTCTTCTGAAATGATGTGTGAGGCGAGTGCATTGTACGACACTTCCTTAGCTTTCCCAGCTTTTAGAAGCTGAATAACCTTTAAAAAACCACACAAATTAAAATGGAAAATGCTGTATTTCATTCTCAATTTATACAAATTATTACAGTGAAAATTCTAATAAACACACACCATGTTCTCCACATAGGATTAATAACCTTGCACTAAGTCATATGCAATGAAATATCTGGGGACTACAAAAAGCAACAATCTTGATTCACTGACAAGTAAGCACGGAGGCTCCTGTGGCCCAGGTACTACACAGGGTCCGTCTTGAACACAGGACTGACAGACAAGGTGAGCACAGCACCGTAAGTGCTGAGACTGGGCTAGCACGCAACACGCCATGTCTCAAACATAAAGGCTTGGGGACAGGTAGTTTCTGATAAATGGAAACGTTTCTGGAAGAGGAGCTACAGGAGCCGAATCCTTATGAACTTAAAGGCGTCAGCAAGGCAAAAACACGTGCATCATTTGGAGAGAGCGGCGTTCAACACGCTGGACGGCTAAACGTGGATTAGACCGTCAACTGTGCTTCATAGATGCTGTGCGGAACCTTTGTATTTTATCCTGAAATAAAATACAGAATGTCTCCTGGAGAGACACTGAGGGCTGGTCAGCAGGGAAGAGGCATGATCAGACTTCACAGAGAGACCACCGTCAGCGTTAAGAAGAATGCACTTACACTGCAGGACTGGAGCCATGACACCTGTTAAGAAACAACTGCAATAATTCAGGCGAAAGAGGCAGGTAACTGAACTGGAAGAAGGTCATCAGGGACAAGAAGACGATGTGAGAGAAGCAGCAAGATCAGGTGAGCGAAAGGGGCACGCGGAAGAGACACTGGGGAACGACAGCTCACTGCTCCCGAGGACCACGTCTAAGAGCGGGTGGGGGGCGGAAGACAAAAGTCTCAGTTTAGGGCATGGCCTTCTTTGGTGCCACTCTAAGAACGAGGAAGACACCCAGCGCATCGAGGATGAGACCTGGGTCCCGCCTGAGTGGAGCCCTCAGTCCACTACAGAGACAGGGCAAAGCTCTGGGAGTGAATGAGACGCCGCAGCGGGAAGGGAAGGGAGGCCACGGCCAGCAGTGGAGGCTGTGGGGAGGGTGGAGGCCAGGAGCCGATGCCAGGAGCACGCTTCCCGCTCAGAGCAGCCGAGTGCACCCCACACGTGGAAGTGAACTAGATGTTCATCCAACGCACGTGAACTCTCTGAACTCACATTTATAAGATTCAGAGAATCGAATATCCTTTTTATAATCGAATAAACTTTTTAGAAAATATACTGTTTCAAATCAAAGTGGTTTGCAAGGACATTTTTAAGCCCTTAAACTTGATTCACAGTTGAGTAAACATGGTTCCCGTGCAGCCTCTGCTCCAGGTTTCAAGTAACACATGGTTCAGGTCACTCTTAAGAGCCAAAGTCCTAAAATGAAATAGGGGGTGGGATGAGAAAGGGGAAGAACGGTGGACAGAGAAGAAAGGGAAAGCCTGGAAGGGAGAAGCCGCCTCTTACAGGCACTTCAGCCCTCTGAGCTCAGCACCTGTTTACCTTTAAATTCAAAGCCTCTTTACCTTAGAGTTACAGTGGAGAAAGGACCTACCTAGGCGGTGATCCAAGGGAGTTTAGTTACTAAGATACCAACAGGCAAGCCTCTGGGAGGCCAAGGCCCATCAGCCTTCCACAGATCCTTTTAGGCCACCCAAATTTTACTTGTTAAGTATCGGTCTCCACTCAGGAGGCCCAGACCGCAGGTCTCCAAGCTTAGCACTCAGGGCCAATGAGACACCCAGGTGATAAAACTGTAAAGATAAACTTTAGGAAGAACAGTGTTAAGAATCACCTGAAGACTCAGCTGCGGTTCATTCCCACAAATGGAAAAACAACATTCTAACGTTCAAACACAAACACATGTTCTACTTAGAAAAAGCTTAGGGAAAACCACGATATCCTTTGGCATGAGCCCAAACGACAAAAAAAGTCAAATGTTTAGTGTGACGGCGTTACCAGAGTATTTTTCCATTACTGTGTAATTCACCCAATTAGGGAAATCAAGGAACACGCATCCGCTGGTGGTAAACTGAGGGTTCACTGCCGCACACGAGACGACCGAGCCGCAGACCTGCGACCGGGGTAGCTGCCACACCAGAGCGGCCAGCCGTCCGCTCAGCAGCCGGGACCCACGTCCCTAACCAGCCCCACCGGCCGCAGCTCTCGCCACGCTCGGACCCACCGTCTGGGCGTCGGGGGAGCCCAGACCGCCGAGGCTGCCGCGGGAAGGGCGGCCCGGTCCGAACTCCGCCCAAAAAGGAGCGGAGTGGGAAGCGGGCGAGGCGGCCACGAGACAGCACCCCGGTCCCCCACCGCGCGGGGACGGGGACAATCGGCGCAGGGCTCCAGGGCAGACCCACCTCCCAATGCCCTCCTCCCCCAGTCCGGACACAGCCCCTTCCTGCCGCGGATCCCGCAGGCCCCCAGGTCCCCTCCCCCTGTTACAGGGGTCAGCACCCGTCCCAAGTTTCCTCTCTCCCCGACCGCGGGGCCCACAGACCAGCTCCCTCTCCCCTCCCTCCCCTCCGGCCCCGCTGCCGGCCTGCTCGGCGCCAGGCGGCCCAGCCTCCGCGCAGCCACGCCGGCGGGCAACCGGCGGCGGGGCCCCGACGTTGTGCGCCCTAGCGCGCGGCCGGAGCGAGGACGGGCCAGGGTCGCGGGGGGCGGGGCGGGGGCGAAGCGGTACCTGTGGGTCGATGTCGCCCACCGCGTAGTACTTGACCTCCCTAAACATCTCCTCGGGAACTTTGGGCGCCTGCTCCGACATGGTCGCGGCGGCCCGAAGGCTCCGCAGCGGCTCCCGCCCCGCCAGGCCCGCCCGCGGGGCCCGCTCCCGAACGGCGCGGCCCGCGCGGCCCCGGCCCGGTCCTGCTAGTCGGGCCCGCTCCCCCGCCCTCGGCGCCCCCGCCCGCGCCGGGCCGCCCAAGCGCGGGAGCCGCGCGAGCCCTGCGGGCCGCACCATCCCTCCCGCCGCCGAGGGGGAGCCGAGGGACGGGCTGTCGGCCGGCGCCGCCCAGCGCCTCTGCTGCAGCCCGCGGCCCCGCGGACATTGGCACCAAGCAGCCCGCTCCAGAGACGGGGGCCCGTGGCCGCCGCCGCCCCCTCAGGAGAAAGCCCGGGGGTCGAAGGGAAACGCACCCCCCTCGGTGGGACCGGAGTGGGCCGGTCCCGGGAAAGAGGGAACGCGGAGGCCCCTCCCGACAGCACGCGCGGCCGTAGGGGCGGCGCATGCGCGCGGCGAGGGGCGGGCCCGCGGGGTTGCTGGCTGCCGGTGGCGGCGGCGGCGGCGGCGGCGGCGGCGGCGGCGGGAGCGGGTCACTGGCTTCGGGCGCAGGGGAGCGGAGCGTCGCCGGCTGCTGCCAGACGGGACCCGAGGTGACGCCTCAGGCCCTGGAGCTCGGGTCCCGGGTCCCAGCTGAAGGGCGGGGGCGCTGGGCCGAGTCGGGGACGGAGCGCTGTAGGCCGGCCGAGGCGCGCCAGCCTCCCGGACGCGGCCAGTGGGCTTCTCCCCATCGCCCGAACCCGCTCCTGTCTTGACCCGGGCCGTCGGAACCAGCCCCGCTCTCCTCCCTCCCGGCACCGCTGACGCCAGCCGGCCGCCACGTGTACCCGCGCTCTTACGTCATCCGGCGGCGCCGCGGCGCGAGGAGCACGGGGGTCTGCGCGCACCTGCGCTCCGCGCGCTGCTCCCGACTCACCTGCGCGGGGGAGGGGGGCGAGGGGGGCGAGGGGGGCGGTGCAGACGGCCCGACCCCAGCCTTCCCGGGGGACCAGGCTTTGCCCTAGTCCTGAGAAGCCTGCGAATGGAAAGGGACGTGAATCAGGCCCACTGCTTCTTAATTGCTAAGCGGAAAGACATTTTAAAGTAAATGTTAGTGAAATTGGTCGAGAGAGAAACCTTGCAAAATTATTGCGGCAGCCTCCTATAACATTAACTCATTTTTGAGGCCCTTGTATTACTTTTATTCTGCGATAACAGAGGAGTTCTGAAAGTGACAGTTGACGTGGTTGGTTCATTGACCAGGACGCAATACAATGGACACTGGCTCTTTTTAATCGGCGAATACGGTTTTGATTGCACGCACGTATGTAATAAGTGATTTTGTATGGGCAGAAAGCACACATTAAGCCTTTTAAATATCCTGCTTTTTGCCTTTTTCATTTGTCTTTTGAACAGTCTGAAACAGCCCTATTCTAAAGCTAACAATTTTTTTTTGTATAAATAATAAAAACATTCAGTACTAGCCTGAATGAATAACAATGTACTGTCTTTCCTTTGAATACCCAAGCATATATTTGGTATTGACCATTGTAATATTTTACCTTCCATGTTAAGAAAATGTAGGAGGGATAAATTAGTTCTAAATACCAAATCAAAATTAGCATGCCCTTTTATTTACCTGTGTGAGAGAACTTATTTATTGATAGCTTTTTTCTTCCTTGGTTAAACAGGAACTAAGCATGTACTTTTTTTTTTTGCGGTACACGAGCCTCTCACTGTTGTGGCCTCTCCCGTTGCAGAGCACAGGCTCCGGACGCGCAGGCTCAGCGGCCATGGCTCACGGGCCCAGCCGCTCCGCGGCATGTGGGATCCTCCCGGACCGGGGCACGAACTCGTGTCCCCTGCATCGGCAGACGGACTGTCAACCACTGCGCCACCAGGGAAGCCTTAAGCGTGTACTTTTCTATTAAAAGACTTAAAACATACCTCAACTGGGTATTTTATTTTGTAAGTTAAAAAAGAACTTGTAACATTTCAGCAGGGCAAGTTTACCCTACTGTGACTTCTGATAGTCAAGAAGGCAGATTATGGGACTAAGAAATCTGTTATTTAAAATCTCATCAACCTGTCTAGAGATTGTAAAACATGAAATTATGCAAGGTCAGTGTTGTACACATGTGTGGGCCTTATCGCACCAGCATCAGGAAGGCCCTGGGTCAATGGCCTACGAAGAAAACATTCGGTAGAGTGTATCAAACACTGCTACTTTGCCAGTAATGTACAAGAAACATCTTTAGATGAAATCTATCTTCATGTGGATAATGGATGTTCTGAGGAAGTATCAGTTCATTTAACAAAAGCTTTGTATTTCTTTAACTGACACATGTATGACCCCAAACAGGACACTGAGCATTACTATATTTACAGTTCTCCCAACCAAGTTCAAAGCATGATCATTTTGCTGATAACCTTCAGAGAATAAACAGCCTGTTTAATACTAATTTGATAAAAAGGGTAATACATTTCTCATTTTTTATTTTGCAAAATTAGGTAACGAAGCTAGAAAAAATAAAAGTTAAATGTGAAATTAGAAAATGGAAAAGTAAACGGGAATATTTAACTCAAATTGTACTTACTGGTGGGAACTTGAGGCAGTTATTTAGAAAAGTATTTCCAAATGGCTTTTAAAAACTGCATCTCTATTGTATACAACAATCTCAGTCTTGCTCTCATATTATGTTCTATTCAGTTCAGCTAATCACATACCCCTTGAAGTTAGATAGTATCAATGTTTAGTAAACCTTTAGTTTGGGTTTATAGACTACAACATTTAACCTTTCCACAAAAGGGAGTACTTACGCTAGAGACACCAGCAAGCCAGACTTTTATCAAAGGAGAACCTGGGAGCCAAAAAGGCACGTCCTTCATAGGAGAGGTCAGTCAGCTGACCCACAGGACACAGTTGCCACCAAAAGTCATCTATTCAGTGAAGAAAAACTAGAAAACATGAGTAATGGGAAAAAAGTAAATTACCTCAAATCCTATCCCAGAAGCAGCACTACTGAAATCCTTTCGGACGTGGTCCCATACAAATACATTTTTCCTTAAAAAAATTGTTGCCACCTAAAAAACAGACAAGAATGAATGTCCTTCCATGTCAGATAATAGATCCAAATCATTTAATGGATACATAATACTCCATTTTTTAATGTACCTTAATTTACCTAATCAATTCTGTATTGTTGCATTTTTGCTGTTTCCAATTTAACAATTACAGTGCTGCAATGAAGCAGTCATCTTAAAATAAGCACACACGTCTAGTGTATTATACTGGTCCGTGCTCTAAGGTCAGACACTGTCCCACGCCTCTCCCCGTTCACTGAGCACAGTGCTGAGCACACAGTCTGTCTATTAGTCAAGAGGACTTAGATCAGTGGTCCCAACTATGGGCAGTTTTGCCCCCCAGGGGGCATTTGTTAATGTCTGGAAACATTTCTGGTTGTCATGGCTAGAGGGGAAGGGGAACAACTGGCGTCTAGTGGAGAAGGCCAGGAAGCTGCTCGACACCCTGCAATGCCCAGGACAGCCCTTACAACAACTAACCTGTGCAAAATGTCCATAGTACTGCTGTGGAGAACCTAGTTTAAGATGACGTAACAAACTACAGCATTCCATGGGATTAAGACGTTGAAAGTTTCTTGCACATAGCTTAGTGGCTTGCTCAGACATTGTTCCTCCAAACGGGCACTCAGGGCTTTTGTCATCGCGTGGCTTTGCTATCTGAGAGCCATTTCCTTCCTTCTCTACAGGGGGAAGGAAGCAAATAGAATATCATTCAGGAGGCTCTATGGCCAGGCCTACAGACAGCCACCTAAGTCCAAGTCCACCCACTTCCATTGGCCAGATCCTGGTCTTGTGACCCCCAACCTAAACTGCAGGGGAGGCTGGGAAATGTAGTCTTCCTAAGTATCCAGGAAAAGGAAATGGGATTGATGGCATTTTGCCAATTTCTGCCATCTTTAGTTTCAAAACAATTCTACAAATTAAGATTATAGAATACAATAAAACAAAAAGTTATTAAAGATAACTTTAAAAAACCACGCTTGCACATAGTTACTCAACAGACATTTGTTGAGTTGGGGGTCGTTGGCGCTGTATGGAAAGGGTGAGCAGTGTTCTCAGCATCAGGTATTTGTTGAAGCCCTGCAATGGATGTGCTGGGTATCTCCACTCATCTTTCTCCACCCCAGGTCTACACTCCATCCTCTGCCTTGCTTGGTCCAGGATGCTGACCTCACTGGATTATATTAATAGGCTCCCTTGGGGCTTCCCTGGTGGCGCAGTGGTTGAGAGTCCGCCTGCCGACGCAGGGGACGTGGGTTCGTGCCCCGGTCCGGGAAGATCCCACATGCCGCGGAGCGGCTGGGCCCGTGAGCCATGGCCGCTGAGCCTGCGCGTCCGGAGCCCGTGCTCCGCAACGGGAGAGGCCACGACAGTGAGAGGCCCGCGTACCGCAAAAAAAAAAAAAAAAAAAAAAAAAAAGTAGGCTCCCTCGTACTCTGGTTGCCAGTTGAATCTGCTGAATGAGGAACCCCCGCAGAGACCCGAGAAGGGAGGAGAGTGGGACTAGAGTGTTTATTTCCCAGGCTCCTGGTCAGGTTGCCTAGAGATGGCAAAGTCATCTGTTCTATACAACTCGCTCCTTCCAGTCTCTGGTCATCTTTCCTTCCTCTCACCCCTTTGGACCTAGGTTCCCTCACCACCCACACATCCTGCCTGCACCTTTGTAGCAAATCCCTTTATAAATCAGCTTTTCTCAGATGATCCTAATTTGAATGTGCTGCTTCACCTGTGACCCTAATTATAAAATGCACATGAAAACCTGGTAAGACATTGAGAAATTTTTTTCTTTCAAGTAAAATGGTATGTTTGCCCTCATAAAACTAACAAATACTTGGATCCACAAGCCTAACACTAGTGGAATTATTGATAATAATAAATGCAGCAAAGATTTAGACAAGAGGTCCCTGTGTGCCAGGATAGCTGAGGCCAACTTCGTAGATGCGGCAGATGACAAGGGAGCAGTTCTTGGAGGGGAGGAGGCCACAGATAAGAGGTGTGAGGTTAGAATGCTGGTGTTGCTGAATAAAAAGTGGCACATTTTAGAGATTAAGTAACTGGCTATTTGATACAAGGGGAAAATGGAATGGGAAAATGGGAATAATGCAAAATAAATGCCAAGTATATGAAGATCCTGGAGTCCCACCAGCGCAGGTTGTTGAATTTGGGGTGTAGAATAAATGCTGTAGCTTCTGGTAAAACAGGAGGAAAAAAAGCAGCTTAGTGGCTATTGAAGGTTAACTGCTTTGTGGCAGGTTGACTATCGAATTAACTATTGCTTCACGTATGGCCTTTGAAGTGTGTAAAAATAAAATTGTCATTACAAATTGTATTGGCCATTTGATGTCAAGCACCCAGCAGCATTGACATGCCAAGGAATTAAACACATTTGTTTATAGTAGTTAAATGAATGAATGAAGCATTCAAATTTGGCAGAAGAAATTGTTCCCCATCAGTGGTTTATATCACCACGCCCACATTGGCTGCATGTACTCTCTGGCAGTGTTCACAGGCGCCAGGTACTGCAGTGAGAGCCTTGAAACTTGGGAGGTTCCCTACAAACTGGGATTACTCACTTTCCTGTAGATCAAATGTCTATCAGAGATTGCTTCTGTGTCAATGATCTTTGGTGCTGGCTTTGAGGAATCCATATTAACTCACCTCCCCAGAGTGGATCCCAAAAAAGGGCCTGGACCACAAGGCTCCATGTCCTTGTCAATTGAGTGGGGAGTGAGAACAATGTCAAAAGGATGGAGAGTCCAAAAACTTCCAGCAGGATACCTGCTTAGATATTTTTAAGCTTGGAAACACCATTGCCAATGGCACTAAGCACCACGACTTGAATCTAATTCTGTTGTTATTCTGAGACTCTTCCTGGAGGTTAGAAATTATATCCAAAGATCATGTTGATGGGCATGACAGTTTCAGGTTGTGGAGAGAGTTGGGCTCCTTTGAAAATGTATCCTTAGTTTTATCTCAGATTGTTCACCAACTAATTCATGAAGATCCTAGGCTAGGACCTGGTTCTCTACTATAACACACTGACAAAGATTTTAACAGTCTTCTCAGACTCTAGCTTCTTAATCCGTTCCTCCTATTCAGATGTATTTCCATCTCCAAGACACTGTGAGTCACTCTCTCTTTTTACTAGAATATACTGAGGATGAGAAAACTGAGGCCTAGAGAGTTTAAGTGACTTGTTCATGATGAGAGTTACTAGCAGATTTGGGGCTAAATCCATCTGTTTTAACTTACTCTAATTCATTCTTTTAAAAAATTGAAAGAAACAAGATTTAATTTCACATATAACAGAAGTAGAAAAATGTAAACTCTCTAAAAATAGTATTTGTGGTGTGGAAAGTTTAACTTGATATAGGTTGAAAATAGTCCACTGATTTATATTTTTGTAGCTAATATATATTCATTCCTCTTTTGGAACTGGTTGAGGACGAAGAGATGATTGTTAGATCTAAGTTCAGGGTTTCCCTACTTTAATGTCTTGTGTCAGTTTTAATTTTCTGATTTAATTAGTTTCCTAATTAGAAGGGGTTAAATTAATTAACCTCATTATTTACTATATATTTAATGATTTCTCCTCTATAGGGAGTTACTTAATTTTCAGTAATTGGAAAGCTATGACAAGAGGGAATATTGCCACGTTCTAGACTTATTGCTTTATGATCAGTGGCAGGAATAGGACAGATTGAAGGGAATTTTCAGTGAGATATCGGATACATGCAAAGGCTATTCCCCACTTGTTCTGAAACATGGTACAGGTAAAAACATGAGTTAGGATTCAATAATTTCTATCAAATTAGAACTCAGTGGATGTATCCTTTATTTAAGGTTAAAATATCCTAGAACATAGGATTTTATAAGAAATAGCCCTACCACATGATTTTAGTTATTATAGACAGTAAAACAATCATGAATCATTGAATAACACTAAGTAATTCTAATGAAAAGGAGACTCTCTGACATTATCATGGGGTATAATGGCACATTAAAATATTGTTTTTCCTCAGATTTGTCAATGCGCTAAACGGACGACATTTGGGGAAGTCATAGTAAAATCATAAGCCTAGTATCTGTATGATTTATGGAAATCAAATAGGCCTGTTCTTTCATGTTTATAGATGTAGAAATATAAACAGTTTGTGGATAACTATGTTCTAATGTAGCGATACAGCAAAGCGATTAAATAATTACTTTGTAGAGAAAATGAGGCTGTATCACAAAATGGCCGAGTTGTTCTTTGCCCCAGCTCGTCAAGTGCCTTCTAGTGTGGCTGCGTGAGCAGTCAGCCCTCTGCAGGGCGGGGCTGCTGGGCTCAGTCGCTCCCATACCCATGCCTCTTCACTGCCACTCGTCCAGAACACCACCGCTCCCCAGGAGAAGCCCAGGTCCACTGACAGTCACATGAGGAAGGCTTGGGCGGTGGTACAATTGTAAGCACAGACCGAACAGATTTAGTAAAATGAAGCGCTCTGGTTACCAGGAATTCACTTCAGTTGAACAGACACTGATGTAGCACTTAGGTGCACTGCAAGTAGGCCTGGCTTAAGAAGCAAGGCTTAGCAAGATGCGCCCACGGGATGAGTGAGTTCCAGTCTAGAAGCAGCATGTTACATGCCAGCATGAGTAGTGTAAGGTAACGCAGTTCAAAGCAGGGAGATACCATGGGGACGGCAATGAATACGGACGGCCTCTCTGAGGAGGTGTGCTGTGAGAGGGCTCTGGGGGAGGGGAGGGGAGGAGAGGGGAGGGGAGGAGAGGGGAGGGGAGGAGAGGGGAGGGGAGGGGAGGGGAGGAGAGGGGAGGGGAGGAGAGGGGAGGGGAGGGGAGGGGAGGGGAGGGGGAGGGGAGGGGAGGGGAGGGGAGGGAGGGGAGGGGAGGGGAGGGGAGGGGAGGGGAGGGGGAGGGGAGGGGAGGGGGAGGGGAGGGGAGGGGAGGGAGGGGAGGGGAGGGGGAGGGGAGGGGAGGGGAGGGGAAGGGAGGGGGAGGGGAGGGGAGGGAGGGGAGGGGAGGGGGAGGGGAGGGGAGGGGAGGGGAGGGGAGGGGGAGGGGAGGGGAGGGGAGGGGGCGGAGGGGGCGGAGGGGACCAACCCTCATGTAGGGGGAGCAGCCTGAGCAGAGGCCCGGCCTGGAACGAACGTGAGGCGGCAGACCAGGCACAGACCCCCCCGAGGGGCGGAGCTGAGAAGACTGCAAAGAAGTAGGCTGCAGCCCTTTAGGGCAAAATCATGTGCGAAGAAACTAACTGCCCAGGTTTCTCACGCAGCAGGGTCCATCTATTAGGAATCCCTATCCAAAAATGTAGGGGCTGAAATGGAGGCAGTAAAAGCGGGTCTTTCATTTGATCCCATTTGGAAAATGCCTGCTCCTGTTTAGAGCAGGCTAAGCAGTACTGCTAGTTCCACAACACTCAGAACAGTACTCCCCAGACAGCCCTTACTGCTCTTGTCCCCAAACTTCCGGCAGCTTCCCACTGTTCGCGGAGCGAAGTTCAGTCCTTCTGGCCCGCCGTCCGTGACCTGCACAGTCGCCCGTTACCTTCAGCACGTGCCCACCTACCCGCTCCAGAACCCGGGCTCCCAGGCTTCTCTCCCGCTCCCTCCCCTTTACTCAGGCCTCTTCCCACCAACCTGGGCTACTCGCCTTTCCTTAGACACATCCGGAACTTCTCACGCCCTTGGCTTTGTCCACTCTGGACCTCTCCACCTGAAACAACCCTCCACGTATGCGCCTGTGCAGACCATACCTCGTTTTCCTATGTTTCCTATGTCCACTCCGTGAAACATCTCTGGTGCCTTGAGAAAGCATTTCTTTGGTCCCTTCTATTTGTGATTATGAAGAAGTTATATAACTGGGGGCTCTCTGGCGGGATCAAGGCTGACTAAGCCAACCAGGGGTGCGCAAGCTCATCTCAGCTCAGCGTAACCATTTTCAGGGCAGGGGACCTCCAGTGCGGGAGCTTGCCTTCCTCCCAATCCTTACATTTAAAATACCAAAGACTTGATTTTAAAATTCTTGGCCATCTCACACAGCATCCCCATCGCTCACCCACACAATTCTTTCTCTACTAACTGAAATGGGTCTTAACTGCTCTTAGCAAGTATATCCCCAGGTGTTTAGTGTGGTGCCTGATGCCAAGTGGATGATGGGTAAATAACTTAAAGAAAAGATGGGTGCATTTTGAATGAATTAACATCACTGCTAGGGGTTCTTCACCTTGGTTTTAAGGCACCATCAGTCACAGTTGGGCAAAATTGAAACTTGCCTCTTCTAATGGAAGTTGCTATGCTATTGACTATTGCTTTTTTTTTTTTTTTTTTTTTTTTGCGCTACGCGGGCCTCTCACTGTTGTGGCCTCTCCCGTTGCGGAGCACAGGCTCCGGACGCGCAGGCGCAGCGACCATGGCTCATGGGCCCAGCCGCTCCGCGGCATGTGGGATCCTCCCGGACCGGGGCACGAACCCGCGTCCCCTGCATCGGCAGGCGGACTCTCAACCACTGCGCCACCAGGGAAGCCCTTGACTATTGCCTTTTATTTTACAGACGGGGAGACAAGTCCAGAGAGATTAGGTCCGGGGTCAGCGAACTTTTTCTGCAACGGGCCAGACAGAAAACATTTCAGACATTATGGCCCGTGAAGTCTCTGTTTTGACTTCTCAACCCTGCCACTGCAGTGTGAAAGCAGCTATAGAGGACACGTGTGCCAGCAAGCGAGGCTGGTTCCAGTGGAACTCTATTCACAAAGGCAGGCGGCCGGCCACACTGAGCCTGTGGGCCTTGGCTTGCCGCCTCGGGGCTGGGGCATCCAAGGTCACAAACTCAGTCCCAAAGACCAACACCCAACAGGTGTGAACTAACTCACACGTCTCCCGACCCCCAGCCGGCACTTATTCTACTTGGCTGTGCTCTGTGGTCTCGGGAGGTCTGTCTGAGTGCTTGACCATCAGGAAAACAGGGGAATTAGGGCTAATTAATTAGTCCAGACTTTGAAGTCCAGAGAGAAAAGGGCCTCATATTAAGTGCAAACTATCATCCTAAGTAATATATTTGTGGCACTTTCATTAAATTTTCTCCCAAATCTTGAAAAATATGTATCTCCTGGCTGCCAACATTTTCATCTTAGTATAATTATGAAGCCTCCCCAAATAATCCTTTTACAGTTTGTGATACTCAGTGGGGCACAATGCCAGCTGCTGAGACTTGATGGAGCTGTTTAATTTGAGACTTCTTAGCACAGCACAGGTGAAAATGAATAAAGTCAGTGAAATTTATTCAGAATATATCCAATGCAGATGCCTACTGTGTAGTGAAGTTCATGGAAAAAAGGAATAGTACTAAAAATCTAAAAGAAGTTAAAATAATTCGGTGTCTATCAAGATAAATATAGGGATTTTAGGAACACGGTCCCAAGATATTAATAAAAATCATTTTCACTACAAAAGGGGCAGACATTTCAACATGAGATAACCATTTTTATGAATATTTGTTTCCAAAAAGAAACTGGTTGCAAAATTAGGTATGTGGTTCCTTAAATTAGTTAAAATACTTTTGCTGGTCTAACATGACCAAGAATTTTGAGCTTTAAGCTTAGAACAAATTTAGGGGCTATGAATTAAAAGTGTTACTCTTTGGGGCTTCCCTGGTGGCGCAGTGGTTGAGAGTCCGCCTAACGATGCGGGGGGCGCGGGTTCGTGCCCCGGTCCGGGAGCATCCCGCGTGCCGCGGAGCGGCTGGGCCCGTGGGCCGTGGCCGCTGGGCCTGCGCGTCCGGAGCCTGTGCTCCGCGGTGGGAGAGGCCACAGCGGTGAGAGGCCCGCGTACCGCAAAAAAAAAAAAAAAGGGTTTACTCTTAGTTTATTAACATTCTATTTCCAGCCAATTCTGAAGATAATTTTTTGAGATATTAAAAACCCAGCTACACCAAAGTTCTAATGCGGTACTCTATTTCCTGACTAGGATTCCAATTCTGAAGATAATTTTTTGAGATATTAAAAACCCAGCTACACCAAAGTTCTAATGCGGTACTCTATTTCCTGACTAGGGTTCAAAGTAATCCTTTCCTCGGTTGTAAACCAGTCATTTTCCTCACTTAAAACACTATTCCTTATAAAGAAAAAGACAAGGATGAGAGCATTCGTGGTCAGGGATGAGGAAGCCATAGGAAGAATCAAACAGAAAATCAAAGGAAAGAAAACACCAGTGTGCTTTCATTGGGTGTCATCGACTTTCTGCTGTTTCTATCGTAATATGAGAAAAGCGCCTGGGGTGAATGAATGTTAAGGATATCGGTGCTCCTTCCGCTTCTGCGTTACTCACACGGAAGAAAGCATCTGCTCTGTACCTGTGCAGAGAAAGGAAGGTGAGACTATGGCACGTAAAGAAGCACCTCACTGAACACGAAAGCAATCTATTTTTACAGCTCTTCGCACAGGCAGGAATCTCAAGCATCAAATGATTTAATAGAGTTCTGGATAATTCTAATATGTCTCTAAGGGGGATGATTTCCTCAATCTATTTGCCTATGTCTGGCAGCTATGAGAACTTTCACAAAAGCATTGTAAAAAAAGCAGAGAAGTATGCAGATAGTGTTAAGTTCCATGTTCCTTTTCTATAGAAAATTTCAATGTATTGGAGGATATGTGTATAGTATGATCATAAATGGAAATGTTCATTTTATTTTAGGCTTTATGATTTATGTATTTCATTCCATTTATCTAATAACATGTTCATTAGAATGAGAGAAAAGCTTCAGTGATCCTTTCTTTACCAGTGGTATTTCCATAGAGTCATCAGAAAGAGCACACTTGAAACCCAACCCATCCATGTTTGCCAGTAGTTTGCTATTCTAGGCAGTCCTTTCTTGGAACCCATCCTAGTAGCAGTTGCTTTATTGTGCATCAGGTATTTTCAGATATAAAATTATTAATTCCAGCCTTCCTAATGCTAAATAAAGATCCAAAATTGCAAAAAAAAAAAAAAAAAAAAAAAAAGAAGAAGAGACTTTGTCAGGAACTTGAGCTGACCCGTGTTAGGATTTTTCTTTTCTCCCTCTCTCCACACTTTTGTCCTTGGCTCTCTCCCTCCAACCGTCTCTTCTGTCTTGCTTGATTCAATATCATCCATCCTCTTCATGTCTTTATTGCTAAGATGGGAGACTTGGAGAAGTTGGGAGTTGGTAAAGTAAAACATGCTCAAGGAAGGTTTAAATGAGGGGAATTTAACCGTTATCACCTTGTACACTGCAATAGTAACTTGGCTTATAATACTTAAGCGTTTGTTGACATTTGTTGCTTATCTGTACTGCCATTTATCAAGTTCCTCGATGGGTCTCTATTAACTTTCATCAAATTCCCAGATGTGTTTTTCTCGCATTCCGTCCAATAATCGTCTTGGGCCATCTACTGCCGCCTACAGCTGACCTGTTTACCCCTTGCCCTACAACTCCACATTTCCATTCGGAATGCAGGGGACTCTCAGTACACCCAGGCCTTGAGATTAAAGCCAATGGAAAGCTACACAGCCCATGGCCAGCCAAGGTGCTTGCTAAGGGCATAGGAACTGTGGACTGGGCAGCAGGAGAAAGCACCTGTCAATTCCAGCTATGACCACATGACCGGCTGTAGAAACAAAGATTGTCGTAGCTATGCGTATCTCTTCCTTATTGTGACATGACCATATTTGTGTATATATTAGCTGAGTTTTTTCCCTCCTCCCTTCCAGCCTCATATTATCTAACATAAGATGTATAGTTAAATTCATACCTCAGTGTCTAGTTTACAGGATATCAGAGGTGAATTAATTAGGAGAGGAATCATCACCATCTAACATTGAATAAGAGTCTTTATAGCCACTTTTGGGCGGAAGAATCAGTACGTTTTTCCTCGGTGAAGGATAACTGCCTGACGTGAACGTGATAGAAGCAGGGTTGCTACAGTCCTCGTTGGGAGTCTAGTGCGGTTAAAGGTGGGGTCTGTCTTTGCCAAGTTGGCAAAGGACGGACTGTGGTGGAATCTGTATTATGTCATTTTAGCTAAGTGGGAACCACGCCCCCCAGAACTGTCTTCCCTGCATGGTTTGGGGTTAGCAGAGGCCACAGGAGGCTTTGCTCAAGGTTTGGAAGGCAGAGTGCCGCACCAGCAGCCGTTTTCTTTTCTTGCCCCAGAGCATGAAAGCGCTGTCGCTGCAGCTTTCTACTGCTCACCGGGTGGGCACAGGTGGCAGCTGGGTCCTCCTTCAGCTCCACCGCCCGCTGGGCCTGGGGTGTATCTCAGTCCTGCAGCGTCTCGCTGAGGCCACCCCTGCAGTGAGGGGCCCAGCTGTGCGCGTTCTGGTCTGTCCTTGCCTCCCCCGTGTCACTTCCCGACTGCCAGCCCTGCGGGCTTCAGAGGCCGGCCCAGACACAGCAATGACTGCCTCACCGCGACAGTTTTATCAGCTCCACTGTGGTGTAAGGTTCAGTCGCCAGAATAAATTCCTGGTACATCTCCTGGTTGCTGCTTCTCTGACTGCACTAGATTCGGCATGCGTGACACACACCTTCACCTACATATGCGGCTTCCTGTCCTCTTCTCTGTTACCACAGAGAAACTGTCCTGAGTCCCTGGAGCCTGGAGCCTTTCCCGTCTGCCAGCGTCCTCAGGACCTTATCAGGTATGCCTCCTCTCCCCTGTATGTGCAGCCTCTTTACTGGGTCCTCCGAAAAGCTTTTAAATAAGCTCAGGTTTTAAACTTTCCCACGTTACAAGGGTGTGGATTCTGAGCGACCACAAGAGCAGCTCATGATAGAAGCAGCATGAGAGTCAGAAAAAGCTGTCAGCCGGGGAGACGCCAGCGCTGCTGCAGTAGGGTCTGGCCTTAAAGGGACGCCTGGCGACGCGAGTGTAAGGGTGGCCCGGAATCAAGCCAGCTCTCAGCCGCCGTAACAGTAACTGAGGACAGTCCCGCCAGCATCCAAGCAGACCCAGCCACCGGGATAAATGACAGACAACCACTGCTCCCACATCCCCACCTTTCTCCCAAGATCCAGTCCTTGGAGAGGGCAACTAACTCAGCAGACCTGGGTCAGTGCTATCCTGGTTGGATCACAGGCATCAGGGGGAGGCTCTGAGTCTTTCAGCACCTTTAGTTTAGGCAGGTGTCTCAATTCCTTGTTTCCCTAACAACTATCTACAGTGGAGGATGGCAATTATTCCCAAATAATTGAGGTTTCCTCTTAGGAAGGAAAAATGGATTATTGTGGCAACAACAAACAAACTAGCGTATCTTCTATACCTTTCTCTGCTTGCTTATACAGATATGCAAAACATAATCGTGAAAATTTCTGTTCCCTTTTATTTAAAAAATGTAACTATACAGCTAGTTCCCACTTAATATGTCATGGCATGACTCAGTATGGGTGTGCACCTCACTTAAAGAAATTTTATATATTCCTCATTGCGGTTCTACCGTGATCACTAGAGCCACGACCCGAATGCTCACGTAGAGAGACTGCGCTGGTTTTTTGCCATCACAAGGCTGCGATCAACAGCTTTGTACTCCAGTTGAGAACTGGGGCTCTTACTTCTGTAGGATCAAATTCTAGTCCTCTGAGAAGGATTGCTGAATCACAGAACGTTAAGTATTGTGGGTCTTAATAGATCCTGCTAGATTATTTCCTCCCCAAATTAATTTATATTTCCACCAGAAATGTTTATTATTCTTGGCAATGTATAAGATAGATCATTTCCCTACACCCTCACCAGCTTTGGATGTTATACTATTTTTCACCCATCAAATTAGGAAAATGAAAAAAAAATTTTAAAGTAAGTAAACTGGGGGCTTCCCTGGTGGCGCAGTGGTTGAGAGTCCGCCTGCCAATGCAGGGGACACGGGTTCGTGCCCCGGTCCCGGAGGATCCCACGTGCCGCAGAGCAGCTGGACCCGGGAGCCATGGCCGCTGAGCCTGCGCGTCCGGAGCCTGTGCTCCGTGATGGGAGAGGCCACAGCAGCAAGAGGCCCTCGTACCGCAAAAAAAAGAAAAAAAAAAAAAAAAAGTAAGTAAACCGGGCTTCCCTGGTGGCGCAGTGGTTGAGAATCTGATGCCTGCCAATGCGGGGGACACGGGTGTGAGCCCTGGTCTGGGAAGATCCCACATGCCACGGAGCAACTGGTCCCGTGAGCCACAACTACTGAGCCTGCGCGTCCGGAGCCTGTGCTCCGCAACAAGAGAGGCCGCGGCAGTGAGAGGCCCGCGCACCGCGATGAAGAGTGGCCCCCGCTCGCCGCAACTAGAGAAAGCTCTCGCACAGAAACGAAGACCCAACACAGTCAAATAAATAAATTTTTTTAAAAAGTAAGTAAACTATAGCATTTCCCTATCTGCAGGTGAGGTTCAGCATCTTTCCTGTATTAATTTGCTTTTAGCATACCAGTTAACGCTAATTTTCAACTCAAGTCCTGTATCATCAGGAATGTCTTGCAAATTCAATACTCGTAAGATATCTTTCTTGGCATGTGTGTATGTGTCCTGTGAATGAAAAAGTGAAATTATATGGATATATACATGCATATACCCGTTTGTGTGAAAGACGATGCAGCAAAATGTTTCAATCAGTGCTCCAGGTTATGACTGAACGTTTTTCAGAATACATTGTGGGAGAAAGGTGGTCTCTCCAGTCTCAAGTGTGGTATCTCTCGTGCCTCTGGGTTTTCCGAGACTTCACAGGCTGCCCGACTTCGTTGTCCATCACCGTATGTGTCCCCTCATTTTCAGCTTCCAGCCTTCCTGGCCCCTGATCCGTGCAGTGTCTCAGCCTTTGGTTTTCACCTGCCTTCCAGTGCCACCCATGGGCTAAGTTCATGCAGATGGCCAAAGCTCAGCATGTCTTCTCTGGGAGCCGGGCCTCTCCTCATGACTTGCTTGGGGGACCTGGGCAAAGTGGTGTCAGGTACAGGTTACACTCATTGAGCATAAGCTCCAGGGTGGCCGAGAGTCCAGATTTGCCTGGAACTGCCCTGGTTTTACAACGAAAAGTCCTGCATCCTGGGAGACCCCTCAGGCCAGAGCAAACTGAGATGCTTGGTTACTCTAAAAACTGCCTACTCAACCTCTGTTAAAGAGAAAAGTATTCTAACACTTGTTAAAATGGCAGGGAAGAACTTTATTCAAGACTATTGCAATCTAGGAGAGAGATGGGGCTCAGCTCCGAATACAGCCACGACAGCTGGGGGTTTGCCAAGGAGCAGAGGGAAGGGTCAGGGGATGGAAAATTACTAAGAGGAGACATGAAGGGGGGAGGGGGGGGCTGCTAAACTGACCTGATAGGATTCTTGCTAAAGACAGGCCAAGACTCAGACATCAGAAGTGGGGACGAGAAGCCTGATCAGGTGACAGGGTGGTCAGGTATCAAGGGTGAAGGGATGACTTAGCATGATTCTTGCTCAGATTGGGCTGGGCAGGCCAAACACAGGACTAATGTAAAGCTTGGCAGAGGAGAGAGTCTCCGCCACCTCCACGGCACTGCGAAGGAGCAGTCAATTGAAGCTCATAACTGAAGAGGTGGCCCGAGGATTGCTACTGCTGTCCTAAAATGAGGCTGTCACTTCAGGGTGGGCAGACAGCTCCCACCATCCAAGGCCAGACTTGCATTAAAGCCACGAGGTCTCAGAGTCTGGATAAACTGTTAGGAAGTGGTTTTCATGAATATGTTAATCAAAATGGGCTTCAGATAGATTTTTGAAAGGACATTTACACATCTAGGGAAAGAGCCACTCAAAGAGAAAAGTTTTATGACCTGAAGAAAAATATTTAAAACAAGAATTTTTACTTATAACATCATTATGGGCCTCAAAAAATGCTTTTTACAGGAAGATCTATTTTTCTCTTATTTTACCACGAAAAGCTCAGTAGCTATTCTTCAAAGCTGTCCTTGTGGTCACTAATTTGAGATTAGCGTGACTGGGTACAAACTGGTCCAGGCAGATAGCGTTAGAGTCGAACAAAACAAGTGTCGTTGGCAGTGATGAGTGGTGGGGACCACAGCAGGCTCAGGTCTAATTTATTGACTAGTTAAAAACTCCTTCAGCACATAAACCTTAGTTAGGTGCAGAGAGGGCTAGGAAGCCAAGACCATAATGACAAAGGCAGCGGCAGCCGATGTAGTTCCACTATGACATTGGTTCTTGGTTCGTAAACAAAGGATGCGTGATTATCTACTGAGCACAGGCTACGGTCAGAAGCACACGCCTGAAGCTGATGAATCTGCGGTTCCAGCTCCAGCTCTTGGGGAAGGTGCCATCTGGCTTCTCTGCAGGATGGACACCTCACCTGTGAAAATCCAATGGCAATGCTTCTTTGATGAGTGGATTGCGGGTGCTTCCGCTGAAAGAGGGGTCACCTTGCCAGGGCCAACTTTTGGATCTTAGGAGCCAAGCTGTTAAGAGTTCTGGAGTTGATCAGTGCTGGGTATAGTAAAAGAAAGATATATAATATAACATTAAATTTTTAAAAAGCAGGAGGAAACTGCATGATACAGTAGCAATCACTGCAAGCTGGCTCACTTAACTGTCACTTCCAACCTTCTGTGTCCTCTCCTTCCTCTACTGTACAGACAAGAAAGCTAACTACTAAATTTCCTACCTTCCTCTGGCCACGTAATAACGTTCTTGCCAATGAACTATAAATAGAAGACTCCTCAGGAGGCATTCTGGGGATGTGCACCCCTGATTTTGAGGGGGGAGGCACAGGCGAGCAGAGGAGAGCGCTTAACTCGTTATCACCCTTTCCTCTCTTCCTGGGAGCGGACGAGTTGCTCGGATGTGCAGAGCCTACGTGCAGCTGGGAGTATTAAGCCAGCCTGCAGAGGGGAGGGCGCGAGGACAGAAAGAGCTGCGTCCCGAGGATGTCACCAAGTCACGGCTCCGACCCTAGACCACTGCCAGGGGATAATCCAACTTGGAGTCACTGCTCGTCGGGCGCTCTGCTACTCATGGCCAACCGCGTTCTTGGTTCTCTACAGTGGCCGCCAAATAACACATAAGGCAGCAGGTGGTTCTGGTAGGCGCATGGCATCAGGACTGTAACATTTTATAACTACTGAAGTAGGGTAAAACTTAATAATGCCAAGGGGAGTGCGATACGTGACCCTCTCAATACTTTTAAGTAAGTGGTTTCATAATAGTCACGAGTGCTCATCCTGCGGCAGGGAGCAGTGCTGGAGGGGGTAATACCCTGCAAGATGCAAGCTGCTCTTCCTGTTGAACGGTTTATTAAAGCAGAATGTAGGCATCACGTGGATATACGGCAAATGTGCACAAGCCGTACACATGGAGCTCAAAGCATTTCACAAGGTGGTTACACCTGTGTAACCAGCAAGAAATAGAACACGGCTAGCATCTCATACTCCACCCCCAGAGTACAGCTACCTGCCCTGATTTCTGATACCTTATAGCCATTTTCCTGTTATTAAATTTATATACTGGAACCACATGTTTTGTATCTGTCTTTTGCTCAGCATTATGTCTGTGAGAGCCATCGTATTACTTCACGTCATTACAGGCTCTTCATCCACATTGCTGTGTAGTGATCCATGGTGAACGCACCACAGTTTATCCATGTAACTATCCCTGGGCATTTAGGCAGCTTTCAGTTTTTCATTATTACAAACACGCTACTATTTCCATACGTGCCATCTGGTGGTTAGACGTATGTGTTTACGTTGGATACACATATAATCTGGCAGTGGAATTGCTGGGTTGTAGAATGTGCATGTGTTATGTTTAACAGATGCTGCCAACAGCTTCCCGAGTGGCTGTACCATTTCCTTCCTGCCAAAGGTTGTGCCGTCTTTCTCATTTTGGCCATTCTGGTGGGTGAGAGGTGGTGCTGCATTACCGTTTTAATTTTCATTTCCTTTATTAATAAGGTTGAGGACTTTGTTTAGTGTTTATTGGCCATTTGGCTATTTTCATATATAAAGTGTCTGTTGTTATTTTTACTCATGTTTTAAAAATTCTGCACCCCCTCCCCACCCCATAGCTTCACGGCACTGGGATCAAGATTTGTCTTTCCTTGTGACTAACCTGGCCATGAGCCTGGGAGTCCTGTTCTGTCCACTGCTGCTGCAGTCCCAGGCTCTGCCGTCTTCTGTGGAATCCTTACCATGACCTGCAAGTTATCTTGGAATGCTCGTGTCTACTTGGGCACGCTGGATGCTTAGCCTTGATTACCGAGAAGGAAAATACGTCAATAGATGTTTCAGAACTGTTATCCCCGATACAACATTTTGGTTAAAGTTGTTAAAAGTTAGTTTTAGACATCTCTTTACTGATTTCTGATCAAATATAATTTTGTTGGAAACTATACTTTTTATGCAAAGCATTTTCCCCCTTTTACAATGAAGTGCAGTATAAAAGTAGTAAGGAAAACATGAAGTGTTTGGAATTTAAAGCTTCGAGACATCATGTTCTAATAGTTATGCCACCTCTTTCATTTATAGAGATTTCTTTTCCTGGGTGAAGTACAATAAATTCTTTAAAAGAACTATGGAAGCCTGAAATGTTTGCCCTGTGAAAAGTGGTTTTTGAATACTAATGTGAGAGAGAAATGTATTAGTTTTGTCAGCTTTGGAGAATCTAAGCCCAAATACTTGAAAATTTGATTTCTTAAATATTTTATGCATATTTACACACGCTATGCATATATACGAATATATTCAAAACATATACAGCACTTACTTAACTATGCCTATAGATCCCCTCCTGGTATGACTGAGCTTAACCTTGGAGAGATCTAATAAGTCTCATGTGTGGAATATAAGAACTTGGCCCGTTTTCATGGTTTCACCTCATCTTCTACTCAGATGAGCATTAGCCACTGGCCCATGGGCCTCAAAGAATGCACTCATAGCTTGTTTCCTCCTGGAAGAGCTGGAAGGAAAGCGGACCTTTTGAGGCTGAAAACAAGGAGGCATTCTGATTGTGGTGTAGTTCTCGCTCTGAATCAGAGGGTGGGAGTCTTACTGGGACAGTGAGAAGATGGCCTAAGATTAAAAGAGACAAAATTAAGACCAGGACATTCGATACAGATGCAACGTCTTTCTTTGGTCCAAGAGTCGGGAACTCACGCATTGCTCGTTTACTGAGGAAGGGGGCAGGTGCTCATATTCAGATGAGGATGGGCAACAGGCACAGACGTGAGACTTTTTTTTTTTTAACTTATTTATTTTTGGCTGCGTTGGGTCTTCATTGCTGCGCGCAGGCTTTCTCTAGTTGCGGCGAGCGGGGGCCACTCCTCGTTGCGGTGCGCGGGCCTCTCACTGCGGTGGCTTCTCCCGTTGCGGAGCATGGGCTCTAGGCATGCGGGCCTCAGTAGTTGTGGCTCGTGGGCTCTAGAGCGCCGGCTCTGTAGTTGTGGCACACAGGCCCAGCTGCTCCGTGGCATGTGGGATCCTCCCAGACCAGGGCTCGAACCTGTGTCCCCTGCATTGGCAGGCGGACCCTCAACCACTGCGCAACCAGGGAAGCCCAGACGTGAGACTTTTATCAGATGAGGGCATGAGTTTCATGTCGAGAAACACTCCACTAGATGGAAGTTTAGTAACCCTCTCTCCCACGTGTGGGCCAAGTCTTGGTGGGGTAAAAATTTCAAACGTTGCCTGTGGTAGCCATGACACCAACTATACTTGGTTTCTTTCTCTTTTTATTAGATTTTCCAACCAATTCAAACGCCGAAGCACTGGTTGGACCCGCACTTGGCGTGTGCAGCAAATGCTTGTTTTTGCTGAGGAAACTGTTCCTGTGGTTATGGTTAGGTCTCCGGTTTTGCAGAACAATCCTTCCCAAATTGGTGATGGATGCCCGAGGTTGTTAGCACAAAGTCAGCATCAGAACTGTGGTCCCTGCCAGTGAGCATCGATGGGGAATGCTTGGTATTAATGAGGTCAAGTTAATGGGACTGGAGGACTTTGAATCAGGGAGAGACCCAAGAGATTATCAAAGAAAACGGTGTTAAATTATTTTTAAAACAAGATCTTACACAGAACTCCAACTTGGCTCCTGGAAAAGACATTCTTAAGGGAAAAGAATTTCAGGGTCTAGGTAATTTGTATTGGCGGGAACCGGGACAGGATTTGTGGAAATGTATTCCAGGTGCCAGACTAAGAAAGATATAATACATGATTGGATTGCTGGTGACTTTGTTCATGCAGGTGTCCTCTCACAGGACTCAGGGTTCACTGGAGCCATGGGGAATGGCTCCTAATTCCCTTGATTGGCTTCCATGAGGTACAGATGTTGGACATTCCCTGACATACTCTGGAAATGAACTGTTCAACTTAAATAGTATGTGAACCAAAAATGTGAGCCACTATGTAATTTAAAATTTTTCTATAGCTACATTTTTTAAAAAAGTACAGAGAAACAGGTGAAATTTAATTAAACTCAATATATTCAAAATATTATCACTTCAACTTCTAGTCAGCATAAAAAATAATTAATGGGATATTATGCATTCTTTTTTCACACTAAGTCTGAAATTTGGTGTGTGTTTTATACTTATAGCCCATCTTAATTAGGGCTAGCCACATTTCAAGTGCTCAATAGCCAGAAATAAATAAATAAAGAGAAAGAATAAAGCACTTATCCTGCCTTGCTATGTTAACTGTACTTCAAGGTAAATAAACAGTTGATTAAAAAAATCTTTCTATACAAAAAGATTCCAGCTACTAATTGAAGAAGGAATGATAGAATATTACCATTTTGCAACCTAAAGTGAAATAACAGATCAAGGTGATGATTATTAATGGCTAAAAAAACCTAATAAGTGAAAAGCTGAGGGGGACCATTATAATGGATTGATCAGGCTGACAACACCTGAACCCTGATTAATCTTATCACAATTTACTATGTGTCTCTTATAACACAATCCAGAAAGTATTCTTACCAAAAAAGCCACAAATACATGCAGGCTAAATAAAATGCTACTAAACATCCAATGGATCACTGAAGAAATCAAAGAAGAAGTTTTAAAAATACCTGGAGATAAATGAAGATAAAAACATGACGATTCAAAATCTATGGGACGCAGCAAAAGCAGTTCCAAGAGGGAAGTTTAGAGCAATACAAGCCTACCTCAGGAACCAAGAAAAATCTCACACAAGCAACCTAACCTTACACCTAAAGGAATTAGAAAAAAAAGAAAAAACAAAACCTAAAATTAGTAAAAGGAAAGAAATAATAAAGATCAGAGCAGAAATAAATGAAATAGAGACTAAAAAAACAATAGAAAAGATCAATGAAACTAAGAGCTGGTTCTTTGAAAGGATAAAAAAATTGATAAACCTTGAGTCAGACTCATCAAGAAAAAGAGAGGGCCCAAAGAAACAAAATCAGAAATGATAAAGGGAAAGTTACAACCAACACCACAGAATTACAAAGGATCATAAGACATTACGATGAACAACTACATGCAATAAAATGGACAACACAGAAGAAAAGGATGAATTCCTGGAAGTGTACAATCTCCCAAGAGTAAATCAGGAAGAAACAGAAAATATGAACAGACCAATTCCCAGTAATGAAATTGAATCAGTAATTTTAAAAAGCTCCCAACAAACAAACAGTCCTGGATCAGACAGCTTCACAGGTGAATTCTACCAGACGTTTAGAGAAGAGTTAACACTTATTCTTCTCAAACTATTCCAAATATTTGCAGAGAAAGGAACAAATCTGAACATATTCTACAAGGGCAGCATCACCGTGATACCAAAACCAGACAAAGACACTACAAAAAAGAATTACAGGCCAATATCACTGATAAACATTGATACAAAAGTCCTCCACAAAATATTAACGAACAAAATTCAACAATGCATTAAAAGGATCATACACTGTGATCAAGTGGGATTTATCCCAGGGATGCACGGATGGTTCAATATCCACGAATCAATTGGTGTGATACACTGCATTAACAAATTTAAGAATAAAGATCCTGTGCTCAGACTTCTCTGGTAGTCCAGAGAATACTCCGTGCTTCCAATGCAGGGAGCATGGGTTTGATCCCTGGTCAGGGAAGTTCTGCATGCCACATGGCACGCACCCCATACCCCCCAGAAAAAGATCCTGTGTCATCTTAATAGACGCAGAGAGAGCTTTTGACAAAATTCAACATCCATTTGTGAAAAACTCTCAACAAAGTGGGTATAGAGAGAATATACCTCAACATAATAAAGGCCATATAAAACAAGCCCACAGCTAACATCATCTCAACAGTGAAAACATTTCCTCTAAAATCAGGAACAAGACCAGAATGCCCACTCTTGCCACTTTTATTCAACATAGTACTGGCAGTCCTAGCCACAGCAATCAGACAAGAAAAATAAATAAAAGGAATTCAAATTGGAAAGGAAGAAGTAAAACTGTCACTATTTGTAGATGACATGATACATAGAAAATCCTCAATATGCCACCAAAAAACTACTAGAGCTCATCAATGAATTCAGTAAAGTTTCAGGATACAAAATCAATATGCAGAAATCTGTTGCATTCCTATACACAACAATGAACTATCAGAAAGAGAAATTAAGAAAACACCCCACTTGCAACTGCACCTAACAGAATAAAATACCTCAGAATAAAGCTAACTAAGGACATAAAAGACTTGTACTCAGTAAAGTGTAAGACACTGAGGAAAGAAATTGAAGATGATACAGAAGAAAAGATATACTTACCTCATGGATTGGAAGAGTTAATATTGTTAAAATGATCATACTGCCCAAGACAATCTACAGATTCAGTACAATCCCTAACAAAAGATCAATGGCAGGCTTCTCTGGTGGCACAGTGGTTGAGAGTCCACCTGCCGATGCAGGGGACACGGGTTCGTGCCCCGGTCCGGGAAGATCCCACATGCCGCGGAGCGGCTGGGCCCGTGAGCCACGGCCGCTGAGCCTGCGCGTCCAGAGCCTGCGCTCCGCAACGGGAGAGGCCACAACAGTGAGAGGCCCACGTACCACACACACACAAAAAAAGATCAATGGCACTTTTCACAGAATTAGGACAAATAATTCTAAAGTGTGTATGGAAACAAAAAGACCCTGAATAGCCAAAACAATCTTAAGAAAGAAGAAGAAAGCTGGAAGTATCATGCTCCCTGATTTCAAAGCTACAGTAATCAAAGCAGTATGGTACTGGCACAAAAAGAGACACACAGATCAATGGAACAGAACAGAGAGCCGAGAAATGAACCCACACTTACCTGGGCAATTAACAATCTATGACAAAGGAAGCAAGAATATACAATGGGGAAAAGACAGCCTCTTCAATAAATGGTGCTGGGAAAACTGGACAGCTACATGCAAAAGAATCAAACTGGACTACTCTCTCACACCATGCACAAAATAATTTCAAAATGGATTAAAGACTTAAATGTAATACCTGAAACCATAAAACTTCTAGAAGAAACCATAAGCAGTATGCTCTTTGACATTGGTCTTAGTAAAGTTTTTTGGTTATGTCTCATCAGGTAAGGGAAACAATGGCAAAAATAAACAAATGGTTCTACAACAAACTAAAAAGCTTTTGCACAGTGAAGGAAACTATCAACAAAACAAAAAGGCTGCCTACTGAGTCAGACAAGATACTTGTAAATGATATATCTGATTGAGGTTAATATGCAAAATATACAAAGAATATATTTGTATATATAATACTCATACAACTCAACACCAAAAATTAAACCACCCAATTAAAAAATGGGCTGAGGACCTGAATAAACATTTTTCAAAGAAGACATACAGATTGCCAACAGGCACATGAGAAGATGCTCAACATCACTAATCACTGGAGAAAGGCAAATCAAAACCACAGTGAGATAATGCCTCACAGACGTCAGAATAGGTATCATCAAAAAGACAATAAAAACCAAGTGTTAGTGAGGGTGTGGGGAAAAGGGAACCCTTCTGCACTGTTGGTGGGAATGTAAATTGATGCAGCCCCTATGGAGAACAGTATGAGGGCTCCTAAAAAAATTAACAACAGAACCACCATATGATCCATCAATTCCACTCCTGGATATTTATCTGAATAAAATGAAAATACTAATTCAAAAAGATATATGCACCCCTATGTTCATTGAAGCATTATTTACAATAGCCAAGATATGGAAGCACCCTAAGCACCCACTGGTAGACAAATGGATAAAGAAGATGTGATATATACAAGATACATACATTGGAATTTTACTCAGCAATAAAAAAGAATGAAATCTTGCCATTTGTGACAACATGGATGGGCCTAGAGGATATTATGCTAAATGAAATGTCAGACAGGGGGGAGGTGGGTAGGGATATGAGAGAAATAGGTGAGGGAGATTAGGAGGTACAAACTTACAGTTACAAAATAAATGAGTCCCAGGTATGAAGTGTACAGTGTGGGGAATACAGTCAATAATAATTTGATATATTTATATGGTGACAGATTGTAACCTGACTTATGGTGGTAGTCACTTTGAAATGTAGAGAAATATCGAATCACTGTGTTGTACACCAGGAACTAACATAGTATTGTATATCAATAATACTTCAATAACAAACTCATAGAAAAAGAGATCAGATTTGCAGTTATCAAAGGTGGGGTGGGGGAGGGGAACTGGATGAAGGCCGTCAAAAGGTACAAACTTCCAGTTACAAGACAAGTAAGTACTAGGGATGTGATACGCAATGTGATCGATGCATTTAACTGTTTAACAAACGCTGTGGGTTAACGTATGAAAGTCATTAAGAGAGTAAACCCTGAGTTTTCATCACAGGAGAAATTGTTCTCTCTTATTTTGTGTGTATATGAGATGACGGATGTTCACTAAACTTATATTAAGGGACTGGTGTTCATCTTTTTAGGTATGATAACGCATGTGATTATGTTTTTTAAAACAGTCCTTATCCTGGAGATACATACTAACATATTTATGGATGTAATAATATGCTGGGGTTTGCTTCCAGATAACTCAGTGAGTGTACGGGTACCGGGGAGAAAGCACATGGGGGTAGAGCTAGGTGATGTGCTAAAGTGGAATGATGGTATGTGGGAGTTTGTTATACTAAACTCTTTAGTTTTAAGTATGTTTAACCTTTTCCACAACAGAAGAGACTTCCCTGGTGGTCCAGTGGTTAAGACCTCGCCTTCCAATGCAGGGGTTGGGGTTCAATCCCTGGTCAGGGAGCTAAGATCCCACCTGCCTCACTGCCAAACACAAAACAGAAGCAATATTGTAACAAATTCAATAAAGACTTTAAAAATGGTCCACATCAAAAAAATCTTAAAAATAAATTTCCATAACAGAAAATTTTTACAGAATCAGAAATGCACTGTTAAAGGAAGCATAGACATCCTTGAGAAGTTCTGTGAGATAGAGGGCGAAAGCAAAATGGCATATGGAAATGAGCTCCCTGCTTTGAATTGAAAAAATGGGGTCCCAAAAGGGAAACACTTGCCAGAGACATGGTTGACAACATTTATCTAACAGACCATCAGGACAGACAGCCCATCAAAGTGTTTTGACCGACAGGATCCCAGGTGGTAGCTGATCGGTCATGGGGTCCCTAGAAATAAATACAAGGGCAACCCAATAAGGTGTCACTTTCATCAGAAAACAGTCCAGGTCTGGTAGGCAGAGATTTGACTCCAACTGCCATGGTGAAGCTTCAGAGCCCCTGATACAGTACCCAGACCCAAGCCTGATCACAGGCAGACCAGAGCCCCTTGACCAAGAAGCAGGCTGGGTCCCTTTGAGGAATCCCTGCAATGTGGCCACACACGTACACTATAAATTTTCCTTCAGGCCTCTCAGAGGGACCTGTGGCCCTTTAACAGGGTGCAAGGAAAACCCTCAGGCTCTACAGGAAGTGCTAGCTCTGGCTGCTGCAAAGCGCGTGGGTCCAGCTGTGATCTCAGCCGCAGATGGGTGGACAAAACCTGTGCACACTGACCGCTGACAGCATGGTCGTGTGAGCTGCTCCCCACTCTCCTGTCCTGGGGCTTTCTTACAACTGGGGGTACTTACCTGGTCTGCACACAGAAGCCTGCCCAGAAGTAGGGGTGGTGGTGAAGTTGACATCCCTGGGGCAAACTTCAACCAATGGGGTCTGAGAGTCAGGGAATGAATATTTGACACCTGTCATTCGGTGAGCCCACCCTTACGGGTACTCTTCATCTCCAGGCGGGTGGAGCCAGCTCTCTCCCTGTCCCCTCTCCCTGCTCCCTCACTCCTGCTTTCTGAGATCAACTCCCCCCAAATTACCTGTACCCAAGGCCCCATCTCAGTTTTGTTGTGGGAGCAACTCAGATAAGAAACTGTATCCTCACTGACGTGGATCTCTGGGGGCCTCCGCACACCGTCAGGTCCCCAAGCCAGAGTGGGGATTACAGAGGCCAGGCGATAAAACCTGAGCCCCAGTCCCTCACAGCAGGGGTCCGGCGAGTATGCAGACACAGTTTCCAAATGATCAGTCAGAATGGAGAAGCCAGCAAGTCGCAAAATATCCACATCAACTCCTTGATCCACAAAGTACAAACCAGGATGGGAAGAAAGGGCGGAGTGAAGGCATGTGGAACTGTCCCCACCCACCGCCCGCCTCCTGCCCAGGCCCAGCCCGGGCGGGGGTGGTCATTACAGAGACTGGATTGAGAAAGGCGACATCTGGGAGCTCTGGGCTTCAGGGATTCTCAAGGACCCACGTCCTTTTCTGTGCAAAGGAGGCTGTGCTGAAGAACGTTTCTCTGCATGGATTTTCCCCAACAGTGCACTCAGCCATTTGAGTTTCGAGGCCATCCTCCAAAATGCCAGATGGGGGGGGGAGGGGGGAACTTCCCTGGCAGCCCAGTGGTTAAAACTCTGCCTTCCAATGCCGGTGGGGCGGGTTCGATCCCTGGTCAGGGAGCTAAGATCCCACATGCCTCGGGGGACAAAAAACCCAAAACATAAAACAGAAGCAATATTGTAACAAATTCAATAAAGACTTTAAAAAATGGTCCAAAAAGCCAGAGGGCTCTAGTAACTGAAAACAGACATGGCCTCACCGAAGGCCAGGTGGTTGTTGCTTTCCCCACTCTGCCAAACAGGGAAAATGCCTGTGTTTAAAGCAGCTTCCTGAAATACACCTGGCCAACCAATGAAGCGATTGCTCACCTGCTACAGGCAGGAGGGAAAGCATGCAGCTTATTCCGACCTCTCCCCAGGTGGTACGTTTTCTCACTTTCATTCAGATACTTGAGGAACACCCAGGTGGCTGGGGAAGGTAAACTAAGAATATCTGTGTTTTCTGCACCTGCTCCAGGAGTAAAACATACTTGCTTGTTTACAGGAAATGTTACTCATCCCGCGCTTAGGGGCCTCCCAAGACGGTAATTTAATTTTACAAATGTAATGACAATTTAAGCATTCATGCTCAGCCCCTTATATCATAGGAAACTTCAAGGCTGAAACAAGTAAGAATTGTTCTATTCTTCTAGCATAAGCTAGCTCCAAAGTCTCATCACAATCATTAGCTTCAGTTCATTAGCTTTAGGCTAGTGAGCAACTTCAGCCAGCAGAAAAAAAAAAAGTATCAAGATTTTCCTTCTCCAGAAAAGTGCCTCTCCTGTGCTTATGTTCATCTAAGCATTTGCACGTGCCAAGTGCTGTGATAGGCGTTAACAGTGTTAGGGACCAGTCTTTTAACAAAATAATACTCTTTCCTGAAGGAACTCTGTGTGAAGTGCTGCTCTTGGATGGTGTTCCCTGGAAACAGATTTTGAGACAGAGGGTCTCGTGTAGGTTTACTGGGAACACTCTTGGAGGTACAGCCACGAGGAAGTGAGGAAAGCAGGGCTGGGGGAGGAAAGAGCGGACCACCCGTGTGCTTGTAATTGAGGCCTCAGGCAAGCCTGCGGGAGCTGCCTGCTGCAGTTGGCGCAAATTGAGGCAAGGGGCCTGGGGCTCTGTCTCCCTGCATCCGATGGAAAATGGCTGAGGGCCACCCGCTGGGATGGGATGCAAGCTTGGGCAGGGCAGTTTCCTGCAGCAGAGAGCAAGTCCCAGTGAGGGATGTGGCTATGAGCCATGAGGAGCTGACACCCCACCCCCGGGGGAAGGCAGCCTGGCGCAGAGGGAGGGAGCTGGAGAAACAGCATGGTGTCCATCGCTGCTCACTCTTACGCTCCAGGGTTCTTCTCAGTAAGTTCTTCCCAGCCGAGGTCCAGCCCCCTGCCCCCACTGCAGCCGGTCTCCAGGCTTCATGGAGGCTCCTCTTTATACGTCTCCTGCACTACTATTCTTCGTCCCCTGAACCTCTGCTTGCACCTCTGTTATCTGGATGTCAGAGGTGCCCCGCCAGGTAAGCCCTCATCCCTGAGGGACTGATCCACTGGTCACCAAGCTCCTTCCAAGCCATGCCAGCTGCATCCATCTCTTTACACTTAGAAGCAGACACACAGCCCAACCCCGTGACTGTCTTATTAGTGCTCACCATCAAATCTGCGTGCACTCTGTTCCCATCACAGATGCATATAGAACCACAAGGTTTGCCGAGTCTCCAGGCCCAAGCAGAAGGGCCTCTGGCGGAGCCCTTTCCTGCTCTTGGCCCCAAGAAAAGCTTTCCTTTCAGTGGCGAGAAGTGCATCCATTTTCCTTCACATTAGAAGGAACGTCCTGCATGCCCCAGACCACTGAATCCCAGCATCTTTACTTCACCCTGCAGATGGCTGAATCTTCAAATGGCTCATTCCCACCCTTTGTAGGACACGTATTCACCACGGGCTTTAACACTCTGCATCAAAACAGCGGACCGACGTGAGGTCCTGATGAAGGCCTAGAACTGCGGTCCTCAAACATTTTGGTCTCAGGCCCTCCTTACATTCTTCAAAATTATGGATTACCCCAAAGAGCTTTTGTTTACATGGGTAACATCTATTTATATTTGGTGGAATATAAATTTAAATGGAGATTTTAAAATATTTTTGTGTATTAATTCATTAAAATAAAAGAATAAACCCGTTAAATGTTTATATAAATGATGTCTTTATGAAAAGAATTATATTTTCCAAAACAAAAAAATTATGAGCGGCACTGTTTAACATTTTTGCAAATCTTTTCAAGACAGCTGGAATCACATATCTGTTTCTGTATTCCATCTGTTGTGGTATGTTATTCTGGTTTAAGTTTATAAGGAAAATTCAGGCTCATAGAAATATATAGCAGAAAAGTGGACTATATTAATAGTCTTTTCAGACAATTATAGATATTTTTCTGTGATGGTACATCAAAACTCAGTAAGTGGTGGTTTATTAAAGGTTTATTGCAATGTGGAATCTGAAACCATATTATGCACCTTTTGTACTCTGTTAGATTAAAATCCACTGATCTATTTTGCTCTATGAAATGGATATTTTACCCTCTTGTGATTCTGTAAGCATCATGAACCGGTCATTTGGATAATAAAGGCTCACTGAGTTATCCAGATCTTCCAGATACTGACACCTTTCTTCATATAATATCAGAAAGTCACTTTTGTTAATATCACCACCTAACTCAACAAAATCTCTTAAAGTACTGGGAAGTGGTTCACCATGGTGGATATGAGTTTTCCAAAATTCTCATTTTCACTTGAAAGCTCAAATGTTATTACGGGCAGTAAGTACTGTCTGTCACTTTCCTTGAAGTGAAGGCTCACTTTATTCATTGTTTAAGAAAATATCTGCCAAGTACCCAAGACTGAATAATGACAGCTACTATCTGTTGGTAGTTCTGTCAAGTAAAAATGGTGTTTCATAAAGAAAAAAAAAAAAAAAAAGCTGCAAGTACTGCTCAAACCTAGACAATCACACAAGTGCTTTTTCCTCAAGAAAACCATCTTCTTTCAGAGCACACTGGAAATGCTGTGTGCAGACCCCAGTTTGTTACCAGAGTATTAAAAAGATGTGTGTTCAAAGGTCAAGATTTAATATAGTTAATAACTTTACTGCTTCCTTAGGACATCCTTAAGTGAAACTGGCAGTTTTTTCTTTTCTTCCTGTGAGAGCAGGGCAGCAATGAATGGCAGTGATCACTGCTGCAATTTCATACCGCTGCTCTGATCTGTGCTCAGGCGTCCACAGGTTTCCCCATCACGTCTGCACCCTCAATGAAAATGTCAACACCGCAAAAAGAGCAAACAATATCTATCTATTATTGTGAAAACAGTTTGGAGCTTGCAGACCCACTGAAAGGGCCTTCAGGGGCTCCTTGGGGCTTGTGAACCACGCTTTGGAAACCACTGATCTAGACGATCCAGGGCCCTTCAGACCATGTTATGACAGAAGGAGGTCAAGTTAACCTAGCCCCGGAACAGGAACATAAATGGCTGCCGTTGGCTGTTCCAAGTGAGCTGGAGCTGCTTTGATTCTCCTGTCTGATGGGAATGGAAAGAGCTCAGTAGCCAGATCAGTGGCTGCATACCAAGTACTGAAGGCTATGCTCATCGACTCTAGCAAATATGCAATTCTACCAGCCCTGCACAGCCTGCACAACTGTGCTAATACTCGACTGAGTTCGTGGTAGATCACTGTCGTCTGCCAGGACCCAACTGGTGCTGTAGGGACCAACTAGTGAATTGCATGTGGATAAGACAGGGAGGCAATAACCTCTGACATTTCCCCTCCCTGTGTTGCTGCTGTTTTTGTTGTTTGCTGTCTTGCCTGCCAGGTGGGGGAAGATGTTTTGGAGACTTCCTCTTGGCCTTCCTTAAAAAAACATCTTTTACCCCACCGCTCAAGGAGCCAATGTGGAGGTCTCTCAACTACCATTAAGTGCATTCCAATTTTATACTTGGGATGGAGAAATAACCCCGGATCGGGGGGGAGGTTAACTGACCCAATGCATCCACTCTGAGCTGGACCCTGACCAGCCTGCATTTATAAGCTGGCCTCCAACTGCCACTGCTCCAACAGGGAGACCATAGCGGCACTCTGGATTCCTGAGTATTAGCGTCAACTCAGATTTTGTGCCTATCAGTCCTCTAAGGATGGATGTTTCCTCTCCTCCATGCACAGTAAACTGAACACAGCCATAAGTTCTCTGGGGAAAGGACTGAGGGTATTTCTAGTGACTACACCTAGTACTGTGTTGCAGGATCATTCATCACAGGCACCTGGCCTCTCCTTCGGTCAACGGGTTCTGGGCCTGAGAAGTGGTTTAGGTCTGACAACGGGGCAGGGGGTTGTGGCTTCTTTATTAGGCTAAATACTTCAGGCCTCCTAACCATCCACATGTGATTTGTTTTGAGTGCTTAAGTTAAGAGCGATGCTCTTGTCAATGGCCCATCTATGCAGCCTCTCAGGTCACTGTGCTCTTTTTACCACCTCTGTAGCTCTCTGTGAATTGGCTTCTGGCTGCCACTCTGCTCTTGTGACTTGTTGCTATAATTATGGGAGGAAAGCCATATAACCCAAGAGGTGCAATTTCCATAACCATGTCCTAACCTTATTTTATAGGATTTCAGTAAAAGTTAGCATCTATTCATTCCTAACATTTCACCTTCCTTGTAACAACTATGTTTTAAAAATGTAAAGCATCACTGTTCTGAGGTTCCCACAAAAAAAGGTTAACTTAATTTTTATATTACAATGCTTCTGCTCAGATATCCTGCCCATGTTTAAGCCAAAATCAGTAGTTTACTCAAGAGATAATTTAAAAACTTTTTTTGCTCTTTCAGCAAATATTTATGGAGTCTAAGTATTTAAGGCTCTTTGCTGAGTGTGATAGGAAACTAACAAGGAAAGTTTTCTGACCGAGAAATTGCTCAGCCTAATGAACTGCCTATGGCTGGCTGGGACCATCTGACCAGTGCATGCAGCCAAAAGACCCTTCTACAGATTCAGGAAGACATGGACTTAGGGGCCCACACTGTGTGCTCAAGCTGAGACAGTGCAGCAGGGGATTTACTACCCTGGAGCTGCGCTGAATGATGACCCCTGGCCACACTGCACTCACTCTAACCAGGTCCCCGTGTACTGCTCCAGCTGCTGGAGCCACAGAGTCCCGAACTAGGGCATGTGCGCAGGTGTGGGCAAGGCACTCAACGGGGGTTTCAGCTGAAAATAACTTCTATTTGTATATTTTCATCCTTTGAAAAAAGGAAAAAATGCCACTTTATCACATTTAATCTAGACTGTGACTAGCACACTGTTCTGTGTTAATCACATAGTGTGTATAGAGCTTAAGTTATCCTCAATGAAAGTAGGATTTCCCACCGGTTGACAGTACATTCCCCTTCTTTACCTTTCAGTATACCGTGACATATGGTTGTTTTCTACTCTGAAATGAGTTCAATGGACAAGAAAACAGACTTTTTACATATAAATAGGAGTAAGCAATTTTTTAAGACAGCATGGGGACCACCATGTCTTAAGTTGTAGCTTGAATGCACACTAGTCATTCCATCCATAATACAATTCTGTTTTCTTCTTGACAAAACAGCAAGCCTGGATTTTTCTGGCCATTGTTTGGCATATAGAAAAGATCAATATTAGGAAAGGCTTTTCCAGCTATTCTTATCTTCTATCACCTTTGGGAAAATTGGGAAAATAACCTTGAGTTCTGTAAATTGTTTGGCTCATTCCCTTATCAGTAACTGGTCTTTTAGGGCTGCAAATGGACTGAACTGTACCCCCTTACACATCAAAATTCATATGTTGAAGCCTTAACCCCCAATATGGCTGTTATCTGGAGATAGTATACTTTGAAGATTAAAGGAGGTCATAAGTGCAGGGCCCTTATCCAGTAGGACTGTGGCCTTATCAGAGGAAGACCTCTCTCTCTCTCTCTCTCTCTCTCTCTCTCTCTCTCTCTCTCTCTCTCTCTCTCTCTCTCTCATCAGAACCTCTCTCATCAGAATCTCACCAGGCTGGTCTCAAATGTCCATACTCTAAAACTATGAGCAAATAAATTCCTGTTGTTTAAGCCCCAAAGGTATTTTGTTACAGCAGCCTGAACCAACTAAGACAAGGGTTTAGCTTGCAGCTATTTTGAAATCCGGATTATTAGATTAGTTTAGTAAAACATACCGATTAAGAGCACAGGCTTCGGACAAGGGGAAGATGGCGGAAGAGTAAGACGCGGAGATCACCTTCCTCCCCACAGATACACCAGAAATACATCTACACGTGGAACAACTCCTACAGAACACCTACTGAACGCTGGCAGAAGACCTCAGACCTCCCAAGAGGCAAGAAACTCCCCACATCCCTAGTTAGGGCAAAAGAAAAAAGAACAAACAGAGACAAAAGAAGAGGGACGGGACCTGCACCAGTGGGAGGGAGCCATGAAGGAGGAAAGGTTTCCACACACTAGAAGCCCCTTCGCGGGTGAAGACTGCGGGTGGCAGAGGAGGGAAGTTTCTGAGTCGCGGAGGAGAGCGCAGCAACAGGGGTGCGGAGGGCAAAGCAGAGAGATTCCCACACAGAGGATCGGTGCCGACTGGCACTCACCAGCCCAAGAGGCTTGTCTGCTCCCCCGCCGGGGTGGGCGGGGCTGGGAGCTGAGGCTCCGGCTTCAGAGTGCAGGGAGAGGACTGGGGTTGGCGGCGTGAACACAGCCTGAAGGGGGTTGGTGCGCCACAGCTGGCCGGGAGGGAGTCCGGGGAAAAGTCTGGACCTGCCGAAGAGGCAAGCGACTTTTTCTTCCCTCTTTGTTTCCTGGTGCGCGAGGAGAGGGGATTAAGAGCGCCGCTTAAAGGAGCTCCAGAGACGGGAGCGAGCCGCGGCTAACAGCGCGGACCACAGAGACGGGCATGAGACACTAAGGCTGCTGCTGCCACCACCAACAAGCCTGTGTGCAAGCACAGGTCACTATCCACACACCCCTTCCAGGAGCCTGTGCAGCCCGCCACTGCCAGGGTCCCGATATCCAGGGACAACTTTCCCGGGAAAACACACGGTGTGCCTCAGGCTGGTGCAACGTCATGCCAGCCTCTGCCGCCGCAGGCTCGCCCCGCACTGCGTTCCCATCACTCCTCGCGGCCTGAGTGAGCCATAGCCCCCGAATCAGCAGCTCCTTTAACCCCGTCCTGTCTGAGTGAAGAACAGACGCCCTCCGGTGACCTACACGCAGAGGCGGGGCCACATCCAAAGCTGAACCCCGGGAGCTGTGTGAACAAAGAAGAGAAAGGGAAATCTCTCCCAGCAGCCTCAGAAGCAGCGGATTAAATCTCATAATCAACTTGATGAACCTGCATCTGTGGAATACCTGAATAGACAACGAATCATCCCAAATTGAGGAGGTGGATTTTGAGAGCAATATTTATGATTTTTTCCCCTTTTCCTCTTCTTGTGAGTGTGTATGTGTAAGCTTCTGTGTGAGATTTTGTCTGTAGAGCTTTGCTACAACCATTTGTCCTAGGGTTCTATCCGTCCGTTTTCTTTTTTAATTTTTCTTAATTATTTTTTTATTTTATCTTACTTTATTTTATCTTCCTTTCTTTCTTTCCTTCCTTCCTTCCTTCCTTCTTTCTACTTTTTCTCCCTTTATTCTGAGCCATGTGGATGAAAGGCTCTTGGTGCTGCAGCCAGGAGTCAGTGCTGTGCCTCTGAGGTGGGAGAGCCAACTTCAGGACACTGGTCCACAAGAAACCTCCCAGCTCCACATAATATCAAATGGCGAAAATCTCCCAGAGATCTCCATCTCAACACCAGCACCCAGCTTCACTCAACGACCAGCAAGCTACAGTGCTGGACACCCTATGCCAAGCAACTAGCAAAACAGGAACACAACCCCACTCATTAGCAGAGAGACTGCCTAAAATCATAATAAGGCCACAGACAACCCAAAACACACCAGCAGTCGTGGACCTGCCCACCAAAGAGACAAGATCCAGCCTCATCCACCAGAACACAGGCACTAGTCCCCTCCACCAGGAAGCCTACACAACCCACTGAACCAACCTTAGCCACTGGGGACAGACACCAAAAACAATGGAAACTACGAACCTGCAGCTTACGAAAAGGAGACCCCAAACACAGTAAGTTAAGCAAAATGAGAAGACAGAGAAACACACAGCAGATGAAGGAACAAGATAAAAACCCACCAGACCTAACAAATGAAGAGGAAATAGGCAGTCTACCTAAAAAAGAATTCAGAGTAATGATAGTAAAGATGATCCAAAATCTTGGAAATAGAATAAAGAAAATGCAAGAAACATTTAACAAGGACCTAGAAGAACTAAAGAGAAAACAAGCAACGATGAACAACACAATAAATGAAATTTAAAATACTCTAGAAGGAATCAATAGCAGAATAACTGAGGCAGAAGAACGGATAAGTGACCTGGAAGATAAAATAGTGGAAATAACTACTGCAGAGCAAAATAAAGAAAAAAGAATGAAAAGAACTGAGGACAGTCTCAGAGACCCCTGGGACAACATTAAATGCACCAACATTCGAATTATAGGGGTTCCAAAAGAAGAAGAGAAAAAGAAAGGGACTGAGAAAATGTTTGAAGAGATTATAGTTGAAAACTTCCCTAATATGGGAAAGGAAATAGTTAACCAAGTTCAGGAAGCACAGAGAGTCCCATACAGGATAAATCCAAGGAGAAACATGCCAAGACAGATATTAATCAAACTGTGAAAAATTAAATACAAAGAAAACATATTAAAAGCAGCAAGGGAAAAACAACAAATAACACACAAGGGAATCCCCATAAGGTTAACAGCTGATCTTTCAGCAGAAACTCTGCAAGCCAGAAGGGAGTGGCAGGACATATTTAAAGTGATGAAGGAGAAAAACCTGCAACCAAGATTACTCTACCCAGCAAGGATCTCATTCAGATTTGATGGAGAAATTAAAACCTTTACAGACAAGCAAAAGCTGAGAGATTTCAGCGCCACCAAACCAGCTTTACAACAAATGCTAAAGGAACTTCTCTAGGCAAGAAACACAAGAGAAGGAAAAGACTTACAATAATGAACCCAAAACAATTTAGAAAATGGGAATAGGAACATACATATTGATAATTACCTTAAATGTAAACGAACTAAATGCTCCCACGAAAAGACACAGATTGGCTGAATGGATATAAAAACAAGACCCATATATATGCTGTCTATAAGAGACCCACTTCAGACCTAGAGACACATACAGACCGAAAGTAAGGGGATGGAAAAAGATATTCCATGCAAATGGAAGCCAAAAGAAAGCTGGAGTAGCAATTCTCATATCAGACAAAATAGACTTTAAAATAAAGACTATTCGGGCTTCCCTGATGGCACAGTGGCTGGGAGTCCACCTGCCGATGCAGGGGACACGGGTTCATGCCCCGATCTGGGAGGATCCCACATGCTGCGGAGCGGCTGGACCCGTGAGCCATGGCCGCTGAGCCTGCGCCTCCGGAGCCTGTGCTCCGCAACGGGAAAGGCCACAACAGTGAGAGGCCCGCGTACCGCAAAAAATAAATAAATAAATAAATAAATAAAGACTATTAGAAGAGACAAAGAAGGACACTACATAATGATGAAGGGATCGATCCAAGAAGAAGATATAAAAATTGTAAATATTTATGCACCCAACATAGGAGCACCTCAATACATAAGGCAAACACTAACAGCCATAAAAGTGGAAATCGACAGTAACACATTCATAGTAGGGGACTTTAACACCCCACTTTCACCAATGGACAGATCATCTAAAATGAAAATAAATAAGGAAACACAAGCTTTAAATGATACATTAAACAAGATGGACTTAATTGATATTTATAGGACATTCCATGAAAAAACAACAGAATACACATTTTTCTCAAGTGCTCATGGAACATTCTCCAGGATAGATCATATCTTGGGTCACAAATCAAGCCCTGGTAAATTTGAGAAAATTGAAATTGTATCAAGTATCTTTTCCGACCACAACACTATGAGATTAGATATCAATTACAGGAAAAGATCTGTAAAAAATACAAACACATGGAAGCTAAACAATACACTACTTAATAACGAAGTGATCACTGAAGAAATCAAAGAAGAAATTTAAAAATACCCAGAAACAAATGACAATGGAGACACGACAATCCAAAACCTACGGGATGCAGCAAAAGCAGTTCTAAGAGGGAAGTTTATAGCAATACAAGCCCACATTAAGAAGCAGGAAACATCTCAAATAAACAACCTAAACTTGCAGCTCAAGCAATTAGAGAAAGAACAAGAAAACCCCCAAAGTTAGCAGAAGGAAAGAAATCATAAAAATCAGATCAGAAATAAATGAAAAAGAAATGAAGGAAACGATAGCAAAGATCAATAAAACTAAAAGCTGGTTCTTTGAGAAGATAAACAAAATTGATAAACCATTAGCCAGACTCATCAAGAAAAAAAGGGAGAAGACTCAAATCAATAGAATTAGAAATGAAAAAGAAGTAATAACTGACACTGCAGAAATACAAAAGATCATGAGAGATTACTACAAGCAACTCTATGCCAATAAAATGGACAACCTGGAAGAAATGGACAAATTCTTAGAAATGCACAACCTGCCAAGACTGAATCAAGAAGAAATAGAAAATATGAACAGACCAATCACAAGCACTGAAATTGAAACTGTGATTAAAAATCTTCCAACAAAGAAAAGCCCAGGACCAGATGGCTTCACAGGCGAATTCTATCAAACACTTAGAAAAGAGCTAACACCTATCCTTCTCAAACTCTTCCAAAATATAGCAGAGGGAGGAACACTCCCAAACTCATTCTACAAAGCCACCATCACCCTGATACCAAAACCAGACAAGGATGTCACAAAGAAAGAAAACTACAGGCCAATATCACTGATGAACATAGATGCAAAAATCCTCAACAAAATACTAGCAAACAGAATCCAACAGCACATTAAAAGGATCATGCACCATGATCAAGTGGGGTTTATTCCAGGAATGCAAGGATTCTTCAATATACGCAAATCAATCAACATGATACACCATATTAACAAATTGAAGGAGGAAAACCATATGATCATCTCAATAGATGCAGAGAAAGCTTTCGACAAAATTCAACACCCATTTATGATAAAAACCCTGCAGAAAGTAGGCATAGAGGGCACTTTCCTTAACATTATAAAGACCATATATGACAAACCCACAGCTAACAACGTCCTCAATGGTGAAAAACTGAAAGCATTTCTACTAAGATCAGGAAGAAGACAAGGTTGCCCACTCTCACCACTATTACTCAACATAGTTTTGGAAGTTTTAGCCACAGCAATCAGAGAAGAAAAGGAAGTAAAAGGAATCCAAATCGGAAAAGAAGAAGTAAAGCTGTCACTGTTTGCAGATGACATTATACTATACATAGAGAATCCTAAAGATGCTACCAGAAAACTACTAGAGCTAATCAATGAATTCGGTAAAGTAGCAGGATACAAAATTAATGCACAGAAATCTCTGGCATTCCTATACACTAATGATGAAAAATCTGAAAGTGAAATCAAGAAAACACTCTCATTTACCATTGCAACCAAAAGAATAAAACATCTAGGAATAAACCTACCTAAGGAGACAAAAGACCTGTATGCAGAAAATTATAAGACACTGAGGAAAGAAATTAAAGATGATACAAAGAGATGGAGAGATATACCATGTTCTTGGATTGGAAGAATCAACATTGTGAAAATGACTCTACTACCCAAAGCAATCTACAGATTCAATGCAATCCCTATCAAACTACCACTGGCATTTTCCACAGAACTAGAACAAAAAAATTCACAATTTGTATGGAAACACAAAACACCCCGAAGAGCCAAAGCAATCTTGAGAACGAAAAACGGAGCTGGAGGAATCAGGCTCCCTGACTTCAGACTATACTACAAAGCTACAATAATCAAGACAGTATGGTACTGGCACAAAAAGAGAAAGATCAATGGAACAGGATAGAAAGCCCAGAGATAAACCCACGCACATATGGTCACCTTATCTTTGATAAAGGAGGCAGGAATGTACAGTGAAGAAAGGACAGCCTCTTCAATATTTGGTGCTGGGAAAACTGGACAGGTACATGTAAAAGTATGAGATTAGATCACTCCCTAACACCATACACAAAAATCAGCTCAAAATGGATTAAAGACCTAAATGTAAGGCCAGAAACTATCAAACTCTTAGAGGAAAACATAGGCAGAACACTCTAGGACATAAGTCACAGCAAGATCCTTTTTGACCCACCTCCTAGAGAAATGGAAATAAAAACAAAAATAAACAAATGGGACCCAATGAAACCTCAAAGCTTTTGCAGAGCAAAGGAAACCATAAACAAGATGAAAAGACAACCCTCAGAATGGGAGAAAATATTTGCAAATGAAGCAACTGACAAAGGATTAATCTCCAAAATTTATAAGCAGCTCAATAACAACAAAAAAAACCCAATCCAAAAATGGGCAGAAGAGCTAAATAGACATTTCTCCAAAGAAGATATACAGACTGCCAACAAACACATGAAAGAATGCTCAACATCATTAATCATTAGAGAAATGCAAATCAAAACTACAATGAGATATCATCTCACACCAGTCAGAATGACCATCATCAAAAAATCTAGAAACAATAAATGCTGGAGAGGGTGTGGAGAAAAGGGAACACTCTTGCACTGCTGGTGGGAATGTGAATTGGTACAGCCACTATGGAGAACAGTGTGGAGGTTCCTTAAAAAACTACAAATAGAACTACCCTATGACCCAGCAATCCCACTACTGGGCATATACCCTGAGAAAACCATAATTCAAAAAGAGTCATGTGGGGCTTCCCCGGTGGCGCAGTGGTTGAGAGGCCGCCTGCCGATGCATGGGACACGGGTTCGTGCCCTGGTCCGGGAGGATCCCACGTGCCGCGGAGCGGCTGGGCCCGTGAGCCATGGCTGCTGAGTCTGCGCGTCCGGAGCCTGTGCTCCGCAGCAGGGGAGGCCACAGTGGTGAGAGGCCTGCGTACCGCCAAAAAAAAAACAAAAAAAAAACCAAAAAGAGAGTCATGTACCAAAACGTGCATTGCAGCTCTATTTACAATAGCCCGGAGATGGAAACAACTTAAGTGTCCATCATCGGATGAATGGATAAAGAAGATGTGGCACATATATACAATGGAATATTACTCAGCCATAAAAAGAAACGAAATTGAGCTTTTTATAGTGAGGTGGATGGACCTAGAGTCTGTCATACAGAGTGAAGTAAGTCAGAAAGAGAAAGACAAATACCGTATGCTAACACATATATATGGAATGTAAGGGGAAAAAATGTCATGAAGAACCTAGGGGTAAGACAGGAATAAAGACACAGGCCTACTAGAGAATGGACTTGAGGATATGGGGAGGGGGAAGGGTAAGCTGTGACAAAGCAAGAGAGTGGCATGGACATGTATACACTACCAAACGTAAAATAGATAGCTAGTGGGAAGCGGCCGTATAGCACAGGGAGAACAGCTTGGTGATTTGTAACCACCTAGAGGGGTGGGATAGGGAGGGTGGGAGGGAGGGAGACCCAAGGGGGAAGAGATATGGGAACATATGTATATGTATAATTGATTCACTTTGTTATAAAGCAGAAACTAACACACCATTGTAAAGCAATTATACTCCAATAAAGATGTTAAAAAAAAAAAATGATCACCCCAGAATGTGGCTGGTACAAGGTTCTAAAAAGCGGCTTCTTTGGTGGAATGGCAATGTTGCTTTATCATCAGCTAATTTGCTGATGTTGGTCTTATAGAGCTTCGTGTCGCAACTGAATTTTTGAAGTTATTTGTCTTACTTCAGCCTGTTCCTAAAATGTTGTAATGTTTGGTCCACGAAGCCGTTCCATTCTGGTATGCCCTCAGAGGTACAATGAGCCCAAGGCCCAGGAAATACTGACTTTCTACACCTTATGATTCTTCTGTATTCAGAGACAGTCATCATACTGTGATTATAAAATGAAGCACAGGTCTGTATTGTTACGTGAAGATGAAAACGTGAGTTCTCCTGATCCTATAAGTGAAAGGAGTTTATCCATGTGATTATGCACCAGGCCTACTGCCACAGCCCTGTGTTTGTAACGTTAATGAACACTATGAGCTTCCATAATCCAACCTTAAACATCCAAGTTATGAGAGAACAGACACTTCCACGTAAGGGTTATGTGATTTAAACAACACACTTACTATTTTTATTAGTGATAGCGTTTCCCTCTATCTGAAGGGTTAAGGATGAGAGGTTGCTAGCATTTGGTGGTATTGTTGTTTTTTTCCCTTTGACACTTGTGAAAAGAGATGGAATACACAATATAAATGGTTGGTGATGAGAAAAAAAAAAAAAGAGCACAGGCTTGTAGTCACACTCAGGTTCAAATACTATGTGATTTGGGGGCAAGTTACCTTATCTCCAAGATTCAGTTTCCTCAATTATAAAATAGGGATAACAATTTCTCCCAAAATTTTTGTGGTATTATCATACAGGGACACTTATTTAATGCCTGGTATATAATGTAGATTCTATATAATAAGAATGACCTTTTAACGAATTATTGATTTCATAAAATTGTGGTAGGAATAATCTTACCCATCAGATCCTTGCAAGTGGGATAGAATAAGGTTCTGTTCTGTTTCCAATTTTTTCTTAGTTTCAAACTTTTAGTTAAGAATCAGCTCCTACTTGAATGAAACAGATGCATACTTTCCCACTAAGAAAACGAGAAAATGTAAAATAAGCAGTTTTCTATATGCTTATTTGGCTTAATCACAAACTGTAAGTAACTTCAATAGACAATTGAGCCTGCAATCTAATTATTGCTAGAATGGCCACAAACTACGTTTTATAACGACATGTTTTAGTAGGTGTCCTATAATTTGTTAACATGTCTGTAAAACCACCACACAGCATGTCACCTTATTTAGTTATCTGGTTGCATCTTTTGCAAGTATCTTTTGCCGGATGGTGTATTTATCTGCCAGAGCAGCCATATCAAAATACCATGCAGTGGCTTAAGCCACGGAAATTTACTTTCAGTTTCACAGTTCAGGAGGCTGGAAGTCCAAAAGCAAGGTGTCAGCAAGGGCGGTTTCCCCTGAGGCCTCCCCCTTGGCTCTAGATGGCCACCTTTTTGCTGTGCCCTCACGTTGTCTCTCCTCTGTGCGCGCACATCCTTGGTATCTCTTTGTGTCCAATTTCCTCTTCTTGTAAGAGCACCAGTCAGATTCAATTAGACCCACTCTAACAGCCTCATTTTAACTTAATCAGCTCTTTAAAGGTCTTATTTCCAAATACAGTCACATTCTGAGGTACTGGAGATTAGGACTTCAACATGTGAGTTTTAAGAGAGAAGGGATACAGTTCAGCCTATAGGTGGTAAACAAGAAAATGTTTTCCTCAAAACTGGCATTTCAGAGGTGCTTTACGGCAGATGGGAGTTTTACACCTGTTTGCATTTTTTCCAGCTGAAAGTGTGACCATGCTTTAGGGTTAAAAAGCTGAAATGCTCTGAGTTTTCCTTTGTGTGTGTAAAAGAAGATAAACCAGAATTTCTCAACAGAATTTGGTTCTTCTGGAAATACTCCATTGGATCTCTTCTTTGTTAGAACGTTCCATTCAGTTCTGAAGTTTATGATGCTCTGATCTGCACACAGTATCCTCAGTTATCCCCGGCTCAGTCCCTTATTGGACAGCTACTCACTTCATTATCAGTACAGACAGCTGTGCCAGGCAGTGCTGCGGGGTGGGGGGTGGGGGGGCATGGGATATAATTTCAAGCCCATGATGCCTTCCAAGCTGTGTATTGAGAGATATCATCATCAAGGCCTGACTACCAGAAATGCAGCTCATCCATTCCTCCTGGTCATGGGCCCTGGAAACGGAATGCAGAATTGTTCAGACCTTTTTTTTTTTTTTTTTTTTTCCTGAAAGAAGGGGATCAATCATTTACATCTCATTCTAATTAGTTCTGTGACTCCAAAAAGGGGATGTGCTCTAAATGAGCACGTCAGCCCCCTGACTAGAGCCACACAGAGTAGCAGTGCGCAAAGCAGCCACTGTCAGCTGTTTGTAAGAGAGATTTGGTGAAGCAGCTCTGCAAACAATCTTTATTTAATGAATAACATTCTCTTCAACATTTCCTAACAGTGTCCTCTCCTCGGAGTTCCAGTGGAGGAGCTTTTCTCTTCTCAGCGCAGTCTCCTGTTGCTTGTTTTACTCTGTTAGAAATGGAATCTTGTAACAAAACATTTTTCTCATGTTCAAATAGCTAATAAGCTTCCAACCAAATCTGTGGCCAACCACTTGTAAATGTACTGGATTCCATGACACGTACTGTATGCACTTTTTAAAAAAAGAAAGCTTAATGCCATCTTACTTCCCTTTCTGTCATCTCACTTTCCTGATTTTAATTTATTTTATCTTGCTATATCATGTGTCTATTTGAAAGTCACAACTTCTGGGTAGGAACTTTTGATATTTTCTCAATTACTGTGGATATGTATATGGTTATGTGAGTGTGTGGGGGGAAAGAGTTAAACGTGCCCCCTCTTGTTGCGAGTGAGATGGAGCTTTCATAACAACTTGTATCCAGCTTTTCCCTTTGCAAGAAGCAAACGTGACAGAACGCACTGGAGACTGTGCACCTTCTCTGTGACTCAGAGGAAACGGATTAAACGTTCTAGCTCCAATACCTCAGCCACCTCTAGGGTAGCAGCAACCGCTATCTTGCTTTTTCTCCTGGAAAGAAAACAACTCTTGAAGGGAAGAACCAGGTGCTGTGTAAGAACGCAATCATGCACTGAACTCATCCAGAGCAAAAAAAGCAAAATCATCTTAGACCCTTAACTCGGAACACACATAGCAAAGGTTAAGACCTGTGGAAAGCTAAGAACCCGCTCAAGGTATCCAGACCGCCCCTAGAAGGACGTGGGTAGGCGGTGGTTAGAGGAACGTTTCAAGGAAATTTCTTTGGTAAACTTGTTCCACCGGGGGAACTCATTTCGGGGAGAAGCGACAGCACCATGGACAGCACCAAGCCTAGCGCGCTGGGGCGGGGACCTCACCGGGGACAGCGCCAGCGCTGGCGCCACGAGCCCCGGGCGCGAGGCGGCCTTATCAGCTGATGCCTTACGTAGGCTGGATCCCCAGCTCGGTAAGACAGGTCTGGGTGGGCGCGCCAGCATTCGCTCTCCGGAGCCGGAGCCGCAGCCCCAGACGGGGCGGGGAAGGGGCGGGCGAACAGCAGAAGGCAGGACCTAGAAAGCAGGTCCTTGCTTGGCTTCCCCAGCACGGAGCTGAGGCTGCAGCCCGCTGCCGCCGCGGGCGAGAGGGGCGGGAAGGGAGGCCGCGCGGCGAGAACTGCCGCTCTGACGCACCAGCCCGTCTCTCGGAGCCCACACGCTCCGGGGGCGCCCAGCGCCTCCTCCACTTGGGAGATGCCCGACTCTGGGCGACCAGGCTGCTGTCTCCGCCGAGGCGAAGAGCCCTGGTCGTGTGACAGCTTAGACGGGCCCCGGCTGCAAGACACAGCCCCTCGCCTCTGCTCTCCCAGAGCCTGAGGGCTTCAGACCCGCCGCAGCTCGCAGCCCAGCGCCCTCCCCTCCTCTCCGACACACCGTCTCCCACGGAGGCTCGCTGGCGGGGGGTCGGGGCAAACTCCACAGACACTCTCCAGAAACCCTGCCACTGGCCAGAGGTGACAAACATCCGGAGTGGCTTCCGACACAGTGGTCACCACCCCTCCTCCCAAGCGCCCCCTCTCCGCACACCGGCGAGCCCGTCTCCTGCCCCAGACATGGATCTGCCGCCGAACCTCACCTACTTTATCCTCCCCACCCCCGCGCCTCTGGAGACCAACCGCAGCTTCGAGGCCGAAGACCCGCGCGCCAGTCTGCCCCTCCTCTCCGTCTTCGGCGTGCTCGTCCTCACCTTGCTGGGCTTCCTGGTGACCGCGACGCTCGCCTGGAACCTGCTGGTGCTGGCGACCATTCTCCGCGTGCGCACGTTCCATCGCGTTCCGCACAACCTGGTGGCATCCATGGCCATCTCGGACGTGCTGGTGGCTGCTCTGGTCATGCCGCTGAGCCTGGTGCACGAACTGTCCGGGCGCCGCTGGCAGCTGGGCCGGCGGCTGTGCCAGCTTTGGATCGCATGCGACGTGCTCTGCTGCACGGCCAGCATCTGGAATGTGACGGCCATCGCGCTGGACCGCTACTGGTCCATCACCCGTCACCTGGAATACACGCTCCGTGCCCGCAAGCGCATCTCCAACGTAATGATCACGCTCACCTGGGCGCTCTCCGCAGTCATCTCCCTGGCCCCGCTGCTCTTCGGCTGGGGGGAGACCTACTCTGAGGGCAGCGAGGAGTGCCAGGTGAGCCGCGAGCCCTCCTACACCGTGTTCTCCACCGTGGGCGCCTTCTACCTGCCGCTCTGCGTGGTGCTCTTCGTGTACTGGAAGATCTACAAGGCGGCCAAGTTCCGCGTGGGCCCCCGGAAGGCCAACAGCGTCTCCCCCGTATCCGAAGCTGTGGAGGTGGGTGTTAACATGATCCTTAAAAATACTTTGCTTGCATTTGCACAGGCCTCATCCCCAGCACATCTCCCCACACATCCGTAGAAAGTGGGACTTCTTAGTATTTTGGCGGGGGCTGGAGGAGAAGGGAAGGAGGTAGACTGGGAGAGAGAAAGAAAGCATCACAGACTCTGCTCTGACGTGCTCAGATTCACAGAGCAGGTCATCTCTCATGGGTTCTTTCCCTATATATAAAACGAGGGATCTGGACTACATAATTCTACAGGGTCCCACTAGGCTTGAAAATTCTATGGATCTACAACATCCTTTAGAACGCCAGAGGAAGTTGGTGTCTGGGGCTGCACTAGAGAAAAGTGCAGCTTCCTGCATTTACAGTGGACGGTGTTTGAGGAGGTGGGAAGGGAGGGACGGTCATCTGACTTGGCAGGAAGACTGCCATACATCAGGCAAAGCAGGTTGGTGTTTCACCCCAGTCTATTTTTTCTTTGCCAAATAATTTTGCAAAGTGTGGTATCTCCTGGGTTACTGTCGTGCCCAGCATCCTCCTGTCCTCACGCAAGGTTAAAGATGCTGTTTACACCTGTCTCAGAGCCTGCCCTTGTTATATGCTCCCACTGCCTGTGGTGCTACTTTCTGGGCCTGTCCCCACCCCTGATCAGACTGTCCGTGCAGCGGAGGACCACTTGCTTGCCTCCCGGGACATGAGTAAAGCTGCAGGAGGAAATTAAAACGCTAAGGCAGACGCTTCCCCAGCTCTTTACAAGTGGCATTTAAGGTACGGCAACGGCCACAGCACCCGTGAGGGCTCTTTTCTCATCTTCTCTCCATCCACGCTTTCCTGCTTTTTGTTCGCTCTTGGTAATCTGACGCTACGATTCAAGAGTCAGGGACCATAAGCGTTCACATGAATCCACCGGCTGTGCAGGCTGCCCACCCCCTGCCGCACTCATTGCCAAGGGTGATCCCTTGAACCTGCTTCACACATTTAAGTTAGATCAGATACTACGCAGCATCCATTTCTGTTACTGGTTCTGGGACAACAAAGGAAATTCAATTAAGCACACTGAGCACATACTACAGGCTTGCTGCAAGGGGTCAAGGAATGATAAAGACATCATCTTTGCCTATGAAGAGTCTGGTCTAGTGAGAGAGGCATGCATTGTGAACATTGCAGTATGATCGTATTTTTCGAGTCAGTAGCTAATTCCAAGTATAACCAGTCAGTCAAGCTTAGAGGAACCAGAGGTGTAGGTATGGGAGAAAGGGGAGGGCATCATTCTAGAAACAAGAAGGAAAAGGGGGTCAGAGGGCACCTGTCCTTTTATCTAGAACAAAAGTCTCACCCACATTATCCTCCCCTACCCCAGGGAACATCTGGAATGTCTGGAGGTGTTTTTGATTACCAAGACTTGGGGACAGGGTACTAATGGCATCTAGCGTGTAGAGAGCAGGGATGCTGCTAAACGTGGTACAACACACAGGACAGCCTGAACAACAAAGAACTATTCAGACCAAAATCTTAATAGTGCCAGATGTGGGAAACTCTGACCTGTTAGATTTCTAAACTGGACAGAGTGCTGATGGGTAAGAGTGCCACCAAACTGCCTGGAGTGCCCATGTGCGTGTGCATCCACCCCGATTGCAGGTCAGGAACAGGAGGCTGGCTGCCCACCAAGGCCCTCCTTACAGAGATCCTCTTCTGCCAGGGTGCTTATCCAGGTAAACGCAATTTATAATTAATACCAAACAGCTTTAAAAGGGAAAAGCAATTATACTTCCATCTCAGAGGGCTTAGTGTGGAAGGAAGAGGGGTTTTCACTGCTCAGCTTTGGAGAGAGCAGAAGCAAAGCATTGTTTCATGTCCTTTCTCTGCTGGATAACTTTCAAAACTGGGTCCCTTGGCTTTGCAAAGCCTCTAAGTGATCCCGGGCTCTGCATAAACTGTGGTGCTGCCTCTGTCCTCATGTCATTGTGAAGGGTTAATTAAAAACCAGGCTTCCTGATTTCTCGGTGGTAGCAGGTGCCAACGTTTCTAAATACAGTTTTACCACCAACTAGCTCTGTTACCTAGGGAAACACAACACTTCTTCCCTGTTCTGTATCTTCAGGGTTTTATTCAAACACATACTGAAAGCCTAACCCTTGTCAGATACCAAGATGGAAACAGGAAACACAAGAGAGGCAGGCCTTGCACCCTTGACAAAGTCTGATGAAACCACTACTAAAGAGCGGACATGAAGACAGAGCTGGATTTATGCCTTGCTAGTGTAAGGGACTGGGGCACTTTCGAGGTCTGAGTGGGTCGACATCATCTGTATGAGCAGCTTTGTTTGTTGGGCGTTACTCCAGTGGGAGTTTATTGGAGTGAGTCCGTCCCTGGACGCCTGACTTTCAGAAGTGAGGGACTGGCACAGCTTGCAAGACCAAGTCCCCTGAGAGGAACTGCCCTTGACCGACAGAGTATGTTCAAGACTGGACTCAGGCTGCAGGACACGCAGACTCCCCCTAAGTTTAGTTTTCATCCCCCTGATCTGGGTCCTCATTCAGCCAAAGCTTCAAGAGAGACCATCAGGGACTGTCCACATCTTCACCACGGTTGTTGCTTCTCCTTGAAGATGAAGTTTCATCTGTGGAGATCTGATGTTCAGACTGCACATCAATCAACATATCCGTCCGTCAGAACAGCACTGTGCAGAAGCATTTAAAGCTCTGGACAACAGATACTGAATCACAGTTAACTAATCAGCAGAAAAATGTTGGCTGGTTTCAGTTAGCAATGGACATTTACTACATATGGTAACATAAGATTCAAAGGCTTAATATAAGTTCTGAAGATGTGCTGACACTAGTTTAATTGATGCCTGTAACTTCTCTGAGGCAAGGAGGCAAAGCCTTAATTACTGAATTAAGGGGTGGGCTTCAATAGGCAATAGTTCTTAGACAGGTGTCATATGGTTGAATTAATCCACCTGGAGTACGGCCCAGCATTTTCACATTGGTACAAAAAGGCACATTCATGATAACCTAGGAAGAATCAATCTAGACTCTCATGCATTCTGGTCTAATTAATCTTTCTGTCTGTGGTGTCTTTTGTCCATAAGTACTCCAGGATCATTGCTATTTCTTCAGTAATGTCTTGAATTATATACAGTGTACACATTTTCATGTACAGGCCAGCTGTAATCTGATAATGTGTAAGGACAACAGTACATTTTACCTGGAAGCAGGTTCTACTTATTAAATTTGCAGTTGTGTTACAGAAACTATTCTGATAATGATCCTGAAATATCAGTTACAAGTTGGCACACAGGATTGTTAAAGATTTTCATTGCTTGAATTTTTGTATTAACTAAGGTTTACTTTCCCTTAAGCCCTTTAAATAGCCACACCATAAATTTGTCTCATGATCTTATTTCAGCATCTGTACAACCAATCATTTCTTAAAGAATTTTTTTCTCTGTTTTCAATTTTTAAAAACTTATTACAAGTTGATTTACATGTTTCCTTTTCAGATGACTTTAAAATTGTAGGCTGAAGGATCTACTGTTTTATAATTGTGGGGATAATGGTAGTTATGGTGACATCCATATAAACAAGAAAGCTGTACTGTTGTACATCTGTAATTATAGGCAATTCCCCTTAGAAGTTTAGAAGGACGGGAAGTTGTTCGGTGATAATATCTCCCTTGGAGTGACTTCACTGGACAGATTTTAGATAGTTGTCATTTTGATTTTTAGCCAATAGGGGACATTGATTCTTTCAAGGATTCTTCTGCTGACAATATTTACAGGTGTTCTTGTCTAGGCTCCCAAATCTTTGAAAACAGAGGTGCTTTTGAATGTTTTATCTAGAGAGCCATATCTTGTATTATTTACTTTCTAAGGATATCTGGAAATGTCTAGCCCCATATTGGATATTTTCTAAATTGGCAATTTCACATTTAAATTTATTTTTTCTTATTAAATTCCCTAATTCAGGTTTGAGCCCATTTATAGAAAGACAGGACAAGATTATACTTCAGCTGTTGGGTTTACATCAGAATACTGCTTGAAAGTTTTCTGAAGTCTATTTTCTATACTTAGTTTATAATTTTGAATCCTTATTTAATCTTCTCTTAAAAGAAAGCCTTCTGAAATTGCTTTATGTATTTTATATTTTTATATTTTAAATTTTCACAGCTGGGTTATACAGCTCTTCTCTTTTCTATCCTTCTAGTTTTAAATACTTTTCCTCATCTGAGGGAGATTTTTTTTTCTTTTTTTTTTTTTTTTTACAGGGTGTGGAGAAAAGGGAACCCTCTTTGGTTCCCTTTTGGTAGGAATGTATGAGGGAGATTTTAATTAACTAGTTGCTGCTGATCTGTAGTCCAGGACAATAAGAATTTTGTTCAGTACTCTTAAAAAAAAGTCTAAATCCCGGCTTCCCTGGTGGCACAGTTGTTGAGAGTCTGCCTGCTGATGCAGGGCACGCGGGTTCGCGCCCCGGTCTGGGAAGATCCCACGTGCCGCGGAGCGGCTGGGCCCGTGAGCCGTGGCCGCTGAGCCTGCGCGTCCGGAGCTTGTGCTCCACAACAGGAGAGGAAGTCTAAATTCTACAGCATTTTTTTGCCCTTCTCCCTGAAGTTTAGAAAAATTCTTGATTATAGCCTGTATCTTAGCTCTAGACCAAGGTTTTAATTGAAATTCTATAGATTTGACTTCTTGTCTGGCAGTTTTACAACGTGATTTTGTTCTTCCTGAGAAAATCCCTGAAGAAAGGATAGTTCATTTTGGAGGTCAGGTAAAGCTGAGTAGAAATATGGGAGATGTAGATGTGCAAGGTGGGGAGGTTTGGGAAAGTTACAAAATCTTTGAGACTAACTTAGAATTTTGTTTTAAGGTCTTAGCAGAACAACAAAAGAAGCTGACTCTCAACTGTTTAGTGTTTGTCTTCTAATTTTTCTAGAGTTGATCTTAAATATGTTAATTTATTGATTTTGACTTTCAGAAATTCCTCATTAAGTAAAAAAAATTTTCTTTCACATTTATCAAGAGAAGTGCAAGAATTAGCATTGCAGTGCAATTTAAAATAGGAAATAGAAGTTCACAAAGGAGAAGGTTGTGACTTTAACTTAGACAAACCATGACACACAAGAAAAAGGCCACTACAGTTGGCCAACAGTTTGTGCTTGTGCATGGTGTCTCAGATCATTGACCATAGGCCAAGAAGGGGCCATATGACCACCAATCCAATGAGCTGGAATACCAACTAGACAAGGTAACTTTTTTTTTCATAAACTGACAAGATAGCGAGTGCCCTCACTTAAGTTTTGTGAAGAACCCAAAGCTAAGTTTGATCAATTGCTTTTTCACAAATTGGTCATAAGTCTAACAGTCCCCAAATCATTAGCCTTCAGATCTGCCTTGGAATGGATTACAGCTTATCAAGCCAATGCCTTGCAGAACAATCCTTTTTATATTCAACAGAAAAAAAAAAGGTATTCCAGCACAAAAAACAAACCAACCTATGAAAACAAGGCTTTGCAAATTCAGACAAACAACAGCAAAAACAAAGAAAACAACAATATAGTAAGTAGGTTATGGCAAAAAAATTTCACTAAATGGTATACCTCCAAGACAAGAGATCTAATAGCCTTACACAAAAATGTAAGTCAATTACCAAATGGTGCACCTCTCAAAGGTCTAGTTACTTGATACAAAGACCTAAGCTGAATGATCTTACTCAAAGACACTTGGTTACAATCCTTGTATAACAAAATACACAGAGTGAGAAGAGCCCGGTGGAGCTGGCTGGAACTCAGTTCACTGAGAATGATGCGCATCTGCAGATTCAAAGGCAACTGGAGTCGGGGGCACAGTGAATGCACCTGCAGTCCGAGGATCCTGTGGAGGATCCACAAAAATGATCTCAGTGGACTCTCTAGAATGTCCAAGGATGATACAACCACCACATAGTATCTGAAATAAAAATACTCCTTACTATATAGTAAGAGAAAGCTACACTTGTCAGGCACCGTCTGACAGAGCAGAATGCCCATCATCTATGGGGACTGGGGACAGCGTTGAGTTCAGGGACTGGAGGACATTCAGGGGAGCAGTGAGCTGACACCCCCAGAGTGGGGTTACTATGTGAGACTGCTGTTGGTTGACTGCAGCTCAGAGATGCACTGACTGGGGTGAGTCCTGCCCTAACTGGCTGACTTTCAGAAGTGAGGGCTGACACCGACTGGTTGCTTTGCCGGTGTATAGTCACAGAGCTGCATTGTCCTTGAGCCACTGAAGGGGTTTAAACAAGTAGCAAGGCTCTTTGTTACCAAAGCTACAGAATAGTTGGTCTTTTGCTAAGGTTGTGGGAATGCTCTTATTCTGCCCCTCGTGGAGCCCTCCTTAAATGGGTAAGATCATTTCTAGCTTGAACATCCTGACTCATCAGTACACCTTACATCGTGACAGTGACCTGATCTCACCTGCAAATCACCTGAAGCTACACTTCCAAGGTAAGAGTCTTCACCCCTTAATTTCAATATGCACTACAGATGATAATCTATTGATTATCTGCGATATTAATAGGGAGGTGAAGCATAATAGTTGGAGGAAATAAAAGAACATGCTAGATTTATGATTAACCAGTAGATAGTTATTTAACACATAACCATTTCGGAAGAATGAGAAGTCTAACTCACAGGTACACGTCCCCCCCAAAATTCGCTTATTTGGAGATGTGAGGCTAAGTGTTCACTTAGAAAATTTTTTCATGTGAATCTTAAATTGTGAGGTTTGTGCTTTAAATGATATAGCACTTCAAAGATAAATGGGAAAGGTGCAATTTAGCTTGAATGTTCACCTTTTTTTGCCCCATTACCTCTCTTTCTGTGAATCTACTAATGACCATGATGAGTAATTGACAGAGTAATCAATAGAGTCTATTCTCCAGACTTGATTAAGTGCTTTATTGCAATCGTCGATGAACAAAGAGCTAAGGAGTCTGTAAGTCAGAGAGCCATAGGGTGAGCAACCAAATCAACCACCTGCCAACATCGGGAGCCTGAAACTCCCCAACAGCATAGCCCCTCCCCCCAGCTGAGCCTCTGCTGTCCCAGAAGAGCCACTTCAGACCAATGACACTCTCACCAAGTGAGTTGGTATTGAATGCCACACACACAAGAGAGGGACCCATAAGATGCTCAACATTTCTCATCAAGGTCATAGAGAGTGTGCTTTTCTGAGAAACATGGAGTTCTCTAACCTACAAAAATTCCTTATTCAAAGCAAACCATAAAAACAATGTATTTAGGAAAAAAAGTTTAACTTGAATTCAAAATAGAACTCTAAGAAGTGGGAGAGGACCCCATGGAACATTAAAAGAACTGTTAAAAATGAATTTAGATTCTTTGCTGGAAAGGGGCCCCGCGAATGTGCTCCCAAACTGCTGTGCTAAGAACTCAGTGAAACGGACCATGGATAGAACGCCTGTGGGTCCTACTGACGGAGAAATCATCCTGAAGACAAGCTTAGGAATAAAGTAACTGGGAAGAGTCTTTAAGAATACACTTATGCAACATTAGAACTATCACACAGTGGAAAATTCTTGTAGATACAATGAATGCATGCTATGTTTGGGAACAGCTCATAAGAACCCGGGTACATTATACTGGAAGAATCCAGGATTTCATAGTACAACTGCCAAATACCCACACAAGCAGGCCCACACTTAATGGCACTTAACATTCCCTCACGAGGACCAAGATTTGAAGTGATGGGTTTCCATAAAACTGTCTTATAATACTTGGGCTATAGAAATATTCATACCCTACGCTACACCTGGAAAACAAACAACCCTGTGATCCTGTGTCTCTTGGACGAATGAGGAGGTACTGTGCTACATTCTGATACGGCAGCCCCTATGGATACAGGTCAGGACTGTGTCTGAAGGTACCAGCAGAGTCTCAAAAGAGGCAGACATTCTCAGTGTCAATCATTAGGGGAGAAGACGGCTCCTCAGAATGGAAACCTTGCAGCTTTTTCCATTATACAAGAGCAAACTCCTACAAATAGAACATGTAGCACTGGGGGTGTATCTCACCCTTCATAGAAGACTGGTCATACACTGGTAGTCCAATCGTGGGGCTCATTGTGTCTTGCAACTGGAATTTGAGTATCTAAAGGACTAAGCATGGGCTTCTGGAGTCAACGTGAAAAGGCACTGACCACAGGGAAGGCAGACAGGGAGCGGGGATGGGAGGGGTGGAGAGATTCCCTAGAGTGTGTCATAGCTCAAAAGCCAGAATATCTAGTTATGTGTTGCTGTATTTATTTCGACTGTTACCCCAGGGCCTTTGAGTCTGGTTTAAATGTTCCGCTTTTACACCACGTGTGCTATAGAGAATTAACAGGTGATCACAATGGTGTCACAGCCCTGAGTGGCCAGTCTTACCAGTGAAAAGGTCTGAAAGGAAGGAGAATTTCTTAGGGATTTAAGAGTCAGGACCAGAATTATTCTTCCATTGCCATCTTTGGGAAATGGCTGCCTTGATGCCATTTTGGGATTGAGTTTTATTAAGGAAATTGGTAGTTTTCCCTCTTTTCTTTATGCTGAAAAATGAAACTAAAACTGTGTTTGCATTTCTATAAATTAACTCCCTGAAATGCATTCCCAGATATACACTAATAAATAAGAAAGGCAACTATGGTTCCATCCAGGGGTGAGACTAGGAGAGAGAAATTTTCACTTCTTATTTTATATGTGTTTTTAAGGGCTGCAGAAAAAGGAACTATTTGTTTCAATATTCACGATCTTCTGTTTAATTGCATAATGCTTGGGGTTTCACTGTTTTTCAAACAGATGACAGGAAGGCTATCACATAAATTTAATAATTCATACATGAGCTAACATTCCCTTAACTATAGTGTTCCTATTTTCAGCTCAGTTATTCTATACGATAGGGAAGTTAGTTCCTCTTGACTCCAATTTATAGATGTAGCCATGAACTGGTTACATGGGTTAGGTTAAAGAGACAGACCTTCTGACCTAGTCCGTTGCCTAAAAGGTTGTGTGCTGCTGGGGCGCGAGCTGGGTAATTCTCCTTTTCAAGCATATGGGGGTCACAGAAGGCTGGAGGTGGGAAGAAGAGGATTTAATGTCAGGGTAGTCTCACCACTAGTGAATGACTGATCGACCCAGAAACTGTCCCACATTGTGACTGGAGCAACTAATTTGCTCACTTAGCAAACCAGCCCACTGCAATTTCCTTATATTTATGGGGCCTCATCATCAGACACCCCTTATTCCAGTTCCCCAAAGATCTAAAAAATAGGGCTGGAATGGAGGAAAGAGCTTCCTTTCCCAGGAATTCCACCCCCTTAGAGAAGGGATGTGAAGCTGGAGAGCGTAGTTCAGTGGGAACCTGCCTTCCAGAGGACTTGAGAGAACCTATGTGGAGGGACTCTGAGTTTAGAGCCTCTGTTTTCCATAAAAGTCGGGGGAGGGGGCGGAACCCAGAATAAACAGGGAGATAAACATCCTGGTGAGTGAACTGTCCCAAACAGTAGAATATGTTCTGGAAGCATAGCAGTAGGAACCTCATACCAGAAGAAACGTTCTAGAAAATTCTAACTTTTTAGAGGGGATTCACAGAAACCCAGAAAGTTATAGCTTTCGGAATACTGGGTCCTGCGTGTACAGGGTTTGATAAGGGTTTAGCGGGCTTCTGATTACTTGTGTTCCGTGGTCATAAACTGTATATAGTGCATGACCTGCTTATTTCTGTTGTTCCCTGTTGAACAGACGGCAACAGGGACTCCGTTGTCGTTGCATTATTGCAGACGTTCCTATTTTCCCTCCATTTCTAAGATGTAAGCAAACACCCAGCTCTGTCAGCACGTTTTCATAGCCGAGGGTGGTCCCCACATGCCCGGTCCCTGCACCAGACAACTGAGGACGTTCTCTTGAAGTGGATGTGCGGGGCTCACGCCCACCTGCGTCTAGGTTCAGCCCGCCCAGACCCCAGCAGGCGTGAAGAGGCGGCTCTTCCTGAAGCCTCTGCTTACCTTTTCCAGGTGAAGGCCTCCACTCGGCAGCCCGAGATGGTGTTCACCGTCCGCCACGCCACCGTCACCTTCCAGACAGAAGGGGCCACGTGGAGAGAACAGAAGGAGCAGAGAGCCGCCCTAATGGTGGGCATCCTCATTGGGGTGTTTGTGCTCTGCTGGACCCCCTTCTTCACCACGGAGCTCATCAGCCCCCTGTGCTCCTGTGACATCCCTGCCACCTGGAAGAGCATCTTCCTGTGGCTCGGCTACTCCAACTCTTTCTTCAACCCCCTGATCTACACGGCCTTCAACAAGAACTACAACAGCGCCTTCAAGAACTTCTTCTCCAGGCACCAGTGACTGTGAGGCCGGCACAGGCAGGAAGTCTCCCCGAGCTCCATCTATTTCCCCATCCTCACCCGGCACCACCTGGAAGAGACAAGCCTTCAAGTTCCCCAGGGTGGTCCTCGGAGCTGAGCACCTCACTTCTGCACTCCGGGCAGGAACGCGAGTCTCCACAGGCAGTACTGGGGACCCCGTTTATCCAATTTATCTGCTATTCCTCACTCCGCACCGAACAGCCAAGGACTTGGCCCACAAAGTGCCCTTTCTTTACAAAACCCACTCCAGCGTGCTTACTGTCCTGGTCCCAGGGAAGTCCAACCAGGCAGATGAGAGGGAGGAGATAAATCCATATAGGCAGGTTGAGAACAGACAGGAAACAATGAATAAGGAGTCACGATGGGGACATCTGGGGAACAGGAAGCCATAATTGCAAGTTTCCGGGAAGAGCCCCCATTTCGAGTATTCCATCCTACAGTCCTAGGGAGTATACCCTAATACTCACTGTGTGTGTCCCAATACTTGGCCACAAAGGATTGTCTCCAGACATACTAAAGTACACAGCCGCACCTGCAAGACCAGGCAATATGGCTTTATGGTTTCCCTTATGGCAACCACACACACACACACACACACACACACACACACACACACACACACCAAACCTACTGAGGAGACAAATGTTCCAATCGGCAAGCTTATTCTGAAATGTAAGCCATCAACTTGGAACAGGAACTAAACGTCAAATCAAATACCTCCTTCTATTTTAAAGCAACTGTTCACAACACAGAAATATCTACTAGTTCCACAGAATCTGTCAAACTTGCTTCTTTACTATGGGTTCCATTTGTGTGGAATTTATTCAAATGTTACTGAACAAAGACTTTTATCCTCAGATCATGAAATTAGAGTAACACAACTGTCACGAAGTTGTTGAATTCTTAAATATAGTTTCGTAACCAAGGACTATGAAGGCATGTTCAGCAAACACGTGTGCTGCAGGGAGATCGCTGATTAATTTGCTATAGCTGCTATTATTCATTGGTAGGTAAATACCTGCTGTGAGGCCAACACTGCTAACTAATGAGAAAGCAGAAAAATGGTAGTAAAAGGTGGCCTCAGTCCTCTGCAAATTAACACTTTTATATAACCATGAGGCAAGACAATTAAATGAAGATGCAGTGTTTATATGATCTTACAAAACCCTAGCCATTATACAAGACTTTAAAAAGACCTTGGACAATAAAACTGCTTGTGGTCTGCTATGTCCCTGATTCTCTGAATGCATGGATTTAAAAATTATGTATCATAAGTCTTTGAATTATTACAACACATATATATTATTATATGTATTATTTTGTACATACTAAGCTTATCAATTAAGATATTAAAAATAAGAAATTTATGTCCATCTGTGGTCTTGCATTTACTGCAAAGATGGCTTTTATTCAAAGAATGTGATCAGATAAGGAAATGTTACACCACTTGTGAAGTCTGATAGTGACTGACAGTGCTAAATGCAGATATCTTATCTACACATTGGAGCAAATTCCTTGAAGAATTTACTTGGAAAAATCCTTAGATTTTTCCTTCTTTCTGTACATATCACTTGAAGCACTAAACCCACAAATATTTTAAAATACAAACTGTTCCAGTTTCCTTCCCCACTTCCAAAACTTCATTAAGTCCCCCACAGCAGAGAAGAATAAACTCAGACATGAGGACCTGGAGATACGACATCAGAATCAAGGGTAAAATTTTTTCAAGTCTATTCTATCTGAAAGTCCACATGAAATTTTTCATCTTACTCTATAATTTCAGTGTCTGACCTACCCTTGCTGTTCTAAAAAAAGCTTTATTTCCTTCAAACTTTTTACTAAAGTGAAGCTTTAGGAGGATGTGCCACATTGTCCGGTGGCTTCTAATACTCCTTGACTTCTCCAGGATTCTGTACACTTCGTTGGAGACATATGTTATTAATATCAATTTCAATCTCCCACTGAGGTTATTAGTATTTCCGTAAGATGAGTAAGTCCCTTTACTATTGCTGTTCAATATATATTTAGCACCTCCCAGGTGTTACTTAAAACATACGTTGTGTAAAACACACTCCGAATGTGCGACCCAGAGCAAGAAACACAAGGAGGAGGAAGTGGCAATTACTGAGTCATTTTGCTTCTATTTCAATACCGAAAATTCTTTATGTCTGGGTAGGAAATATTACAAGGTGCAAATGGTGACTGAGCTTGGGTGTCCAGGGTGCAATTCCAGTATTTGTGAAACACTTTCACTTACTTTTGACTGCTAGTGTCTTATCAGGTAAACAGTAGGTAACGTGAAAAGCTCAGCCCCTACTCCTTGTGCCATGATGTCATAACCACTTCTACTGGATGAAGTACTCAGAGAAGTGGGCGGATTTCTAGCAAGTCCTCAAACAGGCATCTGAGATGAACTTCTCCTGTGCCCTTTATTTCAGCCGCTGTAGATCATGTCAATGAAGTGACCCGGCCCCCTTGTGCTGATACGGAAGGATACTTGAGGTTAACTTCTGTACCACGAAGCCTAAACCACATGACTTTCGGGGGAAGTGTGCTGTGTCGCCCTTCCCACCTTCTATGAGATGATAGGCTGGAGATTCTCCCTGACGCCTCACAATAAGCTTCTCTAAATTGTTGTTCACTCCGCAAACACGCTGCTGGTGGCAGGAGCAGCTCTGCTCTGTGCGGCCGGAGCTCAGACTCTGCGGACAATGTTCCTGCTTTACCAGCTCCCCCTGTGCGTCACGCTCTGCCCTGGGGAGGACCGGAGAGCAGCTGCAGCGAGACTGGAGGGAAGGAGGACTTCTTGCCCCTGCCGGCATCGCCACAGCACGCTTCCTCACCCCAGCAGCAACGGGGTGATGCCAGCAGCGGTGGGTTCCACGCTGCTGTTTTTCCTAGCCTCGTGGGATTCCCTCGAAGATGCCAGCACCGGCCAGCCGCAGCTCCCCTCAGAGGTCTTAATCCCAGCTCTGCAGAGGACCCCCAAGCTCTGGGGGGCAGCACCCTTTTCCACGGGTCTCTCTATAGTGCGCCCCCGTCGTGCGGCCCTCTCACAGGCTTCAGCTGTGGCTCGCCTGGGCTCTCCTCTCAGCTCGTCCTGTTTCCCCACAGCCCTGGGATGAACTGGTCCCCTAGTCACTGCCTCTGTGATACTGACACAAGCCTGTGATACTGACACAAGCCTTTGGCCCCTTCAGCTCTCTGCTACCTGATGCACAATTCTTCATATTCAGTTCCCTCTGTCCCAGCCAGCCTCTGGGTGACACAGGGGACAGGGCCATGCGCAGCTTGCAGGCTGGGCCTGCACAGTCTCGGGAGCCCTTCAGTCCCAATGGGCCACAGCCCTGATGAGGACTGTGTCCTTCCCGGGTGGCCCGTGTCTGGCTGCTGCAGGGTCTGTCCCAACAGCACGGAAGCACTCTGTTTTGTCATGCCCTGTGGATGCAGAGCACCTCACACTTCCTGCATGTATCTTGGGCAGAGATGTTGCCTCTAGCTGCATCCTGGATGCTTCTATTTATAGGGGTGAAGAGTGCCGAGTCCCCGACATCCACGGGAGGCCTTGAGAGTGGTGGCCTAACATGGTCCCTTCAATCTTCCCGTCTCCACCTTCTCTCCAGTCGGCTCTGCTGGAAACGGAGCTTGGGGGTTGTCAGGGCTGAGTTATGTGCCCCCAGAATTCATATGTTGAAGTGCTAACACCCAGTTCCTCAGAATCTAACTGTACTTGGACATGGGCCTTTAAAGAGGTGATTAAGGTAAATGAGGTCATATGGGTGGGCCCTGATCCGATAAGACTGGTATCCTTATAAGAGGAGATCAGGACACAGACACTCACAGAGGGACACCCTGTGAGGACAAGGGGAGGACGGAGTCCGTGTGCCGAGAGAGGCCTCAGGAGGAACTGGCCCTGCCCACACCTTGACCTTGACTTCTAGCCTCCAGAAGTGCGAGAGAATAAGGTTCTTTTGTTTAAACTGCCAGGTCTGTGGCTCTTTGCTGAGGCAGCCCGGGCACACTCCTGCAGGGGGTGTATCCTCACTTGCAAGGAGGGCAGGTCGGAGCCCCACAAGTCGGAGTTTCACAGTGAGCTGAAGGAGAAGGGGGTCTGGCTCACCAAGGCCTCCTGTTTGGCCTCAGGCAGGCTGCCTATCTCCCACCAAGGGTACCTCTGTCTTGACCAGGCACCTTAAGATGGGAGGGAGGTCCTGGCCCCAGATTGGAGAAGGTGGGCTGCAGCATGAGGGGGCAGAGGTGAGTAGGAGGGGCCGTCTCTCACTTGGCTTTCCCCCTCTTTCCTGCTCGAGGTGCGTAGGGTTTTCCCCAGGACATTTAGTTACTCCTATGGCTGGACTATGGGGGCCGCAGGACAGGTAAGACAAACAGACAATGTTTATAACCACCCTGCTGGTCTAGGGTCAGCAAGAAACCATGGCATTAATTAATACGATCCCTTCTCAAGGCAGCCTTTTGACAGGACCAGTTTAAATATAGTCTTTTAGAATCTTTTTGACAATGCGCCATTTATCTTATGAGCTGAAATTTCTTTCTGTATTTTAGGACCGATCTAATGTTCTGATCAGTTCAAAGAAAGGAAGGACCTAGGGAAATAACTCCTGCCACGCGCAGGACATTTCACAAGTGCAGCTGGAGAAAAGTGCTGTTGGTTAGCCCAAAGCCACACTGGAGGAACACAAATAACAGCCCAGCTCTTCTGTCCATTAAGTTGTGGTATTAAATAAGGCCAGCAGGTGTATATGAGACAGAAGTGGGCCAACGGGTTCTTAAGGTCACCGAAAATACGGTGAATGTGAAGATGACTCATGTGTGTGCGCGTGCACGCACACACGCAAACACACGTGTGATTTATAGAGAACGTACAAGGCTGCAGAGTTTAACAGCCAGGAAGAGGGCCCTAGGCTCTGTGAGCTTCAGCACGACCAAGAAGCAGAACACGCCGAAGCCCTCCGTGCGGCAGAGCAGCTTCAACGCCTGCAGCCCTGAGCCGTCAGCTCAGCCGCGAAGCCTAATGCTCTCTCCTCCTGGGCGCTAGTTTCTCCTCCGCTGGGCCACTCCTCTCCTCCTGCACTGGTGCCAGGCTCTTTGCCCACACAGCCTTCAGGGTTTGTTAGGATTCCCGGTAGGTATCAAGGTATCGTTCTTATTGTTTTTCATGGTCATGATTTTCCCATTATTGTTAAATACTGTTTTCCAGCTGGACCTTACTATCAACTTGTCTGGCTCCAGATAAAATGCTGTCGGCATTTTTAATGAGGATTGCATTAAAAAATGCCCGCATGCTTAAAGTGACTTAAGAAGACTGTCATCTTTATGACATGCCCTCAGCTGAGGTGGGGAGCCTTGTGAATCTTGAGTAACGATTACTAACGGGTAAGTCTCGATGAGGCAGAGCTGGTCTTCAAATCCGAGCCCTCAGTAAGCATTACCTCCAAAGAACCTGAGCAGCTTTCCTTTCACAAAGGGGGGCCGGTTTATTCTCTCTCCACAGATGTAAGGAACGAAACTGTAATTTTCACGCCTGAAGCCCAGCTGCCCCTCAAATTTGTGCTGAGAGATCATACATTTTCCTTCATATCTAAGCCAAAGTTTGAGTGGTGCTACTGTAGCAAGAAAAGCATGTTGACCCGTCACTTTCCTGCTCCTGACTCACAGCGGATTCTGCAACAGAGGTTCATTTCCCTTTAGCAGCCGCCTTCCTTTCCCATGAATTCTTCGGAAGTTCATGGTAGGCCATTAGGGAACTTGAATTGACCCCGAGATTAAGCCCATGAAAAGGTCACTGCATTGGCAGAAGAAGCCAGAATTACACAGCCCTCTCCCAGCAGGCCTTGCTCCATCACACAGCACTTATAAGGATTTTCACCTGTTACTGATGGCCATTCTGACCCCTCAGTCAGCGCCGAGTTCCACAGCAAGCAGTAGAATGTGGGACATAACACGTGGCTTATGGCACAGACAACCCAGACTGAACTTATTTAGAAATCAGCAGGGCAGTTCCTTTTGAGAAGTTGGCTGTAGCATTTCCCAGCAACTGTGGGTGGTGAGCAATACCCACGTCACCCAAAATATGCCACCTTGCCTGTGGCTGTGCAAATCACACTCCACACTGATCAGGGCCCCCCTGCATGGACCACTCCTGGGATGCTGCGCCTCAGGTTTTCCGTCGGGACGAGAAGCAAGGAATGTTGAGACTTCACTCTTGGGGGGTTATTCAAGAGAATCTGGAGTCTGGCTTTAGAAGATAAATGGAGCCTTGATGCTTAGGGAGAACCTTCCCGAAAGGCTCAGACTGGGAATGGGAGCCAGAGCTCTATCTGTTTACACACATAGAAAAAGAAAAGCCATTTAAAAGAAGACCCCCTACAATTTTACCCTGTCTATGATTTGAAGGGAACAAGAAGTGAAGAATATACTGAAGGAGAAGTTTTCTCTGACCCACAGGGCCCAACCTCAGCTTTCTCTTAAAGCCCAGGCCGAGCGAGATGTGGAAGGATAATCCGGTGAGGTGGGCTCCCATCCCAGGGCAGCTGGCTTTTATTTTAGGGATGATTTTGGTGTGACTCCTATAGGCAGAGATCAATAGCTCAAGTGACTGGCTTTCAAACTGGTTTAGCAACAGGACCCTTCCATCAAGTGCATACTTTCTCTGCAAGACTCTTACTAGAAGAAACTAGACACTGTGTGCTCAGAGGTCTCAGAGACCTTTGGGACAACACTAAACACACCAACATTGGAATTATAAGGGTCCCAGAAGAAGAAGAGAAAAAGAAAGGGTCTGAGAAAATATTTGAAGAGATTATAGTTGAAAACTTCCCTAACATGGGAAAGGAAATAGTCACCCAAGTCCAGGAAGCACAGAGAGTCCCATGCAGGATAAACCCTAGGAAAAACACACCAAGACACATATTAATCAAACTAACAAAAATTAAATTCAATGAAAAAATATTAATATCAGCAAGGGAAAAACAAAAAATAACTTACAAAGGAATCCCCATAAGGTTATCAGCTGATGTTTTCAGTGGAAACGCTTCAGGCCAGAAAGCAGTGGCAGGATGTACTTAAAGTGATGAAAGAGAAACACCTGCAACCAAGATTACTCTACCCAGTAATCTGAAATCATTCAGATTTGATGGAGAAGTCAAAAGCTTTTCACACAAGCAAAAGCTAAGAGAATTCAGCACCACCAAACCAGCTGTACAACAAATGCTAAAGGAACTTCTCTAGGTGGGAAACCCAAGAGAAAAAAAAGACCCACAAAAACAAACCCAAAACAATTAATAAAATGGCAATAGGAACATACATGTTGATAATAACCTTGAATGTAAATGGATTAAATGCCCCAACCAAAAGACACAGACTGGCTGAATGGATACAAAAACAAGAGCCAAATATATGCTGTCTACAAGAGACCCACTTCAGACCTAGGGGCACATACAGACGGAAAGTGAAGGGATGGAGAAAGATATTCCATACAAATGGAAATCAAAGGAAAGCTGGAGTAGCAATACTCATATCAGACAAAATAGACTTTAAAATAAAGACTGTTACAAGAGATAAGGAAGGACACTACATAATGATCAAGGGATCAATCCAAGCAGAAGATATAACAATTATAAATGTTTATGTACCCAACATACAAGCACCTCAATACATAAGGCAAATGCTAACAACCACGAAAGAGGAAATTGACAGTAACACAATAAGAGTAGGGGACTTTAACACCCCACTTACACCAGTGGACAGATCATCCAAACAGAAAATAAATAAGGAAACACAAGCTTTAAATGACACAATAGACCAGATTGATTTAATTGATATTTATACAACATTCCACCCCAAAATGGCAGAATACACTTTCTTCTCAAGTGCACACCAAACATTCTCCAGGATAGATCACATCTTGGGTCACAAATCAAGCCTCGGAAAATTTAAGAAAACTGAAATCATATCAAGCATTTTTTCTGACCACAACACTTGAGACTGGAAATCAATTACAGGAAAAAAACTGTAAAAAACAAAAATACATGGAGGCTAAACAGAGTGCTACTAAATAACCAAGAGATCACTACAGAAATCAAAGAAGAAATTTAAAAAATACATAGAAACAAATGACAATGAAAGCATGATGACCCAAAACCTATGGGACACAGCAAAAGCAGTTCTAAGAGTGAAGTTTATAGCAATTCAATCTCACCTCAAGAAACAAGAAAAATCTCAAATACACAATCTAACTCTACACTTAAAACAACTAGAGAAAGAAGAAGAAAACCCAAAATCAGTAGAAGGAAAGAAATCATAAAGATCAGAGCAGAAATAAATGAAATAGAAATGAAGAAAACGATAGCAAAGATCAATAAAACTAAAAGCTGGTTCTTTGAGAAGATAAACAAAATTGATAAACCCTTAGCCAGACTTATCAAGAAAAAGAGAGAGAGGATGCAAATCAATAAAATTAGAAATGAAAAAGGAGAAATCACAACTGACACCGCAGAAATATAAAGGATTATAAGAGACTACTACAAACAACTATATGCCAATAAAATGGACAAGCATGAAGAAATGGACAAATTCTTGGAAAGGTACAATTATCCAAGACGGAACCAGGAAGAATTAGAAAATAAAAACAGACCTATCACAAGTAATGAAATTGAAACCATAATTAAAAATCTTCCAACAAACAAGTCCAGGATGAGATGGCTTCACAGGCGAATTCTGTCAAACATTTAGAGAAGAGCTAACAGCGATCCTTCTCAAACTCTTCCAAAAAATTGCAGAGGGAGAAACACTCCCAAATTCATTCTACGAAGCTACCATCACCCTGATACCAAAACCAGAAAAAGATATCACAAAGAAAGAAAATTACAAACCAATATCACTGATCAACATAGATGCAAAAATCCTCAACAAAATACTAGCAAACAGAATCCAACAGAACATTAAAAGGATCATACACCATGATCAAGTGGGATTTATCCCAGGGACGCAAGGATCCTTCAATATATGGAAATCAATCAGTGTGACACAACACATTAACAAATTAAGGAACAAAAACCATATGATCATCTCAATAGATGCAGAAAAAGCTTTTGACAAAATTCAACACCCAGTTATGATAAAAACTCTCCAGGAAAATGGACACAGAGGGAACCTACCTCAACATAATAAAGGCCATATATGATAAACCCACAACAAGCATCATACTCAATGGTGAAAAACTGAAAGCATTTCCACTAAGATCAGAAACAAGACAAGGATGTGCACTCTCACCACTATTATTCAACATAGCTTTGGAAGTCCTAGCCACCGCAATCAGAGAAGAAAAAGAAATAAAAGGAATACAAATTGGAAAAGAAGAAGTAACATTGTCACTATTTGCCAATGACATGATACTATACACAGAAAATCCTAAAGATGCTGCCAGAAAACTACTGGAACTAATCAATGAATTTGATAAAGTTGCAGGATACAAAATTAATGCACAGAAATCTCCGGCATTCCTATACACCAACAAAAAGTCAGAAAGAGAAATTAAGGAAACACTCCCATTTACCATTGCAACAAAAAGAATAAAATATCTAGGAATAAACCTGCCTAAGGAGGCGAAAGACTTGTACTCAGAAAACTACAAAACACTGATGAAAGAAATCAAAGATGACATAAACAGATGGAGAGATATACCACGTTCTTTGACTGGAAGAATCAATATTGTGAAAATGACTATACTACCCAAAGCAACCTACAGACTCATTGCAATCCCTATCAAACTACCAATGGCATTCTTCACAGAATTAGAACAAAAAATTTTACAATTCCTATGGAAACACAAAAGACCCCGAATAGCCAAAGCAATCTTGAGAACGAAAAATGGAGTTGGAGGAATCAGGGTCCCTGACTTCAAACTATACCACAAAGCTACAGTAATCCAGACAGTATGGTACTGGCACAAAAACAGAAATATAGACCAATAATATAGAATAGAATGCCCAGAGATAAACCCACGTACATATGGGCACCTAATTTACTACAAAGGAGGCAGGAACATACAATGGAGAAAAGACAGCCTCTTCAGGAAGTGGTGCTGGGAAAACTGGACAGCTACATGTAAAAGAACGAAATTAGAACACCATACGCAAAAATAAACTCCAAATGGATTAAAGACCTAAATGTAAGACCAGACACTATAAAACTCTTAGAGGAAAACAAAGGAAAAACACGCTTTGACGTGAACCACAGCAAGATCTTTTCTGACCCACCGAGAGTAACAGAAATAAAAACAAAAAAAAGGGACTTAACTAAACTTAAAACCTTTTGCACAGCAAAGAAAACCATAAACAAGACAAAAGGACAACCCTCAGAATGGGGGAAAATATTTGCAAATGAAACAACAGACAAAGGATTAATCTCCAAAATATACAAACAGCTCATGGAGCTCAATATCAAAAAAGCAAACAGCCCAGTTAAAAAATCGGTGGAAGACCTAAATAGACATCTCACCAAGGAAGACATACAGATGACCAAGAGGCACATGAAAAGATGCTCAACATGACTAATTATTAGAGAAATGCAAATCAAGACTACAATGGGGTTTCCCCTCACGCTGGTCAGAATGGCCATTATCAAAAAATCTAGAAACAATAAATGCTGGAAAGGGTGTGGTGAAAAGGGAACCCTCCTGCACTGTTGGTGGGAATGTAAATTGATACAACCACTATGGAAAACAGTATGGAGGTTCCTTACAAAACTAAAAACAGAACTAGCACGTGACCTAGCAATCCCACTACTGGGCATATACCCTGAGAAAACCATAATTCAAAAAGAGTCATGTACCACAATGTTCGCTGCAGCACTATTTACAATAGCCAGGACACGGAAGCAACCTAAGTGTCCATCGACAGATGAATGGATAAAGAAGGTGTGCCACATATATACAATGGAATATTGCTCAGCCATAAAAAGAAATTTGAGTTATTTGTAGTGAGGTAGATGGACCTAGACACTGTCATACAGAGTGAAGTAAGCCAGAAAGAGAAAAACAAATACCGTACGCTAACACATATGTATGGAATCTAAAAAAAAAAAAAAAAAAGGTTCTGAAGAAACTAGGGGCAGGACAGGAATAGAGATGCAGATGTAGAGAATGGACTTGAGGACATGGGGAGGGGGAAAGGTAAGCTGGGACAAAGTGAGAGAGTGGCATGGACATATATACACTACCAAATGTGAAATAGCTAGCTAGTGGGAAGCAGCCGCATAGCACAGGGAGATCAGCTCGGTGCTCTGTGATGACCTAGAGGGGTGGGATAGGGAGGGTGGGAGGGAGGCTCAAGAGGGAGGAAATATGGGGATGTATGCATGCATATGGCTGATTCACTTTGTTGTACAACAGAAACTAACAGCATTGTGAAGCAATTATACTCCAATAAAGATGTATTAAAATATACTTTTGTTTTTAAGTACATATTTATATAAGTAGGGTTGTATATCCTAGAAAGTTACAGAGCAAAACATAAAGGGTACTTATCTTTATGTGTTAGGGTTATAGGTGACGTTTTATCTTAACTTTTAAAATATCTTCTAACACTCTTGCAGTGATTACAATCAGAAACAAAGGTGTCTGTAATTTTAAGAGCTATATAAGCTGGAGACAGAGCTCACTTCTATGAGGCAGAAAGCTTCCTTATGTATTTGAAATAGACTGATTTAGCAATGATATCTGGCCCCATAATAAGAAAAGAAGCCAAATGTTCCTCTTAGAAGTTTGGCTGGAAATGCAATGCTTTTTTCCTGACGATTGCCCCCCGTGATTTATTGAAGTAATAAAGGCTTGTTGTAGAAAATTCCAACGAAGTGTGTTTTATTTTCTTTCACAGGGTGATCCAAGCAAGGCATGTGGCTCGCCATCTGTCTGCTTCGGGCACTGGGGCTTCCAGGGAAAGGCGGAGGAGGGAGCTTTTTCTGTTCCTTATCCTCGCCTGTGCAGCCTTGTTGATGGGTAGACAGTACTATGTGTCATGAATTATTCACGGCAGAAGCTGTGCAACCATAAATATTCAAGGGGATACATCTGGTTTCCCTAATGCTCTATGTAGGGCAGAAAAAGTACTTTTTCATGGAGTAAAACAACTTGTCAACCCCAAATCTCTTCTTGCCTGGGCCCAAGATCTGCAGGAGAAAAGAATCTTCTGACACTTCACATGAAAGTCCAGCTGAGACACATCAGTGTGTGGGTACATGCGCAGGATTTCACCTGGATAAGATGATGCTAACAAATAATTTCAGCCATGCTCCCCTTAGCAGATTCAAGGCTGTTCTTAGGGTTTGGGGTGGGAAGGGGAAATCTCCCCACAACATTCTTATATAGTGAAATATGGCCTTTAAGACAACAGTTGAAGCCTTTGAAGAACATAAAGGAGAAGAAAGTGTCCCCAGAGGGGTTTGCAGTTAGAGGAGAGCATCCGGCTGTTGCATGGGGCGCTGGAGTCCCAGTAGGACACTGATAAGACTACCTCCTCCCACACTTTTCCTCCCCGGGAAGAGAATGCAAATTGTCCCGATGTCAGTGTGCCCACCTGCAGAAGGAGAACGGGTTTCCAAGGAACAGTTTGAAAGAAAGCAAGCTTAGGGTAGATGAGACATGCTCCTTGCTGCATCTGCTTCAGGAAAGTCCTCTGATGGATGCTCTCCAAGTAACACTTAGCAATACTGTTCCTCAGCATATGACCTTCCATCATAACCCTTACAGATGGAAGAAACCAGCCCTTTTTCAAGGTGTTTCATAAAACCCTAATTCTAAGGAATGTTAATAGCTGCTATGCGAACAGAAGTGTTCCGCATCTATAGCCAAATAAGTTTAGGAAATATTGAGTAAAATGACACTTTTAAGTTTCTAGGAAAAAAAAAAAAACCTCTGGAAGCCTACACTGTAAACTTCTGAGATTCTGTAAGGGATTTCTCCCCTAGGGAACATTTGGAACATCTGGAGACAGCTTTTTCATTAAAAATGGGGGCTTGCGGGGGGAAGGGGTGCTCTACTGACACCTAGTGGGCAGAGTCCAGGACGCTGGTGGCATTCTACGATGTGCAGGACCACCCCCAACAAGGAATTATTGGGCCCGAAAGGTAAACGGTGCTGAGGTTGAGAAACGCCGGCCTAAACGTACTGAGAGGTAACTCCGCCCGTCCTTCGCAGAGCTTCTCAGTGGACCAGTTCGTCCTGTGACACACAGGCAAGGAAACACACCTGGGCTCCACAGCGATGAGAACACACTAGGCTGGATGTGAGGCCCTGGATATGAGGTCTGCACCCCCTAAGACCACTGAGGAGTCACCTGCAGCCATGGACCATGACAGTCCACATAAGCTCCTCTCTGGGACCCTTCTCCACGCCTCTGAACACTGGCAAGTCTCTCTCATAACACTCATCTCAGCAGACTGTGAGGTGTTTTTTGTTTTGTTTTGTTTTTTGCGGTACACGGGCCTCTTACTGTTGTGGCCTCTCCCATTGAGGAGCACAGGCTCCGGACAGGCAGGCTCAGCGGCCACGGCTCACGGGCCCAGCCGCTCCGTGACATGTGGGTCTTCCCGGACCGGGGCACGAACCCGTGTCCCCTGCATCGGCAGGCGGACTCTCAACCACTGCCCCACCACGGAAGCCCAACTGTGAGTTTTTTTTAAGAGAGGCAGCCTCTGCTCCTTCCATCTTGCTAACATCCAGCACATGGTTCATCTTCAAATATTTGAATGAGGACATGAGCATTGAAGGATTTCGAAAAGGCGTAACAATGAATTCCAGTTAAACCTAACAGGTGTCTAAGTAGATGTTACTGGTTGTGGAATACATGAGAGCTTATAAATCAGTGCCCCCTGCCCCCAAAACCGCAAAATTTCAACCTGGAGGTAAGTGACGGCAATTGAGGAGGTAGGAATTTCTGTGTGCTGAAGAGATTAGAAAAAGAGAGTGAAATGAGATTTATGTCAGGCTCCCAGGGTGAGGGAGGGGAAGGCATTCCAGGGTGAAAGGTGTGAGGAGGACAGGTCCGCAGTACAGACGAGCGGAAGGTCAGCACATCGGCCCATGGCAGGAATGATGCATTTTACAGAGGACCTTAGTGATAAAAATGGGGGGAAAAGGCAGAGAACTACTCAGCCCTAGCTGATAGCAAACTATTTTTAGCTAAGACTTTTTAAAACACTGGAATATTCATGACATAAGAATACAAAAAAGTGTTGACAGGACTTCCTTTTATGAGACTGGACTGTCCTATGGAGCAGCTCTGAATTGATGAATATAAAGAGGAGATGTTTTGATGGTGTTTTAATTCTTCGCTTCTATGCCAGGTTATTTTGAAGCTGATTAATTACATATGCAATTATGGTAAGAGTATACAAAGGCAACACTTCTCACTTACCATTGAGTGGTATTGGAGTTTTAGACTCAAAAATTCAATTGAGCTTGAAATGTTCATTTTAAACCTTGTAATCTGCCTTCAGTTGATGCATGTGAAGTCACAGACAAACGCTGAGCTTCCGTTAATGGAGTCAGTGATCTTCGTCTACTCGTTGGGCAAAGTTTTCACTTATTTTTAATGTCCAACGGGAAACCATGCAAATGAATATTATTTAAAGTCCCCCCCAAAATGAAAGTTCTGTTATAGGACAAAAATGCTTAAAGGCAGCTACTGAACTGCCCCACTGATGAAGAAAACCTATTAATTAATGACAACCAAATGACAAGGTATTAATTTTGATCAGCTCACTAAGTCATATGGTACAACCCCAGTTATGCTTAATACTTTTCCTCCCTCCTCCCTCCCATCCCCTTGCTTTCTTTGCCTAGGATAGCAGATCTCACTGTGTTCTGGAGGCAGCCTTGGGCAGTCACCAATGAAAGGTGAGTAATGCAGACGAAGATAATGAAGGCCCCGCATACAGATCCCTGATGGAGAGACCTCAGGCCCAAGGGCGGCCAGAGCACCAGGTCTAGGAACTGCTTCCCTGTGGCAGTGAGGCAGCCACGAGAGCCCACCTCGTTCTAAGACCGAAGATGAGAGAAGGACTGTAAGCTGTTACTGGATCCGCCAGATACACTTTCCGGCAAGGGACCCTCCAGAGGCTGCCGCTTGTCACACGGGTTATGAGCCAACGATGGCTTTTCCATTTGTAAATGTTCACATCTTACAGGCTTCTGTCACTAGCTACCCAGTACTCTCAGTTTTGCCCCTTGGTCCATGAAGCCTTTAATATTTACTATCTGGCCCCTTGGAAAAAGTTTGTCAGCCTTACTCTAGAGGGCTGTCTTATTATATGAAAGTGTCACAAGATGGTTAAAGGCTGATGGCACAGTTAAACCATAACCTTGGGTTTATCTCATCTACCAGAGGGAAACCAAAAATAGGAAGAGACTCCTTAAACTAGACACAGACACCGTGGTCACACGGGCTGCAGGCAATCGGAATATGGACAAGGGTCAGAGTGGCGTTCCCGCTAGAGTGTAAACAAGGTTATCATGTGCTAGTTCACTGTTACAACTCCAGTGTTTGGAACAGTGCCCAGCACTTAGCAGCAGCTCAATAAACGTGTTAATGAATAAATGGTAGCCAGACACCTATTCCCCTCAGCAACATCCTGCAGGAACTTTATGGCATGAGTAAGCATGTGTAGAATTAAAATGTACAAGGACATATAGCATTTAAGGTCAGCCCATAAAGCCAGATGTGCTCAAAATATCACTTTAATTACAGTTCAGATCATCTTTCCTCTGGGTGGGCGGCTCCCTTCAACTGCCAGACTACAGTGTGATTCTAGACTCTTACCCAGCACCATAAGAAGGGGAATGAACCTGCCAATCTGGTCTCAGCCAGGGTCCCCGTGGTGATCAGTGAGACACCCGATCCTGGGTGTGCCGCAGCCCTTCCCCCTCCTCTGACACGCTTGGACACGGACAGCCGCATTCCTTTCCACCTAGATCTGCAGGTTTCAGCCACAGCTACAAGGTCACATGGCCTGGAAAACTTAAAAAAAATACTGATGCCTGACCCTGTTCCTCTGAGTTCACCTGATCTTGGGTGTGAATTTATTTTTATTGAGGTGAAATTCACATAACAGAACCACTCAGCAACACCCAGTGCAGGCGTCCCCCTCATCTAGTTCCAAAACATTTTCATCTCCCCAAAATAAAACCTTGTACCCATTAAGTGGTTAATCTCCATTTCCCTGCCCTCTGGCAACCAATCTACTTTCTGCTTCTAAGGATTTACTGATTCTGCACATTTCTTATAAATGGAATTATACAATATGTGACTTTTTTGCCTAGCTTCTTTCACTTTTAGCATAATGTTTTTGAGGTTCATCCCTGTTGTATTATGTATCAGTACTTCATTCCTTTACATGGGTGAATAATATTCCAATGTGTGTGTATATTATAATTTGTTTACCCATCTGTCTGTTGATGGGCACCTGGGTTGTTTCCACCTTTCAGCCATTGTGAATAGTGTTGCTCTGAACATCCAGTTACAAGTATTTGTCTGAGTCCCCATTTTCAGTTCTTTGAGGTATATACACAGGAGTGGAATTGCTGAGTCATATGGTGATCTTATGTTTAACTTTCTGAGGAACAGCTAAACTGTTTCCACAAGGATGAACTATTTTACATTCTCACCAGCAATGTGTAAGCGTTCCTATTTCTCCACATCCTTACCAGGACTTATTTTCTGTTTTGTTGTTTCTTCTTGTTGTTGTTTTATTCTAGCCAACCTAGTACGTGAGAAGTGGTATCTCGTATGTCACTGCGGTTTTGATTTCCATTTCTCTAGTGCCTTGGGATGTGGCGCATCCTGTCACATGCTTATTGGCCATTTGTACATCTTCTTTGGAGAAATGTCTCTTTAAGTCCTTTGCCAATTTTTAAATTGGGTTGTCTTTTTGTTGTGAGTTGCAACAGTTCTTTATATATTCTGCATATTAGATCCTTTTCAGATATGATTTGCAAATATTTTCTCCGAATCTGTAGGCTGTCTTTTCACTTTCTTTTTTATAAATTTATTTATTTATGGCTGCATTGGGCCTTTGTTGCTGTGCGTAGGCTTTCGCTAGTGGTGGTGGGCGGGGGCTACTCTTCGTTGTGGTGCGCGGGCTTCTCACTGCGGTGGCTTCTCTTGTTGTGGAGCATGGGCTCTAGGCGCGTGGGCTTCGGCAGTTGTGGCACACGGGCTCAGTAGTCGTGGCTTGCGGGCTCTAGAGCGCAGGCTCAGTTGTGGTGCATGGGCTTAGTTGCTCCGTGGCATGTGGGATCTTCCCAGACCAGGGCTCGAACCTGTGTCCCCTGCATTGGCAGGCAGATTCTTAACCACTGCACCACCAGGGAAGTCCTTCACTTTCTTGATTATGACCTTTTCTACACAAAAGTTTTTAATTTTAATTAAGTCCAATTTATCTATTTTTGCTTTCATCATTTGTGCTTTTGGTGTCATATCTAAGAATGTCATGAAGATTTACCCCGTGTTTTATTCTGACTTTCATACTTTTAGCTCTAATATCAGTATTTAGGTTTTTGATCCATTTTTAGTCAAGTTTTGTATATTATGTGAGGTATGGCTGAGATTACTTTTGCATGTGGACATCCCATTGTCCTCACAGCTTGGACACTGATTTTTATAAAGCTCCTCCAAGGAGATTCTCATATGCAGCCAGACAAAAGCATCGCTCAGCAATTCCACTCCTCACTAGCTGCACTACCCACTAGCTGCACTACCCAGCGATGCCTGCTGCCTGTCCCCACTCGTGGGGTTTAGCCAGGAATCTGACGGGTACATTCCTCTCACTTCTACCTCTACAACTTGTAGTCTTCCCCCCACCTCTGCCCCCATCATGGAAGAATTTTTCTAGTCTGGGGATGCAGAAGTTCTGGGCTAAGCTTCTGGCAACCTGTTCACACTCAGTGCCTATGGAATTTAGGCCTCTGGAAACAAGCCTGGAAGACTTAGGGGCTCTGTCTGCTTTCAGTCTAAACGCATTTTTCCCTCTGAGGCAATGAGCATGGGTTTGGCTCAGGCTCCTGCTGCTTCTGAGGCTGTCATTTGCTGAACAACTTCTTCCTTAGACCTGTAGGCCATGGCTTCTGACCTGGACCACCGCCTGGCATCACTTGCTATGTTCGCTGGTCACAGTATGTGAGTTTCACCATTCAGATGGGTTTCCTCCGATTACCTACCAATGAGTTCCCCTTGCTACACAGACAGGTTCCAAGTCCCCAGTCTGAATTTGCAAAGAATTGATTTATAAGAAGATTATATGATATTAACATTATGTTTTATAGTTTCAAAATACACTACAGTTCCCTTCCACACTCTCACTTCAGAATTGTGGTAGGTATGGCAGGCGCGGGTTCCATTTTGCAGAAAGGAAATGTGATTCTGACATGCATTAGACCTGGGTTGTCCTCTTCCTGCCTTGTGACTGGAAGCACAAGAGGAAGCCTGGGAAAGAGCTTTGGATCCGAAGGATCCACTAGTCCACGTGTTTACTAGGTTTGGAGCAGCGTGAATGTGAGATGGCGCTGAAAGAACAGGAGTGCATCTCCACACAGAGGGAGCTCTGCCTGCAGAAGGAGCGTGGGGTAGGGAGCAGATGGGCAGCACCTGGTACCTCGGGTTATCTTTGTGACCTCTGTTAACGGAGCCATCACCTTATTCCCATGTGCAGACAGAGACTCAGTCTAAAAAGCTCTACTTGTTCTGCAGCTCTGAGATTCCATCACTGACTGCCTTGTCCTCTAATTATCCACGACCTCATGCTCAACTGAACGCGAGCATTGCCCAATGCAGTCTGCCTTGGTGTTTATACTACTGTAGTAACTGGAGAGTTCTAGATTCACGTTCCAAGTTCTTAATCCAGTGCCACATTTAGTGAGGGACTGCAGACTGCATTTATAATTATTCAGTCTTCGGTCTGCCTTCTCTTTGGGCTCACTTACCCTGTGAAACCAGTCTATTTTTGCTTTCCGCTAAAGAATAAAGGGCTTCTCTCACCACTGGAAGGGAAACTGACAATATCAATTATTCCTGTGGCCATTCAGGACTCAATGACATTTCTGGGAACTGCTGCTCAACCCTGAGGGAGCAATTAAAATTCTAGAGGGGCATCTACTTGGTGCTGGAGAAACTGAAACAGACGCGCCCCCATTCTCTTAAGAGAAGGTGGCATCCTCCATCGGGTGAGGGCAAGGGAGGAAGAGGCATATGCCTCGGAGTCTCTGCCCAAGTGGCTCAGACAGGCTCAATTCAACAGACTTGACTGAGGGAGAATCCTCTAACTTCAGAAGTGTGGTCTCTTTGTAAAAATGCTACCAACTTTAGGGCACAGCCGTTTTTGCTGAACCTTTGTGGGGACTGCCTTTAAGTTCCCCTGTCCCTCTGCCCAACCCTGCTTCCCTCCCTCCCCTACAAGGACTGATTCTGAGGGCACATCCCAGTGAACGCCCTGCACGCTCACCTCCATCCCACAGTCTGTGCCCAGAGAACTCCAACTGTGGCACTTGCATGCAAGCCATAAAGAAACTCTTTCATTTGTCTGTGAGAAAGCATGTAAGAATGCTCCCTGCATACAAGGATGTTAATTCACTTGGGAATAGTGAAAAACTGGAAAAAATCTGACTGCCAGTAGGGGAATGGACAAATAAATTGTGGGAGAGTCATTGAAATGAACATGTCATAGCGATTCAAATGCATGAACTTGTTCTATGTTGGACAATGTGACACAACCTTAAGCATGATGCTGAGGGAGACAAGTTGCAGGAAGTCACTCTCATTGTACTGTTCATATGAATTATCAATACACAAAACTATACCCTACATTAATAGAACATACATATTTAAAATATCTGAAGCAACTATGGTATAATATTAACATTTATTGAATCTGGGTAACTAAAATCTGTGTGGAATATAGATGCTTGTTTTACTATTTTTATTGTTTATTTTTCTCACTTAAAGTCCAAGCCCTTTATGTACAGTTGGCCCTTGAACAACATGGGTTTGAACCGCACGGGGTCCACTTAACACGTGGATTTTTTTCAACAGTAAATACTACAGGTTGGTTGAATTGGTAAATGCGGAATTGCGGATACTAAGGACCTGCTGATATTTAAGGCTGACTGTAGTTATACGCGGATTTTTGACAGCTGGGAGGCTGGTGCTCCTAACCTGTTTGCTGTTCTAGGGTCAACTGTGGTCCCAAAGCATGAGGCTGCTCTGCCATCCGTCTGTATCTCTTGCCACTGAGAGGCTCACATCTTGGACTGGCTACCACTGGAGTGTACCCTGGGAATCAATCACTGTGCTCCTGCATCTCTCCAGGGCTGCAGGATTCTTTGGTGAGCCCTGGACCCTGTGCCTGGGGTGCAACTCCCCGTGCCCCACCCAGCCAGCCTTGGGAGCTGTCCTGTTACCTGAGGGCCCATGCCTCCGGTCGGATCTGCTGCTGAGCAAGCAGTAGGCCACCCTCCAGGGTGCAGGGGGAGGGCGGGAAGCAATGACCGTGTGTAGGCGTGCACAGGTGTTGGCTGGCATGGGGGTGGCACTCAGAAGCTCTGGCTCCATGTAGAGAGGTACTGTCCGGCCGAGGCTGCCAGGTCGCAGAAGGACCGTGGGTGAGGCCATGGACCGGGCCAGCCCTACCAGAGGTCCTCACAGCCCAGCTAACCAGACCACCCAGGAACAGCTGAAAGGCATCTGCCTCCTGCGATGTGCCTCTAGCACCCTCTGCTGAGAGAGTTAACACTGTGCTCATGTTAACGGGGAAACACTTGAAGGAAGCCCACTTTTATCACAGAGCAAGTACTGAAGGTGTATTCACAGCTGTGGCAGTACACTGACAACTGGAAAGGTACACCACAGACCAGCCTTGGCGTTAGGGCCTTTTTTATTCGCTAAATCCGCGAATTTCCCTCATCTGTTGCCGTTTTCTGTTGAGTCTTGGGTCTTTGTATTGACTTGGGCTCCGTCACAGCCTTGCCAGGAAAACGAGGGACAGGAGCATGGCTCCCGGCCCAGCATCTGCGCGGTCTGCACACTCGTGCCAAGCTTCCAGGAGCCCAGGCCTGGGCACACACCGGCTGGGGCTTTGTCAGGGGCGCGGCACGACGGCTGATGCAAACTCCCCAAGCACAATTCAGGAGCCACCTGTTTCTCTGGGTCGCTGGGCCTTCATTCTCTGCCCTTTCCTTTGTTCAGGAGCACATGCTCCCTGCAGATGCCATCTAACTGGTTTCTATGGAGCCCACTGCTGCATCTGGCATTGCAGCAATGTCTGAGCACTCGAGATACAGATATAAACACATCTCTTAATTGAACCTTCAGTCTGGAGTGAGCTGTGTAGGCCTCAAAAGGGAGGAGTAATGTCTCTTAAACAGAAATAATTCTTATGACAATGTACTTGTCCAGAAATAAAGGTGACATAGGACACGACTGGTGATTCACACACGTTGAAGTGGACAGGGACACTTCTCATTCTTACTAAAATCAAGCTGGCTTCGTAAATGAATACATATCTAAGGGTTCGCACTCTTAGCAGTCATAAATATCCTTCACACACCCACTACGAAAAATGGTCAATTTATACTGATGCACACCTTTTCTTCCCCTTTTCCTAATATACTGTGGTGTGATTTTCACACCAGCATACAAGGAACTCCGTGTGTGTGTTTGCAGTGCGGGGGGACTTTGTACGTTATTCATTCTATTGATGGATGTTTATACAGTAAATAAACTATGACTCCTAGAAGTAGAATTCTTTGGTCAAGGAGTATGACTTAGAATTTTAATAAGTATTACTAGCTTGACCTCCATAGTTGCATCAATTTTCAGACTGCAGGTGGGGCCCCCCTTTCCCTACTTTAGCCAATGGAGCAGTTATCAAACTTTCAAATCTGTGCTAACTTTAGAGGTTAAAAAATGGAATCGCAAAACAGTTCTATTTGCATTTGTTGTCATAAGTAAAGTTGAGCATACTTTCCTATTTTATATGCCTTCTTTATTTCCTCATCCTTTTCTCACTTTTCTGTTGTCATGGGTCTTTATATCAATTTGTGGACACTCTTCATATACCATGAAAATTAACCCTTTGGGATGTTATTAGCAAGTGTTTTTTCCCACTTCATCTTTTGACTATACATAAACCAAATTTCTGCATGGCAAAAGCACCATAAGCAGTCAGATTTATTAACCTTTAATTTTACGGCTTCTGGGTTTTATGTTCTTAGGCTTTTCAGCTTCAAAAGCCAGAAAACAACCCTCCCACTGATTCTTCGACTACTCAAGGGTTTTAGTTTTGCCTCTAGGTTTGTAACCCATTTAAAATTTACCTTGGAGTCAATTGTTTTATAGCTGTTGACCCATTTTCCCCACTGTGGTTGCTTCAAATTCTTTGACCCTCCTCCCTTCAAAGGGTGGAGGCTAATTCCTCTCGCCTTGAGTGCAGGTCAGATTTAGTGACTCACTTCTATCAGTAATTAAAAGAATGTGGCAGAAGTGATGGCGTGTGGCTTCTGAAACCAGGTCATGAAGGAGACTGCAGCTTCTGCCTAGCTCTCTCTTGGGTCACTGTTCTGGGGACACCAGTTGCTATGTAGTGAGGGCAGTCACGCAATCCCGTGGAGAAGTCACATGGGGAAGAACTGAGACCTCGGGCCAACAGCCAGCAATCAACATGCAGACGTGTGAGTGAGCACCACGGAAGCAGATCCTCCAGCCCCAGCCTTCAGTTGAAGCCCCAGCCAAGAACTGGACTGAGCCTCAGAGGAAACGCTAAGCCAGAAGCACTCAGCTAAGTCACTGGCGAATTCCTGACCCACAGAAACTGCGAGACGATACATGTGTATTGTGGTGTTAGGACACAAACCTTGGGGACAAGCTGTTCTGCAGCAAGAGAGAACTAATGTATAACGCACCATTTATTGAACAATGTATTTTTCCCACTAATTTGAGATGCCACTTTTTCTATACTAAGTTCCTGTAAGAATGTGGATACGTTTCTGGATTTTCCCTTATGTTCTACTGATGTATTCCACGGTCTAATTTAATCATAAAAGCTTTTAAGTTTTTAATGTCTGGTATAGGACAATTCTTGCCTACCATCATTCATTTATCTAGTCTCAAAAATTATAGTTATTGGAACTACTTTTTTATAAATTATGGAGAAATGACATCTTAGGATGTTGCTGTAAGCCAGGTTTCCCAGGAAACATTCTGAGATGAAGATTTGCATGCAGAAAAAACTTTAGGGTGTGCTCTTGGGATCAACATCTTTTTTCGGGGGGAGGATCAACATCTTTGAGAGGGTGATGGACTTCTCTCAGATGAAAGGAACAGAACTGAACAAAGAGAGCCGAATTGAGGCAGAGACCTCAGCCAACCCACGGGGAGCTCTGAAGCTGGGATGGCCCTTTATAGACATGCTCAGCTGAGGCAAGTGGGGCACAGCCCTTGTACCTTGTATTAGCCACTCGTTGACAAGGAGTCGTTCTCAGGGAGAGGGCAGCGCCCTTGGGCCAAAGGCAATTTCTGAGGACAGAAGCATCAGGCAACACTCCCAGAAGCTCAGGAAATAAGTACCTTAGTCCTGCCAGGGAGAATTGGGCCATATGCACACAGATGTTGGGTCTTCCTACCCAAGACACAGTACAACTTTCCATTTGTTGAAGTGTCTTTTGTATCCCTTGAGTATTTTTAAAACATCCCTTGTATACATTTTGTCAATTCCTTAAGTTTATTTCTCATTTTTTAAAGTTTTGTGTTGTCAAATAGGATCATTTCTTCCAATTAGTTACTTATCGTGTTTGAAACGTGAAAGCTATTGATCGTTGCATTATAACTTGGTACCCTGATGTCCTACTGAATTCTCTTATTGTTTGCTTTTGGGCTTGGGTTCTTGTCTTGGATTTTCCAGTTATATAACCTACAAATAATAACCAATTTTATAGTTTTGGGGTTGCGATAGACAAATTTTGTCATATTAACGAAATATCCTTGAAGACTTTTTTTTTTTTTTTTTTGTGGTACGCGGGCCTCTCACTGTTGCGGCCTCTCCTGCTGTGGAGCACAGGCTCCAGACATGCAGGCTCAGCGGCCATGGCTCACGGGCCCAGCCGCTCCGCGGCATGTGGGATCTTCCCGGACCAGGGCACAAACCCGTGTCCCCTGCATCGGCAGGTGGACTCTCAACCACTGCACCACCAGGGAAGCCCTCTTGAAGACTTCTTAAAAAATGAATCCAGAACTGTGCTTTACTGCTTTTTTAGCCTTACCCTAAATCTTCTCAAAGATACCCATAATAGATTTTTTTAAATTCAGGACTTCTTCTGATTAACTGCACCAGTGATCATCTTGAAGTAACGCAATACAGGAGATGAAGGGCGCCTGAAAACTAGGTTCTCATCCTGGTTCTGCCACTGACAGGCTGGTGGTGGCCAGTCACACGTGCCTGCCGTGGCACAGGGTTTTCCTGGCTGAAGTGAAGAAGAGAGTCATGGCCTCGGCAATCTCTGTGGTGGAGGCAGGTGATGCATGTTCAGGAGATAAGCACCAACTGTGTGAAAAAAGTGTAGATGCAGGGCAGCCAAGTGAATGGGGAGTGTCCACTGACCCAGCGAATCGTAATTGGCCATTTCTTTAACCCTCAACTGATGAGAAAGACCAGGTTATATTTTCAAGGTATGAAGTACAATACTTCCAACAGGAAGCAAAAGATCATAAATAACACTTTGGAAGTCCCCAGGCTGCAGTTTTTACTGTCTTGCTGTGACCACGTGGTATTTAAACAGCCCCTGTTGATGAACATGAATCCTGGGTTTTTTTTTTTTTGCTGTACGTGGGCCTCTCACTGCTGTGGCCTCTCCCACTGCAGAGCACAGGCTCCGCACATGCAGGCTCAGCGGCCATGGCTCACGGGCCCAGCCGCTCCGTGGCATGTGGGATCTTCCCGGACCGGGGCACGAACCTGTGTCCCCTGCATCGGCAGGTGGACTCTCAACCACTGCACCACCAGGGAAGCCCTGAATGTTGGTTTTTATCCTCAGAATTTAACCAATGCTTCCCTTAGAATGGGCATGAACAGAAGCCCTTTAATTTGTTACCAAGCAACTCCTACCTAGAAAGTCAGTGTAATCTATGGAGAAGAGCCCTAGGGGAGAAGAGCCCTGGGTTAGCAGAGTATGAATTCATTGACTGGTTCTGACGGGGAAAACTCCCTGTGACATTTGGGTTCTTCCACCTTTTGGCTACTGGGAATAGTGCCTCCATGAAGATGAATGTACAGATATCTCTTTGATATCCTGGTTTTGATTCTTTTGGATAAATATACAGAAGTGGAATTGCTAGATCATGTGGCGGCTTCATTTTTTTTTTTTAGGAAACTCATTTTTTAAATGTTCTATTTCATAGTTCATAAAAAAAGTTTTTATGTATAAAACTCGAAGTAAAGAGAAAGGCAGCTATTTAATCTCAAATGGACACGACAGTAGTCATTCAGACTACTGTGGAAGCATACTTAATGCATACCCTTCAATGTTAGGGGTAAATAATTCAAACTATGCAGTCCAAATTTTAGGTTTGGGTTTTATATCAGATCTGCATACATATGACACTTGTGGTCAAATTTTAAGATTGGTAAAGTCAATTTCAAACAGCTTATATTTTGAGTGCAGGTTTAACTATTACAAATATATGACGTCTAACTAGCACAGTAGTGGTCTTCAAAGATCTTCTCTTTGCCCCATATGCTCATATGTTTGTAATCTGAGTCTGCTTGCTAATTTCCCTTTTTGTAGTTACTCTTCAAATTATAGTGCTATACACTGGAGTTCCCAATGCATCTCATCCATGTCCTTTATCTCAGCTTTCTCATACTTTGCCGTTCTTTTCTTTCTGGAAACCAGCGTGATTCCAGCAGTAACTGCTATAGCCACAACCACAATGACAGTGATAATTCCAGCTTGTAGACCCTGCACTGACAATTCAGGTGGTTTTTTATCAACACAGTAAATTGAAGTTCAACTGGGATCCAGATCCAGTAGTTCCCCATTTACTTTTAGGCCCATCCTTTTGGACTAGAACAAGGATTCACCTCTAACACCTTTTGCAAAATAATAAGCCATATCATCTATGTCCACATCATTCTGAATTTTCTGAGAATTTTGTACCAGATCAACAGTGATAACATCATTCTCATACAGAATATCTGTGAGATAACGACTTATGATTACATCCTAAGTAATCATACATACATTATATGAGTGCAGTGTACAAACTTTGATCCTCATAAGGTTTTTCTCTCGTTTGTGTTTTAGTTCACCAATGATCCAGTAGGTCCTCACTGGCTCGGAGCAGGATATTTCACCGTCCTTACCAGTTCTTCTCACCCCAGCAGTGTCCACACACCAGCACGTGGACGTGCCATTGCACTGCTTGGCTTTAAAGAGCCCCTTGTCATGCTCGGGATCACAGAGCCCATCGTTATCCTGGATAGCGTCCTCTGGTTTCCCTCCTCTCCCAGGCTCTGAGAGTCATTTCTGCCGTCATCACCAAACATTTGGTAGCCAGTTTTGTGCAAATGACAGAATGTTGTGCAGCAACGGATGTACACTGGCACCGACCCCGTGGTCAGTTTGTAGTTTTCACACATGCACACCTTTCCTGGGCCGTGGCCACTGCGGCAAGCAGAAGCCCGAACGCAAGGACCCAGGGCCGAGGGCGCCTTGCCGCGCACGCAAGGACAAGGGCGAGAGGGGCGCGAGGCGGGCAGGGGGCTCTCGTGAGGACGCACGGACAGAGTAGGGCCCCGGGAGGCCATGGCCAGCCGCACGGCGCAAGGCCTGGGCCACGCCAGGTCCGCATCAGGAGGATGGCGGTGAGGTGCCCTGGGGCCGGGCGGTTGGTGCGGGTGTGAGCTGGCCGTCAGACTGTGCTCTTCCAGCGCGCAGCAGCTCTGCCCGACCTCGTTTTTAACTTCTTGAGGAATCTCCATACTGTTTTCCATAGCAGTGGCACCATTTTCCATTCCCACCAACCGTGTCTAAGGGTTTCAATTTCTTCACATCCTTGCCAACACTTGTCTTTTGCTTTTTTTGATAACAGGCATCCAGACAGGTGTGAGGTGCTATCTCATTGTGGTTTTGATTTGCATTTCTCTGATGCCTAGTGACCTTCAGCACTTTTTCATATACCAGTTGGCCTTTTTCATGTCTTCCTTACAGAAATGTCTACTCAAGTCCTTTCCCCTTTTTAAAATCTGGTTATTAGTTTTTTTGCCGTTGAGTTGCAGGAGTTCCTTACACATTTTGGAAATGAACCCCTAACAGATACATGATCTGCAGGCATTTCCCCCCATTCAGTGGGCTGCATCTTCACTGTGATTGTCTCCTTTGCCCTTTGGTGGAGGACGGTCTTCAGCATTTCCCTGGTTCTCTTTAAGGCATTTACACCAGCCGCCCCTTCCCGGCCCTTGTCCTGTGCTGCTCGCAGGTGTGGGGAGAAGTGAGACAGCTGCCTCCCTCCTCATACAAGCTCATGAGTGCCTAATCACTGCCCTCTGCCACTACTTAAATGCTGCAGATGATTTCACTTCTGGGAACGCACACGCCCAGGTGGCAGGCAGCACCTTTTTTTAGAACTGACATTCTCACATGTCTTCTCAAGTGAACTGCCATTACTGCTAAATGTTTAAAGAGGTAACTGTTAAGTCAGCACCGGACTCATGCACATAGATGAGCTTTAGCATGGCACGTCTGTACTGGGAACCATGAGGAAATCCCAGCAGGGACTGACTGTCCTACTGGTGGCACTGTCTCATCTGTGTTGTGCAACTTCTGGGTGAAGTGACTATAATTTATTGTCCAAACCAGTATGCTTTTAAGACAAAGGAGAGTAAGAATTATGCTAGAACAGCACTGAAAACGAGGGCTGTGAAGCCTCGGACTTCAGAGTGAACTCCAGTATGTCCTACAGAATACTGTAAGAAATTAATCTTTACTGGGAGAGTGAAAACCAAACACTATCAGCAACGGTTCCCACCTTCCCTGTGCTCCCCAAGAAAGGTGTGCTGGGTGGGGCTCTGCTGGGTCCCAGGTTGGGTGCCAGTGGCAGTGGAGGGGCACTGCTCTGCTGGTGACCTTTGTGTAAGACAACCACGAGAATGCGGCCCTGTCAGGGAGAAGCACATCAAGATGCCAGGCAGTGGGTGCAGGGGGTGCCTGGCTTAGAGGCTTGAGGGACCCCCCAAAGCCTGGGCTCTGGGTCCATGGAGGTTGCAATGCCCAGGCCTGGAGCGGGGCTCAGTGTCTGGTCTAGTGGAGTTCTTTCTGCTGGGGCAGTGAGAAAAGCCCCCAATGGGGGGTTCCCACATGACTGGAACAAGCTCTTGGGACCACTGTCAGAGGATTCTCTTCATTTCAGAACAAGTTGACAGTTAGAGATGCAAGAGAGAAGGTGAAAGGGACAAAAGAAAGAAAGGTGGAAGGGGTGGGGAGGCATTCCAGAGCTGGTCAGGACTCAGCCCCGTGTCCTGTTGCCGCTTTAGGCAAAGAACAGTGGGACCACGGGAGTTCCCTGGCGGTCCAGTGGTTAGGACTCTGCGCTTTCACTGCTGTGGCCCGGGTTCAATCACTGGTCAGGGAACTAAGATCCCGCAAGCCACACGGCACAGCCAGAAAAATAAAAAAGTAAAACAGTGAGACCAGGCACATCAGGCAGGAAGACACTTATGGGAGGGACCTGGAGTGGCTGCAGAACCGAGGGCAACTCTGGAGAACCAGGTGAGGAGGGGGAAAGCCCCAGGGCTCTGGGGGTGGACCGAAGCTTGTCCCGGGCCCTGATGCCACCAGGCACACGTCAGCTCCAGCTGTGTTTTGGTCACTCTGTTTTCACTGGGCTTGAGGTGCAAACCGCAGGATAAGCATCCTGCTGGCCTACTTGGGCCACATGCCCACCCCTGGCCGCTGGCTAAAAGGATTTTGACAGTAGCTCTGCCTGTCTGCATCCAAGGAGAGAACGAGACATTACCCCAAAGAACACCTGGTGCTCGTTCCAATGGAAGAGAGAATGCGTGCTAAGAGGAAAGCAAAAGCAAAAGCAAACAAAGTCCCACCCTTGCCTACCGGTATTTCTTTCTTTAGGAGCTCCGCATCAGATAGGCCGTAGGAATCTCGCAGAGGGAGGGATCCGGCCAACCTGGAGCAAGTGCGGGGAAGCTGCAGAGGACAGAGACCCCGCTGAACCCTAGAGAAGGCTAAGTAGGCGGAGGAATCCGCTGATCGTGGGGAGAGGTGGAGGGAAGGCCTCGAATCCCTCCCGGGCTCCCGGAGGGGCAGCGCTGGCAGCTGTCACTCCCGATTCCCCTCCCACCCTGGCCCTCTCCTTCCCACTCTCCGTCCTCCTCCTTCCCCGCACTCAACTCTCCCCCTGCGCCTTTTCCTTCTCACACCACACGACGTGCAGGGGGTGGTGGGCACCCTCTTGGCGGAGACACCCCGTCCGCGTCCAGCCCGGGGCCCCGCAGGGCTCGGGCCTGCCCACGGCCTGCGACACCCCGGCCTGGCTGCCCACCGCACACAAGCACGTGAGCGTCCCCACCACACGCCCCGCCCCCGCGCCTCCTCTCCCCACCCCTGCGCGTCCCCGGGGCCCAGCGCGGACTCACCACACAGCCTCCCGCCCCGTCTCTCTGGACTCGCGGCTCCGTTCACGCGTGGCCGGCCGTCCCCACGCCACGTGCGGCCCTTTGACGTGACCGGCCTGTCCGCCCCACGCGCAGTGAGCCCCGCGCTGAGGCCGAGGTTTGCCGGAGAAAGGAAGCCCGGAGAACAGACCTCAAACCTGCCCGGGGAAGGCGAGGGGGGCCGCGGTGTCTACGGGAGGGAAGCAGGGCGGCAGGAGGCTGGGGAGGTGCCGAAGGGTGACTGGAAACAAGAAGAAGCTGACAGAACCGTCGCCCTCCGCGCAGGCCCATGTGCTGCTACGGACGCCTCTCAGGCCGCGGTTAGAAATGGCGGCGCCACGCCGTCCCAGGGGAATTTCCGGCACTGACGTCAGGGGGCGGGGCCGCGCAGGCCCAGTGGGCGGGTCAGGGGCGGGGTCTCAAAGAGGCTTAACCCGGACTGAGCTGAGTTCAGGGTCTTGGAAGACGGCTGGGACAAACATCTTCCTGTTTAGACTGCTTATGCCTTGGAGGACATGCACGTTTTTGTAAAAACAATTAAAGCGAACTTGATGGGTGGAAGCAGGTTACAGCTCAGTAACTTTTAAGCAAGTTACAGTTTCTCGGGGTGAGTGGACTGCCTTCGGTTTCCAGGGTGAAGCTCCGGATGTACAGCGCCCCTGGTGGCTCCTCCCAAAGCGCCGTCTCCGTTCTCTTCACAGCCCTCCTGCTTTTTCCTGCAATACCCATTCCTGTGTTTGTAAGTCTTAGTTCTTCTTGAGAGCTCAGCCCAGGCGTAATCCCCTCCAGGTGGGTTTCTGGCTCCCACACGCCTGCCCACGCGCACGCTCACACGTTCACACACGTGCACGTGCTGTCACACACGTGCACAGGCTCACACACGCACAGGTATCTTGTACAGAGCTGTGCCCTAATGTTGTCATCGCTCTTTATTCGCCTGGGTCCCCACCTGGAGGCATAGCAGTGTTTCATTCATCTTCATGCTCAGTGCCTAGCACAGCGCCTGACATAAAAGGCTCAACCAATGTTAATTAAAAGAACCCCAACTGCATAACGGCTGGGTAAGAGGCCACCTCAGAAGCATGCCCTTTCTCGGGGTCTGATGTCCCAGGAAATGACCGTATAAACTGGAAGATAACTGGAAACAGGAAAAAGGCTTTGCCCATGTAGTGTTCATTCTTGTATGAAGGCCTGTCTCAGCTAAGGCAATAAGGCCCTAGGTGCCCCTGCAAGCAGCCGGGGGATGGGCGCCGGGAGCTGAGGGAAGGCTTCAGTGCGGGGACCGAGAACCTCCCGCCCCCTCCTCGGCCTTGCCGAAAGCTCCTATGTTATTGCCATGCAGCTCTTGTATTTGGTCAGTTCTGTTATGATTCAGTTACTGCAGGAGGAAAGGGCACACACGGCCAGGCAGAGGACAGGAGCACGCAGTGTCCACTGACGAGCACACGTCACCTTAAACTCTCTAGTAACGAGAGGCAGCAGCAATGCCGTGCTGGCCGCACGGACAGCAGGGTGTGGAAGACTGAACACCTACAACTGTTGTCAAAAGATGGAGAAAAAAAGAAAGAAAAGAAAAAGACAGCCAGGAGTGGCTGCTGAGTGGCTGAGACACTGCAGGAACACCTGACGCCCTGGACCTTGCAGGATTTCCCACACTCTGTCTGCTGGGACTGCCCTGGGCTACAAAGCAATGGTGCTCCCCAGACTCCTGCATTTAAGTTCACCAAAGAGCTTAGAAATAAGGCTGAAACTATTATTTTAAAGGGTTTACATTTTAGTGACCAGCCTTAAGTACTATTTTCCATGAAATGCCTTGGGTCTCACACAAAAATAGACGTTAAGGGATGAAACTGCCACAGTGATCCACCCCGCCAGCAAGTGATAGAATGGGGGCCCTGGATCCCCTAATGCATTATCCACTGGATGGACACCCCCAAGAAAGCACCAGACCCCAATAATTTCATGGATAAATTATGTCGAACCTTTGAAGAATAGACAACTCTCGCCTTTCACATTGTTCCAGATAATAGCGATGGGTAATACCGTAATTCATTTTTCGAAGCCTAATATTACTGCCGAACATGACTGAGTTTTTTTAAAAGAAACACTATTGATTAATCTCACCTGGTAATGAGGATACAGAAGTACTGAATAGAATATTAGGAAATGGAACCTGGTACTACATTAAAAGAATAACAACCATGATAAAGTGGGATTTATTCTAAGAGAAGGATTGTTTAATATTAAGAAATATCTTACGATAATTTCTCAAATTAATAGGTTAGACTTACTGCATACATTTCATTTCACTTAGGTGTAGACATAGTACACGATAAAATTCATATTTTGCTTTTTAATGCATGATTATATACCAAATACATTTCTGCCATCATCGTAATTATCACTTTGAATTGTTGTTTCCTTGGTCTAGAGTTCCAGGAGAAGGCTTACTATGTCAAATTATTTGGATATGTTATATAATAAACTGTCCCCTCCCAGTTATATTAGTATATATACTAATTCATAAGAGTGCCAGTTTCACCATAATCTCACCAACTTTTAGTAGTATAATGTTTTATACAATCTAACAAGTATAAAACTATTTTATAATTAAAATACAGTTTCCTGTATTTTACACAATATGACTTACTGACACAATCTGAATTACTAGACGTTTTGATCATTTTTCTTGTGTGAGTTCACAATTTGTCTAAGATAGCCCAGAGTCCCCTTCCTTTTACCTTACCTCACTTTAGTCCCTCCAACCAGGACATCCGGACAAGGTTCCTCCTTGATTTCTGGTGGAGAGCCTGGCTTGGAACCAATGAACTGCAGTCTCACTGCACCAGCTCTTTGCCTCATCTGTGACAGAGACTGTTCTCATCTTCAGCTCATTTTGGAAACCTCTTGCCTTTCTGGGGCTCTTTTATGGGGTTCACGTATGTAACCTATTCCTCACTCCCACCCCTCGGGGTTCCCAGAATCATAGAATCTTAGAGCTATGCTGTCCAGATCCCTCCCAGAGCAGCCGCCCGGCCACTGTAGCCACGACCTGACCTCCTGGGCTACTGACACCAGTGTGGACCTGACTGTGTGACATGTCACAAGGCATCTGTCGCCACAACGCTGAGGCAGGGACCTCACACCTCAGCAGAGGCAGGTGGACGCCCTGTTCCCACAGATGCGCCACAGGGAAGCTGCAGACCAAGTGAACCAGTGCCATGTCTACACACAGGTGACCCACAGGTCCCAGCCCATCACACCACTCAAGAGACTTTGCTTTCCAAATATAGAATAAAGACACTTTGTGGTCTTTGGGTTTTGTTGTTGTTGTTGTTTTAGATTTTTCTTTTTTGATGTGGACCATTTTTAAAGTCTTTATTGAATTTATTACAGTGTCGCTTCTGTTTTCTGTTTTGGTTTTTTGGCCCCGAGGCATGTGGGATCTTAGCTCCCCTACCAGGGATCGAACCCGCACCCACTGCATTGGATGGTGAAGTCTTAACCCCTGGACCGCCAGGGAAGTCCCGGTCCTTGGGTTCTAAGTGACCTTCCCTGCTTTGGGCCCTGGAACCTCATCCTCAGAAGCCCATCAGACCCTGCTGGACCTGGTTCAAAAGAGCTTGGCAGTACGTTCTGTTAATCAGTGTTAAACCTGTGGGCTCCAGCCGTCTTTCCTGGTCCTATATACTGGTCTGGGTGTATTCCCACAATCCATGTCCCATTAATTAAATCAAATAAGGATAATAATAAAGTGTGTAGCTCAATGTGATGAAATGAGCGCAGGCTTGCAGACGTCCTCTCTGAAGCTCGTGAGCAGGTGTTATTTGTCCCCTCAGCACGGCCTCTCCTGGGGTGCTCTGAGGACTCCTCTCCACCTGCCCCCAGGTCCATCTCCGCCCCGCCCCCACTTCTCACATCACACAGACACTGGGGAGTCTGAGCCGTAGGGCAGGCAAGTGGATGGTAATCTGGGTTCCCTTTCCCCTTGCATCGCTATCGGCTGCAGCCAGTGGGCAGCACTGACGGGGCCTGGGGAGAGGAGACAGCGGGCCCCTGGCCTCTGTCCTGCTGAGCCTCAGACACCACTCCTTCCCCTTCACCATCAGGCCTGGAGGTGGAACTGCTCCCTGCTGTTGCCCATCCTGGGGGATTTCACCCTTTCTGGGTTCCCTCAACCAGGCCCTCGTCTTTGTAAAGAGTGCATTCACTAAGTTCTCTTCTGTGCTGTTGCTCTAGCAACCTGAGGGACACGGGTGTCATTTCTTCTCCACACAAGACGGCCCTAGGAGAACAAGATCATGGTGTCCTCCGCCCATGGGACCCAGGCTGGCAGACTGGCTCCGAGGTGGCAAGTGACCCCAGCAGGGCCAACAGAGGCTTGCCTGCAATTTGAGCGTGCTCCTTGGAGGGAGAGGGACTCTCTCCTTTTCGGATTCCAAGGTGTGAGGGTTTAGGCTTGGCTCTGCCAGTGGTCGGCTTCCCTGCCCTGCGGAGCGAGTCTGCCCGAGAATGAAGCTATGACTAGGCGGGAACAGAGCCCGGAGATGAGAAGTGTCTGTGACATGGTGTAAGCCTGTGGGTCCACACATGCCTAACGCCAGCCCCACCGTCGCGGCCACCCAGAGTCCGGCTCGCAGCTCTCCTGGACCCGCCCCAGCCAGAGGCCTCGCCGTCTGCTGGGATTTCTCCTCTGCTGCTTCAGGCTCAGCAGCGCTGTCCTAGGACGACTCATCAGCCCTGGTCCTAAGCATTCGTGGCCCCTGCCCTCCCAGGCTGCATATTGCAGGGAGGGAAATAGGTATTGGGGGGTCAACGTTTTCTTCCTAAAGCACAAAATGGCCAGCAGCGCTCTTGCTGCTGCTGGAGTGGCCACCGCTGGGGTTTTCGCCACGTTCCGACAAGGAGAATTTTCACCGGAATGTTAGACAGCTCGCAGTCCGGGCGCTGTCTTGCCTTTCTCCCCTCCCTCACATTGATCCAGACTGACCCGGACGCGTCCGTCCTTGCCCGCCTTCGCCAAATCAGCAGTGACTGTGCCGCCGCTGTGATGTTCATTGTCTCGGACAGTGACAGATGATGTCGCAGTTTCTGAGAAAATTAAGTCATCAACTCCCAGGCACCCCTGACATCATCAAAAAATGTCCAGGCTGGAGAGCCACAGGCCCTCAACTGATTGTTGGAAATAATGGGCAAAAGGCAGGCAATTATGTGTTGACATCGGGCTCTGCCGCCGTGAAGGGGTGGGGAGTTGTAATTCCTGCCCGTGGGTCATATCAAGATTTGGAACCAGAGCCCAATTTGAAATAACATAAACTAAAAGAATTGATTAGACCGGGTGTCATTTGGGGTGCATCTCTCTGAACTGCCCACAAATCCCTGCAGGTTATAATCTAATGCACAATAATTACACCCGCTTGCAGGCGGCCGCGTAGGGTGGACGACAAGTGGGTGATGGACACTTCCAGCCCTGTCTGGACTCACCCTCCCACACGTAAGACCTCTCATCTCCCGAGCTTTCAACACCAGTACATCATGCAAGCCGCAGCCGCCGGCACAGGTAGAGGCCCTCCATAATTAAGGCAGGTGATTATAACCAGAGGTGCCCATTGAACTCCCCTAGAGGCATGTCACAGAGGAGACAGCAGAGGTCTGGCTCCTGGGCACCAGCCCCAGAGTCCCAGGCAGCCCCAGGTGTAACAGACGACGCCGAGAGGGGACAGCAAAGTGAGGAGCAGGGCCCTGGGGCCCATCAGGACTGGGGTTTGCTCCAGCCCAGAAGCAGTGAGGCCAAAGGGCAGGAAGAGCCAGCCTGGCTTCCCAGAGCTGCTGCAGACCTTAACCCACACGCCCTTCGTGCAGGGACTCCATGCATAGTTCCCTGATTTTCAGGGGTGGAGGATTTCCACGTGGGTAGGGCAGCCACCTCCCCAGCCTGAAACTTAAGCCCCACTCGCCCCCCATATGCCTTTCCTCACCATGACTGTCCTCCCCTTGCTCTGCGTCGGGGGCCTGGCCTGGGCAAAGGCCTCCTGAAGGTCCCAAGACACACGGGTAACACGAGAACCTATGTGGGCCATCCCCACGGGCCTCCCAAGTTCATGCGCCTCCAGGTCACCACCCCTCCACACACGGGCACCCCGAAACACAGCTAGACTTCCCCAGGTCCCCACAGAGACTCTCCTATTCATTCACTTATTTAAGAAATACTTACAGAACCCAGTGTTGTGCCGCTTGCTTTCCCTGGCCCTCGGGATATAGGGATGAGCTACCATCCGGTCCAGGGTAAACACACAATAAATAAGACAATAGATACAAATGTCTGTTAGTTATGGTGACTTCGAGACACACCCCATGGTGAAGTGGTGCAGAGTAACAGAATTGGGTGCTACTTTGGCGTGTAGGTAATCAGCCTGTATTGATACTAATGAGTGGAACACATTCGTTTGTATGAATGTCCTGTTTCTTCTATTATATGTCAATTTATGAAACATAAGTATCTACTTGTTTCCACCTGTAAAAGCAGGAAATACACACAATAAATTTTGAGTCACTCCCAGAAAAGGTCATAAGTAGCCAGGGAGAGGAGGACAGAGCAGCACCGGCTGTCACATAAAAGGACCAGGTAAGAGAAGGTGCTCCAAATGGCCAATAGCCAAAAAAGTGGGCCGACCTCACTTCACACGAGGCAGAACTTTAGCGATCCCTGCCAGCTGTATTAAGATAGATGAGCTTCCCCCTAAATGCTCATACAGCAGAATACAGAGCAATGGTCAGGTAACACCAGTCATTAAAAAAAAGAAGAGAGGGCTTCCCTGGTGGCGCAGTGGTTGAGAGTCCGCCTGCCGATGCAGGGGACACGGGTTCGAGCCCTGGTCCGGGAAGATCCCACATGACGCGGAGCAGCTAAGCCCACGAGCCACAGCTACTGAGCCTGCGCTCTAGAGCCCGGCGAGCCACAGCTACTGAAGCCCACGCGCCTAGAGCCTGTGCTCCGCAACAAGAGAAGCCACCACAGTGAGAAGCCCATGCACCGCAACGAAGAGTAGCCCCCGCTCTCCACAACTAGAGAAAGCCCGTGTGCAGCAACGAAGACCCAACGCAGGCAAAAATAAATATATAAATAAATATCATTGATATTTAAAATCTAATGGCAACATACATTGATATTTAGTGTATACATACACATCTTTTCAAACTGTTGAATAAACGGTTAACATTTATCCTCAAAGTATAACAATGTGATGCTTTATGTTACAGAAAGAAAGAATTTGAGATTCAGATCTATATTCTGTAAAATGTATTACAAGTTTGCAAAACAGAACTTTGAGTGGCTGCCTCTGCAGAGAGGCCAAGTAAAGCAGGGGCTCCGCTTTACCACAGGGACGTAGAGGGGTTGCTGAGAGGAGACAGGAGGGAGGGTGGAGCGGGACCGGTATGGACAATGTCCCAACACGTAAAGGGGCAAGAGGGTCGCTGCGAGGGGTGACTGGCAAGTCTTGGAAACTCCTTGGGAATTGGGAACCCAATCCATGCTATTCTAGCAATTGACTTTCTAACTGGCATCCTGGGACATTTTCACACAAAATGATGCTGTCGAGCAAGAGTTCTTTACTGAGAAAGGGCATCCTTCAGGATGCAGCGTAACCATGGAAACCAAGGAGCGGTCCACATGAGGACCCCCTTCCAGGGTGGAATCAAGTTTAGGTTGCCACCTTCCCAAGCTTCATTTTCCCTAAACTCATCCTGTCTGCCCCCCACCTGCGGCTTTAAGTAAAAAAATCAAGAGATCCGCAAAGACCTCTTGCCCCACAAAGATCCAGATATACACAGAATGCTGAAGTCTCTCAGCGCCAAGGCATCTGAAAGGGTCAACACATACCAGAGAATCAGGAGGTGACGTGCCGGCCGTCCTGGTGGCAGCTGTCAGGGACGGAGGTAATGTCTCTTTTCAGGTCAGTACCTTCCCCACCTCCACCCCCTGCCTGGCAGGAACGGGGGAGCTTTCTCGGATTCATGCAGCGAGAACCAGCGCCCTGCCGCACACGGGTCAACTCCGCTCTTCTAGGGAGACCTCCTGCGGCGAGCACCACTTCCCAAGTGCTGCGATGCTCCTGCCTCCTTCCCATCTTTACTCAAGACCCCAGAGGTCTGGGCGGACCCCCACTCAGCTTAACCTGGCTCGTTCCTCTCGGTCGAGCTTGGCCTCACGTTCTCAGCTCCGAAGACCTCCTAGTTTAACACTGCACTTAGCGGGAGCTCAGCCCTGCCCTGAATATGGTGGGAAATACGAGGAGAGAGCAAGCTGGCGCCTTCAGGGACCCTATAGAGAAGATGAAGCCGACAAGAGAAAGTTCCTGGAGGCGGAGGTGTGCAACGTGTGCTCGCCTCGACCCCCACAGTTTAAGTTTAGGAAGGCTCCGTCCCAGGGCGTCCGTGGGGAGAGTCTTGTTGAAAGAGTCAGCTTGGAGCCACAGTGTGAAGGAAACAGAGAATGTGGAAAGGTGGAAATGACTCGTAGACAGCAGTTCAAAATACATCAGCTTATGCTTGTATGAACTCCTCAAGCTCTTTTCGCAGTAGAACGTAGCGGGTAAAGCACGCATTTTTGAGGCCGATGGACCTGATTTAGCATCTGGATTTGTCCACTTACACAAGTTTCTTAAACATCCATAAACTGCTTTTGGCCTCAGTGACATGGGAGTGATAACAGCATCTACCTTGTGCACATTTAAGAACCGCCAAAGCCCCACAAGCACCACACGCGCTCTGACCCACATCTTCCCGTCCTTGCTCCCCCCATCCCCACTCTCAGGCCAGGTCCCAGGTCCTCACGACCGGCACCAGCTCTCTGAGGCCCCGGCACCCAGCTCCACGGCTCCGACCCCCACCTTCACCCTCCCCACCCCCTTACCTGGGCACGCCCACTCCAGCAGCCCCTCAGCCCACGGAGACCGTCCGCCCTTCCATCCACCTACTCGTTCACTCTCCACCAGCCACCTCGTGTCTCACAGACCTCCTTCCACCATTACTATTCTTATTATTAATTTGACCCCAATGAAATTTCTGATATTCGACCATTTGACCTACAAAATGGCAATTTCATAAGGTTCAGACAAATCATACAAAGACGGCAATTTTCCAAGTAAGAACACCCCAGACCTTTGGATTCCCAGCTGCAGAGTCCTGGAAGATGGATTCAAAGGTATGAAACATGCCCACGGGCTGATGGCGCCCCTGTGGCTGCCGGTGCTGGGCAGCTAGAAGGGTCCAGGCCGGATTGATTTCCTATGAAAAGCGTGGCTGGCGAGTGTACTGCCCCTTTGCAGGCAAGGCACTCTCTTTCTAGACGGGTACTTGGGGTTCTCTGTGTCCTGGTGATGGTGATAGCATCAGTGTATAGTGGAAAGGGCGCTGGACGAAATTCGTGAGCCTGGGTCCTTAGTTCTGTCACAGCCCTGGTTCGCCACCCCATCCTAGACGTCCCCGAACTGACAGGGACGTCACTTCCTCTTGGCACGCCGCATGCCCATGGAGGCCCCCTGCAGGCCCTTTCTCTGAGCTTCTATGCCCCGTCCCTCCATCACCCCAGGTGACTCCCTCCACTTTGCCTCTGCGGTTTATCACAACCGGCATCTTAGCACCCCTTCCTGAGAAGAAAATGAACCTGCACGGGAGTTGACGTCACCATATGGCCAAAGCTGCAGGAGCCAACAGATGGAAACATGAAAAATAGAACCTGACTCCAGGGATTCCAGAGACAGCGGGACCCTCCTGGGGCCCCAGGGCCTTCATCTCATTCATCAGCAGGTCGGAGGCAGCCTGGTTGCATTCCTGGACGTCCCCTCACCATCTGGGTGACCTTGAGCAAGCTATTTATCCCCTCCAAGATTGGTTCTTCACCTGTAAAATATTAGCAACAGCAGTTTTTCTTCGGAAGGCGGCTGAGAGGATAAATGAGAAAAAACGCATGTGGTGCGTGTAGCACAGCGGCCACGTACGCTGCAAGGGCTCCACTTGTGACAAAGGACCGAATCACCAAACGCTGTGTGTGAAGCAGACCCACGGAAAGTGCCATGTAAGGCCTCTCACCCTGCATCCACGGGTGCAAACGCCCCTGCACTGCTCGCCAAGCTCCCTCCTGTGTCCTTGCTGACTGTCCGTCCACCCCTAACCCTGACCTCTGCATCTCCCGTGCTTGTGGCCGGCCCCACACTGCCCAGCCCTGGACGACGCACAGTCTGACCATTTGCTCTGCCTGATGCTTGCGGGGCAGGTGGCCGGGAGTAAAATTTATGGCTCCTCTTTAGGACTGAAGTATCGCTGAAAAGGAAGAATGCTATCAATGGGAAAGGTACTGCCACCCATTCCTAAAACGTCCATTTAGGTTTTCATGCATGTAGCAGGGCACATCAGACCCTGACGGCTTTAGCATTCCACCCTAACAAAATTCTTGGGAAGGACGATTTAGGATGTCTGCATAAATTGGTGTTTCTTAACCTTTTTTGGGTCCCAGACCTCTTTAAGAATCTAATGAAAGCTATGGATCCTCTACCTACAAAAACACCCCTCCCCACCCCCAAGGATTCCTGGAGAGCCGGCTGTCCCTCTGTATGGAGGGGAAGGCTCCAGGGGCAGACAGGTATGAGCTAGAGCCTCAGCACAGCCTTTCAAACTGGTTCGCAGGACATACTTGTTCTTGCTGCATCTTGGTTTCCTTATTTGTAAAATAGGGATAAAACCTGCTTTCAGAGGTGTACTAAAGATGAGATAAGGTCATGTCTGTGAATTCCCTGGCAGCCCAGTGGTTAGGACTCAGCCCTTTCACTGCAGAGGGCATGGGCTCAATCCCTGGTTGGAGAACTAAGATCCTGCAAGCCATGTGGTGAGGCCAAAAAATAAGTCATGTCTGCAAGACACCCAGCACATGGTAAGTGCAATGCATGCTACCTGTTATCATTTTCTGGAACAGCATTTTCCAAAGCATATTGTTCTCCAATAAATTACCAGGGATTAGACAGAAAAAGTTAGATAAAGAAAGAAAGGTGTTAAATAAAGAGACATTTGGGAAAGCTTTTTGCTAAATTTAAACGTATCAACCACCTTCTCTAGTTCTCAGAGGCTTTGGTTTGAAGTCATTGGTGTGATTCTCCAAGTGGAAGACGGAGGAGGTAGCAGTTTATCTGACCTTAGAATCTTGTCTCATGGTCCTCGTCTGGACAGAGTTTGGGGAATGTGACCCTGAGTGATAAGTGTCCCCACTAGACCGCCTGCTCTTGAGAGCAGGAGTTGTCATATTCACTGTTTGTTGTCATATTCACTGTTTGTGAAGAGTTAGCCAACTGACCAGTTAGAGGGAACAGTCTACGTAAGACACCTCACTTTTGACATCAATTGTAAATTTCGAGCTTCCCAAAATCACCTGCAGGTTTAATAATTCACTAGAAGGGCTCAGAGAACTCATAAACGCTGTTATGCTCACAGTTACAGTGTGTTACAGGGAAAGGCTACAGATTAACACCAGCCAAGGAAAAGGCACAAGGAAGAGTCCAGGAGAGGCCCAAGCTCAGAGCTTCCACTGTCCTCTCCCCATGAAGTCAGGACAGTGTGACCCTCACAGCGTCAATGTGCAACAGAGCTCACAGAATACAGTCAGCCAGGGAAGCTCAGCCAAACCCAGCGTTCAGAGCTCTTACTGAACAGTGGTGGGGCTCCATCACATAGGCACGATTAACTAATTGCCCACATGGCTAATTTCAGTCTCCAATCTCTGCGGAGATCTACCGCTACTACATGACCAAAGCCCCCACCCTAAATGTCATCGTCAGACTGTCCAGCATGACCAAGGTCCCAGGCAAATAGGCACTCCTATCAGGCAGGACACTCCAAGGGCTCTGAGATTACATCCCAGGAGCCAAGGGCAATGACCTGACCTCTTTTCTGGCAAGTGTCAACTCCTTACCACACACTGTTGTATCCCAGTGACTAGCACCTGATAGACCTTCAATGACACTTTTTGAATGGATGAATAAATGAAATACACTTGTGGAATCATGGGAGGTCATGTTAGTTCCAGCCTGTCGGACTTTCCTGATGGGCCTGTTGTCCCCAACACCCACTTCCAATGATAATTACCGAGTCATCTCTCTCTTGCACAACCTTACATGAATCCATAGCTGAGCGAACATGGCAAAATGTCAGATTCAGTATCTTTTCATGATTAAAAAAAAAACCCTCTTATAATTAGAAAAAAAGGAGAATTTCCTTAATCTGATAAGGAATAAATAGCTACAAAATATTTAAGAAAGAGTATACTTTATTAAGAGCTTTCCCTCAGAAATCAGAGATTAGATAGAGATGCTCACCCCTCACCATCACCACTCCTATTAACACCATACTAGAGGTTCTAGCCAGTGCAATAAGGCAAGAAAAGTTAATAAAAAGCATAAAAATGTAACACAAGAAACAGAATATTACTATTCACAAAGAACATAATTTTATATGCAGAAAATCCAAAAGAATTTACAATCTATTAGAATCAATAAGTGAATTTTGCAAGGTCACTAAATATAAGGCTAATATATAAAAATAAATTGTATTTTTATATACTAGTAAAAAGTAGAGAATAAATGTAAAACACACACACACACACACACACACACACACACACACCAGCATCAAAAACTTCAAATACCTATGAATAAATCTAACTATCTGCAATGAAAACTATCAGACATTTTTACTGAAATTAAGTAAGACCCAATGACTAGAGATATATGCCATGTTCATAGATTGGAAGACTCAATATTATGAATATCTCCCAAAATTGATTCATATTTCCATGCAATATCAATAAAACCCTAGCACTGTTTTTTTTTTTTTTTTTTGAAAGTTGACAAACTGATTCTAAAATATATTTCAAAATGTAAAAGACCAAAAATGGCCAAGGCAATCATTTGGGTCAAGAATTCAGACAGAGCACAACGGGCAGCTCACTTTGCCCCACAATGACTAGGTCTCAGCTGGAGTGGCCCAAACACCAGGGAACTGCCTGGAACAGCTGACTAGAGTCATCTCTCTGGGCCTCAGTTCTTGCTGTTGGCTATTTGCATCCCTTCTCCCCATGGGGACTCCGTGTGGCTCGCTTGAGCTCCCTCACAGCATGGTGGTCTCAGCAGTCAGACTCTTTACAAGGCAGCTGGCCTCCCCTAGCATGAAAGCAGATGCTGCTAACTGTCTTATGGCTGAGCCCACAAGCAACACAGCTATGCCCAACCTATTCTGTTGTCACGATGGCTCACAAGGCCTACTCGAATTCAAGGAGAGGAAAACTGGGACATGACCTCCACCTCTTGATGGGTGAAGTGTCGTGACATACATCTGCCATTGGCACATATATATGTGGTCACCTCTTTGAGACAAAGGTGACACCACAACACAGTGGTGAAAGGATGATCTTTTCAATAAATGATGCTGCTCAAATAGATATCCAAATACAAAGCAAAATGCATCTTGACACCTACATTATACAAGCCACACTCCAAAAAATCTATTCTGGGTGGACTGTAGATCTAAATATGAAAAATGAAATAATAAGGTTTTTAGAAGAAAACCTAGAGGATAATACCTTCATGCTGTTGGAATAGGCAGGTGTTTCTTAAACAGGACCCAAAAAGTACTAATCATAAAGAAAAAAGATGACAAATTGAACTATATTAAAATTAGGAACTTCTAGTTATAAAAAGACACTATTAAGAGAGAAAAAATGCAAGCCACAGAATGAGGGAGGTATTTGTAATACATAAAGTACTGCTATTGAAAACATATTTTTTAAAAACCTATAAATCAAATAGGAAATGACAGACAAACCAATAAATAATAGAAAAATAGAAACTTCACAAAAGAGTGTGAATGGCCAATACATATGAAAAAGTGCTCAATTTTGCTGGTCATCAAAGAAAAGCAAATTAAAACCACGAGATATCATTTCCCATGCAGCCAAGTGACAAAATGAAAAAGACAGAACGAGCATTAGCACCAACGTGAAGACTTGAGAACACGCACGCACTGCCAGTGGGTGTGAACTGGTACAATTACGTTGCAAAATTGTTTGGTGGAACATACACACATACCCTCTCTCCCAGCAGTTTCACTCCCAGGTATATACCCAACAGGAAAGTTCACATGTATGCACGAAAACACACAAAAAAAGAATTTCACAGCAGAACTATCCCCCAGAGCCCCAAACAGAAACAAATGAACACCTATAAGAAGAATGGATAAATGAATTGTGATACATCCGTGCCATGGTCTGCCACACAGCAGTGCCAACGGGTGAAATAGTGACATGCAACACGACGGGGTGAATCCCACAAACGTAGCGAGCGGCAGGAGCCAGGGTACTACGGACACATTCTGAGTCTACTTAGATCACGGTCAAGAATTAGGCGACGCTCCTCTGTGCTGCTGGAAGTCAGAACAGCGCCACCCCTGGCGGGGTCAGGTAACTGCTGAAAGGAACCAAGGCAGCTCCTGAGAAGTAAGCAATTTTTGTCTCTTTAGCCCAGAAGTGGTTACGTAATGTGTTCACTTTGTGAAAGTCATTGAGCTGTAAACCTATGACTTGTGTATTTTTCTGTATATGTGTTACATTTCATTTAAATTCAATATGATACAAGGGGAAAAGTTCACTTACTCAGATATTTGCTTACTCAAATTTCTCCATTTTTCACAATTAACTACCAATTAGGAGAGAGAAAAGGGGGCGAGGGTACTGGGCGAGTCCCAAAGAAAAAAGAGAAAGAGAAAAAAATTTAGAAATCAGGGTTTTTACTGAAAGCAATAAAACTAAGACAGAAAAGGAAAAGGAAGTAATGCTACATCCCCAATCGTTATTGTGATGAAATTAAGTTTTTGCAATTAGAGTTGAGAATCTCATTCTCATTATGTTTAGTATATAGGCCATGAAATCTCCCTTCCAGGACACAGGATAAATTGGAATTACTTTTAGCTCTTACAAGGGCTCCAACTTCAAACAAAATGTCAAGTTTAATGATTTCTACAACCACTAAGCTAGAAATCAATTTTTTAAACTCATTTATGGTGCCACAGCTAGGTCATCAAGTAGACATTCTGTATTTTCACAAGAAATTGCAGCTACCAGGTACGAGAGGTCTGATTTTCTGAAATCAGAAAAAACGGTACCAGTCTTTTCCCAGAGAAAAACGATAACTACATCTACTAGAAGAAAAAAAAACAAAACCTCTCCCTAGGAATAAATTGAGAAATTAAAATATAAGTAACTTCATGAATTAAAATGGATTTTCCTGGAGAAAAATTAAAACTGGATCCCTACCAGACCCTATGCGTGAAGGTGGACTTAGGTGACTGAAAAACTTAAATGTGAGAGAGAAAATTATAACATTCATGGTAGAAAATTCAGGATAATGTCTCTGTGACCTTGAAAGTAGGGAAGGACTTCTTAAACAAAACTTCTAAATGAAGAACCATGGGGCACAATAAAGGAAAAATTAAAAATAAATTAAAAATTTAAAACCAAAAAAACAAGAAAAACAAACCTCGTGAGGCACATGCACACAAAATATGCACTTGATTACATCAGAAGTAGGGGTTTCTCTTCAGCAGACGCCATGGGCACGGTCGGGGTAGACAGCAGGGATGGAGAAAGACTGTCCAAAACTGACAAACAATTCAAAAGCATTCTTGCACCAACAGGAAAGAGATGACAACAGAAAAATGGGTAAAGGGTCTTAGGCGAATTTACAGAAAGGAAATCCAAAGAGGCATTAAGGAAATAAACACTCACGTCATGACTAATCAGAGAAACACAAATTAAAACATCGTGATATCATTTGATTGGCACAAGCTAGAGATTTGGAAACGCCGAGTGTCGGCAGGCCCGAGGTGACGTAGGGCCCTCTGCAGCGCTGGTGGACGTGTAGCTGGGGGTCACCTGGCATTACTGGGTCAGGTTGGGTCTACATACCCTGGGACCCGGCAGTGACACTCCTGAGCGTACCCTCTGGAAAGCCGGGTGGCTGGTCCCATTCCTGCCCCCCGCTGCAGTGAGATTATGTATCCACACCCTGTCACCTCACCGCTTCCTGCCATTATGGGGGCAGTACACGCCCCACTCCATCCACGCTGGCTGGGCAGGTGACTCGCCCTGGCCTGTGGGATTTGAGAGACAGGACAAAAGCAGAGGCCTCAAACGTGCCTGAGTATTTTGTCTCCGCCTCTTGAGCTCCAACCGTTCATCATCAGAAGCACGTGCCCTGGGTGGACACTCTGGTCCAAGGAGAGGGAAGAGAGTCATGGAGCAGACCTGAGCCCAACCCACCCTGGAGCCCGGCCTCCCAGCCCTGCCACACCCAGCAGACCCCTCGCCAACCGCCAACCACAGACCTGTAAGAAGGAAAACTAAGTTCTCGTCGTTGTAGCACTGTGTTTAAGGACATTGCAGCAACAGCTGCTCCACGGGGACCGCAGGCAAGGGGTTCACTGCAGCATCGCTTGTGCTGAGCAGGTGCAGCGGGTTGAATGGTGTCCTCAAAAGGTGTGTCCACCCGGAATCTGCAAATGTGACCCTAATGGGAAAAAGGGTCTCGGCAGATGTAATTAAGGCTCTCGAGATGCGATCGTCCTGGATTGGGGGGAGGGGGTAAACCTAATGACAAATGTCCTTACAGGAGGAGAGACCCACAGGGAAGACAGCCGTGTGGCAATGGAGGCAGAGACTAGACCGATGCATCTCCAGGCCAGCGAACGCCAAGGCCTGCCGGGGACCGCCAGAAACTAAGAGAGGGGCCTGGGACAGACTCCCTCCCACAGCCTCTGGAGGGAGCCAGTCCTGCCAGCACCTTGCCTTTGAACTTCTAGATCCAGAACTGCAGAAGTGTTTGCATTTTAAGCCACCCAGTTTGTGGCACTTTGCCACAGCAGCTCCAGGCCACCCTGGATGAGGCGGTTGGTGCAAGAGGACCTCAAGGATCACTAGCCTGGTAAGGAAAACCAGACCTCCGCCCTGGTGCCAACAGCCTTCAGGTCAGGATGCAGGGGGCCCTCCTCTCGATGGGCTGGAGAAGGGGTATGTCGCCCCGGCCGGGGCCAGCTGCACAACAGATGTGATACGATGATGACATCTGAGATGGACAAAGGATGGAAGAGGGTCAGCAAGTGAAGACGACTGCCATCCCCGACCTAGCCCTGGGGTGAGGGTGCCGGCCCCTCAGACCAGGCAATGCGCGTGCAGAGCCGCGAGATGCAAAACGGAGGCCTCGGCCCTGGGTGACCGGTGCCCAGCTCTCACCTGGGAGAACTAGTAAGAACCTTCTAAAGCACCAGCGTGTTCCCGTTGTAAAACAAGTTGGGCCCTAAGTCACACCAGGGCCTTCAGAACTGAAGAATGATGGTTTGGGTGAAATAAAATCTGCCTGTAGCAGATCAATTAAAACTGAGTCATAGGGAATTCTCCCCAACTGTACAAATCAGTGAATGTATACTCTGCTAACTCCGGACTCTTCTCTGTAGGTTACACTGACTTTCTGGGTAGGAATTGCTTGATAACAGATTAAAAGTCTTCTGTTTGTGCCCTTTCTAAGGGAAACATTGGTTAAATTCTGAGAATAAAAAACAACATTCATGTTCATCAACAGGCCCTGTTTAAATACTACGTGGTCACAGCAGGGCAGTAAACACAGCCTGGGTGGATCTAAGGAGACGCTCCACTTCTTGGACAAGTCAAGAGGTTTTCCAGGGGGTCTGAGTCTCTTCAGGCTGCTATAACAAAACACCATAGACTTGGTGGTTTATAAACAGAAATCTCTTCCTCACAGTTCTGGAGGTTGAGAAGTCCAAGGTCACGGTGCTGGTCTGGTGAGAGCTCGCTTCCTAAGTGGCTGTTTTTTCCCTCCAGCCTCACAGGACAGAAAGGGGCAGGGAATGCTCTGGGGTCTCTTTTATAAGGACGCTCATCCACTGATGAGCGGGGGCGGGGGGGGGCTCCAGTGGATGCCCACTGGAGGGGGCTCCACCCTCACGACTCATCACGTCCCAAAGGACCCGGCTCGTAGCACCATCACAAGGGGCATGATGTTTCAACATATGAATTCTGGGGCAGCTGTAAGGCTGGCAGCTCGGCTCTCATGATTATTGCCTCATGTGCCGCCGTGAGAACCCACCTTCCTCGTAGGCTGGGCCCTCCCTGTGTGAGGCCCGGTCGCTGCTACTTTAATTAGCGTGTTCTGTATTTCCTCTGTCAAGGAAAAGGCTGTGTCTTTACAGAGCTGAAACAGAGGTGGAAACACACTTATTACGTTCATTAAAGTCATTATAGGTCGTGGGCTGGCTGAGGCTGGTCTAGCCAAGATTGCTCCTGACATCTTGACAGCTACAGCTGAGCTGGGTCAAATATTGCCATTTTATAGCTACAAGTACTTTTTTTCTCCAATCCAGACGTGGCTTCTTTAATTTATCTTTGTGTCTAGACCTCTCCTTTGGGAAAATTACATTAGTGGCCTTTTTTTCTCCTCCAGAAAGAAAGGTCCTATGAAGGAATTGCCAAATAGGCCTGCATAATTAGTCAAGCTTGTGCTGCGGGCCTATTTGCATCTCTGCAGACTGTTCCCTTTAGGAAAATGCTTCTTTCCTTCAGGAAAATGCTTTTTTTTTTTTTAAACTGGGTTTATGGCGCACTGTCCCTGAAATTTATCACTAGCTCTTGGGAGATGTGTGTGTTCATTCGGTCAGTGATCCCCTAGGAACCAGGCAGGAGGGCGTAAGCTGGCGGGAAGGTGTAGCAGTAAATCTGCACTTCCCTCATAGGGAGAGGAACCCCGGAGAAGATCAGTCTGGGAGTCGGGGCTCATGAAGCGAATCAGGGGTCATGAAGGTAGGGCCCTAATGCGTGACTAGCCTCCCTGGTGAAGGGGAGGCCTGACGGTCCAACGTCTGGCAAAGGGGCCCACCTGAAAACGGGATGAGGTCCCACCTGTACCCGGACGTGCTCAAAGTGCTGCCTCCCACGACGACAGACTAACACCCCCCCAACAGGGCATGAGGCGGGACTGAGGGAGGCAGATGTCCCCTGGAGGAGTCTGGGCTCGCGGCATCTTGCGACAGCCCCCCTCCCATCCAGCAGTTGCATATTCTCCCGAGTGGTCCAGGAAGGAAACTGGCTGCCGTGGTTTCCTGCCGCACAGAGATGTCCCCTTGGACACCGGAGGGTGACTCATGCTGGCGATGCGCTAGATGCAGAAGCCCTTGTCACTATTTTAGGCTTCCCCGGAGGAGGATAACCAAACCGGCCAGAAATAACACGTTCATTCACGTTTCAGCCATACATCTAAGAAATATGAATTGAGGAATTGCTATTAGTTCAAAATTCTCAAATAGACTTTGAGAGCATGAGTCAGAAAAGAAAAAAGAGTTTAACACCGTCAGGAAGAGAACGAGCAGGAAGGCAAAAGAGCTGGTCCAAGTGTTAAGGGACAGAGCTTCACAATCAACCAAGAAAGGGAGGCCTGGAGAGACGGCTCGGGAGGGTGTGACCGGGGAACCTCCTACAGGGTCTAAGGGTGCTCTGGGGTTGCCTTCTCCACAGGGCTACGAATACAACAACTAACCAGTGTGTGCAGGTTAACCTAACCCCACAGGGCTGTAAATGCTCGGCATTTCTAGGGCTTGTAGTTTTTAATCAAATATACAGAATGACAGTTACGCTGCCCAGGGGTGTGGGATGAGAGCTCATGGACGAACAGCAAGATCCCGTATTGCTCAAGCAGGCTTATTAGAAAACACTCCGCGTGGTACCAAAAATCAAGCAATTAAACAACATAAGCAATTGTTTTCCTGCAAGTCTGGGATGGTTTTCCTCCCCCCTCCTTTGCACTGGGCACTGAGGAGGGGGCCTGGGTTTGGAAGGTAAAGAAGGCCCTGTCTCTGCTTGGGGGAGCCCAGCGCATGTAGGAGACGCAGTAAGGAGCCGCATGTGAGGGAGGAGGAAGGAGGGAGGAGGGAGCTCAGAGGCTGGAGAGGTGCATCAGGTGACAGGTGGCTGAGCCTGAATTCCAGGCCGTCAGGACAGGGAGGCTCACAGAAACAGAAGTGGGGCTTCCCTGGTGGCACAGTGGTTGAGAGTCCGCCTGCCAATGCAGGGGACACGGGTTCGTGCCCCGGTCCGGGAAGATCCCACATGCCGTGGAGCGGCTGGGCCCGTGAGCCAAGGCCGCTGAGCCTGCGTGTCCGGAGCCTGTGCTCCGCAACGGGAGAGGCCACAACAGTGAGAGGCCTGCGTACCGCAAAAAACAAAAACAAAAACAAAAACAAAAAAACCCAGAAGGGGAGCACGTGCCAAGGCACATACAGGAAGCACAGAGGCAACACGGAGGCGTGCCAGAGCAGGGCTCCACTTGACCTGAGCTTAGGGTTCAGAGGGGGGGAGACACGGCCCAGTGGCTGACAACTCAAGCTCCGGGTCAGGCAGCTGGGGTCTGACCTAGACCTACTCCCCGCTGTGTGACTCTGAGTGAGAAGCTCATGCTTCTCAGGCGAGTGTCTGCGAGGCAGCCCCCAGCCTGAGCACAGACGCCCGGTGCCCCTAGGCCTCCAGTTCTCAAAACTCCCCGGTTCTGAGTCCAGCTGCCCTCAACAACGTTCTGATGATGCTTTGGGTATGCCTTTAGGGTGGGCCGGTTTTTATAGGGACTTCGAGCATTCTGCTGTTTCTCACTTTAATGTAACACATTCACTGGCGTTTGGTTTCCTACATCGGTCTCCCATGCTTGGCTAATGTGAGCTGTGATCTAGAGACAGAGCTCCTCCCCAGCCTGGACATAACCCTGTTTCTGGACATGCAAGTCTCCAGGTCTGACCTGGCTGGGATGTTTTCCCAAGGAATCAAGGGCTTCCCAGGAGGCCCCCCATCAGCTCTGCGCTGTCCTGGCTTTGCAACCTGCAGCCCAAGACGGGAGGCTGCAGGGCTCTCCTCACCTATTTCTAAGTGTGCAGCTACCAGCGGGAGAGGCCCCACTGAGGGTAGACTCCTGGGCAGTGCAGCTGCAGGAATGGGTTTGACCTCTAGGGTCAAACTTGAATGTGCGTCAGTGTCCCTGGCAGGGCTTGTTCAAACCTGATCACTGGGCCCCCTCGGGGTCCTGACTCAGCACTTCTCGGGGGGAGTCTGAAAATCTGCATTTTGAACGAGTTCTGCCCGGACTGTTCTAGGATTTATTTTATTCAAGGCAAGTAATTATAACTGGCATGTATGCAACTTACTGTGACTTTTCTGTATTATCTCACACTGTGGTCATGAACAAGGTTTGTAAAAGGGCAGGACTAGTAGAAGTCAGTGATAAGTTTGACATTTTGCTCCCTAACCTGAAGGAAAAGAAACCACGCTTGAAAGGAGAGAGGGGGGCTGGTCTGGAGAACCAGATGTGGAGCGAGGTTACTGAGAGCATGTGTGTCGGGGGTGGGGCGGGGATGAAATAAAAACTCCTATTTTAAGACAAGAAATTTTTAATGCAAAAGTCTTCTCTGTCTGCTTGGACCTCCTCCTTCCCCTCTACTGTGCACTGTGCATCTGCCTTATGCATCAAACAGAAATACCTGCTCAGCCATAAAGATCCATTTTTCTTCTTCTGGCACCAGCCTGTGTAACTCCTAAGAAGGTAGGAGTTTCCTTTCTCAATCCTGTAACAGGTCACGACGACCCACCACTCGCCTTGAATGGGTAGACATCTTTGGTGAACTTTATGTGCAACACCAATACATCACTTCCCTGAAAGAGAACAGACTGGTCAGATGATGCGGGGAGATACTGGGCCACACCTAGTGCAAGTTCTTAGCTTAAATACTTATGATCTTATTAGTTACCAGCTATATTACTTGTATTCTATTTTACATTTCTTGCATTACCAAATGTGTGACTGAGCCTCAGATAAAATCAATGATGTTTGGCAACTTGAAACAATTGATCAAATATATAATTCTTGTAAGGTCAATGACTGTAACGGTGTAACTCTAGATATGGGAAGAAACAACACAAGGGAATCATTTCCTGGACCATAACAGATTAGCAAGACTGGTGGTCCAGAAGCCTGTGGTTACTGTTAACAGGGCCTAATAACAGCACATTGAGGGGCCCATCAATGAAATCCTCGCCTGACCTGGGAACGAGCGTTCCTAGTGCCGAGGGACAAATTGGTCGTAAAATGCCTCCCACACCTTAGCTAAAATTAAGACCAAAAGGGAAGGGGTTGTAAAATAAAGAATGCTGCCCACCATCCAGTTCTACAAGCACCAAGCCATCAGCCACTGCAGTCGCTGACCTACAACACACCCTGAAAGGAGCTCAGGGCGGAGATCAGGAATGAGGCCCTTCGTGCTCTGGAAACTGACAAAAGTCTCAGATGGTTAGATATTTTCAGGAGAAAATGTTATGAACCCAGTTTCTTTCATCTTCCCATATTTAGAAAAGCACTAAACCATTAACTAAAATATCTGTTCCCTACGAATAGCAGTGACCAAGATGAGTGCTCGATCGTATGTACCCTTCCCCAGAATCACACATGTACTGACCTGCCCCGCACTGCCTCTTCAGAGCCGTCCTCAGAGCTCTCTAAGAAACTGTCTCCTGGGTTATAATCCTCAGGTTGGCTCAAATAAAAATTTTCCATTTTTTCTTAGATTGACCATTGATCCTTTTTATTTTTATTTATTTTTTGTCAACAGGGGCTAGAGGCAAAGAGGCTGAGAACACTCACGGGAGAATGGGAGCTCGGGGGCCAGACAACCCAGCCGATGCCTGACTCTGCGTGATCCTGAGCAAGTCTTAACCTCAGTTGCTATAAAATGGGGCAACTGCCTCTGTTATGGACTGAACTGTGTTCTCCAAAATTCTTCTGTTGAAGCCCTAACCCCCAGTGTGACTGTATTTGGAGATGAAGCCTTTAGGGTGGTAATTCAGGTTAAATGGGGTCGTAGGGGTGGTGGACCCTTGTAAGAAGAAACACCAGGGAACCCTCTCTGGATGCACGCAGAGAAGAGGCTGTGTGGGCAGACAGCGAGAAGGCACCCTCTGCGAGCCAGCTGGAGAGGTCTCACCCGGACCCACACTGACGGCACCTTGATCTTGGACTTCCAGCTCCAGGGCTGTGAATCCTCTGGTCCGTGGTACTTTGTCCTGGTCGCCTGAGCTGACCGAGACGGCCACCAGCTCTGCAGTCCTGCCGTTCAGCTTGGAGCTCAGCACGTCACAGTCACCACAGCAGGTGGTTTAAGGACACAGATCTGCCAGCTCACGCAGTCACCACGGTGATCTGGGAACTGGAATGAACACACACACATCACTACTTTTCCCTCTCTCCTTCTCCACACATCCCTTCCCTCCCCCAGAAGTGTGCACAGAAATTCAAGCAGCGCATTCAGAGCCTGGTTTCGGGAAGGTTTTGAATCCTGGGCAGGACCCTGCACTCCCAGGCGTGGCCGCTGGGTGGCACCCCGCACGCGACAAGGTGGCTCTCAGAGGCCGGCCTGGACCGAGGCCAGTGAGGCCGAACCCAATTCTTCCTTTTAATCAAGTCAGCTTGAAAGATGGAGGCGGCATGAGTTATTTTTGCTTTAAACGCACCAGGACTGGTAGGACTGGTAGGACTACATTTCCCTTTAACGGGTGAAAATTTAGTAACTGAATTGAGATGTGTTTTATCTGTAAAACACACACCAATTCTGAAGACGTAACATCAGAAAAAAAGTGAACTAGTATTAATACATTTTTATACTGACTACACATTGAAAGGGTATTTGGTTACATTGGATTACAAAAGACACCGGCAATTTCCCTTGTTTCTTGTGACCCCTTTCATGTAGCTACAAGCACATTTAAATTACACATGCAGCCCACAGTGCATTTCTGTGGGAGCTCAGACCTGGGGCTGCCCGGGACCCCGGGGTCGCCTCCCCCCTTCCTGCTGACATGGGCCACAGCTGGGAGCACATGAAGTCTGGACCGCGAACGGCCTTCTCTTGGTGCTGGGGGAGAAAACCGAGGTCCAGAGGAGCCATGTGCCAGGCTTGGGGCACGGGGTCAGGGTCAGACTTACCAGTTTTACGAGGCTCCGCTTAACCAAGGATTCATCTGGGGCCTCTGGTTATGGGCTGGGTCTTTCATCAATTCGACCAGCATTGACTGAGCAGCGAGGGCACTGGCCTGTGTGGGAGCCACGACAGGAATGAAGGACCCTGTGCTAGTGCGTAGACCCAGAGGGACAGGGAGGGAAGGGAGCGGGTCGTGGGCAGCAGCAAACGCCTGATCTGCAGGTGGGGACTTAAAACTTGGGCTGGCACATGACACTGGGTGCAGGCTCGCAGCCTCAGAACGCACCTGGTCCTGCTGCTGTGGGAGACAGCCCTGTCTGGGAGATCAGACGAGATACAGATATTGATACAGAGGTAGATACAGATATTGATACAGAGATAGATACCGAGATACAGAGACAGATAATACCGAGATACAGAGATAGATACAGATATTGACACAGAGATACAGATATTGATATATAGTTACAGAGATAGATACAGATATTGATACAGATAGATACAGATATAGATAAAGAGATAGATACCAATATAGATACAGAGGTAGATATAGAGATACCGAGATAGATACAGAGACAGATACCGATATAGATACAGAGATAGATACAGATATTGATACAGAGATAGATACAGATATTGATATAGAGATAGTTACAGAGATAGATACAGATATTGATACAGATATAGATACAGAGATAGACAGAGAGATACAGATATTGATACAGAATAGATACAAAGATAGATACAGATATTGATGCAGAGATAGATACAGAGATAGATACTGATATAGATACAGAGGTAGATGGAGAGATACCGACATAGATACAGAGATAGATACAGATATAGATACAGAGATAGATACAGATATTGATGCAGATATAGATACAGAGATAGATACCGATAGAGGTACAGAGATAGATCTATCTATATATATATCTAGCTAGCTGGCTATATAGAGAGAGGGTGAGAGAGAGACAGAGACAGAGAGATTTAGCTTAAGGAGTTGGCCCACATGATTGTCAGGGTGCAAGTCTGAAATCTGCAGGGCAGCCTGGCAGGCTGAAGTCCAGGGAAGAGCTGATGCTGCAGCTCGAGCCTGAGGCAGAACTCCCCTTTCTTCAGGGAACCTCACCCTTTTTCCTTTTAAGACCTTCAACTGATTGGGTGAGGCCCACCCACGCTATGGAGAGCAATCTGGCTTTACTCAGAATGTATTGATTTAAATGTTAATCTCATCTAAAATAGACCTTCACAGCAACATCTGGACTGGCATTTAACCAATTATCTGGGTACTGGGGCCCAGACAAGTTGACACATAAAACTCACCATCAAACCACCCTGACATCCAGGAAATGAAGAGCTAACGCTGGCTGCCTCAAGGCTGTAGGTGAGTTCTTTCTGGTTGGCTGGTGCTTCCCCCGCCTAGGCATCCTTGAGTGTTTGGAATGTCAGCCCTGGGCTAGGGCCCCCTGGGGGATGTCCTCTGGTCCCCACCCTGCTCTACCTTTCTGAATTCTGCTCCTTAGAGACCAGCTCCATTTCTCCTCCTGAAGGAAGGCCTCCTAAGCCCCCGAGCCTCCACTGTCACCTCCTTCTCTGAATTCTGAGCTCCAGCTGCCTGCACCACTGGCTCAAAACAGTTCACGTGGTTCCTGAAACATGTTTTGCACGGTTTAAGTTTGGGGTGCTGTGTCCACGGGCCCAGCTAGATCACACAGTCCCTAAAGTCAGGGGCTACACCCCCCATAACCAGTTCTGTCACAACTGTGTCCAGCAACAGCATCCATCAGATGTCCTCCATCCAACTCCTGGCGCTGCTTGAGAAAGACTTGCTTTTTCTTCCCTCTAGCAGTTTCTTCTCGCCCACGAGACGTTTATGCTTCTCCAATCTGGGGACGAGCTTAGGTTCACCTCTCGGCCGCTCTCCGTGGACCTGTAAATGTCACCTGTCTCTCCCGGTACTCTTTATCATTCTGGATGAAAAGTTTTTCCCGTTTTCCTCCCTCCTCATCTACACGTCCCTGTCGGCTGGTTATCCGTTCCCGTGATAATGTGGCCATAATATTCTCAGACATTAAGCTCAAGCTCACCTCAGGGATTAGTTTTCTCTCTGGATTCAGTTAACAGCCTAAGCCAGTCCACATGGCCAAGTATAATCTGAAAAAGTTAATGAAGACTCTCATACAAATATGGGATGAACACCTGCCAAAGATTTGTTGAACTCAGCCTGGGGGCCAGCAACATGGTAAAGCTGGTTCAATGAGCAGCGGAGAACAGGGTTTTATACCATGCGGTGGGGCTGAAGTTTCTTCTAAGTCAGAGGCAAAGGTGACCACTGTCCTCCAGGGAAATAGAACTGCAGCCTTTGGGTCATCTTCTCCACCAGACAGAAATCATTTGCATCTCCACTGATTTAAAAAATCCATAAATTAACATGTAATGTCACAGAGGGTGAGCGCAAGTCAAATTCACATGCAGCCCCGGATGACTGAGGATCTCAGCTCAGCAACAAGGCAAATGGGGCAGCACATCTTTTCGATTTCACACCGGAGCCTTGTCTGTGGCTGTATGTTATGGCAGCCACAGGACACTAATATGCTCGCTCAGTGTCTGGGATCTCAGCTGCGTGAGCTGGAGCCATGGGGGGCTGGCTGCGCACTCCCTCTCTCCCTGGGGCTAGCTTGCACTCCCTCCCAGCATGGTGGTCTCAGCGTGGCCAGGTTTCATCCAGGTGCTGATCTCCAAGAGGGGATCCCGTGTCACTGAAGGAAGAAGTTACACATCATCCCTCCCACCCCAGAGCAGGTTACAGGGCCAGCCCGGACACAGAGGGTGGGAAATAGATCTCACTCTCCATGGAAGGGGGTAAAGAGTCTCCCAGAGGGTTCCGTGTGGCTGCTCTGTGCCTGCAGGCGGGCCCACCAGCAATCATGCCGTGCCCTCCTACAGCCTTCCAGCCAGCAGACCGACCTCAACTCTGAAGCCACGGGCCAAGTTTTAAGAGCCCAGGACCCTTGAAGGACACAGATGCACTGAACAAGCTCTAAGTCTAGAGGGAAGATTAGCAAATACGTACAATTATGTTCTTTCAGGTATTTTCTTTTAATATACAAACTTTACTAATTTCCTGAGGAGGAAATAAAAAAAGATGCTGCAGTGATACCGTGTCCACAGAAAATCTTCGACAACTGAACAAGGAGACAGACTAACAGACGTCAGGGCGGCGAGCTCTGAACTGTGGGGTGAAGGAGGCAAGAGGCCATGCTGCCCACCCTCCTTCCCCCCATCCTCGCTCCCTCCCATCGGTCCCGGGTCCCCCACCCCAGAGCGCCCAGGGCGGGCGGGCTCTGCCGCTCCACAGAGGAATGAGCACGGAGCCCGTTAATCACAGTGTCCTTGGCTCACAAGGAGCTTGGTCGTACTGAACCCAGTTTGGGTCTCAGTGAACCTCGTCCACCTTGGATGCCCCAGGAAACCTAAGTCCCTGCAGAGCAAGGCTGTCCGTGATCAGAAAGTCTGGGCGCCCTTTTTAGAATTAACTCCCGGGCCACAGAGTTGAGCGTCTTCGCCCACACAGCAGTTTTATCATTTCATAAGTGACCAGCTGACCCGATTTGTCCCCAGCACCTGTGAGGAAGGTGGTGTGGACCCATCCAAGGCTCTTAAAGGTGCGCAAGCCGACCTTCAGAGAGGCCAGCTGCTCTGCCCGGTTTTCTCAGCCGGAAACGGTCTGGAGGGCCGTCTCCATCTGCCCTGGAGAAGCAAATATGACCCAGAAGGTGGAGTTCCAGAGCCAGGCTGTCTGTCTTTGCTCCCACGTCTGTCCTACACTGTCGCGGGTGAGGGTGAAGCAAGCCGGGCTGCTCCCGTTTCCCTGCCATGGGGCCAGCGGCTCAGCAGACCAGGCAGCACGACGGAGGCTGCAGCTTGAATGCAGCAAGATGTCTGGTGAGTCACGAAGCCCGGTGGACAGTGTGGAAGCAGGAACATCACGGTGACCCACAGCACCTGCCCTGAGCCAGCACCGGGCAGGCCGGCGGTCCCCAAGCAAGGCAGTTTTGTGTCCCTGGGGACACTCTGGATTGTCCCGACTGGAGGAGGGGGGGCGCTGCTGGCGCCTGGTGGGTGGAGGCCAGGGAGCCACCGGGTCCTCCCGTGACCACCCAGCCCTGTCCTCAGTGCCAAGGCCAAGAAAGCCAGGTGCAGGTGCTTACCTGCTATTACACAGGTAACCGCATACACCCCTGGGAGCAGACACTACAATCAGGCCTTAATTAACCTCCGGGCTACACACTCAGTGAGCGTCTCACTTACGGGAGTGAACCGGCAAGACGGGTCGGCAGGTTGGCGCAGAAGGTACCAGATTTAATCAGACGCTTGTGTTGGCTGAATCATTGCAACCCAAGTAGGACCAATAAGCTCAGGTAAGTGATGACTGTCAACCCAGACTGAAGGCCCCGCCGCTCGGAACTCCGTCCTGGGCCCTGCAGCGCCCAGAATTTTATCAATAATCTGGACAAAGACGCAGTGGTAAAGTTAATGAAATTGTCCAATTGAACAAAGCTTGGAGAGACACCTGAAATAGAGAAAGGCCCCTAAGGTGGAAATCCGCAGGGACAAACGCGAAGTTCTCTGTTGGGAGCAGAGCACCCCAGGTTTGCGTCAACAAAGCTCCCGGGGTAGCCTTCCTGACCCTTCACCCACGAAACGGCCAATGTAGTGGGAAGGCAAGTGGGGACGGCAGGCGCAGCTGTGTGCACATACCAACACGTGACTGTGGCGCGTGCTTTACACCGCGCGTCACCTGCACTTTCTTGTCTGATCTAAGCCTAACACCAGTGGACAAGGGGTGGCCAGAGGTACAATTAAACCCATTTCTACACGTGGGGTTCAGAGAGGCCGCGTGACTGCTAGTCATAGCAGAGCTGGGTTTGGAAACCAGGTGTTTTTTCCAAATCCGCCTTCTTCTCGCTTTGGCCAGGGCCCCGGGAGGGGCTGGACGCCACGGGCTGCGGGTAGAGGGAGCTGTCCCCAGTGCCTCAGGCCCGAACCTTCGTGGAATATGTGCCCAGATACAAAGGGAAACTCCTCTAGGCGTCCAGACAAAAGATAAGGGAAAGAAAATCAGACTTTGTCACTTCCGTAGGCCTAGCCACATTCCATACACTGGCCACTGCACAAGGAAATCCCACAGGGGATGAAGACCATGAGATGGGGGCTGCGGGGCCTTTGTGGAGGCTGTGGCTGCACGATCGGGAAGCAAATCCAGCTCCATGGTTCTAGTCAAGAGATTCACCCAGAATTCACCCAGGTATTTAAACGGAAAAAAATCAAAGTATAGGCAAAGGCATACCCACCCACAAAAAGGCTGAGGTCTCAGTCTTAATGTGAAACAAGGTAGTTTTGCAGCCAAAACACATGCAATGAGGTAAGGCAAAGGCACTTTGAGCCCTTTAGCATCATGATTTACAGTAAAGATGTAGCGGTTGTGAATATTAATACCCTAAATATTATTGTAAGACTTTCAAAAAGCAGCAATTACAGAGGATACAAGGAAAATAGGCGGAAACACAGGGTTTATAGGAGACTTTGTTTGTTCCCTTTTTGTGATCCACTTTTCCCGCCTCCTTTGAGTTATTTAAATTTTTTTTAGTATTCCATTTTAGATGATCTATTGTCTTTTTGGCTGTATCTTTTTGCTATTAGCAGTTGCTCTAGCGATTACAGTATGCTTACCTAACATCTCACATCTGCTTACAGGTAATGTTTTACCATCTCAAGTTAACTGTGGAAGCCTCACAACCATATTGTTCCCTTTATCCTCCCCTGCTATGTTTCAGTTGTCAGATGTGTCACATCTCCAAAGTTAATAAACCCAGAAGATGCTATAATCTTGCTTTCAACAGTCACATACATTTTAAAGAATTTAAGAGGAGGAAAAGAGTCTATCATAGTTTCCCAGCTTTTACCATTATTCACAAAAATTGGCAAATTTATAAGCCACAATTTCAGTTAATTTCAAAGAGGAGAAACAATGCAGAAAATGTTTCTAATTATAGTGAAATACAACTAGAGGTTGACAAAAATCACAAAAACCAAAAAAGGCCTTCACCTAGAAATTTTATAATTCCCTATTAATCAACTTCTGAGCCAGAAGGAAATACAAAGTGAAATTATAGAATTTCTGGGAAACAACAGTGAAAATATTAGATGAAATTTCTGTAGCCAAAGCATGTTCATCGGCTTAAATATTTACATCGGTAGAAAAGAAATTATATATATGCATCATCTCACTCAAAAAGTTGGAAAAAGAGAGATAAAATAAACTGAAGCAGGGACTTCCCTGGTGGTCCCGTGGTTAAGACTCCGCACGTCCACTGCAGGGGGCACAGGTTCGATCCCTGGCTGGGGAACTAAGATCCCGCATACCGAGTTGGGTGGCCAAAAAAAAAGAAAACTGAAGCAAAGCAGAAGGAGGATCAGTAAGGATAACAGAAAATAATGAGCTATAAAATAGTGTAGTAGCTGAATTTACGAGTAAATTAAAAAGCTGGGTGCTTCCCTGGTGGCGCAGTGGCTGAGAGTCCGCCTGCCGATGCAGGGGACGCGGGTTCGTGCCCCGGTCCGGGAGGATCCCACGTGCCGCGGAGCGGCTGGGCCCGTGAGCCATGGCCGCTGAGCCTGCGCGTCCGGAGCCTGTGCTCTGCAACGGGAGAGGCCACAGCAGCGAGAGGCCCGCGTACTGCAAAAACAACAACAAAAAGATGCTGGTTAATTCCTAATCAAAGAAAAAGGGAGAAGACTTAAAAACACTAACCAAGAAATGACAAAGGGGATGTAACCCCCAGGTGGTGTGCTAAGGGCTTCCCACACACTATTGCACAGACTCTCACAATAACCCTGTAACAGTAGCCGTCGGCATCATTATTTTTATGTTTACCGCCATTTACAAGTGAGACACTGTGGCCCTGAGAGGTCTTGGGCTCACGTTGGTCTCCAGCTCCAGCTCTGGGTGGAGCTGAAAACCCCAGCCCCGCGCTGGCGCCGTGATGCTGTGATGCTAGTCTCCTGTCCTAATGGTGCTGATGGGTTGGGTGTAGGAGCCGATGCAGACCATTTTGATCTGGCATCGTTCCTGCCTCTTAGTGAAATCAGCGCGGCATTTCCCACTGTCTGTGACCTGGACCACTTTCATCTGAGAGTGTTCACAGCATCCATCAGGAGGCAGACACTGACTCATCTTTCATGGTTCCAAATACACAGCCTACTTCTTCCTCATGCAGGAAAGCAGTCTGCAAGCAGGAGGACACGGTATCTAATATTCTTAGTCCGTTTTCACTTAGTTGCTTGAGCTAGAGCAGAGGAAACTGTGGTCTAGAAAAAATTAAATACATGAATGCCCTTTGATCTTTGTTGCCGGCCGCCCGATGAGGCTGGGGTAGGGTGCCAGTCAGACTGACAGCCCTTCACGCCCCTTCAGCTCCCTTCAGTGTCGACAACAGATTCTAACTGAGGGCTCCCTTCGTGCTCAGGAGAGAAAACAGCCTGCTCATGGCTCCAGGACGACATCCCTTCCTGGGGGAGACCTCAGGAAGGATGGAACCGACACAGAGAGACTGTCATATGTCAACCCACCCATTTTATAGATGAGGAAGTGAAGGCCCTTTTCTCATACAAGGACCCACAGATCGCTGTTGGTTGGGTGGTGGTTCTTTTGTCTGTACTTTTTCCCAAAACCACTATTTCCAGGTTGTCTTTCCAGGCTGAATCCGGTAACGGTTCCCTCCTGTGGTGTCAGACAAAGTTGCCCACAACTTGCCAGTTAGACAGGCTCATCTCCTCTTGTGAGTCTGGGGACCTGGTTGAGTTCCGGTTCTGCCAACAGCAGGGAAATGGGCTCTGGACAGCAAGCTGAGGTAACTTCTCTTCCCAAAGCCTGCCCCCATCCCCAGGTCCTTCCCCAGCTCAGGTCTGGGGCACCCTTGAGCTTTCTCCTGCCCTTCCAGCAAAAGCTGTCACGCGGAAAGGCTTTGACCGCAGCGCCTCACCTGCTGGGCCTCTTGCCTCCCTGAGCTGGGAACGGTCCCACCTCCAGGTAGGGCGGTGTAGGCCGGGGTTAGACGGGGGCTTCCTGACCCTTATCCCTTGCTCCTGCAGCGGGAGGAGGCTTCCACAAGCCAGTAGTTCTCGACCAGGGGACATTCCACAATCCTGGGGACAGTTTTTGTTGTGACAACTGGAGGGCAGTCTGCTACTGACACGCAGCAGGGAGAGGCCAGGGATGCTGTTAACATCCAGCCGTGCACAGGTGTCCCACGGCAGAACCACCTGCTGCAAACTTTCAACAGTGCTGAGGACGGGACAGCGTGTCCAGGTCTCCCCGTCCCACACACTCATACTCTCAGGCTCAGGTGGCACCCAGACTGAGGAACAAACTTTCAAAGAAATAGCCGTAAGTGACAGTTTTCTCATCCACAAAGTCCGAGATGATAACACCAAGCCAACAGGAGTGCTGTGAGGGCTGAGGCTGCTGAAACCTGCTCTGAGACGAGCACCGCCAGGGCCCCAGCCTCTCCCTGCAGCCTGGGAAGACCTATGTCTCTGGAGAGAGAGCAGGCATCTCCGTGGGCTTCGTCCCCGAGGGCTGCATCCAGGTCCTTCTCCGCCTCTCAGGGGTGATGACCCAGAGCCCGGTTGATAGCTGATCCGCTCTGTCTGTACCGCCCTGGGTGGTTTCCTTTCTTCCTGGAGGGTGCTGGCTTGGAGTTAGGTGTTCTCTACGGTCACCCATGAGTCCAGACTCATATTCAGGTATGAGCCTCAGGTTTCTCTGGGGCACAGCTCGACATCATCCCAAAGGGCAAGAAAATGAAACAGGAGGAAACCGCTCTAGACATTCGGGCGTAACTTCCCCGGCTCAGCTCTTCTCTGCCGCCGGGGGTTCCATCTCCCCGTCAGGCCAGTAAAATGCAGGCTGCAGACGTGAGAGGTGGTCCGGGGGTCTGCATCTTTAACCAGCGCCGTGCATTATTCTAAAGCAGACGCTACAGAACCACCTTTCAGAAGCTCCACACTGAAAGCTGTGAGGAGGCGACTGCCTCCCAGCCAGGTGGAGGGTCCTCACCGGGAACGGAACTAGGCAGAAACTTCATCTTGGACCCGCAGAGTCTCCGGAACTGCGAGAAGGTACATTTCTGTTGTTCACGCCGCCCGTGTTCTGTCACGTGGCCTCAGCTAAGATGGCTTCTACCCCGCCTGGGATAAATCCAGAGGTTGTTCCGTGGTCACCTCTTCAGATGCGTGTCCGCCTCAGCCCCTGCCATGCTGCCTCCTTCGTGGTCCTCAAGCAGACTGGCTCGTCCCTGCCCACAGGCTCCTCCCACAACTGGGCCACCAACACGGCCGGCAGACAGCCCCTCTCTGACGCTCAATTTAGAATCTTTCTCCTGTCGCCTTGGGTTCGCCTCTGCCATCTTTATCACCGCCTAAAGTCACGCCGGAGGTTCACTCACGAACCTACGTAAGAGCTTCCCTCTTGGGACGGAGCCCCGCCCCGTCCCAAGAGGGAAGCTCTGGGTGGACACGGCGCCCCTTCCCGGGCCCAGGTGCCAGGGACATAGTTGGAGCTCAAAAATACAGGTCCGTAAGTTCCTCAAGAGCTGAGATGTTGCAAGTGATGCAGAATTTATACCAATACGTAGAAGTGCTGTCACTCAACAGCTGTGACATCCCTACCGTAGAAGGAAGCTCCCACACAGTGGTTGGGCCCCTGGGGCTTCAAGGCCTCCTCCAGGCCCGTGAGGTCAGAGCCATTTTCATGAGGCGAAGACGTTTTTGTCCTTTCCATCCTCTTGTTCTTTCCATTTACTCTAGAGTGTCCGGTGGAGCTTTCCAGAGGCTACACGACGTGTGACGTCCCAGCAGATGGGAGACAGAACAGACAGGAGAACGCAGACATTAAGGCAATTTGAGACGATATAAAACAATGCCACTCATCTCGCTGACTTTGTTCTGGAATAGATTCTTTTTCATACCAATGTTTGGTTTGTGTTTTTGTTTTTTTGCTTGTTTTTTTTTTTTGCGGTACGCGGGCCTCTCACTGCTGTGGCCTCTCCCTTTGCGGAGCACAGGCTCCGGACGCGCAGGCTCAGCGGCCATGGCTCACGGGCCCAGCCGCTCTGCGGCATGTGGGATCTTCCCGGACCGGGGCACGAACCCGCATCCCCTGCATCGGCAGGTGGACTCTCAACCACTGCGCCACCAGGGAAGCCCCCAATGTGTTCTTTATATTAACATGTGATGGGTCTGTTTTTATTTTTCAATGAATGAATGTATTTTAGTTTCTCAGTTTTCGTTTCTATTATGATGTAATCATATCAACAGATGTAATCCATGACAACAATATCTCTTGGGGGTCCTCAATGACTTTAGAAGAGTGTGCCAGGGTCCTGAGACCAAAAGTTTGAGAAATGCCGCCATGGAATACTCTGCAGCAATGACAAGACCGAATAGATTGTTCTGTTTTATTAATCTGAAAGCTCTCCACCTCTTCCTGTTACATAAGGTCTATAGCCTGAGCCCATTTATATAATAGTAATTTGTTTAGCTGTAATGATACACGTAGGTATCTTCGCAGCAAAATGTCTGGTGGGAAAACTGGCCGTCGTTCATGGTGGCCACTTCTGGGAGGACAGCAGACAGAAGGTGCGGAAGAGGACTTTTATTTTTTCCTATGTCTGTTTGTACTTTATGAATTGCTGTGCTGTGGGACTTATTTATTACACCAGCTTTGTAAATTAAAGGACGGAAAGGAGGCAGAAGCCGGGAGAGGCTGGGCTGGTCAGCAGGGGAGCCTCGCAGGGAGGTGGAGAGGCCCCGCAGACCAGGGTGCGGGGCCACCCCTTCATTACGGAACAATGTCAACATCACAGCAGGGTGGGGAATTAATGGGTACGACTGCCCAACTTGAACTCTTGGCTTCTTTCCCAGATAATATTTTCTTAATCCTTTACACCTGCTGCGGCTACCGTTTCTAAGCAAACAGTCAACACCACTCTTATCCCAGCAGAGACTATTCCCTGGGGTTGAGAAGCCCGGAGAGCAGGGATTGCCCCTCGCTGAACACGCCACGCAGGTGCTGGTGACAAGACCGGGCTGGCAGGTGTGTACTAGGTACATTTCTGGCTGGAATCTTATCTCCTCTCAGGTGAATCTCAGCAAAAATGTGACAGTTTCCTGGTTTGCTCTGTGTGGGCCACGCAGCCTCAGCTCCGGACCCCGTGGTTGGTGCCAACGCTCCCTTTTGACTGAGATCTCCGGCCAGCACTCGGGTTTGGTGCCTCCAGAAATGGAGTATCTTGGGGTCTTCGTGCGTTGCTGGAACGGCCGGCACTCCTGATGAAGACGTGGGGAATTTGTGGATGTGCTTAAGCACATGTATCCCAACTGCAGTTTCAGGCTATATTGTCCCTAGAGGTAAATATTGATTTGGTATTTAAGCTCCATCAATATTTACCTCTTAGGTCAATAAAGCTTGATGTTTATCTCAATTGATGCTGATATCTGCTTAGAGTTTATCCTAGTCCTGACCTTTCATCCAGGAGCTGGGGGACAGAAGGGGCTGCTTGGACGGAATGATCAAGACTGCTGGCTTGGACTGCATCTTCCCGGCTTCACGTCTCTGGGCCCCGTTCCCCGGTGGCTGAGAGGCCCCTTCACCTGCATGTGATGGCCTCTCGCTGCAGTGAGGAGCCGGTAGGCCGTTGCCCCAGGTTTGTGGGTTTTACATTTGGATGGACTAAAAAATTGTCTGAACTGATTTCACTGGGACTGCTTGGAAGCAAATTTCTGGGGAAAGTTACAAAAACAAGCAGATGGCCTTAAAACTGGGACCAGGGACATGAGGATTCTGGTTCCCACAGGTGGGCCCACTGGAGAGCGGGGGAGGGTCCCTGCCCTGCCTCTCAGCCGGAAGGAGCCCTGAGCCAGGGCGGTCCTGTCCATCCTGCTGAGAGGCACTGAGGACAGCATGGTGGGGAAGGAGGAGGCTCCAGGGTGGGCTGGTCCCGGCCCCTCCGCTCGCCCTGAGACTTGGGCAGCTTCCACGGGGGCGACGGTTAACTTTACATGGCAACTTGGCTGGGCCACGTGCGCCCAGACGTTTGGACGTTAATTCTGGGCGTGTCAGTGAAGGTGCCCCTGGATGGGATTAACATTTGAATCTGTAGACTGAGTACAGCAGATGGCCCTCCCGGTGTGCGTGTGCCTCATCCAATCCGTTGGAGGCCTGGATAGAACGAAAGGGCGCCGGAGAACCACCCTCTCGGCCTGTGTTCGAGCTGGGACGTGGGATTTCTTCCGCACTCGGACTGCATCTCACACCATCGGCTGTTCTGGGCCTCCCACTAGCAGGACGGCCAACTGGAGGACTTGTCAGCTTCCACAAACACGTGAGCCAACTCCTTACAATGCAGAGATATATGTATTTCTCTCTCCTACTGATTCTGTTTCTCTGGAGAACCCGGCTGCCCGCTGCACTCACTTGTCTGAAGCGCTCAGCTTCCATGGCCTTCTGACCCTGGCTCTGCAAAAGATGTGAGAGTGACATCTCCTGGCCACTGAAAGGGCCGGTCCGCATGAGCCTGGGGCTCTGGGGTGCCGGACTGCGTCCAGGGGGCTGGCGTCCACAGCGAGCTCGGCCCAGCGTGTCTTGGCCTCCGCAATGGACACGAGCACCCAGGCTTCGAAGCCGCGTGAAAGGCCAGCACAGGCCAGGGCCCCGCTTGCACCATCGACGGGGCCTAAGCGAGCTGTCACTGCTGCTGTGGGCAGTCAAGGGACCTGGTTAAGGGCGGCAGGTCGCAAGATGGGAGCCCAGGTTTGGAGACAGGTCACCCGGGTCGAATCCCTTTTCGCTCTGGACAGCTGAGAGCCTGGGTATGGGGCCAGCTCCGCGGGGACGGTGCGCTCGGGCATGGGGGCTCAGAGGCACCGGGGGAGCAGATGTGCTGTGTCCCTGGGGCCTGCTGCCCCCTGGGTAAGCCAGCAGCCAGCGCCTTTGCCCCCCGGGCCTCCGCGCAGCTGCCAGAGCTGTTTCCCAGAGTCCGGTGTGGAGGCGCCTCAGCTGACACGGCGCCCTGTCTTGCCCACCTGGGCACACCTGGAGGCCTCTCATGCCGCAACTCCCAGGGTCCCAGTGGCTCCCTCTGTGGCTCCCCTGGTGGAACCTCCCAGAACCAGTTCCACGCCCTAGATCAGACGACTCAGAAGCCCAAGGGGTGAGCCTGATGGAAACGGGGCTGTTCTGGTTGAAGGACAGGGAGCCCACCTGTCAGCCCACTGCCTTTGCCCCCCATGCCCCGGGCTCTGCCGAGCACCTTGGAAACTCGGCCCGCCCCAGAGGCCCGAGACCCTCCAGGGGACCCGTGGTCCTTCTCTGCCCAGCTACACATCTGTGTGCCTCAAGATCTGCTCTTTCTCCAGCCAGAACAACACACAACGGACGGATTGAGGAAGCAGGCAGGAAAATTCAGTGTCTTCTACTAAGCCAGACAGTAAAGCGATTTGCAAAAATGTAACTATTGCTGTTTGTCGTAAAATATTTACACTAAAATATAAAGTCTTTTTCATTGTTATTTTTTAATGATTAAGACGTGTCTTCAAATATTCTTGGTTTTATTTTCTAATATGGTAAATTTCTAATTGGTAATTTCTCATCTAGTAAATATCACTGGTTACTGCTCACAAAAACAGAGGATCTCTGGGGCCCCCTCGGTCACTTCTGCGAGTGTGAAGAGGTTCCGAGACGAAGCGCTTGAGTACCGTGCCCGAGATCATTGCTCTGTGCCCCCTCCAGCAAACCAGTGCCCTGTGTTCTTTGTCACCTGTCACCTGGGCCTCTCAGGTGAGGGTGAGAACGGGCGCTCTTCTAAGCCCTTTGCAAATATTAATACACTTGATCCTCATGATGCCAAGAGGCGAGCATTATTATATGTCCTTTTCGAGAGGAAGCACAGAGAGATTAAGACACTTGCTGGTGGGCACACAGCCAGGAAGGGACAGAGTGAGGGTCCAATCCAGGCAGGCTGGCTACAGAGTCCAGGCTCACGCTACAGGCTGTGCCACCTCACACGACAAAAATGCCAAACTATTTGTAGCTGACACTCACTGGCCCACATCCTCCCTGAGCTACATTTGCATTTTAAGAAGTTTTTGAAGGACTTCCCTGGTGACACAGTGGTTAGGAATCCGCCTGCCAATGCAGGGGCACGAGTTTGAGCCCTGGTCCGAGAAGATCCTACGTGCCACGGAGCAACTAAGCCCGTGCGCCACAACTACTGAGCCTGCGCTCTAGAGCCTGTGCACCACAACTACTGAAGCCCACGTGCCTACAGCCCGTGCTCCACAACAAGAGAAGCCACCACAATGAGAAGGGCTCGCTGCAACTAGAGAAAGCCCGTGTGCAGCAACGAAGACCCAACATAGCCAAAAGTAAATTAAAAAAAAAAAAAGAATAGTTTTTGATGTCCTCCTGGCCCAGTGGTCTCCATTCACATGCTACTACCTCCCATGGCTTAAAAATGCTTGTGTGTGTGTGTGTGTGTGCGTGTGTGTGCGTGTGTGTGTGTGTGTGCGTGTTAGTTTCCTAGGGCTGCTGTAACACACCATGACTGGGTGGCTTACTCACAGAAAGGTACTTTCTCACATTTCTAGAGGTCAGAATTCCAAGACCAAGGTGTCAGCAGCGTTGATTTCTTCCAAGGCCTCTCTCCTTGCTGTGTAGACGCCGTCTCCTCCCTGTGTCCTTACGTGGCCGTCCCTCTGTGCGTGTCTGTGTCCTGATCCCCTCTTCTTATAAGGACACTGGTCACACTGGATCAGGGCCCACCCATGACCTCATTCACCTTCATCACCTCTTTAAAGGCCCATTTCCAAATACAGTCACATTCTGAGGCACTCGATAACTTGAAATATTGTGAAATTCTCACCCTACTTAAAACCGCAGTTCAGTCAAGATGATTTTTCTCGTGGGCTAAGCACTTCCTCACCTCCTCGGGAAACAGACAAGCCGCAGGTCTCCTGGCACACGAGTCCATTTCTTTGTCCAGCATCTTCTCCCTCTCGAGTGTCCTTTGTACAAATGACCGGCTTACTTTCTGGGTTGGCTGCTTAGTGGCACAGGCAGCAACAGCTGTTCAGGTTAAGAGGTTGGGACGATACCCCCGCCAAATGGGAAGAGGCAGAGTAGCCGATGCTCAAAAGCGGAAGTTCTGCTTTAGGAGAAAAAAACACTGAGAGAGGGGAGGGGGGAGGGGGAGGGGGAGGGGGGAGGGAGGGGGAGGGGGGGAGGGAGACGGAGACGGAGACGGAGACAGGAGACGGGAGAGGCCAGGGGGGTGACAGTGAGCCTTCTCACTTTGCTTGGGGACAGAGCACGTAGGAAAACAATTTGGAATCTTTTCCAGGAAGCGCCTCCCCATTTTCTTTCTGCTTCCCCATAAGTAGATACTGCAAAACCTGGGGTCAGGATGTTTGCACAGCTCTAGTGGTTACGGTCGGCTTACTTAATCAGAGCCGTGATTTCAGGCCGCCACTAGGAGTCCCCGAGACCTCAGCGCTGCTGCCCCGAACCCCACATCAGGGGCACTTGCTCACCCCCTATCCTGGAGGCTATTTTTATCCGCCTGACGTGGGCGTGATTAGTAAAGGCAATTAAGCAGTCAGATCAAAGCTCAGGGCTGCAGCCTTTCAGGTGTTCTCTAACAACCCTGGAAGGGTTTGCAGAAATGAGCCCAGGAGGAATCAAGCATGGCCATGAATAAACGTCACCTGAGAAACAGCAGGAGGGCCTCATTCCACCTCTGGAAGAATGTTCCGGAAAGCGGGAGCAGACGCGCTTCTGGGGAGGGGAGGGCTGGTTGGGAGGGAAGGGGGACGACCCTCCAACCCCCCGCCCTGGAGCTTCCCACGTGCCTTTCCCGGGACGCCGGGGCACATGCTACCTGTGGAGGAATGAACCCTTGAAAGTTTGGAACACACCTGGTCTTCTGTCTGAACCCAGTGAGAGATGCTACTTTCTGCTTTTCTGCAGCAATAAACCGAAGGCACCAGCAGAGGCGCCCTGGAGGCCCGCCCTGTATTTTGTTGTGGATAATTATATATATATATATATATATATATATATATATATATATATATAAGTCATGCTTTTCTTAAGAAAGAGTTTCTGAACCAGAGGACTAGTCAATATGGACAGAACCATGAAGGGCGGGGACGGGGCGGCACACACAGCGTTTGGGCCTCTCACGTGCTCCCCGTGGACGGAAACTCCAAGGAGGAGCGGAGGGCCAGTGCCCCCAGGCCCCGCCCCTCACTGCATGGGCGGAAAAGGGCGCTGTGCTGCATGCGTAACGGCTGGTGAGCGAGCGGGCCCGGGGCGTGTCTCTACGCCTTTTTTTTTTTTTTTTTTGAATTTTTGAATTTTATTTTATTTATTTTTTTATACAGCAGGTTCTTATTAGTTATCCATTTTATACATATTAGTGTATACATGTCAATTCCAATCTCCCAATTCATCCCACCACCACCACCCCCTCCCCGGCCGCTTTCCCCCCTTGGTGTCCATGTTTGTTCTCTACATCTGTGTCTCTATTTCTGCCCTGCAAACCGGTTCATCTGTACCATTTTTCTAGGTTCCACATATAAAGACAAAGAAAAATTACTGAAAGCAGCAAGGGAAAAACAACAAATAACACACAAGGGAACTCCCATAAGGTTAACAGCTGATCTCTCAGCAGAAACTCTACAAGCCTGAAGGGAGTGGCAGGACATATTTACAGTGATGAAAGGGAAGAACCTACAGCCAAGATGACTCTACCCGGCGAGGATCTCATTCAGATTCGATGGAGAAATCAAAAGCTTTACAGACAAGCAAAAGCTAAGGGAATTCAGCACCACCAAACCAGCTCTACAACAAATGCTAAAGGAACTTCTCTAAGTGGGAAACACAAGAGAAGAAAAGAACCTACAAAAACAAACCCTAAACAATAAAGAAAATGGTCATACGAACATACATATCGATAATTACCTTAAACCTGAATGGATTAAATGCTCCATCCACGTCTTTTAATACTCGAGCTGCTAAGGCCCCGTGAGCCACTAGGCCAACGGAAGAAGAGGAAGGTGCAGGCGCTCAGAAGCAGGGTCCTTCCTTCCTCACTGAACGCTCTGCAGGGAGGGGCTCTGACCGTCCTCAAGGGTGATGGAAGGTCACATGTGCTCTCTGCTGAGTGGGCGCTGGGAGCAGTGGCGGCCGGGCCGCTGATTGGCCCAGGGTGGACACCTGGGTGGGCTGGGCATCACCTGGGGACCACCCGAGGGGGGCCAGGTTCAGCTCTGGGGACCTCATCCCGGGAAACGGCCTGGGGGCAGGGGGCAGATGACCAGGCAGAGGGAACAGGTGTGCAGAGCACAGAAGTAGTCAGAGACACAGAGGAGGGCAGAGACGGAGTCAGAGCCAGAGAGAGACACAGAGAGAAGGAGGGGAGAGGGGTAGATATCGGGGGAAGGGGGGATTGCTCCGATTTCCGAGTCTTCCCAGGCCCCAGTGCAAGGCAGTACCTCCCGCCCAGGTCCCTAGCGATGCTTTCCTCGTGACAGAGCTGCTCTACCTAAGCTCTTGGGGAGAGTGTCGGTTCCTTTTAACCAAAGGTACCAGTTCAGGTTGAAAGGTACAACTGCAGAAATCGGCCGCGGGGGGTGAAGGGGGCCAGTTCCAAGCGCAGGCAGGTGGAGTCAGGATGGGGTCATGGCGGGCACCACTGGGCACCCTGTGTGGCGGACGTGGGGGACAAGACCCTGGGAAGGCTGGGCACTCGGGAGAGAGCGAGGGTGGCGACCCTCACACACCTCGGCCCCAGGAGCCTCTGGGACGGCCCACCGCCGGGCCACGCCGGCCACTGAGGCAGTGGGGACACGGCGGTGGGGTTGTCAAAGGTATGAACTTCCAGCTGTAAGATACATAGGTCCCGAGAGGTGTGTACAGCACAGTGACTACAGTTAACACACTGAGCTGCGTATCTGAAAGCTACAAAGTAAGAGAGGAGGTCTTACAGGACTCATCACAAGAAAAATAAAATGTGTATCTATGTGAGGCCATGGTTAACTAGACTTATCGTGGTGATCCTTTCACAATACATACAAACATCAAATCATCTTGTCGTACACCTGCAATGAATACCATGTTATATGTCAAGTATATCTCAATTTGAATTTTTAAAATTTAAATAATAATAAAAGAACAGTGAGCGGGCTTCCCTGGTGGCACAGTGGTTGAGAGTCCGCCTGCCGATGCAGGGGACACGGGTTCGTGCCCCGGTCCGGGAGGATCCCACGTGCCGCGGAGCGGCTGGGCCCGTGAGCCATGGTCGCTGAGCCTGCACATCCGGAGCCTGTGCTCCGCAACGGGAGAGGCCACAACAGTGAGAGGCCCGCGTACCGCAAAAAAAAAAAAAAAAAAAGAAGAGTGAGCATCACACACTCAAGTGAGATCAAACACTGATCTCCCTGGGGAGGTGAAGCTGGGCTGAACCTCACGGCACCAGGTGGCCCTGAGGCTCTGATCCCAGCCTGACGGAAAAGCAGAGAAAAGCCTAAAATATTGGCCATCTGGCTCACCGCTGCCCCTTGCAGCTCTCAGACCTGGATGCCACCTCCCAAGGCGTGATGTTCTCCGTGGGCCTCTCATTCACCAATCCCGCCCCACAGCAAACCACAGGGTGATCGGCCATGGGGGGCTGTCCAGCCAACGAGCTGTCTGATGGTGCAGCCACAGGGGAGTCCTTTGCGGGGTCAACGTCATTGATCGTCCTAAAAACAGCTCAATTCTGGTTACCTGGGCAATTCTACATGACATGACCCTAAACAGCATCAGTCTAGAACACTTTCTCACAGACAAAAGGGCATGTATTCCGTGTTAGATAACTCAGTGTAATCCACCACCGACCATCATGCCCACGTGCGGTGACCAAAGCCTTGGTCGAGAAGAATACGTCATTCACCTAAAGACCCAACAAAAGGTGTGTTTAGGTCACTGACGACACATTCATACAGTGGCACACTCTGCAGTCCTTACAAATTATGTTCAGGACGGGTTTCGATTGACACGGGAAATGCCCATGAATCTTAAGGTGAAAAAGATAAGAAAAAGATCGTCTCTACAAACAAAAGAAAGAAACACATAGGCTCCACAACAATACTTCCGTAGAGGAGGGACTTCTTGAATGTGGTCAGTCCCTTCATGACTCCGAGATCGGCTAATTTCGCCCCAAACCCTCATGATATAACCACCCGGAGGGTCCATTCTTTGCAAGACACCACGGAACACCCCACACCCTTGTTTCTTAAACTGGCTCCAGGATAGCCGCAGTCCAAGGTTCAGGGGTTTGTGAGGCGTCACCCTCACCCCAATCCACGCTGCGCCAGCAGCAGCGGAAGTGGAGACCACCGCACATCCGGACGCGCTGTGCGAAGGACACAGCCCAGCCCGGCCTCCGCAGCTTTCCTCCGCTCCTGTTCAGCAACGCTGTGCACCTTGCTCACTTGCCGGGTTCCGTCCACGCGCTGACGGCTCTAATTCCATCGTGCAACGTGGCAGAATACTGCCGCTTCCCAGCCCCCGCGAGCAGAAACCCCGACTCTGCAGGGCTGGGGCAGGGAGCAGGGCTCTGCCTCTTGACCGAGCACCCCTGGGGATTCCGACTCTAGGGCCCAGTGCACACACCACGGGGCACTGCTGAAGACTTAACGGGGTGCCCCAGACCGTGGTCTGGATGCCACTCGGTCCGTGTGCATTTGTGCACCTAGAGTCAGCCTTCTGGAGAAACCACAGCCTGGCCCTGGGTCTCCATCATGGAGACTGGGGTCACCGGCTTAGACGAGGGCCTGAGCAAAGATGAACTGTCCTCGTGCTGTGCAAAGCACAGTATTCTCTGAGATTCAACAAGAGGCTGGTCACCGGGGACACCTCCAGAGCAAGGAATTAAATGCTTGACTAGGGCGTCACAGTGAAGGACAGACACCGGCGTTCCCGGCTGGCCACTGCGGCTGCTTTGGCAAAGCTACCTGCTCTTTCTGTCTTGACCAGCAGAAACCCAAGTGGCATCACATGAGTTTGTTCCCTGTGGATGGCAGAAAAGTGGCCCCCAAAGTCGTCCACGTCCTGATTCCTGGAGCCTGTGAATGTCTGAGGTTATGTGGGGAAAGGAGATTAATGACGCAGACGGAATTCGGGTTGCCAATCAGACAGTCTTAAGTAGGGAGACTCGCCAGGGCCCTTAAGAGGGGCAGAGGGAGACAGAAGCAAAGTCAGAGAAAGATGCGGCCGTAGGAGCAGCGGGGCAGGAGATGCTGCCGCTGCTTTGAAGACGGATGGGACCACGAGCTAAGGAACGTGGGCGGCAGCCCCTGGACGTTGGAGAAGGCAGGGAGACAGGCGCTCCACTGAAGTTTCCACGAGGAGCCAGCTCTCCAGTGCCTTGCTTTCAGCCCAGCGAGGGCTGCACAGGACTTCGGAACCACAGAACAATAAGGCAATTCACTTGTGCTGTTTGAAGCCGTTGAACTCAGGATCATTTGTTAAGGCAGCAAAGGAAAGCCCCCTTGCTCTTGCCAGCACTGTGTTACTGAAGTGCAGAGGAGTGTCGACGGGGACAGGAGGCCGTACTCGGTGGGTCTGTCCTGCTTTCACGCCTGACACTTGGTTGTTCCGTGTTCATTCCTATCCTTTGCCATCTATTTGTTTCTTGCTGGTTTTATATCAACTCAGTACAATATCACCATTAATATTACTGATGGCAGAAATTAGTAACGCCCTTGCACGTTCCCCGGAGCAGACAAACAGAGTTCTGGATGGTGGAGCCGAAGCAGAGGCAGTACCCTGAAACATTCATTACAGGAGCCTTTACGCCGTTCGGTCCTGACAGCGCCTTTGAAGTAGCTGCCCTCCCATCTGACAGGTGACTGAACAGCTCCGAGGGATCAAGGGACTGCGGGCCGACGAGAGGCAGCTTCCAGATGCAATTCTCATGCTTTGTCATGCCTTATCCAAGGCCCTTTGGCCTCTAATCAACGAACATTTCAGGTCCAACATTTAAGAACCGCCTTTAAGGGGCTTGAAAACACATCGCCGAATAACTTAGATATTTGCGGGCAAATCGTATACCATCGAAAGCGGTAAAGTCACCTCCAGACCAATTGGTATCTGAATTATCACAAATTCTGAAATTGGTCCAGTGTAATAAAAATAATTCCAGATGTGTATCCCAGAAGACTTGTCTGGGATATTCTGGCAAGAAGGACTTTGCGGCAATCAAATGCAAGTTATTTCCTACTAGAATGTTTTAGCCTGTTAAGCAAACACTTCCCTAACATTTTACCAAATGGAAAAAAAGAGAAAAAAGCTGCTAAAATCTCTCGGGAATGTCACTGCTATTGACATTCAGTGACTTAATCGCCAGTGAGATTTATGTTCTCACCAATGACCCAGAAAATACAAGATGTCAGCAAGGCTCATGTGGCAGGCAAGGAGGGCAGGTTTCTGACCTGCGGGCAGAGCCCCAAACCAAGTGTACAAAACAACAGCGCTGCTTGGGCCCCAGAGATGCGGGACACGTGTTGGGATGGGCTTTCTCCAGGAATGTGGGTGGTGCCGGGTCACGGATAATTAGAGGGAATATCCAACCCAGGAATGAGGCCAGGAAGGGCAGGTGTTGGTGAACTGGTTTCTCGGCCGGCCTCGCAAGCTCTCGGCCTGTCGTTTACCTGGAGTCACAGGCGTCTGCCTGGGCCAGGTGCTCAACCTCTTCCTCATCAGAGAATTGCACGTTCAACCAAACGCAGCACCATCAAACACCTACCAGGATGCCGCAGTTACTTCCTTGTCACAAAGCAGATCATTAAAGAGTTTAGGTATGAGAAAGCACAGCCACACTCAAAAACACCGAAGTAATAATCATGGAAAATGAGCCCTCACCTGGATAGCGTCTTAGCCAAGTACATACTTGGGTGGCTGGTGCCTCATCTGACTTTTGCTATGACCCCCTGAGGTCGCTGGGCCACGGACACCTCCAGCTCCACCTGAGGGCACCTGATGGCAACGAACCGGGGCTCAAGCCTAAACCTCTCCAGCAATGTAGCTGTAAGGAGAAAACACTAGAATAAAAGGCAGGAAATGTCAGTTCTGCCTCTGGACTTTATTTGTCATCGTTGAGATACGTGTCTGGCCTGTAGCCATGTCTGTCTACTGCCGATGTGGCAGTAGAACATTGGTTCTCAAACTTTATTGCCTGTTTGTTTAAAATACAACATTCCAGACCCTGCACCCAGAGGTTCTGATGGCTGGATCTGAGCTGGAACCCGGAAATCTTCATTTCCTATAAGACTCCCAGGCACTTCTGGCGCAGGTGGTCACTGTTCACACCAGCACACTTTGGAGAGCAAAAGTGATGTGATTAATAATTAAGCTGGGACCGCAGCTTAAGCAGGGGCTGACGTGAGTAAGCTGGGTGCAGGGTCACGCAGAGGTGGACCACACTCGTGGAAGTATGCTTTGCAGTGTCATTGGAGGAATGGTGTTGGCTGACCCGTCAGGATTCTGACTCATGCCCATCATAAACATCAGAAGACAGTTTATGTTCCACTGTGGACTGAAACACAGAGATCAGACGTCAGAGTGCTGCCTGTCTTTCCCATGCACAGGGATTCTCTTCCAGGGCACGAGTTGGCTCAGATAGGCTCATTCTTTTACGGGTCAAGGTCCATCACCATCCTTTTTTATTGTCACCTTCTCTGTTTCCAAAAGGCACTTGAAGCAACAGCAAATTTCAGTCATCTTTTATCATTCTAAGATTCCATTCTTCCAGTCTCTCTTTTTGGCCACAGTCTCTAATATCCACTCTGCCCGTCTGCCTCCATGAGGGGAGATCCGATTCTCGCTCTCTCTGTGGCCACCCAGAAGAAAGAGTCCATGTCCCAGTCTCTCAACTGTGAATTGGGGCTATGCCCAAGTTCAGGACAATAAGATGAAGGTAGACTTGCCCTGCAAACCGTCCAGGAAAAGTAAGGTAACATCTTCCCTTCCCTTTCTTCCTTCTGGCTGGAGCATGAACCTTAAAGCTGGTGTCCTGGCAGCTCTCTTGGACCGTAAAGTAAACTTGGGAATGGAACTCAGGCATGGTGGAACAGTGGGCTTAGAAGGAATGGAGTTCCCTGAACCAAGAGGCATTCTTCTAGCCATGGACACTATGTTTCCAGCCATCTGGACTATGAGGCGATCATCTTCTCTCTTTTTCTTGCTGCCGTTAGTTGGAGTTCTTCTTTGCTTGCATCCCCGGCTAATTCTAACAGATTTAGAATTTTGCCTTTTTCTTCCTGTCTCAATCAATGCTGGGGAGAAGGACAGAAAATCAGGGGTAGTGCTGGGGGAACGAGGAAATGCAGAGGTCGTTAGGGGAAGAGCTCTACCAGTGGTATTTCCTTAGACTCTCCTTGTATATTTCCCTTGATTCGATTCAACATTAGACACCTTTTATGTAAGTGTGATAACTTGAAACGAAAGCACTTGACCATCATAAAGCTTTTTCAAACATGTCTCATTTGCTTCTGTCAACGGCTTTGTGAGGTGGACACGGCTGTTACTCTTAACCCACGGATGGGTAAGGAAACCAGAGCCCAGAAGGTGGCCTCTGTTCCCATCGCGCAGCTGCTGCACGTCACGCCGTCCATCCTGGGGAGCACGAGAGACCTCACCATTTGAAAGAGACAGACAACCTCCAGCATCTGTTTCTACCCCGTCCAGTGATGCGTGGCTGCGGCTGAGTCTGTGACAGGCATGGCTTCTGCGGTCCACCCAGGCTTGTCGTCCCCACGAACAGCCCCGTCCCTGAAATCACCGATCTGACTTCCACCTCACCAGAGCCCCCTCCCAGTGGCCCACCCCACCTCTCAGCTTAGCGCCCTCCACCCTAACATCTCACTCAGTAGTGTTCCTCAAAAGATTGAAGATAGAACAGCCCTGCCATCCAGTGCCCCATGTCTGGGTACACCCCCAAAGGGACTGAAAGCAGGGTCTCAAGGAGATACCTGTGCGCCACGTTCTTTATTCGCAACAGCCAAGAGGCGGAAGCAACCCGAGTGTCCATGAATGAGTGAATGGATAAGTGAAATGTGGTCCATCCATACAGAGGAGTATTTATTCAGCCTTTAAAAGGAAGGACATTCTGAAACCTGCTACGACACGGATGAACCTTGAGGACGTTACGCTCAGTGAAATAAGCCAGTCACAAAAGTACAAACGCTGTGTGATTCCCGTTACACGAGGTCCCAGGAGTCGTCAGATCCCTAGAGACAGAAAATAGTAGGGGCCAGGGGCGGGGGAGGGGGATGCGGAATTAGAGTTTAATGGGGACGGGGTTTCACCTGAGGAAAATGACAGAGTCTGGAGGCGGCAGTGAGGGTTGCACAACAAGGTGCATGTGCTTAAAGCCACGGACGGAACTGTGCACTTGAAAGTGGCTAAGTTGGTAAATATTATATTGTGCGTATTTTAACTGAAAAAAACCCCTAAGCTCCTCTCTTCCCCCAGGCTTGCTTCTTGCCTACATTTCTGACCCGCTGGCTGGCACCACCGTGCTGGCTGCTCAGGCCGGGGGTCCGTGATCCCAGACTCAGCCCTCACTCACCCACACCCAGCAGGTCCCCCGGTCCCCACGTGCCACGCCCTCTACCTCGGTGCAGCCTCCATCTCCGTCACCCAGACCACACCGGGCCTCTGAGCTGGTCTCCGGGGCCCTGCCTGCTGCCTTGAGTCTGTCTGCCACGCGGTCATCTGCGAAAACTTTCTGATGTTTACCGTATTCTCTCCTGCTTACACCCCTCCTGCAGCTCTGCCCACGCGCCACTGTCCCTCCCTGAGCGTACCTCACGGCGTCACCTCCGTGTCCAGCACCTGCTCTGCGTCTGCCTAGATGCCCTTTCTCTCCCGCACCAGCTCAGGTCCCCAAAGCATCCTCCCCAAGGTGAGTAAGCTGGCCCCAGCCCAGGCCCACAGCTTTCTCTGTCACGTTCCTACCACCTGGAAGGGACGCAGTGGCCTCTGGCACCTGTTGGTTGAAGAAGTGAGGAAGGGAAGGAGGAATTCTGGCAGCTGCTCTCCAGCCTTTCTATTCTCTTGCTTGGTAAGTTCCAGATCAATTCAGCAAACCTCAGGGCTGTAGGGGGAGGTGCACGTGCTTCCTCAGAAGCATGGATCTTTCTCAGGTGACTTAAGAGAAATTCATTAGCCTCAGAGACCCAATGTGCTCTTAAAACTTAAAAGAAATCTTGATAATGAATGCTAAGAAAGCACATTAATTTATAAAGCCAAAGGTGGCAGCCTGGACAAGAATCTAACTTAAAGGATCTCTGGGTGGCGCTCTTTTGAAAACCTTGGAAGTGGAGGATGTTACTGATGTGTTCACGTGCATTTAACAAGCACTTGTGAAGCCCTTGGTAAACGCCAGGGACTGAGGACACAGAAGGAAGGCTTCTGACTTGTGGAGCTGACGGGGCCTCGGTGAAGGGCAGTGGCCTTCCTTCCTTCCGCGAGAGTCTGCTGCGTGCGTCTGCGTCCTGAGCATCCTTGTGGGAATCTGGGCATACACAGCGGAGGGGACAATGCCCTTGCTCTCCTAGACTTCGCATTCACGGAGGAAGGGGGACCGTTACAACGAGGGTAGCTAAAGCACTCAGGGCAACTACAGGCGGTGATGAGTGACGTGAAAGGAAAATGAAGCCAGGTGAGTGACTGGGGGAGGGGGAAGAGGAGAGGCTTTCGGAGGAAGGGACGCGTCTGAGCCGGAACAGAGGGCCCGGGGGAGCTGCGGCGGGGCGGCCCTGAGGACGCTGCCTCAGCACCACGCCAGCGGGGCGGGGCAGCGGCTGACGGGGCGGGGGGGCCGTGCCGACTGGCTGGGATGTTTGGAGAAAGGGAAGGGGAAGAACGGAGGATGCTTGCTGGGTCACAACCGGGGAAAGAGGGACGCCATTTATTTGGACGTGAAAACCGAGGGAAGGCAGAGATTTGGGGGAAATCGAAATTCCGTCTCGCACGTGTGAAGTGTCAGAGGCCTACTGGACTCCGGATGCCCAGCCACTAGCTGGACGGTCAAGGCAGGAGTCCGGGCAGAAGGAGGGGCCGGAGAAGACGGGGAAGGTGGCCTGACAGCCTCGGAAGAGGGCGTGTGGCTGTCAGCTGTGGGCCGGTGCCAAGGGGCAGAACAGAGGGGCCTGGTGGCTGGAAACATACAGAACTGCTGTTTGGATTGGGTCAAAAATCACACACAAGGTTTTTAACAAGCGGAGGAAAGACAAGGCTTTCCCGGCAAAGGGCAGACTGACTGCTAGCAGAGCCAGGAGGGCCGGAAAGCATCCTCCGGGGTACAGAAACGTCTGGAAGTTCAGCGGGACTGCAATGGGGGCAGGAGGTGGGGGAGGGGGGCTGGAGAGACCAGGCCACCAGTGAGGGGTGACGCCCTGCACAAGCTTGGCCTTGACTCTGTGGGTAGTGGTGGCCACTGAGGCTCTGTTTTCGTTTCTTAACTGACCCAGGAAAATGGTGGATCTGTCCCTTTCTTTTTTTATATATAAATTTATTTATTTATGGCTGCGTTGGGTCTTCGTTGCTGCGCACAGGCTTTCTCTAGTTGCCGCGAGCGGGGACTCCTCTTTGTTGCGGTGCACGGGCTTCTCATTGCGGTGGCTTCTCTTGTTGCGGAGCACGGGCTCTAGGCGCGTGGGCTCAGTAGTTGTGGCTCACGGGCTCTAGAGCGCAGGCTCAGTAGTTGTGGCACAGGGGCTTACCTGCTCCGTGGCATGTGGGATCTTCCCGGACCAGGGCTCGAACCCGTGTCCTCTGCATTGGCAGGCGGATTCCTAACCACTGCGACGCCAGGGAAGCCCTGGATCTGTCATTTTCTTATTCAAAGTCTCTGATTCTGTGTTTGACTCTTGAAGAACTCAGCAATGACGGCACACAGACACGCACAACCCAGGAGCTCCACACACGCGTAAATTCTGAGAGACGCTGAGAGGGCCGCGAGCGTGAACACCCGTTTTTCCCATGGGGGACCTGTCTAGCGCCAGACTCTGGGCCAAGGCCCCAGGTTCAAGTCCCAGCTCCTCCGCACACCAAGCTCCGGTTCTCCTCCGTAGACGGGGTGACGCTGGCCCACACCCCAGACCCAGGGTTGAGCGTGAGACCAGACACACCCCGAGCGGCGGCCCCCATGGAGCCTTGGAGCTGCCAGACCTGCCCTCACCCAGCTCCGCGCTCGGCCTCCCTCCCATCTCCCAGCTGGTTCACTTCTTCCTCCTCCTTCCTCAGAGTCTGATCCTCCAGGTCGGCTTTAGTTTGGGCAGAACCAGGACAATGGACTGAAAGGTAAAAGCCCCTCCAGTGGGGGTGGCTTGCTTCTCGAGGCCCGGGTTTCCATGGACCCGCCTGCCCGCCTCCCTGGCATCAGCTGCAGTCAGTGCGTGGCTCAGCCTGGAAGGATGTGCTGTGTCCGCGATACTTTGTAAGGATCAGGGACGCTGCCGCCGGGCTCGTCCATTAACCGCTCCTGTCCATGGTGTGTCAGGGTAGAGGCCAATCCAACTCACACCAAGAATTTTTACGAGAAGCAGGTGGAAAACTTCAGAGACCTCGGGGCAAAAACCGGAAGAATGTGCTTCTCCAAGGCAGGCTCTGAAAAGGCGAACTTGACCTGCCCAGGTTTCCCCCCTCCCAGGGAGCCAATTAACCGCGGGCAGGGGTACGGGAAACAGAAGCCCACAGCCTCTCTCCACTGCTTCCCCTCCTGCAACTCGAGCCAGAGAACGACGGACCTCTGCTCACGACTTTGCACCACCTGGGGCCAGCCGGGGACCCCAGGACCCCACAAATGGGTTCTTCTTTGCCCCCGCACCCACGCGGAGCGCCACCCGGAATCAAGGCAGGAGCCGAGGGGCAGATCAAGGGAACAAAGCGCAGGTCTCAGGGTACCGATGCCTCGGAGGGGCAGCTCTTCAGCTCCGACAGCTGCTGCAGCCGCAACGGACTCCAATGGGTTTTTACAGCTCCCCACTTGGGCCAGCGTTCACTCGAGCCTGTCTGTTTGTGTGACCGAGCGCACGGCGTCCAGCAGATGGGGAAGGAGGGCAGAGGGTTAGTGCCCGGGGCTGCTGCAGCACGGTACCCCCCTGGGGAGGCGGCCCCTGAGCGACAAGAGCCTGTGGGCCCGGCTGCAGCGCTGCCCGGGGCCCCTCGGGCACCGAGCCGAAGCCTGGCCTTGCCTGGCAGACCCGCTTGGAGTGCTCCCCCCAACGCAGCCAGCCGCCTCTGCACCCTCAGGCCCCCTCAGCCGGAGGGACAGGCCCAGGCAGGCGGCAGGCAGTGAGGAGGGAGGCCTGGCTTCTGGCCCTGTGTATCCTCATCGCGGGCCATTCCTCCCTCCGGCCCGCGGCCCAGGCTTCTGGGGCCGCCACGAGGCAGGACAGCTCCTCGGAGGGCACGAAATCCAGTCTGGGATCTACAGGGTAATAAACGTGGTGAGAGTCCAGGGCTTGAAGAAGTGGTCAGCAGGCGGGCTGGAGGCGGCCCCCAGGGAGCTCTGGCTCCAATGGTGCCCCAAGCGCTGCCTCTTTCTCTGACAGGCTCGCACGCTCGGGGGGCACCAGGACCCAGGCACTCTGAGAGCACATCTTCCAATGCCTGCCGCGCTAGACCCAGGGCTGGGCCGGCCAGCTCTGCATCAGTCCTGGGGCCGCCACCACCAATACCAGACACAGGCGGCTTAAACCGCAGACGCTGCTCTCTCACATCCTGGAGTCTGGAAGTGCCAGACTCAGATGCCGGCGGGCTGGTTCCCCTGGGGCCCCTCTTCTTGGTGCGTGGACACCGTCCTCCCCTCGTGTCCTCACCTGGTCATTTCTCTACGTGTCTGTGTCCCGATCACCCCTTGGGATAACGACACTAGTCTGACTGAATCAGGGCCCGCCCACGTGGCCTCTTTCACCTTCATCACCTCTTTAAAGACCCATCTCCAACACAGTCCCATCTGAGGCTCTAGGGGTTAGGACTCCAACCTGTGAATTTGGGGTGGGGTGGGGGACACAATTCAGCCCGGAACACGCGTGATGTCATTTTAATCTGCCCGGGAACCCCGAGAAGCCTTGGGGTTTGATTCTCCCGTGCCCAAATTCCCGCGGCCACAGGTGGCCAGCCGGGATTCCCAAAGACACCTCTTCCCTCCAAGTCCAGGGCACCCAAAGGCCACGTCCTGGCAGAAACCCCAAACCTGCTCAGTGAAATGCTCTCGGGCTCCCCGTGTTCAGCGCCTTGAAAGGTGCTCAGGAGAAGACAAAGGAAGCTGGGGGCTCCCCTCTCCCCTGGAAACAGCACAGTGTCAGGGTGCTGACCTGACAGGTGAAGCGCCGTGCTTGCCCGTCTCCTGAGGCACAAGCCTCTTCTTCCGGGAGACAACTCAACTGCTTGGCTCCGAAGGCCTCAAAGACCCCCAGTCCACCTCTGGCCATAGCTGGTTGGCCAAGGCTGGGAGTCCAGTTCCAGCCGGCCTGTCGTAGTACCTCATCCCCGGAACAAGTCACTGGTCCAGGGTTGGCCGGACACAGCTGGGCCAGTCAGAGCCCCCTCCTCCCCGACCCTGAGTGCCAGAACTCAGAGGGCCAGTCTTGATCCCGCCGTCATGGCAAAGCAGGGGCAGCTAGTGGCTACGCGCCCTCCCTTGTAGAAAGAGCAGCTGAGAGAACCGGCCGAGACAGGGAGACACACAGGTGGAGGCAAAGACACAGATGGGGGAGAGCTCTCTCGGTGCTGGGACGTCAGTCCTGCTGCCCCTGAGGGCGGCTGTACCCCTGCCTTTCCTGGAATTACATTACTGTTCCAAGAAATTTCCCCTTCTACCAACTTTATTTGAGTTGAATGTCTTTAATGTACACCCAAAGGAGCGCTCGCTAACATGGGTTTTCTCCCAGGTACAACCACAGGTAAAATTACTGTGGTATGACTTTTCATAATGCTGTGACAACTCACTGTGTCCTTCAGGGTCTCTTGTGTTCCTTGAAGCCCTCCTTGGGGAGGTGAGCTGCAAGGGCCGCCCCTGCACAGCCCTCTGCCCCCAGACCTGCCACCAACTCAGCAAAGGTGCAGAGGAGTACAGATCTACAACATCTCCGAGAATCCTGACAACCATGATGCTCTCCAGCACGAGAGGAGCTGTCCTGGCAGGGGTAGGACCTGAGAACACAGCCCATACCCAGGGGTGTCTGTCCCAGGCTGTCCGCTATGGGCTGGGTCATGGGCAGTCATGGTTGCAGACTCTGGGCTCCCAGCACCAGGTTTTTCTCACCCAAGTATGGTCTTTGCTCCTGTTATGGGTTGAATTCTGTCCCCGCCCACCCCCCAACATTCATAGGGTGAAGTCCAAACTCCCAGAACCTCAGAATGTGGCCTTTTGGAAACACTGTCATTAAGATGTCTTTATGGGACTTCCCTGGTGGTCCAGTGGTTAAGAATCCATCTTGCAATGCAGGGGACGTCAGTTCGATCCCTGGTCAGGGAACTAAGATTCCACATGCCGCCGGGGCAACTAAGCCCAGGTGCCACAACTAGAGAGGAGCCTACTCACTGCAAGGAAGAGCCCACGCGCCGCAACGAAAGATCCTGCATGCCACAACTAAGACCCGATGCAGCCAAGAAATAAATAAATATATATATATATATTTTTAAAAGATGTAATTAGTCAAGATGAGGTCATATTGGAGGAGGGTGGCTCCTAATCCAATATGACTATCGCTTGTAGAGAGACTGTCCTGTGAAGAGAGAGGTGCACACAGAGGCCCCGAGGTGGCCCGAGGCCACCAGGAGTCAGGAGAGAGACCTGGAGGAGACTCTCCCACTCGACCTCAGAAGGAGCCAGCTCTGCTGACACCTCCAACTCAGACGTCTGCCCCCAGAGCCGGGAGACAATAGCACACGGTGTTTAAGCCACGCCGTCTGTGGTACTTTGTTAAGGCAGCCCTAGCAACTCATGCAGCTCCCAGGTCGAGCTTCCCAGGTCTGGGGTCAGGGATTTCATTTGTGATTTGACCGAAGAGGCTGGAAAAAAAATCTCTCCACCACCATCAGCCACTGGGCTCCAGTTTTGAAGCATGAGTGGGTGGGGCAAGAAAGGATCGTGAGAATCTATACAGGCGGGATGTCACAAGGTGAAGACCAAGGTGCTCTGGACACCTTGGGGGAACAGGCAGCAAGAGAAGTGATGATGAAAAGTACGGGAAGAAGGGAGAGTGAGGGATCCCAGATAGCGGAGGCGTGGCCAGCGCTGCAGCCGGTCTCAGGCCCCTGCCTTCCGGGGCCTCGAGGCGGGGAAGCAAGGTGAATGCTCTCCCGGAGCGGCTCACACAAGCTCAGACGCTAATCTTGTACTCAAGCCAGCAGCCAGCCGGGCGGTGACACCTCGGCTCCAAGGAGGCCCCTCCCCCTGCCACACCCGCTCCGGTCCTGGGTCCTGTGTTCTTGTGGAATCAGAACCGCAGGGCAGGGCGGGGAGAAGGCAGAGCTGATGTCTCTCTGCCCAGGGTCAGCCAAGTCTCATGACCAAAGGTGGTGTGACTTGGTTAAGCCTTCCAGAGTGGCACAACCTTCCCCTTTGCGCTGGGTGGCAGCCAAGTTTCCAAAAACCTTGTTTCCACGCTCGGCTCGGCGGAGTGGGGGAACGTTACACGACTGAAAGGAGATCGGGATAAGCCGATCGCTCCCGGCACACGGGTCACTGCTGGAAATCAGGGCTCACAAAAGGGAACAAGGGATAACGGGCATCGGGCACGTCCAAATTCTCTGCAGGTCTCCAGCGCTGTGAGGACAAACGCCCACAGCTCACAAGTCTTCACAGGCCCAGCTGTTTCAAGAGTCCTGAGGCCAAGGAGCGTTTGCAGGGAACGAACGAGTCACCGCATTGGCTCTGCCAACAGCGTTCAGAAGGCAAGCTGGCCGGGACTCAGGGATCCTAGGAGGTCCGCTGGGCTGCTGCTTGTATTCAGTGGGCTCCACCAGGAGACACCAAGACGAGCCAGCTCCCTCCAATGACACGCTGTGAACACAGGGGGGAGGAAAAGAGGGTTTTGCAACTCTCTCTTAAAAATGTGCACTTTCACATAAATGCACTCTTTCAACACCAAGCCCGAAGGGGAGGGGACCCCCTGCTTCTGTCCCCAACCTTTACCCTGATTGCAGTTCATCAGTTTGCCGTGGCCGCAGAGAAGCTGCCTACAGTAGCAGCAGCGAGCGCGCACTGACAAAGCTGTCACGGCAAACCCGGATGCAGGAGCAGAGTTAATGGTTCTTCGTTAGTAATATCCTAATTTGCATGATTACTATGTCATCTTCGATAAACACAGGCAGCTACGAATAAAATCACTAAACAAAAATGCCACCTGCTGAGCAAAACGAACAAGACAAATAAATGACTCGACACGGCTAAATGGGCGTGAGGCACCGCATCTCCTCCAAACGGTGTTCGGGACGCGCGGAATATCGTTGTCATTGGGACAACGGGGTGAGGGAACACGCAGACAGGCGTTCCAGACGGTTCCGTGGGAGGCCGGGCCTCTGGCGGGCCACCAGGGGACGATCTCAGGCGTTCCGGGCAAGGCCGCTCCTGCCTGTTCCGGCCTCCAGCCTCACCTTGCCCTGCCCCACGGCGGCCCCAGCCCCTGGCGCGGAACATTCCAGGCCAAGCGGCACACCTCAGCCAGATCCACGTCTTCCTCGGGCCGTCGGCCTCATCAATTTCTGCTCAGAACTGGGGGTGGGGCTGTTGGTAAGGGCACGAGCGGCCGCAGGGAGCAGAGGGAAAAGAGCCAAAGAGGACCTGAAAGGGCCCCACGTGGCTGGCCAGAGCCTGCGTGGACACTTACCCAAAGCTGGACGCAGTGCCAGGAGCCCGGGTCCTGCGTGCAGATGGTGGACCAGAGCCGGGAAGCGGGGCAGCCATGGTGGAGGGAGGCCCGTCCGACGGAACTCCCAGAAATGATGGGAACGTTCTAGATCTACAATGTCCAGGATGGGAGCCACCGGCCACATGTGGCTCGAGCACCTGAAGCGTGGCCCGGGCGATTCAGGAGCTGGATTGTCCGTTTCGTTGTATTTAATTAACGTTTGACTGTGGCCACCACACCCGACAGGGCTGGGAAAGACGCTCCTGCGCTAGGAACGGTCGCAGCGTGGGTGCCTCAGCCCTTCCTGGCTCTGGGTTTCCCTGTCGGAGGCATGAGGGGTCGGGGCAGCTGATCCCTGGGGTCTGTCTTCTGCGTCCCAGCTTAATGTCCACACTGCCAGCTTGGTTCCTATTTACCATCACCCCCGAACCGTTGCTGGCTCCCCACTGCCTGCCATCAACTGCCTCCCGACCGACTCCAGGGCCTCACAAACCGCCCGGTTTTCCAGCCGCATTCCCTGCGGCCGCCACGTGACACTGGTCCTCATCTCACACCACGTCCCCGAGGCTTCTTGTCTCCCCGCCCAGTCCTGAGTGGAGACCCACTCGAGTGGCAACCGCACTCAGCCTCGGCGCGGTGGCTTGCGGTGCTGGCCTGGCTAATTTACCCCTCATTTCTGTTTACCTGCAACAATGTTGCACCCTCATGGCAAGAGCAAAGCAGCACGCTCCCAGGCAGCGGGGCAGGGGAGGCCGAGGTCTGGGAAGACAGGCAGAGGCGGGCAGCCTTCCGGTTCTTAGCTCCCCTCTCCTGACCTGAGGATGGCAACCATCGCCCGGGGGCCAGTGCGAGCCCAGTCCAGGCTGGCCCCGAGCTCCTTGCCCTGGCTGCGCCCGGCAGATCCTCAGCCCTGTGGGCTCCCCTTCCACCCCAAGGCTGCTGATGAAAAACTGTCGCCGACTATGGGGTTTAATCCAGAAGGAGTAATATCTCAAATGGTTTTATCTCTGCCTCATTTATTAAACTGAATCTGAGCTTACGGTAGAATAGATTGTAAGAATGCTTTTCCGTATGATCTCATTTCTATCTGGAATTCTCTCTGCCTAACTGCTTTTCATTACTTTTCTCATCTTCTTCATCTAGGAGGAGGCGGGGGATGGCGGGGAGGAGGAAAGACAGGAGCAGGACGGAGCAAGGTGCTCTGGAGTCCCTTGCATTCCCTCTAATACGAAGGCAACAAAACTGGCTGCAGTGGGACAAACGTGATCCCCGACCCCTCCCCCAGCCCGCAGGCTCCAAACCCTGGTGGACTTCTCTGCAGCCTGTGTGAACAACACGGCCACAGGGAGGGCTCAGAAACAGTTGGACAGGAGTCTGGCACTCCACAGCATTAGCACGAAACCCAGTAGTGGTCACACGTCACTTTGAGCTCCTTTCCTTTATTTCCGCAGTACCATCTAAACAGGAGGCTTCCATCAATTAATTGAGGTATACCTAGAGGGGCTACGTGTATCGTCCTTCGTGCTCTTTCTTCACCTTAAGGGTGTCTACTCCTTTCCCTCTGAGTTCAGTGACCCCTGCACTTGTGATCTGGGGTGAAAAACCAGGTAGAAACTGTGTTGAGTGGTGCCCTTTACAGGCACCACACACAAACCAGAGAGATAGATGGTGGTGTCCAGACGGCCCAATCTCTGCCTGAAGTTGCACTCAAAGACCCGAAGTCCAGAAAGCAAACACAGGACACACAGTAAAAGGAATCCTAATCTGCACTTTACACGTGTCAGAGCTTGGAGTTGTTTCTGAGCCAGGGCAGCATCTCTGCAGCACCCGTGCCATGTCCTTCCTGTTCGTCCATGCCCACCGCTGCTCCCTGGAGCTGGTCACGGTGCGAGCCCACATCTCCCAGCCCTGGTCCCTTCTCTTCATGCCCTCTGCCTCTTCCACTTTCCCAGCACCAGCCACGTGTATGAGTTTCAATTTTCTCGTACACAGCTTGTAAAAAGCATCAAACGTGGGTGAAATCCATTTTAGTATTATGTGTTATTTAACCCGATATATCCAAAATAGTATCATCTCAACATATAATAAAAAATGATGTTTGGATTATTTATAGGATATTTTACATTTTTTCTTCATACTAAGCTTTTGAAATCCAGGGTGGGGACTTCCCTGGTGGCACAGTGGTTAAGAATCCATTGCCTGCCAAGGCAGGGGACATGGGTTCGAGTCCTGGTCCAGGAAGATCCCACATACCGCAGAGCAACTAAGCCCGTGAGCCACAACTACTGATCCCGTGCACCACAACTACTGAAGCCCGCATGCCTAGAGCCCGTGCTCCGCAACAAGAGAAGCCACTGCCATGAGAGGCCCGATCACTGCAACAAAGAGTATCCCCCACTCGCTGCAACTACAGAAAGCCTGCGCACAGCAACAAAGACCCAACGCAGCCAAAAAAAAAAGAAATTAATTAATTAAAGAAAGAAATCCAGGGTGTACGTTACTCTCCGACCGTCACAGTTTGGACTGGCCAAATTTCAAGTGCCCCAAAGACTCATGGTGCTCGTGGCTGCCATGCTGGACACACATCTCTAGTGTATTTGACTGGCTGTTAAGGACTGAATGTGCCTCCCCAAATTCATGTGTTGAAGGCCTAACCCTAACGTGATGGTATCTGGAGATGGGACCTTTGGGAGGTGGTTAGCATTAGGTGAGGTCACGAGGGTGGGGCCCCATGATGGGACTAGGACCCTTCTAAGAAAGAGACTCCAAAGACTCCCATGATTCCTCTCTCTGCCTCTGGCTCTCTCCCTCTCTACCATGTGAGGACACAACGAGAAGGTGGCCATCTGCAAGCCAGGAAGAAAGTTCTCGCCAGAACCCAAGCTTGTTGGTACTCCAATCTCAGGCTTCCAGCCCCTGGAACCATCAGAAACAGATGTCTGTTCCGTAAGCCACCCAGTCTGTGGTGTTCTGTTAGGGCACCGAGCTGACTGAGACACAGGTGCTATAGGGCAAAACCTCCCCAACGGTCCGCAAAGTAGGACTCTCCCTAGAGGGCTGGGGCAGCAAGCACAGCAGGCGCAAAGGAAGCTGCGCTGAGGCTCCCGAGGACCCGCGCTCGTCGTGATCTGTGCTCCTCCAGGCTCCTCGGGAAGCCACCGCGCAAAGAATAAAGCTCCAACTTCTCACTTCATGAGGCTCACTGTTCAGCAGGGCAGACAGGAGAATAACTGTCCTTTACATCTTGTTTTACTATTTAACCCACTACACGTCTGGGTAAAAAGCAACAAGAGACCCACAAAGAAGTACGTGAGTAAGTGAGGGATGGAAATGGGAACTGAGCAATCCAGATGCAACTGGGGTTACCTGGGATCAGGCGGAAGAAACCCACTGCTTCTACTATGTGCCACTGGCAGCCTAGACGATTAGACGGTTTTGCTGTTGAAAGGTCATCTACCAACACAAACCGTGTCCAAAGGGAAGATCATCCTGGTGTTTGATGCTGCATCTAATGGGACGTCACCTTTACCTGTTGTTTCAAGTTGTCCCAGGGCCACGTATTAATTTGTTCCACATGTTTTCACATGCTACCTTTTCCTATTGATAAAGCGTAAAAGAAATAAAGGAAAAAAATAAAGATGTAAGGCCTTGGAAGCTCTTAAAAAATCAATTGCTCAGTTCTGACCTAAGTGACAGAAAAGTCCCAAACTTCCTCAAGGTCGGGGTTTTGAGTGACAAAGGAAACCTGAAGAATTAAAAAAAAAAAAAAAAAAATCTGCCTCAAATTATCATCATGAACCGTCACACCAGTGGCTCCTGCGGACCGGGTTAAGCCACATCAAGGGACTCCCACACTTCAGAGTCATAAAAATATAAGACAATGATTAACCAAAATAATTAGAAATGCCCGGCGAGGTCAAGGTACCGGGACAAGTCCTTAGGGAAGAAGACAGGACCCTGGGATTCACCTGAGCACAATCTGAAATATCTAACATACAGCTGGCATGGGAGCTGGAGAGCGTGAACCTGCACCCTGACAATGTCAAGGAAGTAAAGTGTGCAACCAGCCTCACCCTTAAAACCCTGACACGACTTAAACCGCCTCTGAGTCCTTGGAGGAGGCAGGCGTAAGCCGCTTTGAGCAGAGTAGACAAGAGTAAGTTTAGAGGGGAAAAAATATTCGAAATTGTGTGAAAGGTCTCCTGGAGAATTAACCAACGGTGCAGCGAGGGCTAGCACCACTGATTTGAGAGCCGGCCGGGAACAGCTGCCGAGAGGCTAAACCACAGAAAGGGAACCTGGCCGCAGGGCCAGGGCAAAGCCTGGGGGAGGAAGCCCGGCTCTCCAGCGGCTGCACGGTCCCCGAACAGTCCAGCTGTGCCGTTCAAGAGAAGCTCCACCGCCTGCCCCCACAGGTCCCAGCAACGATCCAGCCAGACGGCACAGACGGCTCGGCGGGGTCCAGCTCTGTGACCCGACACTTGGCTCGAAACCCTGGGACCGGCCCACCTTCACGCAGGCCGGCACAGCAAGCGGGTCCCGCGTGCCCTTCGTCCCCTCTTTCTGAAGCCTCCCTCTTAAAGTATCCTCTCTCTGCCTGAGGACTCAACGGCCATCGGGGGCTTCCGGGGCTGTCTCTAGGCCTTTTCTCCCATCTCCACCCATCCCCTGCCCAACTGATCACACTGGCTTGTCCCTAAAGACATCCTCGGGAGCCATCCTTCATGGTAGGCAACTGTTCTGCTTTTTAATGGGGATCTTTCAGAGACACTGTGCTTTATTCCAGAGGACGGTCCCTAATGCTGTGAATTTCAGACATGTAACAGGTCCAGTGAAAGAAACTCTCTTAGAATAAGTAGATTCCTTGGGTTCTTTCAAGCCACAGTATAAGACTGGCCCTGCCTAGAGTATAGTTGAGTAAAGAATTTGGATAATTCATGAGAAACGTTCACATCAATTTCATGGAATATTTCATCTTAAACTTCTGTTTATATCATAATTATTTTTTCTGATTACAAAATTAATGCAATAGCATTTGCTCAAAAAGTTTTTGTGAAGTGTTTTTTTTTTTTTTTTTTGGCTGCGTTGGGTCTTCGTTGCTGCGCGCGGGCTTTCTCTAGTTGTGGCGAGTGGAGGCTACTCTTCATTGTGGTGAGCGGGCTTCTCATTGCAGCGGCTTCTCTTGTTGTGGAGCACAGGCTCTAGGCGCGCAGGCTTCAGTAGTTGTGGCTCGTGGGCTCAGTAGTTGTGGCTTGCGGGATCTAGAGCTCAGTCTCAGTAGTTGTGGTGCCCGGGCTTAGTTGCTTTGCGGCATGTGGGATCTTCCCGGACCAGGGCTCAAACCCGTGCCCCCTGCATTGGCAGGCAGGTTCTTACCCACTGCGCCACCAGGGAAGTCCCGTGAAGTGTTCTTTAAATTCACATCCAAGAAATACAGACTAAGTTTACATTAATATTCTTCTAGATCTTTCTCTGCATGTGTGTGCATGCACATATGTGTACAAACACATTTCTAGATAGAGAGAGGTACATACAGTTACGTATAATTACAAGAAGGAAAGTATCCCAAGGTCCAGTTTTTCAGGTCACTATTTGATCTTCCTTTCCTGCGTCAACGCGAGCGCAGTTTCACTCCGGTGCCGGAGACAGAGGGATGGGCGGGGACAGATGGAGACAGATGTCCTGCTGTTGCCCGAGGGGTCACGGGGCTACGGCAGGGGCGCGCTCCCCTCGTCCCCCAGCAGAGAGGCCTCTCACGTGGTGATGCATATGGACCTGGGTCTCAGGAGAACGATAATAATCTTTTCTCAGTGACATATGGCATCTGTTCCCAGGGCACTAAACTTACTAAAGGGCGAGGAGCTGAGAGCTCTGCGCCATGGAGCGCATCCTAACCGCGAGGCTGGGCAGTGGGACCTGCAGCTCCCCCATCCATCTGTGACTCTGTTTGGGTTCCTTGTGCCCAAAGCAACTTCCCAAGTTCTACTGGAGACTCACTGACACAGGACTTTTCCTGGTACTAGAGACCCTTCTCCAGTGTAAAGAGAGCGTCACTGAAGCATGTTTAGGGTGAACGGAACCACCCAGTGGTCCAAGTCCCCAGCTCATTCCCAGGGCCCCCAGATTCTCCCATGTCCTTCCCAGCTCAAACCCCTGCCATTCGGGTGTGTGTCGGGGGCAAGCCTTGTGCAGGAGAAGTAATGAATTGTCCCTGCTGCACAAGAGGAGGCCCAGGCCAAGCCGGGAGTCACTATGGAATGTGGCTCCTGACTTAAGGGTGGTAATGGGGGGAGGAGGGACGGCCCACTGTACGATGCCGAGGGCTGGCATCTGCTCTGCTCTGATTTAGGACGTGGCCAGCACGGCCACCAGCGTGGCCGAGAGTGGTCCCCCCAAACTCCTAGGGCATCAGACGTGCCCATCCGGAACTCGGGTGCATCCGAGGCCCAGCCTGGCCCCCGCAGAGCACCGTGGCACGGCAGGTGCAGATCAGGGTCTGGGAGGAAGCTGGGCTGGCCGGGCCCAGGCCCCCCGACCTGGACCACACCCCCGGGAGCTGTCGTGTGGGACGGAAGGACCCCCGGCAGCTTCACTTCCCAACCACCACACGCACTTAGGACAGACATCATCTGTCCCTCCCGCCATTTTCTGCTCCATCCTAAATCTCAAAGGCACGAGTCCGCAGAAGATAAATCATAAGGACGTGGCCTCTCGACGAGAACCCAAATCGAAATTATCACCATCTTTTTCCAAGGATGGCCGATTGTCACCCAGCCGTCAGGAGGTCTGACTGTAAGACGTTAGGAGTGTGCGTGACAAGGACTAACTTCCACGGGCCTTCTTTCGTTGGGCGGGATGGGCGGAAGCAGCGCTATCCTCTCTCTCTCTCTTCCTGGTCAGAAGCCTACGGGCCTCTCCAGACAGGGACCCCACAGTTCTTCCATTCTGGGTCCACGAGGAAAGCTTTGTCCCCCCCTCAGGCTGCGCCCCCCCTGAAAGTCTCTACCGGGTGGGACTCGAGCTCTGGGCACCGGGTCCTGGTGAAACGCCAGGTTCCCAGCGGGCTTGCGAGCATCTCGCTCCGGTCGAGTGCTTGCCTTGGAACCACCAGGAGCAAAGCTCCTCGCTCAGCACAGCAGAGGTCAGAGTGTAAAGGCGAGGGCCTCCCACACCAGCTGAAAAGGCCCGAAAGCAGTGAAGGTCCCTGAATCATGAGCCGCCGTCGGGCGGGGATCCCAGGCGCCTAGCACGGCTGTGCTCAGACGGCGTCACTGCCGGACAGCCCTCTTCTGAACTGCGTTGAGGACAGAACACACAGGACCACGCACAATGGCCTGAATGGGACGTGTGATGTGAGCTGTTCCTGAAAGGCCAGTGGGAGCCGATCATATTCTGCTCAGTTATACAACATTCTAAACATTCCATGGCCAAATGGAAGCCCTCCACTTCCGGGACTCAACGGGCAGGAGACGGGCTGCAGAGCTGCCCGGCTGTGAACATGTGTCATCCTCCAAGAAAAGGGAGGACGACTCCCAGGGCAGCTCAGAGGCCAGCGGGACGGGGCTGCCACCGGGGCCCCCAGGGCCGCCGTTCTCAGGCCCCGAGACCTGAGGGAACAGGCTCTGTGGGGCTTCGGGCTTGCTTGGGACTCGTGACCACTTTAGTCCTCCCAGCTTCTCCCTTTAGGGATGGAACTCTCTCTCCCCTGCCTGTGCCATCAGTGTATTTTGGAAGCAGAGAACTTGTTTTCCCCGTGGAGAGAGGAGGCGGCCACATGAAGACAGAAGCACAAAGGAAGGACCTGTGATGATGGAGCCGGAGACGGGAGTGATGCGGCCACGAGCCAAGGGATGCCAAGGACTTCGGGCCGTACTCGAAGCTGAGGGGGGCCGTCCCTGCGAGGCCCTGAGTGTAGATTTCTGGTACCCTGAACTGTGTGAGAAAGTCTCTGTTGTCTTAAACCACACAGGCTGTGGCGATTTGTTACAACAGCCCTTGGAAAACTAACACAAGCTCACCTACAGTATTTTAGGTTCATGCATCCACGTTCAGGGCATACTTCTCAGCATTACACGGAATTACTCTTTCCTCCACAAACATGTGGGAACACTTAAGTGTGCATCGTGCGCCCTAAGTGCACACTCATGTCACTTCCATAAAATACAGATACCTCTGGGCTTCCCTGGTGGCGCAGCGGTAGAGAGTCTGCCTGCCGATGCAGGGGACGCGGGTTCGTGCCCCGGTCCTGGAAGATCCCACGTGCCGCGGAGCAGCTGGACCCGGGAGCCATGGCCGCTGAGCCTGCGCGTCCGGAGCCTGTGCTCCGTGATGGGAGGGGCCACAGCAGTAAGAGGCCCTCGTACCAAAAAAAAAAAAAAAAAAAAAGTAAGTAAACCGGGCTTCCCTGGTGGCTCAGTGGTTGAGAGTCCGCCTGCCGGTGCAGGGGTCGCAGGTTCGTGCCCCGATCCGGGAAGATCCCACATGCCGCGGAGCAGCTGGGCCTGTGAGCCATGGCCGCTGAGCCTGCGTGTCCGGAGCCTGTGCTCCGCTAAGGGAGAGGCCACAGCAGTGAGAGGCCCGCGTACCGCAAAAAAAAAAAAAAAAAAAAAAAAGAATACAGATACCTCGTTCTCGAGCTGACCCTGCACCGAAGCACCAGTGTTTTCAGCTTCTCCCGGACCGTCCGAGCGCTTTCCTCCTATCGTGGACGTTCGTCCTTCTTTCTTTGACACCAGGTGTTTGGGAAATCCCTGGCTTGGGAGACCATCCCCGAGTGCAGCTGCGGAAGACGTGGGCGCCCACACCGCGTCCCGCTGCTCAATTCTGTTAGGCCCCGGGCCTCAGCCGCACCCCGGCCAGCCCGCACACCCAAATTAGGACCGGACGTGGCCCTAGCGAGCAAGTCCCTCAGAACGGAAGGGCGAAGGCGTCTTGGAAACCTCTCCAGACCTCGAAGAGATGCCAAAGATGGTTTAAAAACAAAAGGGGTTTCTCTCTGAAAATACGAAGGTTGAATGAAGATGCAAAGCTTATGAAATTACAAAATATAGTCAGAGTGTAGACATAAACGGCTCCTTTCCACAGACAGAGTACGTCCTCCAGGAGCAGAGCCCTGGAGCGTAACAAGGGCAAGGAGGGTCGCCTGCACTCACAGGTGCTGCACAGAGCCGCGCCTGCCGGTCACTCCCGTCCTCCCACGTTCACGCCATGGAAGCAGCCAAGCTCTCCTAAAGTCTCGCTCAGAACCACGATCAGCAAAACTCGCAGAATGTAACGGAACGAGCTCCAAATCTGAAGCCAGAAAATCTCGACTCAAGCCCTGCTGTGTGACCTTGGGCAAATCACTCAACCTTTCTGAACTTGCGTCCTCAGCTATAACTGCCTGTTTCCGAAGGTCAGTGTGAGGTTTACTGAGGAAGCTTGCTGAAAGGGCTGAGCCCCGTGCTCGGTGCACTTGAGTTATTCACGAGATGCACTGGCCCTGCCAGACCTAACTCAAGACACTTGGCTGCAAAGGGCTGAGGACTGTCCAGCAGGGAAGCGGCAGGTCACAGAGAGGCTGGGACGATGGAGAAGCAGCCTCCAACACAGTGGTGGCGCTAGGTGCAGGGGGAGGAGGCCGCCTGCTCCCCTGGATGGAGCCAGTTCGCATCAGGGTCAGAAGAAAGTCAGGGTGCTGTGGAGATGCTCGAAATCACCCATTTCTAGTCACTCTATGCTCAGGTGCAATTCCTAACCCAGAGAATCTCGGTCCAGGGGCAGGTACACTCACACACATGTTGTGCACACACACACATGTATACATGCGTCCCACATGCGTGTATACACGTGTTGCTTATGCCCTCGTACACGTGTGTGCAATGCACACTTGTGTGTACACAGAAATATACATCTACGTGCACATACATACACATCTGTGAACATATATACATATACACACATTCACACATAGGTGCACATGTGTACACTTGCAGGCACATGCTGTATATACACGTGCAACCTACATATGTGCGTGTGGGCACACATACACATGCATGCACAGATGTGTGTGCCTACACAAACACATACATGCAGACACCCAACACGTGTACACTGCAATACATACATGCAAACACTCACACCTATGTGGACACGCACACATATACATACTTACATGTGTGCACACAACACACATGCACACGTGCACGCACACACAGCCCTGAGGACGCGCTGCGGGTGCAGGAGGTGCCATTTGTTGAGAGAAGTGGTTAAGTTAGGGAGTGGCATAGGGCATATAAACGAGGCAGAGAAACGGAGTCAAGGACCCCTAGCGCCACCCACCGCGTGACCAGAAGGGCTGGGGTCAGCCCGGAAAATGTAGTTCAAGATCCGTATCACAGAACCGGGTGTTCTCCTACAGCCACACTCACCCAACCGTGATCCCGTCACCCCCAAGTCCTCACGCAGGAGCGTCCCGGCCACCTCGACACCCGTGCCCTCTCTTCTCTTCGGGCCTCCGGGAACCCCCGGGCACAGGTGGCTGCCCCTTCCCCCCTGCTCTACACACGCAGTCACAGACTCCGGCTACTACAGGGCGACAAGGATGTGAGCTCCCTGAGTTTCCCCCGTGGCACCGGCACAGCGCAAACCAAGCTTAACCAAGCAGCCGAGAAGAGCCAAGAAGCCGTGCGCGGGTTCCTGCTCCCAGCCCTTCCGTATTAGACTGAGATCTTCTCATGGTGCCACTTGAAGTTCTGCTTTAAAAAATGGTCCATTTGAAACAAAATGTTGCATTAAAAATGGTCCTTTTGATAGATGCTGAATGCAAATGCTCTCTCCCCTAGATTATATGGAATAATAAGGACGATACATTACAACTTCCTCTGTAACATCCAGCCTGCGCTGTTAGTTTAAGATCATAAATTGTTTCTGTTTTTCATTTTGCAGATCTTTGTAGTGTCTAACAGTGTAACCACAAACACTTTCTTGTGTTTATTCACTGATTCATAGTTTACTTATTACCCACTTATGCCAGGCAGGCTTGATAGATTTGCCAGTTCTTAGGCCCCTAATGGATGGCCTAACATGCGGAACTTCTCTGGGAATTGATGGCCTCTCCTGTTAAGAGTCTTAAGAGGGAAAACTATGGACCCATTTCTGGCCCATGGGGTGTCTGCTGGTGGGGCTTCCATGAAATCTTCACTTTCCTGATACAAGGGGCCAAACACAGTTGACGTTAAGCCTTTGTCTCCTTGCTTTCCCCAATTATCACTGGCTGGAACATGTGCATGATGCCCAGAGTTCTGCAGCCCTACTGAAACCATGAGGTGCTAGACAAGTACCAGGTAGAAAGCCCACACTGTAAGGATGGCAGAGGGCTGGATGTACCCCATTGTTCCTCCTGATTCACTGTTCACTCACCTCCACTCGGCTCAGTGCCTAAGATGCTATCCTGCATGGATGGCATCAGTGCTTCCTTAACCTCTGGCTTCCAGTTGGTTCGTTCAAGAGGAAGTTGGGAGGCACCAATGGGAGAGTGGAGGGAGGGACGAAAACCAGGTTAATTTCTTGCTCCTCCCTGACAGTGTTCCTCTTCTGAAAGCCACAGCTCCTTTCCGACAGCCCTCCAAGAGCTGCAGCCACAGCTGCAAATCTCTCCACATTCTGCTTACTGCCCCTGCCCTGTCCCATCAGGCTGGAGGTGGGAACAGCTCCTGGGATGCTTCTCCATCCCGTGATGGTTTCCCAGAACCCTTCCCACCCTTTGTATAAGAGATCACTAGATCACGCCTTTGTTTAATTCTCCTCACCCACGCATTTGAGAGTGCCATCCTTTTATTGTCTTTTTTTGCTGGGATCCTGAGAGCAGCTCAGAAGGAAAGAGCTGGGCCCCCTCAGCATTGTTGAGCAGTTGGGCCAATCCTGGACCATCTGCCTGTGGACCTCATGCTGTGGGATGAATAAGCAAACCGTAGTGATTTCTATCACTAGAGTGTGGTTTGATCACACCTGCCACTGAACTCACTCCCAGCTAATCCACCAACAGATTAATAAGATGGGGTTTCTGTCCTCAAGGGGACAGCCTATCAGGGAGTGAAGATATGTAGATATATTTACCAGAAATAAAGCTATTTTTATAATAGTTCTATTAGAGAGCTGGACAACAGGTGCTATGGAGGATGCCAATGAGAGGCATGTCACAGAAGAGATGACAGATTTCAGTGTCTCAACAGAGGGCATTGCAGGTCAGCCACACACGTGTGAGTGCATGTGGAGACGAAGCTGGGGGGCAGGTGCTTCCCCATCAACCTTCAGTAAGATGTCCTGTCCCTGACAGCCTCAGTCAGTGGTATTTGGGAGAATTAGGGGAGGGTGGGCATGTGTGCTAGGACAGCAGCAGGGTGGCCCGGGCTGCAGTGAGAGGCGTTTCTAGGGGGACAAGCCCCAGCCCAGAGAGGTCCTAGAATAGGTGTGTCTTCCTTGGGAATGGACAGAAATATGTGGGGAGGGGGCCCTGATAAAAGGTTGTCCCTCCTGCATTCATAAGAGGTCTGCATTTGCTCGGTTATTTGCCAAGTGAGGAAAATGATGGCACAGGCTGGAGAAGCTGTGGATATTTGGGTTCCTTAGATAACAGGCGTGGTGTAGTATTTCACTGAAGAAAAAAAGGTTCCCTAAGTGTGCTTTAAAAAAAAAAAAATCAAAACCCTTGGCTAAGATACTTCTCCAGGGAAGTGCACAGGTTCAGCCCTGGGAAGAAACTTAAGCTGGCTGGAAGAGGAAGGGAAGAGAGCACTGTGAAGTTTGAGAAGGCTTTAAAAAATGTTCCTCCCAAATGGGTTTCATTCCAGTTTAACAGTGCGTGTTTTCCCTCTGCTCTTCTCTCCTGTCTTCTAAGTGAAAACAGGCTTTTAAGTTTGTGCGTGTGGCTGCAGAATTGAGACGGCAGAAGCTCCTCCTGTGCCAACAAACATGCTCTGGAACAGCCAGAGCTTTTGGGAAGCAATCAATATTTTGTTTTCCCCAGTTAAGGGTTAGGCAAAGAGTGCACATCTTTCAAATGCCAGTTAACATCTATGTGGTAACTCAGCCGCTGACATCAGACCTCACCCAGTGGCCCCCGCACGCCTCCAGCCTGAGAATCAGTCAACACTTCCATGCTCACAACACCCTCCTCAAGCCAAAGACCTCTCCACCGGAAGGCGTGTAGTTTGGAGGTGCCTTTCTGGTAACACATCCCTGGGTCTTCGACCACAGGGAAGGGAAGGAGGGAAACCCTCACCCCTTCCTATGGCCCAGCTGGTCCCACCTAATGTTGCTCCAGAGCAAAGCAACTCCAAGCTCCAGGGTGCAGTGGCTACCGTCCAACTGGTATTTCTGTGCACCCTTTTGTGGCAGGTACGGTGGGGAGCCAGAGGCTAAGACACAAACCCCACTTTCACAAGGTTTATGGTTTAATAGGGAAGCACCCACATACCACTAGTGCTGATTAATTAAGAATCAGGGACGTGTGGTAGGGCAACAAGGAGGGGGGAACCCTCTCTTCCCGAGAGGGTCCTGGTGGGACAGCCGAGCTGAGCCTTGAAACATTCTCCCAGTTCTTCTCAGTCCTAGAAGAAACTTCAGTAATTACAAATTACATCTTAATTTTTGCCTCGTAAGATGTTACAGCACATAGCAAGCTGGGCGTACCTCTGTCCTAATATTTAACACCTGGTGACAGCTATTTGTTTCTTAAGGTGATTCCACCAAGGGAGCTCATTAAGGGCAGGCACTGAACACCTAACACAGAATCTAGCCAGAAGGGGGTCCCCAATAATCTGTTCATTGTTTATTTGATTACATTCAATATACAAACATGCTAGTGACTCATGGGCAATCTTGACTTCCTAATTCACAAGGAAATACATGACAGATAAGGATTTTTTTTACTCTCTCCCAACTTGGTTTGCCAAGATGTGAGGGGAAAAATATCCAGGAAAAGATGAGCCTGAGGGAAAATAGCATAATGTCTATTTTTGGATGAACATTTTTATTCCATAGTTTATACTTACCAAAATAGTGCTCAAGTTCACACAACAGAAGACAATTAAAACGGAAACACAAAGGTCTATGATGAGGTTTCTCCTAAAGCCTTGCTACTCAAAGCATGGTCCACGGACCAGCGGCAGCAGCGCTGCCTGCGAGCTTGCTAGGATGCTGAACCTGGGCCCTCCGAGACCCGCCTGGTGAGAACCTGCAGGTGGACAAGGTCCCCGGGTGATGTGAAGAGACACTCAAGTTTGAACGGCACTGCTTTAAAATGCAGCTGTGGGAAGTGCAGACACCCGCATCCCCCAGATCAGCATCCCCCCATGCCGCATTCACCTCCCAGCACCCACTGGAGTGGCCAGGAAGAGGACCTCCGTGGCCACCTCCTGGAAGGTGTTCTTTCTCGAATTTGTTGTGTCGACGCTCTCCCAGCTCGGGAAAGGGACAGCACAGGGTCGATCGATAACAGTGAACCACACAAATACTCTGACGCAGCCGCTGAAGGTCATGACCAGAGAGAGGGCAGGAAGGGGACTGCCTGCCAGGCACGCACAAGAGGACGCCCATCCTCCAGCTTCGCTCAGACCATCAGATGTGGTCAGACATGAAGCAGTCACATCTGATATAGTAAATCTGCTTTGTTGCGTTAGAGGAGCTTTTTATCTCTGCAGCTACGTTTTTCCTCTGAGGGATGGCAGAGTGCAGGTGTGGGCTGCAGTAGGCCAGCGGGGGGGTTGGGGGGCACCGAGCTGGTGCTAGCAGCCACCCAGGGCACAGGACCGTTTAGAGATGAGCCCTCACGGGAACTCCGAGGCTTCCAGACGGTACCCACTGGTGAGTGCAGGAGCCGGATGTGCACCTGTATCTGTTTAATAGGGTTGAAACAATTCCATCCAAAGAGTGGGGAGTGGATAAGGCAGTGAGGGGTCAGGGCATCACAGAGATCAAATTCAACACGTGGGACGTACAGTGTGTTTATTGCTGAAGCACAAGATCATAAGAATATTTCTAACCTCACGTGAAAATTTTTCAATAGTTTAATTACACACACACACACACACGTGTGTGTATAACTTCTTTCTGGGAGTTTATGTAAAAATGCTTAAAACATCTGAAGCCAAAAATGGGAGGAGTAAGAGGGTCAAAGTCTCAGAGCTGGACACGGTCTCAACAGCATCTTAGAGCTGGACACGGTCTCAACAGCATCTTAGAGCTGGACAGGGTCTCAACAGCATCTGACGCTTTCTGGATTGTCCCCTCAAGTTGGAGGAGACTGAAGTTCAAAGAAGTTTATAACTTATTCTAGATCACATGATGAGTGGCTGAGTCACAGCCAGAACTCAGAACTTCTAATTCAGAGGTTGACCTGCCTTTCTACCACACGGCCTTTAAAATTAAGCACACACGCACGGCCTTAGTTACAGACCTATAGAAAGTTCTAGTAAATAAGAAGAACACACTAAAGATGACTCTTGGACATATTCAAGGGAGCAACTGAGCAGAGAGAAGTCTTGTTCTTCCTAGGTTCTTCTCTGATGAAAGGGGAAATGAGGGATATTCTAAATTAAACATATTATTCTAGTTCCTCTGCAAGAATCTCGTGTCTGAGAACCATTAAAAAATATTTAGAGCTTTTTGAGAAATGCTATGGAAACAGGAATGTTTTAAATAAACTAGCAATAAAAGCCATAAAACAATATTTACTATCCACAATAGCCTCCAAGAGCCTAGGGTGGGAGATAACAGAAGACGCCTGCCAAGTGCCTCATAAGATAACACCCTGAATGAATGGGCTAAAGCCTGTGGTTCTCAAAGTGTGGTCCCAAGAGAGCATGTCAGCATCTTCTGGGACTTTTCAGAAATGCAAATGCCCGGACCCCATCCTCCTGATCGGACAGGCTGAGGGTGAGTGTGACCCAGAGACCTGCATTTTCACAAGCACCCCTCTCCCACCCTAGTGGTGCTCCAATGCAGGCTCATGTTTGAGAATCTCTGGGCTGATACAAATGAGGTTTCTGGCTCTCTGTTTAAGGCAGGTCTACGACAAACACTGTCCCTGTCAAACATGTTTATATTTCCCGTGGTTGGATGGTGTCCTTTTCATTGGCATTTATAATCAGCCATTTTCGCCTCCACTAAAACCACAGGCCTCTCGCTGGTTAAGATAGTTGTTATGCGGGTCCATGAATTTAATCGTTAGTAACAAAATCGAGTGGAAATAATTTTCTACCAACATGATTTACTAGCATCAGTATTATGTATTGAAAAACAATTAAACATAGAACAAAAACAGTTATGAAATGTTGCCTCGTTCCGTTATCAAGAGCTGAAAAGTAGGGCTCTAATAAAAGAACACTTGGAAAATTCTCAGTGTTCCCAAGTAGACAGGGAGTGGGTTAACGTGACAGTAACTGGACACCCGCTCCCAGGTTACAGCAATGTAGTCCTGGGTCCACATCACCTGGGGCCTTGCTAGGAATGCAGAGTCTCAGGCCCCACCCCGACCCAGGCATCAGGATCTGCATTTTAACAGGATCCCCTGGGAATTCGCATTCACCTTAGTGTTTGAGAAGCAATGCGTTAGATGAGACTTGATTAAGTATTTGGTGAACAGGCTGGATTTCCTACTCTTTCGCCTTTTTATGCAATGAAAAACCAACTGCTGTCAAAAGAGGTGTATTATTATCCACAGCAACAATATTGAGCAATTCTTTTTTTTTTTTTTTTTTTTGTGGTACGCGGGCCTCACACTACTGTGTTCTCTCCCGTTGCGGAGAACAGGCTCCGGACGCGCAGGCTCAGCGGCCACGGCTCACGGGCCCAGCCGCTCTGTGGCATATGGGATCTTCCCGGACCGGGGCACGAACCCGTCTCCCCTGCATCGGCAGGCGGACTCTCAACCACTGCGCCACCCGGGAAGCCCTTGAGCAATTCTTAAATGCTTTCTGTAAGTATGGCACTGTAGTAGGCATTTAAAAAAAAAAAAAAAAAAAAGGAACTCATTTTACCCTTCCTAAATAGATTGATTTAAATTCAAATAACAACCAGCCACTTTTTCACACCATGGGAAGGAGATTTTGAAAAATCTCTTGAAAGAATCCTACACCAAATTTCTTAAAGTTAAGGGAAATTTGAAATTTAGAAAGCAGCAGGGAGAGAGTTTTGGAGAGTGCAGGCGAGAGAGGGGTCACTGGGGGCCTCTGCACACAGGACAGGGGTTCGGTGGACAAAAGCTAAGTAGGGAAGTAAGAAAACTGAGGCAGTCCTTGGGCGTCAGGAGCCCTCCATGAGATCTAGTCGAGGATGAGATCACTTGCCCGGAAACCGGAAGCGGTTGCCAAGGTTAATTCTGCAGACACCACGGGGCTTGGGGGGGCGGGGGGGGGACGAGGGTGGGGGTGCGCACGGCCCCAGCAGTGGAGCTGTGAGAATAGGGGAGACCCTCCGTGCAGCAAGCTTCTCCCGGCACTGCTCTGCTACGCAGAGATAAGAGCTGGGGAAGCTGACGGCTTTGCAAAAGATGAAAATCCATGTTTTATGTAGAAGGGACTCAAAGCAGCCCTGCTGAGCAGCCCGCCTTCTCTGCTGGGAGGGTTGTTCCCTGCTCAGGGTAAATGCAGCTATGATACTCTCTTTAGTGAGAAAAACGCCCTCACAATCTGCTGCATTATTGATGGCTTTCCTAGGGGCTAGCCTATTATTCTGATGCCTCTAATAGTTTCATCTTTTCATTTGCTTGCAGGTTGCTGGGTTTTGTTTTCTGACATAAGTCCTAGAACACGAGCCGTACGTACCCTTAGCACCTTGCTGGTAAATCAAAGGTGTGTGTAGCCCTGGTTTAAGAATAATATGTATTGACTGCAAGAATATAAAATCCTTCTCCGGCCTCATAAACAATGCTCCATTTCAAACGCTTTTCTTACTGCACACCTTTCAGAACCAGTTTGGATCAACCACAGGACTTGCAGAGACAAGTTTCACAAACACTGTATGAGGGGAGCAGAGCCCCCTTTGCTCTTGACTGTGCTCTGACCGTGCAGCCATCACAGGTCTGTAAGAGACCCTCCAGCCCTGCCTACGTTTTCAGGGCACCCGTCACAAAGAACTGTAGCCCAGTAAAGACGAGAGAGGGGCCGAAACACCACGGCGCGAGGAGCCAGCACCACACAGAAAAGGGCTTCACGCAGCTCCCAGATCCGGGCGCCTTCTCTTCTTTATAATGTGTGTAGCTGCTGAAATAAACAACCACAACATTACGGGGTTTATATCAGTGTAGGTGTAACACACACAACAACCACAGCATAAGTAGGTTGGGGGTAAACAGGTTTTTTCTTTTTTTAACAGTTGCCAATTTTTACATTTATGTGAAATGATACAATATTAACTCTGAATGACACAATATTAACTCTAATGATACAACATTAACTCTAACAGGAACCAGTAGAGGACGTACACTGTAATCCCTAGAGCAACCACTAAGAAAATGTAAGAAAGATACAGCTCGAAAAGACAATAGATAAATTAAAATAGAATTCTAAAACTCAACCAACTTAAAAAGGACAATCAATACAAACAGCAAAATGACAGACCTCATATCATAGCAATAATTACAATAAATGGAGAGGATCAGACTCTCCAAAGAAAAGACAGAGATATTCAGAGTGGATTTTAAGGAGACCCGATGATATGCGGTCTACAAGGGATGCACTTTAAGTGTAAATACACAGATAAGCCGAAAGCAAAAGGGTGGGAAAAGGCACACACCATCAGTTGCTGTATTAACATCAGATCAAAGACACCTGCAGACAGAGTTATCACTAGAAATAAAGAGGGACATTTCATAATAACAAAACGGTCAATTTATCACGAAGTCCTAAGGGTCACAAGTGTGTATGAGCTTTTGTTATAACAGAGCTTCGACATATGCGCGGCAGGACTCAACAGACCCCGTGTGCACGCGTGCAGGTCCGCACAGAGAGACATGTCTCCCGGTCGGCAGCCCCTGGGTACGTTCTGCACGAACCGCCCACAGATCAAGAGAAAAACTCTTCCCCCTCCTGTGATTAGAGCTCCCAGCCAGATCAGATGAACTCAGGGAAGCAGAGGTGCTTCTCCGCTCCCCACCCTTTGCTACTCTTACAGGAAGTAAAACCTAGCAGGTGGGTTCCTGGTGGTAAGTTTGGTTGTAAAAGGTTTATTGTTTTCAGCTCCTCATGTGTCTCACAGGTGCGCTGACACTGACCCCAGGCATGGCAGGGGGTCGCTCTGGAGGCGGTCCAGTCTCGCTTAGAGGTGGAGTTCATCCGCACGCCCAAAATCCTCGTGGTTCGCCCCCTCTGGGCGCAACTCTCTGATCAGAGAATAGCGATGGCCCTGAGTTTGGGGAAGGTGGAGGCTCATCTCTTTCCTCCGCTCTTAATTTTACACCCAGCACCTCCTGTATCTGAGGAGGAAATTAGTCCAATACTCAATTATAATTACTAAATTACAATTCCCCAAATTTTACTTACTGCAAAAAGGAAGAATTCCATTAGCAGATTAAATTGCTTTTCAGCGAAATTAAATATTCAACAAAAGCAAACCAAATCTAGCCCCAGTGAAGTGTGCCTATCCTGTTCATTAATAGCCACGAGCTTTATACGCTCTTATTTTAAATAATTTTTAATTATTTAAAATAAATAATTTATTGTTTTTTTTTGCGGTACGCGAGCCTCTCACTGCTGCGGCCTCTCCCGTTGCGGAGCACAGGCTCCGGACGCGCAGGCTCAGCGGCCATGGCTCACGGGCCCAGCCGCTCCGCGGCATGTGGGATCTTCCCGGACCGGGGCACGAACCCGCGTCCCCTGCATCGGCAGGCATACTCGCGACCACTGCGCCACCAGGGAAGCCCCGTTTTAACCACTTTTAAGTGCACTGTTCAGTGGCGTTAAGTTCATTTATACTGTTCTGCAACCATCACCACCATCCGTCTCCAGAACCTTCCTAAATTGTAACTCTGTCCACATTAAACACTAGCCCCCCCCATTCTCTGCTCCCCCCAGCCCCTGGTAACCACCATCTACTTTCTTTTTTTGTTGTTGTTAAATACTGACTTTTAACATTTTATTTATTTATTTATTTGGCTGCGTCGCGTCTTAGTTGCAGCACGTGGGATCATTTTTGTGGCACGTGGGCTCCTCTCTAGTTGTGGCGTGTGGGCTTGGTAGTTGCAGTGCTTGGGCTTAGTTGCCCTGAGGGATGTGGGATCTTAGTTCCCCAGCCAGGGATCAAACCCGCATCCCCTGCATTGGAAGGCAGATTCTTAACCACTGGACCGCCAGGGAAGTTCCACCATCTACTTTCTGCCTATGAATTTGACTCCTCTAGGGACCTCATAGAAGTGAATCTCCAAGTATTACTCTTTCTGTGACTCACTTGTTTCACTTGGAGTATTGTCTTCAAGGTCTATCCCTGTTGCAGCAGGTGACAGAACGTCCTTCCTTTTTAAGGCTGAATCATATTCCATTGTGTGGATGGACCTCATTTTGTTTATCCATCATCCACTGATGGACACTTAGGGTGCTTCCACCTTTTGGCTACAGTGAATAATGCCGCCATGAACACAGTATACAGATACCTGTTCGAATCCCTGCTCTCACTTCTTTCAGGTATAAATCCGGAAGTGGACTTGCTGAATTGCACGGTAATTTTATGTTTAACTTTTTGACAAGTCACTCTCCTAGTTTCCATACGGATGGCACCATTTTACACCACCACCACCAGTACACAGGCTCCAACTGCTCCATGTTCTCTCGCCAACACTTATCTTTTGTTTCTGTTTTTAGAAATAGCCAAACTCGCAGGTGTGAGGTGGCATCTCATGACAGGGTTGATTTGCGTTTCCCTGATGATTAGTGATGCTCAGCATGTTTTCATGTGCTTATTGGCCGTCAGTCTGTTTCCTTTGCTTCCTCCATCTTTTACACACGTTCCTGTTGAAATCTGCTGGGGTCCAGACCCTTACGTGTCCAAGCACCTTCCCAGCATCCCCCACCCTCCCTCCCACCCTCACCCGATCCCACAGGCCGACCCGCTCCTCCTCCAGGAACCAGGGTCACCAGCCAGCTGGATGGCAGCACCACCGGCCCAGACCTGCTGGGAACCTCCCCCTTCCCTCTGCATCCCCGAGGAATTCCAGAAACCCTCCCTGTTATGCAGCTGGGCCAGACTCGTACCCCGGGCAGCCTCTGTCCTCTCTGTGTTGCTACCATCACCCACTTTACCCCTTGGGGCCCCGTCCGCCATTCCCCCCAGCTCACCCCCAAACCTGGCTGCAAAACAGGTTGTCTTTTTTCCACTTTTCCTCTTTCTTGTTAATCTTGAACAAGGGCACATACGAACACCCTTTTTCTTTTTTAAAGATTTTGTTGCCAATAACCACAGGGAAAGCGACAAAGGATTAAAAACAGCAACAAAGCAGGGAAGCACCGACATTCTCAGAGTTGCTGTCCCCAGGCTGTACCCCTCGCTCACTTCTGAGGCAGGAAGTGGAACCAGGCCTTTCCACCTTTGGTCCTGAGGATGGGGGTCTCTGCCCCACCCCGTCTCCGGCCGCGACTGAGTAGAAGACACAATGCGCTCCTCTCCCTCATGGACCCTGGACCGAAGGGCCACTCGGCAGGGGTCATGGGCTCTGTGCTCCCTGAGACCTTCGCGGGGGGGGGGGGCGGGGGTGCTCATCCCAAGGGGCCACAGACCCCACCAGCTACACCTGGTCCCAGGCACGGAGGGGAGAGAAGGCACAGCGAACCCCACACTCTACCCCAGAGCTCCCGGCTCCCGGCTCCCCACCTGCCCCACCAGGTGAGCCAACATCGCGCCGTGGCCTGTCCCCCCAGGCAGTTACTGCTGCACCTGGTCTCGGCCCATCCAGGTCTGATCGTCTCCCAGAGCAAAGAGTGAGAGCATGACCACTCCCGAGCTCCCGAGATGCCCCACGCCTGGAGCAGCAAGGCACCCCAGGGCTCTGCAAAGTGTTTCTAAACAGAAATCCAGTTCTGCTAACTTTCACCAAACAGGTTGACAGTGGCAACTCTGCTCAGCCAGACCGGCAGCTGCAGGCCACGCCTGACGTGACATGTCCAGGCACACGTGGGTCACACCACCAGTGTGTATTTCAGCCCAGGGCTACCACACTGCAGCCCCTGATGTGGCTTATAGGTCATCTTAACTCAGAAACCACTTCATAATCCATGTCCTTCTTGTGTGTATATAATAGTAATAAAATCCATACCATCCCCTGTAAGGAGATGGGAAGTGGCCATGAACATATTTTGTGCCAGGCGGAGCTCTGTTATACATCTCACGGCAAAGCACTTAGGAAAAACAACTTGAGCTTAAACATGAACTTGAACACAGTATACGCATCAGGGTAAAACCAAAGCTGCTGTAACTGGGCGATGAAAGATGACAGACTTCGGCAGATGTTTAGCGCTCTCTCCTGAAATCATGTGGACATGAGCCGACTGTGCTTCACGGGTCATTCCACAGGGCCTGTGTCTCCCCTGTCCTGACAGTGTCATCCTGTCTGCAGGGTTGAAGCCGGCTCACCTTCCCGCCCACACTCTCTGTTGCAGGAATAAGGGGAGACTAAGAAGGGACTCAGGAAAGCACTTTGTCTTTAAAGAGATGGCCCAGGGACTTCCCTGGTGGCGCAGTGGTTAAGAATCCACCTGCCAATGCAGGGGACACGGCTTCGATCCCTGGTCCGGGAAGATCCCAAGTGCCGAGGATCAATTAAGCCCGCGCTCCACAACTAATGGAGCCCACGTGCTCTAGAGCCCGTGAGCCACAACCACTGAGCCTGCACGCTGCAGCTACCGAAGTCCACGCACCTAGAGCCTGTGCTCCGCAACAAGAGAAGCCACAACAATGAGAAGCTCATGCACTGGAACAAAGAGCAGCCCCCGCTCGCCTCAGCTAGAGACACAGCCCGTGCGCAGCAACGAAGACCCAACGCAGCCAAAAATAAATACATACATACATACATAAGTACATAAATACATTAATTAATTAATTAATTTTAAAAAAGAGATGACCCAGAAGTGGCCCAGGCATGTCTCCTCACATCCCATTGGCCCATGGCCACACCTGCACTCAAGGGAGCCTGGGACGTGTCATCACGTGTCCAGCTAAAATTCAGGGCGTTCTGTTAGTAAATTCCTGTTTTGTACATCTTATAAAAGTACACAAGCTATTAGTATAGCGATACACGTATAATTTTTAAATACACTGACATACTTATTTAGGGTGAGAGCTAACCCTCGTTTAACCAACAGAAACATGTGATCAAAAAAGGTCTGCAGAGAGTAGACACCGCTTTGGGAAAGATCCCCGGCGTTCTTCTTACTTGCTAAGTAATAATAAATCCTTCCTTCTCCAGAAAAAATTAAGGTCAGCAGACACCAGCCCAGGGGATAAAGCCTAAGTTACTGAGCATGTCCCTCGGGATTTGGCCCTAGGAGCTCCCCTCCTTCCTCCAGACACTGACCCGACCCCCCAGCCGTGCTCACACCCACCCCCACTGCCCCTGTCACCACGTGACAGGCTCGAGCCTCTCAGCCCTGAGGGGCACATCTGTGCTCCCATGGCATCCTGTGTGAACCTCTGCGAGGAAACCTGCATCGGACGGTGGCCCCACGTCTCTGGCTGCAGGACACAGTGCTCCTCGCACATGGCCACGTCCTAACCCCTGGAGCCTGGGACCATGGCGCCCTGCACGACAGCGGGACCCTGCACATGCAGTTAAGTCAAGGCTCTTGAGATGGGGAGACTGTCCTGATTACCCAAGAGGGTCCTCAGAGGTGACAGAGGGAAGCCGCAGAGTCGGAGAAGGAGACAGGAGGACAGAAGCCGAGGTCAGGCTCATATGGGAGGGGCCACGAACCCAGGGTAGGGGGGGTCTCCAGGAGCTGGGAGAGGCAGGGAGCCCCCAGAAGGAGCGCAGCCTGTGATGCCTCGATTTTAACTCCCTCCAGCCCATTTCGGACTTCCATCCTCCAGAACTCTTAAGACTAGAAATGTGCATTATCCTGAGCCACAAGTTTACGACAATTTGCTACTACAGTCCTGTGAAGCTCACACGATGCCCTTCTCTACCAGCTTGTGAGCTTGTACAGGACACAGGTAGATGCCTGAGCTTCTGTATACAGTGTATACAGCAGATGCTCAATGAGGGTTTTGGGGGGGGTGGGTAGGAAGGAGGAGGGAGGGCAGCAGCTTCCGGCTCAGATGGGCCTGGGTTTGAATCCCTGCTCTGTCGCTCATGTGCAACAGCTCTGAGCACATTTCTTAATGCAGGACTCAAATTCTTCACAGCTAGGTAACAGATGACACCTATCCTTCAAGTGTTTACGAAGGTTAAGTAACAGAGGCCAAGGACTTCCCTGGTGGCGCAGTGGTTAAGACCCCGCGCTCCCAAAGCAGGGGGCCCGGGTTTGATCCCTGGTCGGGGAACTAGATCCCACATGCTGCAACAGAGACCCGGCGCAGACAAACAAATAAATATTAAAAAATAATAATGATAACAGAGGCCATGTTGGGCATCTGCATTTTGGACAATAACCAAGGAAGATGGGGCTGTGAGGCATGAGACGCTGTCCACCCACCTCTCCCCTTCCCTGATTCCACATTCTCCTCCCGGCTACGCCCCCGCCCTCCAGAAATCCCCGTCTGGACAGTGAACTTGCCCTGCTGTCTCGGCCTCTTCCCTGCCCTCGCCCACGCCTCCAGGCCTTGGCAGGACCTGGCTGTTCCGTGCCACCTGCTGTGCAGCTGTCCCGTGCCACCTGCTGTGCAGCTGTCCCACAGACCTGTCCTTCCCTCTGTGTTAGTTTCCTGGGGCCTCTGTAACGAAGCACCACAAACTGGGGGCCTTAAAACAACAGGCATTTCCTGTCTCTCAGTTCTGGAGACCAGCAGTCTGAAATCAAGGTGCCGTCAGCACCGTGCTCCCTTCGGGGCCCTTCCTGCCCCTTGCAGCTTCGGGGGCTCCCGGCCACCCTCGGCTTCCTTGGCTTGCAGCTGCATCTCTCCACTCTCCACCTCCATCATGACGTGGCCTTTCTCTGTGTCCTCTCTCTCCGTGGCTCTGTCCCTCTTCTTATTAGGACACCAGTCATGTTGGATTAAGGGCCAGCCCTGCTCCGGCATGGCCTCATCTTGACTAACCATAGCTGCAATGACCCAGTTTCCAAATAAGGTTGTAGTCCGAGGTCCCAGAAAGGACACGAATTTGGGGGGACGCTATTCAACCCAGTGCAGCCTCTTAGCCACAGCCACCTACCATCGTCCGAGCCCACTGTCGTCACCCCCTGGGGACAGGGGGCCAGGCACACGTCCTCCTCCACAGCGCAACCTGACTAAGCAGCTCTGTCCCCCGACGCGAGTACGACTCAGCCGCGCCTCGGCCCTGCCTCGCCGGACCCCATGGCCCGCGTGGCTCTTCCTCGCCACTTTGGCCGGCCAACTCCAGGGCCACTCCGTGGCTTGTCACCATCACCCACAGCTGCTGTCCCTCTGAAACCCCCCGCGTGACCGCAGTCTCTCCTCCAGATCGTGTATCCAGTAACGCACGTGTAGGTGCCTGGGTTATGTCAGTGGACAAAACACAGATGCCGCACGCGGGAGGGAACACCGAGTTCTCACGGCACTCTGCACGGTCCTCCCTCCCGGGGGGCCGCTGCCGCCCCCATCCCCGGGCCTCCGCCCACGTCCATGAACCACTCCCCGATACGCTAACCTTCCCTGCCCCGGTGTGCTTCCTTTGCTGCACCCGGGAAAACCCAGTTTCTCTTGCCCCCAGACGGTGCACAAAGGAATCATCGCGCCACCCTGCAGACCCTGTGGAGGCCCGGCACGAAGCCCCAGGAGGCCCTCGCTCGGCCAGCTCACCCCTCACTCCGAAGCCTCCAGCAAACCCGAAAGCCCTGAGGGCGGCGCTCTGGAGCCCACCCTCCAGGCCCACCGCCTGCGGGCCCAGGCCTTCCTCAGGGGCGCCCTCCTGGGGACAGCCCACCCCTACTCACCCCACACCCGTCCCTCCTCAGCAGGACTCCAGGAGTCACTCACACTTTCTCCCCCTTTTCTCTCTCTTTCTACTGGAATCTTCCATCAGCACTTAAACGTGTGTCTCTCCCGTCTTTAAAACAAAAAACCCCTCTAGCCCGCGTTCTCCTCCAGCCCCCCAAGGTCCCCACGTCCCATCACTGCCTTCTTCGGACAGGAGCTGGCCTCTGCCTCTGCTGACCCTCCTTCGTGGAACACAGCTCTCGGCTTTCTTTTTTCTCTTCCTTTAACATGGAAGAAGAGTTTACAGGCTTTGCACGTCGTCCTTGCTCCGGGCCCACGCTCATCCCTGTGATGTTGCGCTTAGTGTCTGTGCTGCGAACGGGAGCACCTCGCTGGGTCGTTTCCTAACCACACACCTTTTCCTATTTCTGGACCTTCCATCCCAGTGCCCTTTGCAGCCTTCTCCTCCTCTCCGCCCCCAGGGCCGCCAACGCTCATTCATTCTTCACCCCACACACCCTGCCTCGGTGCATCCTCCAAAGACTCTGGCCGCCATTTGCAGAGGTCTCTGTAAATCAGAGGGTTGGGCTCTCACGAATCTTTTTTCCCCTTCTGAGTGAATGACACGGGAATGGACCATCTGACTCAACTGGACCTACAGAAGCAGCCCTGGGCTCTTCCTACCGCTTCAGACTCTGACGATGCACTCGCTGTTGGCTGTGGACTCTGGATGCCCGGCAGCTACAGGGGGTGCTGAGAACGAGAGTCAGAACAGCGGAGGACGTGGTGACCAAGGGACAAACTTGACCAACCAGAGAAGGGAGACAGAAAACTAAAGATACTCTTCTTTTTTCTTTTCCCCAAAGGACTGTTCTTGTAAAACATGTTCGTTCTCCACAGCCTGTATGGGAGACACGGTGCACGACCAGGAAAGTGGATGTGTTTCCTCGGACAGCTGCAGCCATGTCGGTAAGGCTCTGCCTTGTATTTCCTCCTTCACTGGTTCACTCACTTCATTCCCTCACTCGTGTTGAGATGACAGTTATCAATAAAGTCTTAGCAAACAAGCGAAGACACTCCCCAACATACAGAAAGAATACCATCCTGCTATCAAGACGACGACACACACTTCACACCCACTGGGATAACTAGAATCAAAAAGTCAGATAACAACCAGCGTTGGTGAGGCTCTGGAGAAATCAGAACCTCCATACGCTGCTGGTGGGAACGTGAAATGGTACAGCTGCTCTGGAAGAGAGTCCAGCAGTTCCATAAACAATTAAAGACAGTACTAGATGGTCAGCAAGTCCACTCTCAGCAGTTCCCCCCAAGAGAAGTGAACACATATGTCCACACAGAAACTCACACACAAGTGTTTGTAAGAAGCATTATTCATCATAGACAGACAGTGGAAACAACACAATCGCCCATCCACTGGTGAGTAAACAAAATGTGGTATTTCCATGTAATGGGATATTATTCAGTCGTAAAACGGAATGAAGTACTGGTACATGGTGCAATGAGGATGAACCTTGAAAACATCATGCTAAGTGATAGAATCTAAACACAAAAGACCACATATTATATAATTCCATTCACATGAAACTCCAGAACAGGAAAACCTACAGAGGCAGAAAAGAGATTAGTAGTTGCCTAGGGCTGGGGGGTGGAAGCTGGAGGGTGGGATGGAGGCGCATGAGGGGAATGATATAGCTCGGCACACAGAGCTTCTTTCAGGGTGATAAAATGTTCTAAAACTGGCTGTGGTGATGGTTGCACAACTCTGTGCATATACTAGGAGCTATTGGATTGTACACTTTAGATGGGTGAATTACATGATTAGTGAGTTTTATCTCCACAAAGCTGTTAAAAAGTGATGACATGGTCTATGCATGATCTCCGAAGGCCTGGTTCCGCTATACGCAAAGTATGATCCTACTTGTGGTTTTTTGTTTGTTTTTTTTTTAAAAACACACACATACATGCATAGGAAAAATATCTGGCAATACCCCAAAAAGTTACAGTGAGTGTCTCTAGGTGATGGAAATTATGGATTTTCTTAAAATGTATTTTCACGTGTTTTCTGAATGTTTTACAATAAGCACGTGATGCTTTTCTATTAAAAAATAACATACTGGGCTTCCCTGGTGGCGCAGTGATTAAGAATCCACCTGGAGATGCAGGGGACATGGGTTCGAGTCCTGGTCCGGGAAGATCTCACATGCCGCAGAACAACTAAGCCTGGGCACCACAACTACTGGGGCTGTGCTCTAGAGCCCACGTGCCACAACTACCGAGGCTGCGAGCCACAACTACTAAAGCCCTCATGCCTAGGGCCGGTGCTCTGCAACAAGAGAAGCCACCGCAATGAGAAGCCCGCGCACCGCAACCAAGAGTAACCCCCTATCGCCTCAACTAGAGAAAGCCAGCGCACAGGAACAAAGACCCAACGCAGCCAAAAATAAATAAATAAATTTTAAAAATAATAATAATATACTTAATCATCTACCCTACTTTCAAAAATAGGTTATTTAAATAGATTATTTTTAAACTGGTTATTAGTGTTATAATTAAAAGGACAGTAGGAATACAGACTAAGAGCCATAGATTGCCCACTACACGATGTCTTAAGTTCTTAGAACAGCCCCACACACACGCCGCCCATGATCCCACGATTCGTCTGTGCCCAGAAGAGCTACTGAGCATTGTGCCCTTAGTGAGTGGTCTGCGGAGAAGGCACGGGACTGGGTTTAGTTCATAAGGGACAGTAAACTCCCCTTGTGTAATAGCACATCTATAATGATTAATATAAAGTGGTACAATTAAGAACTAAATGGGACCCTCATGAACACATTTCCCCAGATTAACTCAGAGTCACTGACTGGGGCTGGAAAGAATAGAGCCCATTAGGTTGAACAGAGAAACTGCATCAATAACAGCCTCGCTGGAGATAATGGCACTTCAGACTCTCAAAATATTTGAATATGGTTTCTGATATCGAGGCTGCGGTCTCCAGACAGTAAATCCAAATCCTTCCATTGTCATTCCCCTAGACTGACTTCTTTCATGAGGTCACACTCCACAGGCATTTAGGCAAACCACACACCCTGGGGATGCAGTGACCAACGCTACCTGAGATAGAGGCCATGCTGACGGCCCTCGGCAGGGACCAGACAAAATGCAGCTCACAGGCATCCCTCCCGCCTTCCCACGGGTCCCCGGGGCCTCTGTGTGGCTTCAGGAGCCCCCTGGTTCACAGAGTCCCAGTACAGACGCCAGAGGGGATGGAGAATCAGAGGCTAGGCTGCATTAACATCTGCTCCGGTAGAGAGAAATGGTAACTGAGTGGACAGACCCTAACACACCAATTAGCTAATGGAATTAACAGCCCTTTTCTGCACAGCAGACAGACAACACAGGAACCCATAAAGTTTTTTTGTAAGGTATGTACTTGGACATAAGGAACACTGAAATTGAAAGATATTGGGATAGTCTGCATGGCCACGCAGAATGGCAAGAGAAAAAAGATGAAGAAAACTATCTTAGATCCCAGAAGACAGATAACGCTGATTTCTGTGCTGCCGGGAATCCGTCTACAGCAGTTCAGTAGGTAAGCAAAGAGCTGTCACCTTGGTTTATTGGGCCTCATATATCTGAATAAACCAGGTTTTGAAAGCAGATGTGCTAAAGCTTCCTGTATCTGCTGGTGTTTCCCAACTGAATCCATGACACACCTACATTTCAGGGTCAAGGCTGTGATGTATATATGCATCTCCATGAGGTTAAGGGCTTGATTTATATCAGTGCTTCCTAACCTGTGTGTATGGGACTTGAACTTGAGGGTGGGATAGGGGAGACCCAGCACAGTCTTCTGATGATTGAAGAAGGGATGACTCTCAATTATACAGTATCCCATTGTACTGATGTGCCATCATTTATCGGACCAGTTTCCTGTTGGTTGATAGCTGGGCAGCTTTTTGGAACTTTGTGGGTTCCAACATTACTGTGAAGGTATACACACACACACACACACAGAAACATATCTTCACGTACTTATGCAGGAAGTGGAGAGAAAGTCCACTTGGAGCCTTTCTTGGATTCCTTGGAGTCAAAACTACTTTGAACCTTTGGGAACAAAGTACATAGTTGTGACCAGAGCAGAGAGAGGAAGGCCTGGCCCTGCCTGCCCACAGGCAGAGCTGAAGACGGAACCCTCCTCTCCACCAACTCCTGCTTTGTCTGGGTCAGGCTCAAGAAATGAAAACAAGTCACATTATTAGCAAATGCTGTCTCGATTGAACATAACCATTCGAGAGCAATTTTGGTTATAATCCACAGTGACAACAGTCTTTTATGTTTTCATAGAAGGAGAAGATTAGGTTAAGTTCATGCCACGTTGGCATCATGGACCGGGGGTAGGACATCCACACAATCAGGCTGTGTCTAGCCTGTCAGGTAAAGGAGACAAAGAAGAGAAACCAGTTCTGACCCTGGGGCAAGAGGAACACGCTAACAAGGCAAGCGTCTTTTGTAGCGCCTCTCAGGTTTCCTCAGGAAACACCGCTATGGTCTGGGAGAGTAAACATATCCACTGCCAGCATTACTTTTCCTTGAAGTCTCCTGATTACTATTAGAAATTCTTGTGAATCCTACCCCCACCCCCCAAATCAAATTTGAGAAATGTTGATACCTCCGGAAGATGTTCAGGTTTTTTTTAACCTTCTGGCATAAAGCCAGAAACCCTGATGTGGAAGATGCCACACAATATGGTATTTCACACTGCCTAAGCCTGTAGGGTCTCTTGGCCGTGAGAGAATTTGCTATTTAGAGCACAAACTTCCTCTCAATCTCTGCTCACCCGCAGACAGTACAAAAGACCATAGACTTTCTCTACTGTTTTTCAAGGACATCTTAATAATACGACCTTGCTCAACAAGATGTGGGTTTTCAGTCGGCGAGGAGCTTGCCTCCTCTTTAGATGGTGAGACCCATGTGGCAAACAGGGTATAAATACATTACATCAGCAAGATAAAACAACGTCTTATTTTTTCATGAGTGGTTTTGATGGTTTTCCCATGAAAAGAAAGATAGTTAGAAATTAGAAGAAATTATTTTATGAAAATTTCATCACTTTCATTTTCATAAAGGATCTTATGTCCTAAGTTTTCAGAACCACTCTGGTGGCTGGGAAACATAAAAGTACCCTTAACAACACGCACATCCTTGCACACACGATAAACAACTCATATCTCGGAGCCCTTACTACGCATGCCAGCACCTTCTGGTCACTGCACACACGAACCCGCTTTAAATTAGGAGCTGTGGTGTCAGAAGCCTCAGGGAGCAGGACAGGGGATAGAGATCAGAGTATTTATTATCAGGTGACACGCAGGTGCAGAGAGTGACCAGCTGGCGAGGCCTTACTGGGGAAGTTTTGGAATGGGCCACGCCTGCGTCAGGGTCTGGGGACTAAGGTGTTCAACCACCCGACGCCAGGCCCGCGGCTGCCAATTGCTGGAAACGGCCCTCCCGCCGCCGTCCGGTCGGAACCTGCGCGGGGAGCCGCCCGCCCGAGATCCGGGGCGCTCTCGGCCAGCCCTGTCGGCTAGCCTGTGCCCCACCCCCCGGCGCCGTCCGTCGGCGAGTCCCCAGCCTGTCGACACAGCCCCGCAGCGCCGTGCAGCGGTCCGCCGTCGGGCATTCCCCGCATTCCCATCCATCGGTCCCCCAGCCCGTCGTCCCCGCCCAGCTCCGCCCTTCGGTGTGTCCGTCCCCTCCCCCGCAGCCCCGTCCGTCAGTCCGTCCCCGTCCGGCCGTCCCCCCCGTCCGGCTCCCCGCGTCTGGCCCCCGGCGCCGTCAGTCCGCCTTCCGTCCGCGCTCCCGAGTCAGTGCGCCGGACGCAGGGCTGCGGTGGCGTGTGATGACGTCATATGGGTCGCCCGCCCCCGATTGGTCGCGGCCGCCTCACCAGACCGCGAGCGGACGGGCGCGCGGGAGGGGCGGGGCACGCGGTGGCCGCGCCCCCTGGCGTTTGGGGCGGGCGGCGGGCCGGGGCGGGGTCACGTGACCCGGGGCCCCGCCGCCCGCCTTATAAGCTGCGCGGTGAGCTGAACGCCGCGGGCTCAACTCCAGGCGGTGTGGGCCGTGACGCTCTTCGGCGATCTCCTCCCTCGGCGAGCCCGCGGGCGGGCGCCCCTCAGCCAGGTACGCGAGGCGCAGTCAGGGGACCCGGGCCGGTGGCGGCGGGGGTGGGGTCCCGGTGTCGGGCCGGGCGGGGATGTCGGGGTGCCGGCGCCTCCACTCCTGGCAGCCGCCCCTCGAGACGGCCTTCCACTGGGATCCTCGGCACCGACCCTCGGGGCTAGGCGCACGCTCTGACCCCAACCCGAGTCCCGGAGCGGGGGGCTGCACCCCCGACCCCAGGTGGGCTCTGCCAGTGATCCTGTCAGTTCGGAGGTCCCCAGCACCTTGTCCTGGGCGGCCTGCCTCCAAGCTAGCCTGGCTGGGTCTGCCTCCTGCAGACGGACGGGGTCTGAAAAACTTCTGGACTGGACGGGCCAGAACTTCGGGGCTTATGCAGAGGGGCACTGCGGCGGGCGCCCAACGCTCAGGTGTACCTAACCTGGCTGCCGCTGAAAACAGCCTGTGCAGCTCCCAGGCGGGGTGTGTGGGCAGGGTCCTTGCAGCCCTCCCCCGCGGTACCTGCCCGTGGGCTCCCCTGAGCGGCTGACTCCGAGGGCCTTGGGGGTTTCCCTGGACGTGCCGGCGATGAAGGCGAGCAGAGCCCTCCCTCTGATTGGGCCTCCCTGGACCTGCCATGTCCTTTGGAAGTGAACTTGATCGGGGTTCCACCTCCACACCCCTTTTTCCTTCTAGGAAAGCCTGTCAGACTGGTGGCTGATGCCCAGACTAGACGACCACCCCTGGAGCGGTCCCTGCGCTAAGGGCGCGAAGCACAGAAGCCACCTGAGGGCCAGTGCCAGAGGGCTGGAGGCCAAAGTGGGAGAAATGATCACCTCCTCAGTGTCAGGCCTCTCTCCCCTGGTGGCCCACAGTGCCCGGGGCACTGACCCGGCTCACAGGCCCGCGAGCGCTAGTGTGGGAGGCCATGGCAGCAGCGGCCACATCAACAGCTGGCATCACCACTTGGTGCAAAGGAGCCTGGTGCTGTTCTCAGTGGGCGTGGTCCTGGCCCTGGTGCTGAACCTGCTGCAGGTCCAGAGGAACGTCACCCTGTTCCCTGAGGAGGTCATCGCCACCATCTTCTCCTCCGCCTGGTGGGTTCCCCCGTGCTGTGGGACAGCAGCTGGTGAGTAGAAACTGAAGATGTTTGGTTAAGAACGATTTTCAGCCTCCTGAGAACCGTTCATTTGAAAATCGAACCATCCGCAGAGGGGAAGTATGCATCTCCAGTGATTGTATTTAGAGAAGGAGCGGGGGAGAGGATGGTGATCCGCAATGCCAGTCTCTGGAGGCTGGAAGAAGCCCAGCGATTGGGGACCAGGTTGGGAGATGATTGGCTGTTTCACGCTTGTGCCAGGCTGACCGAGGTCCTTCCCTCTTACTGATCCGGCCCTGAGGACAGTGTTGGGGGAGCCCACAGCTGTCATCCCGAGCGAGCTGTGCGATTGGCCGCTGGCAGAACTGGTGAGCGAGGGAACTGCAGTACGATTGGCTGCCCCAGCAAACATGCTACAGCGCTGGGTAACTGAAAACAAACCGTCACGTGGGCCGAATGAGCTGCTGCCCGAGCGGCCTCCCACACTTCCTTTTTCGGGATGCCCGTGAACGTGCCAAAGCCAGGCCTTCCCCCTAAAACGTTGGGCTCCATAGATGAAGGAAAACAAATGCCCTGTTCAGAGTTTATATTGTAGTACACCTGGCCAGCCACAAAACATGACCCAGGGTTAGCAGTCTAAATTGTGGACAGGCGGGCTGTCTTTTTTGAGTAGAATTTCTTGGTCATTTGGCAGGTTTTATAAACTTGCTGAATTGGTCTCAGCTCAGGTCACAGTACTTCTCTGGTCACACAGCATCCATTGAATAGCAAACATCTGTCAGATGCTTTCTGTAGCATCAGCCCTCCCAGCTGTTGGAAGTACAGAGTGAGCAGACTGCCCCTGTCAAGCATCCTGGTCTGGTGGGCAGAACAAGCGTGTACCTAAGTGACCACGGTGCTACAGGAGGGATGCCCTCCTGTTTGCTTCGTAGCTGATGTTTATGGACTGCTTACCTTGCATTTTTATATGTTTTGCTTCCTTTCGTCCTTACAAAAGGACTCTGCTGTAGCTCCATTTTACAGACGTGGAAACTGAATTACAGAAAGGTTAAGCAACCGTGTCCAAGGGGACACAACTGAATGACAGACCCACTGTTCTTAACTCTGCCTACTCCCCCCTTGGAGTCTGGGTGTATCCCCTGCGCTGTGGAAACACGCTGCCTTCTCAGCACGAGGCTGGAGTGGAGAGCTGTGTTCCAGCCGGGACGTGTCACGGGAGGGATGCTGTGGTTACCAAGCAGTGGGGAGAGTGTTCTCATTTTTGTTCTTGGAAAGATAGGCCCCTACTTTGTTTTTCTAAACCCTTTCAGTATATGGCTATATACACTGGTGCTGTGGCCTCAAGGCCCTCGTGGAAGCTCCCCTCCCCACTGTACGATGGAATGACACTGATGCAAACTGGAGGCCCCCTGTGTAGGCGCAGAAGTAGTTTGCTTATGGATAATTAACCCTTGACTCCATTCCTTCTGTGCTTCAAACCAAAGAACTATGATTTTATTTTAAATTTTTCGAAACAATGATTTTTGTTTGTACTCAAGGAGAACAAAAATGTAAAATTAGTTTTAATTCAAATATTACATTGTAGCTGATAAATCTTCTAGGAAAAGGAATGGTTTGAAAAATATGTTAATAATTGCCATGCAGAGATCACATCATTTTCAGCCGGTTCTCTAACGCTGCTGCCTTGTCTTTCTTCAACAGCTGTCGTCGGCTTGCTTTACCCCTGCATTGACAGCCACCTTGGAGAGCCACACAAGTTTAAGAGGGAGTGGGCCAGTGTGATGCGCTGTGTGGCGGTTTTTGTTGGTATCAATCATGCCAGTGCTGTATCCTTCAGTGGCTGTCCAGGGCAGCTTCTTACGTTACACGTTGAAGGTTTCTTTACTTTTAATGAGTATACATCACATCATGGGGCAGCTGAACCATCTTCTTCCAAGTATGTTATATTTCAAAGCACATTGCTCAGTTTACTCTCAGCAATTTTCATAATGGTTCTTGGAGTCCTTTCAGTTCTTTTCAGGAAAGAGTTACCACCAGGAACAGAGTGGACGTCTTTATTCTGTCCTTTCTCAGGCAGCATCTGTTGGATCCTCAGAGTTCACTTTGTGAATTCCCTTTACATTTCTACCTCACATCCTTCCACCGTGAAGACCTGGTTCCTGTGGCCCAGTGAGAAGTGGCAAGAAGAGCATCACTCTTCTTGACGGATCCTTCCAGAAGGTGGAGGAGAAGCCTGTCTGCTTCTCTGTCCCTCCCTGGCGTGACCACGCAAGGCCCAGGGCCAGTCAGAAGTGGTGGCCTCTGGAATAAGGTTCTTAGTGGAGGGTAACTTCAGGATCAGGTGCTGGCATCCACGGGTGAAACGCACAACACAAGACATGCTGCGTGTCTGTACACAGCGTGTTCTTCAGGAAGACGGGCCATGGTTTACCAGGTCTCAAAAGATTTATGGTTTCTTTAGCACAACTAGATTATATTTTTAAATCCTGGAGAAAGTTATTTTTAGAGTTACTGCTTCTTAAATCTGCTCTAGCCTGATTTTAATGATAAGAATGTCAGAAAAGGGTATTATAAGAGGTCTGGGCTCTGACAAACTTGTTTCGTCTGCAGTTGATAAGCAGTGTTGTGACGGAAGCCAGTCGTGTCTCCACGAGCTGCGACCGTGTCGTGTTGGATGCCATCCTGGTGAGGTGTCTTCTTGCAGACGTGGAGCGAAGATTGTGCTTGCTCAGTTCAACCTACTAATAAAAACGAGAAGTAAAAGGGGAACTACAGATGACTTACTAGCAAAGTATGCTGTTGGTTGAAATACCAGCAGAATTTTATATGTAGCTTTCAGGAAGTTTACTTGTAAAGTCAAGTTTTCGACCCAGGGATCCCAGAGAAGTTCCAGGTCATCTTGGTCACGGTAACCTTGTATCCAACAGATGCTCTCTGCAGCTCACCTGGCAGCTTCTATGGATGAAGAATTATGTGGCGCACACATAATTGTAGGCCCTGGGGCTTTTTTGGGTTTGACCATATTAAAAATCGTTATGCTTTTCCTTAACTCTGCATCGCCAGAAATTGGATTTTGCCAATAACGTTCAGCTCTCCTTGACGTTAGCAGCCCTGTCTTTGGGCCTTTGGTGGACATTTGACCGTTCAAGAAGTGGCCTTGGGCTTGGGATCACCATCGCCTTCCTTGCCACTGTGATCACTCAGCTGCTGGTGTACAATGGTGTCTATCAGTAAGCATGTGCTCTCAAATATCACCTCCGTCCGGAAGCTGTTACTTAACTTTTTAAAAAAATACCTTCTAAGCTGAGATGTCATGTTTTTTCTGTAATTACATAGCATAAACTTAGACATGAAGTTCTCAGAAACGCTGCTTATTGCTGATTCACGTGTTAAAAATGCACCATGTGTAATTTAATGTAAAGGAAAACCCAGCAGTGGCAGTGAGCGTGGATGTCACATACTGACGCTGCTGGTGCGCCGTGTGCCTGCCCCGCCTGCGCCGGGGGAGCCGGCTGCCCAGGGGCTCACGTCTCCTTCTCTCCAGGTACACGTCCCCGGATTTTCTGTACATCCGCTCCTGGCTCCCGTGCATCTTCTTCTCGGGAGGTGTGACCGTGGGAAACATAGGACGACAGCTAGCCATGGTATGTACAATTGTCGCCTGCGTGCCCAACTGTGGTTTCCAGCTTAATAGGCTTAGTGTACGTAATACATTATGGTTGGTGTTGATAAATATCTAGTTGAGACTTACAACAATTATTCAGAAAAGCGTATTAAAAAAAAATAGGTACAATACCCAGGTTACTCTTTGCTAGATTATAAAGATTCAGGGAATTGTAAGCTCACAACGCGCACTAAAAGGAACTAGAGTTCCACTCACGTTACAGATGAACTGCAGCTCCTGTGATAACTGGCAGAGAAAAGTTACTGAACGGCTAAATGAGTGATTTATAATGAGTTTCCTCCCCGCCTTCACGCAGGTACAGATGATGCTATGCTAGGGAAAGGACCCCAGGCCAGGCCCATGAGAATGTGCACCAGGCTGGGAGGGGGCTCAGCATCCCTGGGTAGGTGGACTCCAGCCTGGACCCTGTCTAAGAACTAAAGAGAGACAAACGGGACCCCTGCACAGAGCCATTTCCCGAGAGCGAGAAAGACAAACAAAGTCAGGATAACTCAGCAGTTATTTTCGGGAGTTAATGATCGACACTTGAGCACTTTGATGAAATGTGGACATTTAACTGTCATTTTGAATAGACTTTGACTCGAAGGCTTAAATAAAATGAACTAAAAAGAAAGAAACTAGAATCTTATAAGGGCCATTTCTCTCAGAGACACTCTGGGGCTTTCTCAGAAACTTGACTTGGTTCCTCATATGGTGTTTTTAAAAACAAGACGTTTATTCGTGCCAGCTGATACTGGCTTGGGAGAGCCAAATTTGAAGGCTACTTGGCTGTTTCATAAAAATGGAAGTAATTTCAAAAAGGTAGAATTTGTAATGTGTTCCACGGGTTCCTGAGCCCAAATCATCCTTGCCTTCTGCCCTTTTGTGACTCCGTGTGGATCTGCTTTTGCCAAAACGAAAAGACTCAATTGAAAAACCTTTCTTTCTCGACCCCTCATGAGCATCAGAGGACCTGGCTCTTCTCACACTCACGGTGGCCACAGTCTCGTGGTGCCCCTGTGCTGCTCCCTGGAGCCCTTTCCGGTCCAGAGTAGAACGAGGCAGCTCTATGATCCCTTACTGCTTTGGGATTTTTATTTTCAGTGCCATTTGGTTGAGGATTCCTAATAGGGCTTTTGAGATAAGTTGTCTTCAACCCCCGTGACTCTTCGTGGAGTTAAAACTGACAGCATTCAGCCAGTTGGTTATAACTTTGGGACGCTGGGCTGATGCTGCCATGCATTTATGATGAAGATTTTTAACCAGCTTTAGTCTTTTTTTTTTTTTTTTTTTTGCGGTACGCGGGCCTCTCACCGCTGTGGCCTCTCCTGTTGCGGAGCACAGGCTCCGGACGCGCAGGCTCAGCGGCCATGGCTCACGGGCCCAGCTGCTCCGCGGCATGTGGGATCTTCCTGGACCGGGGCACGAACCCGCGTCCCCTGCATCGGCAGGTGGACTCTCAACCACTGCGCCACCAGGGAAGCCCAAGGGTCTTTTTTGATAGAGGTAGACAGTACACATCATGCACAAGTTCCTAACACCTAGAAATGGTTGAAGGTAACTTATTTCACAAGAGTGACACAATCACACCTTTGGTCACGACGCCGAATGAAGGTGGTTTTATCAGCGATCATTCCATCCTTGTCGTAGGCATTTTCGTTTTTGAAAAGATGAAAGTTTTAACCCTAACTTAAGATAGCTCTGGCATAATTGGAATTCTCCCTATTTAAGCTGTTTCTTCCTTTTCACTCTTTAAAGTTGGGGAAAAAACTTGTATTTGGATGTTACTGTTGTGTCTTGATACTGGAGGAGGCTGATGAACATCCCAGGTCATCAAAGGGAAACAACCCTCCAGGGTCTCTGAGCCCAGCACTCCTGCCATATTTACATCCGTGAAAATTTGAACCCTTAGGCCTGGATCCCAGCTGAAGGGGGAAACGGCAGGCCCTTTCCAGCCGGAGGAGCAGTCACAGCTGGTTTTACCAATTCCCCCTTTGGCTGCTGCATCCAGCAAGGGTCCTCGGAACAGATGTGGTAGTGGGCGCCCGCTGCCAGCTGCTCCAAGGGAGAAAAAAGCTAAGTCCCTTTTCTCCAGGTTTCCAAACCCAGCGGAGGGCACAGTCAGTGTGAATGAAGGCAAAACGATCGCACATCACGTCACAGCTGTGTTTCTGCCAGAAGTCAGGCGAGCGAATGAGGGAGACTTACTCCTATGATAGTTACTTGAGGCCTGAGATTGAGGAACCAGGTTTAAGTAGTTTTAAAGGATCGGTCAGTCTGATTGGCAAAGGTGCAGCACTTGCTCCCAGGGTAGGGAACAGGACGGGGTGTGTAAAGGAACGAAAGTGGTGATTTCTGAGGAGAACTGCAGGTAGTTTGGGTTTTTTTTCTCTTTTGCATTTTTAAAAGTTACAATGAAAACATTACAGTTGACCGTTGAAGAGCATGCGGATTGGGGCACCAGCCCTCCGAGAAGCTGAAAATCCGAGTGTAACGTAGAGTCGGCCCTCTGCATCCGTGGATTTAACCAACCACAGACCACGTAGCACTGTAGTATTTACTATTGAAAAAAATCCGCATGTAAGTGGAACCGTGCTATCCAAACCCGTGTTGTTCAAGGGCCAGCTGTACTTGTATAGCCAGAAGCACTAAGGTGCGTACAGGAGTTTGTGACTGAGGTCTCTGCAGCGGATGGATGTGTGTCAGGAGGTGGGCAGACCTGCTGCTGTGCCCTGTTGAGACCGTTTACGTGGAGGTCACTGCAGGACTCTGGTCCCTCTGCCTCTGTGCTGTCTGCTTACTGGGAGCAAAGCCTTGGCCTTGGGTTGCGGATGACAAAGCAGCGAATCAGTCCCCCCAGAGCTCCCAGACTCTCATCCCTACCCCAGCAGCCCCTCCCTGAGTCTGTCCAGACTGGTCTCTGCCTTTTTGTTTCTCTCTTCTTCCATCCTTCAAAGTATCTGTAAACGAATCTACCCTGAAAGCAGTAGAGAATCTTCATAAAAAGTCCACCTTTGTCCAACAGGAATTGCATAGCCTTCACATCCAATTCCGCTAACTCTTGAACTTTTCAACCTACCCCTCCTCTTAGCAAATCCTCTGTCCACCTCGGCTTGAACTGAGGATGCTGCCTTTCTTGCCACTCCCATGGGTTGGCAGGCGGCCTTTCTAAAATATGCTGTTGCAGCAGTAAAAGATAAGTGCATGAAGCCAAAATTGTATTTTTCACAAGAACAGAATTGGAAGTGTAGGAAATTAAATTTGCTTCAGATTATATCAGAGCTGAAGAATGAAAACTACGTTTATAATAAGGTTTGTTTTAGAAAACTGGGACTCCCCATGACATTGAGTGTCCCTGCCCAACTGTAGTCTTTCCCAGGACCTTTTGTTGGGTGGGCTTTCCCCATCAAGCAGCAACAGGTGGACGTGATGGGCTGGAGCGAGGACACTGCAGTAAAAGCATCTGCAGGTGTGGCTGCTACCCTCCTCCACCTGCCTGGCCACTGCTGTTGCAGATCCCGGTGCCCTGGAAAAGGTCCCGTGGGCCTGGGCTGCGGGGACCCTAGCACGTAAGCCAGGGGCACTGAGGCTCGTGCATCCTAACACACTGGGGTGTGTGCCCTGCTGTTGTGTATTTGTGTCCAAGAATTGTTAACCTCATGTTTACTCTCTTTGGGGAGACTTGAAAGTTTAGGCTGGGACAGAGTGGCACCTTGCTAGAATCTTTCTCACCCAAAAAAGTCTTTAAAAAGAGCAAATTAAACATTTTCTTTTTAAAGAAGGAGTTAAAATACTTAAGCCAAGTATTTTCTTTCTTCAAAGAAGGGGAAAAAATTAACAGCTTATTTCTGAAGTGAGCTTATTCTTTGTTAAGAATCTGAAAACTCACTTCCATCCTTCAAACCCAGGAAATGGCTCAGTGCCTTAGAAAGGGGATCGGTCAGCACCGCCCATTTCTTTTCCTCTGGCTGTGCCGCTGGGCCCTTAGACAGAAGATGGATCTGAGGTGGTATTTTAGGGGCAGCGTTTAAGAGTGAATTCTTGGTTTAAAACTTCACCAAGTAAGGCTTTTGTGGTGGGATGTGATTCGAGTGAAGAAGACGAAGGTCTGAAGGTGGAGACCTTAGGTGGGTGCTGGTCAACACAGTGACCAGAGCTGCCCGAGTCCAGTGCGACATGGCTCTGTTCCCTCTGAGGGTGACCGTCCCAGCGCCTCTGCACCCCTCCCCCTCTCACCTTCTCAGTTCCCACTGCCCTTAAAAGAAATATGGTTACCGTCAAGGGCAGCCATGCCCCAAACCTACAGGTTGGCTTTGAGTGTTAAATGGTCCAAGTGGCTTTTTCTTTGTGGTATTCGTTGTCAGCCTGCATGTTTAAAAGTGAGTCCGTAGCATCATTTTATAGAATCTGTACCTGTTGCTGTTTGTAGCTTAAAGCCTTTTCTCAAAAAAGGTAAGGCTTCCAGCTGCCATGGTGAAGAGCGTGGCCCTGCTTCCTGGGGCCCAGGCCCTGGACACCTGGTTACAGGTGCGCTTCCCTGGCATGTGGAATTCAGTTTGCTTTTCCTGTTTGCCATCCAGCGGCTGCTGGTAGTAATAACATTAATTAGCACTTCTGTTGCGCTCAAGGTGTTGTGCTAAATGGTTTCACTGTCAGCTGACTGAGTCCTGTAACAGCAGTCTGGAGGTAGGGACTGTTGTCAGCCCGCTTTGGAGATGGGGAAATCCAAACTCAGCAGGCTGACCACCTGCCTGAGAGGGTGCAGCGCAGGGCTGGAGCTGCGCGCCTCGGGAGCGCACGGAGCTGCCCTTGCACACCGCTCCCCGCTCCCCTTGGCCGGCTGGCCGGCTGCTAAGCCAGAGGTTAGAACGTGTGCTGGGGTGCTGGCTCCGTGGCAGGAGGCGTGGGGGTCTCTCCTCATGCAGCCCCGTGACCTCAGGAAGGTCATCTGGTCTTGGATCTGCTCCTCCAGTGGAACATCTGTCCTCTGCTGAGGACCAACCAGGCCGGGCCTGGACAGCGGTGACAATTGCAGGGTTCACCTCCCTGAGTTTCTGTACAGGTCAGTGAGGAAGCATGTGTAGAAACGGCTCCTGAGCTGTTTACACCCTCCACTTCGCCTGAGAGGGACGGGCCGTTTTCTGGGTGAAACTGGCTCCTAGCCCTCCTAGCCCCAGGCAGGGAGAGGACCACGGTGGGGTTGTTGGAGCTTGTCTGCTGCTCTGCATTTCTCATCTCCATCATCTTATCTGACTCAAAGGAATTTTTTATCTTTCACCTTTTAGGATCACCTTAATTGCTAATTAAAATATGTATACATTGGGCTTCCCTGGTGGCGCAGTGGTTGAGAGTCCGCCTGCTGATACAGGGGACACGGGTTCATGCCCCGGTCCGGGAGGATCCCACATGCCGCGGAGCATCCCACATGCCGCGGAGCGGCTGGGCCCGTGAGCCATGGCCACTCAGCCTGCGCGTTTGGAGCCTGTGCTCCGCAACGGGAGAGGCCACAGCAGTGAGAGGCCTGCGTACTGCAAAAAAAATAATAATAAAATAAAATATGTATACATTTAGTGCTGATTTTCTCTCGCTCCTTTTTCTCTTTTTACATGTAGGGTGTTCCTGAAAAGCCACATAGCGATTGACTCTTCAAACCCACTGATCCTGAAGAATGGCAAGATTTGGGAGAAAATCTGTGATACTGGATTGTGACAAAGATTATCTTTTTTCCTCAATAATCTTTTTAGATTGGGCTGACTCTACAAGTGACTCCTGGAAAACAGTACACCTGTTTTAGAGTAGCAGACTGGGAAGATGACCACTTGTGTTGAGATGTCACCTTGCCTGACGGCATGCATGCCTGGGTCTGCTCAGGAGGCACCAAGTGCAGGCCGGCCGGCTGCAGGGTCCCGAGGATTCGGTTTCATGTGTCATTGAAAGCAAGTTGCCATATTTCCAAGCCTTGAACTAAAGCCTAACTACCAGCTCTGCTTTTGTATCAGCGCCCAGGGGAGAGCTCGATGGTGCTTACAAAGATGAAGTGTGATAAAATAGGAATATTAAATATCCAAAAGATTTCTAAAATAGGGTTGTGTAAAAAAAGAGAAAGGCAGGGGCGGCGAGCTTAGGGTGGCAGTGCCGGGCACCCCGTCCCGCAGCTGCACATGTGTCCCAGCGTACGGCTTTTTCATTCCTCCGTGGAGTTGCATGTAGACAATCTTACTGAGAGCAGAAGGCAATGAGCGGTCATCGTTCTGCACTGTGATGTGCTGGAATGTCCACCTCAGTATTTATGCAGTTTATCCCGAATCCGTAATCATCTAGGAGGGGCACCTGGCTGCCGTGTGTCTCAGTCTTAGCGAGCCAAAATCGTGTGTTGTTTCTTTGATACTCCAGAACAGAGATGACTGTTTTTTTTTCCACAGCCCTATGGGATTTGCAATCTGTGATTGCCTTGTAAAAAGAAGAGTGCATATGTCACTGTATTAAACATTTGGTGTTTCTAAATACTCAAAGACGTGGTGAGCACAATGTATTCATTTAATGGCATAGACCATGTTTGTTAGACCCAGTTTGCAAGTACTGGGTCTTCAACTTCAAGTGCAATGTATATGAAAACCAACCTGAGCCTTGTATCCTCTTAAATATTTATTTTTTTAACGTATGAGGTGTTACAGAGGGTTCTCCATTTCAGTGCTGCATGGGGGCAAAATTCAGCAACAGCGCCTCTCAGTTGTGCAGTTACTTCGTTGCTGTGCTCTCCACTGAGCCAGTCCTTTGAAATACTCCAGTTTTGTGCGTTTAGTAAACTTGTAATTTTTACTCACAAATTTACCTTTTTGTATTTTGCAATTTAAACGTTTTGGTTGTTTTACACTCTGTGAACATGGCTGGATGAAAAGACTCCTTCCCCCTGAGCAGCTGGCAGTCAGAGCCACTGCCAGCAGCTGTGGGCTGTGCTCTCAGCTCCCCTCACGTGATGGTCCTTGTTGCAGTTGGGTTTTGTTTTGAGGAAAATATCCTGGAGTAAATTTTAGGTTACTGTAGCTAATTTGTTTTAGAGGAATCCTGTTTAAAAGAAAATAGGATCATTCTGAACTTTGCAATGACCCCCTTACACATTTTTCTGAAATCAAACAGCTATGTGAAAAGAGTTTTCAATGAGGCTATCAGCATTTTATGAAAAACCAGAAGTTATTAGATGAGAGCAGGCATTGAATCTTTCAAATATACTTGATCATGCACAGTGAGTATTTTTTTCTCAAACTGGAAATAAATCTATATCTGTTAGAAACAATGTAGCCAAAAGATGTGAATCTGAAGAATTTTGTTGCCAATACTTTATAGCAAGTATATGAACCAAAGTCATTTGAGTTTGTAAAAATGTAAAATAGTATGAACAAAATTTGCACTATACCAGGTTTGAACATCTAGTGGGATTCACATTCACACTAAGTTTTCAGCATTGTGTTCTTTTGCATTCATTTTTTACTTTTATTAAAGGTTCAAAACCAACCATCGTATTTATGGGTTTTTCTTTAAAAAGGAGGGGGATTCTCTCTGTAGGATATTCAGATTTGGAATGGAAGAATATTTTATAGCTTTTCAAAATGTACTAAGTTTCAACACAACCTCTTGGGAAACTTCGTTTTCCTCCTGGTGGAAAGTGACGTGTAGTTTAGCCCAGTATAACTTCCTCCTGCCCCTCCCACTGACCCTGGGAAGTTGGGCGTCTTCTTGGGCCCTGCTCTGTCCTCTCCCAGGAATGCTATCCTCTCTCTCTGGGAGAGAGGGCCCTTTCTCCCTGTACTAGAAACGGGGGTGAGGTCTGGGCACCCAGAAAACAGAGCCCAGGGAAAGGGTACAGCATCTGGCCCAAGTAACAGCCAGCATGTCCAGGGGCCGCGAGTGGCAGGCCACACGGCAGAGGAGCAGCGTCCTGCCCGAGGTCCACTTCCCTCGGTCCCTGCCGGATGTAGAGCCGCCCCAGGTGACGAAGGTGTCAGGGCCCCACCGCACACGCTGCCCTCCGCACAAGTCCGCTGAATGCCTGCTCTGCCAGCACCGGGTGCTGGGTCGGACAAGAGTCAGAACTGGCCTCAGAGGCTCTCATCCCAGGGCCCCAGTGCCAGCGAAGAGTGGGGTGCTGTTTGATTCTTTAATTAAAGAAGTAACAACTGTGCGCAGTTTGGCACCCAGAGCAGCCCGAGAAACCATCCTGCACGACCCGCACCGTCCAAAGGTGAACCAGGGCCCGGCGCTGCGGGAAATGCCCTGGAATTGCCCTCTCCCCGGAGCGATGTTGACAGGGAAGCTTGAAAAGAGAAGAGGCTTCTGGGAAGGGAGGCAGGGCTGGAGCTGAGCTGCGGTCCTTGGTTCCGCTGACTGTTCCCCGAAAGCAGCCCTGAGCCCGCGGGACAAGAGGACGCCTGTCCCACCCTCCCCCGCGAACCCACCCCCGCCCGCCCCGGCAACTATGCGACGCAGCTTTGCAAAAGTTGTTTTCAGTCGTGAAATAGCATTGCAATGGCAGGAGAGAAAGCCCTTACCTTGCTATACTCAACCGGATACATTTACAATACAGTCCAGACTGGTAAGTTTCTCCTGCACGGAACACAGAGCTGTTCATGTACGGAAAACTGAGAGCTGCTACATTCCCCTCACCACAGAGACTGGAAGACTTCGCCTGAGATTGATCCAGTTCATGAGGCTCTAACAGGGTAATGCCTGCTCTGAACTGGCCTAAGCCCGTGTTTCAGAGTAAGTTTGGGGACTGAAACGTTTCCTGGAATTGCCCTGGTCTGTGAGCAGGTGGCTGAATTATCCCATTTCACTAAAGGTACACAAAAGATTTCTGCGTCCCGTCTCTTGAGCTGCTAAAGCGAGGCTGAGTGAACAGGAGCTCAGGATGGGGACGAGGGTACTGTGTTTATTTAGCCAGTTTTCAAAGTCTCCTGCGATCTCACCTGAGGAGTGTTTCTGGCAGTTCGTCTAAAGACCTGGATTGGACATAATCAAGGCATCTGGTGCCCGGGAACTACCCACCCTTGAATTATAGACACTCCCTTTACGTTGGTGGTAAAAAGAGAGGAGCGAAGGGGGCCTATTTAAATCTAAACTTGCTTTTTCTACTTCATGTTTTAAATAGACCTTTTGCTAAGAATGTTCAATTTCTGGGAGTTTCAGATGATCTCTTTGTAATGATGTAACTAGCAGTAAAGCCTTAGAGTTGGGATATACTCTGGAAAGTATTAATATTATAAAATGTTAATAAAGCTATTTAAGTTCAGCTCTAACACATTTATCTCACACACTAGGACGCTGGCCAACTACCCACTCATCTACCGTCACACTTGCTCTTGGAGAGGAGGCACGCTGATCAACAGTAAATCAGCCACAGGGGGATTTCATATTGACCCCTGAATGCAGCCAAAATATGCAAAGAAAGAACCACCCTGGCGGTCCAGTGGTTAAGACTATGCGTTTCCACTGCAGGGGGCGTGGCTTCGATCCCTGGTCGGGGAACTAAGATCCCACGTGCCGTGTGGTGCGGCCAAAAAAAACATGAAAGAAACAAAAAACAAACAAATTTAAAAAACACCCAAAACACGAAAATATGCAAAGAAAGATGCATGAAATGTGCATCCAAGGCCTAGGACCCAAACTTGGTCCTTTGTGGATTTTCCGTATAGATCTTCAAAGATTCACACCTGAAGAATCTCTTACTGAACAATTATAACACGAGTGCCTGGTACAAGGCTGACTGGTCTGGAAAGAGCAGATGTGCTGAGACAGGGCGGGAGTTCCTGCCTAGGTTTGTGATTTAAGACGAGACAGTAGCATGTGAAAAGCAGTATCGCATCACAATTTTCATCCATTAGCCACTGTTTTTCTAGTGTGTTGGCTCCTTATAAGTGCTCTACAGTTTCTGTTGTCCCATGCGATATACATTCCCCAGTTCAGGAACACAAGACAGCCAAGGACAATGAGTTAAAAGTCCCCTAAAGTAATTTTCTCATTAGAACCTATAGCTCTTCGTGTTTGTTCTGTGTCTTCTCTCGGGTAGGCTTTTTTTCTGGCTGTGTTGGGTCTCAGCTGCAGCATGCAGGATCTTCCGTTGTGGCGCGTGGGCACCAGAGCACATGGGCTCTGTAGTTTGCAGCACGCAGGCTCTATAATTGAAGCACGCGTGCTCAGTAGTTGTGGCGCGTGGCTCAGCTGGTCCGTGGCATGTGGGATCTTAGTTCCCCGACCGGGGATCGAACCCATGTCCCCTGCCATGTCCCCTGCGTTGGAAGGTGGATTCTTTACCACTGGACCGCCAGGGAAATCCCCTCTCAGGTAGGTTTTCTATTTGAAATTGTAGAGTTTATTCTTATTCATCCATCAGACCTCAGCTAAAGTGTCATTTTCTCACTTTCCTCATCACATCAAGTCTCCCCAAAGTTCCTAAGGCAACAGGGCCCTGTCGCCTGGCCATGTCTGTGCTCTGGTCCTCCGTCCAGCTGTGTGCCCGTGAGGGGAGAAGTGCCTCTCTGTCAGTCATCCTGTTCTGCCCTGAGCCTCAGGGTCTGGCTCCTCATTATTATTCAGGAAGAATGCTGAATAAATCATCCACTCATCCATTTATCAGCCATTCAACACACATTTTCCGATAGGAGGGCAGGCACTCTGCTCACTGCCATTTTGCTGCCCAGCCCTCAGGCCCCTCCAATCTGCTGTGAAACTAAAGTTGTTAGGACCACTCACAAGATGAGAGATCTGAGTAGGGATGGGAGGAGGGCTCCTCCAAGCAGAGTTTAGTGCAGGCGTCGTTTCCAACAACAGCGTCCGTTTGCTTTCCTCACCGCCCCCTAACGAGGGTCTTCCTGCCCTGGGTTATTGTGTCACCGGCGCCCCCGCTCGGGGAGGTGACCCGGGGCGTAGGGTCAGACTGCGTTGGGTCCTCCTTGCCCTCAGCCTCGCTGCCAACCCTGGGTAGCACCCACTGCTGCCAACTCAGAGGCTGTCGCTAGGGCCTGGGGCCGCCGCCCAGCTGCTTGCTTGTCTTTCTCACGTGCACACTGACGCCCTCAGAATTTGTCTTTTCACTGCAGAACGCTGTGTACTTTGACAGGTGACTGACATCCTGCTGCCCTTCAGATTGTGTCTCATTTGCCACCTGACGGCTCTCAGACCCATCCTAACTCTCCTGGTGACCCATGCCAGTGTGAACAGCTGGCATCACCCTTTCCCCTAATTTTGCGTCAATCACATTAGTTGCCAAGACCCAGCTAGGGCAAGGGGAGCGCCAGCAGATAAGCTCTGAAAAAGGGCCCAGGGTGAGGCGGCGGCTTGACAGGAGCCCCTCAGTCAAGTCAGCTCCTAATGAATTGCTTCCTGCAGCCCCAGAGGCGATCAATAGCCCTCCACGTGACTGCCTTGTCGGGCCAGTTCTGGGGAAGCCCGCTGAAAAAAGGTCAACATGCCAACAAATCACTGGAAAGATCATTTCAAAGTTTCCCAGGTCCGAGGAGGGAGAGTCTGCACTTTACTCCACCTCACAGGATCAGAAACGGCCTTCGGGTCCTCTTGGAAATCTGGGCACACGGGAAAGCCCTGTCAGGGGGCTTCTCATAAAGGAAACTGTTGTGTTTCCTGAGATCCATAGACAGCTCTTTGCATTTGTTTAAATGGTCGTTGAAAAACATAGAAAAAATGTTACCGAAAAACGTAACTCGATGTAAAAAATGTTACTCGATGTGTGCCAGAAATTATGCTGTGTGCACTGGGAGCCAGCCACATAGATTCCTGCTCTGATGCTGGAGTCCACCTGTTCACCAAGGAGATCTAGTTTACGCTTCCGAAGACATACAGCTCTTTGGGGACCCTGTTTCTGTTTCATCTTAGCAACCCCAATCCTTCTCTGTTAACAGGTATTTGAAAGGAATTTAGGAAGGAGGAAGATGGGTAGGTAGGTAGGTTGTCAAACACTGAGCTGCCGGGCATTATGAAACCAATTTTTAACTTAAAAGAGCCTATAGTTTTAAATCTACAACCTGGACTTAGTACTTGGTTGTCAGTTAAAAGCACCAGGTAATTACGACCTGAGAACCTTGGCTCTCCAAGAAGGAGGAAGAAAAGTTGGGAAAGCTGTTTCCAAATAGCGTTGCCTCCTGTTTTTAATGCAAAGGCTCCTTCCTCATGGATTTGTTTCTCCAGGGCTCTCATTCTCCTTCAGCCTGTGTTATGGGCTGCACTGTGTCCCCCCAGAGAAGATAAGTGGAAGGCCTACCCCCAACACCTCAGAACGTGACCTTATTTGGAAAGAGTCTTTGAAGATTTAACCAAGTTAAGATGAGGTCACAAGGGTGGGCCCTGATCCAACAGGATTAGTGTTCTCGTCAAAAGGGGAACCATGGGGGAATTCCCAGGCAGTCCAGTGGTTAGGACACGGCGCTTTTACTGCCAGGGCCTGGGTTCAATCCTTGGTCAGGGAACTAAGATCCCGCGCGCGCGCACACACACACACACACACACACACACACACACACAACACCCACCAAAAGGGAGAACCATGGACGCAGACAAAGTGAAGGCAGTGGGGAGGACTCCACTGAGGACAGAGGGTTGGCCCCAAGGAATGCCTGAGGCTGCCCCAAGGATGAGAGCCCTGGGGCCTTCAGAGGGAGTGTGGTCCTGCGCACCTTGACTTGAGACCTGGCCTCCAGAACTGTAGACAAGAAATCTCTCTCGCTTTGTTTCCTACGATTTTTACTTCTCCAGGAGCAAAAGGATGTTCTCTATATTCACCCATTTCGTCTGAACTTCTAGAGTTTCTTTTCCTGTACAGTATATTGAAATCTAATCCAAATTATCCATGCCATCCTAAGGTGGGATACCCATGCTGCATTACAGATAGTTGAAAATGACAGTAAATATTCACTATGGAATTCACTATGCTAGATTTCTGTTGTTTGGAAAATGCTCTTGTATGGACCCACTTTATTTCTCAGGGAGCGGGCGAGATAGGTGGAGGAATGCTGCTGGGCAAATCAAGTGGGAAACTAAGAGGCTCTGCTTAGTCAACAAGGAGAAGTGTGGTTGTCTTTGTAAACACAATTGGCTTAGATTAAAGCCAGCACTACCCAGGTAGGACTTGAACCCCCAGCATCAGGTTCTCCTTCTGAGAAGCCCAGTTAATCTCCTCTCTGCAACTGGCCCTTAGGGCAACTGACTGGCAAACAAATAAAATAGGGACAGCAGAGGCGCCCTCCCCTGGGGGCACCTCACCCCAGGCTCCACCCAGGTTTGGCAGCCAAATCCCCTGTCCTGCTGCCCTACAGTTCTCCCTTCCCAGGGCCCAAAGACACCCCAGCCGTAGAAATACATGGCTGGAATGCTCTTCTATTATTGGGAATATGATCACAGTGTAGAGGAATGTCTCAGGGGCTGTCCACACCCTCCGCTTTCCCACCTCCCCTTCACAACTGAGAAGCTGACCGCCCAAGAGAAGACTGGACGAGCAGAGTCTGTGGCCACTGCAGCCCTGTGTACAAGCCCAAGGTCACGGAAGCCCCGTGTCCACCTCCCTGGTAACTCCCGGCTCCTGCATTCAGTCCAATCAGCCCCAGGTGGCCAAACTGTTCCCCCTGCTGGTGAGCCCCAGCCCTGACCCGTGGGCCGGGCACTGCTCCTAGTGACCGCTGGCAGGCAGTGCAGCCAAGGGTGCAGGTGCGGCGCTGTCTCTCCTTCCCCTGCACTGGGGCACCCTGTTGCCATAAAAGAGGTGGTGGGAATGCTTCTGTGCTCCCCTTGGGAGCACTGTGTGACCCAGTTCACATCACTGGGCCTCCCCCAGCAGCCCATGCCTCATCCCAGACATGACCCCAGGGGCCAAAGCACTGACCTTACTGATGGCAGAAGACTGTGCTTCTGGGGAGGCCCACGCACTTCCTGCCGCCCTCCTGGGCTCTGATAGGAGTCCCCCTAATCAGTGTGAGCTGACATCTCACCATGGTTCTGATGTGCATTTCTCTGATTTTAGTGATGTTGAGCATATTTCCATATCCTTGCTGGCTATTTGTATACCATCTTTAGAGAAATGGCTATTCATGGCCTTTGCCTGTTTGTTAATCCAGTTAATTTTGTTGTTGTTGAATTCTAGGAGTTCTTTATATACTCTGGGTATTATCCTCTTATCTGACACATTATTTGCAAGTATTTTTCCCATTCTTAGCTTGCCTTTTCACTCTTTCGATTGTGTTCTTTCACGTACAAAAGTTTTTAAGTTTGAGGTAGTCCTATCTGTCTGTTTTTTCTTTTGCTGCTGGTGTGTTTACCGTTGTGTCTGAGAAGTCATTGCCAAGTCCAAAGTCACGAAGATTTTCCCCTGTGTTTTCTTCTAGAAGTTTTATAGTTTTGGGTCTTATGTTCAGGGCTCTAATCCATTCTGAGTTAATTTTTGTATATGGTGTTAAGATAATGGCCCAGCTTCATTCTTTTGCATGTGGATATCCAGTTTTCCCATTTGTTGAAGAGACAGTCCTTTCCCCATTGAGTGGTCTTAGCACCCTTGTTGGAGATCACTGACCATATACACAAGGGTTTATTTCTGGGCTCTCTATTCTCTTCCATTTTCAATCTATCTTTATGCCATTACCACACTGTTTTGATTACTATAGCTTTGTAATATGTTTTGAAATCATAAAGTGTGAGTCCTCCAACTTTGTTCTTGTTTTTAAAAATTGTTTTGGCTATTTGGGGGTCCCTTGAGATTCCATTTGAATTTTAGGGTTTTTTTTTTTTTTTCAATTTCTGTGAAAAAATGCCATTGCGATTTTGATAGAGATTGGGTTGAATCTGTAGATGACCTTGGAGAGTACTGAGATCTTAACAATGTTAAGTTTTCCAATCTACGAACACAGGATGTTGAGAACTATGCTTTTTACTCAACAATGTATCATGAATATCTTTTCATATCAACCACACAAATTCATTCAACTATTTATTCAATGAGTGTTTGTTTTTTTTTTAAGTGCCATGTTCTAGGCATTTTGATATATACTGGTGAACAAAACAAAGATTCCTGCCTTCTTGAAGCCTCTTTTCCAGCCAGAGGACATGGACACTAAACACTAAAGAAATAAATGATATAATATTTTAGGAGATGACAAGTGCTATGGGGGAAAAAAGTAGAGCAGAGTCAGGAGAATGAGGAGGGAGGGTGGGTAGATGGGTTGCAATTTTAAGAAGGTTGGTTGAAATGAAAACCTCACTAAGAAGGTGGCTCAGTCCCTGTTCCCTGGAAAACACAGCCTGAAGTGAGGTGTGGTGCTGATGCTTATTCCTGGGCAGGAGCAATCCCAGGGCAACAAGGGTGAGGATGGGAAGTGAGATGGGGACGGCACAAAGCCAGGGGAGCTGACTCGGGGCTGACCCTGCTTTGTTTCAGGCCGGGGAGCTGCACGTGGTGCTCCAGCCACATGGGACACCTCCAGGCAGGCTGCAGGGAAAAGCCATGCTTGGGGACGGTCCGCTGGAGAGGGAGGGCGGAATGTAGCTGCCTGCTCTCTGCTACCCCTCTGGGCTGCAGCTGGCTCCATGGAGTTCTGCCCCGTCTCCGCACTGTGTCACTTGGACGCTTTGGCAGCTTCTATGGGAAGCCGACCCCTTGCCTCGGACTTGGTGCTTCATGGGGGACCCGAGAGGGTGGGAGGGACCAGAGACTCCCGGCATGGCTGGCCAGCCTCAGACAGGGCCCCCTGGCCACGCGGGTCGGTCTCCAAGTGGCAGAAACCAGGCAGGTGGGCTCTGGTCGAGATCAGGTGAGGTGTGTCTGACTCAGACCATTTACTGCATTACTCTCAGGGCGATCGCTTCCTTTTTACTAGCCACACACTCTTTCACAGAGTAAATTTTAGACTACTTAAGTGGCCCCTCCTAGGGAGCAGCTGGCTCATCTCCGGTGGCTCTCCATCACTGCCAACAACAGTCAGGCAGGCACACGTGTCTGCGCTCCCTCGCCACCTAGCCCGACTGCTTCAACCGCCAGCACTCTAGGAGCAACACTTCTGGGTTTAGAGCATGTGCACATCTGATTTTTGAATAGACACTGTGAATGTTCCCTTCAATGTGCTGTCCCTGTTTACACTCCCACGACTGGGAATCTCCCACTTTACCTTCAGTGTTTGCCAATCTACAGGTGAAAATGGTTCCTCCCTTTTACCTTGCAGTTTGCTGATCACTAGTAGACTGAGAATCTTTGAGTATGTTTATTAACCATTTGTATTTCTCCTGCGAATTTTCTGATCAGCTTCTGGCCCATTTTTCTACAAGGTTGTTTGTTCTTTAGTTGTTACTATTTCTCACTTCTAGGGCCTATCTGCGTATTAGGGGTGTTCACTCCGTCTTTCTGCACAGTGGACCGTATGTCCTGGCTTCCTGGGCCAGTCCCAGCTCTTGCTTGTTTTCTTAGCATAATTACTAATAGCTCTGCCTTTACACTCCAAAGTGCCTGAGCTGGAGTGATAAGCAATATCTAACGTAACACCCTGGTTCCATATGGCTCTCTCTAGGTTCCCGAGTCTTATTTACAAAGACCAAGTATAAGAACACATTAATAGACTGTCTATAAGTTGAGGAAGCTGTCACTGGAGGTAAACATTTCAATTCTCCTTTGGAGGAGCTCTTAGTTTTAAGAAAAATCACCAGATAGACCCTTCAGCCATCTATATACAATACATTGCTATACTACTTAGCATGGATAATCAGTAAATGTTTGCTGAATCGATGAACAAATGGATGGAGGAACCAAGCAATAGGATGTTTCTGTTGATTACGTCTTTAGTTGAAGGTGAAACGGTGGGAACGGACCAAAGAAAAATCAGATCTGAATCAAGGGCTTGAACTAAGCAGAATGAAGCACCCCCTAACCTCCCCCCGCCAAGTGTTCTGAAGAACAGAACCTTCTGCCGTGTACTGTACCAGCCACGTGCTCTGTTACGCAATCAACAATCTCAGAGAGCACGGAGAAGCAGCCAGAGTACATGAAAAGTTGGGGGGATGGGGAGCCAGGGCCTCCTCACCACTTAGCGCCCAGGAACACAGCAGCATTTGTTCTGGAGCCTGACGGACGGGCATGCTGAAGGTGCTGATGATGAAGCCCTTGTTGAAAGCCACGGGTCACTCCAAGTGACCACGGAGTGGCCAGCACAGAGGCCACAGCACTGAAGCTGATAATGACCAGCGTGCCCACAGAAGATCTACTGGGGCCTCGATGTGCACTGGCTACTGTGTTAGGACTTTGTCTATATCATCTCGCTTAATCCTCATAATAACCTGACGAAGTAGAGACTACTCCCATTTTAAGATTAGGAAACAAGGCACAGAGAGGTCACATAACTTGTCCAAGGAAACACAGCAAACGGCAGAGGTGAGGTTAGTCGTAACCACAGGTCAGAATAAGAGTAGATTGTGCACCTCAACAGTTTTTCAACACAGGAAAACCTGGGGGCCAAGAACGAGTAGAGCAAAGAAGACAAGCGAGTGCCTGGTCTAAAAGCTTCAAAGGACTGACTCACAGTCCAGTTTCATGGAAATGCCTCTACAGACTCCATCTTCTAAGTCATATTAACTTTAAAAACACCCTTTCAGAACCTAAGCCAACCCAAGGAAAGGCATCCCTATGCCCTGGAGCTCAGGGACCAGTAATCAAGATCGAATGAATGCCTGGCCAACTTAACACTTATGTTAACAGAGGAAAGGTGTGTAACATGCAAGAACAAACCCTCATCACCTGCCTGTGCCGGATCTGGGACGATAGCTCAAGTTGTGCCCCCTGGCCGCCTAGGCCGGGAATTTCCAGCTACTTGGCTACATTCAAGGAACTGAAGTCGACCCCATAATCCTTGATTCACTCAGAATTATACCCAGGGGTGGGTTTTGTTGCTTTTTTTTTTAAGGTACATTATAGCAAGGTGAATTCTGTTCTTGTCTTGCAAACCTTGAAGGCCAAGTTCCTGAGAACTGGTATCGATGGAGCTGCATCTGTAACCGGGTTACGGGATTGCGGCTGTGACCACATGACCCTAATGACACAACATGCCATTCTCTCCCCTGGGTGCTGGCACCTGCCTCCGAGCTCTGCTCAGGCCCACAGACCATTAGAGCAAATCTTAGCAAAGGCCTCCAAGCTACCAGGGAACTAATTCAAGATCAAGCCCTATGGAGGAGGGTTTCCCACGGAAGGTGCCCACAGTCACTTGGATCTTAGCAACTCCTTAGACAAAACTGTCAAACACAGGAGCCTGCATAAGCCACCTTGGGGCATTCCTGAGGGGTGTCTGTAACCTGCTCCCGCCTACACCCACCCACTTCTGTCCCACTTGTGGGGTGGGTGCAGAAACTTCACGGCAGACGTGAGCAGACACCCTGAACAGGGCCCCGTGATACCAAATTGTGAGAGAATAAACTTCTCTTGTTTTAAGCCACCAAGCTTTTGGCAAGTGGTTACAGCACCCACAGACACTGATCTATTCCATGGTGATGCTGACCCCCCAACCCGCTCCAGAACATCCGAATGCTTGTTACTGAGCCGAAAACAAAGCCACTGGGGAAAAATCGTAGAGAGAGAGAGACCACATTTTATTTAACCAAAATACCTGATTTTGAGTCCATTCTCTGATTCTCACTACATTATGACCCATCATCTAATTCCTGAGATAAGTTTCTTCGTTTGTAAAATTGGGAGAAAAAAAATATTCACACTACTGTTACAAGATCAGTTAAGGTAACAGGTTTTAGATTATTAAATAAACTGCAAATACTAACGCACAGAGACAGTAAGCTATTAGTTGACATTAAATTTCAAAGATGATAATAATAGTTTCTCATTTTTTGCACCTTTAATGTATAATCATGAATATCAGGAGCAGTAGTATAGAAACAAACATACATCTTTCTCTTTTATCTCTGAAGTAGCACCAAACGGAAAAGAAAACAGATTCAACAGCTCTGCATAAAAATAACAGAAATGTGGGCGCTCCCTGCTGGCCTAGTGGCTAGGATTCCGGGGGCTCTCACTGCCGCAGCCCGGCTTCAATCCCTGGTAGGGGAACTGAGATCCCACAAGCTGCTCGGCGTGGCAAAACAACAACAGAAATGTACCAAAGAAGTAATTTCCGCACAGAAAATAAACTTGTTTAGAGGCCAAAGGTTCATAATCGTAAGGCACGAACTTCTGACCCTAAAGCTCTGCGCGTCCTCCCCTGCCCCGCCCCACAGCACTCACCAAGTGAGCACTGCAAATAGCTGCCCCATTAAATTCTTCTGGCTACAAATTAACTTTGTTATACCGATGATCTTCATGAAAAGTCAGACCCTCATTAATCCCCGTGGACAACTGAGAAAACTAATTCTACTGTAAAGACAACGGTTACCCAGGGAGAGCACAGAGCAGGGATGCAGCCCACTGTAACGCTTCAGTCCTCAGCTTGAGAGCTGGTACCCAGGGGTTCACTCTTTGTGTTTTATTACTTATATGTTACATATATTTTTATGTATTAAAATAGCTGAAATAAGTAGAAAAAGAAAACAAAGCTTTGTGTCAGGCACGTTTCTCGCAAGGCTCAAGACACTCCAGCAGTAGCCCTGTCACACATTTCCTGTCTGGTGCTCCCCGGCCGGTGGGTTGACTTCCAGAATCACTGAACTAGACCCCATGAGATGGCTGGGGCATCACTGCTCTCCCAACGCACACATCGGAGCAGGTAATGGACTCAGTGCCCCTGAGCTCATTTTGCCCGACAGCATTTTCCCCCTTTTACTCTGCACCTTGTGTTCTCATTCAGCAAGAGGAGCCCCTCCAACAAGAGATCCCAACAAACATGCGCATCACAGGACAAAGGAGGCACTTCTCGCCCAGGCGCCGGGCAGAGGCGGTGGGCAGCGCAGCTCGTGCGGTCACTCAGAGGCCAGTACACAGGGCCTCTGCCGTCTTGACCACGTGGCTTCTGAGGCTGCCTGAGTCGCTGCTGTTCCACCCAGTGGGAAGAGGCCACATGGCACACTACTGTTACAAGATCAGTTAAGGTAACAGATCTTAGGCAAGGGAACAGGAGTTGGACCTATCTCTGTTGTGGGCTGAATTGTGGCTCCCCGAAAATTCACGTGTTGAAGTTTTAACCCCCAGAATCTCAGCATGGGACTGTATTTGGAGATGGGGTTTTAAACAAAGTGATTAAGGTAAAGTGAGGTCACATGGTCATATCTCCTAAGAAAAGGAGATAAGGACACAGACACGCTCAGAGGGCCCACCATGCGAGGACACGGTGAGAAGGTGCCTGTTTGCAAAACCAGGAGACAAGCCTCAGGAGGAACCAGCCCTGCCAACACCTGGATTTTGGATTTCCAGCCTCTAGAACTGTGAGAAAATAAATTTCTGTTATTTCAGCCACCAGTCTGTCGTCCTTTGTTATGGCCACCCAAGCGGAGCTCTACTTACATTCCCAGGGAAAACTCAGCTATGTTCCACAATTAGCTACGAGGCTGGGAAATGCTGCAGCCATGACTCAGCTGCATTCCTGCTGTTACGGAAGGAGAGAAGATGGATTTTAGTGGCTAGCTACCCACCCTTGCCTCACCTACAGACAGGTCCGGAACGCTGGTCTGTTCAACCAAGGTGACTACAACCACACCGTCACAGTCTGGCTGAGGAATCTCTTTAACAGGGACGGGAGCAGCAGGAGCATCTGTCTGCCGTGGTGGTAAGGAATATAAGAAAGTGTAGGACGTTTCTTAAGAAATTGGTGCCTTATGTAAAGAAACAACTAGGCAGTCAGAGAACACTCAACGGATCTGAATGCAGATGCGACAGGAACCAGAGAAGGAGACAGAGGCTGAGGTCAGAAGGCAGGATGGGCTGGACCCCAGTGACCCCGACAACTGGGGCAGAAAGGTGAATAGGAACACAAGCCAGTGAAGGCATGCTGGTGGGAATGGGTGATGTGCCGCAGCCGGACCCCCTTCTGTGTTCTGGGGTCTGGCACTGACTCCCTGGCCTGGGCCTCCAGGCCTCCTGACGCCCCGCCCAGCCAGTATAGTCATTTTCTGACTAAGCTAAGCAGAAAGGTTCGCTCCTGGCTACAAAACAGATCTGCTGACCTGGCCTGGGGCAGGGATGGATCTTCAAGACGAGCTGAGTCCAAGGCACTGCACTGGGCTTCAGGCGGCAGAAAGTGCACAGAGCTCTACAAGAACAGACTTCACACACAGCACGACTCAGAACTCCAACTATACGAACCAAACATTTTTCTAAGTTTCAGCCTGGAAGGCGGGGAGAAGGCAGTCCACGGCCAGCAGTGCTGGTTTAGAGTAGAAATGGGGGCTGAGGAGCAGGCGGCTTGAGGGATGGTGATGGGGGGGGATGAGACAGAGAGCAAGGTCTGGGCGGGGCTGCCACCCTGGGACAGCGAGACCTCAGGGACCAGATGAAGGAGGCATTGGAAAGACCCTCTGCAGATGGATGGGGATGGGGACGGCTGTCCGAGGAGACAGAGGAACAGCAGTGAAGCAAGGAGAGATCCAGAGAGCACGACGTGCAAGCTCGGAGGTGATCGCCTTGTACTGGAATCACTGGAACACCGTATCAAACGTTCACCACCACTCTGTACACGGACATCTGCTTTCACGGAAAGACATTCACGAAAGCGTCAGGTGCCCGGGCAAGAGTCGGGGGGGTCGCACTGAGGACAAAGAGCAGGACAGCGGCCGAGGAGGTCACCCAGGCAGGCACTGGCAGCTGGAGTGGGACCCAGCCCTCCTCACCGGGGGCCTCCTGAGCAGCAGCCTGTGACAGCCAGATGCCGCAGCAGGGGTGGGGGGCCCTGAGAGCGGGAGCCACGGCAGGCTCCAAGGGCCAAGAGAGAACGGGAACCCCCTCCCACTTGGACCGCTGCTGACCCCGCGTGCCCACGGGGTGTCATCTTGACGTGAGGCTGTGACACGCCCCCTCCGAAAGCCCTGCCCTTGGTGCCTACAGCCATGCGGCCCTCCCAGTCTAGCCAGTCTGCACCAGTCTCTGAGTGTCGGTGACCAGCATGACTGCTCGCCATGCGGTTGGTTGGTAAGTGATGTGACAGCAGCAAGTGGTTCCGTATTTTGCTGAGAGACAAAGGGTCCCCCGTAGAGAAAGGATCCAGGTCCCCCTCTGGTCCTCGGCGATCACAGACAAGGATAAAGGCTGATACTCCGCTTGCCGCTCCCGCTGTGAGTGATGCACTGTCCTTTGTCTCTGACCATATGTGGCTTCTGCCTGCGTCCCTGAAACTGGGGCAGGTGACTTGCTACCTTGCAAGAAGAAAACAATCTCAGACCCTTCACAGTTCTGGGCACATTTATAGAAGTAAAAAACGCAGAAAATGATACAAGCAAGAGTTACAGTGTAACTAAAGGAGCTAGTGCCTCAAGGTTCGTACAAATGGACACTGTCCTGTGCGACCCCCCTCCCTGTCCATCACCCACCACAGAGCTGGGCAGGCCGTGGGTGCCCCGTGCAGCCTGGGGTGGACGGGGCTCCTGCCGCCCGTCTCCAAGGTGGGAGTTGTCGAGGCAGTGGCTGTGCCAGTGGGAGTCCCGCCCTCCCAAGCCCCTTGGCTGCTGTACGTCCAGCACAGGCAGCAAGGCCGGCTCGGCGTTACTCTGACCGGGGCGGTGGAGGCAGTCGGGCTGCGAAGAGCAGGCGCATCTCACACACAGCCTGGGGCTTCGTCTTCTTTCCCACATCGAGGTCACTTTGCTAGAAAGCGGCACGACTGGGTCTAAACTGAGCTGGACATCTGGGCAGCGAGGTCCTGAGAACGTCCTGTGCCCGAGGGGTGTGCTTGGGAGGGGGCCGCAGAGGGTCCTGCTGCTGGGAGCTCCTGGCCGCCACGCCGTGACTTGTTTGGACAAGACAGTCACTCTTGCGGTCTCGGGGCCACCTGGCTCCTATTTGTTTGTGGCAAAGGTGACAATAAGGGTGCGGGGCTGTGTTTAGATGCACATGTGGCTCCCAGGGGCCACAGGTGGGGTCAGGGCAGCCGTGCCCCCTGCCCGTCGTGCTCAGCCACCTGGTGGGGGTGGGCGCCCCCCCAAAGGGTGGGACCCTAGAGCCGGACGTCTCCCCAGTCAGCCCAGAAAGCCCTTCACTGCGGTCTCAGCCCAGGGCATCCCTCCTCCCTCCCTCTTCTCACTCCTTCTCTTCTTTTCCTCCCCCTGCTGTGTGATGAATTACCCCCTAAACGACCTCGGGAAGCGCACAGAGTGAGCTAGTGTGGAAGCAGGGTCCTGCAGACGCGGTTAGTTAAGACGAGGTCGTCCTGGGGCAGGTGGGTCCTCCTGCGTGATGACTGGGGACCTTACGGGAAGAGAAGGCCCACAGAGGGAGATGGCCATGCGGCAGTGGACGTGCCGCTGGAGGGATGCCGCTGCCGGCACGAACACCAAGGACCGTGAGCCACACCGGAAGCTGGCGGAGAAGACACCACAGGTCCTCCCTGTGAGCCCCAACCCTGCTGGCAGCTTGATCTTTGGCTCCTGGCCTCCAGAACTGTGAGAGAATGCATTTCTGCAGTTCTGGCCACCTGGTGGGCGGTGGTGACTCAGGACGACGGCCCTGGGAAACTGATCCTCCTTCCAATTCTTTCTTCTTTCTGCTGCTTTTTAACATCTTCTCTCTTCTCCCTTCTTCTTCCTCTCCTCTCTCCCTCTTCTCTCCACCTCTCTGTCTCCCTTGCTCTTGATCTCCAGGAAGTATAATGTTTGTTGCTAAATCACAGCATCCAGGGGAATGTCCAGTTTGGGCCGCCCAGCTCGCTTTCCATTTCTGGGGACTCAGTGGCCCCCAAGCAGGGTCACGTGGTCCCTGCCATGCAGCCCTGCTGGCTGTGGCTTTGTTGGCTCAGTGATGGGGTGTCATGTGTTCAGCGTGGCCTGTGACCTCCCAGTGGCTGCCAAGGAAACGCTTACTTTACTAAAAGAAAACAACTTGCGGAGGTTATGCTTTGGAAATCCTAGTGCTCTGTCAGATATGCACAGCTGTTTTATCCATCTAAGCTTTTAAAATTTAAATTTCAGAGGTAGAGCTGGAAGCAAGTTCTTTTGCCTCTCCCGAACAGGCCTTGCTTTGTGCAGGTATCTTCAGCATCACCCCCAGCCTCCCAAGCTGTAGGAAGGGAGGTGTTGAGAGGTGAAGGCTGCTCTCTCCCACAGCAGGAGACATGTGCATGGCTCCCATGTGCTTCAGGTCCTCGAGAAAAGGGGGCTTCTTCCAAAGGGGGAGACCTTGAGTGAGACCCCCTTCTGCCCCGCTGACCCAGGGAGGCCCTCTTCAGCCCCCACTTCCAGTGGGAGCCGCTAGTCCAGCCCTAACTCACACGGAGCGTGGCCGGCAACAGGGCCAGCCGGCCTGTGCCATCGGTGGCCAGGCATTCAGGGCCAGGCTGCCCAAGCTGGAGACAGCCCCCATCCTGCCTTTCAGGACCTACACGCTGTGCTGGGGCCGACGCACAGACCCCTCTGTCCTGGTCGCTGCACTAGCCAGCTTTAGATTGAAGGCCCAATAACTTCAACCTGTTTAGGGACAACACGGGGGGCCAGAGAAGGACCACCCCAAAGATGTGGTGTCTGCCGGGCATCCTCGTCCCAAGAGACGAGCGTTGGGGTTGAGCAGAGGACGGGACCTGGTGGGAGGGGGCAGTGGATCAAGCGTGAGACAAGGGGAGGGACGTGCATGCTGACCACGAGGTTCTGACCCCTGGTTTCCAGGTCATGGGGACAGAGGCTCAGCCAGACCTTGTCCCAAACCCACACCTTGGGCTCCAACTTGAAACCCTGTCCACTTCCAGGGACCCTGGAGAGCTCCGAGACAAAGAGGCCAGTACAAGGTCGCAGGCCTTCTCTCCCCAGCCAGATGGCCACAGAGACAGGCCCAGGCTTGTGGCTGATTTGTCTGACCAGCTTGGCTTGAGGTCCTGCGTGAGGACCCAGGAGTACGGACCCAGCAAAGTTCAGAGACGGAGGCACCTTGGGAGGTCTGTGTCCAAAAGCTCAACTGTGCAGAGTCCCGAGCTTCCTGACAGCGACAGGGATCCACTGCCCCTCTGTCTTCAGACACTGGCAAATAACACCCTCTCACCAGCATTTTCTTTACTGTTTCTTTTTTTGTTTGTTTAATTGTAGTAGAACAGAGATAATATCAAAGTTTACCAGTTTAACCACCTTTAAGTGCACGGTTTAGTGATATCCGGTACATCCATACTGTTGAACAACCATCACCACCATCATCTCCAGAATTTTTTCATCTTCCCCAACTGAAATTCTGTCCCCATTAAACACCAACTCCCCATCCCCAGTCCCCCGGACCCCAGCACCCACCCTTCTCCTTTCTGTGTCTGTAAATTTGATTAGGAACCTCATATAAGTGGAATCACACAGATGTGTCCTTTTGTGTCTGGCTTATTCCACTGAGCATAACATCCTCAAGGTTCATCCGCGTCGTAGGATGTGTCAGGATCTGCTGCCTTTTCCGGGCTGCATAATATTCCAATGTAGGGCTGGATCACACTTATCTCACCAGTATCTAGGGTCCTGCTGTCTATTTGCAGCCTATGAATATGTTCAGGTCTCTCCCATTCATCCACACACACAAATCCACAAAATAAAACAAAAGCCCAAGACAACCCACCTCTGACCTGTGAATCGTTCACTAGGGCTGTTGTAACAAAGCACCACAGATGGGGCAGCTTAAGCTACAGAAACGGATAGTCTCATGGTTCTGGAGGTCAGATGTCCAAGATCAAGGTGCGGGCAGGGTGGATTCCTCCCAAGGGATCTCTCCACGGCTCCCAGACAGCCACCTTCATCTTCACATGGGGTCTCCCTGTGTGTGTGTCCACGTCTAAGCTTCCTCTTTACACAAGGACAACAGAAACAGTGGACGAGACCCACGCCAATGACCTCATTTTATCTCTGCGACCTCTATGCACACACTACCTCCAAATCAGATGACATTCTGAGCTACTGGGGGTCAGGACTCCAACAAATGAATTTGGAGGGACCGGATCAACCCTAACATCTCGGAACTCCCCTCCCACCCAAGCCAATCAGCTCTCTTCCTTCTCTGGAAGTTCAGTTTTGTTTTTAATGTTTATTTGTAATGCAGTTTAAAAATACAAAGATGTCTCTGAATAGGCAAATTCTAACACAAATGCAAACAAACCATTTACACGGATGTTGGTTTCCCACCGTCTCACCCACACCGTCTCTGTTTTGCTTCATGCAGGTTCCTTTGCATGAGGCCTGCTGCCCTGAGAGCTCGTTACGGACAGATGTCTGTGTCCCCAAATTCATACGTCGAAGCCCTGCCCCCAGTGCACCTGTATCTGGAAACAGGGCCTCCCGTTAAGTAATTAGGGCTAAATGAGGTCATGAGGGGGTGCTGACCTGGGAGGATCACCGGGAGAGGCTGTCCCCAAAACCCACACCAGCCGGACCTGGGAGAGACTCACGCCCATCTGCCGCGTATGTTATGGCTCTGAGGGGCTAACGCAGCTGTGACTACCAAGGGCAAGAAAGAATCACACTGGAGGTCCCACGCAGACAGTGCACGTGCCCTCACTCCCACTCCCAATTTCCTGGTGCGGTGAAGAGTTTACGAAATCACATGTCTTGGCTCTTGGAATACTTTTCACCTTCTGCACTCAGTGCACACGCTTCTCCCCATTGTTACTCCCTTGTCTTCGAACAATGGTAACTGTCCAGGCCCCATAATGGTCACCAACTCAGCACAGTCGTGGGCAGCTTTGGGGTCCTCCTCCTGCATAACTCCCCTGCCGAGACACACACCCCATCTCTCTCCCCTTACCCCTGCCTGGCACAGAGCAGGTGCCCTGTAGGCACACATTGAGTGATGGTGGGTGGAGTTCAGGTGGTGCAAGAAAGGGGCAAATCCAGTGCCCAGAGCCAAGGGGAGAGGGAGCCGTGCCCCCTGCCCAGGGGAGGCGTCTGGAACGTGACCCTTGTGCTCACCCAGCCCTGGGGACCCACTGTCAGGGCGACCCCTCTAGATTGGGGCTCCCCAGCCTAGCACTGGATGTGTGGACCAGATAACTGTTAGCCCGGCTGTGCTGGGTCCTTCGGGGTGTTGCAGCATCTCTGGCCTCTCCCCACCGCCTCTCTCCAGATGAAAGATGTCCCCAGACGTGCTCAATGTCCCCTGGGGGTAAAGTCTCAGGGACTGAAGCACAGACAGTTCACCTGTCTGCCTGTGGCATGGCCGACCCCACAGCCAGTGCCCTGACCCTAACCCTAGGCCTCACCTACCTGCGCCCCATCGCGCAGCTGGGGAAGCGAAGGGGAGCCTGCTTGACCAAGGGTTCCTCAGGCGCAGCGCTCCAGAAAGACCCGCCCTTCTCCTGTCTCCCAGCGAGCACAGAGCACACGTAGATCTTTGATGACTCAGCACCCACCTCCCGGAAACCACTTCCCGCTGCTGTGAGCCCATCAGAGAGCGGCCTGCCTCTGCTTCTAAAACGTGCCCACGGCCACCACAGGTTGCCCCTGGTGTGTTTTTGGTCAGTGTGTTCTGTGCAACTGAGGCTTTCCTGGGATACCCAGTGGCTGCGTTTGAGCAGAAGGGGGTTCCTGTCCAAGAACCCCCTCCATCACTTCACGCCCCTGCAGCCCACCTAGAACCAGGCCAAGCCCCCGCGGACACGCGACCCCCCATAGTTCCTGCTGAAGCGGGACGCCGGCGGGAAGGCCTCGGTGGAAGGGTGGGGCTCATCCCGGGATGAGCTTCGAGATTCCCCCTGAGTGGTGCCTGCGTCCCCTGGTGGCCACTGCAGCACCTGCGTCCTCCCCCCTCCCCCCGCCCTGCCCCCCGCCACCCAGCCTACTCCCTCATCAGAGATCAACTGGGGGCTCATAAGTAGTTTTTAAAAGGCAAATCTCAACGGGAATTTGATGCTGAAAAAATGTTGTATGTATTCTATTCTACTTCTTAAGCAGCATGTGAACTGGACGGAGCTTTTGGCAATTTATTCACTGAGGTTATGTGGGACTGGGACTTGGGGCTTGCTTTCCAGACTGATGAAAATGAAAGTTTGAGAAAGGGAGGACACGTAAGTGGCCAAAACCACCAGAAGGCTGAGTTAATAATCCAGGAGAAAGAGCCACCGGCTCCACCCAGACCCCATCCCCAGCCACCTTACACCCTGTTGTTTTTTAACCAGCAGCCTACCATATTGTAAACTGACTCCCTTCGGTGGGTTTCCAGGGACTGCAGGAGCCTCGTGGGGAGCGCCCGGGCACCCCCGGTGTCCAAGGAGGAAAGTGCATTCTCGCCTAAGCCCCCAGTTGAGGGCTCGACCCGGAGGAATCAACGCGGTGGGCATTGTCAGGATTCAGATACGAAGGGAAGGTGTGTCACGGCTCCAGCCAGGTGTGCACACCTGCCTTCAGGTGTCTGGCTGCCAATGCTGTTTGACCTGGTGAGGAACTGGGGCCTCCATAAATTCCCAGCTGCTCCTGCCTGCTGTCGAAACCCGGGAAGGGAAGGAAGATGTTTATGCACCATCATGTGAAGCCAGCAAAGTAAGAACCTCCGCCCTTGGGGCCCAGGTAAAAAGGGTAACAGATGCTGCAGCCTCTGCCAGAATGAATTTTAAATGAGTCGCTTTGGAAGCAGGCACATTAATGAAGGAAACTGTACTTCTTTTTCATTCATGAGGGCAAACAGCTGGAAATCATATTACTAAGGGGGAAAGAGAGAAACGGCTAAGAATTCTTCTCGCGCACCAACTACGGGGAGGGGTCCCTCAGCGCCGGAGGGGGAGGATAACGCCCGCTCGGTCCCTCCAGGCTCCAGGTTGGCTTTCCCCTCACGTCGCTGCCGTGTCACTGCACAGCTTTGCCCTTTGCAGCCAAGGACAGACCCGTGAGCTGGAGGAGGGGCAGAGCCCGGCCAAGCCTGACACGAAAGGGTGGCTCTTAGCCATCTGGGTGCCACAGAAGCCGCTGAGAACAGAAACAGAGTTCTCTGAGAAAAGGCACAGGGTCCCCAAATGCTGCCTGCAGGCCCCCGGGCCACAGAGGCCAGCCTGAGGAATCCACAAACCATGTCACCTCAGGCCGCCCCTGCTGTCCCCCTGCGTGCTCGCCACAGGCGTAACTGGGTACCAAAGAGACTGTCGCTGCAGCTGTACAGATCCCGAAGGGTCCAGGGCAGGGCTCTGGCCAGAGGCGCGGCCCTCGGGGCAGCTCCGAGAGGCCCAGGGCTAGGATGCACAAGATGGGATGACGCTCTTGGGGTGTGCCTTCAGGGTGTCTCCCCACCCCAAACTCCTCCCTTCCAGTCCCCACCAGGGTCCCCAAGCTGGGCCTCCCCAGGGAACACACTGCCAGCCAAACCAGGGTCTCAAGCACAGGCGAGGGGTCCGCGGGGACCCTGGGTCTTGACTGTCCCGACTGCAGACGTGCGGCTGGCATCTGTTGGCCACCCTCCCACACACTCTGGACAGCTCTCACCGCAGAGAATGACCCAGGCCCCGCGGTACTCGTGCGTGGCCCGGGAGCCATTCCTCGGAGTCTGAGTCCTCGGGGCTCCCCGCCAGCTGCACCCACGGCGCCACGTTCTGATACATCCACCTTTTTAAAAATGTCAAATGATCCAAGGATTTTATCTCTGTTTCATTTCATCAAAACAATAATAGTGGGCTTTCCTGGTGGCACAGTGGTTGAGAATCTGCCTACCAATGCAGGGGACACGGGTTCGAGCCCTGGTCTGGGAGGATCCCATATGCCGCGGAGCAACTAGGCCTGTGAGCCACAACTACTGAGCCTGCGCGTCTGGAGCCTGTGCTCCGCAGCAAGAGAGGCCGCGATAGTGAGAGGCCCACGCACCGCGATGAAGAGTGGCCCGCCGCTCTCCGCAACTAGAGAAAGCCCTCGCACAGAAACGAAGACCCAACGCAGCAAAACTAAATTAATTAATTAATTAATAAGCTCCTACCCCCAATATCTTCTTAAAAAAAAAAAAAAAACAATAACAGTTTTCAAAGTAACACAGTTCGGCTGACTTTCGATGCAAACAAGCAGCCTGCCTGCTTCCCTTCCTGGCACCTCTGCCCCGGGGGCCAGCAACAGGCTCCCTGTAGCCTCTCTCCCCCTCGCTTTCTCCACTGCTTCTTTCCAACACATCACATCACAGCTTCTTATCCAGCTGATACCGTGTGCATATGACTGTGTGAATACTGCTCACAGCTCAGCCCCTCCGTGTGTTATGATGACGTTTGTTTCCTTGTGCACTTCTAGCCCCCAGACAATGAATTTCTGTTTCCCTCGCTCAGCTGTGGAGCCTGGTTCCAGCAGCCCCGGGCCACCGCTGCCCTCCGCGAGCTGGGCGCTCAGCCCTGGCGCATGAGCTCCTCACTCAGGGATCTTCCCAAGGACCTGGGCCCGCCGGTGTCCACGCAGCCTCGGGACTGGGGAGCCTGTCCGGGGCACGTCTCCTCTCACCCGGCAGAGGGTCGGCCGCCCACAGGGCAGTGAAGAGCTCTCTCCAGCCCTTTCTGATGTGGGACCCTGGTCTGAGGGGCACCCGGGGAAGCTTGGTGCTGGGGTGTGACCGAGAGGCAGGCATGTCCCCTCAGGGGCGGCTGGCGGACAGCAGTGGCTCCACTGAGTATAACTGCCCACACCTTGGGGGCTGTGGCAGAGACCACTCCCTGCTCCCAGAGGCCTTTCTTCCTCTTAGAACCTTCTAGAACAGGGGCTGCACCTAGGGCACACTCGGAAGGCCTCACTCCCCAGCTCCCCAGCAGCCAGGCGGACCCTGTGAGTGGCCCTGAGCCAGCGGGTGACCCGAGCTTCTGGGCAAGTATTTACAGGAGGCGGCTTCCATGCTCTGTCCTCTGCAGGGACACAGACGCCACGGCCAGACCCGGTGAGCATGGTGTCAGCGCCCTGAACCTGGGGGGCGCCTTCTAAAGGGGCCCCGCACCGCAAAGCCCGGGGAGGATGCAGATGGGGGGCGTTTCTCTTTAACCTGAACCACTGTGAGGAGAGCTTCCAACACAGCAGAAAACGAAGCCATTCATTGTTCTTACATTAAGAGAGTCTAAATTACAGATCGGAGCAGGTGCAATATTATCATTTAATTTGTCTCTGTTCCATTTTTCAGGCTGCAAGGGCTCTCCTGGGCCCTGGGAGGTACCAGTCATTTCAGTGCTTTTAACAACTTCAAAGCAATGAAATAGCAGAGACTTCCACCACCAAAACATCAATGCAGAGAACCCGCTGGACAAGACATCACAGAATATTAAAGAGTGCTTTATTTAGACGCAAATGCACGTTCTGTCTCAAAAGGACGCTACAAAATTGATTTTCTCGAGTACATGCAGTCTTGCCCAGAGATGTTAGAAGTCCACCTGCAAATCTGAGTGCTCACCTTTGGAAATGACCCCTGGGGGTGTCCATGCTGTGCTTCTGCATGGGGTCCGGGCAGTGGGCTCGCAGTCGGGCTGGGCACAGTGGACCCCAGGGACCACTAGCTGCACCCCTCACCCTAACCAAACTGCCTGGTGAATGTGATCCCGCCAGCTGCTCACAGGGCGGACGGGGGTGGGGGACTGTGGAGCCCCAGGAAACAGGACCCCCAACCTCGGAGCTGCTGTAGACCTCCCAAGTGAAGGGATGTGCCACAGGCAACTTGCACTCGAGGGACGGAAGCGCAGGCGCACTACTCTGAGGAGAATGAGGACCCACGTGGCACGCCCCACCTCGGGTTACAGGGCGCGTATCGTACGTGGAAGGCGACCTCCCACCCCCATTTATTAGATTTAAATCAAGAATGATCCTGTTAAATATTTCAGATTGCCTGGTGAGGATGATATTTTTAAAGTACTATGCGATGAAGAGAAGAACACGGGAAGCATACGTTTTTAAAATTCATTCCTTCCATCTAATAATCCACGGGGCCTTCGCGGCTGCTCAGCTAGCTACACGCAGAACCAATCACAACCATGTGGCATGTGGCCAATTACTCCCGTCCCTCTGGCCCAGGACCACCCGTCCACCCCACCCCCCGCCCCCGCCCAGCTCTGCTGACATTCACGAAAGAACACGGAGATTATTTTTTTAAAGGCCTGACTCTCTGCATCCCCGCCAAACGCACAGGTTCTCTTGCAGAACGAAACAGATTCTCTCTGCTGGCACAGGAAGGCCCGGTCAGAGCACACGCACACGCGCGCACACGTGTGCGCACATCAACACGCGCACACGCACCCTCCCCTCACCGGCTTCGATTTGCACCCATGCAGCTCCTGCGACGCTAAGTGTCACCAGCACACCCCGGCAACGATTCCCGGAGAATGAAAACAGAATCTGGGTAATGAGTCTAACCTTTTCTTCCTCTGTGCTTGGTCTAGTTCCACTTCCTCACAGGGGGTCGCGTGCAGACGCCTCGCCCGCTCAGACCACAGCTTCTGACGCAAAAACGCTGCGCCCGACACCGCGATTCAAGATGGCGGCAGCGGGCCGTGTGCAGGACTGCTGCACCCGGCACTTTGCGATCTGGAGCGTGAGCGGCGCGGATGCCCCGCCCCCGAGAACCCCGCCCCCGAGAACCCCGCCCCCTCCCTCGGCCAGACCCTATAAAGCAGCCCCGCCCCGGCCTGGAGGGAGAGCGCGTGCTCTAGAGCCCCAGCAGTTCTTCGCTCAGAGAGCAGTTTCCTTCTGCATCTGAACTGAGCTCCGTCCCCTTCTGCTGGCTCCAGCGACACTGGGCAGGAGACCCTTGGCTGGGCACTGACTCGGGGGGGTCGGTAACAAGGGTAGGACAGAAGGGCAAGATTCACAGAGGGTGAATTTGCTCCTATCCGGGTGCCCGAGTCGGGACCCACGGCAGCCCCCAGCTTCCTCTCCTGCTGGGAAGGCAGGGCCCCTGACACCCCCTTCTCCACACCCACGTCCACAAAGGTACAGAAGCAAAGATAGGCCATGGGAACTCGGGGACACCTGGGATAGGCACCCTACCTGCCCCCCACCTTTCCTGACCCACTCTTCCTGCACCGTCGCTCTCTCCCTACAAACGCCGCTGCCCCAGACCCCATTTTGCCCCCAGCTGAACAACCCTGAGTCCCCACTGAGGTGTGATGGACACCTAGGACACCAGCGATGCTGATTCACGGCAGCGTTCCCAAGGCAGCTCTCCAGAGGGTTTAGGTGAAGATGTATTTGTCTCCCAGGTGTGGTGACTGGGGGCTGGTGGCTGTGCTCCCCAAAATGCCCCGTGCCCAGGTGTCTCCCGCGTGCCACCCTGCTGTGTCCTAGGGTCACCAGTGCAAGTGGTGCACCACCAGCCACAGGAGGGCGGAAAGGATCCCTCCCACCTACTGCCCACCTGCCACGTGGCCTCCTGGCCTTGCCCAGTTGAGAGGGGATTGGGAATGGGCCCCTGTCAGGAGCCAAGCCCATGGCAAACATGAGGGCATGTCTCCCATGAGAGGGAGAGAGGCCGCGTGCGTCCAGAGGGGCGGTTCCTGTCTCTGCTGCGCTGAACGAGAACTTAACCATGTCTCCCATGAGAGGGAGAGAGGCCGCATGCGTCCAGAGGGACGGTTCCTGTCTCTGCTGCACTGAACAAGAACTTAACGTGGGCCTTTGGTTGATCACCCCACCATGGGACACAGTGGAGAAATGAACAAGGAAGGCCCATCTGCCCTTGAACTTGGGACTCGGAATGGGGAAGCCTTCCTGTTCCCAACCACCAGATGGTGGGGTCAGGGAGCTGCCTTGTAGACCTCAAGGACAGCCAGGGAGACTGACGGGAGCTTGTGGGCGGACACACGGGAGCCCCACCCCCTCGCCCCTCCTCCGAGAGCCAAGGCACGTGGTCCTGAGGCCCCAGGCTGTGCTGCTGGGCTAGGCCAGACAAACTTTGGTGGCTGAGGACCAGGGGGCAGGGAAGAGAAGAACGGAGGGGAAATAGGGGGTGGTCCTCTGCTGAAAGGCAAACATCCCGGGGCCTGTGGGTGGTGTGCACAAAGCCTCCTGCCCACGCTGAATTTAAGCAATATCAGCGGGCTAGTCATTGACACATTAGTATAAACAAGCTTTCCATTCTGGTCATGAAAGATGTAATTTCAGGGAGATGAAAGATGGGCAGAATCACAATACCGGGCAGCCGAGCAGGTCAAGGAGAGGGGACATTGAAAGGAAAGAAGTGGATGAGGACAGAAGTCCACAGCAGTGGAGACAAACTGCCTCTACTCTGTCATTTCCCTCAGGATCAGCCCAGATAACAGCTTTACAAACCCTTCAGTGGGCAAAGCCACTTGGTTACTAGGTCACAAAAACAGAAACGATATGCAGTGCTGATTTGCTCCCAGACCATTTCCCCTCAATGTTGTGAAACAGGGTTCTCCCAGAGGGTTCCAGATGCAGAAGTGTCAATAGGTGCTACCTGGGGAAAGATTCTGGGGAAGATGCCTGGTTAAATAAAACCAGAGCCTTTTTTTTTTTTTTTTTTGGCCGTACCACGCAGCATGCAGGATCCTAATTCCCCAACCAAGGATCAAACCCGTGCCCCCTGCAGTGGAAGCACAGAGCGTGGCCAGGGAAGTCCCTCGGAGCCTTTAATATGCATACAGAAGGAGGCCCTGGATGGTGGGAAACCCTGATCACTTCTTCCATGGAAACTTCCCTGGCCTTTCTGCAGGACAAACAACGTTAATCCCTGGAGAAACCAGTATTCCGAGGAACACCGCCTGGGAAACACTGACGCGGATTCATACTGAGCAGAAAGTCCCTGGGGCCCCGAGGAGGTGGTAACTAGGCACAGGGAGGCCTAAGTGGACGCTGGCTGCAAGCGACAGTTTCGGTCATTTTGATGAAGGTGCTGCAGGCTCCGAGGTGCATGGCACACTTTGCAAAACAGAGCAGATAGCAAGTCGTGAAGCAGTGGAAGAAAGGAAGGAGGCTGAGCGGTGAGGCCGGGGCCCGTCCTGCACCCGTCCTGCACCTCTACACGGACCCGACCCCTCCTCCAGTCCTCGGCCTCCCATCCCCCTGCAGCCCAGCAGTCAGGCCGTGGGGGACCAGGCCCTCTTCCCCTGCCCCCAGCTGTGCTGTCACTGCCCGGACAGCACCTCTTTTCATCCACATATTTCCAGACAGATGTGCAGCCAGACCCTGCCTGCCCCCCAGAAGGGAGCCTGGCATGTCGCAAAGCTGTGTCCCCCTTTCAAGGTCACATGGCCCCCTCCCTGCTCTAAGCAAGTGCCCACAGACACGGGGGGAGGAGGGCAAACAGCGGGCAGCAGCAGATGGGCAGCAATGTCATGTCCTCGGGCACCAGGGTGACACGCAAGGACCCCCGTGGTCTCTGAACCGTGGGTACGGAGCACTCCCATGAAGCTGTGACACTGGCCTGCAAAGCAAGCAGAGCTTTGCAAATAAAACAAAAGCCCCCAACACATCTCACACTCCCGGCCTCTTTCCCAGGAGCCCTTACCCCGCCCTGGGATCCGCCTCAGAGCCAGCATTTCTGAGCCCTGCACTCTCTCCTTCCCTCCACCAGGAAACAGTTCTGCAAGTCCAGGGCACTGCCTGTGATGCTGGGTGTCCTGACTGCAGTCTGGGTCAAATGCTGGTCTGAGCGAGGTAATAACAGACGTTCAACAACTGTGTACTGATTTGTCTCTCTCCCTCTCTCTCTCTCTCTCTCTCTCTCTCTCTCTCTCTATATATATATATATCTATATCTATATCTATATCTATATCCATATATATATGTATGATTTTGTCTATGGTATGATATTTGACATCTTGAAAACCTTGCTGGCTGGGGAGAGACTGCCCCTCCTGGGGAGAGAGGCAAGGGCCCAGTGGGGTCCTGCAGAGCTGCAGAGGACGACCATCCAGAGCCACCTCCGCTCTCTGCCCAGGTGCCCCGCGGGCAGCAGCCCTCTGCCTTTATTACCCTGGCCCAGGTGCCGGGCAGCTCGGGACCACCCCTAGAGCTTAGAGCCCCCAGAGCGTGCAGACCTGCTGCCCCTAAGCCGCTGAGCCCACCCGCCTCTCTGTCGGGCACCTAGGCTCCCCCCTCACAGCGGCCCCTCCATCTCCCAACCACACTGTGGCCTCCCGTGGCTCTGTGGGGGGAGGGGGGGCGCGGGACCCCTCTCTCCCGAGAGCGTAAGAAACGCACTCCTTCCGGGCCTCATTCTGGTCTCCTTCTGTGGGCTCTGCCACACCGTGGCCGCATGGCCACTGCTGGGACACAGAGTCAGGACAGGGAGGGAGACTCACGTGGGCGGTGGAGGGCAGAGGGAGCTCCCAGCACCCTCAGATCATACCCTCTCACCCCGGTGGCCTTGCGCTGAGACTTCATGGGGGCACACGGGGCATCGCGGAGACCACAGCAACATCACGGCCAGTGGAAGGGACCCCTGAGCCCTTGGCCTCACTGCCGCCCGCTAGCCTCACCCCTGGTCCTCTCCTGAAGGGCATTTCAGCATCGCACGGGGTTTGCTGTAGCAAAGCCCCGCAGACTCGGTGCCTTAAACAGCAGAAATGTGTTCTCCACGGCTGGGGGCTGGAAGTCCAAGCTCAAGGTGTGGGAGGGCCACCCGCCCTCTGGAAGCTGTCGAGGCCCTCCCGGCTACTGGTGGTTCCGCCACCCTCGGCTTCCTCGGCTTATAGATGAGACGCCCCAATCTCTGCCTCCGCTGTCCGTGGCTGCGTCCTCTGGGGGGGTCTCCCTGTGTCCTCATTTCTTCTTATAAGAACACCAGTTCATGTATTGAGGGCCCACCTAACTAGTGGCATCTGCAAAGACCCTACTTCCAAATGAGGGTCACATTCTGAGGTTCTGGGGAGGACATGACTGGGGAAGGGGAGAGAGCATTCCCCCCAGTACAAGCACGTTCTGTTCAAGAGCCCTACCCTGCCAGGAGTCCTCTCCACCACCTCCATGGGAGGGACGGTTAGAAACCACCAAGTGGGGCGTGAGCAAAGCTGTGTCCTCTTGAACCAGAGGGGGGCCCAAAACACAGGAGCCTGGATTGCACAGCTGGCTCTCTTCTCTGGCCTCTGGAAAAAGAAAAGTTGCAGCAAGTGATAATCTCTCCATTTCTCTCCAGACCCAGAGTTCTCACTGCATCACCCCAGGGAGGCAGGAGGAGGCCATATTACAGAAGTTACTGGCCTGCCCGAGGTCACGGTTGACTGCGACAGGGCAGGGGTAAAACTGGCACCTGGTCCTGGGCCAGCACGGCCTTGCTGTGTGGGACATCTTCCCTCCCGGCGCCCCCAGAGCCCGTCCCAGGTCCCTAGTGGTCACCTCTCCTGTGATCATCCACCTCCGATGTATTTCTAGCCTCTGGGAGTGGCAGGCAACTCAGTTCCTGCCAGTGAGTGTTTGCAAATGAAGACACAAACAGGGAGGGAATGAACTGGAGATTGAAGGGCAGCTGGGGGTCCTCCCCTGGCAGCGCCCAAGCTCTAGATGCCAGGGCCCCGCCGAATCACAGCTGTCCATGGACACCGTGGTGAAGCTGCCCAGTGCCCACTCAGAGGGCTACCCGACAGGACAGAATTATCCGGAATGGCCTGCACCACCCACCCCCGACCCACAGCATCACTGCAGGAGAAAGAGCCCCCGCCTCAGGAACAAGGGAAAGCAGCAAATGCCCCACTTCTCCCCACCCTCTCTCTTCTTGTCTTTGACAGTTAGTCCTCATTGTCTGTTTTCTCCGAGCAGCTCAGAATGGATTCAGCACTTAAATCAGCGAGAGGTGGGTGTTAATCATCAAAGCTTCCGGCAGGCGCAGATGCCCACGAGTCCTGCGGAGACGGACCCCCATAGCCCTTCAGAAGCTCCAGTTGCCAAAATGAGAGGAGGCGCGCGAGTCCCCAGGTAAGGCCGAGTCCACCTGAGTTGTCACCAGTGGTTAAAACAAAGCAATTCACGTGCGGACAGCACAGGTGGTGACAGAAGTCAGATGTGCTTCCTCCGGGGATGTGGGGGCTTCATGCCTCATTGGCCGATTGTCAGATGTGACTGAGAGGGGCCCTGCCCTCAGGAGGCACAGTTTCCTGGGAATCTCCGGGAGTGTGTGGGCTGTGTGTGGGAGCCTCTCCAGGAGCCATGGAGGCCCCAAGGGGCACCTCCAGTCCCTCAGGAAACACCCTGCATTTACACACCACGTTTGGATTTAAACACTCTCATGGGATGCTGAAGGGAAGGTGGGGTCATCAGGTTCCTGCTGCAGAGCCGTCCCCCTGGCCTTCTATCATGGGGACGTCCCTGGAGGGGAGGGACAGAGGGGACATGGGGACATCCCTGAAGGGGAGGGATGGAGGGGAGGTGGGGACATCCCTGGAGGAGAAGAACTGAGGGGAGGTGGGGACGTCCCTGGAGGGGAGGGACAGAGGGGCAGGGCACCTTGGCGCTCAGACTGGGGGATCTGACAACATTGCCCCCTCTGACTGGGCCTCGGTGGCACATCACTACCTGGAAGCTGTTTCACCTGTGGCTCAATGACCAGGCTTCAGTGTCTGCCCCAGCTTCTCACATTAGGCACCCTCTTAGGGGATTTGATTTCCTCTGAATGAAAATCCATTTGCCATCTGCAAGGTGAGAAGGCGCCCCCTCCCCAGCCCGGAGCCCTGCACGGCTTTCCCCTTCACAGCAAGGGCTCGGCCCTTTTTCATTTAATCTGTGATTTCCCAACTCTAGATGCAGTCACTGTCGAGAGGGTTTGTTCCAGGAAAGGTCATGGGCGGCGGGTATGACCCCGGAAGCAGGAAGACCGGGGGAGACACCCAAGGGTTTTCATCTCTTTTAGATGAAGTGAGTCAACACAGGTTCCAAAGGCAGGAAGCAGGCAAGTCAGAGCTGTTCCCTGGGGGCCGTGTGATCCTGGGGACTAGAGGCCCCCAGCCCTGGCCGCACCCAGGATGCTGTGCTGTTCACCAGCACCTCCTCCAGGGGGTCCACAGAGAAAGAAAGCTGTGAAGGGGAAGTCCAAACCTGCCTCATTCCCCTCCTGCCAAGAGGGTCCAGATTCAAGCCGAGCTGCATCCATCCATGGGGCTTCGGATAAAGGAGGGCTCGTCCATCTATGTGGGCTGGGGTGACGGAGGACTCGCTTGAAGCAGGTACTCCCTAAACCTCATCAAGTTTATTTCCATCCCGGGTGGTCTCTGAAGCTTTGGAATATAAGTGCAGTTGTTTTACAGGCAACTGGGGTGCAGCTTTCCAGCCATCAAGTAAGAGGGGTACCCTCAGGGCTCGGTTGCTGGGAAAAGGGGTGGACCTTTGTTCCACATAGACAACACAAACGCACAGATGAGCTGGCACTCTCAGCAGAGATCCAGATAGCACACCCTGACCTCCCGGGCTCCGCAGGAGGGGACACAGTGAAGCAAGGCTCACGGGGCAGGTGAAACATGGCACAGATTCTATCATATCCAGAGGAGACAGGCAGCAGTGGATGCCCGCAGCCTGAGCATCTAGCTGAGAAGGAGCTTGGAGAAGGCCAGCAGCGCAGTCTTTTCCCAGGCCGAGTACTTTGTTTGTCCTCGGCACTGTCCACCTCCTGCTTGCCCCTCTCCTGCCCCACCTGTGCCTGGCCCCCGGCCTCCGGACCTGTGGTGCATACATAGGCTCTGCTGGGCCCAGGTCCTGATGGAGCATGGAGAGTGGCCGAGAGGAAAGTGCTAGAAACGGGTTTCTAGCCCCAAGCACGTCACTTCCATTCACGCAACCCCCTGATTACTGTTCCTGCCCTACTTGAAGGTGGAAGACAAGGCTCAGAGAGGGTGCGATTTTACGTGAAGCCACACAGCTAGTGAGGAGAAGGGTGGGGCTCTAAACCAGATCTGCTTGGCCCCAGAGGCCATGCTGGTTGCCACGGTCCCGGAAGCCTCCCAAGTCCTCACTGGTGTCCTTTAGGTTGAAAAGCCTTGAAATCAACTACAGCAAAACGCTTTGTTTTCTTGGGGAGCTAAGTTCTCTAGACGTCTCCCAAGAAAGCATCTCAACTTTGAATATTCTTTTACCCACTTTGGAGGAGATCATCTAATCTGTTATTAAACACACCCGCCTTTTCTCTGCTGGGTATTAACTATGCTTGACTCTTTCTTGATCGTTTAAGGGACATTTACTTGCGGGCGGGGGGCAGTGTTTGTGCCACCCTGTGGGAAGGTGGGAGGTTTGGGGAACAAGGTCGCTGGTGGGAACAGGTGTGCAGGCCAAAGAATCCCAAAGAGGCTGGCGCTGCCACCTAGAGAGTGGACGGAAACAGATGGACAGAGGCCAGGTCATCAGTGAGGATTAAGACTCATTAGATCAAAGCTAAGGATGACGGGGGAGTGGGAACCGGGGTCAGCATGTGGAACCTCTCTTGGCAGAGGGGTGATTGGGGCATGTGAGGCCAGCTGCGCCCTTTTATCTGGGAAAATTCGAGGCGTCCTTCATCAGGTCCACCCTCCTGGAGGGACCAGGAGGCTCTGAGGATGAAAGGCAGGCACCCAGGGGCCAGGTGGGTGGCTGGACCTTCCTCCATCCCTTCTCTTGTCTCTGCTCATCTGTCCACAGTGGACGGTGGGGCTCCTCCTGGGGACAGGCATCTCTTTGTGAGAGGTTGACGCTGTGCAGGGCAGGAGAGTGTGGTGACAAACCAAGGCTCCACCACTTACCAGGCGGTGTGATCTTGGGCAAGTCACCAAACCTCACGGTGCCTCGGTTTCCTCATCTGTAAAATGGGAAGAATGAGACTAGACCCTATCTTCCAGGCTCGTTGCGGGGCTGCATCCATAAAGTGCAAGGAGGATGAGGCACATAGGGAATGCTATCCAGGTATGAGTTATTATTAGCTGACAGGGCTCCCCTCTTCCAGGCCCTTGGTTGGCCTCCTAATAGTTGATCCTTTAATCTTTCCAGGATCTCATTTCTCCATCTGTAAAATGGAGATGGGGGTACAGGCTGCTTCTGTCCAAAGCAAGGCCCTGGAAGAGCACGGCCTCCACTTCTGCTCTGCTGCCCATTTCTTCACTGCATCCGCCCTGCCAGCTTTTTACATCCATGGATGACGCACCTGCCTGCTTGGAGTGGTGAGAGGAGGGGACATTCTTGTTTCCAGGCCAGAGACGGGCTCTGCTGGTCAGTGGATGTGGTCCTGGGGTGGGGGGGTCAGGACTTATGCAGAGCGGGTGGGGGAGGGGTGGAGGTAAATCTGCTCTGGGAACCGGAGAGACTGCTCTAGGTAGCGCTGCGCTCAGACCCCGCGGGGATGTAAAGGGTCTGTCTTCCAAGGAAGGTTGCAGAGCGTAATTGTTTTGTACACATACACCATATACATCTCCCAGAGGGGCCATCCCCTCACTTGCCCTTCGCTCACTCATACGTACAGGAAACGCTGCAGCCGGAGACGTGCCACCCAGCCTAGCCCACAAGGACTGAGCTCCCCTCGTGTGCCAGGCAAAGACCAGACATGAAGAGAGGGAAGCCGCCAACGCGGGACACAGGCTGGTGTGTGGTATAGCGCGCAAGGTTCCAGACAGGCTGGTGGGAGCTCCGTTTGTGTCCAGCTGTGACTACAAGGCTATGCTCCGGGACCCCTCCTCTGGGTAGGGAACACAGAGGCTGGAGCAAGCTTGGGGGCTGCCCCTCCCACGCCCTGCATCCCCCCGGTGCACCAACTGCAGTGTTGGACCCACAGCAGGTGCTTAATAAAGCCTGTTGATCACGGATACCGGAAACCTGGGGGACCAGCATGGCTTCTCCCTCAGGACCCCAGCGCACCCTCCCTCTCGCCGCCCCAGCTCCAAGACTCCCAGACTGACGGCGGAGCTCTGTTCTCTGATCGCTTCAACCGTTTAAAGTCATCAAGGTGCAAAGTGCTGTCTGCCAGGGCCCCACTGCTCCCAGGGGGAGGGCCATGGCCACACCCACACCCTGTCCGACCCACTGTGAGCGACCTCATCGGCTAAGACAGTCCTCAGAATCTGGGCTTCACTCCACGATGGAGTCAGCAGGGTGGATGGGTCATCATCAGTTTACAGGCCAGGCGCCTGAGGCCCAAGGCGCAGAGCAGGCTCCACGTGGGGGCCACAGAGGGCGTCAGCGGAGCCGCAGGTCTAAAGGCAAGCCTTGCTCAAATTCAGCTACTTACTAGCTGCGCCAGCCTGCTTCCTCAGCGGTGCAATGGAGATAGCACCTGTCTCAGTGAGCGCCTGGGAAGATTTAATAAAATACCTCACGTGGCGAGGAGGAAAGCCACCTGGTGAGCACGGATGAACCCTGGGGATTGCTGTAAACGCGGCCGCGGCTCCCCCGTTCCCCAGCCACTGCCCGCCTCCGCCTGGCGACTGGGAGGCAGTGTCCTCCTGCGGTCACGGGAATGATTCTCAGACCCCCTCAAGCCCCGCGGAAGGCCCTGTGTGGGGCGGGCTAGGTATTTCTGCCAGGATTCTGCAAGGGCTCCGGCAGTCTCAAGGGAACAGTTCGGCGCCCCAAGAGAACACAGTCGGGATCTGAGGAGGTGCCCCTAACCTAGCAGCCAAGCAGCCCCGAAACCTGAAGCGGGGCGCGGGGAGCCCGTTCAACCTGGGCCACCCGACCGGCCGGCGAGCTTCCCGGTCTTTGTCGGCGGAACAAAGGCTTCTCCCGCTCCCTGCGCCCGGGAACGCAGAGCTGCAGGAAGTAAATGAGACGTAACTGAGCGGCGGTTGTCGGCGGAGAGTTGAACAAACTCTCCTTTGCGTCTTCTGGCTCCGTGTTCAAGGATGAGAGAGCGAGACCCGAGGACAGGAAAACAACTCCCCTCCTCCCCTTACGCCTTTTTCCGGGGCTTGCGGAAGAGGCCGCGCGGGGCTCGGGCTGCGCGCGCTCCTTTCCCCTGGGGCACCGAGGCCGGGGAGGGGGCGGTTACGGCCCAGGGCCCGGGGCGCAACCCGGGCGCCCCGCCCACCCTTTCCGGGGAGCCATCGGAGGCGCCAAGGCCTCTCCCAGCACTATGCCAAGGGCTCCATGGTTCTGCAGGGTTCTGGAAAAGTCTGCGTGCGCCCCTGCGTCCCGGCCTGCCCAAGCTGGAGGCACCCTCTCTGTGGGGCCCGCCCAACCTTTTTTTTTTTTTTTTTTTTTTTTTTGCGGTACGCGGGCCTCTCACTGTTGTGGCCTCTCCCGTTGCGGAGCACAGGCTCCGGACGCGCAGGCTCAGCGGCCATGGCTCACGGGCCCAGCTGCTCCGCGGCACGTGGGATCGTCCCGGACCGGGGCACGAACCCGTGTCCCCTGCATCGGCAGGCGGACTCTCAACCACTGCGCCACCAGGGAAGCCCTCCGCCCAACCTTTGAACAGGTTCAGGAGGGCAAGGAAGGTCAGATTCGGTGGGACGGCGGCGCCAGCGCCACGCAGGATCCACTGGGCACCAAGTGCCCGCCCCGCCTCTCACCGTCCCCATCACCCCACCCCCCGGCCTTCCTGACTCTGGTGTTATCCGCGGGAGGCCCGGGCTCAGGTGGAATCAGACTAGTTCAGGATTTATTCGAGAACATTCTAGGGAGGAGGCATGTCCTCCTCTGGATTTGGCCCGAGAGTTTAGGGCAGGAGCGGCGGCGGGGGTGGGAGGGTGCCAAAGAACGTGCGTCTGTAACGAACTAGGGTGCGCGTCTTGGTGGCGGCCAGTGGAACCTAGCGCACTTTCTTCCGATGCTGGGACAGCACGGGCACTGGAGCCCTGCCACATTGCGCGCGTCGCCAACTCGGTGCCAACGCCTGGTCCTGCCCACGGGTCCGGCCGACCCGCCCTCCTCGCCGGGGCGCCAGGGCGCGCACCACCCCTCGCCCCAGTTCCGGGAAGTGCCCCACGGGACAGGAGCCCACGCGGTCGGGTAGAAGACCCCCGGCGCGGGCCAACTTGCGGGGAAAGAGGCTCGAGGCTCCCCACCCCCACGGGTGGCCGGTGGGGCTGGCGGCTGGCGCGGGGGCGGCGTCCCAGCGCGCCCCCTGCTGATCGCACGCGGTGGGGCAACATCACCTGCTCAGGGGAGGCCTGGTGCCGGCTGCAGAGAGAAGCAAAGCGCGTGTCCGTTACCAAAGACCCTTTGGCTTAGAAACAAAATCTCCCGAAACCAACCAGGTGGGAGCGAGGCATGGTCAGTGTTTGCCTCTAAGTGACGTTTGGCCAAGGGGGAAAGAGAGCTCCTGCCCAGTCCGCCTCCCCCAGCAAAGCGGGAATCCTCTTTCGCTCACCCACCGCGACCCAGCGCATCCCCCATAAATCAAGCCTCCTACTGAGTCTACTGCCCACACAAAACTTTAGGACTCTGGGCGTCTGTAATGCAAACAACTAAAATGACTGAGAAAGCAGAAACTGGGTTTGAAAGGCCGCTCAGCTCCACACACCCACCCCGCAGGCCAGACGAATGGCCTAAAAAGGCCCGCCTGGCCCTGCAAACCGACTGGAAACAGTAATTTGGCTAAAGGCACGTCCACTGCCAAATGCAGCACGGAGCTCACCAGCACCTCACTCCTTACACTCTAGGCGCCAAACGAGAATCGCCACCACCCGCTCAGCTTTGCAAATCATTTTTGCTGCATTTCCCAGCTTTCCTTCTGAAGAGCCCTCTCCCCTAGACCACTCCTCGGCGCCCGCACCTCTTCCCCCGCACAGCCCCCTCCTAGGGAATCATTTAGATGGTCAGAATGCTTGCGCTCGGGGGCCTCCTTCCCTGCCCTAAGTCCCCTGAAAGAACTCTACGGCGCACACTGCCTCTATCTGGTCCCCTGGAGGACGGTGCCAATCGGGCGACGGGCGCCCTCCCGGCGCAAAGCCCTGACTGGCAAGTAGCGAGGCCTGAGTTCGACTGCTCAGGCTTCCTCGCGGCCATTTCAACCCTCCGAACACAGATTCATTTATTTATGTTTTTTAATATAGTAAATGGGCAGCTAAATGAATTGCAATTTGTAATTTTTATGGTTAATTTGAAACCTCGCTCTTGTTGGCTAATCCTGTTAGTTGGTGGCAAAACAAGGAGAAACTCGTGTAGCAGCAGCAGTAATTCTAATAGGCATTTTACGTTAAATTACGGCCACCGGCTAGAACAAAATGCGCGTCCGGACTTCCAGGCGGAGCAGTCTTGGCGTGTTCGCGCGGCCTGAGGGAGACCAGAGCGAAGCGTTCGGAGCGCTGGGGCGGGCCCGCGCGCTCCGGCCACACCCGCCCGCCCCGACTTCGAAATTAAGAAGCCCAGTTCGGCACCTCGATTACGTTTGTGAATGTCCTAAGCGCCCCAGATCCGCGCCGCGCGGTCTCGGAGCCTTCCCAACCTCGCCCTACGCGCGGGGCGTTTGGGGCGCTGAGGCCCGAGTGGGGGACGCACGCCAAGGCCCTTCTCCCCTCCCTCGTCTCCTCTCTCTTGTCCTTTCTCTCCTCCCTTTCTGCATCTCGGTCCACTATTCGCTCCGGTCCCCGCAGGAACCGAACTGGGAGCGCGGCGATTAGGGGGCGACGTGTCCTCACCCCCCTCCCGGGCATCCCAGCCCCGGGCTCGCCAAGGGCAAGCGCCCGCCCAGTTCGTTCCGGAGACTGAAGCGAGGGGCGCTGGAGCCGGGAGGGTCCCTGCGTCCCGGGGGCGACCCTGCGGGCCCCAGCTCTTTCGGCGATCCGGCCGGGCCGGGTGGGGTCCACGCGAGCAGCGCGCGCGTGGTTGGGGGCGCTGGATCGCGCGGCTCGGCGTGTTCGCGCGTTGTCGCTCGCGCCCTGTTTCTTGTCCCTGGCGCCTGCTCGGTGCCATCCCAGTGAGTCTGATTGAAACGCGGCGGCGAGAAGGGAACACGGCTCGCAAGGCGGGAGGGGCGAGTAAGGGGGTCCGGAGAGGTTCTGGAGGGCGGCGGCCGGTCACCGCCGCGCGGCGCTGCTCGAGGACTGCTATTTTGAAATCGGGCTGCTGTCCCCTCCGGGGCGCAGGATGCAAGGGTCAAGTGTCACTTCCTCTGGCAGTCAATCTCCAATATTCCTTGTAATGTTTCTAAATGGACGAATTCATTACGCGCGGACAAGTGAATGGGAGAGGCCGCCAGCGCGCTCGGTCAATAGCGTCCACTGATGGTTCATTTTGCACAGCGGAGCGCAGCCCCGTGGAACCGAAGGAAGAACCTAATCAATATTGTTTACTTCCTCGCCGCCGCGGGCGTAAAGGTCATTTCGAGAAGGCGGGAAAGTGCAGGCACCCCGACAGGCCCTAATTGTCTCTGTTCTTTCGCCTGGGCCAGTTTCCCCTTCGACCTCCTCCACCCTCGGTCCGCTTTCCCAACGCAGTCCGCTGCTGCTGCTGCGCTGCGCCCGCAGGAACGGGTCTGGACGACAGCCGCCGCACGCCGTCCCCGTGCACACGCGTCCCCGTGCGCGCAAAACGCGCCCACGCCCGGATCCACGTGCCGGCAGCAAACGCAGCTCGATTCAGCCAAATCTCACAGCCGCGTTTCAAACAGTGTGGGGAAGGGGCGGGGGGCACGTTGCATTTTAAAGTACAGGGGCTCTCCTAGCTGAGGGGAAGGCAGCCGGGGTGGAAACCTAATAGGCGAGCTTGCTGTCTACCCTCCCCGCTGTCTTTAAGAGGAAGCATTAAGCAAAAGTGAAAGAGAAATACCCCCTTGTCCCCTCCTGTCCCACCCCTTTCAGCCTCCAACCCCACCAGGACAGGAGCAGGACAGGAGTGGGAGCACACGAGACCTGATGAGTCTCCAGTACAGCAGCCTACAGATCCCGGGGAGGAGGTTCAAAACGGTCGAGGAAAGGCAGTGCCGGGGGGAAGTCCGCCTTAGCTGCCTGGCAGGGAGGGCTTCCCCAAGGCAGTCCTAGATCTCAGAGAGAGGGAAGTGTCTCCTGGTAAATTAAAAACGGTGTTGGCTACAGAGCACATGGCTGAACGAATCACCTGGTGACCTGCTAAATCCCTGAATTTGGTGGAAAGAAATGATTTGCCCCCAAAAGCCCCTCCATCCCTGCCCACCTCGAAAACCAGAAAGCTGTGCCTCCCTTTCCTTCCCTTCCCTGGGTTCCCACAGGAAGGAGGTGGAGGCGAGGGAGTTTCCTGGACTCCAGCTGCCAGGGGATCAAGAACGGTCGTACTCGACCCACTAAAACCTACCTAGCTCTGGTTATACGTGGCCACCTTCTACACGTGTGTGTCTCATGCAGGAGACCTGTGGATGCCGTAAAGGGCAGACTTCAGATGAACCCTGGTTGGCTGAAAAGAGATGTAAGCGGTTCAGGTCACTCTAGAAGGTACAGCGGGCATCAGTCATGGGAGTTAAGACCAGGTCTAGGGGAAGAGAGGGTCCTTGGCGTGCGTTCCACAAGAAACAGAAGCGAGCCTCCCCTAGCAGAGGTAGGTAGGCGGCATCTTTGTTTCCTTTAGACATTGGAGGATAAAGCAGAGCAAGTAAGTGGTACCCCAGTTAAGACAGTTACTATGCGGTTGTTGTGGAGGTTATGTGTACCTCAACTCCCTAAGCCCTAGAGGCGTCTATTCCCCCAAAGGGCCCTTTTTAAAAAGTCACATGTGGGGATGTGGGAATACTGATTCTTTATGAGGGATCCCGTCTTGGTTTATGGTCAGATGGTACCTCTTCCATCAGACGCAAGTGTTAGTTTGACCAGAGGGTATTTTAAACTGTTTTCAACTTGATTTGCCTGGAAATACACCTCCCCAGAGAAGATAGTCTTCTCTGGTTCCGTTCCCAACGGTGTGCGGGTCCCAAACCGGTTCGTATTCTCTGTCGTTTAGTTGCACTCAGTAAAGAAAAGAGCAATGTGCTTAATTTAAGAAAGTGACATGTATAAATAAGTAAATGAAAAAATGCAACAAAGCTAAAATATTTGACAAATTAAACCTTGAAATTCTTTATAAAATTCCAAATTTAAGTTCTTTTTTCAGTCTTCAATTATAATATTGAAAAGGACAACCATTAAAGGGACTTTGGTGCCAATATTTTCTGTAAAGCAAGCCCTTTTACAATTTCCCACAAAATACATTCTTTTACTTAACCTGGTCAAGCTGCTCAAATAATAATATGAATGGTGTGTCCTCATTGCCCTGCCTCTTGTACCAAAGTACCCTAAGGTCGAGCACTTGCTTTTTATTTGTACATATTAAAATTTCTTCTAAGAATGGAGTTTCCAAACACAATGCGTCAGGACAGGAAGCAAATGTTGTTTTAGGGGAAGGTTCTAATAACAACCCCATTTATGCAAGCACATTAGAGCAGAAAGAATCATTTCTGTTAGTTAACATTTTTGAGCCAGAAAATTAAAAACAAATATTTAACTTCCCAATTTGGAATTCAGGCTGGCATTTGACTGTGAAACTTTGACAATGCATACGCGATGGCTTAAACAGTCTTTACAAAAAGCCAAATAAAACTGCCTTCACGTGGTTCAAGAATAAGTTTGGAAAAACTGAAGAATAAATAAAATGCATGGAGATGCCCAGGGAGAGAGCTGATGTGTGTGAACTTGGCCAACAGACAGCTTTTGGCCTCTGCTCAATCCAGGGGTTTAAGACACCCAATAAAGCTCTATTTACAGAAGACAAATATGAAATATGTACATATACTTACAAACATTTTTGCTTTGTTCTCTCCAAACCTACTTTACAGCAGTCCAGTGGACATAAATTTGCCCTTCTCCATCCCTCATCACTAGAGTGGTGGGTTTCCAAAGCGTCCCATTTCTCCATTTTGAATTGGGGTTCCCTACCTGATAAAGGGGTTTGTGATTGTGCATGGATTTGATCACATTTCCCCTAAACAGGCCAGCAGTGGGAAGCAGGGCTCACTGGACTGCCCCAGCCTCTTGTGTGCGCAATGCCCATCCTCCAAGCTTGCAGAGAAAGGAGGTTCCTAATGGGGGGGTGGGGGCCCCCCAAAGTGTCAACCCTGCAGACCTAACAGGGTGTCTCTCTACTCCCCACCTCCCCGGCTGGGTTTCCCTAAAGTGTGGCCTAGATGACTGACCTCCTCGGATCTGGGGCTGAATTCTTGTCAGCTTTCTCCAAATATTTCCCCTACGCTCTGCAAGCACTTCCTGTCTCCAAACCCCCTCTCCCAACAAAAACAAAACCCCTAGGAGCTCAGGCTCAGGCCTGATCCACGGCTTGGGCCCTGGAGGGGCCTCGCCACCGAGAACCCCCAGCCCCTCAGCAATCAACAAGCCCCCAGTGCCCAGAAGCAGCCGGCGTTTCCCCACCGTGGTGCAGCCGGCAGCCCAGGCCCCAGATCATTGGAGCTTGGGTCCACGGGGGCAGACCACCACTGTGCAAGCTGGAGGCTGCCAGGCCCAAGGCCAACAAAGGCACACATACAGTGGCCAAGGGCCTGCCTGCCTCTGAGCCGGTGGCTGTTATTACTGGCAGTATCTGTGGGTTGGTGATGGGAGGCAGGGAGTGCAGACTAAATGGCCTCAAGGAAAAGGCCGGGGTCTGGGCTTCTCCACCGAGCCCTGGGTCTGCTACAGGGACCACCACTCACGGAGAGTTGCTGCCAGTTTCATTTCTGTCCAGGGAGTTCCCGCTATCCCCTTTCACCTGGGAGGATGCTTCACCTTTACTTTTAATTTCTAGGTAAGCGAACAATGCTATTAGTAGGAATAAGGACAGCATCCCTCTAATAAATACATCTGCTAGTTACGAACAAGCCCAGGTAAACCAGCAGAGGGATACACAACCCAGGCACAAAGACAGGTGTGCGAATGAGTGTACCTTTTGATGTTTTCTACACATTTGGTCAACTCACAGCTGCTTTAGAACTCTTTTTCCCCACGGCCAGCTCGTCCATCGTTGTGGTCTACGGGGGACATTTGTTCAACGTGCCCCAGTCTGGGAACCCCTCCACGTCACATTAAGCTCAAGGTTCCCGCAAAATGAGGCAGAGGAGAAGGACGGGTGCAGGAGGGGAGCAGCTGGGTGCGCTGAACCACACTTTCTCCTGCCACAGAGCATCTGGACTCAGGTACTGGTGCTGACATCTGGGAAAATGGGAACCTCAGTTATAGATATGGGCTTAAGCAAAGGAAAACTGAAAGATTTTAGAGCCTAAAGATAATGCGAGGAGGAGGGGGGGCCAAAAGGGTCAGACTCTCCACGCCTTTAGAACTGTCAGGCATCAAATGGAAATAAATAACTTTAAAAGTGTATGTACTGGGTAACCAGAACAGAGTTTAGACCCAAAAGATCGTGAGTCTTAACCCACCAAGGAGAAAACTACAAGCCCTGGAGCTCTGCGGCCTCCGCAATGAGCTAGGTTATTGATTAGTTGTAAAAGAGGCATTCGTGCATGAATCCGCAGACGAAGCCATTAAAACAAGGAACCGGTGAGATTTGGCCTTGCAAAAGTCCATTCCTCTTATATACACACACGTATCTGCATTAAATCCGGAAAAGAGGAAGAAATTTTTCAAAACAAACAAAACCTGGACTCCCCTTTCGCTAGAGTCATCAAAATGGAATTACAGACTTCTTGAGTTTCCTAAACGCACCACCCAGAGAACATTACAGAAACGCACCATCAGGAATTCTTCAGCTTCTCTGTGGGAAGCTCACAGGTAGCGAGGCAAGCAGAGCCAAGGCGCAGATGGAGAAAACTTCTCTGTCCAATTCCGCAGAGCTGACAGGAGTGTTGGAAGAGACATCCACCAAAGCTTTCCCAGAGGTGACCCTGCCCAGGCTCCTTGGGGACTCCACCTCTATCTATGGAGACTCACATTCCAAATTCATGCCCTGTATCACCTACAACACGCAGAGTCTGAAATGCAAGCAGAAACCCCATGGCTGTCCTCTCTCTGAGACCTCCCCCAAAGGGGAAAGCTCTGATCAAGCACAACTGTCTTTTCCTTTGGCCTCTTAAGCTTTTGCAAACACGTGCTTCCCTCTCAGTCAGAGCCTCAAAACCCTTTTGGGTTGATTCTTTCCACTCTGACTTTCTGTCTGCGGTTCATCCTGGAAAGGACCTTCAGAAATGCCACAGACAGTCAGATGCAGTGACTCCCCGACAGTCCATGAACCAGCCTTGGCTACCCAGGGAACTGCAGCCCTCTGCCCCCAAAGTTTATTGCTAAACGATTTATAAACTGAAACTATTATAAATGCTCCCTTGCCTTGCCCCAAAGTAACTGTATTAATTTATGACACACAGAGGAGCCTGATTAACAAACGAAGATTAAATTTGCATGTGGCAAAATGCAATACAGATATATATATATTTTTTCAATAGTATAAAAAAGTTTTTGTCATCGAACTCTTTGCTCCCAAGGCTTAGTGATCTCCAGTCCCTGTTCATAAATGTTTAAACACCGACTTTGGGTATTTAAAAAGTGACTCGGCTAGCAGGCATCTCCCTGGTTGCCTGTGGGGAAGGAGCCGGTTGGCAGATACTCCGCAGCAGTGCGTGGGGGTGTCCTTCCATCAAAGCGACGCCAGGGGGCAAGAGGCGTTAACAAAGAACGCGCGTCTGCGCTCTGCCGTTATCTGCCCGTGCGTGTCACGCTTTTACAGGGCGAAATGTCATTTTGCAAGGTTATACGTTTCCAATTCCGCACAGAGCCTTACCACTCTTGGGCACAAACAAACAGCCTCTTTAAATAAAACCAGGGAAGGGAAACATATACCTTTGTAGAATTTAAAATTGCACAAGAATGCCAACGTGTATTGAACCTTGCTGTTAATCCGACTTACCTTGCTGGTACTTTTGCCTAATCCTATTTTCTCCTCGCGTTAGCATGATTCTGCACGGCCTGTTTTGTTCTTCCAGAGGACGGCTTACCTGGCCAAAGGGCTGAGGGGTGCAGAGGCCCTCGCCTGCCGGCCTGGCAAAGCCTGCTGGAGGTCCGAGAGCAGAGCCTGCTCGGCGAGACAGAAAGCAAACGAAATCACTCAAGGGAAACTTGGCTGGAGACAAAACACATTCAATTTCCTGACTGCTCCGCTTTCTCTCCCGAATTATTTGCTTTTGCAGAGAGGCACATTAAACAAATTAAACACTAAAAATGGAAGCTTCTTTGCTCCCTGGCTCAGAAAATAATGTTTTTTTAAAAGGATATGGTAATAACAGTAATAAAAATGAAAGAAAACAATAACACTCTAGCTCTTTAAAATAAACTCATTTTGTCACCTGAAGTCCTTTTGGCAAAGTCTCATCTTGCGGGGCAGTGCAGACAATGGGAGCTTGTGCTGCTGGCTGTGGGGCTTTGCTAATAGTCCTAGAAGCTTCCACAGTGCTTATCTGGGCATCTTTTCACACCTTCACCTTGCAAACGGCAGCCCCTGGTGCTCCTGACTCTATCTGCCTGGCTCCCCATCCAGATGTGTCCTGAGAAAGGGACTTGGTCTGAACGGGTGTGAAGAGGGCTGCCGAGGAGTCCCGTGGTCAAGGAGTCAAATTTTGTTATCTCCTAGGGTTTTGTTTCTCCGGCCCACCCTTCCTTCCCCTTCCCACCCCACCTCCAGTATCATTTCTCTTTGAAATGTCATGAACTTGGCGCTTTCAGACCAAACCGCTGGGCTCAGGCCCCAGACAATGGGACTGTCAGAGGGCCAGCGCAGAGCTTTTTCTGTGTGTTCACCGAGCGTTAAGCCTTTATCCCACAAAACGGCTGTCTGACCGGGTCAGACAAAAGCCAACTTCCATCTTCCGCCTCCTCCGAGGGGATCTGGGCGAAGCCGGCCGTACAGTACTGCGCTGCCACGGGCAAGGCTGGCGCGGGAGGGGGAGTGCGCGGGTCCTAGCCCCCCCCACCCCCGGCGCCACCCCCGCCCTGCGCCCCGCGGGCAAAGGCCAGCCTCGGTCAGTCCCACCACCCCTCGTCTCCGAGGGCACCGACTCTTCCTGAAGCCCCCGCCCCCGCCGCGGCTCCGGGGTGGCCTCCGGGCTGCCCTCTTGGGCTCCAGGGTCTTCAGCCTCGGCCCGCACCTTCGTCCCTACGCGAGATTTGGAAACGGTTCACTCCCCGCAGCGACCGGGGAGACCTGCAGACCCTCCCCTCCGCGCCCCCCAGGGCTAGTCCCTGCGGTCCCGGGCCGGGCCTCCGGGAGCCTGTGCGATGCGCAGGGCGCGTGTGCAAGTGTGTGCCTGTGTGTTGGCGTGTGTGCAAGGGCCGGGCGGGGCGAGCCCGGCGGCAGGCTGACTCCTGACACCGGCTCTCGGAGGAAAAAAGCCGCTCTGGTTCCAGAAAGACCCATCTGAACTCCGGCGCGCCCTGGCACCTGCGGTGAGTGTCTGGGGCACTTCTCCCCGGCAGCCCTTGCCCGTGGCCGCCGCTGCTGGCGGGTCTTCTGCGGGTCCGGGGCCGGCGCGGGGCTGGGCGCCGACACCCTCCTCCAGCCCCGAGCGCGCCCAGGGACCGCCCGCCGGACCAGACGGGCCCGAGCTCTCGGCTGCTGGGAGTTGCTCTGGTTCCGCTTCGTGGTCAAATGGTGAAGGCGGTCCGAGGGGAGTGTACGGGACTGGACCGGGACCGGGGTCGGGGGAAGGGGCGCGCCCCAGGAGCCCGCGGCCCACCACGCCGGCGCCCCGGCCACGCGCCTCCGGGCTCGAGCGCTGCTGGGCCGGCGGGAACCGCAGGCGGAGGGCCGAACCGCAGGCGGAGGGCGGAACCGCAGGCGGAGGCCCCCGCGGGCGGCGGGCCGGAGGCTCAGGGTCGGCTTCGGAAGACAGTGTCGTCCACAGCGAGGAGTCAGGGACTGGCCCTCTTCCTCCCTCCTCCCCTTGGAATGGAGTCTCCGTGATGGGCGGGGGCGGGATGGCGGGAGGAAGAGGGGTGAGCTAAGAAGACCCGGCCCCACCTGCCGCAGAAAGTTGGCCGGTTCAGGTTCGCGTCCAAAAGCGGGGTCTGTAGCGCCGAGTCTGGGAAGGAGCGGTGGGCGCCCTGGAGGCCGGGGTCGGAGGCGCGGCGCTGGGAGTGTCCGGCGCTCTTGGGAGGGACGCGTGTTTTCATTCCGTGGAGAGGCCCGGGCTAGAGAGGGGGGATGGGTGGGAGGATGGGCCAGGGAACTTGATTGGGGGGTTGGGGGGAGGCGGGAGTGGGCTCTGAAGTAGCTGGAGAAAGAAAGGGGAAGAAGAAGGCGAGGGAGGGGCACCGCCCCCGGCTGTCACTAACGACCTTGTGACCTTGAGTGTGACCTTGAGCAAGTCCTCTCAGCTCTTTAGGCCTCAGTGGCCTCATCTGTAAAAAACCCTGAGTGGGTGGCCACTTCTCAAGTAGCTTTTGGCGGGAACATTTTATTTTCCGTGCGAAGTCAACCCACTCTTTCTTGGTGCAAACATTGTGTTTAAATCCCCGTTGTCCAGTGGCGTCCGGAATGTTCCCAGGGACCTTAGATCCTCACGTGGGGGACGGACAACCTAGCAAATGACCTGGGCCAAGGGGCTTATGTAAGAAATGACCAAATGAAGCTAAATTAAAACAAAAAATTCCTCCAAGTGAAACAAATCAGGGAGAGCCGGAGGTGGGCTGCAGAGGAGGCCGGAAGGGCTCCCGGCGGCGTCCATCCGAGGAGTGCTCCGGGCAGGGTCGGGCTGGGCAGATGAGTTGTAAGGCTGCGTGATAACAGAAACATACTTTGTCCTGAGTTGCTCCTGCCTCACCTCCAGAGGCCAAGGTCCTCCCTCCGTCTGGCTGAGAAGTTGATTGCACCCTGGCACTGTTCTCAAATCTCTCAGGCTTCAGTGTTCCCAGGCTAGGGGTGGGAAGAGGGTGTCGTGTGGGTGCTGGCCAACCTAGGGACAGCAAACAGCCACCAAATTATTCTGAGCCTCTTCTGTGTCCCAGACACCAGTCGGGACTGCAGAGGCCAAGATGCCAAGGCGCATCTGAGGGCTCACAACCCCCCTGCTTCCCGGGAAAGAACCCCCAGGTGTGGGCTCTGGCCTCAGCCCCCTTCTACCCTGATGCCCTCTCTGGGCTGTGCCCTGTGTGTCAAATGGGGTATAGACTAGCTCACCTCTCAGGGTCCCTCTACCTCAGTCCATCTTCCCGTGCAGCCCCCTCACAAGCTCTGGGGTGGCTGGAGGTGGTAGACAGTCTTCCCCCAGCCTCCTGAGCCCTCCTCCTGGCACGGCTTGACATGCGGTTTTCATTTTACCCATCTCTGTCAGTTTCCTGGGGCTGCCGTAATAAAACATCACAGATTGGGGGCCTTAAGACCACAGAAATCTTCTCTCTCCCAGTTCCGGAGGCTGGAAGTCTGAGGTCAGGGTGTGGCCATCCCCTTCCTTGCCTTTTCCAGCCCCTGGTGGTGGCTGTCAGCCACCCGCATTCCTTGGCTTGCGGACGCAGCATCCCAAGGCCTACGTCCATCGTCACACAAATGTCTTCTCCCTGTGAGTCTCCGCGAATCATTTTCCCTCAGTGTGCGTCTGTGCCTCTGCTCCTCTCAGGCCCGACGATGGCCTTGGGTGGCCCTGAGAGATGACCGTGGGTCCCAGAAGGCCATGACGTTGCCGGGGGACAGCAATAGTAGAAGAGCAACGCAGAGTCAGGGGTCCGGGCGTGCCCCTCCCTGCTCCTGAGGAGCAAGGGCTCGGCAGCCACATGGGGCTCTTCCTTGGCTTCCTTTCCTCCCTGGCAGATCCCGGATGCTCTCAGGGCCTTGGCCCCTGCGGACCTCGCCCCAGCCTCTTGTCACGCGTGAGCTAGGGTCCAGGTGGAACCAGGACTAAGCGTGACAGCTCAGTCTTGGCGTTCCCAGTAAGGGTTCATGACAAAACAGCTCACCCTGAGGAGCCTCAGGGCTCTGCGGCCCTCTCACAAGCGATCAGTTCCAGGGAACTTGAAAAATGTGCCCTTCACAGCAGTTCCACCGGGAGCCTGGCTGTGAGTGGGTCAGCGCAAGGCCAGGACCTCCAGCCAGTGGAGAAACAGGCACTGGGCTTGCAAACTCGACTCCACGCCACTCTGGCCACATCTGTGACATCTGACAAGCCACCTGGCCCTCAAGGATCTGCTTCCTCTATGAAATGGGAGAAACCATCCTCTATCCCCAGTACCCAGCAGGCTGCACATCAAACAAGACACAGGAGATAAACACCAAAGTCCTACTGTATAGCACAGAGAACTATATTCAGTATCCTATGATAAACCATAATGGAAAAGAATATACAAGAAAAGAATGTGTGTATATGTGTGTGTGTGTGTGTGTGTGTGTATGTATAAAATCGAATCACTGCTGTACAGCAGAAATTAACACAACATTGTAATTCAGCTATACTTCAATAAAAATTATTAGAAGTGAGAAAACAAACAAACAAGACACAGGATATAGGGTTCTGTGCACCAAGCTTAGTGCCTCTGGATTCCAGTAGCACCTGTCTGCACGTGGGGAGTGAGTTAAAGCTCTTCGGGTGGAGCATCAAGGTGGAGACCCTCTGGCTTACCTTTGGGGTCTCTGCCACCTAAACCTGCCCCTGCTAGCTAGTTCCTGGCAGGGAGACCTGGGTGACCAGCTTCCCTCAGAGCCCTGGGAATGGGAGCCTCCCTGATAGGGCCAGGCTCCTGGGGACCAGGAGGGAGACAGCCGCCTGTGAGTCGCTCCTCTCACTTCTTCTGGAATCCCTGTTAGTTTTTTTTTTTTCCAACTGTCAAAAAAGTCCTGAGCACAAAGGTTTCTTTCAGCTCAAAGACTCTCAGAATCTGCATTGTAAACCGGAGCTAGCCTCCTCCCCAGGAATGCCTCCTCCTGGCTCCGTTCCCAACCTCTTCCTCGTCCAGGCTGGAAAGCATCCCTCCACAGGCTTCCCAAGGCACCCAGGACTGAGGTCCGTCACTGCACGCACCCCACGGTGCCATGACATTGTGTTTCTTGGTCTGTCCTGTTGCTGTACCTTGTTCCTGTATCCGCAGGTTGACAGGGCCTGTCATAGGCATGCATGCAGTAGATGCCTAATTAATGCAAGTGCATGCATCTCTGCCGCCTCTCCCTGGATTGGGATAGAGGGGGCACTCTACTGATGTAAGCCCCTTTGCCTGGAAGTCGTGTCCCAAGAAGACATGACTTAACGGTAGCATCAATTCAAACATCTTTTTTTTTTTTCCCAATCTAAGCTCCGTATACAGGGAAAAGAAAAGTCTTGTTGCAATATGGAAGGAGGAAATGTGGATTAAAACGTGGACAAGTGACACCACAAAACAGAAAATTCAGGATTCCAGCCTCTCTGCACTGGAGTTCCTATCCTGCCTGGGCAGGGTGGTGGTGTGGATGAGAAGCAAGTAGACCAGACCTGTGACATGGCTGCAGGCAGCACTTCTGCACCCCTGGTAAATGACCCACGAGGTCAGCGGCTGGAGTTAAGCTGTGACTCAGCCCCGGACCACAGGCTGATGCCTCAGGCCGTGGAAGATGGGGCACCTTCACGTCCCAAAGAGTCTGCTGCTTTGTCCAGCCTGGGGAGGAAGCAGGTGCTCACCCTTTCCCTGACCTTGAGCTCTGGTTTAATTGTAGGAGCAATGAGGCTTTGTACGTACCCAGTGTAATGCTGAGTGACTGCTTATCCGAAGCAATGAGGTGATGCCATCATAACACTCAAACGCTCGGGCAGCAGGTACTGGGGCCAGACACTGTTCTACATGCGCTCCGTATATCAGCTCACTTGATCCTCATGACAAGCGTGTGAGGGTGACACTTTCATTAGTCCCCACTTTCTAGAGCCGGAAGCAGGCGTGGCGGTGGGTCAGGCAGCGTTAGGTCAACTTCTACTGGACTGTTGGCTCTGCTATTAGGGATGAGGGGCTACCATGAGCCACCGCCAAAGCTTTGATGCTTGGGTGGACCACTCAGCCTGACTCTCTACGGCCACCCCCGCCTCATCCTCCGCTCCCTGAGACTGGGCAGTGGAGGTTTGGGGGACTCTCTGCACAGAGCGCGTGGGTCAAGGCGAATCCGCGCCGCCAGCACAGGGCGTCCTGCAGAACTCAGGTGCTGTGCCAGAAGGAGCCGGGACTGGGCGACTCTGCCCACACCCAGGTAGGGAAGGCTTGGGGCGCTTCACCTCCGCATGCAGTCTCTCAGGCAGGCTGTTCTGTCATCCGAAGAACGAGGCTGCAAAAGCCAGCTCCGTGGGGTTGTTGAGACGATTCAGTGGGAAAATGGAAGGAACTTTGAAGAGCGTGAAACAGTGTCCAAAGGCAGCCGTGTGCCATCACTGAAGGGAGCCATCTTGGAGGCATCCTCGCGAAAGAGTGACAGAGCTGGGGCACGAGGTTCGGGTCGCTTAGACGAGAACACTCAGCCTTTCATCCCGGTGTGGACTGGGAGTCAGACCACTTGCGTTTCAGCCTGTCAAAGCCTTTTAAGTTTTCTGGTTTGTCAAAGGGCGTTTTAAATTAGCATACTTTAAGGTACCTTTTAGGTCAAAATATTTGGCTTTTTTAATTTGCAGATGGGGCTGTGGATATACCTTCATCAGAGTGTGAGTTCCGTGGGGCTGTGATAAAGGTGGTCACTTAAACTCTGATTCAGCTGCTCTCTTTCCTTCAGTCCTCCTGTGGCTAAAGAGCAATGCATTCTTATTGAGGACACAGTTGTGGTCATGGAGAAGCCTTTGGTCTGTGGTTCCCGGGGCCATGTGGCCATTGGATGAAGGCGTGCTAGGTGGAGCCTCTCTGAACTGTAAGCCAGAACAAGACAAAAAAAGGACCACTAGCCCTGGTGAGGGAGAAATTCACATCAAAGGGAAGCATAAGGTGCAACAGCAGGGGGTGCCTCCTTTGTTGCCCTGGGAATAAAAAGTCAGACACGCCTCCAACCCCACAGTTTCTAAAAGAAGAAACTGAGGTTCTTAGTGGCCCAGTGATACCTGGAACGATTCCTATCAGCATCTTTTTCACTCCTGCTGATTTCACCAACCCTTTGTGTTTGTGTTAATGCGTCCAGCCCACAGATTTGATAGTCTGGTAGGGAAACAAAGCCAACCTGCAGGAAACAATGAGGGAAGGATGAGGTCTGGTGCAGAGCTTTGAACTGTGCTGGGGGGAGGGGGGAGGCGGGTTCCAGGAGGTGGAGAAAGCTGCGGAGAGGCAGGGCCCTTCCAGAGGCTTGCAGGACGGCCAGGCCAGATCGCTGGTCCAGGTCCCCAGCCACGCAGGCACGGAGCCAGAATTTAGATCCGGTTCCTCGATGCCAAAGCCTCTGCCAACCCTCCACGTTTATGCCGCGTCAACCTTCAGTCCAGGTTCGGCCCCCAGTGCGGGAGGCTCGTGGTGCCACCCTTCTCCTGAGCAGAAGGGGCCACAGCTCCCACATAGGAGGGTCGCCAGAAGCCAGCCAGCCAGCCAGCGCAAGGTGTCCCCCCCAGCAGGGTGACCTTAAGCTGTATGTGCTGAGGGAGAAGGAAGGGGGTTGCCTTCCAGGAATGTGAACTTGACACTTCTGCCTCGCGTGAGGTCATGAAGGGTTCCGGCCGGAAGGGATGTGAGAGCCAAGCCCCGGGTCATTACAGGGGCCACCTAGGGTGATTCAGGCCCAGACGGGCAGTCATGGCAAAGTACCAGCCTCGGGGAGGCTGAGGGGAGTCTGTGGGGTGCACCCGGAGGAGGTCCATCCTGGCCGAGGCCAGTGTGGGCAGGTGACCGGTGAGGACCGTGCGGAGAGGGCCCGTGAAAGAGAGGGCTTCACCCCAAAGCTGACGAGTTGCCTACGAACGACTGCAAGCTAACGATCACGTGGCAGAAGTACCAGCCTCGTTCCTGAGGGGGAAACATGGAAGAAGTGTGTTGACATGTGGGTTCGGTGCAGGGAACCCAGGTGAAAGTGTAGACTTCCGGGCTGGTCATGGCAGGTCACCGCCCTGTGGCCCGAGGGGCTGGAGGCGGGGGCAGTGGCTTGAACCTAGAGGGAGAGGGCGGCGGAACAGGCAGGGCCCACGGTGACCCTACAGGCGAGGAGCAGGGAGGTGTCCACCTTGCTCTCCTCCCGCCTCTGATTTCCTGTTGGTCCTCCTACTGCCCAAACCCACCTGGAGCTAAAGGCAAGGGAGCCCATTGGTTGTGTCCAGATAGTCCGTCCCGGGGCTGAGGGCAGGCGGGGCAGGGCCGGGAATGCAGGGACAGAGTGAGTGGCAGTGCTCAGCACCCCGCCTGACCCCAGCGCCCGCGATGGGCAAGCTTTCCACGCCTTGGTCCCCCTTATGTAAATAGAGGAAAGTCCTGGGGTGCCCTCCTTACAGGCTGTGAGAGTGACCGTTCTACCGAAACAACCCTTCGATGACTTAGTCAAAGATGACGATCCAGGAGCCCGGCCCTGGAGAGGGGCCCCGTCCACTGCGTTCCCACCCCCTTTCCATTGGCATGGTTGTCACCCTCACTACCTCTGTCACCGCGGTGCCGGCTGACGGGCAGGCTGGAGGGGGTCCTTTCCACACGGTCCCGCCACCAGTGCTGGGGAAACTCCGGGATGTGCTTAACTTCTTCCTCCCTCAGCGCTGGGGCATGAGGTAGAGGGGCCGTGAAGGGAGAAGGAAGGGAGTGCGCGTGTCCTGGGACTGTCACGCTGAAGTCGTCACCCTTCACCACGTCAGCGTGCTCTCTGAGCCAAGCAAGGGAGACCCAGACTCTCATTTCTCCCCGTGAAGTTCCTTCCGCTGTGTTCCTACTGTGAAATGAGAAGGGAAATCTCTGCAGAAACACCTTGGCTAACGCTTAGGAACGTGGTCGTCGAGCACACGACGCTCGCTCCGTGTTAACTGGCTGTGTGATATGCACAGAGATACACAGGAGGCTGGACGGACAGATACCAGTCAGCCTCACCTGGGTCCGGAGTCCACACTGTGGCCGAGCACCGAGGCAGTGGGTGCAGGGGTCCCCGCCACGGCAGTGACTTTTCAACTCAAAACGGATTCGACGTTATTTCTCGAGAGCAGAGAGAGTCTCTTCACAAATTGCGTATGTCTGAGTGGGATAATCATTAACTATAAGAACTCACGGTACAGTATCTCTCGGAAGACATGGCAGAATGAAAAGCATAAAGCATATATTTTTCCAAGTTTATTAACAAATGACTGTGACACCCCCTGTGTGAGAGGATCGTGTCGGCTGGGCTGAGCGTTCACAGTCCCATCCGGAGCTCATCCACAAGGGCCCACGGCTGCTGGAGATTTTAATATGTTGGAGAGCGACTTTCAACAGGCGTGGCCTGAGACGCAGGATTAATAATGCATCCTCCTTCACCGCCACAGGTTCTAAAGCTGCAGACAGTATTGCAGAGAAAACTAGCCAGTGAGACCCAAGAAAGCAGCTTGACTGGCGTCAGGCGCTTACGGACTGAGGGGTGGTGGTGGGGAATTTGCAAGTCCTCCAGAAACCCAAATGTCAGTCTGCACCTCCATCCTCGTATTAGGCCTGGTGGCAAATGGCTATAGGACCAAAACATTTGTGAGCATGTTGGAATCTGGAAAGCCACGGGTTCCCATCCCCAAATGCTTCCCTGAACAGTGGCTGAATTGGCGCCTCTGGGAACCCATCCCCGGGGAAGGGATGCTTTCTCCGTGAAGTCCTTGGTGTGGGTCTGGGTGATTAAGATGAGACACCGTGACAGAGGGCAGGGGTCCTCCAGAGAGAGGAAGGGGGCAGGACGCCAGGATTCTCAAGGGTGAAAAGGAGGTCAGAGCAGAATGCTGGTGCATTGCAGGCTGTGGAAATAGGAAATCAGGGCACTGTGGAATTCTGCAAGGTTTTTGGAATTTTCATCCTGTATGTTGGAAAGAAGTGTAAAAATACAAAAATATTCCAAAAATAAACAAATGTTAAAAAAAAAAAAAGAACCATCCACCTCTACTTAGAAGAAAGGGTATAAGATGAATGCATTTGTTTTCTGTGGAAAGAATGAAAACTACAGTGCTGGGTTTTTCCGTTTGGTTTTTGTATTTGCTTCAGGAATTGGGCTGGACTTTGAAAGCTGGAGAAAAATTAAAATCCGATTTTAAACGAGTGGTGCTTTCCGTAGAACCTCCATCCCGTGCCCATCGCCCTAGCAGCACAAGAGCACATTGCCCTTCGATGTCGAGTTAATTGCTGTACTCAGAAAGTCAGGAGTCGCCCTCAGAGCGATCAGGGCTCCCCCGCCACGTCCACCAGTGACAGCAGAGGGCAGCCAGTCGGCAGTGTATCTGGCACGACAGGGGAAACACGATTTGCTACAGACTGGGTTTGAAATACGTTTTCCAGGCTTTTGGAAAGGCCTCGTTTCGTCTTCGGATGCTCTCGGGGTGACCTGGGATTGCGGCCCCGAAGGCATCCCCGGCGGTTCTTTCAGCCACGGAAGTCCTGGCAGTTCAGGAGGGCGGCCGCCTGGCTCTCCCTGCCCTGGTGATGTTGAAGCCCGGCTGGCGGCCAAGATGCTAACTCTGGCCACTGAGACGCACGGCATGCAGACTGGCTGTGGGCTCTGCGTCAGCCGCTCCGCCGTCTGCCCGCAGGCTGGACGCCCACCCGGCGTGGCCCCCACGCTGTGGCTTTTTCTCAGTTGTCTTCTGGGCACAGCGGCCGGGCTGGGATGGCAGGTCTGGGGAGGCTCGGTGGGTTCCACGGGCAGGCGTTGCCCCGGCAAATGCTCTTTTCTACCGAGAGCGTTTTGCTCTAGTAAATCAGGGGTGTGAAGGTTCACTGCTCGCCCCGCCCCCGAAAGCCAGCCGTGGACAGAGAGGCCGGTCCCGCAGCCCCGCCGAGGACACGGCCGCTCACCCGGGCTCTCCTTTCTCTGCACACACTGCGCAGCCTCCCCTCTGAACCCTTTGTTCCTCTGACTGCTGTTCCGAATTTACACTTTGATTTTAGCTTGACGAGAAAAATGATCCCTGCTTAAGAACGGTTCACAGTGGCCTGCCCCGGAGCTGGCGGTAATCAGGCAGCGAGGGGGTGTTTCGTGACCGTTGGACCAGGCAGAGGGCCGGGGGCAGCCGCTCGGGGTCCCTGCTGCCCCGGGGCCAGCACGATAGGTGAAAACTCTCCTGGAAGGGAGTCCCGCTCGGCTGTGCTTTTAATATCCATCTTTACACGGTTCTGCTTTTAATATACGGAGGCAAGCACTGAGGTTGGGTACCGATGGCTTCCTGGGCTTCATCCACAGCTGCAGGTTGTCCAGCTGCCAAAAGGCCAGCAGGCGTTATCATCACGTAGCCCCCTCCCTAAATGAGGCCTTCCGTGAGGCACGTAGCAACATTACCAAATGCAGAACCAGGGGAGGAAGAGACCCCTTACCTAGCCCTTCCGACACCTCACTCCTCCCCAACCCCTAGTCCTACCGTTTAAGAAAACATCAGTCTTTCCAGTGGGGACAGGGTTTGTTGGCTGCGATGGAGCGTTCTTGTATACTCATTCTTCAGCTTTCTTTGGGCCAGGGGATCTGCTCCAGAAAAGGAACCAGCAGTTCCTAAGAGAGCCAAGGGCAAAGGTGGACCAGCCTAGGAGACATGAATATGCATGGGGTCTGGAGTCAGACAAACTGAGTCTGAATCCTGCCACTTACTACCTGTGACATTAGCAACTTGTTTAATCCTTCCGAGCTTCCATTTCCTCCTCTGTGCAATAAGGTTAAACGTAACGGGTCTCTGTAACGATTAGACAAGATATTGGATCTCACTCAAGTTCACAAAATGGCAGACACACTCAGCAAGTGTTAACTTTACCTGTCGCCCCATCTGATCATTCTTGTATCAAGTTTCCGCTTCGGGCTCTCACTCAGGGTGCTGCGTGTTGACTGAGCACCTGCTAAGTGCTGGCGGCCACGCGCAGAGAAACTCCTCCCTGGAGGAGCTCACAGATCACACGGATGTAAAGACGAACAGGTGACAAGGCTGTGGGACGAGCGCCGGCAGAGTATGTGGTGCCCGAGCGGGGCGGGCGGGAAGCCTGCGTGAGGAGCTGCCGCCCTTCCAGCCAGATCTTTAGGGATGAGCTGGAGCTTAGAGAAGTGGATACGGAAGGAGGGGCACTTGGTCAGGAGGAATAGCAATTACAGGTTCGCGAGGCCGCTGGGAGGTCAGAGGATGGGCAGGGCTTGGTGGGAGATGGGTGTCCGTGGGCTGGCATCTTCTCTGTGACGAAGAGGACACCAGAGAGGTTTCCAATGAGGGAAATGATATTGTCCGCATTTTGTTTGGGGGATGATAATTCTGCCAAGAACGTCTGCGTGGATGCAGGTGGAAGCCAGCCTGGTGGACGGTGGCTGCTGAAGTAATCCAGAGGAGGGTGGGAAGGGGTGGCATGAGGGGTGCGGGAGGCTGCAGGCCAGGTCCAGAGGCAGACCTGGGGAGGAGGAAGGAGAGCGATGACAGCGCCGGGCAGAGCTGCGGGGCTCAGGAGGCTGGGCGGGGCCTTGGGCCAAGACGGTCCTTCCTATAAGGTTCAGTTGTTTTCACAGGACATCGCCTGGTCTCATCACAGCAGCCCTGTGGGATCGGCTGGTCGACTGACTGGACCTATTTTACAGATGTGGCTACTGAGGCTTGGACAAATTGAGCAGTTTGGCCAAGATCGTGTCGTGAAAATGAAGTGCTGAAACCGGAACGCAGCTTCCGGCTCCAAGTGCAGCGCTGTGCTGAGTCCTCGAGGTTTGCTTCCCAGGACCCCAAGGATTTGAAAACAGTGCCTGTGGGACCACCTTCTGCTGTCTCCTGGAGGCAAGGGCACAGGGCCAGGTGAGGCCTCCGTCAGGGCCGGCCGGTGGGCCGGCACCACCGTGTGCACTCAGAGCTCCTCTGCCAGCCCCCCGGGCCCCGGGGTCCTGCACACGCGTGGCCCACAAACAGCCTGCGTCCTTGATCGTAGTGAAAACGATGTCAGCTCAGTGTGGTGAGGCAGGTTACCTCGGGCTGCCCAGAGGTCTCGTGGAAGCTGGGAGAAGTCGTTTCTACTGAAGTAACGCAGTCTCTTGTGAGATCAACTATTTCAACAATGGAGAGTGCCTGGGAGATATTTTTAACGGGGGGTCAGTGGTGAGAGGATGGAGAACAACTGTTTCTTTATTCCTCTCCATCCGCTGTGGTTCCCCGAGTCCCGCCCCAGCGGCGCCTTCCCGGCCCCTTCTCAGCGCTTCTCACTTTACTGCTGTAACGGCATGTCAGCACCTACCGTACCTGCCTGGAGTTGTCAACTGAGCAGGACCCGGGCTTTTTCTAGCCCGTGGACACACCTCCGGAGGCGCGGGCCTTTCTTCCTCGACTGTGGCTGTTGTCTTTCCCTGTCCCAACAGCCCTGCGTGCCTGGTGCCTCCGACTCCATAGTAGCTCCTTGAACACAAGCACGGGTCTCAGCTGAGGAGGAGTAGGCGGGGCCAAGGCAGCCGGATCGCAATCACCTGGGTGGTTCTTTACGCCAACACCCAGCCCGCGGGGCACTCGCCCGGGAGGGAGGGGCTTGAGGGCAAACGCGGTGGTGCCCCTCTGCACGGGAGGTTAGGACCCCAGAAAGACCCGGGGGGTGGGGGTGGGGTGGTAGCCCAGAGGGGGCGCTTCTCCTGTGCATGTCTTTGTAGCTCCTCGTTCAGTCTTCCGTCTTCTTTCTTTTAATTTAATTAATTAATATATTTATATTGGAGGATAGTTGGTCTACAGCGCCGTGTCAGTTTCAGGCGTACAGCAAAGTGACTCAGTTATACATATACATGTGTCCATTCTTTTTCAGATGCTTTTTCCCCTATAGGTGGCCGTCAGTCTTGAGGTTTGAGTTGGCCTCGGTGGGGGCATTTCCACCACGGAAACCAGCAAACAGCACGAATCCCAAGCGACCCCCCGCCCCGCGCCCCACCCCCCAACAAAGTGGCAGAGGTTTCCCAGCCCAGCCCTGCTGAGGACCCTCTGCTTCCAGGGCAGGCACATCCTCAAGGAGTTATTGGGCCGCCTTGGAAACGAGACTTTGCTTCTGTTTTTTTTTTTTTTTAAACCCTGGACCCCTGACGAGAGCTCGGTCCACATTTAAGCAGGAAATCTTGGTCTCCACGGCCTGACTCTGACCATTTCTCTACTCCTGCCCCCTCCCTATTCACTCAACGCAGAAGCTCAGAAAGCCTTCATAAAATGACAGAGTCTGTACTAGACGGTCGTGTTTACTTAGCACTTAACACGGACCAGGCCCTCTGGCAGAGGACTTCATGGCCGCTAATTGTTTTATCCTCTCCAGAACCCTATGAGGCCGATAACAGGCCGGTATTAGGAGTTGAATTGTGTCTCCAAAGGGTAGGCTGCAGTCCTAACCAGCAGTACCTAAGAATGTGACCTTGTTTAGAAATAGGGTCATTGCAGATAAGATTAGTCATCCTGGAGGGGGCGGACTCAGTCCAATATGACTGGTGTCCTTGTAATAGTTATGTATTTATTTAGTTATTTATTTTGGCTGTGTTGGGTCTTAGCTGTGGCACGCGGGCTCTTTCGTTGCAGCGCACAGACGCTTCATTGCGGTGCACAGGCTTCTCTCTAGTTGTGGCGCGTGGGCTCTGTAGTTGGTGGCACGTGGGCTCCCTCGCTGAGGTGGGCGAGCTCAGTAGTTGTGGCACGTGGGCTCTCTAGTTGTGTCGCGTGGGCTCAGTTGCCCCACTGCACGTGGGATCTTAGTTCCCTGACCAGGATCAAACCGGCGTCCCCAGCATTGCAAGACGGATTCTTTCCCACTGGACCACTGGGGAGGTCCCTGGTGTCCTTTTAAAAAAGAGGGAAATTTGGACACAGACGCACAGGGAGAAGGCCACGTGACGATGACGGGAGAGATTGCGCTGGCGCGTCTGCAAGCCAGGGAAGCCAAGGATGGCTGTGGCCACAGCAGAAGCCAGGAGAGGGGCCTGGCACAGAGGTTCCGTCTAAACCTCAGAGGGAGCCAACCCCGCTGGCACCTGGAGCTTGAGCCTCTGGCCTCCAGAGCTGAAAGAATAAATGTCTGTTGTTCTCAGCAGCCCAGTTTGCGGTGCTTTGTTACAGCAGCCCTGGGAACTGAGTACACCGAGCCGTACGGAAGTTAGGAGACTGGAAAGCCATCCAACGGTGCTGGGAAATGTCCATCGACAGAGGAATGGATAAAGAAGTTGTGGTACATATACGCAGTGGAATATTACTCGGCCATGAAAAGGAATGAAATAATGCCATTTGCAGCGCCATGGATGCACCCAGACAGGATCATACTAACTGAAGTTAAGTCAAAGACAAATATCATACGATGCTTGCTTATATGCAGAACCTTAAAAAAATGATACAAGCGAACTTATTTACAAGATAGAAACAGACTCACAGACTTAGAAAACAAACTTATGGTGACCAAAGCGGGGAAGGTGGGGAAGAGGGATAGATTGGGAGTTTGGGATTGACATATGCACACTACTGTATATAAAATAGATAACCGGGCTTCCCTGGTGGCGCAGTGGTTGAGAGTCCGCCTGCCGATGCAGGGGATACGGGTTCGTGCCCCGGTCTGGGAAGATCCCACATGCCGCGGAGCGGCTGGGCCCGTGAGCCATGGCCGCTGAGCCTGCGCGTCCGGAGCCTGTGCTCCGCAACGGGAGAGGCCACAACAGTGAGAGGCCCGCATACCGCAAAAAAAAAAAAAAAAAAAAAAAAAAAAGATAACCAACAAGGACCTACTGTATAGCACAGGGAGCTCCGCTTAATACTCTGTGATAACCTAAATGGGAAAATAATTTGAAAAAGAATAGGTACATGTATATGTATAACTGCATCACTTTGCTGTACACCTGAAACTAACACAACACTGTTAATCAACTAGACTCCAATATAAAATAAAAATTAAATATAAATAAATAAACAAAAACAAGACAAAGCAAGACAAAGACAAAACAAAACAAAGGTGCTGGGAGGTGAGGAGAGAACAGCAGGGGATCAGCCCTTAGACTCACACAAGCCTGAGGAGACAGAATTGCAAAGTGTGAGAACTCCAGCGGAGACCTTCCTGAGTGAAAGACCCAGCCGCTGAGCATCCCATGTGGCTGCTGGGCCCGGCCAGGACAGCATCTTAGGACTCCAGATCTCCCCTGTAGGGCTCGGCTCACTGTGGCCCCGCCTCTGGGCTGCTCTGTCCTGAGTCCCAGCCACTCTCCCGGGCTGCAGTGTCATCAGATGGTAACCGTGCTTCCCAGGACCCCAAGGATTTTAAACCCAAATGTTTCTACCACTGCTGCCGAATGCCACCTGTTCCTCCCTTGCCCCCCTACCCCGCAGACCCCAGCATCCTTGAGCCCTTTAGTTCCTTGCAGGTGGGTCTGAAGGCTCTAGGGTTTTCCAAGAAGGGATAAACACATGCTTTCTCCACGTTGCAGATGTCTTTCTCCCCACAACTCTCTATTCAGTTCTCTGTACACCAGGAAGACGTCTCAATTGTTTTATACCTTTGTATATTTATTCTATTTTTTAATTTATTTTATATTGGAGTATAGTTGATTTACAATGTTTTGTTAGTTTCCGGTGTTCAGCCAGCAAAGTGATTTAGTTACACACACACATGTATCTATCCTTTTTGCAGGTTCTTTTCCCATATGGGTCATTGCAGAGTGTTGAGTAGAGTTCCCCGTGCTATACAGTAGGTCCTTGTTGATTATCTATTTTATATATAGTCGTGTGTATATGTCAGTCCCAACCTCCTAGTTTATCCCTCCCCCCCTTCCCCTTTGGTAACCATAAGTTTGTTTTCTGCGTCTGAGTCTAATTCTGTTTTGTGAGTACGTTCACTTGTGTCATTTTTTTTGATTCCACATATAAGTGATATCATACAGTATTTCTCTTTGTCTGACTTACTTCACTTCATATAATCATGTCTAGGTCCAACCATGTTGCTGCAAATGGCCTTATTTCATTCTTTTTTATGGCTGAGTAATATTCCATTGTAGATATGTGCCACATTTTCTTTATCCATTCATCTGTCGATGGACATTTAGGTTGACGAAGGCTCAACTTTAACTTCCAGCTGACATCTGGCAATTTCCCTTTCATGCAGTGGAGCCCAGGTGGCCACCAGAAAAGTCTCAGGTGGGACAGAGTGACGGCCGAGACATACCCTAAGGTGGGAATTCTGAAGGGGCACCCAGCGCCTCCCAAAGGCTGGCAAGCCCCTTCTTCTCTCTCGGAGGTTCCCTAGCCTCCCCCCAGGCCACATTCACTGCTGGCTCTAACACTGGCCTCACCGGCTTGCTGGGACAGCCTGGGGGGCCAGAGCTGCAGGACCTCATCTTTGAATTCTGAGCCTCACACGGTACCTGGATCTCCTAGAAGCTTCGTGAAGATTAGCCTAGCGGCTGGGAGCCACGCGGCCTGGGCTCCAGTCCGATTCTGCCACATGCCTGCTGCGTCCTTCGAGAGCTGTGTCACCCACGTGTGCCTCAGCTGCCTCATGTGTAGAGGTCACGATAGCACTGACCTCAAATGGCTGCTGTGAGGGGGGAAGGGCTCATATCTGCAAAGTGCCTGGAAGGTAGGAAGCATCAGGTCACCGTGCATTCAGGGAGCAGGTGAGTGCAGGAGCGCTGGGACTTCCCGAGGATGCGTGCTGCTCCAGGGCTGGGCAGCGGGTGCGGGCCCACCTCCCTCCCCTGCTGCAGCCCACATGGGGCAGGGGGTCCACGGGAGGCGCAGCTGCACCCCACAGGTCTCGAAGGGTCCAGGTCCCTTGTCTGCCCAGTTGTTCTGCGTGCTGTGTCCTGGGGTGTCACCCGCACCCGCGTGGCACTTGTTCTGGCTCCGGGTAGGGGGACGGGGAGAGGAAAGTCCAGGGCAAGGGGCTGCCTTTGTGAGGACATGTCCCGGAGGTGACAGCGTCTGCTTGTCCAACGGGCCAGATCCCCCTCCCCGGCCGCCTGGCTTCCGTCTCTCTCTGGTCAGTTGTCCAGCTGACACTCCTTGGCGAGGTTCTGTTGCTAAAAAGAGGAAGGGGAGACTGGGTGCTGGGGGACAGTTAGCAGACTCGGCCCCAGAGTGTAAAGCACGAGGTCATCATCTTGAAAGCAAGGTTTGGTTTGCAGGTGAAGCAACCCTGAAGGGAGCGAGGGCTGGGTTCCCCCCACCTCGAGGACTTCCCGTTAACTGATGCATGTCCCGGGTTTGTTTGGTTGGTTGGTTTTGGTTTCTGCTTTTTTTGACCACGCTGCGCGGCGTGCGGGATCTTAGTTCCCCAACCAGGGATCGAACCTTCACCCCCCTGCAGTGGAAGTGCGGAGTCCTAACCACTGGACCGCCAGGGAAGTCCCAATGCATTTCCTGTTTAGATTCATTTCATAAGCGAGGTCCATTCACCGGTCGACTCATCCATCACAATTGCCACCGCACCTGATGTCCCCACAAGTTCAAGTCACAAACGCCAGGGAGGCTGAGCTCGTCCCATTTTCCAGGTGAGTCTCGGAGCGGAGTGATTTGTTTGTTCACGGTCACACAGTCCGCACCTCGCGGACTCAAGATTCGAACCCAGGCCCACCTCCCACCTCCCTCGAGTCTGCTTTGTGTGCAAGAATCAGCATAAACACAATTCACTGATTTATGGAAAAGGAGCATGATTTGATTGGACTTGAGCTGAGACTTTTAGGAGGAGTGGGCGATGCTCACTTCAGATGCCCCTGGAACTTCAAATCGCGCCATTAGTTCCTCATCCCAGGAGTCGGGACCTAACAGGACTTCCACACCAGCCCCCTTTCAAAAATGCAAGTCACATGGGGGAGTCAGTGAAATGCCGAAGGCCTCCGCTGAGCAAAGCTGCAAGAAATCAAAGTTTCCCGACTTCGCCAGCCTGGTAACGCTGCCAGGTGCCAGCCTGTGGCATTTCTGTCAGAAACCCAGCTGGCATGAAAGTGGCTTTTTAATCCAGCCTGGAGTAGCCTCCCGCACTCAGAAATTCTTTGCCTGACGACAGAAGTCTAAACCAAGCCTCACTCTCCCCGTAGCTACAGGGGGAGGGACAGGACGTCTCTGAAAAAGTCGGCCCCATTCTGGGAACCAGATTAACGCATCCCAAGATGGGGTGCAGAGGCGGGGCCAGCTCAGCTCTGCAGCCTTGCCCCAGGACCCCAGACCCTCCTGGCTGAAAATGATAGCTTTGGGTGGGGAAGGTTATTCAACTTGGGTTTTAATGCAGTATTGAAACCAAAGGGGAAAATTCTTTGAAGAGATGGGACGCAACTGAATTTAAGAGAAATAATCAAATCTGTGGCTTTTTCTGCCTCCGTTACCCTCCCCCCGACTCCCGTATCTAGCCTACAGCCCTGGCAAAGTAATTCCCCCGCAAATTTCGTGATGTAACCTCCTGCCTAGACGCCTTCGGCTCTTCCCCGTTGCAGGCAGAATCGAGCCCAAACAACCTCGCTTGATTCTCCCTTCTTTTCTTCCTCAAAAACAAAACGTTTGAAAAACTGATAATGATGATATGGTTATCCCAGCCTGGGTCCTGTACCACTTCCACCCCTGGGCCGGGCACTGGGCTCAAGCACTGGCAGCCTCTGCTGGGCTCATCCATCAGGCAGGGACGGCAGCCTGCAGCCCCGGCCAGGCCAGTGTCCTTGAGGGACAGTTGACCTCTGGTCACGTTCTCTAACCCAGATCTGCTACAAGGTCCCAACATGGCAAGAGGCTAAATCATGAGTTTCTCTGCTTGGGCCCCCATGGCCTAAAGAATACCGTTCTGATGTGGCAGCCAGAGCCCTCTAAGACCCGCCTTGGACAAACACCCCGCCCTCCCTGGCTCTCCTGGCCCTCAGCTCCCTGGATACCAGAAGATATTCAGACCTTGCACCTTCACACAAGCAATTCCCTTGGATCACAGCATCCCTGCTCCTACCTGCACAAACTTGCTCCCTTCAAGGTCCAGAACCAGTGCCCCTTCTTTCAAGAAGACTTCCTGCTCCCCAGCCACAAAATCCAATACACTGCTGCCTTCTCTCTGGGTACAGCCAAGGACAGCATTGTTTTTGCCTTCCCGGGGCTTCCTGTTTGTGCTATGGGTGTACGTAATTGCCTAATAGATTGTAAGTCCCTCAAAGAGAAAGACCATGCATTGGTCATCCCTGTGTCCCTCCTGCCTGGTGCCATGGATGTGACCTAATCAGCATTATAGAAGGATGTGTAGAGGTTGAGTTGTGCCCACCCCCAGTTCCTATGTTGAACCCTAGCTCTCAGGACCTTAGGATGTGACTGTATTTGGAGATGGGCCTTTAAGGGGGTGGTTAAGATAAACTGAGGTCATTAGGGTGGGCCCTGATCCAATGTGACCAGTGTCCTTATAAGAAGAGGAGGTCATGACACAGACATGCACAGAGGGACGCCCGTGGGGGGACACGGGGAGAAGGTGGCGTCTACACAGCAAGGAGAGAGGCCTCAGGAGGAACCAGCCCTGAGATCCTCACCTGGATCTCGACTTCTGTCCCCGTGAGTCTCTCCTCCTCATTCAGAAGAGACCAGCAGACTGCGGACAGCTGTCCTTGCCGTCCTTTGTACTAGCAAGGACGCAGGGGAAACCCCTGAATGAAGGGCATGGCCCTCTCCAGCCACGTGGTCCCTAAGGAGCCCCTGACCTTCACTTACGCCCAACAGGCACCGTGGTCCTGAGGCTGAGTCACTGGCACCCAGAAAGGGGCGGGTGGGGGCCTGGAGGAAGGGGAGACTCAGGGAGGGAGCAGCTGAGAGGCGAGGGGGGCCCTGTCTCCACCTTTGGAGGTCCCCCGAGCCTCCCTGCTAGGGGAGTGCCCCGATGTGACAGAGAGCGCCCGTCCTGGCTGTTCCCGCGCTCACACCCTGGCATTTACGCCACTGCCCAACCCCTGCAGGAGAGCTGCCACCACCAACTAAGGGAACAGGAGAGCCAGAAGCCCGTTCTGTTTTGAAGATGTCAGCATACAGGCGGATCAAAAGTTGAGCCCGGAGGCTGCTGTCAGCTCCTCAAGCACATAACTTCATACAGTTCCCAAGATCCCCCGCGCAGGACCCACGGCAGGGGTGGCAGGGAGGGAGGGGCAGAGGGAGGGGTCAGTGGGGGGACCTGATGTCTCAGCGAGGTCTCCAGGCCGTGCAGGATGGCTGGTGTGACAGACGGGGCGGGGCGTCACCCCTGCACCGTTCCTCCCTGGGGGCGCCCAGCAGCAACGCTGAGAGCTGCACCAGCATCACCTGCCAGGGCCCCATGCTCCTCTGGGGCCTCCCCAGAACATTCCCGAGAAAGCAGCTGTTATTTTCTTCACTGGGCAGTTGAGAAAACAGGTCCAGAACTCACCCAGGGAAGGGCCAGGACCAGAAGGGTGGCTCTTCCCCCACCCACCCTGGGAGCTAGGGACAGTGGGGCTGGGAGCTGGGCTGGGTGCCGCCCATCAGGGCAAACCCAGGATTGAAGTCAGGGAGAGCTAGGTCGGAGGGGGGTGTGTGTGTGTGTGTGTGTGTGTGTGTGTGTGTGTGTGTGTGTGTGTCCCTTAGCACCCCGAGAGGCTGCATCCTGCTCGGGGTCATTTGTGCATTTTTGTGGGTGTGCACATGGGCTGTCAGGGCACATACCCACTGATGTGTCCCTCTCTGTCGTCTTTCCATTCCCAAGCTTTGTTCAGTTGCCCTCACATCCTTAGCAGGCACTGAGCTCCAGGCTGTGATTCCTGCCGCCTCTCACTGCATGACTAGAAAACAGACATCAGAGGGGAATGCATCAAGTTGAGTATGTTACGATATTGGCATTTATTTTATCTTATTTAACAAATTTATATGTAGTATTTACCACGTGCCAGGCACTGTGCTAAATGATTTACAAATATTAACTCATTTTATTTAATCCTCAAAATAAACCTAAGAGGCATGTACTATCCCCATTTGAAAGACAAGGAAAATGAGGCACAGAGAGGTGAAGACACTCACTCAAGGTCACACAGCTAATAAGTGGCAGAGGTGGATTAAAATCCAAGCGGTCTGGGTCCAGAATCTATCACTTTAAGTGTTCTTTGCTACAGAAAGAATTCTTCATTTTTAAAACGTTTCTAACTGTACATACCTATATAGGAAAGTGTTACCACAATGTCTGTGTATTGCTGTTGAGCAGAGATCCCACCCAGCTTGCGGTGGTTGGCTTGGGGTCGGCACCATGAGGGTGGAGGTGGGTTGGTCTGGAGCTGGGCTGGTTGGCTTTCAGCTCCCCACCTCTCCTCTCAGCCCACCCACCTTCTCCCACCCTAGGCCCAGCTCTACTCAGGATCCCAAAGCTGTTAAACCCTTAGTGGAGATGCTCTTGGTCAGCTAAACCTCCTGGGAGTAAAGGAAAGCCCGTCCCAAAGGAATGAGCCTCTCGTGGTGAAACTCCAGGCACTGTGGTGCCAGGACAGGCAATTATTTGGGTGGGGGAAGGACTTCCCCGTTTCCCTACCCTCAAACCCCTGGCAGGCTGCTTCCGGCTGCATTTGAGGACAGCTCAGCCCTAAGTGGTCTGGGTACATCAGGTCATCACGACCTTGAAGGCCGAGGGGCGTGTGCCCTGCTGGGGGCGAGCACGTCTTGCCCACCGTCTTGCCCTTGCCTGTGTCTGAACAGGCACACGTACAAAGTCCCTGCAGTTGTGCACCCGGGTTTGCGTGGGTTATTGCGTCCCGTCCTTCCTCCCTGCCAGCCTCACCCCGACTCTGCCAGACATGGATGTGCTCACACCTGACCCAGGGCCCCAGGAGCCGGTGGGAAATCAGAGTCCTAACAGTGCAGGTGCTTGATTTGAAAAGATCAAGAAAGAAACCCAGGCTGACTCTGCCACTCACAGCCTTTGGGTCACAGCTCCCGAGAGCAGGTCCTGGCCGCTCAGCGGTTCTAGATGGTTTGGGGGTGTGTGGGAACGTGTGTCAGAGTGCGTCTGTGTGTGTAAGTGTGTGCGCACGTGCGTGTGGGTGAGTCCTTGTCTTGCGACCGGCCCCCTCTAATGAGGATTTCCTGTCTCCCAGTCGAATCCCATAAGCCTGGTGCTCTTGGGAGCTGATCTTTCGGAGAAACTAACCACTGAGATTTGCTCTGCTCTGCTGGTCTCCAGGACCCCAGATCTCTCTAAATCTCGGCCTGGATGAGGCACGTTTGATTTGGCTGCACTTTCAGATGCCCCTCACCTGCATCCAATCAACCTTGACTGCACAAGGGCGCCCTTGGAGATGGACAGGGCTCTGACATGCAAACCCTACTCCACCCGCCCTGCAGAACTCCCCGGGGCCACACCGGGGCCTCCTTACAGCCCTGTGAACTCCGGATGGTGGTTCCAGTTCCAGGGGCCCAGAGAGAATGGCCGGAAGTCCCAGAGCACTGACCCTCCCTTGCCTCATCACCTGTCCAAGGAGTTCCCAGAAGTGCACGTGCAGAGGAAATTGCTCTGATAGCATCTCCCCTTGAACTCACGCCTGGAACCAGGGCCTGGAGAGACTCGAATGGGTAACGCACCCGCCTGTGCCCCCGAGTTCCGGAGGAGGGCTAGTAAATACTATTGCCTGGGGAGAGATGAAATTTCTCACCTGGTCCACTTCCTCTCTTTGTAATTATCATGAACAGTGGCGCAACCCCTCCTCGTCCAGACCTTGGTGACCTGGGGGAAGGCGCAAAGGAAAGAGTTCCGGGCTTTGTGTGCTGTTCCATATTATGTTAGCTCCTGTTTCTGCTGTAGCAAATTACCGCAGACGCGGCGTGGCTTTTGAAACAACACACACTTTTCATCTTACAGTTCTGCAGGTCACGCTCAGCATGAGTCTCACTGGGCCGGGCCGGTCTGGGTTGGGCCCGTTCCTGCTGGGGCTCCCGGGAGAAGCTGTGTCCCGCCTTTGCCACCTGTAGGGCCCCGCGCTCCACGGCTCGTGGACTTTCCTCCGTCTTCAAAGCCAGCAGCATGGCATCCCTGCGACCTTCCTCCTAGGTCACATCTCTCTCCATCTGCAGCCAGGCAAGGCTCTGCACTTGCAGGGACTGGGGGCCTAGATGGGACCCGACCAAGTCGCTTGTCCCTCGGGACCCTCCTCACCTGCCAGGTGGGGTGACAGTGCCTGCCTGTGTCACAGGAGGGGTGAGAACCAGACACGCTGGGCTGGACAAGGTTTGACAAGCTGTGAGTGTTGTGAACGGCACAGGTACGGGCACTTTCTGGGACGGGGCGGGGCCTCGAGCAGAGGCCACTTGAAGCACTGATGCCTCTCGGGTCCTCACAGCCCGGAAGCCCCAATCCCTCCCCTCCTTGGACACCTAGAATCACCCATCATGTGGCCTCGGGAGACCAGGGCACGTGGCAGGGTGGGTGTCTCCTCGGGGAGCTGCGTGCAGAGCTGTGTCCCCACGTCACTGGGTCACACCTGGAAGATACCCCCCTCCCCAGGCTGCAGAGAGGCATGGTTCAGAAGGGGAGGCCCCACCCTGGGCTGGAACGTGCCAGGCTGGCTCAACACCGGCCCCATGCTGGAGAAGCTCAGGGGACAGTGCTCAGGGAGTAGATGCCTGCTGGGGGATGGGAGGCCCTGACGGGGTGCACACCCCCCGTGCCGCTGATCCGGAGGCACAGGAAACCCCCAGGGGAGGGCGTTAGAGTCAAGTCGGAGAAGGTGAGACAGGGCTTTGGGCGGAGGGCAGTCCCCAGGAGCAGTCACGGAGGGTGAGGGCGTGGGTGCTCCGGAGCTGACCCCCCTCCCAAAGCAGCCTCACCTCCAGGCAAGGCTGTGAGAAAGAAGCCCCAGGTGTGGCCTGGACACCTTGAACCTCTGTATCTTCTTCAGGATGCTGGGGATGCCCGCAGGGTTACAGTCAGCTGAGATCAGGGATCGTGACTTTGATTTAGGATGTTTGTTCATTCAGCAGATATTAGGTGAGTGCCTACCTTATGCCAGCACTGAGCTAGATGCTGGGGCGCAGTCTCCCCTCGCAGGCTGGACGCGTGAGCAGCGGGCATTAAGCACTCTGTAAAGAACTCAGTGTTGCGAACGCTCTTGTCATTCATTCTTCATTCTCTCGTTCACACGACAGGCGTCCCTGGGGTCCTCCCGTGTCCCAGGCCCGGTGAACACGCCAGTGAACAAGACACACAAGTCCACCCTGGAGCTCGGCTCCCGCGATGATGATGGATAACAATGACCAGCGTTCTCTTGGCGATTCCTTTTCATAGCAACCACAGGTTAATCTATGCCTGACTTGGAAAGAAAAATCCCGGGAACAACTTAACTGCCTAATTAGTTCTGGAGGATAACCAACCAATCACAGGTGAGGCTGAGTCCAAAATCAGATGTGAACGCTTAGAAATAAATAAAAATACAGCATCTTCCCCCTCACCTGAAATGTTTGCGCTTCTGAAGACGTGGAAACATTTTGAACGATACAGTGTTGATTTCAGTGTTTACCATGCGTTGGTTCCACCTCAGGTCTGGGTCTTCAATTGTCCTAAAATGATTATTTTTGTAATGAAAAGTCAGAGTGTCCTATGACAGTGTGTGAATAAAGAGGGAAGGAAAGGTAGGTGTCACAAAAGGATGGTGCATGTGGGCCAGCCTCCCCTCTGCCTGGGGACTGCCTCTGGACAGACCGGGCACGTGTGGCCGGATTCATCCCAGCGGGAGAGGAAACGAGACTTCCACGCCGCGTCAAGGCCAAGAGGTTCGAGGCTAGAACTGCATTCCTCTCAAGTCCCGAGACCTTGGAATTCTCCGAGGATCTGCCAGGAAGTGTCCTTCTTTACTGAAAGACAAAAGATGGTAATTTTATGACCACCTTATAAATAACAGTGTCACCATCTTAGCGTGACGGACATAGATTCACTCTGTCTGAAAGAAGCATCAACAGCAGAAGTGGAACATTTGACGTTTTTCTCCAAATTTCTACTTTCCATACCCAACTAAATTGGTTTCTTTAAAAGGCAGGGTTTTTTTGTTTGTTTGTTTCTTTGTTTTAGATGTTGGGGGTAGGAGTTTTATTAATTAATTAATTAATTTTTGCTGTGTTGGGTCTTCGTTTCTGTGCGAGGGCTTTCTCCAGTTGTGGCAAGTGGGTGCGCAGGCCTCTCACTATCGCGGCCTCTCTTGCTGCGGAGCACAGGCTCCAGACACGCAGGCTCAGTAGTTGTGGCTCACGGGCCTAGTTGGTCCGCGGCATGGGGGATCCTCCCGGACCAGGGCTCGAACCCGTGTCCCCTGCACTAGCAGGCAGACTCTCAACCACTGCGCCACCAGGGAAGCCCTAAAGGCAGTTTTATGCAGAATTTCTGGAAATTTACAATCTCAGTTGAACCTGGTGGTCCTGATACATGGTCTAGAATCTTTTTTCTCTATGGGCCTCTCTCTCAAATTTTGTTTTTTTTTTTTTTTTGATTCTCAGACAATACTATTGTTATTTGCTTTTTCAACAGCAAAGGTAATGCATGGTCGGTATGAAGAAATGCACAAAACACAAAGACAAGCTGACACTCTCCCTTAAGCCCCACCCTCCCAGGAACTGGTGTTAGGAGCCTGGCTTGTAGACTGTCATACGCTCTCCACATGTAGGGGGGATTTTGCTGTTATTTATATTTATAAAAATGGCGGTAGTGTATCAGTTTGCTAGGGCTGCCATAACAAAGTCCTGGGTGGCTTAAACAACAGATGTGTGTTTTCTCCCAGTCCTGGAGGCTGGAAGTCCCAGATCAAGGTGTCAGCAGGGCTGGTTCCTCCTGAGGCCTCTCTCCTTGGCGTGTAGACGCCGGCTTCTCCCCGTGTCCACACACGGTTGTCCCTCTGTGTGTGTCTGTGTCCCGATCTCTTGGTATAAAGACACCCTTCGTAGTGGCTTTGGGTCCATCCTGAAGACCTCATTGTAACTTAATTATGTCTTTAAAGGCCCTCCTTCCAAATACAGTCACACTCTGAGGTGCTGGCTTATGGGGACCAATGTCTGGACTGGGGGGACAATTCAGCCCACAGCAGCTCACCATCTGCCAAACCTCAGACCACAGCTCCCGCCAGTTCAACCGCATCCGCCCCGTCTGCCCTTGGACGGGCCATATGTCTGCAGCCCCGTCCATCTCCTTGTGTGGGTGTCCTCAGGTGGGACACCTATTTCCATAGGATAAGCAACCTGCAGTGAGATTCTGCCTCCACGGGTACATGTGTTTTTACTCATGTTGTTAAAATTGCCAGATCACTTGCCCCAAACCTTGTCACGCGCCTTAGACTGTATGAGAGAACCCGGTCCCCACATTGTCACCAGACATGCATGAGGTTTTTTCTTTTTTAAACTCTCATTAAGGAAAACCTCAAACATACAGCAAAGTCCAGAGGACGCAACAGTGAACCAAAATGTGCTCATCCCCCCAGCTTAAACGACCATCCACTCCTTCCTAGTTGTGTTCCGTCCACCTCCCCTGCCATATTGTGGAATATATTTAGCACAAATTCCAGACACCAAGCCATGTTACCCAAATACGTCCGTATGCATTTCTAATAGATAAAGGTTTCTCAGCCACATAACTACTGTCCTGTTCTGGAGTCTAACAACCTAACATTAATGCCTTCCAATCAGCAAGTGCAGACTGGCTCTCCTTAGCTGGCGAAAAACGGTGCCTCATCACGTTTCTCAAAGTCACAAAGTCCTCTCGGGAGGTGGACGGGCACCCAGCTGAGTGCTGCCCGGGGACCAAGAATTAAAAGTGCTCCCACTGCTTCTGGAAACTCAACCCCCAACCCACCCTCTCCCTGCTTTTCATTGTTCGGCTGAGAAATCAGCCCCTCAGTCTGCCCAGGGCCCCCGGGTACTGACCCCACCGCGCCCCGTGCTGCCCCCGTGAGCCTGCCTGCCCAGCTCCCACCCCGGGCGTTTCCCGTCTGTCTTTGCACTCACCGCCCCGCGCCTCACCCCGCCATCTCCCCCAGTATTTGCCCTTTGCAATCTGACCTCTTCTTTACGGCCTGAGTCCTGGCCCCGGGCTTCGACGCCGAGATGGAGTTTGCAGCGCAGGACACTTATTAGGGTCCGGCCTAGGGAATGGGGTGGGAGGGAGGGGCATTGCTGAGACACAGCCTGACCAAGCCCGGGTACCCCACGGGGGCTCCCGGGGCTCTGTGGCCTGTGAGAGGTGCCACGGGTGGGCTTTTGTTCCACAGGCAGCCACCTTGGGAAGGGCATGCAGTGAGGCCGACCCTGGACGAGGTGACAGCTGGAGGAAGGGGTCTCGACAGGGCCTCTGTTTCCTGGCCCACCTGGGAGGCCTCACCAGGCCCTGGCAGCTTGGAAAGCCCCATGGACTTGCACATCCTCCCTGGGATGGTCGGCACTGCTGCCGGCCTCACGGCCTGCGGGGACTGGGTTTCTGTGAATTCTCTGTGCTTAGCTCCTTCCTCCTCTGGGCAGTGGGTCTGGGGGCTGACAGTGTCCCATCTGACCTTGGGCACCAGGCAGAGTCACCTGGACCCCGAGGGGCTGTTTGAGGCCTGCATGCTGGCTCCCCCCGCCCTGCCCTGGAAGGTGTGCAGTAAACTCCTGGTACTCACTAGGATTCGCAAGCTGCTCTGAATTTTAGGGTGAACATGGCCTATGTTAAACACTAATAACTAGGGCTTCCCTGGTTGCGCAGTGGTTAGAAACCTGCCTGCCAATGCAGGGGACACGGGTTCGAGCCCTGGTCCGGGAAGATCCCGCATGCCGCGGAGCAACAAAGCCCGTGAGCCACAACTACTGAGCCTGTGCTCTAGAGCCTGTGAGCCACAACTACTGAGCCCATGTGCCACAACTACTGAGCCTGCACGCCTAGAGCCCGCGCTTCCAGGAGAAGAGACGGGAAGGGTTTGGGAGAGTTAGCTGCGGGAAAATGGGCCAAGGAAGGGTTTAGAAATGAAACCTTCGGGGTGGAGGGCGCCTCTGGTTACGGCAGAGATGCGCGAGGCTGGTGGCCTCGCAGAAGAGGGGGCAGGCCCGACCCGCCTCCTCAGGGGCCGGTAGCTACACGGAGAGTTCTCTGCACCCTCCATACCCCAACCACAGGGACCGCCAGCTGCCACCCGTCCTCACTAACAACAGGGGCACCGGTGGCCACACAGAGCCTCCCCACAAGTACACCTCTGACCCACTCTCAGAGGGCATCTCACGGCGAGGAAACCAAGGGGCTCAGGTTGAGCTCAGGTCTCTGCCAGCGGTCCTTCCTCTGTGATCCTCTGCCGGCTCCTCAGCCCGGGGCCACCACGCTGGGGCTCTGCTCAGGCCCTCGTCCCGTTCCTGCCCACGACCCTGCCAACCCACCCCCTTGAAATCACGACATTCTTCACACCTCTCTCCCGCCCCACTCCCCAGTCCCCGGTCCCATCTGCTATGGTCTGAGATGATGTGTCCCCCCGCTCAGCATTCTCGTTCGGAGACCTAACCCCCAGGGCGATGGCATTAGGTGGTGGGGCCTTGGCATTGGGAGGGGGGGTGACTAGGTCATGAGGGTTGAGCCCACGTGAATGGAACCTGTGTTTCCATAGAAGGGACCCCAGCGGATCCCTCACCCGTCCCACCATGTGAGGACGCAGCAAGAAGATGGCCAAGGAAGCTCAGAAGAGGGTCCTCACCAGAACCCCACCATGTGGCAACCCGATCTCAGACCTCCAGCCTCCAGGACTGTGAGAAGTAAACTTCTGTTGTGTATGAGCCACCGGTCTGGGGCGTTTTGTTATAGCAACTCTCAGCCCGACCTTCCCCAATCCATCCCCCCTGCCACACGCCTGTGGAATCTCAGGTGGCTTCTGGCCGGACGCAGGGTTGTGTCAGATGTGGAAAGTGGAGGCTGAACGCTAGAGCGGCTGTATTCCTCTTTGGTGCAGGGGAATTTGTTCCACGTTCAGGCTTCAAGCGCGACAGAGACAGGAATGCGGATCCACAGCTCTGGAGCTACAAGGACCTAATTTGCCTTCTACTCCCTGGTTGTGTAACCGTAGCCAAGTAATTTACCATTTCCTTGTCTATAAATCCGGAGCGCTAGTAGAGTGGTCATGAGGCTTAAACATTTTATGTAAGATGATCCTGTTGTCTATAGCACAGCTAAATGCTCAGTGTCATCGGAACAGCCATTATGACTGTTACATCATTGTGGGCACAGAGGGCTTGAGCTGCTGGAGAAAGTTAGATCAAGATTGTCCCTACTGGGTGCTCTTGCCTGCATTGTCTCGCCACACTTGGTTTTGCCTATTTATGAGCAAAATCTGTTACGAGGATTCCACTGTCTGGTTTGAGGAGGCTCCACACAGAGACCCTGGGCAGAGAATGGGGAGAGCTCATAGACGCGTACATGTGAAGATTCACAGAGTACCTTCTAATAATTTAAGGGCTGCAAGTCACCTGAGCCATCAGCATCTCAGTTTTACCGATGGATGTTGAAGCCCATTCCCTTTGAGCCAGACACCATTTACGTCACCAGCCTGAGCCTCAGTTTCCTCATCTGTGAAATGGGATAGGTTGGATTCCCCAGAAGCAGGTTCCAGGGTGAGGAGCTGTGTGCAGGTGACGTGGTCAGGAAGTGACCCCACCGACAACCGGCCAGAGGGAGGGGGAAGCAGAGAAGGGAGAGACGAGGCCGGGCAGAGTGAGCTCCGGGACCTTCAGCCGGACCCCAGGGGGCAGATGCCCTGGAGCGTCCCAAGCAGAGCAAAGGAGGCTGGACTGTTCTGGGAGGGTCCCTGCCGGTGGGGGAGGAAAGTCAACTCCCACGTGTCCCAGCCCTTGGTGCCCGCAGGCCAGTGGCTCCAAAGAAGTGTCCCGGTGCTGGGTGTTAGAAAGGAAAGAGCGTGGGGGGCACGGGGTCCCACAAAACAGCCAGAAGACACCTGACGGAATGGGGGGCACTGACATCGCCCACCACGTGGGCACGTGCGTGCTCACCAGCCAGGACCGTGGGAAGGCCAGGCCCTGGCACAGAGACGGCACCGGGCTGCCTCTGTGAGCTTCCTTCCCTGCCAGGACCCCACTTTGTTTCGATCGATTGCACCTGGTGAGCAGAACTGGGGTGGCAGGCCCCGGCTCACCGGCCTCTGCATGGCCTGACTGCACACCGGCTGCCTGTTCACTGCCGACGCCTATAGCACGAGACACAGTCAGCCCTCAGGCAGGCTTCCAGTCACTGCATGGTGGGAGGCTGCGATCCCTTCCCTAGGGTAGTATGGCCACCCATCAGCCTGGACTCAGGGGCTGGGAGGCTCAGGTGGGGGCAGACCCAGCCGTGCCTGCATCCCGCCCACTGGAGAAGCCCCGCATCCCTCCTGACCCTCGGCCTGGGTGAGGTCTAGTTCAGGGATGGACCGGCTGCCACTGCACCTGCCTCGGGAGGTGGGTTCCTAAACCTCAAGTGGGCGTGTGGCCAGGACACAGCGGGGAGGTCATGGCTATCTGCCTCCCGGACAGCCATGCCTGGCGCCCCGGGTGTGCAGTGTGTGGCTGCCAGGTCTCCGGACTGAGAGCCCCGGCTCCTGGGCTCTGTCCCAGTTTCACTGTCGAGGAAGAATGTTAAGGAAGGTCCACTCGTGGCAGACATCGTAGGCTGGGTGACCCAACACGCGTTTCCAACCCCTTCCTCCCTTGCTCGCTTTTCATTATAAGAGCCTAGAAGCCCCTAATGTTCACCTTGCCAGCTTCCCTTGCAGCTAAGCGTGCCCGTGTGACACGGCTCGGTCCTTGAGATGTGAGCAGAAACCGCCGGGTGTCCGGGAGAGCTTGGGGTTTCCTGTCGGGAGGGGTGGATGTGACAGGAGGCTTCATCCAGGCCCTCCTTTCCCTGCCTCGGCCTCAGACCCTGCATCCGCTTGAGATCACGGGTGGAAAGTGACGGAAAGGCCAAGGGAACCACGGGACGTGGCCCTGACATCGCCAAGGGCTAAAGCAGACCTCTTGGCAGCAAAGGGCTGATTTCAGACCCCAGAAGTTAGGGTTCCCGGTGCTTTTGCAGATGAAAGCTTTCCTCTCTGATCAAACTGTTCAATAGACTGGAGATGCCGTTATTGATCGTTTAAGGTCCGGCTGTGCTCTCCTGGGGTGTTGGGGGCTTGTCCTGTGAGAATGATTAAGGTCCCTCCGGGAAATGATGGAGTACTTCCAAGAGTGTAGTGGGTGTGAGACCCCAGCACAATCGCTCCTTTTATTCTGAGCTGTTACTTCAATAGAGGATGAACACGTTTATACACGGAGTTTTCCAAGGGGGAAGCATCTTTGTTGAAAATACCTTCTTCTCTCACTTACCCACTCCCCACGTCCGTGCTAGGTCAGACACGCCCCCACACGTGCCCCCAAAGCCCATGTGAATCGCATGGCACATATCACAGTCTCCCTGCCCATCGTCCACGCCGGCCCGAGAACACCCCCATATCACACTGCCTTTCATCTGGGAAAACCTGGGGCTCAGACGGTGCTGGACCAGCTGAGTAGTTGCTGTGTGCGGACGGATGACTCCACGCTTGCGGGTCCCTTACAAACAGCAAACGGATGATGATGGCGCTCACCTGACGCTGGAGATGCTCACGTTTCAGTGCTGCTACGGCTGACCCACCCGCGTCCCCAAAAGCCATGTTGAAGCCCGAGTCCCGAGGACCTGTGAATGGGACCCGCTGGGAAACAGAGTCCTTGCAGATGGAATTAGTAAAGATGAGGTCACACTGCAGCAGGGTGAGCCTAATCCAACCTACAAGGTGTCCAGAGGAAAAACGCCATGAAGACACAGACACACAGGGAGAAGGCTATGTGACCACAGAGGCAGAAATTGCAGGCGTGTGTCCACAAGCCAAGGAGCCCTGAGGACTCTCTGCACCCACAGGAAGCCGGAAGAGGTGAGGAAGGGTCCTCCTACGCAGGTGTCAGAGGAAGCGCCTTGACGTCAGACCCCTGGCCTCCAGAAATGAGAGACAACACATTTCTCTTGTTCTAAGCTACCAGCTCTGTGGTCCTTCCTTATGGCAGCTACAGGACGCTAGCAGCAATTAAGAACAGCTGGGGATGGGCTTCCCTGGTGGCGCAGTGGTTGAGAGTCCGCCTGCCGATGCAGGGGACACGGGTTCGTGCCCCGGTCCGGGGAGATCCCACGTGCCGCGGAGCGGCTGGGCCCGTGAGCCGTGGCCGCTGAGCCTGCGCGTCCGGAGCCTGTGCTCCGCAACGGGAGAGGCCACGACAGTTGAGAGGCCCGCGTACCGTAAAAAAAAAAAAAAAAAAAAAAAGAACAGCTGGAGAGCACATTGGCAATATGGAACCCCAAGGCCCAGCCTAGAAATTCGGCTTTAATAGATTCAGGGTGAGGCCCGGGACCCTGCATTTTCATGATTCTGCAGCAGAGAGTTCTGCTGCTTGGAAGAGAAGCACCCCGGCCGTATGCTCGTTAAGACAATCCTCTGTCTTCCACTGAAGGCTCCTGGCGGGGAGGCGGTGCCCCCGGCGGGAGCTGTGGCCTCACCCTCGTTTTGCTCTACCCGGTCCCCCAGCCCTGACAGCGGCCCGTGGTCCCAGTGCCTTTGACTGCCCTGAGCCCACCCTGAACGCCAGGCCTTCCACACCTCCTTCTGTCTACGACCCTACAATGCTCACTTGAGCCAGATCACAGCCAACCAGTAGGTACCTCTGTGCCTAAGACAGAAAATTAATTGAATTTAAGGCTTCGGGTGATGTAAAACAAATTAGGTCTCTGTTTCGTCAATTTAAGCCCCCAAACCTTGGCACTGTGTTTACTTAGGATGTGAGTAAAATAAGATATACCTTAAAAAACGAAAACCAAGCGTGCATAAAGATTACATGAATGGATTCAACTTTAGGAACTAGGTCAAAAATGAGGTTTTTGCCCTGTGCGTGAGAGAACTCAGCGGCAGTTGAATTATTCATGCGACGTGAGCCCTGCTGTTTTAAACTAGACAATTGAACACTGGTTTGAAAGGTCATTAACACCCAGGAAAAATGCAGATGGCTTCTCCATCTTTTTAATTGTCATGGCATGAGAAGCGCCACCACATGGAAATGAGATGGAAGCAGGTCTCCTCCCTGGTGGGGAAGACGGTCCCCTCCTCCAGACTCGTCTTGCAGGTAGACTGGCTCCCGTGGGCACCCGCTCTCCACAGAGACCCGCTTGATGGGTGAAGAAGAAAATTGAGGTGCTATTTAAAACCATGTTCTCCTACGTGAAACATCAAGAGCCTCTCCGAGAAAACTCGGAGAGGGTGGAATTGGGGGCAATGCTCAATTAGCCTAGAAATTATCCCGTCGGCCCAGCCACCTATGGAAGGGAGCTGTTCCAGGTGGAATCACAGTGTGAGAAGGGACCCTCCCCAGACCTTTATCTTGGAAGCACGCAGAGGGGTGGGGATTCGCCCAGAGCTGCTCAGCCGTTTGAGGGCGGTGGGAGCCGGTGCCCTCCTTGTGCCCCGCCCCGGGCCAGTCACCTCGCCTCCTGTCCCCAGGGACAGGATTCCAAGAGCACAGACGCAGAACATGTAAGATCAGTGAGTGCAGCTGGAAAAAAATGACTTCTACTTTGCACTCCAAACTTCAGGAAGCTCTGAATACACACCACAGTCAGTTCTGGTTTCCTAAATCCCTTCAGGTCAGTGGAAGGGCATCGTGGGCACCCCGGCTGGCCAACATGGCAGGGGGCGGCCAGGGGCTTGGGCCCCATCGAGTACCCGCAGGCGCTGCAGCGGCCGGCAACGTGGGCCTAGACCTTCCTCTCCTGGAACCCTTGGTCTAGCTGGGGAGAGAAACACCCAAAGGGGGCGTGGGACCGGGGAGACAGGGTATCTGATGACGCCTGGTGGGGGGCGAATGCGGAGCGCAGGGGGAGCCCTGGGTCTGCTGTTTCCCGGGGCCTTGTCCACACCTCATTTTGTCTGGAAGAGAGACGACCAGATCTTAGTATGCGTGAAACGACCCAACGTGCTGGTTGAAAAGCAGCTCCTCAGAGTCACAGCCCGAACTGGAACGTGGCGCTCCTGACTCAGTAGGTCTCGATGAGACCAAGACAATGCTCAGTGCACAGCCACCCGCCCAAGTGATCTTGCATCGTGGGAGCCCCCCGTCCAGAGAGAATCCAGTCTGACATCCAGAGATACAGGGTGAGTTGCTGGCTCCACGGTACAAACCCGTCACTGCACGCGTGGTAAGATGTGCGGCTCTCAGAGCATCCGCGCTGCCTCCCTGCAGACTTGCGGTGCTAGACAGAACGGCCCCCAGAGACGTCCACGCCCCAGTCCCCGGGAAGCTGGGAACGTGTCACTGCCACAGACTGAGCATTTGTCCCCCCGCCCCCAGATCCATGTGTTGGAATCTAACCCCCAAGGTGATGTGGTCATGAGGTGGAGCTCTCATGACGGGGTCAGTGCCCTAATAAGAGACCCCAAAGAGCTCCCCGCTCCTTCCCCATGTATGGACACAGGGAGAAACTGCCGTCTATAAGCCAGGAAACGGGTTCCCACCAGACCCCAAATCTGCTGACCCCTCGATCTCAGAGTCCCAGCCTCCACAAATAAGTGAATGTTTAAGCTGCCCTGTGTGTGGTGTGTTTTATTACGGCAGCTGGAATGGACCAGGGTACTTACCTCACACGGCCACAGGGACTTTGCATGTGTGACCGAGACCTTGAGGTGGAGCGACCACCCTGGATGATCTGGGTGGGTCCCATGTGCTCACACGGGTCTTTGTAAGAGGGAAGTGAGAGGGTCAAAGCCAGAAACATGAGAGTGAGCCGGACGCAGAGGCTGGAGGGATGTGTTTTAAGGATTGAGGGCGGTGGGGGGGGGCATGCGCCAAGGAAGGTTGTGCCTCTAGAGGCTGGAAAAGCCCAGGACATGGATTCCCCCGACCCGCAGAGCCTCCATGAGGGCCCAGCCCAGGCAACGTCGTGATTTTAGCCCAGACTTCTCACCTCCAGAGCCGCAGGAGAATAATTTTGTGTTGTCTTAAGCCCCTAGGTTTGTAATAATTTCTTTTTCTTTTTTTTTTACAGCAGTTTTTATAGCAGCAAGAGGAAATGCATACACCTCCCAGGGAGTGAGTCCAAAATGGAAAGGGTCTACCGGCAAATATGCCAGGCCCATGGGCTCCTGACCTCACCCTGCTTTGATGTCTCCAAGAAGCTGCCCAGCTCCCAGGAGGGCAGGCCGAGCTCAGCAGCCCTGCACGGCTTCCTTCCACGTGAGAGGGAGGAACTCTGTAAGTCCTGGGGCACTGCTACGTGGACCTCTGTTCCTGGCCGGTGGGCCCTGGCCCTAACTGACACGATGGCACAGGACACAGCACCAAAGCTTCCAGCTGAATCTCACAGGCGGAAACAAAGGAGAGCTGGTGAGAACACACGCAGTGCTGCTGTGCAGAGAAGCTAGAGAGAGGAAGGCTGGGGGCCCTGAGCTCACCCCCGCCCCCGCTCCGGGGCGGTCAGTTCACAGGGCGGGAGGTGGGCAGGCAGATGCATCAGGCTGTCTGATCTTAGCCTGGAGTCACTTCTTAGATCAGGATGAGGGGTGCCCGCAGAACCGGAGGCACGGAGGGTGGGGGCGGGGGCACTGGAGAGGCGAAGGCTGGGGACACTCAGTATCAACCCCGACACCTCGTTTTGTCTCGGGCTGGCAGGACCAGCACCCCAGCAGGTAGACTGTGTCGTCCTGTCTGGGACCCTGCGGGCCTCAGCGGGGGCCTTTTTGTTTTCCTCATCACACTCCCACCAAGTAACCTGGGAGGAATCGCCGGCTTGTTCATGTTCACGTTCATTCTCGTCCCACCCCAGCGCCACACCTAAGCAGCCCCCGTGTCACGCCCGAGAGGGGCCCGCGGCTGACGACAGCAGGTGCATTTGAGGGAAGAGACCCCACTCCACCTTTCCAAAGCCTCGCCCCGCCCCAGGGGATTCAGACCCTGGTGGGCCTCTGGCATCAGGGACATTAGTTAAAATGAAGGTGTCCAGGTCTTTCGCCCAGGAAGTCAGGCCCCGCAGGCCTGGGCTGGGGCCCGGGAGCCTGCATTTCAATTCTCTTCCTGTAGACCTGACCACATCCTGGGTCACTTGAACGATCAGTTTTCTGGGTCACTTGGCGAGGCTCCAGGACCCAGTCTGGAAACACTAGCCCCGGGGCCACGTCGCGGTGGGGATGTTTTGTAGAGGTGATTACCACCTAGGATCAGGTGGCTTTAAGTGAAGGAGATGACCTTCCCTGACGCAGGTGGGCCTCCCCCAGGCAGCTGAGGGCCTTGAGAGCAAACGCGGAGGTTTCCCAGAGACGGAGGAAACCTCAAGACTGCGGCCTCCGCTCCCACCGGATCGTCCAGCCTACTGGCTGCCCTAAGGCTTCTGGGGTCCTAGCAACCCCACAATCTCGTGAGCCAGTTCTCCAAAACCAGTCTCCTAGTGGATTCTCCTGCTGGAGAGCCCCGACTGGTACGCAGAAGCCCAGCGTGCTGTTGGGAGTTTCAACAGATCACTCCACGGGAAGATTCTAGAACGGTGCCAAGGACAGAGCAATCGCCCCACGGATGTGACCCATCGCGGCTGCCGTGTGCTGGGGACAAGCCGTCGTGGTCTCTGGCCTTGGGGACCTCTCCCTGAGATGGTCCCTGGCTCCAGCAACCACACAGGTGTCTACGGGCCCAGCGCAGACACCGGCGGCGGGTGGTGGGGGGGTGTCTCTGAAAGGTGAGTGAACGTGAGTGTGGGCGAGAGCTGCATGGCGGGGGAGTGGGAGGTCCTGGCGGGCTGGGGCGCAGGGCCAGGAGGCCCCGGTGAGATGGGGAGGACAGGGACTGACCACCAGGGCAGATCCCAGCCCTGCTCCTGTCTCCCAGCCTTCTGCGGTCATCTTGATCTCCCTGTCCACCGCCCTTCTGGCCTCCTGGCCTCCCATCCACCCATCTCCACGGCCTCCCCCTGCGCTGTGGCTTGCCGTCTTCTGTCCCCGCCCCGGGTCCCGGCCACGGCAGCTGCAGCAGCTCTGATGTCCCAGGGGGCCCGTGCAGCCCGGGGGGGCGGCTGCGCTCAGCTGTCCATCCCGTACTGTCAGCCTCACCCCATTCCTTCACCCTGTCTGAGTGCGTTTGGGCTTCTGTAGCCAGAGACCGGGCGGGCCTAACAACGGACATTGATTCCCCACAGTGCGGAGGCTAGAAGCTCCAGATCACGGCACAGGCAGATTTGGTGTCTGGTGAGGACCCGCCTCCTGGTTCACAGAGGGCCGTCTTCCCACTGTGTCCTCCCATGGGGGAAGGGGCAAGGGGACCCTCCTGTAAGGGCCCTCATTCCATTCATGGGGGCGCCACCCTCCTGACCTGATCACCTCCCAAAGCCCCCCACTCCTAACACCTTCACATTGGGGGTTAGGATTCAACACATGAATTCCAGGGGGACACAGACACTGAGCCCACAGAACCGCCGCCGTCTCCCCTCTGCACAGACGCGTGCTGGCCTCACTCCTGTTCACACACACTCAAGCCCCACCGTCTGTTCCCCCCCCTTCCCTCCACCATCAGGCTTAGGGCGGGGGCAGCGCTGGTCCTGCCTCCTCCGGGCTCCCCGCCCCCGCATCCCAGTCCCACTGAGGACCCCTGGCCACATCCTCACTTGATACGTAGCCAGTGAGCGCCAGGAGCTGAATTTCTCATCGTGTTAACTTTAACAGGAATGCACGTAGCCACATGAAGCTAGTGGCTGTGGGGGGACAGTGTGGTCCTAAAACTGGGTTCACCTCGGTGTGACTTACCTCCCTACTCCAGGAAATGCTCCACGGCTTTCCTTTGCCTTTAGGGGAGATGTCAATACTAAGCAGTAACGTTCACGTGGCACGTGATGTGTGCCAGGCGCTGTCCTGCAGGCCTAGCCTCATCTGATTTCCCCAACAAGCCACTGTGGCCCTCCGTTCACAGATGAGGGCCTGAGGGACAGAGGGTTAGGAATGCGCCACGAAGGCGGATCCTCAGCAGGGCTCACAGGGCTGCAGGAACCAGACTCCGCCCACCTCCCTGCCCCGGGTCCAATTCTGTTCCCAAAAGGCTACGACGTTGAAGTCATAACCCCAGGGAGCTACGAGTGTGACCTTATCTGGAAATACGGTCTTCTTTGCAGATGCCACCAAGGTAAGATGAGGCCACGCTGGAGAAACGTGGGCCCTAATCCCACATGACTTCGTCCCTGCAGGAAGGGGGCAGACACAGCCGCGGGGGAGACGGCCCATGCCAACAGGCAGAGATGGGAGTGATGTGGCTGCAGGCCAGGGGACCCCAGGGCTGCAGGCGACCCCAGAGCCAGAAGAGGCAGCAAGGATCCCCCTACAGGTTCCGAGGGAGCATGATCTTCTGGCAAGTTCCCCAGAACCATGAGAGAATAAATTTCTGTTGCATTAAGCCCCCCGGGGGGTGGGGTTTGTTGAGCAGCCCCAGAAACTGATACACTCACTTCTGAAGCCACATCCCCTCCACCCACCTCGAGCAGAAAGCAACCCCCTGGCTCTCCCTTCCTCTGCTGTGGCCTGGGATTTCACCTTTTCCCTCCTCTAATGGGTGCAGACTCATTCCTCTGGGCCAGCCCTGTCCAGGAGACAGAGAAGGTGGCCACGTGTAATGTATAGTGGCCGTGGGAAGAAAACAAAAGAAAAAAACAGGTAAAGTTAATGTTAATATATTTAGTTAGCCTGATATAGCCAAAATATTATTTCAACAAGTGATCAACATAAAAATCAACGAGATATTTTACATTCAGGTCTTTTTGTACTAAGTCTTCCCAAATTCCACGCACACTTCATACCTATGGCATATCTAAAATGTATAGCAATTTACACTTACAACACATCTAAATTGTCATTGGAAATACCTGATGTGCATTTGACGTTCATACAGTTTGCAGTTGCAAGTGGGCTCACATACTCAAGTTGCTCTAAACACATGTGGCAGTTCCCAGGAGCTGAGTGGGAAATCAGTTTGAAAATTTGCATTGCAGCTAATTAAAGTTTAAAAGTCAATTCTTCAGTCATACTAGCCAAATTCTGAGCGCTCCGTGCTACACACGACTCTGGGAGAGTGCAGCTGTAGACCCACCTGGGAGTCACCGTCCCAGTGTCCCCATCCACTCCTCCCCCTATCCCCTCCCCCAACAAATCAACCTGGAAGGAGGCCTGGCGGTAGGAACAGCCCCGCCCTGGGCGCCATGTACAGGAATCTCCAGGCTTGGTTTACAGACTCCCCCTCCTGCCCAGCAGGTGGCCGGGAGGATGCATCAGTATAAGGCACTTCAGAAGCACACGTAAAGGAGCAAGGAGCTCTGTGAGAGGCAGAGAAGAAGTGCAGACACTGGACTGTGGGTCCTGAGCTAGGAGGGTGAGGGGCTCCTCAGGCAGGTGGGAGGTGGGAGTATTCCAGGTGAAAGGGATACTGTTTTCCAAAGTCTGGAAGCTGGTACCACTTCACACTGCCAACCAGACAAACAATAACAGGTGCTGCTGAGGATGTGGAAGGGTTGGACCCCTTGTGCACTGCTGGTGGGAACGTAAAATGGCGTAGCTGCTGTCCAAACAGTATGACGGTTCCTCGAAAGAATGTAAAACAGAATTACTATACAATCCAGCAATCCCACTTCTGGGTATATATCCAAAAGAGATGTAAACAGGAGCTCAAAGAGCTATTTACACACCCCGGTTCAGAGCACTGTTATTCACAACAGCCAAAAAGTGATGCATGGATAAAGAAAATGTGGTATACAGTGAAGTACTACCCAGCTTTAAAAAGGAAGGACATTGTGACACCTGCTACAACATGGATAAATCTTGAGGGCCTTACGCTCAGTGAAAGAAGCCAGTCACAGGACAAATACTGTGTGATTCCACTTTCATGAGGCACCTGGAATAGACAAATTCGTAGAGACAGGAAGTAGAATGCGTGGGGGGGGTGGGCAGGGACTGGGGAGGGGATGGGGAGTTGTTTAATGGGGACAGTTTCAGTTTGGGAAGAGGAGAAAGTTCTGGAGATGGTGATGATTGCATAGCAATGAATGTACTTAATGCCACTGAACTGTTCCTTGAAAAATGGTTAAGACAGTAAATTTTGTTATTTTTTTCACAATTAAAAAAATTCACCTCATGTTATTGACATATAAAATCAAATTTTAGATCAGACATTGTTTCACTTAATGTTTTCCCTAGCAGCATTACTAAAGAAAATTTATATTTCTTATTGTTTTGAAAAGAATAACCATTTTCTAAGCATTGTTAGCCATCCAGAACTCGAATTTTCCAAAAGGCAACATTTCCTTTTCAATCTTAGGATTTACAATTTTCAAGCAGCCGACGTCCTAGTGGAACTTGGATTCTCACACGTGAGACCGAAAGAAGAAAAGTCTGGAAGCTGGAAAGCACCTGGTGAGTTCAGGAATCCATAGCCCTGGGCGGCTGCAGTTCTGCACGTGCAGGACGCACACGGCCAGAGAGGGTGGGAAGGAGACCCAGGGCCAGGCAGAGAGGGGCCTTGAGTGCCCCCCAGACCTGGATGTCCGTGATCTGAGCCCTGCGTGGGGGACTGCACCGTGGAGCGTGGAGGAGGGATCACAGGGCAGAGGTACAGCAGGCCCTGGACCTCCACTGCCCGTGTCCGAGTTCCACACCTCCACCCCCAGTGGGCCTCGGGCTGGGTCAGCTGCTAACCTTCCGTCCTTGGCTGCCCCTCCACGAGTGGAGATAACGATAAAAGGTCTCCAACTCCAAAACCCGAATGCTTTCACGCTGAAAGTCACTTTTGAAACTCATTTGGTGGCAAAATGTGATCAGAATGGATGTGAGCCTTCTTAGGGCTGCTGTCCCTCTTCCTACGCTCTCACTGTCGAAATAGTAACGTGTTTGATTACAGCGTGCTATCAGCAACCACTGGGCCAGGTCATACACACTACATACACTCTGTCACCTTCTAAAGTCAAAGAAGTTCGGAAACGCAGCTGGTGCAAGAGCTCTGGGTAAGGACTGTGTATCCACCTCTGAAGACTCCAGGGAAATGCATTCATTCATGAAATGCTCCCGCAGCTCTCAAAATGTGGTCTGCAGATCCCCCAAGCCCTTTCAGAGGGTCCACACACAACCATTTTTACAGTTATGCTGTTATTACTTACCTTTTTCACTGCCCAGACCTTGGCACAAGGTGCAAAAACGCCGGCAAGTAGAAAGCTGAGGCCTCAGGAGCATGGAGACCACGGCTCCAACCGTACCAGCAGGCGTCGTACTCACAGCCATGCACTCAGAGTTTTGCTTAAAAAAATGCCAGTTTCTGGCTGAGTAATATTCCACTGTATATATGTACCCCATCTTCTTTATCCATTTGTCTGTCGACGGGCATTTAGGTTGCTTCCATGACCTGGCTATTGTAAATAGTGCTGCAGTGAACGTTAAAAGGAACGAAATTGGGTCATCTGTAGAGACGTGGATGGACCTAGACGCTGTCATACAGAGTAAAGTAAGTCAGAAGGAGAAAAACAAATATTGTATATTAACATGTATACGTGGAATCTAGAAAAATGGTACAGATGAACCGGTTTGCAAGCCAGAAACAGAGACACAGATGTAGAGAACAGACGTATGGATACCAAGGGGGGAGAGGGGGAGGGGTGGTAGTGGGTGGTGGTGGGATGAATTGGGAGATTGGGATTGACATGTATACACTAATATGTATAAAATAGATAACTAATAAGAACCTGCTGTATAAAAAAAAAAATTCAAAAAAATATGCCAGTTTCACTGAAGAATGTCCTTGAAAAAGCAGTTAAAAAAAAAAAAAAGTATTAGCTTGGGCTTCCCTGGCGGCGCAGCGGTTGAGAGTCTGCCTGCCGATGCAGGGGACAGGGGTTCGTGCCCCGGTCCAGGAGGATCCCACATGCCGAGGAGAGGCTGGGCCCGTGAGCCATGGCCGCTGAGCCTGTGCGTCCGGAGCCTGTGCTCCGCAGCGGGAGAGGCCACAACAGTGAGAGGCCCGCGTACCGCAAAAAAAAAAAGTATTAGCTTTATTAAAGCTCAGCCCTCGAGTACATGTCCATTCTGGAGGAAGGAACAGGGGGCTCGTGTTCACAGCGCTGCACTCAGAAGGGCAGGAGATGTCTAAGGGGATCCCCTGTGGGTGAGCCAACCAGCCCTCTGCCATGGAACTCTGCTGTACACAAAACACACCTGGCAGACACACCATAGTTGTTCAGACATTTTCTCAAAAATAAATGAAGTAAGCCTGTCATGTCACGGGAAATAGTAGTTGTCGCCAATGATAAAATCTGTGTTTTCAAGTGAAAAGTAAAATTTTGGAAAACGTGTATCCAATAGCATAAGTCAGACAACTTCCCAGTATTTAAAGACCTTTCCGATGAGCTCAGCAGTGATATTAACAGAAGTAATTTTGTGCTATTGTTTAAGGAAACCTGTCAACATCTGGGAGAACTGCATAACTCAGAGAAGGATTATTTTCCAAATAACCAATGAATGATGTTGCTAAATCTTTCATGGGTAAAAGACCCATTCAAAGTGTAAGATAGATCAATGGATTTTAACGTCATAGAGCATGAAGTATTCATTGGTATGGTCTCAGTTCCCATATTGCAACTAAATTCCGAAACTTCCACCTGTTGAATTTTGTGTAATATTCAGAAAGAACGCCACCATTGTGTGACAAGGCTAATAAAACATTCCTCCTTTCCCAACTACATGTCTGTGAGAGGCTGCATTTTCTCCATATACTTGAACCAAAATAATGGATTGCACAGCAGAAATGAGAATCCAGCTATCTCCTCTTAAGCCAGACATTATAAAGAAGTGTGCAAAAATGTAAAACACCACTCTTCTAATTTTGTATTGTTTTGGGAAATATAGTAAGTGTTCATTAAAATGTAAGATTTAAGTAAACATGAAGTGGGTTTTTCTTGTTATTGTAGATGAATCATCAATAGGCATATTCCCAATACACAAAGCTCCTCGGGGCCCTCAATGACCACGAGGGGTGTAAGGATGCTGAGACACCTTGAGAGTGCAGGTGGGACACGGCTGGGGCCCCTGCTCCTGCAGACAAGGCCCTGCCCTCCTCCAGTCCACTTTGTAGGACAGCCCGGCAGTACACACCTGGGTACTTATAACTTCAATAGCCATGAATGCTGTGGAGAATACAGCTGGGGCAGGAGCTGTTTTAGAGATGCGGTCTCTCTCTGGGATCATCTGTATCCAGGGGTCTGGGGGAAGAATGTTCCACAGAGGGGAGAGCAAAGACAGGGGGCGGGGACCCCCCTGAAGTGGGAAGGGCTTGGCAGCAGAGTTGGGGTGTTTAAGCTGGCCAAGGGAGGCAAGCCTTATAACCTCAGGCGAGGGGCGTGGCCCCAAAGTGTGTTTTAGGGTTGTGTCTAATTCTAAGCATTCTTGGAAACCACTGGTGTAGACCAAGTGTGGAGAGAGAACAGGCTGCCGGGAGCCAAATAGAGGTTGAAAGACCAGCCCTCCAGGTGTGGGCAGAATGGCCGCAGCTGAAGACCAGGGGTGGCCTGTGAGAGGGAGCAACCAGGACTGTCTCCCAACTGGGTGGATGGGGAAAACGGGGAAGGAGCAGGCTGGGGGCGAGGGGGCAGGACTCAACCCATCCCATTTGGACTGTCGAATTTGAAATGCCCACCAGAACTCCGGGTAGAGGCAGCCAGGAGGTAGTCAGGTGCATGAGTCTCATGCTCAGAGCTGGAGAGAAATCTCCATTGTCGTCAGGGCAGCGATGCTACATAGGTAAGGCGCCATCCCTTCCGGGCTGGTGGGAAGAGGGCTGGTCGTCGGGGGTGGAGGAGGGTTAAGTGGGGAAGGAAATAGCAGAGTCGTGTTTTCCTTTTACCCTTGGCTGCCATAGCTTTGGGAAGCTCCCTCTTGTGGCTGGGGGGGGGCAGTTCATCCCAGGGGGAATGTCCTCCGGGTAATATGGGGAGGGGGAAGCAGAGGGGGGCCTTCTGGAGGTCTTCCCAAGAGGATAGCGGAGAGGAGCCAGGCAGGAGCTGGCCCTTTCAGAGCCTTGCCTGACAGAGGCGCGCCCATTCCCTGCGTGGAAGCTGAGGAGTCCGTGGACAGGTTGCAGGAGAGGGCGGAGCCTCTGCCCCCGCGGTAGGGAGACTCTCCCCGGGACGCCCTTGTCACCGGGACGCAGAGTCCTGAAGACGAAGCGCTGCCCCTCTTTTCTCCGAGGCCCTCTTCCTGCTTAGCTGGGCATTCCCTAGATCCTGTCCTCCTCTGCTCTCTTCCATTTCGGACCTTTCCCTGTCTTCACTGGACCAACGCCCTCCCCCCAGAATCGTTTCTGTGAAAAGATGTCCGGACCCCCCGCTTCAGTGATTCTCTCCCTGGGCCACTGAGGATGAGCGCGGCCACCGAGCCTTAATCCCTCCTGACCTCTGACCTCTCTCCCCCTCCCTTGAAGCCAACTTCCCCGCCGCCACCGTGCCTCAGCCTCCCCTCCCCCTTCTCCACGGCTCTCCAGAAGGAAGAGCGCGCGCATTTGCAAAGTGGGTGGGAGAAGGCCTCGAGGCGGTGACTGCACCCGCAGAGCTCGCGTCCTTCAGGCGCGCGCAGCTGGAGCAGTGGGCGCTCGGCCAGCGGGGAATGGGAGCGGGCGCGGGCGGCTTTGCCCCCGCATTGCGCTCTGGAGGGGCCCTCCCGGCGCCTCCACCCACGAGCGGGGAAGCCGGGCTCCTCCGCGGGGCACCCACGCGCGTCAATCTCCCCCCAACGACGGGAACTCGAGGGAGGCAACGAAAGACTTTGGTTTTAAAAGGTGGGAGGGGGCAGCGGGGGTACCTTTTGAACCACGCGGCTGCTTAGGGAAGCGGGTGTGGCCGGACCCGCGAGGCCGCGGGGACCGGTGCGGGGGCGAGGCGGCGCCCCGGGGCCCCGGGGGACTCGGAGGACGCGCGCGGGGCGGGCCGGAGGCGACCGGAAGCTCGGGTCGCGGTGGTTAGGACGGCCTGGGGGCGTTTCGGGAGGGGTGGGATGAAGTTTCGGGATCGTGCCCCCCCCGGAGCGCCACCCTTTCACTGAGTCCGGACGAGCGGCTTTGAAGTCGCGGCCTGGACTCGCCCCTCCCGCGTCCCCTCCCCGCGCCGCGCGGAACCGCCGAGTCCGGGCCGTGCCGGCTTTGTAGCTAAGCGCTATTGCGGCGGCTCATTGGACCACGTCGGTGGGGCGATAGCAGCCCTCTGATCTGTGAGCTGCAAAGAGCTTCGCGGTCCATTCACAAATCCGCGCCGGGCCGGGGCCCGCAGCTCCCAGGGAGCTGGCCGCCGCGTGGGGGGCTCCGCTCCAGCCGCGCCCTTCGCCTCCCCGCGGGCGCTGCGCCTCACAAGGCTCGGAATTTGAGGGCCTGTTGGCAGAGGCTCTCACGTCGGTGGAAGGTTCCTAGCCAAGAAGTCCGTCTCATGGATCCGGGCTCCGACTCCCGGGACCTCGCTGTAGAGCCCACGGTCTCCCCTGGGCCGGGGTCCTCTCCTGGCCAGAAGGCAGGAGCGTGGCTCGGGCGCATCCCCAGCGGCCTGCTCCGCGCCGGCCGGCGCGAGTGTAGACCCTCCCAGGCTCCGGGGCAGGGCCGGCGCCGCAGCCTCAGCGTCCCTCCCTCCCCCCCTCTCGGGGCGCGGCGGGGCACCTGGCCGGTCTCTAGGAATCACCCCTAAAGCCGAGCCCGCCCGGGGATTCGCTGCTTACTCAGATGAGCCGGGCGGGGTGGGCGGGAGGGAGACCCTCTGAGGAAACCGGCTTCGGGGCCTCCAGGGGGTCTCCCACTCCAAACTCCAGCAAGGGATCCCCTCACCCAACTCGACGGCGCAGCGAGACGGGGAAGGGAGCCTGGAGAGGGGTAGCCGAGCCGCGCCCCCAGCAGAAGGCCAGTTCTGGAAGCAAGAGACCGGGTCACACCGGCACAACCTCCTCCCGCCCCGCGTGCGAGCACGAAGGGAAACATCCGGCTTGGGGCGCCGCATCCCCGCTTGCGACGGAGACCACTGCCCCCTGGGCGGAGAAGCTAGGTGCTCGCCGAGACACCACTAGGCGATACTGGGTGCTGCGAACATGGCGGAGCCCCTCCCCTTCCCCTCTCGGCGGAGCAGATAGGCCCGCAGTGGGTGCCGGGGATGCTCCTGCCCCGCCACCCCGAACCCCAGCAAGGTCCACCCTGCCCCCACCCCGCCGGCCAGCCTGGATGTGCGAGGCGCCTGGGTTCCCGGAGAGTGAGCTCTCCTCGTGCCCTGGCGCAGACGGGCGTGCCGCTTTCTTTTGGCTCGATTTCGTGCTTTCCAGGAGCTGTTTCACTGAGGAAAGGCGATTCCCGCGCGGGCGGAAAGGCTGCAAGCCTGCGTTCGGCCCAGTCTCGGACCCTGGCAGACGCTCGCCTCTGGGTTGCCTCTCGATCCGACATCCATTCTGGCCCCCGACTTCGGAGAATGTCCCCGGATCGGGGTTTCCTAGCGGTCGAGACTTGGTTTCACATTCTATTTTCAAGGCTGAGCTTTTTCTGGCTGCTTTGCACGAGGCAGCAGCTGAACTTGCATCTGCAAATAAGACAGAAAAGCGTCGCCCAAAATGTGTCATTTGTTTGGGGAATCCGCGCTTTACCGTCGGAGCGTTTTGGCACCAAACCTTCAGTCCCCGCCGGCAGCCTCAGACCCTCTCCCCCAGGCCCCCAACATCTGAAACCCAGAGGCTGCCCCGCTGCCGCCAAAGTTAGCCCTGGCCTTGCAAACGGAGGGCTAAACTGGGTAGTTAATTAGGACAGCTCTCATTTCTGGCTCCGGGTAGCTGGGCAGGTGTAAATCCCTAGGAATTTAAGGGCATTAGCTACATATGTGGGAAATCCTGGTGCATATCCCGTTTCTCTCTCCTAGCCTGTGTTTATCCTCCAGCTGGTATAGAGTTCCTGAACTTTGCCGTCGTCACACAGGCTGCTGTGTCTTAGGGGATTAAGTTATATGAGACACACAAAGCCCTGAAACTCCGTAACGTAAGATGCAACGTCAAGAGCTGCCTGCAGAGAAATGGAAGATTTTTTTAGAGATACTGAGGAGAAGGAAGAGGTTTTTGGGGAACAGAAAGAGCATTTCTCTACTGTGTCCTAACTTGAAAATATCGCTTTGGTGGGCTTTTCCTTAAGTGGGTGAGGTCTGCTGGGATGATGACACAGAAGTGGATATGAGTACTGGGAGAACTGCTGAGGGCCATTCCCTGGCCCTGGGCCCTGACCGGACCAGTTGGAGCTGCCCCGGGAGGGAAGTTGGGCCTCAGTGATCACCAGCCACCAAGAGCAGACACCCACGAGGCAGTGACCAGGATTCTGTGCCCCTAAAAGGCCACCAATCCCCCAACAGTGTTCTTCTGCCCTTAGCACAGGAATGTATCAGGGGACATACCCCCCATACTATACAAACTTTCCACCAAGGTGAAAGCCTGTGCCCCCAGGCCGCCGAATTCGGAGCCTGTGGAACTCAGTGGAATTGATCGGTAATTTAACCAAATACAGGAATTGTGTTAATTTCATTCACAATGTAGTTTCACTCTTTTCTATCAAACTATAAATTTTAATATATCTCTATTTGATAAGGAAAAAAATCCATTTCATGACTTATCTGAACATAGGTTTAAAATAAAATCTATCTCCCCCAACGTAGCCAGTATATAACTCTGCATGAGTTCCCCCAGTGAAGCTCTATTGTTGATATTTGGGGGTGATGGTTTAGATATTTTCTTCCTGGTAGAAAACCCAGACTAATGAGTTATTTGTCTCGGTAGCAGTTGGTAGGTCAGCTGGGCTGGATCCAGGTGGTTTAAGTTAAACCTGAACTTGTCTAAAATTCTGGAACTGTCTAGCCACTCAAATGATGTTTCCAAAAATAGTGTGAAGTCAGCATAGTGAGTTTATGCCATGCTCGCCGCGCTGTGATTTCCTGTGGCTTTCAGGGAAAGAAAGCGAAGAAAAGAAACCCCATGCTCTGTGAGGGAGGCAGGTGTTCCAGAAGTTCCTTCTGAAGATCTTGTTTTCCTTGCAAAGATCAAAAGGAAGACAGTGGATAGACACTAGAATTCCTTCCACTATTTGTAAGTAATTGTAAGACTGGAGAGGGTGGCGGATTGTCTTCACAACTCATTATCCTTTTATATATCTTTTCTTCTTGTTTTCATGTGCTCAGCCGGCTCAAGCTATAGGTGCCGCTCTTCAAATTCCAACTAATTCTACTTATTTGCCTCTGGATTATTTGGAATGTGTCACTTTCTTCTTGGTTGCCGCAATTCCGAGGGGACATTTTCTTTACCGTGGAGGCCTGAGGTCACGGAACAGTCTGTATGGCTCCCAGTCATGACCCTGCACAGGCTGCTCAGTGGGCTTGGTGAGGACAGTGTGGTCCACGTGGAATGGAAGCGGGCCCAACTTCCAGAGGCGTCCAAATTTTACTGGGATGGAGAACTGCAGTGAAACGGGGTGAGACCTCGAGCAGGAAAGGGGCCCCTAGGGCACAAGGTGATTCCCAAAGAATCTCAGCTGAGGTCATTTAAGGCAAGAGTCGCCTGGCTCTGGAGAAAGCCAGTGGATGGTGGGCCGCGGGGCCAGAGCAGAGGAGTGAGTTTGGGTGTGTGTTTCCTGGCACAAGTGGGGCGATCCTACGATTTCCCTTTACTTTAGAAGCATCCTTTTTCCTGAGAAACCAGGTTAGGGAAGGTTTCAGCTCTGGAGAACTGCCCACCCTCCGCCCATCTCCCCAGCCCTCCCAGGCTGGCGCTGAGGATAAGTGTCAAAAGTAGGTCCTCTCCCTGTGGCCTGGACAGGAGGGCACCCACTTCACACCCCCCAACTCCCACGGGGCTTTTGCCGAGCACAGGCCACCTCTTCTCCGGCTCTGGCGGCAGGGTCCAGACGGGCAATGCCGCTCACTGCCCTCCGCCTTCCTCAGCTAAGCCTCCGCCTGGCGCCAACCCACCCAGCAGGCTCTCCTGGGTGCCACGTGGGGACTTGCGGGAGCGTGGGCGCCCCTTGCCGCCCGGGGCAGGGAGGGGCGCGGGGTCCGGAGCGCAAGGGCGTCTGCACCCCACTCCCCACGACGCTTCAGGCCCTTTCCAGGTCCTCTGCTGCTGCGCTTTAACCCTCTCCTGGGGCTACTCGGACGAGGTCCCTGACCCCAGGCCCCCAAGTTCGCCCGGTGCGTGGCTGCGAGGTGAGCACACCCGCATTTCCCCCCCGCGCCTGCCGGCCGCGCCCGGCCACCACCTCCTCCGCCTGCCCCATCATTTCGGCCTTTGTCTGCAGGCCGGGGTCGCGGCGGCAGCCCCAGGAGCCAAGGGTGGCTCTCCGCCGGGCCAGGCCCTTTCTCCCCGCTCGGCCCCAAGGCCCCGGCCCCGGCCCGGCGCCGGGGAGCGGCCGCGCGGGGCTGGCTCTCGGCCACGGGCGCGGGGCTCCCCGGCCTGATGCTGCTTGGGTTGAGATTTCGCCCTCCGGAATTGTTGGGCTTCTCTACCAACCGAGTGACAAGGACCGCTGTGAGCCAACGCCGCTCATATTGCGCTCGTTTGTTTTCTTCGCGTCTCCCCGCCCTCCCAGAGAGGTGTGGGAAGTAAGGGGACAGCAGAGTGGCTGGGAAAGTTCCCCTCCTCCGGCTTCGTTTTTAAGAAAAAAACGGGAGGCTTGGATCTGCAGCCGGGTACCCAGCGTCCCCAGGAGCTCTCTGCCACCGGAGATTTTATTTTGTCAGTCTAGCATCGGGGCTCTGAAAACACCGTGTCCAGAAGCCGTCTCTCTCCTTGATACATTCCGAGATCCCCCTTTGTACAGAGCACCGGGGAAGCTTAGAGGATGGTTCTCCAGAAGTGGGGAGGCGGGGTTGCTGCCACTCTCCTGGGCCTGGCGAGAGCAGAAAGGATGGGGGGCCTCGGCCTCACTATGTTGAGGAGAAACAAATGTCCAGTGCTGGTCGCCTGTTTACACGGAGAAGCCCACCCTGCGGGACGGCCGCCGTCCAGGTGGTAGAGCAGAGCTGCGTGGCTCGCTGGGCGCAGGGCTGGCACCTCAGGTTCTGGAGCGAACACTTGGAAATGCGTCCCCTGCCTTCCCTGGCGCCCCAAGAAAGCACAGCCAGGCGGGGTCCCAGATCCCGCCTGGCCGGTCGGCCCTCAAGCGTGTTTTAGAGCTTTCTGAAAACAGCTTGTTGTGATTTCTGTGTTTGTAAGATTTAGGATTCCCTCAGCCCCCGGGGCAAATCAACTTACTGCAGCTTCCCCCCACATCCTCTCACCCTCGACGCTGTACCCTTGGGTGGTGCCCACTCTCAAGGGGCGCTCGCTTCCGGAATTATGTTCATGTTTGGGTTGGCTTTGAGTGGCCTGATGCTCTCTAATGATTTCTCTCCTCACTCCTTCCTCTTTCCCCTCCTTTCCCCTCCTCCTGCACGGTCCCACCATGGCCCGTAACTCAGGGATTGGCTTGCTTCCTCGACCAGCCTGATCTGCAGCCTGGAGACCAGTGTCTGCAGAATGCTATCCCCCCAAAAGTGAGGTTGGCCTGGAGATGACATGCTGCTTTGCAGAGCTCATGCGGCAGCCAGTAATTTGGGTCTGGATTGCAGGAGAAAACACAGCAGAAGTCCAGCACTTGGGCTCAGTTAATGCCAAGGCGATCAGAGGCGAAGATGCCCAAGACGTCAGAAATGATTTCTCAGGAGATAGCCTAACCGGTTTTCATGGGACAGGTGGAGAAATTAACCTGCGGTGGCTTTGCAGGAACCAACCCGTCCTGGGCCCTCCCTCTATCCACTTGGTGATCCAGAGACCCCAAATAATGGGACATTCTCTGATGATTAGGGTTCCCAGAGTCGCAGGAAAATTTCCCCCCAAACCCTAAACATGTGTAAATAAGGTGTTCCCACAAAACTCACCAGCTTCATTTTTCCAGGCACATACAGACTATGGGCTTCATTTTTTTGAGACCCAGGGAGGGCCACTGGCAGGTGTGTATCTAGCCAGATAATTTGGTGAAGACCCTTCCACTGGTGGGGGAGGGAAGAGAGATGTGAGTCACCCCAGTGGGAAGTGCTTCCCCATCCTGCTTGAGTCTCACCCAGGACCAATGAGCCTCCCCCTCTGCCTCCAGAGCCTACCCACACCCAGCCACCTACCTGCATTTAGCAGCAGGTGACCCAGCCCAGAACCTCCTCCTGCCCAGTGCATGCCCCTCGTCCGCAGGTGAAATTCCCCCCAGCAGCACCCTGTAACTGTTGCTTCTAGTTCAGCCAAGGCCTGACTCTGGAGCCCGCAGTGGGTGGACAGAGCTGGGGTGGAGAGAGGCTAGGACCTGGGTGGGAACCAGAGAAAAGGAGAGCCAGGTCAGGGTCAAGCGTTCAAGCCTCATCGTGGCCTGGTGGTCACACCGCCAGGAGGGCTGCTTGTCCAGACCTTACTCCACCCCTCCGGGCCTGACAGCCTCCTGCTGGCTGCCCCAGGCCCAGGGCCGGCCCCGTGGGGGGCCTCAGTTGCTGGGTACCCCGAAGCCACCTGGGCTCTCCCTCTTCTGCCTCTCCCCATCCTTCCTCTCATCTCCCTCCAGTGTACTTTTATTGTGCCGGCGCTCCATCACCCTCAGAGTTGCCCTTTTGGATGTTTCTCGAACTTTGAAAATTTCCATGAAAGTGCCTTTTAAACGATGGACAGGCATGCCTGGGGTAACAATGGGTGTTTGGTGGGGTGTCTGCAGCTGGGGGCAAGGACAGAAGAGTGAACAGAAGGAGCCAGAAGGAGGGGGGGGGAGAGAAGGGGAAACAGAAGTTCAAGTTGGACATTCTGACAGCAACTGGAAAAGAAATTTAGAAAGGGATAGAGGAAAGCGGGTGGGGGGGGGAACAAATTGGGGGCCACCCCACCATGTGATTTCTAATTTCCCTTTCAGATGGGCCCTGCTCTCCAGAAAAACTAGTTTAAAGGGTTTTAAGACAAGAAAATGAGGTGAATGTCTTTCTGGTGGTAGTCCCTCCGTGGGGTAGAGGCTTGGGCTGGGGCAGATGATGGGTGGGAAATTGGGGGGAGGCAGCTGCTCTAGAGTATTTTCTCTCCACGTGGTTTTGAAGTCTTGGCTGGCCGTCAGCTCCCCTTCCCTTTCCAGAAAAGAAGACTCATTTATAACCGTTATGCTCCTTTATTTTTCTTCCCCCACACGGAGTCCCAAATCGTATTCCCGAGCTCTTCTGGATCTGCATGCACGTTTCAGGAGGATCGTTGTCCCGGGGTGGAATCCTACCGTATGCACGCGGCTCCCTGCACAAGCGCGCACACGCGCACACACACGCACACTTACGATGAGTGTCTGTAGGAAGAGGGTCCTGCGCGTCAGCTCTGCGTTTAAGACAGGAATCTGCCGGGTTACCAAAGTCAAACGTAAGTGACAATTCCCCTCTCCGACCAGCAAGGAAGGCGGACTACAAAAGTCCCTTTGTATCTCGGCAGCTCACTTAATGTTATTTATGGATTTTTGTGCAAGGAATTGTGGGATTTTTTTCCCCACGGTAAACAGTATGGAAATGTTAAAAAATAGCAACCTTCCAGCGCTTGTCCACGTCTGCACGCAGGGGTGACCCGGCGGGGCTATCGCGCGGGTTTCTCAGATCCCTGAACCGAGAAGCGGCAGGGGAAACACGAGCGAGCTCAGGGTACGCGGTCGCGGTCTCGCCGGTTCGGGCTCCGGTCTCCGGAGCGCCAGGACGCTGCCGCTTTAAGGGGGGGAGGGGCGGCGACGGCGAGGGAGGGGCGGCGGGAGGCTCCTGTCACCGAGCGGCCGCCGGCGCGTCACGTGGGCGCGCGGCGCCGCGACCATTGGCCCGAGGCACGTGTCCAGGAGACCGGCCCGCGACGTCACTCGAGGGGGCTCTGTTAAAAATAAGAACAAAAATCCAGAGTCAAAAGTGTCTCGGGTTGCGCTGAGTGGCCTGGATATTTCCGAGCCGCGCGGAGGCCGAGGCGGCGAGGGCGCGCAGACGGCGAGGGAGCGCGGGCGGCCCAGCCCGGCCCGGCCCGGCCCTGCCCGCGCCTCCCGCCGCTCACCCATGCGACTCGGGCCGCGGGGCTCGGCGGGGCTCGGCGGGGGCGCGGCCGCACGCCGGTGGGGCGCCCCGGTCCGCAGCGGGGCGGCGGCCGCGCGGAGGGGGCCCCGAGGCCGGCGGAGCGCAGCGCAGGCCCGCGGGCCTCCATGTGCGTGCTGGCGGCGGAGGGCGCGCTGACCGCTCGCGCCCCGCACCCTCGAGGGCCGGCCGGGGCGCGCGGGCGGGGGCGGCCGGGCGGCGGCGGCGGCCCGAGTGGGCCCCGGCGGGCGTGAGCGCGGGGGAGCGCGCTGCCTGCATGCGCGGAGGTCTAGTCCCGGGCGGCCGCCGCGGCAGCGCCGGAACGGAGGCAGCCGGACGTGGAGAGGAGCGCGGAGCCCGGAGGCGCCCCGGGTCCACGCTGGACCATTGTGACTGTCTAGCGTCCGGGTGCGCTGCGAAGAAGAGGACCGGACTCTTTTGAATCTCCCGGCATCTGGGCGCGGGGCGACTCTTGGTATTTTCTAACTCAACTCGTGGATTGGAACGTGGCTCCGCTCTGAGCGCGGCCGGCGACTTGTAGGAGCCCGGCCCTGGCTGTGGCCGCCGCGCACGCCCTCGTAAGACTCGGCGGGGTAGGGGCACGGGCTGGCCGCGAGAGTCTCCGCGTGCAGAGCGGGCGGGCCGAGGGCTGATTGGAGGGACTCCCCGGAGAAGCAATTTGGGATTTGTTGCCAACAGCATGGAGGAGAATGACCCCAAGCCCAGCGAAGCGGCGGCAGCGGCGGCGGCGGCGGTGGAGGGGCAGCGGCAGCCGGAATCCAGCCCCAGCGGCGGCTCGGGCGGCGGCGGCAGCAGCCCGGGCGACGCGGACACTGGCCGCCGGCGGGCTCTGATGCTGCCCGCGGCCTTGCAGGCGCCGGGCAACCACCAGCATCCACACCGCATTACCAACTTCTTCATCGACAACATCCTGCGGCCCGAGTTCGGCCGGAGAAAGGACGCGGGGACGTGCTGTGCCGGCTCCGGAAGAGGCAGAGGCGGCGAAGGCGGCGCGGAGGGAAGCGGCGGCGCGGGCGGCGCCGAGCAGCTCCTGGGGTCGGGCCGGGAGCCCCGGCAGAACGCGCCGGGTGCGCCGGGTGCGGGCGGACCGCTGCCCGGCGGTGGCGGCGGCGACTCTTCGGGTGACGGCGAAGGCGGCTCCAAGGCGCTCTCGCTGCACAGCGGCGCCAAGAAAGGCGGAGACCCCGGGGGCCCCCTGGACGGGGCGCTCAAGGCACGCGGCTTGGGCGGCGGCGACCTGTCTGTGAGCTCAGACTCGGACAGTTCGCAGGCCAGCGCCAACCTGGGTGCGCAGCCCATGCTCTGGCCGGCTTGGGTCTACTGCACGCGCTACTCGGACCGACCTTCTTCAGGTGAGTCCTGGGGACCCATGTCCTGGCCCGCCGTGGGGGCGCCCGTGGGGTTGCGGGGCAGCGCTGGCGCGGGAACTTACCCGGAGGAAGAAGACACCAGGATCCCTGTCCCCCAACACAAAGACGTACACACAGCGACATTGTTTGCGGCTGACGCTGATCCCGGCAGCGGCCAGGAGGAGAGGGGACAGGACTGATTCACAAGGGGGTACAGACTTCGTAGAACGGCAAAAGCACAGGACCTCCTTTCTCTCTTGCCTTTTGGGCCTCTCCTTGCAGCCCCTAGCCCATCCCTCCCTTGGCTGGAGTTTATTTGGTGGGAACGGGGTGGCTGGCAGACAGGCTCGGAAGCTCACACTCTCTACCCCTTCTCCGCGTTCTTCCAACTCAGTCCAGACCCGGGACCCACGCCCAGCCCACCGCAGACCTAGACTCATTCTACGACCCAGTTATCCCCGATGTGGCCGGGGGAGAAAGCAAGGCTGTCTGCTCTTCCTCAGCTGGGGCTGATGAGGGGACCTGGGGGGATCCGCGGAGGGAAGGGATGGAAACAGAGGCGCCCTTTGCCCCGTGCCTGGTTTGATTGCCGAGCCGGCGCGCACACAGCTTGGAGGAGGGAGGCCTGCAATCCCCAAATGGAAAGGACCTTTCCCAGAGCTTTCCTGGGGCAGCTCTGCGTAGGAAAGGAGCAGATTTCAGAGGGAATGTGGCGGGAGCCCGTGGGGGTGTGCAGAGCTTCTGTGCGTATTTTTCATAGATCCGGGATTTTTAAAAGCTAAGTCCATGCCCCTGTAGAAATCATCAGCCGCATTAAATGCGGGTCTGCGGCTGCGAACCGCCATTAGGCGCAGACTCCATTTGTCCCCGAGACGGCAGCGCAGACCGGACCCCCCTGCCCCCCCCCAAGCTCTCAACTGTTTTGCGGGGGTCGTTTACCCAGTTCACAGCACAACTAAGTCACCCCTTGGCCATCTTCCCGCAGAGATGGTGTGTATATCTCTGATGAAATCCAGATTTCTCCAGCTAGATCTGAAATTTGCTCCATTGTTCTCGCCTCTCTCCTTTGTTAATATTTAATTAACATATAGGCTCACAATGCGGCCGGCGAGGAGCCTCGGCCCGGCTTTGTGCGGCGCCGAAGTCGCGGCCGCGCCAGGCCCCAGTGGCCCGCGGGAGCCTGGCAGCCCGGCCTGGCTCGGCGGCTGGTCTTCCTGGACTTAAAAAAAAAAACAAAAACCCGTAAGATAAGATTTGTTTCTTGGCGTTTAAGAAAGCAGCAACGCAGAGTTTTCTTGCTGAGGTTTGGTCCTGTTTCCGAGACTCCTTAAGTGTTTGCAGTTTGAAAGAAAATCAGGAAAGAAAAGGAACTAAAAATTCTGGTTCTAGGAAGATTTTCTTTGCGTAAAATGGTGTGTATCTTTTGTGGGTTGATTCGTTGTGTGCGAGCGCCCCAGGACCAGAGGAGTTTGGGGGGGGTGGGGAGGGCGGGAGTGGAGACGGAGAACCGGCTCCGCCACGCGAGGCTTCGGTGGGGGGCCGAGCAGGCGCGGGGCCGCCCGGGGCCTGTCGAGGCCTCGCCGAGACACCACCTTCCTCCTTGGCGCGCCGGGGACGCTGGCCGCCGCCCCGGATCCGCACCCCCCGGGTAAGAGCCAGGCGTCTGGGCGAGGAGCCGGTGCCCTCGGCGTGGGTGCGACGGGACCGTGAGTGTGCGCGCGCGTGGGGCAGTGCGCGTGGGTGGGTGTGAGCGGGGGCGTGCTCTGGAAGCTAAAAGACCCGGGATGTGAGCCGCATCAGCCCTTGGCGCCCCCTCGCCAGCGCGCACGGCCCCTTCTTTCCGATCGTGCCTCCCGGAGAGGGAGGACAGGGCTCGGTGGGCGGGGGAGGGAGGGCTCGGTGCCCCCCTGGGCCTGCGGACCGTCCCAGACCCCTCGCTCCGCGCGAGCTGAGGACCGAACCCACCTTCCTGGTCCGGGTCCGGGTCCGGGTGCCTCCGGGGGGGCTCGCAGCTGGATCCCTCCGCCAGCGCTGCGCTGCGTGGCTCGGCAGCCCCTTGACCCTGCAGAGAGGGGCGGGGGGCGAGGGGCGAGGGGCGGGGACCTGGGTGCTCCTGCTGCCCGAGGTCTAGCCTTCTCCAGCCTCCCACCGAGGGCGCCTCGGAAGCTGGGACCAGGAAGCCCCCCAGAGTCAATTCACACACTTCACAGATTAAGAACCCCAGGCGTGCAGCCGTGACTCCCTCCTGCAAAGGCCTCTTCCCTCACATTCAAGCTCGCGGGGCCCACCTTCTGAAACCAACGGAAAGAACGCACTTGGCCCCCTTCCCGCTGCTCTCCTTTCTCAGGCCTTTTCCCATGGCCAGGTCCTGAGAGCCTCACCACCTCTGTCCCAAGCCAACCTCAAGTGCTGTGGGACGTCCCAGCGGAGAAGGTGTGAGGGGTCAGAAGTGTGAATCTCTGTCCAAGGTCACCCGGGCCCCCAGCGGCCTCCTCTGCTCCCGACCGTGCGCCGTGCCCCCTCTCCTGGACAGGGGACTGGGGAGACCTGGTGCGGTGAAGGGGGTAGGAAGCTCAGTGCTCCAGCCCCACTCAGGCAAGGACAAGTGGGCGCCTTCCCGTGGGGAGGCAGACCTCTGGGCCTCTCCTGTTCCCGGGGCCCACCTGCCCCTGCACCCCCGGCCCTTAGGACCTGGGGGTGTTCCCTGTGGGAGTCCCTTTACACCCCCCAGGGCTCTTCCTGTTACTCCGGCGGCCCCGCCCCGATCTTTCCCCCTCACCTCTCTTCCAGCACCTTCCCCGGTCCTGTCCTTTATTCCTGGGCAGAAGCTCAGAAAGGGCTAGCAAAAGCCTGGCCACAGAGTTGTGGGTTTTCGCTCTCCTGCGGGCGTTCTCTTTTCATCCGGAGCCCTTTCCGCTAAGCCCGCCCTTCACCCGCACTCACAGCCCCTCCTGCAGACTCCCTGGGCCACCTCCTCGCTCCCCAGGGGAGGGTCCTGGAGGTGGGTGGGAGCTCCGCCCCGTCCCATCTCAAGTCCAGGCCAGCTTTCCTCCAGGTCGGCCAGCTGGACCTGGGCAGCCGCCTCCCTCCCGGCCTCTGCGTCCTTCCGTGCCCGTGGGTGACCCGCCCCTGAGCAAGGAGGCGGGCCTGGAGTCCTCCTCACCCGACTTCTCTGTGTCCGCCATGCCTGTCTAGGTCCCAGGTCTCGCAAACCAAAGAAGAAGAACTCCAACAAAGAGGACAAGCGGCCCCGCACGGCCTTCACGGCGGAGCAGCTGCAGAGGCTCAAGGCCGAGTTCCAGGCCAACAGGTACCTGACGGAGCAGCGGCGCCAGAGCCTGGCGCAGGAGCTCAGCCTCAACGAGTCACAGATCAAGATTTGGTTCCAGAACAAGCGCGCCAAGATCAAGAAGGCCACGGGCAGCAAGAACACGCTGGCCGTGCACCTCATGGCGCAGGGCCTGTACAACCACTCCACCACCGCCAAGGAGGGCAAGTCGGACAGTGAGTAGGGGGCGGGCTCCAAGCCCAGTCTCAGTCCGAGCTAAACAATGCAATAATTTCAAATCATAAATAAAGGGCCAGTGTATAAAGATTATACCAGCATTAATAGTGAAAATACCGTGTATTAGCTATGGTTCTGCAAGAGTCTGTGTATATATAATTTACAGGAGGCGTAAAATCCAAAATATCTGACTATAAAATATTTTTTGAGTGTTCTTATGTTTATGAGATTATGCTAATTTTACGTGTTTTTTTTTTTTTTTTTTTTTGCGAAGGGGGCTGCGTAGGGTTTCATCTTTTTTAATCCCCTAAGTTCCATTATGGGACATCGGACACTTTTTTTCTTTTTTTTTAATTTCAAACGAAGAAACAAATTAAAACAACTTGCTGAAGTCCAAAGATTTTTATTGCTGCATTTCACACGACTGTGAACCGAATAAAGAGCTCCTACTTGGTCTGTGAGTTCTGCCACTTTGTTCGTGTGCGCTTGGTGAGGGCAGCAGGAGGGGCCGCATCCCCGGCCTCGCCCTCGCCATCCGGCAGTCGGCGGCGAAAGGGCCCTGGCGGGGCGGCGGCTGGTGGCTCGGCCCCGCCCCCCCGCCCCCGCCCTCCCCCGCATCGCGCCTGGACTTGCCGGGCTGCCTGGGCCGAGGGGCCCACGGCCGGCTCCCCCGTCCCCGCCTCCTGCCTTCCCTCCCGGTCCTCCGGTCCCCCTCCTCGCCGAGGCCTGGCCCGCGCCTCCCTGCGTGCTTCCGTCTGCGTCTGTGTCTCTGTTCTCAGTCCAGCCGCTGCCCGTCTCCCGCCTCCCGGCACCAGCTCCGGGGCTCAGGGCCGAGGGGCCGGGTATGTGGCCGGAGGCCCGCGGGCGGTGAGGCCACCCCACCCCACTCCGGGCCTGGGCCCAGAGACTCCCCTGCGGGCCCCAGAAACGCGGCCGAGGTCCGCTGCCTCCGTCTCTGGCCGGCAGAGGCCTGGGGAGGGAACTGGCATTTCCTCCCTTCCTTTTTTCTTCTCTTTCTTTTCTTTTCTTTTTTCTTCTTTTTGTAAAGTGGCCGCTTCTGCTATAGAGAGCATTCTTTCAAGGTAAATATGTATGTGTGTGTGTGTGTGTGTATGTGTGTGTGTGTGTGTGTGTGTCCAGATATATATATGCTCATATACACACACACAAGCAGACGTGTAAGAGTCCACAATTCTGGAACATGTGGCTACCTTGACTTGTAAAGGAACTCAGAATTCTCCAGGATCTAGAGGAAGGAAGAAAATGTGTAAATAATCATTTCTTATCACTTTTTGTCTTGTTTTTTTAAAATATACATTTTATTTTTTTGAAGGTGTGGTACAGTGTAAATTAAATATATTCAATATATCCCCATCAAGTACATATATATAAACAAACACATTATCTATATCTATATGTATAACTCCACACTGTCTTCTGTTTAGTGTATGGAAAAAGAATTGTGTCCAAATGTCCATCTGCACTGGGACAGCCCAGGGGGTGTACCATGGCTGAGCCAGGAGTCATGGCTCTGCCCCTGAGGACTGAGAGTGAACTTCTCTCTTTGCCTTAAACCTCTTTATTTCACTGCGATAATAGTTTCACTTTGTACATACTAATGTAAACCTTTTTAAAACAAAAACTATAAAAGCAAAAGTTGTAATTTAAAATTCTGTGAATAACCACCTGCTGCTTAGGAAACTCAATGAAACGATTTATGCCTTGTTAGCAGGAAGCAAAGTGTTTTGGTTTTTTATTTTTTTATCTTTTAGTTTTTAGTTTATAAAACATGTGCGTTTTACAGCTCCAGTAGTAAATATTTATAATCTTATAAGAAATGAATGTTTCTATTTACAACTGTGGTTATCAAAATTGTGAACATTCCCCCTGCATTTTTGTGTGTTTAAATTCTTGAAAGTTACATTAAATAAAAAAAACACAACGCTTTATTGTAAAATATTGGATGTCCAAGGTGTAATGACTAGTCTTTTTTTAAGTGCATTTCTGAGTCCAGCCACACTACCCTGGGCATCCTCCGCGGTGCTCAGGTGCTTGTGGTCTTCGCCTCTGCCAGCAGGTGTGCATATACCTACCTTCGTAGCCAGAAGCGTAGTTTTTTTTTTTTTTTTTTTAATAATGAAGACACTTTGGATAGCTCATGTGAATACAGAACAACCAAAGTAATTTAAGTACACATTTCTTTACCAGAAGGAAGTGTTCCAAAGTACGGTGCTTTTCCGTTGAATAAATATTTAAAATCCTGCAGGACTCAACAGGTCTCCATCCCCCTGGCTGCTCCTCAGCCGGACAGAGGCACTCACCCGCTGGGGAGAGGAACTGTTAGTTGACCTGAGACAAAGAGGCTCTCCCCCTTTACGTTTGGTTGTTGTCTTTACCCCCAAAGCAACGGACGTGGACAACATCCCAAGGCGGATGCCTGGAAAGGACCAGCTTTGCCGGAGCTGACCGGATGCCTCTGCTGGAAGCAGTTGGGATTTTCGATCTCGGGACCCACAACCAACTTGGCCACACAGGACAGCACCCAACTGCCCTATTTCCAAACTTTCTTGGCTTAAAAAAGTTTTATTCTCCCAGAAAAAGAAGCTCAGAGACTAGAGAGGATCATCTGTTCCAAAGGCGACCTTTTAGGCAGTTCCACACCGGCTTCCCAAGAGGAAGGACGCTGGGCCTCCCGGCAGGAGCTGAGCTGCTCCCGGGTTTTGCAAAGACAAGTTCCTCACTGAGGAGACTCCAGAGTTCCAGCTGCCTGGAGCATTAATGGGGCGGGATCACGCCAGCCATCCCCAGCGTCTTCCCTAGCCACCACCCCACCCCTGCACAGATCTGGGGGTTCCTAAAGACAAAATAAAACCCCACTAGCACAACTTCTATTACCCGATTGGCCTCTCTCCCTCTCTTTTTAATAAAAAGACAACATAGCAACATTAAGCAGTCATTTTTGGGTTTTGTTTTTTAATCTGTTGGCAAATCATAGCACTGTTAAGGGGCTGTGTATGGTTTTGCAAGGTAATGAGTTCCCCGTCCTCAGAGGCATGCAAGCAGACACTAGGCCTACAGTGGCATACGACTTCTCTTTTGCCTTTTTTACCCCTTCCGGTAGTGGATTGGACTAAATGACCTCTCAGACCTTCCAAACGCTGAGATTCTGGTTTTGCTCCTGTGTTTATTACATTTTTAAAACTCAACAGCTACAGTGTAAACTCATAACTCAAGGAGATCCACTTCAGTGCTCGTCAGCCACTTTCACTAGGAGCTAGTGGAGACCAGAGTCAGGCCTAAAGGGAAGGCCACGCTTTCTGAAGTCCAGCTGCCACTCGGTTCCACCTGGACCACCACGGACGGCTCTACGTGTCTCGGATTTGGACCCGGGCTGCAGCACCGGTGGACGCACCGGGCTGGGCCCCCACCAGGTCGTTGCCCCCGCAGGGGGTCGGTTTCCTAAATGTCCCTCCGAGGAAAGTTCCTTTGTAAAGGAAGTCCTTGCTCCTTGGAGCTGAATGGCCCCCGCCCCCAGGCCTGGCTGTGTCCCTACTAGGCCCAGGCAGAGCTGTGTCCACAGTCCTCCCAGGCTGAGGCCTGGGATCCCGGGGACGGGGGTGGGGAGGACAGTCGCGGCCACCCCTAGGCCTGCGGAGCAGGGTTCCTTGGCGCTTAGAGAGCCTTCCTCCTCCGGCTGCCAACAGGGGTCGAAGGCGTAGCGCCCTGCCCTCGTGCTGGCGTCACAATCTTCGGGTCAACACAGGTCTGAAGGTCGCCCAAAGTAAACGGCCAAGCGCTTTCTTTAGGGGACACAAGGGAGGAGCCCCCAGTCTGATCTCCAAGGAGGTCCATCTTTTCTGTTTTCCCTTGAGTGAAAAGGGCAAATGCGTGGGGGTTCTGGACCGCTCGGTACAAGTGTGCCCGGGCGAACAGCGTGCACAGCAAACACCAGGCACTATGTATGCAAGTGCGCTCGCACGCCGCGCGGCGCCGGCCGGAAGGCCGCGTTTGCTCGCTCCGGCTCGGCTAAAAGTCATTCTGTCTCCCGCTTGTTTACGATCCGACCTCTCCGGTCCAGGCAGCTCCCCAAGCGCCCCCTGGAAGGTCCCGGCTCCTCCGAAAACGGCCGCTTGCCAGGAGGAGCCGCCGCGCTCTGGGAGGTTAATAGCGGCTGGCGACCAAGGCCTCGGGGAGACCGACCCCCCCCCCGCCCCGCACCCCGACCCTGCCTACACGCACGCACTGCAGCCCCGAGCCGGGCCTCGGGGCGGGGACTTCCTTCCTGTGCTTCTGCTTTCCTATCAGAGCCGAGGAGGAGGCCTCCTCCGGGCCTCCAGGAAGAGGAGGTGGGGCGGGGGGGCGGTGGCGGGAGACAGGCGGTCGCAGGCGGGACGCAGCGCTGAGTCCCCTAACCCCGCGGGCCCCCTTCGCGGTGCCGGAGCCCTGAGCTCCAGGGCGCACTTCGTGAGCCGGGCCGCGCGAGCCCCTCGTAGACCCTTCATGTTTTTATTAATAATCTCGTATACTTCATTCTATTTATGATCCCCGCCCACAGAAAATAAGAGGCCAGTCTTGAAATCTCCTGAAATGTAATCACATTCATTAAAGTGACTCCTAATTACGAGATTTGATCAAGCGTGGTTGGCCTCGCGCAGGGCCTGGCTGGTGAGAACTGACGATGCCCGCGTTATTATTATTGCTGTTGTTGTTATTAGCCTCCTGCTCAGCCGCCAGGATGACTGGCCACCTCTCCGGCTTGGGCCCAATCCCCGCAGAGGGGTGTGGGGAGCCCCCCAAGATGGGGCTGGGGGAAACGACCAGAGTCTCGGGAACAGGTGTGGCCCGGGCGTGCTGCCCTTCACGGAGCCCAGCCCCGGGCCCTCGCCAGGCCTGGGCAACACCTGCGGGCGGAGGTAGGGTGTCCCCAAAGCCCTAGGCCCTCCGTGTCCCCGGGGGACGCCAGGACCGGTGTTCCGTGAAGGGAGAATCCTGGGGCCCGGAGCCCCGGACTCGCCCCATTGGCTGTCCTGCCCCACCCCTCCTTCCAGGGCTGAGCCCCGCGCTTTGCCCGGAACAAAGAGTGGCCGAGATCTGCCTCCCTGGCCGCCTTTTCACCCCCTCAGCCTGGAAGGCGTCCCAGAGAAGCCCCCCCCACCCCGCCCCATCACCCCCCGCCCCAGTCTCCCCGGAGACCCGGGAGGGAGGAAGAGCTGAGGGTCCCAGTGGGCCGCGCGCGCGGCGGGCCTGCGGCGCTTCCTTCTCCGCGGAGGGGCTCGGGGTGGGAACGCGGGTGGGAGGGCCCCTGACACCGTCCAGGGTCCTCCGTGGGCCGAGGGAGGGTGGGGGTCACTGCGTGCGCGGACCGGCTGGAAGGATCGGCGCGGGCCGCCGCTCAGCCCCATCTGTCGAGCTGTGAAACTTGGCCGCGCGGCCCGAGCGCGCTGCCGGCGGAAGGGGCCTCCGACCGCCTTTCAGCCGGCGCGTTCGGGGTTCTCTCCTCCCGCCAAGTCCTTTGTCTGGAGGAGGACTGTCAGGCTCTGCGCCGGGGTTTGCCCTCCTCCTCCCCCAACCTCTACCCCCTCCGCTAACTTCCCTTTCTTCCTCCGCTTTCCTCTCCGCTTTGGATGGGTAATCACAGGCTCCAGTTGCCTAGCGTGCCGCGAGGGGTTGCTGCCGGGCTCCTGCGTCTGCGGCCCCTCCCGGCCGCAGACTGGCCGCTTCCCTCCAACTTCGCCAGGACCCCGGCCCCTGCCCTCTGGCGTCCTTGCGTGGCCATGGCATGCGCGCCTGAGTTTTCCCTTCAGGCCACAACTTTCTCCTGAGGATTTTGACTCTCACACTCCCACCAACAAAATATGAATCTGGAAAGCTGGCGTTTCTTTAGATGCAGGCAGTAGGGGACTCAGCAGAGTCACCCAGCCTGTGGCCGAATTTATTCCTGCCAAGGCTAATACCATCACTCTGTTGCTGCGAGTAAGGTGCCCGGATAAACCATTTCCATTGTAACTCAGTGGCTGTCGTTTTAAGTCTCAGATTATGCCCTGAAGTGCCAAAACATCTGGGTGAAAACTGGACAGATTTCAACCTCGAGACTGAATGATGGACATGCTGGCTTCCAAACATCTATTTGTTTGGGACAAGACTGAAGCCTGCTAAGAAAGCATTAGGCTGAGCTTGCTTTCAGATGCCCCAGGGTTCAGGGTCCCTCACATCAGCTTGCAGACGGCTCAAGTTCCACATTTTTTCATGCAGATATTTATATAACAGCACTTCGCACTGAATGAAGTGCAGGGCGAGGAAAGGGCAGAGTTTTGTGACCACGCAGCCCTGCGTTCGACTGTGTTACTTACCAGCCCCAGAGCCCAGTCATTCGTGTTTCAAGCAGAAAGAATACCTACCTAATAGGTTTCCTGTGAGGGGTTTTTGGTGGGGAAATGGACAGAAAGCTCCTGGTACAGAACAGGGCTCGCTACTTGGGTGGTGGAACTCTCGCTCTGCGGGGGAAAGTTGTGCTCAGCTCACGTGGGTCCCGGCCAGCCCAGGGCCCGTTTTTGGTAAAGTGCCTACACATTCCTGGCTACTACCATCCCGTGCAGCATCTATATAGCTGTTAGGGGAAACGGGAAAGGGGGGGAAACCGTGAAAGAGGAGAGACGACGTTCACATGGTTATAAGAAGTGGAGCAGTGGTGGGAGCTGAAGGAGAGCAGAAAACAGCCCCACCAGTAGAGACGCAGGACTGCAGTTAGCACTTTCTAGAATCATGAGCCCCCCTTCTCTTCTGAAACACTGCTACGCGTGCACTTTGTAGTCACAGGGCGCGAAAACATAGGCGCCCATATTCACATCAGGATCTTTCCCCAGGCTTTTCCCAAAAATGAGCAAGGTGCTGTGCCTTGGGTTTCTGTAGAAACTCAGTGACTTTACCTGCCACTCCATTTTCCATTCCAATCGATAATTACCGCACCGAGCAGGGAGCCTCATGGCCGTGAGACACAGCTGACTCACAGCCCAGGAGGTGGGCACCCACCCGGACATGGAGGGCTGGGCGCGAGGCTGCGACCTGCAGCGTGTCCAGCCCGCGTCCCCGGCGCATCACATCCGCCCCACCCACGGCTCTTCCTGCGAAAGCCAGACGGCCTCCTCGTGACATGATGAGCTATTTTGTCTAAATACTAAAGGGTCTAAGTACCGCTTTGAAATTAATTGCTGTTCCTATAGCTAAAAGCGTAACAGGCTTTGATTACATGCTAACCAGAATGAAACATAATCCTGAGGTAATTATGTGGAGATAATTTTATAATTATATCATTCAACTGAGGAAGCAATGTGTTGTTAACCTCTCATTTTAACAAGTCTGATGATTTAAAATAAAAATGGTCCTAAGTCTGGACCTTTTAAAAAACGTAGAGTTGCCGCTTTGTTTTCCCCACATCGGGAACGTGAACATCAACTCTGTCTACTTATTGTTTTTCCCTGTGTATACCCCACGGAGAAAGGGGGAGACCCGGGGAAATCTCAGACAAAGGGGGCTGCCCGAGAGCAGAGCATTTCCCAGTGCTGACCTGCTCCCAAAGGCTCAGAAAGCCGATCTGCATTTCTATTCTGTCCGGCTCCGGCTTGTATGTGGAAGTAACACCCAACGTCCCTGAGGGGCGACCCTTGGAGAGTGCCGGCTCTCTGAGACACTCTAGCAGGGTGTTAATAGAGCCGGGTGGGCTGGGGTGAAGGTCAAAACCCAGACACGCCTGCAGGTGGTTTGTTTCCTCTCCCAAACACCAGTGCCCTCGGAGGGGTGCCCGCAGGACCTCGGCCCGGCCACGGATCCCCTCCCCCGCCCTCCCCTTCCAAGGCACCCGGGAGGCTCTGGTGGCCCTGGGGTTGAAGTATTAGGAGGTGCCCCACTGGGATACCAAGGCCTATTCTGCCGGCAGCCTGGCTTTCCCAGCAGTTCTGGGGAATTTGCGAAGGGCTGGAGGGCCAGAGTACCGCGTCTGGATGGAGAGTTAAACTGTCTGATTCCTTTGAGGTGATCAAAGGTCAGCCAGACACGTCCCCTTTGGGCATTGAGTGCGCCCTACAGTTTTTTTTGGCGGTTGCACACTGCCTCAAAGTGGGCGATTCATGGGTGACACATCAGCTCACTCGCCGCCGCGAGGAAGACGGCTTTTACACAGCGGCAGGAGCGCGCCTTGTGGATTCCGAGCCCCAAGGAAACAAAACCAACGCGGCAGAGGATGGATGTAATACAAACCCGCCGGAGTCACAAGCCAAACAGCCCCGAACGCAACGCACGGGCGTGACAATGGCCTTTGTGCCTGGCACCAAATGAGGGCGCTGGGCCCAGCAGAGAGCGGGTCAGGACGGACGCACATTTCCATGCAGGTGAGAACGTCCCTGGGGCAACCCGAAGGCTGGGGCTCGTCGTTGCCTTTGCACCATGAGATTTGCAGACCCCTCCCTTCCCCCTACAGGGGTATTTCATTCGCACCTATTTTTTTTTTTTAAATGCTTCCTAGTCAAACTTGAATATGCAATGAGGCGCCAGAGCTTTGTGGCGGAAATATAATTAAACTGGTGAAAGATGTAAAAGATGAAGAATGAGGATGACATCAGGCCGATTTCACACTTGGCAGTCGGATAGCTGGGCCCAAGCCGTGCTCTTGCCACGCAAGGCAGATCAAAGAGCCCTGCCACTGCTAAAAAGGGGAACGGGGACTTAAGTATGCTAATCCCCAGGACAAATATATTTTAATCTTGTTAGAATACAAGTTAATGCTGCAGCTCAGTGGCTGAACTTGGTCAGACTGTAGAGGTCCATTTTTATTTTAGCTATGAATGAGGTAGACCTCCTGGTTTATTCATAGGTAGTAAAAGTAAATTTACAAAACGAACCCCTCTTTGGGCTGCATCACCCCCATCTTGAGCTTTCTTTGCTGGGGGAGCAGGGAATTCCAGAGGCTCCCGGGATGGGACGATCCCTGACACCATTCAACTCTCCCCATCCCTCCCTCTGTCTGCAAAAGATCCTGATGGCCAAGAAAGGAGCTCAGCTCATTTGGCAAAGAAACAGGGAAACTCTGAAATTAATTAAAAGATTCTCCAAAGCAATCTGTTTCCCTTTAGGCCTGAGGTTTGACAACCAAACCAATTCCTTTCTATCAGCCCTCTCACTTTAATTTTTACAATGTCAATTTTCATTGCTATTAATTATTTGCCGAGCTCCAACTGTACATCCGGTATTGCCCTGATTAGCAAGGAAGCTTGCAGGCTCCTGGCTGCCTAAGTTTCAGTTCCTGTTAGATGTAAATGTGTGAGTTGTGTAGGTATATGCATGTGTAAGATGTTAGGTGCAGAGAGAAGAAGGAAGGGCGTCAGCCTGTAGGGCCCCCATCCCAGATAAAACCATTATGGTAAAAATTATAGGTGATTACAGGTATATCTGTATCTGTATATCTGACTGTGTGTGTGTGTGTGTGTGTGTGTGTGTGAGAGAGACAGAGGAGAGAGAGAGCTGGCGCTGGAGAGCTTACTGTAAGGTTACAGAAGGTTAAACTTCCCTGTAGAGCCTGTCGGCCAGATATTGCTGGTGGCAGCCATCTAAAAGGCAATTTCTGTCTTTCTGCTCTAGTGTGTGTTTGAATTCCCTCTGCCTCGGGCATAAAACCTGACTCACACTAAAGCATGCATTGCATCCCTGCATTCCAAAGACCCTCCCCTGCCCTTCTGGACCCCAGCCGGCCCACTGTTCCCCAGGGGAGGCGACTGGCAGGCCGACTGGGGGAAGGGCAGCCTGGCAGCCGCCTTCGCCCCTAAAACTGCCTCTGGTTTCCAGCACTTAGGAATGTCCACTTCTGCCACAATTCTCTCAAGTCCCCTTGAAGTTAGGAAGCAAGTTGCATACACTGCAGTTACTGTAAACCCACAACTGGTACGTGATGAGTTTCAGAATTCCAGGGAAGCGAGACTGAAAGAAGCACAGTGGCTAGCAGCCAGAGTGGCCCGAGGAGACCCTTCCTGGGAGACCCCTCCTCCTGTCTCTCTCAACTCCTTGAGTGTGTGTACTTTGGCTGGTGGTTTCCTTAGAAGACATCCTAGCCCTTCCTTTGGGTTTCTTATTCCAGCAGTCAGGCTTCCCAGATATTTGGTCCATTGTGTCTTTCTGTCTTAAATAATGACAGTAATTAGCGTTTGCTGAGTTCCCACTAAGGGCCAGGGCACCAGCTTCCTAGGCTGCCCCAAGCAAGCACTGCAAACTGGGGGGCTTAAACCAGTAGGGATTTTGGTCTCAGTTCTGGAGGCTGGAAGTCAGGAATCAAGGTGTCAGCAGGGTTGCTTCCTTCTGGGGCTACGGGAGGGGGTCTGTCCGTCACCTCCTCCAGCTTCAGACCGTCAACCCCGGTGTTCTTTGGCTTGTAGACACATCACTCCAATCTCTGTCTCTGTGCTCACATGGCCTTCGCCCTGCATGCATGTCTGTGTCCAAATCCCCCCTTTTATAAGGACACCAGTTGTATTGGATTTAGGGCCCACCCAAGTTCACTATGACCTCGTCTTCACTCCCGTCTACAAAGATGTTATTTCCAAATAAGGTCACATTCACAGGTTCATGAGTGGACAGATGTTCTTCAGCCCAGTACAGCCAGTACTCCGCATGTAATGCGGATTCTCTGAAGCCATCTCCCAGTAAAGCCCCCACAGTGGACTGACTCTGCTATTCCCACCACAGAAGGGTCAGGAGACTGAGTCGTGGAGCCCCCTGGTGGCCAGTGCGCGGCGGGTCTTTGGCTCCAGTCACCTGCCCTCAGCTCCTCTGCTGGTCTGTGGTGTCCGTGACACGGCCTTCGACTTTAGCATCCATGTGATCCAGAGAGACACTGTCCCTCCCGTTGAATAATTTACAGAAAGGCACTTCGTCCCCCATGGGGGCTGCACAGAGCACAGTTATTCTGTTGCAGGCATTCCTTTCCCCTCGCGGTCTTGGTTTCCTCATCTGAAACCTGGAGAGAAGGAAAGAGAGAAGCCACCCTGCAGGCTCTGGGGAGATCCCCACGAGCTGGCACCATGAGGGATACAGAATCACGCCTGGCACAGAGGAGATGCTGGAGGCATCGTCACTGGGGTCCTGATGGAGGCAGCGCTGATGTCCCTGCAGGAGGCCCTGCAGTGCTGGGGTCCCACTGGGCGCCCAGGGGGAGCCGAGCCTCTCTGGGTGCCTGGTACCCGTGTTAACGCGCAGCTGTTGTCGTGGCCGATGGTTTCACTGTCTTGCTAACCCTGTGTGAGTGAGTCTGGTTCACGTGCAGCGGAGCAGTCGAGTCAGGACTGAGCCTCTCAAACCGGAAACGTGGGTGCTTTTGGTGAGACTGCAAAGGAGCAGCACAAAAGACGGGAAAGGAGAAAGCACAGGCCTGGCCTGCGACAAACAGCACCGTGCGTTCTAGGTTCTGTGTTAGGTGGAGAGGAACAGAAGCTTGTTTGATTGAAACACTTGGGGAAAAGTGTTAGATGGAGGCCTCTCGTCCTGCAGCCTCTCAGAGGATTGGCCACCCACCAGCCGTGAAGGCAGGCGCGGGGGCCTCCCTGGTCCCGGCTTGCCCGGCTTCCATCCTCTGGCCACTTCGGGCCTGCAGAGCCCTGAGCCTGAACACCCATGGCAGCAGCCGGGAGCTTTCCCGAACACTAGCCACGATGATGGCACAGCAGACCCAAGAGCGGAGTCCTATTATTACTGGGAAGCCACCAGTGAGGCACAGAGGGCATAGGTGACGTCCCAAAGCCACCGTGTTGGCCGTGGCAGGTCTGAGATTTACGGTCTGGCAGTAATTGCATTTTAAAGCGGGTCACCGGGCAGGTGGGGGCATGGCTGCTCCCAAGGAGTGAGCTCCGGGGATGGACACCTGGCACCAGTGCACAGGACAAGTGCTGGGTAGGAGGGCTGTGGGGTGACATGGTGCTCTTGAAACATTCTGCGTATGCCCATGCATTTCCCAGCCTCCCTGGTAGGCAGGTCGGGGACAGCGGAGTAGCACTTCTTTTTTTTTTTTTTTTGCTGCACCGCGAGGCTTGTGGGATCTTAATTCCCCAACCAGGGATCGAACCCAGGCCCTCAGCACCTCAGCACTGAGAGTGCAAAGTCCTAACCGCTGGACTGGCAGGGAGTTCCCAAGCAGAGTAGCACTGACCAATGGTCTTGCGGCAAATCACCCCACTTGGACCTCAGGCCCAAGGCTGGTGAGATGTGAGCTCCTCCCATTCCTTTCCCGCCTCTGCAGTTCTGGATGTCTTGGGTTAGAGAGTGACCTCAGAGGGCAGTGAGCCCCCATCCGCCTGGACCCCAGAGTTAGGCCGACGAGACAGTGAGACATGCAGTTAATATTTCAGAGCGGCACAGGCCAGCGACCTAACAGGAACCCTGTGCATGACACCAGTGATGGTGGCCTGTTCCTCCGGACTCTGGTGCCAGCCCGGTCCTGAGAAGAGAGTCAGTCTCCCTGCCCTTGAACTTTCACCTCTTGCTCTGCATCCTCATCCTTTCCCACTTCTCCCTCTAGGAGCCTCGACCCAGAATGAGGAAGGAGATTGAAGTGCAAGCACTGCGCCCACACAGCCCCTGGGATGATACAGGATGCGTGTCCATTGTTATAACTACTTATGGTTTAATTCTGAAAGGCAAGAGGGTCCATGTGGGCATTTAGCTGGAGGGCTGAGAAGGCAAAGCTAAGAATGAGGTTAAGGAACTTGTGATGTGTCTCTGGTACAGATGCTTATCTGCGTTCAAAGCCAATGAGCCGTGCCACACGCCCTACCATCGGAGGTTCTGATGTAGCACAATTTGGGTATGTTGATATTAGCACCATTCTCGTAATCTGCTCAGTATAATAAATATTCAAGGCTCACGTGTTCACTATTCCTACACCCACATCCCTCTTTTGTGACCATCCTGGGTGATGCTTATCCAACTCAAATAAATTTACATTTTCATCTCTACTAACTTAGTAAGAGAAAACTATATGTTTGAGTGGGCTTGTGTGATCCCTCCACCCCTGAATATAAAGTGTTTACACACTACTGAAGACTGAAAGCGGCGAGGGTTTTTTCCTTCTTGCTTTTCAGAGAGCATCCATTGACCTACATTTGTAATTTCATGTTATTTGCTAGTGCAGAGCTAGAAGAGTGGTGGAGAAAAGGCTGCCATATACAGTTGAGCAGGTTGCTCACGGCACAAGGACAGTTCCCTCAGGTGGCTGAGTTAAAACCCAGCTTGCCTTCTGTTTGCCAAGTTCTCTTTCCTGGCATAGAGCCGCATCCACCTCGAGGAAGTGGTACATTTTTCTAAATTGCCGGAGGGTGCCACCCACTCATCGAGGTTTGTACTCATGAATCTATGACTGCTCAGAGGGGGAGCCTTTCTCTAATTTGCACAAAGACGTCAGTGGCAGCCCTGGTAGAAAAGGCTAGGAGACCTCAGAAAAAGAGCAGGTATAGGAGAGGCAATCTCTGCAGTGTCAAGACATGAGTGCCAGCACCTCATGTTTATTTCAACATAAACAAGACATAAACTCAGAAATAAAAGTCGTAAGAACAGAAAACACTGCCCAGGTCTGTTGACAGGTAGGGTTATTTTTCAGCAAATATTCACTCTTCCTTTCCCCGTCTGCTTTGCATGGAGTTGAGCGGCTTCGACGTTGAGCTTTGGACATCCAGTGTTTGCAGAATGCTGGCTCACTTCATTTCAGAGCTTGGGCTCTCCCGGTGGCCTGGGCTCCAGAGGAACCCATGGGATGCAGACCTGCACCCGCCCCACAGCACAGCCGCCCAGCTGAGCCCATCCCTGGGCAGCCGAACCGCCGCTGACCCGGCAGTCCAGGAGCAGAAGAATATGTGCTCCCCCCTGTGAGCCGCTGAGTCCTGCAGGGCTCTGCAGTGCTGTGTTTACTCCACTGGCGATAGCCGACGAAAATGGCCTCTTTCAAATTCCTTCCTTGCCCACATCTGAGATGTGGGGACTGATTTACGGAGGGTATTCATTGATCACCCTGTCCCAGTGTTTATTTTAAATTCCATGCAAGGCTTATGCCTGATCTCTATTTAAATTCTTGGCCCTCGGGGATGTCGACACTATCATTCAGAATCGCCTGTGCATCTTACCATCTCCGTTGCCCACTACAAAATTCATTCATGCTGTTTAGCATGTTCCCCGCGGGGTGGCTAAAGCAGATGTGATCTCTCAGAACATCTGTCAAGATGTGACTGAGGCTGAACACGGCAGTGACTCCCATGTCCTAAGGCTGAGCCCCGGGGAGAACCCACTCTATAAAGCCCTTTTGTATTTGGGGCGATGAGACCTTGATTTGACCCCTGTTATCTGTCCCAGCCTCACACTGAGCTTTGCTAATGCTGTTACCTAAGACACGAGCAAAAGATCCCCCAAAGTTGTGCACCCGCGTTAGAGTATCTGCACGCCCCCTCTGCAACGTGGGCACCTGCAAAGGGCCAGCCCGGCTCCAGAGCCCCCAGGGAGTCGTCTGGGGCCACTGTTGTGACTGCATCACAGCCCAGCTTTTCCCAGGCCGAGTGCCACATCAACCCGGGAGCTGGGCCTAGCCCACCCTGCTCAGTGCCCCTGCCTGAGGAGCCCCACCCGTGACAGGTTTCCAGGACAGTTTTCCGATTCCTAATTCAAGCCTCTCTCCAATACAAGAACGCTGTCTCTCGGAAAGCTTAAAAATATCCTAGAGAGGTAGAGGAAATACTGGCGTTTTCACGAGAGGACCTGATAGCCGTCTGCCCGAAGTGGGAAATGGGCGGCGGTGGGAGAGGGTGGCCGAAAGCATCCCAAGGGGTAAGCGGAGAAGCATCAGTTCCTCTTGTGCAGGCCTCTGCTGGGCGTCTAGCCATGTATACAGCCCACCTGTGCACGCGCATGGCTGTGCACATCTGCATGTGTATGTGTGCGAGTCTGTTCTTGTGTGTGTGCTTGAGATGCACACCCATGTGATGTGTGCGCACGCCCATGTGTGAGATGTGTGAGTGTGCAGCCTGTGTGTGAGCCTGGTGAGTGTGCACACTTGTGTGCAGCCCGTGTGATTGTGTGTGTGCATGAGAGCCTGCGTGTGCACGCCCACATGTGGATGCAGGTGGCCGAGTGTGCACACTCACAAGTATACATGCATGTGCACACGTGTGTGTGAGTTGGGTGCACGTGGGGGGCAGCTTCTGTCTGTTATTGTGCTTGATGCCAAATGCTAATTGCTTTGTGGATCTGAAATCAAACCATGATGGAGTAAACTGGAGGACAGAGTTTTTCCCCACTGGCTTTTTGGGGAATGGTGGGGCATCTGCTCAGAGCGTTTGAGTTTAGGTCCCCGCTGTCGGCAGGGTGTGGGCAGCTCCCTGTTTCTAGGACCAGACCCAGGGCTGGGTGACCATCAGCCAGCAGGGCTGCGGCTGGCGGTGTCGGGACGGATAACAGCAGCCAGGCATCCAAGGCAGGACGGTACCTTGGGAACGCCCAGGACACACTCGTCGGGCTGGTACCCCTCTCGTGGGCTGGGAAGAGGACCCAGGTCCTGCAGTGGGATCAGCAGTCCTGCTCGCAGCTGAGCCCACAGGGCCTCCAACTCTGGGGAAAGAGAAAAGAAATCAAATCAGGACATGATTCTGAAAAATAGAAGACGGTCACTTTTTTCCCCCTTCCTATACAGATTCAAATCGTCTTTCTTGGACTTGTTGATCCTCGCCACCAGCAGGAGGCATTTTTTAAACATCCAAGTGTGAGGGACACAGCATGATGGCCACTGTCCTCTACTATCTGTTCACTGAGAAAGTCCACAAGGGGAAGACATGATGATGAATTAAGTAATGCCTTTAAATGCACTGATCATAATAGCATCTCAGATATTGTTACAAACATGAGACCTTTCATTTATCCAGCATGTCGGCATTGCTTAACGTAAAATGGATTTACAGCTGTGTCAGGACGCTTTCAGTCACAAGGAACAGAAAACAGCAAGTTGACCTTGGCTTAGACAAGCCCCAAAGTCCAGCAGTAGGATGGCTTCAGGTAAGGCTTGACCAAGGCTCACCAATGTCACTAGGGCTGGTTTCCTTAGTCTCTCCCTTTGCCTTCCAAGGTGTTGGCTTCATCCTAAGACTTCCTCCCTGTATGGGTACAAGTTGACTTCTGGCCCAAATGGGGGTCTCGAGCTTCCTGGTTCAAACCCAGAAGAAAAGGAAATCCCACCCCTGGGTCCCATCCTTGGAGAGAGGGAGGGTCCTTCCCAGAGGCTCCCAGCGGACATTGCTTGATGCCTCACTGGCTCAAATTGGGTCATGTGCTTTTGCTGAGCCAATGACCAGGTGATGCGGTGACTGACCCGCCCAATCAGGGCCCTCCCTGGACCTGGGGGTGGGTCAACCCCTTCCAGGGGTGGACGCAGGAGGGGCCCTTCAGAGGAGGGGTCCCAGGCAGGCTCTGTAAACGGCCACAGTCCTAGCCTTTCCGGGTCCCTTTGTCCCCCTCCCCTCTCTCCACCCAACCCTGGCCCAGACCTGCTGGCTTAGTGCTGAATTAGAACTTGTCGGCTATTCTTCTCAGGACATGCTAGTGTCCAGATAACTCCTCCAGGGTTTCTGGTCTCCACTCACCCCACCGTGACCATCGAGAGCCCCATGCGGGGTCAGGACACCCGTTTTCACCACAAAGCATGATGCCTCCTGCTACGAGACACACTGAGGTGTGCACTGGGGCACCGCTCGCCTCGGCACCGCACTGGCCCAACAGCGACTTGCAGGGTCTCCTGTGTCCTTTGTTCCAGCCACTGGCTCCTTCTTGAGCTGTGACCCACGGCATCACTTCCCTTGTCACTGGTTCCCTGGAGCCCCATTTTCATCTCGGGAGAGCAAGGTCCATTTGCATCTGGGCTCCAGGTCACCACGGCTACCACCTGCATTTGGGCACAGGTGTGATGGAAACTAGCTGACCTGTGAGGGTCACCTGAGCAGAGCTCCTCCCCTGGTGACCCACCGGACTCTCCTTGGCTTTGGGAAGCCAGCAGTTCCTTAACTGTCCCCTGTGGCCGGCTGTCCCTTTCAAGCAGCACATCTGGCGTTCTTCAGAAATCCCCTCCCACCCTGGCTCTGATGCTTTTTCCCTGCAGGCTGGTCCAGCCTCTATGGAAGGCCCCTCCCTGGCCTCACTGGCTCACAGCCCAAGCCCCTACCGGGTTGTCTGTCTTCTAAGGTCACAAATACTCTGAGAATTTGAGAGACCCTCCAGAACTCTGACTTGATTCGTCGGCCCCCAGGCCTACCAGGGACTCACCTCCCACACCCGCGAGACGCCTTCCCAAGGCCGCTCATTGCTCCGGTAAAGTTGCGGGGAGCCCTTAACAGGGGATCGAGGAGCGGGGTCTTCTGAGGCTTTCGGTCACACACCGGGTCCTGTGACCCAAGGACCCTTGCTCCTGGGGTGCCAGGCCTGCAGGAGGGGATGTGCTGCTCTGTGAGTCCCCATCACCGAGGCACGGGGAGGACCGGGAGTTATCGCCACTCAGAAAAGGGTGCTGGGTGACCTCTGCACAGATAATTTCTTGGCTGTCGCTGTGAATTCCCAGGGGGTGTGCTCGCACATCAGAGAGAACGGGGAGTGCGATTGCCTGTAATCTGACAACCTGAACAGAGGAGGGGTGGGGACCCAGCGTAACTGGGAGCTTCTGCCGCCAGGTGGCCAGCACTCTGGGGAGGCCAAGGGCGGGCTCTGAGCTCGCATCTCGCCTCTGCCACTGCCCAGCTGTGGGAGACTGGGGTTGTCTGTCTGTGCCTCGGTTTCCCCCTCGCTGGGGCTTTCTTCACTCCGTTTCTCGACGGCTGACTGCACGCCCAGGCCAGACAGCTGGACGCCCCTGTTTGCCTCATCTGCCTGGAACCATCCGCCCTGAGAGCCAGTCTGGGCTTGAGGCTGAGGACCGGTGGCTGGAGCCCAGCTGCGCCCACACAGCCCCTCATGCCCTCTAGTGGGAACACACAGCCCACTTCCTCCGCCCCAGCCCTACTTGTCCTTCTTGGCTGGCTCAGCGATTCCCAGGCTTTTCAGGTGAAAGGACATCTTTTTAATATTCAAAGACTTTAGATAACCCGACGGTAGTTATAGTTTTAAGTACCTTCTGAAAAAACAGAGACAAAAAACAACTTTCAGTTCCATTGGGCTTTTTTTTTTTTTAACATCTTTATTGGAGTATAATTGCTTTACAATGGTGTGTTAGTTTCTGCCGTATAACAAAGTGAATCAGCTATACTTATACATAGATCCCCATATTCCCTCCCTCTTGCGTCTCCCCCCCACCCTCCCTATCCCACCCCTCTAGGTGGTCACAGAGCACCGAGCTGATCTCCCTGTGCTATGCAGCTGCTTCCCACTAGCTATGTATTTTACGTTTGGTAGTGTATATATGTCCATGCCACTCTCTCACTTCATCCCAGCTTACCCTTCCCCCTCCCCGTAAATGACGTTTTATCAATCACATCAGCGCCCTCATGTATTTGAGGTGTAATTTGTATATGTGTACATCTGGATCTGCTCACAAATACATACGCTTAACGTACACACACACACACATATATATATATACACACACACACAGCCACAAGTATATCTATATAGAGCTAGAGTGTTACAACGAAGAGGTCCCCAAATACAGTATATTCTGCAAGGAATACAGAAGTTAATTCTTCTCTGGTGACACTTCTGCAGGGACAAGGGCTAGGTCACGGGGCAGCTCTGTCCCCAGGGATCATTGGGAAACCCAGCCTTCTTCCCAGCGCTGTCCAGCAGAGCTTTCAGTGCCATCCAATATGGTAGCCACTCACCCATATGGCTGTTGGACATTTGAAACGTGAGCAGTGCAACTGAGGACCCGAATTTTAATTTTATTTAATTTTAACTAATTTAAGTTAACTGCCCCCAGGACTCTTGGCTACCATGCTGGGCAGCACAGCTGTGCTCCCGCTGGGGCTTCCCCCGCACCCTCCTGCCTGCCAGTGTAGGCCAGGCGCAGCTGGAGGTGGATGGATCTTGAGGAGGGGGCAGGCTCACACACCCTCACAGGGGTTCGTCTCAAGGCCAGTCCTCAATGCAGAGAGCCCGGGCAATGGCCTGACCGGGCAGCCACACCCCGGGGTAGGAGATGGTGCTATGAAAGGGAGAAGGAATTCTGGTGGACAGCTGCTGGTCTCAGCTGTGCTACAGACACCTGCTCTGTATTACGTATTTTGTCTGTAGTGCTAATTGGTGAAGTATGGGTTTGTAGGTCCCTTGCAGTATGTGCATCCCCCAGGGGTCTGTGCCCAGTGGGTGGGATCACCAACCTGGCTCAGCCCGAAGCTCAAGCCCTTCCTTGTCCACACGACGTAGCCAACCCGAGAGCCCTGTGCCAGGCAGGGGTCCCTGCCTTCCCATCTCTGACCTTTCTCCAACTCCTTCGACGGGGCTCCCTGAGCCTTGGGGTCCAGCTGCTCTGGGCACTGACCCCTGCGTTCCCAGCTGGACTCGGAACAGCAGCGAGATGCTCCTGTCTGTTGGGCCTTTCATCGTCAGAGGACTTTGGTGATTCCGGTCTCCTTTCTTCTCCCCTGAGAGGGACAAAGCGGCGCCCCCCCCCCCCCCCCCCGCCCATGAGGAAACTCAGGAGCAGTGCAGCCTCTGTCCCCACCCTGTTCTGATGCTCAATGCCCTGGGCAGGATGGCAAGGGCCGCTGGACAGACACACATCTCCTGTGGTCCCCAGCGTAGGTTCCCGAGGACGAGAACGCACGGGCGTGCGTTCCTGTGTGGGACGCTGCCTGGAACTTGGACATCCAGCCCGGCCCACGCTCCCTGGAGCGGCGTCCCCTGTCCCTCTGTCTGGATTTCTGCCCCACTCCTGGCAAGCGCCCCACCGCGGGGATCCCGGGAAGGAAGGCTGCATGAGAACTCGTGCACATGGCAGTAGGAGCACACATGCCCAGGAGGAGGGAGGCAGGTGCGCCCGGGGAAAGTCAGAGCCGCCCACCAGACCGAGAGGCTGGCCCTAGACAGTGACACTGAAGGTGACAGGGGTCCCGGATTTGGGGGGACGACCTCAAGGAGCTGTGGTGAGAAGCGAGCTCTGGAGGCACGTCTGGCAGCAGGCGAAGGACGGATTGGAGTGAGGTGGCCTCTGAGAGGCCAGGAGAGAAGGGCAAGGCCTGTGCGGGGCACTGTGGCAGCGGAGGTAGCACCCCAAGGAACCAGGCTGAGAGGCAGTGGAGCAGCTGGGCAGAGCGGTGCCGGTGCTGGGCAGAGCGGTGCCGGGTGCTGGGCAGAGCGGTGCCGGGTGCTGGGCAGGGCAGGTTCGCTCCCCCGGCTCAGGCCTTTACCTGTCCCGCCTGGGCCCAGACTGTCCTCCTCAGCAGCGGGGAGAGAGGCCCCTCCCACCCAGCACAGGCTGGGATGACCAAGGCTCAGGGGCGGCATCGCCACCAGCAAAGGACTGCGCTCTGCTGCCGAGCGTCGCTGGCTGTTCTCAGCCGGCTCTTCTGTCACAAGCCTGGGTCGGCCACCAGGAAACCAGGAAGGAGGGATCCTTCAGGACAGGAGGCAGTAGCTGGGGCACCCCCCTTCCCAGGGTCCCGGCCCCTGGCCCGCCCCCCCCACCCCCACTCCCCGCTCCGGGATTTGTCCTGAGCACCACTGACCAGGACTTCATGGTTCAGAAGCCACCAGAAGGGAAAGGGTGAAGGGGCCACGCCCCAGTGGCCGCCCAGCCTACAAGCTCGGCTGCCTGCTCTGTGCACTCGGTCTTTCCAGGTGGGAAGCGCTCAGCCCAGGGAGAAAAGGGTGCGCATCCCAGGGGGTGATGGGGCAGCTTCTCTCACCAGAGCCACTCTTTTACATTTCTAATCAGGACCCAGAACTAGGATGCGTCCTGCCCCTGCCCGCAGGGCTCGGTGGGGACCGTGAAGCTACAGAACACGGGGGCAGCCCTGGTGGGAAGTCAGGAAGACTCCGACTCCAGGGGGCCGAGCTTTCCCAAGACGGGAACCTGTCAGAAAGTGTTAATGCGAAGGACAGAGGGGCCCCTGGGCCAAGCCTGAAGCTCTTCCTGACACTGGGACAGTTGCCCGCTAACTTTTAGCAACACTATAGAGCAAAGAGCTGTTTCTCCACCAGAACTTCCCCCCACCCGGCAGGCCCCACAGCCAAGCAGCACCTGAGGGGGATCTGCCTAAACACCTGGACGCGGGGCTGGGTATCTAGAACCCTCTTGCTTTACCCCCGGAGCCCTGGGCGCTGCTTCTGGTCCCTCGTCCAAGAAGGAAGTGAAGGTGAGGCTTGGAAAGGGCTGATCCGAGGCATCACGGCCCGTCCCTTCCGACGGTTGCCATGGTTGGCCTCAGGCATCCACGGCAGGCTGCAGGAAACATGGCTGTGGGCTGCGATACAGCAGGAGAGAATGGGCTGACGTGGAAGACAGAATTTTTTTTTTTTTAATGTACAAACAGTTTAGGGAACCAACAGACAAAAGGAAAAAGAGGAGACAATCCAACAAAGGCTGGAAGAGCAAAGGGAGCTGATAGGACGAGAGGCGGAGTGGAGAGGGGAGAGCAGGCCGCCGATTAGCATCTGAGCCAGAGAGCGAGGAACAGGCCGGGAAGGCCTTGGGGGCTCCCAGGACGTGGGTGTGGGCACTGGAGGGAGGGCAGGCAGCCCAACGTGGGGATGCGGGGACGGAAACATGACTGAAACAGACAGGACAGGGCAGGTTGAGGACCGCAAACAACCACGAGAGCAAATACGTGCATCATCACGGCCAGTGGCATCCGGAATTTCACAGAACCGCAATCATCAGAGGATCTGAGCAACCATCCAGCCAAGCCCTTCGTGCCCAGGGAGGACGGAAGCTCTGACCGCTGAGGCCAAGGTCTCCCCGGGTCCCTCCATTGCAAGCTCTTTCCCCAGCACCACTCACCTGCCTCTTGTTTATTACATAGTTATTTTTATTGAGATGTAATCGGCACGTAACATTATACTCGTCTCAGGTGTACAGTGTAATGATTCAGTATTTGTATATGTTGCAAAACGTCGTGATGTACGGCTTGATGACCACAGTTAACAATACCTACTGCCTACAGGAAAGCTGCTAGAGAGCAAATCTAAAAATCCACATCGCAAGAAAAAAGCATGGTAACGAAGTGAGGTGATGGATGTACTAGACTTGCTGTGGAGGTCATTTCACAATATTTTCAGCCTGCTTTTCAAATGCGCAGTCACACTTGAAAACTGGGATCAAGAAACCTGGAAGGAGGAAGAATAATGTTGAGAGTGGGAAGGGTCAACACTGGAGAGAAAACACATGGGACAGGAAGCAAGAAGGGGCAGAGGGCAGAACTCGGGCTGTGAGAGAAGGTTGAGGTGGGCAGAGAGCAGGGAGGGTGGGGGGGCAGATGCAGAAAGGATGGGGGGGCAGAGAGCAGGGAGGATGGGGGGAAGGTGCAGAGAGGATGGGGGCAGATGCTGGGATGATGCGGGGACAGATGCAGAGAGGATGGGGGGCAGATGCTGGGAGGATTGGGGCAGCTGGAGCCAGTCTAGGAGCCACCTTCCTCCATGAAGGCTGGTAGACCCAGAGCAGGAGATGGGGAAGGGGTGGTAGATTTGGGGTGGGGGCAGTATGGTGAAAGGTGATGCAGCAGAGATGCAAATGCCAGGGGGATGTGGGACAGGAAGACAGCCCCAAGGAAGTGGCAGAGGGAGTGAGGGTCCGCTTCCTCTGTGAGAGCTCACTGGGACTCTCAGAGCATCTTGGGTAAAGGAGGGATGACTGTCCATCCGCCAGTAACCCTGCTGCCCTGGGATGTAGGAAAAGGCGACAGGAAGAGAAAATTCAGGGGAAGATCTACTTTTAATTTATGAAAAGGGAGAAAGAGTCCAACTGCCCACCTTTTCATTTAGATTATTAGTTAGATGAAGAAATAATCATGTGCTGTCCCATTCTTTTGGGTATATATTACTGGGAAAGTATGAAATTAGTCTATTTGGGGGGTATACGTCCCTCAGAGTGCTTAATTTTGTAAGGAATTCTGGCAACGCATGTCCCAAAGACCCAATGGTCACATCTCCCTTTGCCACCAAAACATAGTAAGTGGAGCTTACAGTTGACTTATTTGTAAATATTTCTTTTAAATCTGAACGTTGGTCTGAAGGATTTCTTCAAGCAGCCTTGTTACCAATTTTACAGCGCTCCCCCAAAAAAGAGCACTGGTAGTTGGATTTTTGGGGGTTTTTCTCAGTTGAAATGAAATTTCTAATTCCTCCTGGTAGAGCAAGTCTGTTTATGGGGTTTGGATTTGTGTTTTGTATTATCCATAAAGCTTTTTCCATTTCCTAAAGTGCTTTTGAGAACGTTTTGTAGCTTTACTAATAGTAGCAAATGTCGACTGATCTTTTTGGAAGCACTTCAGGATGAAATCATGGATCAGTATTCATTTTAAGACTGGAGGCTAAGGAGGGGAGAAGTTGAGCCAGACCAACTGGTCAGCACCTCTGACGGGAGTACCAGAGTGGGGCTCTAACTTGCTGTGTGGCCTCGGACCAAACCGTTAGCCTCTCTGTGCCTCATTTGTCCTCTAAACAAGACTGCTTATTTCTATTTGCTTTAGGGCAGCAGTTCTTCACCTGGGCTCTGTGAATTTGGGTGTGAAAAATTCATCCTTGCTCTCATCGCTCTCCAACTGAAATTTACCAGTTCTTTTCATTATGAAATAGACATGATGATGCTACAGCAGGATTGTATTGCCTGTGACATTGTTGCCAATTTAAACCACAATATTTTTGTATCATGTTACAATTGGTGCAGATAATAATATCCTTTCTGCCCTGTGTCTGCTGCTTCGGAATCAGTGATTAGACCTGCTGCTGGACCTTGTTAGTTAACGTATCAGTAAAGAAGCACACATCACAATTAAAATATATTTTATAACTATTTTAATCTAATTGGTTTCCTTGAGGTCTTGTGTATTTCATTTTACGCATTTAAACATCTTTGTCTAAGGAGGGTTCCCGGGGCTGCCATGGCCTTAAAAAAATGGTCAAGAAGCTCTGCTTAGAGGGGTATTGAGGGAGTTGAACATTTGCTGAAGGACCAGTGGCTCTTTAGGGCAAAAAGGGGGAAAGGCAAGTTCAGAGAACAGTGTTGCTATTGCAACGATGAACTCAGTGAAATGGCTCTGGGGGGCTAAAGGGCTCTGGGGTGACTTCCTGACCTGTTCAGAGCAGCCAGTTCCTGCAGGATGGCGTCTGGGCCACTCCTCCCGGGTCTGACTGCGCTGGCACACATGGGCACCGCATCAGCCACCAGCGCCCCTCTGTATTGGTGACCCAGAGTCGATGGCATGGCCCTGTCTGGTGTTCAGCCCCCGCCGCCCACGCGGCGCACGGTGGGCTGTGTCATTCTGCCACACTGCCGTGCACTTCCCTGTCGGAGTCTTAAAGAGACATGTGGCCCTGGACGAGCCCGGGGTGCTACCCCCGAAGTCCTGCTCGTGGTGAAGCAAACTCGTGTCGACGACTGTGTGGGGCTGCCTAGGGGTTTCGGATCCCCTTCCCGCGGCAGACACTGGGCACCCCAGGGAGGCGCTGGTGCTGCAGTCAGGACACCTGGGCCTCTGATCCTGGTTACACTTTCTTTCCAGATCCTGGTTTTGTTTTCCTTTAATTTTTTGGCCGCGCCGCGCGACATGTGGGGGCTCAGTTCCCCAACAAGGGATCGAACCCAGGCCCCCTGCATTGGAAGCGCAGAGTCCTAACCACTGGACCGCCAGGGAAGTCCCAGCTCCTGGTTTCCTCATCTCCAAGTGGAGATAGTAACTGTATTTCTAAACTAGGTCATTGTGAGGGTGACGCCACATGGTGCCCGTGGAGGAGGTCTGTAAACTGTAAAGGGCTGTGCCATGTTCACCACCAGCGCTGCAGTTATCAGAGCAATGGAACACTCACAGGGCAGAGGGGGAGGGGTGTGGCGTGGCCCGGCCCGACTCCGGGTGACCAGCCCGCCGGCCCGCAGCCCGGGAACCGCTCCAGGTGGGTGTGGGTTGCTCCAGCTTCTGTCGTCCTTGGACTGAAGACGAAGGAGTTTGCCCAACAGGGCAGAGCTGTCCTGGACGCCAAACCTCCCCAGGAGGCCGGGCGGTGTCCTAGGACTCCGAGGGCGTCGTGGGGAATAGGGACTTAAGGCCTTCCTGGACCGGAAGGAACTGGCCTCACGAGGGCCATGTGGGGACCCAGGGCAATTCACGTGCCCTTATGCCAGCACTCCCACCTCTGGAGATTCATCCACAGGGAGTTCACGTGAATTTGCTAAAGGCCCAGCCACCAGAATTCTCCTCTGCCTTGTGCACCATAATAAAAATACCGAAAGTAATCTAAATGACCTAACATAGGAGATTAAACGCATGTGACGTGTGTGACACAGGAGGTAAACACTTGGCAGCCCCCGGAGTTCATGGTATAGAAGAAGATGGAACGACACGGAAAGGATCTCACAACACGTTGAGTGAAAAGGCCAGTCACAGGGCGGGAGGAAAGACGTCGAATTCACATCCCTGTGCCCACACACATATGTGCACAGGCATACATACATGAGGTAAACAATCCGCTGGGTGATGAAGTTGAGAAAAGTTTTCTTTTCTTTTTCTAAAAAATCCATGTTTTCTAAATACGTATATTTCTTTTTACTTGTAAGAAAGAATGTAGGGGGTTTTGTGGTTTTCATTTTGTCTTGTCTGGTGCAGTTTTCTTAGTCGGGGCAGACCGAGGCAGCCACAGTCACCCACCTGTCCCGGCCCCATCTGCTCTGAATGGCACCTCCAGAGGGTTCAGAGGGCCGAGGATTCCCACGGCGCGGCCCCGGTGGGCCCCAGAAAGAGAGAGCGGGGGGCAGCAGGCACTTAGGTGGTCCTGGGTGTGGCCTCCCGAGGGGGATGGGGAGAAAGACCATCAATGTCCCCTCAGGGGGGTCGCGACCGCAGAGGTGGCGCCAGCAGGTAAAGCAGGTCCACGCGGTGACCCGTAGATAAAAGAAGGTCCGCTGGGCAGGGCCCCTCAGTTCCCAGGCTGTGGGAGGCTCCCCCTGCCAGGCTGCCAGGACACAGGCTGGTCACAGGTGCACCATCAGACACAAACATAAAAACTCTAAAGGGATCACAGAGCATCCAACTCCTCTCATACACCCTCAGCCCTGTAAGAACTTAAAGTACCCAATAAAAAGGCCATGCTTTGGGGACTTCCGCGGCAGTCCAGTGGTTAAGAATCTGCCTTCCAATGCAGGGATGCAGGTTCGGTCCCTGGTCAGGAAACTAAGATCCCACGTGCGGCAGGGCCACTAAGCCCCTGCGCCACAACGAAAGATCTCGAGTGCTACAACTAAGACCCGATGCAGCCAAATAAATTTTTTTAAAAAAGAAAAATACTTAAAAAAATTAAGTGCTTTCTACTGTACTGAAATTTACCAAAACTAGATGAAATAATTTTCCAATCTGAGCTTGTGTGTCGCTTGACTCTCAAGTAATGCCCACGTCCCAAGCCCCCAGATGACTGCAGTTCCACGAAAGCCCAGATGGTGGGTCCCCCAGGATGTCCAGCCCTGGCGTGGCCCCTGGATGCATGTGGAGGCCCTGGGGGCCGGATGGGGCCCCCTCAGCATTCCTGCCAGTCCCGCTGCAAAACCAAGAACAGAGTGAGATCAGGCCGTTCCCTGTCCCTCAGCTGAGGATACGTCCACCTGCGGGGAAGCTCTTCCACTGAGGTGTCCCTGAGGGCTTCGGGGCGAAGACACCTTTGTCCTCGGCGCCTGGCACCGGGCAGGCTTCACGATCTCCTCGCCTTACCAGATTCCTTCTCTCACTCCTACCAAAGGCCACTGACAGGAGAATACATTCTCCAAATCCAGATGCTGTCGTTCGCAGGGCTTAGTGTCAGCATTTCCTCACTGTCTCCAGCAGGGCCCTTTCCATCTTTGCATCCACTGCTGATCTCAAAGGGGCTGGTCGCCCGGGAAGAGGTGACCCTTGCAGGAGGAAGACAGGAGACCGGCCCTGGTCCACCCAAGGAGGCACCAGCTCTCATGCCAAAGACCCTGCCGAGGCCACCCTCCTCACCTCCCCGTTCCCACATCGGGGTCCCGTTCCACGGGGCATGGAAGGTGCCCTGCTCACGGGCATGGCCACCTTTCCTTGTGTCCCTCTCAGCACCCACCACGGGGCCTTGTCACGTGCAGGGGCCCGCTCGGCACAGCCAGGTGTGCAGAGAGCAGGGGCATCTCAGCTCTGGGGGGCTTGACCAGCGGGAGTCGTGATGGGGACAGTTGCTATGAAATGAGGCCAACACAGGGCAGGTGCCAGGCGTCCAGCAGTGGTGCCGGCTGATGTGGCCACCTGGATCACAGGGCGGAGTCAGGTTACGGACCCGCCTGCCCCAAGTCTGTGGGTGGGCGAGGGGCTTCGGGGAGCGGGTGGGTTTGGGCACATTGCTAACTCAGATCTGACTCTGAAGCTCCATTTCTGCTGCCAGACTAAGAGAAGGGCCGCCAGCCAGGCTGCCTCCTGGGGTTCAGATCAATGAAAACAAATGGGAGACAGTCAGGCTCCCGCCTCCCTCTGTTCACAAGGCTTTGTGTGAGCCCAACAGGCTGGCCAACGGAGAGTTCGGCTCCCATGGGACCCAGGACAAGGAGAGTCGGGTTCAATGGCGAGGAGCTGCTCAGAACAAGGAGGCAGGACACCACAGGCAACGAAGGGGCTGCCCCGCGGCGGGCCCCGCTCCCCTCAGTTGCCCAGGGCGCCCCCTCAGTGCCCGTGCTCCGGGGCTCTGCGCGGGTCACGTGACAGCCTCATCAGAGAGCAGTAGGGTCTCTGGTCCCCCTGCTTGGGCCCTGAGTCCTGGGGTGGCTGCAGGTCCTCAGTGCCGGGTTAGTGCAGGAAAGGGAGCTACCACTGCTGGATCTGAGCCTCAGACACTAAGAAGGAGGAAAAGGATTTCTAAATGAGAAAAAAGTATTCCTTTCTCAAGGCTGAACGTATCATACCCTTAATCCGAAAGGACAATCAACAGCTTGTCCTCGGCTTTAACACAAGCGGGGCTCCAGATACTTCTCTTTCTGTGGAAGGACCTGCATAGCCCCAGGAGGAGGATGGAAGGGCGGCTGACACGAAACAATCACAGCGCACCGACAGGCACACAGGTCAGCCTGTCTACCGCTGGCCCAGACCCCTGGGGTTTTCACTCTCAAAACTGGTCCAGGTTTTAGTGCCCACAAAGTGTACAAAATGGAGCTAATTTGCAACATCTGCTGTTCACCATTTGGGGGTATTGCTTAAAAAAATCCCACTCAAGTGACCCTTTAATCTTAGGGCATTAATATTTAATCATGGCTTTGATTGCATATAAAGGCAGTTCGAGGGTATGTTTTCACCTAAAGGTCTAATAATTTAATAACACTTATTGAAGCTGCATTTGTATTAGATTTTGCTCTGTTTTAATACCATGTTGCTTTGAATAGGGTCCATTTTTAATGGGGACCAAAGAGTCTATTTTTTGGTTCTCTGCTTTCTTCTACAAACCACAGGGCATGAAGATGCTTAATCAGGGCCCTTTGATGAACAACAAAGCCATAAAGATCATTTCTATCAGACAATGAAGATCACCTGATCGAAATCTTCTCTCTGTGGACAATGGTGTCACCCCCAGGATTATCGTCACCTTTCATGGGCTGATATCAGAGAACGTGCAGCAGAGAATCCCCACTTGTTCAGAAAGCAGCTTTGAGGCAAACCTTTAATATAAAATGTCAGGATACATTCTAACTCTTCAGGTGCCAACCTCTCTATTCAAGAAGTTTGAAATTGGTATTAATATTTTAACTTATCACTTACAGGATCTTTCCGAGTCGTAGCCACACTTAATTAGCTGACATTGGGCTTCCAACGTTCCATTATGTAACTTAACATTCCTTAGATGTTGGTTTATTAACAATCCCGAAAGGAGAAAGAAGTTACTAGAATCTTTGTCTGCTCTAAAGCAAGGCATGTATGCCTCTGACTTGCATCATAGATCAACCAAGTCGGCAGTTCAGGAACTTTGGACAACACTGTGGTTCAATGGAACACGACTTTATTCTACATATTTAATTGCTTACATCATTGTATTGGGCTATTGTGTATTGGGCTACTTTGCGCTATTATGTTTGGCGGGGGGGTGGGGGGGGATACAATTTCGATCCACAGTTCCTTGAAATCTGAGTTCCACAATAATAAGCCATATTAGAATAACATTCTAATACATTTCCCATGTAACCTCAGAGCGTTTTTTGTTTTCCAGTAACTTCTTAACGAATATGTTTCATAAATATTTTGCTGTTGTGTTTCTATGTGTGTTATGATGGAGGATATATTTTTTCTTTCTCGAAAATCTTGAAAATCAAGATGGGAATATAGGAATAATTTTTTCCCTTAAGGAATTAAAGAAATTTCTAGACACTTTTTTTTCTGGGATCACCCTGGAGCAGTCAAAGCTTTAGCGGACCTGTCTGTGTCCTGACTTTATTCATATCTATGTATGTAGGTTTGTAGGCTGCATCTACGTACCTATGTTTCTATTTACCCATCCATCTCCGGAGTCCCCCGAGAATCGGGATGGGTACCGACCTGTATCTGATGTTTTAGACTCCACTTCCACAAATTGTCCTTAGGAAGCAAAGCTTGATGTTTCAGGTGATGGCCCTACAGACAAATGAGCCAATATTATATTAAATTTAATCACCATCTCCTCTGAGCCGGGCAGGTCTTGAAAACGGACAAAAAGAGTGGATCCTGCTTCCTCAGCAAATACATGTTTAGGGCAAGGGGCAGCAAGTACGAATCCCAGAGAGAACCATGCCATTTCCTGCCTCTTTTCCTAGGTAATTTAAGCGCAATGACTTTCAATTTCATTTGACCTTTTATTTATTTAGTTCCTTGCTCTAAAAGCAAATAACCTGAGGAATTTAAGAAACTTATAAAGGGAAATTAAATTACAGGTTAAAAATCATAATAAAAACACATATCTAATGGGTATCCTTTTTATTGAAACAGTATAATATCGTTGTTAATTGCATTTTGGTATAAAACTATGAAATATGCCATTGAATGGGTTTCAAGATTTAAGATTAGCTCATAGATTTGTATGAGCTTTTAAAACAGGCTACACGATCACATCAAAGAGTGGCTTTTTCTCATACTCCATTACAATGTGAATTTTAAGATTGATATATATATAGTTTAAAATATTTATTTAGATAAGGCTATTACATATATGAATAAATACCAGCCAAGCAGAGAAATAGGTATAAAAAAATATAACCAGTTATCGACTTTTTTTTTAGGCCTTGCTTTAGTAAATCAAGTATTGATCTCTCATTCCACTCTCCACTCCTCAGTGAAATGGATTCATTGGTCTTGGCTTATTCTTAGCAAATCGTAATCCGCATAACAAAATGTAAGCTGTTCATCTCAGCCAATTTGGTCTTTTTTTTATGAGAAGAGGCTCACAGAAGTCTTCCATGGAGACCCAAAAAAACCATCTCATAAAAGTACGGTTTGAAATCATCCACCTGAAACACGTCTTCTCTCCACATTATTTTAATAAGCATTATAAACCTCTCCCCACCTTTTCTCGTGAGATTCTCTTCTGACCCAGAATTAGGTGCTTTTCATGGACTCTAAGAAACTTTTCTGTCACACCCTAGATCTCGTTTTGTTTCTTTTTCTTCCTTTTTTTTTTTCTTCTGGCTTTTTGCTTTTGCTTTGTTTTTGGTCAATAAAAGTCATTAAAAGGCAGGAATGTGTTTGGAGGCCTGGCAAAGCCAGCAGTTAGCTACTCTCTCATTATTGTTCATTAGCAAAAGTAGTGCAGCCTCACCACACCCAGAGGGAAACTTAGGAGTCATTGCAGCCATAAGAAACGCAGTGGCTCACTCAAATGTAGTGTTAATCAGTAACTACAAACATTCACATGCGTTTAACAAGTTCAATCTGGAAAGAAAAAAATTATCTAAGTCATGAGATACTGAAAATCTTGCCAGAGACAAGATAATTTTTACTGGGAAGTAAGAAAAAACTGAAAAGCCCCATTTAGCAAAACCTTAAGATATTCCCCATCAGAGGCAAGATGTTTGGTTCTCTCCAGTCAAAGCAGAGGCCTCAATATCCATGAGAAACAGCCATGAGTGGAGGGAAGGCATATACCTCCCCAGGGCCCTTTAGGTGGGAAACAAAAGCCCCAAATCTCTTAAATTCTACGATTAGCATTAGTACTGTCTAGATGTGAGAATGTGTCAGATTTACCATTGAGGGTATGGAAGGACCGTAGCCAACACTTGTACAATCACAAATGTTATGGTTTTCGAGGGAACTTCGTGCCAGTGTCTCTACACATTCCCGTGAAGAAACAGTTTAGTGCACTTACCAAGGAAGCCTAAGTTAGGAAAATGTTTATGACTCATTTTTTGAAATACTAAATTAAACTTAAATAGCTACGTTTACTAAAGTTATAGGGACTATGTTTTAAGTCACAATTTTACTACCCTACAGAAAAATGATGCTCATTATTCTTAAATCCTATTTCCATTTTTTATCAGTTGCATGCAGCGCAGCCTCATTGGGTTATAATATGTAGGATCTATACTACTTAGCCAACTACAGACATAACAAAAAATCACAAACCTTCTCAGTTTTCCCAAATAAATGAAATTAACTTTATAAAATCTAGCTTTTAATAAGAGTTGAGGTGGGAAAAGGAGAATGGAAACCTCTTGCTCTTCATTTTGGCAAATTTTTCTAAATGTAAGAATTGTCTCCTCCTGACGAGTCCGTTGAGTGGCTTAGGTAATGTACAGAATTTCTAGGCCATCAGGTAACATGGCAAATAGTTTTTGTTTTGGGGACTTTGCTCTATTCCACTCTCCACTCCTCAGCGAAATGGATTCATCGGTCTTGGCTTATTCTTAGCAAATCGTAATCCACATAACAAAGTATAAGCATCCTACCTAGTAAATTCTCAGAGACAACAATGAGAACTTCTTCTTTAAAACAAGTGTAAAATAGGTCCTGACCCTTTTAAATGATTAAAGTTATATTCCAATGAATGTAAATTTAACAGAGACAATGAAATCTCCAAGAGTGAGATTATTACTACACTCTGTTATTAACGTGGTCAAAAGGCAATTTTCCATAAGTTCCCACCTCTCCTTCCACCTCCACACCTACAAAAACATCCATAGAAAGAATGATAGGTTGGTTAGTAGTGAAATCTACACGCTAAATGTTAGGTGAAAGTCTTTAAGAAACAAAGGCACGACAGGAGAGTTTGCAGCAAAACAAAACATGGCCATTGGTATCATCCTTTAAGACTACATGATAATAAATATATGAATAATAAACCAACTTTCTAAATCATCTGAATTCAGGATGTATGCATCAGAAAGGCCAATATAGTTATTGTTCCCTGTAAAAGTACTCACTGTTTTTTATGCATTTAATTAAATTTTAGAAATTAAAGTTTTTAAACTTAAGGATCCTAGAAATTTAAATCTCATTCCTGATATAAAGTGAGTTTGCTTCTTTCAGTGATAGCCATACAGCCCAGAAAACTTAACCTGGAATTTGCAGCAATATGTTTTCTTAATTTCACGACTAATCAAGTACTTATGAAATCAAATCAAGTTTTTATCAAACACTATACTTGTATATGTGCATGAAATATACAGTACACGTTATTAAATCCTTATTTCATTTATGAAATGTCTTCACTTTTTTCCTATTACTGAGTTAAATGCTTTCCTGCCACGCCTGTTTGTATCAAAATCTACAAAGGTAATTCGTTTCATGTACTCCTCAGCTTCACCTATAGAAAGAATTGGGGCTTGTCATGATGCCAAACGAGAGATTTTCAATAAAATATCAAACATGAGACAATGCAGTATGAACAAGAGACGTAAAGTTTCTATTGACCTTGGGGCTGTGACTTGTCTCTCCTCTAATTAGCAGCAGCGTCATTCCTCGAGTTCAGTGTGATTAGCAGAAGTTTCACACAGACGTGGAAAAAAAAAGTTAGATGGCATCACTATCACATTTAACACCAGCCCAGAAGTCATAATTTACTTTCTGCAAAAGCACATTCTTGTGGAAGCACATTTTTTTTTAAAACTTTCTTATGGACATTTTCAAATACACACAAGAGTAGAAAGACACGAATGTAATCTACTCCCCTGTAGCTCGGTCAGCCACTGCTATTCCTGTCCCATCTCCAGTATTTTTTCCTGGAGTATTCTGAAACAAAGCCCAGGGGTTGTATCATCTTGCCCGTGGTCATGGGAGTATTTAAGGAATATTCGAGACAGGGAATCACTGTGCTAGGCATTTAATCCAAGGAGCAGAGAGGCAATGACGCTTGGATACATAGTACATTTCCAACTGGCAGCGATTAATGCCAGCTCTCTTTAGACTGGGCTACGGTTTATTTTAGCTACGTGATTTATTTAAAATAGGAAATAGGCCAGCCTTCGTATTATTTTGTATGATTTATTAGCCTTGAAAGTAATTATTTTGAATATTAGAATTTAACACCCCCCTTAGTGCTTGGAAGTCTATACAAAAAGGTCAAAATGCTTTTACTTTAAATGTAGGCTAAACATTTCTGGATATCTGAGACCTATTCCATCTGTGGCATTCAAAATGATTGTGTCGCAAATTCTCATTGGTCTGATGTTTTTAAATGTTAAGATTTGATATCAAAGCAGAAGTGATATGTATACAAAACATATTTATGTATTTGTGTTTATACCCTCACTCTACCTAATGAAAACCTCCACAGACCAGAGTATCCATTTACCCATAATCTAGAGTGACATATTCTACCTTGAGTGGAGTATAGCTATCATTTGAATCATGACCTTATATATTTATTAAGATTTTAAAATACCATTTTAACTTCAAGACATTAAAACGACAATCTGGAAAAGCCTGAGTCATGTGCCACAAAAACATTCAACCAAGAATATCTAACGAACTCAGTTTTATTTCATGCCTAGGAAAGAAAAAGAGAGACGTAAGAAATAACCTGCTACCACTATTACTGTCGCATGCCCCCCAAACGGGGTGTATTGGATAACTTTTCTTCTATCCATTGAATAAAGCTATAGTGGCATCTGCAGATCCATCTGCAAACCCATAGCCTTTCACTGAGACATTTTCCATTCGTTGAAAGGATGACACATGTTCATGAAAATCTCACTAAATTGTAATTCTTAAAGCCAAACACAGTCATTTAAAGTTTAACATAAAATATGTTTCCTCCATTATTCCCCATTTATTTTGTGTAGGGGGTGAGCCTTAGAATATTAATATTTTAAAGAATCATACGTGTGTTAATTAACTAGATGGGGGGAATCCTTTCACAATGTACACACATATCAAATCACTTTAAATACCTTACAATTTTCTAGGTCAATTATACCTCTACAGCTGAAATACTGAAGTCTGTGAATGTGCCCTCATCTGTTCCCATATAATTGTTAAAAATAAAGTGAAAAGGTCTACATGAAATAGAAAAAAGCAAAATTCACACACACACACACACACACACACACACACACACACGCGCGCATAAGGTGTATATAAAGCATATAAAGGGACCAAACTTCCACTCAAACCTCTAGTCCTAGAAATATTTATCTTTGAAAAGATTATTAATCTCCCAAAAAGCAATGTGGACATTTTACGAGCTCTCAGTACAGTGTCTGCTCATAGTATATACTAGGTACAGAGTTACTGGTTAATGTAGTTTTCATAGCCTTCAATAAACACACACACACACACACACAGAGTCATATTATTAAAACATCATTTAAATCGTGCAGAGGGATCATAGCAAAACTGTGGTGCAACTTCACAAAATAAAGCATCGCCTTTACAAAACAGAGGGTGAATGTCGTGCTATAGCAGGAAACGTACTGTACTTGTATTAGATTATGTTTAAAAGCTTCTGGGCTTTTCATACACTACGAGAGTCTCCCCTTTTACACAAATTTCCGAAAGCATCCCAATATGTTAAAACGTATTACATCTTTGTTGCTGCAGTCATTAATTGGAATTATTCTCATTGCTGTGTCACTTTAGTTTTTTCCTGGCAATAATTTTTAAGTTTGAAAAAAACTTTATCTCGTCATGAGGTTTACTTACTTCAATAATAAGGGGGGTTTAGGAGGGCAGGGATTCTTATCTCTTTTTAGGATTACTGTATTCCTAGTTTTTAATTTATAAGTGGTTTAGAACATCCGTAAGTACGTTTCACAGAGAAACAACCTGAAAAAACTCACTCCATTTTACTATGTAGCAACCATGTGGTGGTTTACTCTTTGGAGTGGTTACCTTGTGTTCCCAATAGTTCTGGGGCACTGATACTTATGTTTACAGTGTAAGCACTTAATCAGTTTTTAAAAAATCGATGCTATTAAGAATTATTTGATCATGTTTTATTTTACACTAGTAATATTGCACATATCCTAAGTTTATGCTTTACGCTTGTATTTTCTTTAGGATAATATTAATTTTTATTTCTAATTATAAATATGCAGAAGGAATGAAAAGAGCTAGTTAATATTATTGAAATTAAGCCAAATTGCTGCACTTGGGAACAGAGTCTTTCCTCAGAATCTTATTATCTGAGGCAACTACTGCCGTAAAGAATTGGTGAAACTTTCTTGAGACTTTTGTAATATTTGAGCAGGTGTTCATACAGCAAATGATTTGCATTTACCATAGATGATTATGACAAGCCCAAATCCTTTATGAGGAAAAAATAGGAAAACAAACTTTCTCAACATCGTTACATTTTTGCTTACATCTTAACTCACACATTCACCTCTGAATAGCTTGAAAAATCTTCCAAAATAATTTCTTTGGGAAATTGTGACTATGCACTTATTTACGTGAATTTCACAAGTTACAACAGTAAATATCAAGATCAATGGAAAAAGCTCTTGAATTCCTGGCTATATCCTGACTACATCATTTCACCATACTCTCCTTCAAATTCCCAACTAAACTGGATTTTAAACAGAGAACAACCCCATTATCTACTCAGAGTAAGAAAACAACAACATGTTAATGGAAATTTGTTACTTTCTTGTTCAGTAACTTTGGATGACAAATATTTATCTTCTACTCACAGTAACTGTTATTTTAAGGACTTCAGCACTAAATTTGATCCTATGGCTGCAGGTATATTATACTTTATTATAAAACAATTGCCAAATGCTAAACATCTCAAGCTTCCACAATTTCATCAAAGTATTTCCCCCAGCTTTCAATTAGTGTCTTCATATATCACATTCAGTTTTTCAAAGATATCTGAAAAGAATGTACGACTTGTACTACATTCTTGTAAATGTATTTTAAAAGTATCAACGTGATACAGACTAAAGGGTGTGTGTTCAACCAAATGGAGGGTCGGGTCAGGGTGGCCCTGTGTTTCAACTCTGTATATAGAAAATAAACTTCTGGCGGTGTTTTCTAGCTTCTTATTATGCGTATGCATGTGTGTGTTTAAGAATACGAATCAAGTGTTATCTTCCACGCTCTACCAGAAAAAATTTTTTAAGAAGTAGGTATGCTGGGAAAAGAACTTGAAAAAAAAAATCCAGCGCCGAATAAACAAACAGAAAAACGTTTGAAATTTCTTACTAAAGAAAGATCCCACTTTCTATTGGTGGAGGTAAGTACACAAGTCATAAAGCAGTTCTCCTTCTCTGGTCCAGGATGGGGAAGCCAGCTCTAAAAGTTTAAAAAGAGAAAAGCTTTGGATTCTCGGATTCGTGCAATTGTGTTCCTTCCCAATTGGAAATCAAGCATTTCAAAATTCATTTAAAATGTCGAGGAGAAGAAGTGCAACCAGCAAGGCCTCATAGCCCTGAGGTTTGTTTGCTTTCTCTCACATGGCGTCGTTTCTGATTCAGTGGAGACCCCGTCAGTGGCAGGGAGACAGCGAGGCTTGGTTTGAGAAAAAAAAAAAAAAAAGATGCTGCAGTGCTGAGCTCAAGAGAGGGGTGGGCCAGGGAGAGGGCGCACGCTACATCAGACACAGTACCTGATTCTTCACTGCACAGCTTGTCAGCGAGGTAGTGTGCCTCCTGGGCGATAAGTGAGAATATTTCATCTTCGTACTCTTCCATTATAGTTTCACACTGTAGAAACAGAATAACAACATATGTGGATAGATATGCACTCACAGGACATCTTGTTAGGAAGAACTTGTCACAGTTTTATTAGCTAAAAATATAAAATCATGTTACCAAGGTGGTCCATTTTATTAGCCCTTTTGGTTTAAGACATCATTGCGTTGGATTAACCCTCTTCCCAGAATGTTAATTGCATCATTTTCCTGAGACTTGGCGAGCTGATTAGTCGTGTTGAAAGACAAGGGTGAGGCAGGAAAATGGTTCTTTGTATTTGTTCCTCTTCCTCAAACTGGAATGGAATGCAAGGAACAGGAGGGATGGAGCTCTTATTTATGGAGCTGAAAGTCTTCGGGTTTTTTTTGTTTGTTTGTTTTGAAACTTTAGAGAACACGGCTCCTTGAAGTGGTTAAACCAGTTTCCTTTAGATTTAACATAATAATCCATTTTGTGGTTTTAAAACAGGGTCTGAAGTGTGGAAACAGTTAAGCTTTCTCAGCAATCAAAACACAAGCGCATCTTCAATCGCACTTGGGATAACGGGGCTTTTCAGTTACTCAGGAAAGTTTCTTTTCATACCACTTAAGAGATCCATCCATAATTCCTCTTTGCTTCCCCCCACCCCAAATCTGACATTGCAGAGAAGAGGGAGCTCAAATGTACCCACGCACCCCAAAATCTTAAATTCTGACTGGAGCGTGTGTCTGCGTTGGAGAAACACAGGCTTAGGAACTGTGATGGTAGAGAGTGTTCACTGGAGACTAGTAACTCATTTTCTGAGTTCCTTAAGTGAGAAGCTAAAATTTTTTAAATGGCATTTAAAAATATTGAAATTGCACTATTACATATTTATGGAAGACCTGTGAGATACGGACACACTTCCGCACTCTGATTCCCATATTCTACAGTACTTTTAGCCCTGAATTATTTTGCCTTGATTTTTTAATTAAAATGAAATCTTCAAAAGTCAGCTGCAGCCCTTATACCAGGGGTTCAGCATGTCTTGACATTTTGACCAACGTGTGAACCAAAGACATTTCTCAAACAGGCTCTCCCATCACTTGGTCTGACTCAATAGCATTAAGTAAAGTGAAATCTCTTGCTATATATTTTGTCAGGCACATTCTAGAGAGCCAGAGGCCAGCATTCACGTGAAATAAACATTATGATGGGAGGAAATGCGGCATAAAGCCAACTATCATACTAAGCCTTTGTTTGTGCTAAAATACTTGAATGAACTCAGGAAAAAAAAATTCTCTCTCTTCTGCGAAGCCTTGGGAAAAAAACAAGTGATGTGTGTCACTCTCCCTCCATCATGTGGCTATAAATATTTGATAACGACATTCATTTTAATTTGGATTTTAACCTCGGAACCACAGTCCCTGATTCCTGACGTAGGAACTTGTAAGAGACCTGCCCGGGCACAGGGAGGGCTGAGTCCTCTTCCCAACCGTCCCCAGGAGCAAAGCAACATGCAAACTGTGCCTCCAAGTCACTGGGATTTGTAACGCACTTTCTGGAAAATATCACTTAACTGTCTCCACGGAGATGAAATACCACAGCCCCTAGGTGTCTCAAAAGGCAAGTCACTAAGTGCGCGGTTAACACTGAGAAAGCAGCAGGACAACAAAGCTAATAGATAACAGTTTAATGGGCATGTCTTGAAACTCAACAAAACCCCAAACAGCAAAAAAAAAAAAAGAAAAAAGTACCAAAAACATGTTCATGGAGTACGGAATTCCTCTGCGAAGAAGATAGCTTACCGAGAATTTCAAATGTCTGTAAGCATCAGAATAAAAATGGAATTTTAAAAATTCTTTGTATATTTTGTCTCCTTTCCTTGGAGCAAATCTCTTGAAAGTCTTCTCCTTAGTCACGCGGTCTTCTTCGAGCTTGTAGTGATTCATTCGCTCACACACTTTATCCAAGAGGTCCGTGAGGAATGCCTCCGACTGGGCTAAGGGAATCTGTGGAGAAAAGCCAAAAAAGGGAGGAAACTCATCTTAACGTTGATATTATTTAAAAGACCTTCCCCTGAATGCACGTGGTAGCACACCCCATCCCCCAAACAGTATTCCTGTCCTGATACAACATGTGCACAGTTCTATTATTTACATCATTTAAGGGGTTAGCCTAAATTCCGGTTTTTCAAAAGTGCCTATGTTCGAAAGTGGACAGAAGAAAAAACTTCTATTCCAGCTAGAAACTATACTTCTACAGGTGATAATTTTGGGAAGTCATGGAACATGCAGAATAAGGCATTAAGCACAGGTAATGGCTGTTATTATCTATCTACTTGCAAGAGACAGACAGACAGAGCCAGAGAGAGCGCTCGGGTATCTCCTCCAGCGCATCCCGAGCTGGGAGAGGGCCGGGCTTCGAGCTCCGCAGCCGCTGCCCTGCGCGCCGTGGCCCCTCGGCGGCCGCTCGGGCCCGGGGGCAGGGAAAAGCCAGGCTGACCGAATCGCCCCTCTCGCAGGCGCGGCTGCGCTGTCTTTGGAACAGCTGGTGCCCGTCTCCGCGCGCCCCTCTCCCTCCGGAATCCAGCGAGGATTCAGAGGACCCTTTGGCCACCACCTCCGCCCCGCGCGGGGGTCAAAGAGCACCCCTCGCCCTTGGTAACCGGGACAAAAACTCGGGGGCCGTCTAGACAGGTCAAGGTGCAGGATGCTGCGTCCCCGCGGCTCCTTCCGGAAGGGGGCGGGGACCCGCCAAGGGCGCCGCGGACGCGCCGCGGCCCCGGCCTCTGCGGGCTTTCTCCCTCTCCACCCTCTGCTGATCAAAGTAGGAAGTTTGCATGACAACCATGGTGAAAGGGGCTGAATCACAAATGAACTCGATTTCGCCGATGTTGATATATCCAGCCTCCATTGTCCCCTTTCAGACGCAGTGTGAACCCTTCCGGTGCCGGCGACCGCGCGGCATTCACATGCGCGCTCCGGGCGCACAAAGGCTCCCCGCGCCCCTCCCTGCCATCTGGCCGCGGGCCTCGGGGCGGGCTGTGCGGCGCGCCTCTGCGCTTAACCCTGCTTCCAGCCAAAGCCACTCGAGCGTCACTCCCGTCACCCCCCAGGCTCGGCAAGGAACGAACTCTGTAGAAAAGGAAGGAGCCAAAGAAAACCGGCACTAATGAACTTTCCGTTACCACCACCACGTGCGCCGTGATAAAATATCCCTCCTTCTGCCCGCAAAACTCGATTTGAGATTGATTACGAACCGCTTTCAAGGCCCATGCAGTCAACTCTGCAATTAAGCCGTTTATTAAACTGGAGTGTACCGCAGCATTCTTTATCCGCTAAAATATCAAGTTAAAAAATTGAGTGTTTTAATTTTTTTAAATGTCTACACTCAGAAGACCCTAAAGAAAGTAGCTCAAAGCGCACAGTCAAAACACAAGTTACGTTTTTATTTACACCTTTAATCGTGCCACTTAAGCATCGTAAGTTGTAAATAAAACCAAAAACATAGGTTAACAAATTGAAAATCTGTTTCAGAAACGAAAGATTAAATATCTATTGGGACTTAAAAGCTAGAAAACAGAGGTAAATTCTTAAATTACAATTTATGAAGCAGACCATTAACAGAATGATTATGGTTTCTTCCTGCCCTGCGTGTGCTTTAGTATATTTCCTTGTCTGGTCCATATGAATAGGCTCATAGCACTTTCTGCATGTCCACAAAGCAGCATTTTTAACCTCAAAGTGAAGAGTTGGCTCTTTGATTTTAAAAATCTAACTGCGATCAAGAATCCATTCTCTCTCCCCCCTCCCTAACCCTCTCCTTCCCCAGTCAAACTGTAAACACCGAGGGGCCATGCTATCACTGAATGGAGAGGGTCTGAGCATTGGTAGGGCGCTTTTGGAACCCTGGATGCCGTCCTTACACAACACAGTATTTCCCGTTGAGATGAGACTACTCTCGAAACTGTTTTTTTTTTTTTTTTTTAAGCTGACCTGACGTTCTGAGCTGCGTGCAAAAATCCTGAGTGTATAAGATTTGAGCAAATCGGGATGTCAATATGCGAGACCTTCCACAACTTACTTTTGAGAGCTGTGTTATTTATTTCCTGGGTTGATGCTTTTTAAAAAACAGTCGCCACAAGATAACTTTCCACCAAACGGGATTGTTTTCCTTATTTTGAAAGTGGAATTTTACATATTTGAATATAGTAGTATTGTGCCTATTTTAACGCAAATATGTTATACCTAGGGATCAACACGTGAATCTCGCTGATTTCATACATCTTTGAAGGCTAACTGGCTTTTTGATGTAATTGCTGGCTCTTTTGAGTAAATGTTCTTTAGTAGAAAGAGTAGGGAATGTTACAGGCAGAGAGCTCAGAAAATGCCATGTTACCATCTTCACTGAAAGCAAGAAAGGAAAACACCCAACGTGAGACTAGTAGTGTTCGTTTTACAGAAATATTTTTTAAAAAACTGACCTAAAATGCCAAAGCGTCAGATTTTTGTGAGAAAATTTTAAAGAAAAAGATGCTTATGCATGGCAGCTATTTATACACTTGTTAAAATGCACATGATTAGGGTTTTAAATGATTCCACTTAGTTGAACTACATTCACTAAACTTAAAGACTGCTCAGGGAATAATGGAGCCTTTTCCTCCCCTCAAAGTGTTTTGATTATAAGAGTGCAATAAGTATTGAGACAAGTGGAATAAAACGAAGTCTTTCTTCCTATACTATGAAGATCCTGAATAGCACTTGTCAATAAAGCAACTCCTATTGTAACCTTAGGGGAGCATTTCCTCCACCCTGGAAGGAGGGTCTCAGAGATACTAACCTCATTAAAATATGAATGAAAAAGGCCGCCATCATTGTATCAGGAGGAAACCGATTCCCTGGCATGGTTTTCTTAACAGCCGTTACTTCTACAGACAGACCCCTTTGGTGTACGTTATAAATACAAAAACGATCCGCTACAATTTCATGACTACCTTAGCACACCCTCATCAAAGGAAATCCTAACGTTTGCCATTTTGGAACCTAGCTACAACTCTAAATCACACTTGGTATAGGTCGTGTTTATTATTATTTTTTTTTCTTTTAGGCCCCTTGTGACCATGTGCTTATTGTGTGAGCAATGACATGGGAGTGGGAGGAGATACTCAGATCCCAGCTTGAAAACGGAAAAAGGTAGTTGAAAGTTTTGGCTTTGGTTTCTTGAGAAAACTGGAGTTAGGGATCTACTCCAGATCACTATAACAACACTTTACTAACAGTCAATTACGGGGTGCCTCCCATGTTCGCTCATTACTGTGTCTCTGTTCATCTTGTAGCAAATTTCGTGCTTGATGGCTATCACGATTATGTTACAGTTTACGGTCTGATGTGAAGACTTTGTCCCTGTGGTGCACTGTCTTTTTCATAACAGTCTGACAGTTTTGGAGTGTCCCTCAGATAGGAAACCAGTACTTAACCTGCTTAGTGACTGATAGTTAGTTTCACGTTGTTGCAAAGATTTTCTTTCTAGAGGTTTAGTTAATGTAAAATTTTTAATTGCGTTACAGCAAATATTACACCTAGTTTAATCACTAACTTTTCAGCCATAAAAATACTGAAATCACTTCTGATATTAGTTAAAAGTCAATATTTAGAAGTGAAAATTCAAACCTTCTTTGCTCTCGGCTACAGCAGGGAAAAAAAGAATTCAGAAACTCTTCTAAGTTGATGAGGGCTATAATTAGCTTTTATGTTAATCGACTGCTATGAGTTTGTTGTGTGACACTTCATATAATATGCAAATAGCATTGACTGTTTAGTTTTATTAAACAACATAATTAGAAACCTAAAGAAGCTCATTTCGATGAGGAATAATAAAGGTTGATACATTTTCCAGTGTTCTGTATATCAGAAAAAATGAATCCCATCTGGACTTAATCAATAAGAGAGATTTTAAGTAGCCTTTGTTCAGAGAGCCAAACAACAGAATTAATATTAGTTTTTCCATAAATTTGATGTTACAACAGGTGCATTTGTGCAATCAGTAAAACCTTGGGGGCAAAAATACAAAGATTGCAGCACAATTTACCACAAATGACACAGTACACTTATGAAAGTAACATCAGGATTCTGCCCCCTTTAACCTGAATACTGGAAAAAGACACTCTTATTATTTGAAATAAAGTATTTTGCAAGTGTTTCCTATTCTTATTCGTGGAGATATTATGTCTACATAAAGTATACTCTCAGGTTGTGAGAAAAATAGAAATAATAAAATAAGAACAAGGTGATTTGGGGGGAAATTTTCCCCAGAATTCAAAACTATTAAAGTTTCAACCACATTTTCTTATTCTGGAGCCTGTTTTCAACCTAACAGTATAGAAAACTTGAAAGTATAGAAAAGTCGTATATGATGGATCACCGTTAATGAACTCCAAATGGGGGTCATCTAACTCAATTCGACTTTTTCCTAAAGTTAAAAAAACATACTTTCTTTTCATTATTAAATACAAAATTGGCACTGCCATTTGATTTCTCGTCTTAAAAACTATTCTATTAGTCTTCAAAATAACTAATTTTCAAACATTTTAGGTGAACTGAACACAGCTATCCACGTGAAAAATGTTATAATTTTTCAACCTTTGTTAAAAATCACTCTAAGCGAGGATTTAGAATGACCTTTTCATGCTGTTTCTGAGCTTTGACCTCTGCTGGCTTACCCCGGAAGGATTTTGCAGATTAAAAAAGAAAGTAATAGAAGAAAGTGACAGTGCTTAAAAGGGCAAAGGCCGTTAAGACTGCAACAGTAATAGAGGTGATGTGAATTCGTTCATTCGCTCAACAATATTTATTCAACTCCATCTCCGTGTCAGACAAACATAGCTCTCTAATTCAGACTTTTTAAAGGGGATTCTTCTGTGATTCTGAATAAAAATGAAAAGAAATACTCGAAAAAGACTGCCTGGAAGACAGTCAATAAATGCTAGCTGATGATAATATAAAGATCACATGAATACAATATCTCTGTCCTTATTTGACAATTTCTGTCCCCCCCACCATCTGCGTGTCTTTCACCATCTTGCTACTGAAAACACAATAGTTATCCCTTTCTAACCACCTCTGCAAAACACTTTCTCAGAATAGAAGAGGCGAAAAGTCACGTTTGCGGAACCTGTTATGGCATTTCCCAGTTTCATCATCTGTGTACTTGTGGGCAAATGGTGAGATTTCCCTGGAAAACCTTAGAGGTCTCAGAGGAAAAGGACGAAAGAATGGGATAAGTTAAGAAGCTCTGGGTGTTCCGTCTCCGCAGTTGTGGAAACACGCATGCACACACCAGTTCCCGCTGGCTGCAAAGAAAGCGCTCTCTCTATTTTTTTTTTTTTTTTTTTGGCCACGCCATGGGCATTCAGGATCTTAGTTCCCTGACCAGGATTGAACCCGCGCCCCCTGCAGTGGAAGCCAGGAATCTTAACCACTGCCAGGGAAGTCCCTCTTTCTTTAAAAACATTTTTAAATAGAAAAAGTTGCACATTCACTTGATTTTTTTTAATCCAGAAGGAACAAAAGAATAGAATAAAAAGTAAGGCTGATGCTCCCCCAGACCCTAACGCCCAGCTCTCCTTCCCCCTAAGTGCACCTCCATGAGTGTGTAATGAATGTGTGTGTGCGTGTATGTGTGTGCCCGTGTTTGCCTGTATGCACGTGTGCCTGTGTGTGTCCATGTGTATCTATGTGTGCATGTAGGCGTGTAAGCATGTGTGTCCTGTGCGTATGTGTTCATGTGTGTGTCCATGTGTGAGTGTGTCCATGTGTGAATGCGTCCATGTGTGCACTTGTGAGTGTCTCTCCTCCTCTTTTTACAGGATCCGAGCACAGCACACTCCCTGTCTTTCTCACTTGGGGATAGGAGGGTTCAGTCATGTCCGGGAGGCTGAGGACCGTCTCCTGGCGGTCACTGGATGAAGGCGCACTTACTATGGGGGCATCAAAACTCAAATCCATTTATTTATTTTTATTATTATTATTTTTTTGGGTTGCATTGGTCTTTGTTGCTGCCCACGGACTTTCTCTAGTTGCATTGAGCGGGGGCTACTCTTTGTTGCGGTGCCTGGGCTTCTCATTTTTGTGGCTTCTCTTGTTGCAGAGCATGGGCTCTAGGCACACAGGCTTCAGTAGTTGTGGCACGCGAGCTCAGTAGTTGTGGTGCACGGGCTTAGCTGCTCCGCGGCATGTGGGATCTTCCCGGACCAGGGCTTGAACCCGTGTCCACTGCATTGGCAGGCGGATTCTTAACCACTGCGCCACCAGGGAAGTCCTCAAATCCATTTAGATTCAAAGATGCCCTACATCCCAAGGGCAGGTTCAAAAGGGGAGCTCCCACCCACGTGAGCTATGGCAGAATCTCTCTGGAATATTAGTTAAAAATCTGTCTGGGGATATATCTCAGCTTATTCTACCCTGAAACAATGGTTTTGAGAGGGTCGGGGCCAGCGTTTTTAACCCCCTTTCCTGGGTGAGGAGCCCCAGGCCCCAGGGACTTCCTTTCACGACCCACCGTGATGCTGCAAGGCCATTGCTCTCCATGCCCTCCAGGTCCTGTGCCTGAGGACAGAGCACCGCAGACACTGCGGCCAGGAAGACCTTGGAGATCCCATGGTAAACCCCCCACTCCTCAGGTGGGGAGACTGAGGGTCAGACGGGAGCGACTTACCTGAGCACCACCTGGCAGAACCAGGGTTGGAAGCCAGCTGCTCTAGTCGGTACACGCTGCTGCCCTCCACCAAGCGACCAGGTGCGGCCACTCCCCAAATTCCTAGGTGACGCCCTAACCCCCAGGACCTCAGGATGTGACCTTATTTGGCGATGGGGCCTTTAAAGAGGTGGTGAAGGTAAAATGAGGTCATGGGTGGGCCCTGATCCCATAGGACTGGTCCTTATAGGAAGAGGAGATCAGGACACAGACACGCACAGAGGGACGGCCACGTGTGGACACGGGGAGAAGGCGGCGTCTACACAGCAAGGAGAGAGGCCTCAGGAGGAGCTGGCCCTGCCCTCACCTGGATCTGGGACTTCCAGCCTCCAGGGCTGGGAGACAACACTTTTCTGCCGTTGAAGCCGCCCGAGCTCCTAATACAGTCCCAGACCGTGGAGCCCCTGCCTGAAGTCTTGCTAGTACAGCCCAAGCCCAGGAGGTGACTGGGGGCTGCTCGAGAGCCTGCCATGACGGGGAGACATGGAGCAACACGTGACGCATGCTGGTCTGCCTCGGTGCACGGGTGCTGTGATTCCTTCTGAGCCGGGGGCAGGACTCTGCACAGGCCCCCAAGCACCTCCATCCTGGTCTGGCACCACCTACAGCCTGCTGAGGGCTGGACAAGACGCCGGCCTCCTTGAGCTCCCAGAGTCCTTGCCGGTAAACCTGGGACGAAAACGACACCTGTTCTAGTGGATCTGATCAGGTCAAGTAACTGGCAGGAAAATCGAGAGTTTGACACGACAAGTAAACGCCAAGGGTTCTGATTACTTTCCCTCCGACGGATGCCGACTGTTTGAGCTTGTAAATGCCTTAAAAGTGATGCCGACTTGAGCATAGACTGACTTTTGCACTCTCCTTACCGGTGCGCTAGTAGGATGGTCCGGTGACTCCAAGGCAGTGCCTTGAAAAGTTGGCCTGAGGACCTCTTGTCACTTTCTCCTCTTCCCATCCTCTCAGAATCCGAGAGCTGTCAGCATGGGCATCCAGACCCAAGGCACTCAAAGCGTGGTCACCACCACCTGCTGCATCAGACTGCCTGTTTCCAAGACCCTCAGGCAGCTGTGTGCTCAGGACAGAGCAGTGTTGCTTAGAATCCTGCTGTTGGCGGTCAGGGTGGCAACGGCGAGGGGGTGCTACCCGCGCTGACTTTTCTATTTTCTGCCTCTGTGCTCTGCCTAGAAAGAGCAGAAACTGGAGGAGGACCATTCAGTATAGAGAGACCAAGTGAAAGGCTTGTCCTTAGAAACACATGTGGGATGACCTGGAAAGAGGCCTCCGTCCTCAGAGCCAACAGCACCCAGGTAGCACCTCTGGGAGGATCTCACGCTCCTGTTACCCTGAAGAGCGCTACACTGGGAGAGACAGCGGATCACGAGTGAGCAGACGCAGTTCCAGGACGGAGATCTTTCATCGACACCCAGAGAAAACTGAGAGGAGCTGAGGACGGTGAGAGCATCACAGTCGCTCCCAGGCGTCCAGCTTGAGAGTCAGGTCTGTTATATTACAGGCTGAACATTTTCTAAAAAATATGTAGCTCATTCTCATGGCATTGTTTTTCTCTCATGCATTTCTGACCTTCCCTCTCTTCTCCAGACCCATGTCAGGCAGGGGTGCTGTCCCAAGTGTGACCTTGCCAGGATGTCCTAGTGCCAGGAGGAGCTCTTTGGGCTGGGTGCCCGTGTAAGGACCCACCCCTTCTGCACTAGGCCCCGCGGGCCACAGCCCTTCTAGTAAGAAGCGGTTAAGGAGAGAAGGGATAGTGGTTTCTCTGATGCACCAAACTCAGGTCACCCAAGGCGAGCAGCTTGGAAATGGCTTTAACACGACATTGAAGATCCTACAGGTCCACCTGGCTTGGAAGTCCCTTTGTCTCAGGAACACCAAGTTTGGGGACTTCCCTGGCGGTCCAGTGCTTAAGACTTTGCCTTCCAATGCAGTGGGTGCGGGTTCGATCCCTGGTCGGGGAGCTAAGATCCCACATGCCTCATGGCCAAAAAACCAAAACATAAAATGGAAGCAATATTGTAGCAAGCTCAGTAGACTTTTAAAAAATGGTCCACACCAAAAAAAAAAAAGAAAAAAAAAAGAGCTAGTCAGTCCTAGGGTGCTGACCAGACATGCTATAGCTTCAGGTGTAAAGGGGGCAGGCCATTGGTAACCTCTTGAAGTGTTTGGGGGGCTGCCACACCTCAGGGCCAGAGGGAAGGGTTGCTGGTGTCTCTGCTGTCCTGCCCGTTCTTGGATTCCAGTTCTGCCGCGTGTCTTAAAGCCTCAAAAGAATGGGCACAAAATTTGGCCCCGATTGAGACCCCGCCCAACCTCTCTCCAAGGAAGACAGAGAGACTGTTAACAAGTCAGCTTTGTTCTTACGCAAGATAACATTTTTGTTTGTTGTGTTTCATTTTCAGTGTTCGGGGCCGCTAGTGACCGCGACTCTGCCCAAGTCAACGGGCTGACAAGCTAAGCGTGCAATGGGATGCTGCTCCACTCAGCCAATGGGACACAGATGCGAGGGGGGAGATCTGCCCGCCGTCTCAGCATCTCTACACCCAGACCCTGGCCCTTCTCAGCCTTCGTCCACGTGGGACTGTGCACACATGTGCATCCCCACCGCCCTGCCCCGTCGCAGGCCTTTCCGGGGGCACCCGGTCCTGTGATCATCTGGGTGGCAGCGCCTGTGAGAATCTATGGCCCGTCTCAAAGCTCCTTCACTTTGGGACAGGTAGGGAGGGGGTTGCCCACAGTTAAAACATGATGAATAACTCCGCTCTGAGCACTCCTGTAGATGAAGTGCTTTTTCTTTCTCCTGTTGGATTATTTCCTCAGGCCGTGTTGCTAAATGTGGGGTAACTAAGTCGTGTTTGGTTTTATCTGTGATACTTCTGGTTGGGGTATGAAACCCAAGCCGGCTAATAGAGAGACATCTATGGAAATAAACTACGGACCAAGTTACGGTGAGGTTCCTCAGCGGTTTCCCTAAGGAGGAACGGCTCCCTCGAGGCCCCGTGTGCTGGGGATTCCTCAGAAACCTGCTCCAAGCAGAGAGCGGATCATGGAAGGAGCAACAGTTTGGGTTTATCACGCAGCCTGGAGGCAGCTCTCAGCGCCTGGCAACGCCCACCAGTCCCTCTTCATTCCTTCACGTGTTACCACTTTGCGCGCTGCTAACGTTTCCAAAAGGAGACAGACCTGCGGTCATTTTGTTCCATTTGAGCCGAGTGTTCTTTATCACTATTTAAAAATTAACAATCCCAAGAGGTAACATGAAATCTCTTCCTTCCTGATTCTCTGTGCATTTGGATAAATGTCATCTTTGTGCTGGTTAACGTCCAGATCTTGGAGAAGGGTTACGCTTCTAAACTGGGAGGACAAAGCACTCTCCCTAATGCTCCCAAAGGGAAAGAAGCCGGCCCATCGTTCTGCCAGGTCCCAGGAGCCTGGGCTGCGGGTGGAGTGAGGCCTCAGGGCTCCACGATCGCAGAGGCCGTGGGCATCCGCTAAACTCCACTCACCGAGAGCGGTGCTGGGAAGTGAGAATGAGTGAACTGTTCCGACGGGCAGGGCAAGGTCCCTCCCGGTGCGGGAACCCTGAGAACGGTTCACAGGAGACACCCACAGCCGAGAGAGTCCGGCACAAGTCACAGACCTAAGCGGTGAAATCAACCACTTGACCGATGTTTACTGAGCACCTGCTAGGTGCCAGGTGTTGGGCTAGATGTGAGGAGACAGCAGGGAACAAAATTAGGGTGGTCCCTGTCCTCCCAGAACCTGTTGGCTGGGCCTCTACCTGAAATCACACAGGGGCCATGTTGGCCTCGGGATCCCCCAGGCCACCACCTGTTTTGTGTCGTGAGCCATGACTGGTTTTTACATTTACAAATGGCTGAAACAATCAGAAGAAGAGTATCTTGTGACGGGAAAACGATGGGAAATTCGAGTTTCAGTGTCCACACAACGTCGTCTAGGTCTTTCCAGAAGACTCTTGCCCAGCCCCCCGCTGGCGAGCCAAGCTCCTCTGCCCAGGTGGAGCTGGGCAAAGCCATTCCATCCTCACTCAGCCCCGCCTGCTGAGTGACGCAGGCCCATTTCCATGGCTCCCGCCTCCCCAGCATCTTCCCTTCTCTGAATGCCAATAGCGCCTCTCTCCTGGAGGACCCAACGATAGTTCTTCCAGGTTTGTTTACATGCACATGCATGCACACGTGTAGACACACATGCACGCGCAGACACTGAGTGAGCCGCATCGTCCCCAATGGGGCATAGAGATGCTTGTACCCGGGGCCTGCCTTTACCTACCTGTACGCGGCGACACCACAGTCACTACAATAGTGAAGCTTCGCACGCATGCCTTGGTCCAGGACCCCACCCCCCGATGGGGTGGACATTGTTATCTCACGCTGCAGGCCAGGAAACTGAGGCCTCGAGAAATTCACATAGTGATTTCAGGGAGGCCTGGGATGGGACAGATGCCCCAGGCCTGCATCTCCCCCCCGGCACCACATAGCCAGCCCCACAGTGGATACGGCACATGTCTGTGGCCTCCGCGGCCTCCTGTCTGTACTCCAGGCCTGCTGCCCGGGGCGTCTCCCAGCAAAACCCCCTTCTCTCCATCCACGAGGCCTGCTGCAGGGGCCCCGTCCCCGTCCTGTCCATCCCACTTCACCAGATGCAGCCCCCGAGATGCGGGTCTCTTGCTCCAGGTCACAGAACCCGTGTATACGCTAAGCCGGAAGCTAATCGGGTCCATGTGATGCCAAAGCCCTTCTCTGAGTGTGGGGGGCCAGAGGGTGTGACCCTTCCCCTGCCTTCATGGCGTGTGCACTGCTACGCACAGCCCTGGACAGACACCTGTCACCTCTGGCACCAAGGAGGCGCCCCAAAGCTACTGTTTCTAGAACAGTCAGTGTCACAGAACTCAGTCTCTCACCTCAGTCATCTTTCTCAAAGACAATCGGTGCGTTGCTTTTCCTCCAAAGTTTCCAAGGAAAGAATCATTCGAAACCACCAGATGCAAAGCTGCAGTGCGTTCAACCCAGCTCCCTCACCGAGGGCTGCGTGGCGCCCACCGCCAGGCCTGATTCCTTTTGTGCTGGGGAAACAGTGCAATCCTCTAAATGCATCCCCTTTATCCCTCCGTTCCTCCCGATTCGTGGATTCAAACAATTCTGATTCTGTGGACTAAGGGGCAATTAACGGGATGAGGGATTTATTAAGGATAAGTCATGCCAGACAGTTTTGACAGCTTGCTCTGAGTGTGACAGAATTACAAAACGCATTATGTATTTAGACTTTTGTGCAGCGTCTAATACCAGGCTCGTGAAATTATTCTTTTGCCAAATGATCTGAACCAGGCTGGATGAGAGCAAGTCTCAGGTACCGGAAACGGGGGCAAAGATCAGAGACAGAGATACAGGGCACTCAGCTGCACGCCCAGATGGAGGCCAGGAAGGGGGCTGCATTTTATGAGGGCCGTGGAGGTCAATGTTAGCATTTGTTTCCCTAACATGTTTATTGTTGATCTGGACGGAGGCCGCTGCCGGCCACCATGCTACGTGGGGCGGGATGTGCCAGCCCCAACTGGGCGGCCCTCAGCCTTAGCAGCCAGTGAGCGAACAGGAAGAGGGGCTGCAGAGGGCTCCCTACCCACCCTCCAGCACCCCCATCAGCTGAGAACGCCCAGCAGGAGGGCAAGGTGGGAACACAAACCCACTGAGCCTTATGGAATCAGCAAGACAGAACTGGGAGCACCCGGGGTCGCCAACTCTAAAGCCTGCACGGATCGAATTGTGTCCCCCTAAAAGATAAGCTCACGTCCACACACCCGGTGCCTGTGAACACAGTAGGGTCTTTGCAGATGTAGGTAGATAAGATGAGGTCATATTCAGTGAGGATGGGTTCTAATCCAATGTGACTGATGTCCTCATAGGAATGGAAGAAGAGACACGACACCCGGACAGGGGAGGGCCACGAGCTGACGGGCGCAGAGACTGTGGAGGTCACATCTCCAAGCCAAGGAGCGTCAAGGAGCGACAGTCCCCACCGGAAGCTAAGAGAGGCAGGGAACCCGTTTCCCCTGGGTCCCCAAGAAAGAACCAACTGCCAACACCTTGGTTTTGGACCTCTGGCCTCCTGAACTGTGAGACAATCCATCTCTGTTCAAGCACCTGGTTTGTGGTGCTCTGTGGCACAAGTCTGGGTTTAGGAATGAAGAACTAACAAACGAGCCCAGTGGCCCAGACACCCGGAGGCAGGAGGTGGAGCTGTACACGGAGAAGCTGGGGAAACCACACTCCCACGCTGGGGAGTAGATTCATTTCCCTCCGGGATCGGAGCGGGGAAAGGGGGCGTTGCCGTCCTCTTCAGGGTCCCTGGGAGGATTCAGCTCAGGGAGGGAGCAGCCTGCAAGCCGCTAGGGGGCACCATCAGCTCCTGGTGCATATTCTATCACGGCTTTTGTTTGTATTGATCGATTGAAGCGCATGCGTGGCCAGGGTTTGGTTAATTAACCTTAATTCTGTGCTAAGCTACTGTAATCTTTAATTCTCTCCCATCACTTTATGCCCTCTGATAATTATTATTTTTATCGCTTCAGGGGCATTGAATCAGCTGTTTTATTTCCTCTCCCTGAGGAGAAACATGGCACTTAGTCTTTCTATATGCCCAGATGCTAACGTCAATGTTTTCTCACTTAGCCAGAACATTTGCTTAGTCAGACCACGTTGCCTCTGTCCGTGTCTTGAATACTGTCCACGAGCACCAGTAGCAGCAGAGTGTGTGGGAACCGAGGAGGAGGGTGCTAGAGACCCAGGGCTGGGGGCTGGCTGTGTGCGAGCCTGCTCTAGGTGAACAGGGCTGAGGGCACAGGGCAGCCTTCCCAAGTCTAGAAACTCCAACTCTGGTATCATAGGCTCCTTTTATGTCATCCTGGGCTTGATCAGCACAAGCCTGATACCACAGACGCTTATAACTTCATCTAATTAAATACCCAGGAGGTAACAGGTGATGAATCCTTTTTTTTCCTTGGCATTCTATCATTTTCCCAGGGGCTTCACAAAGTAGTGGAGATAGTCCCCAGACACCTCACAGAACCAAAGGAGAAGAAGTGACACACCTATCAAGCAAACACCCATTCTCTTATTTCACAGAAATTGAGAACACACTATGAGCAAAGTATTGTGCTATGTGGCGTAGGGAGTGGGGAGATACAAGATAATATGTGTCCTTCAGGGTAGAGATGTAGGACAGCACACAAATAACTAGGATAAAATGCAGGATTTGACAAATGCTCTAAAAGAGCTACAGGAAGACTTGAATGTCCAGGACGTGTGAGGGAATGTCTGTATTTCAGTTTCTGACAAATTTATCTTTGAGAAAAGCTAACGTCGTGTCCTTCTAATGCAACAGGGAGGGGAGTACCGTTCGTTTAATCAACGGTGCTGACACATATGACTTGCTTTCAGCTGGAAGAAAAGAAAGCCGGATCATACCTCATGCCATGTCCAAAAACTGTGTTCTGTACAGACTCAAGGTTGAAACATAAAAGCACAAACTATTGGAAGAAAATTCAGAAAACTATTATTATGACAAATGGGGAGGGGAGGTGTTCTTTTTTTTTTTTTTTTTTTTTGCGGTATGCGGGCCTCTCACTGTTGTGGCCTCTCCCGTTGCGGAGCACAGGCTCCGGACGCGCAGGCTCAGCGGCCATGGCTCACGGGCCCAGCCGCTCCGCGGCATGTGGGATCCTCCCAGACCGGGGCACGAACCCGTATCCCCTGCATCGGCAGGCGGACTCTCAACCACTGCGCCACCAGGGAAGCCCAGGGGAGGTGTTCTTGAACAAGATGAGACACCCACAGGTGTCATGAAAAGAGACTGTCTGTGGGGCAAAGCGTGCAAAGCCACAGACAAAACCCAACCAAGAACACGCGTGGGCAGCATGGAGCTGCCTGTCCTTACACAGTGACTTGGGAAATAACGTAAAAGACAAACAACCTAACGGAAACTGGGTAAAGGATACAAATAAGCAACTCGAAGCACAGGAAATCTGCTTAACAACCTAGGAGCCACTGAAAGGGAAATTAAGACGAAAATGAAATGCCATCTTTCATGTTTTAGATTACCAGAAAGTAAACAATTACATTATCTGGTGCAAAAATGCAAGAAAGGTCTCATGCATGGCCAGTAGGGACATAAAATGTGGCAACCTTTGGGGAGAGTAACCTGGCGACATGGATTCCAGTGAAGATGTACCTACTCTTTGACCCCTGCCCTCTGGAGAGGCTGTCCTGCAGAAATCACATGCACCAGACACGGGGACGTGTAATCAAGGAGGCTTGATGCCTATGCTGCTGTAGTAGCAACAGACCGGAAACAACCTGTGTGTCCATCTACAGGAGAACGGTCTCATTGGCCAGGCTAGATCTCCATCCACTGACCTGGAGGGGGTCCATGACTTATTTTCATTAAGTGAGCGTCCTAGCTTGGGCCACCGTAACAAAACACAACAAATTTGGTGGATTGACCAGTAGAAAATTTTTATCACAGTTCGGGAGGCTGGACATCCAAGGTCAAGGAGCCGGCTGATTCGGTGTCTGGTGAGGACCCGCTCCCTGGTTTGCCCATGGCCACCTTCTCCCTGTGACCTCACATGGCAGAGAGAGAGAGCTTTGGCGTCTCTTTCTCTTCTTGTAAGGACACCAGTCCCCTCAGATTGAGACACCGCCCTATGACCTCATTTAATCCGAATAACTTCCTCAAAGACCCCATCTCCATCCAACACGGTCACATGGTGTGGCAGCGGGTTAGGGCTTCAGCATGTGAATGGCGGGAGCAACAGTCCAGTCTACAGTGTAAGGAGAGCATTCAAACTTAACATTGAAATTCACTGAGGACTTCCCCGGCGGTCCAGTGGTTAAGACTCTGCGCTTCCACTGCGGGGGATGCGGGTTCGATCTCTGGATGGGGAACCAAGATCCCACATGCTGTGCGGAGCAGCAAAAAAAAAAAAAAAAGTATATAAAATTCATTGAACATTTGTACAGTCTTCAGAGGAATATATGTAGCATGATTTTACTATTTTATTGTATTTTTTGGCCGTGCCACACGGCATGTTGGATCTTACTTCCCTGACCAGGGATCGAACCCAGGCCCCCTGCATTGGGAGCACAGAGTCTTAACCACTAGACGACCAGGGAAGTCCCACTATTATTTTTAAATGACTAAAAGACAAAAGCTAAAACATATCAAGTGGGTATGTTTGTGCCGGTTTGAGTGGGTGTGGAGGATGCTAGGAAGGAAGCGCTCTCACCATGGATTATCTGAGTGGGTGGGAAACCACTGGGGAGTGGGGGGAAGGGACTGTTACAGATCTCTGGTTCAAATGACCGTGTTACTTCTGCAATGTAAGTTTTTTAATGAAGAAAACTTTGAAAACCCAAAGTAGAGTCGCCAGACAGGCACGTCCTCTAGTTCGATTTAGGTACCACCTGAAAACTGCTCAAAAACCCATCAGGGGCTCCCAGCCCACTGCTCCCCGCTGTCTAGGGACTCCCAGAAGCCCCCCGAAACCCAGCCTCCCCCAAGAACTCAGCTCTGTCCCTGAAACCCCCGGGACAGCCGCCCGCAGAGCTGTCTGGCTAAACAGGTGATCTTATTAGCGGACCCAGCAGCCTCTGAAATATTAAAGGCTACTCTTCATCCCACATTTTTACATAGAGCTCTCCAGACAGACCAAACTCAGACCATTCAAGTGGCCGGAGAGGCCTCCTTCCCTCTGATGTTTCCAGCAAGTTCAGGAGGAAGGGCATGAGAAGAGCCCAAAGAGGCTAATTATTTTTTCACTTGACTTAAACGGCGGGCAGGGGAATAAGGTCTCTCAATATAAATTTTAAAGCCTCTCAGTTGAGCCTTTGTCCACTGCAGCACTTCTGTTCGTCCTGTCAATTCAGCTTATCGCGAGCAGGGCCCCCCCACTTTTCCTTCTCTGTCCCACGTGAAGCTCGGCAGGGGGACTCGGGGGCTGGCCCCGTCGTGGAGTTCGCTTGGAGCTGGGGAGAAGGGACGTTCAAGTCCAGCCCTTGAAAACCACGCGTCGGAGCTGCCCGAGCAGGCCATGTAGGCTGAGGCAGCTTCCCCACCCAGAGCCGAGCCCTGCGGGAGAGTAGGTGGTCTTCACGCCCCTCCAGGGCGACACGCGGCCCCCTCCCTCCGAGCACTGTCCTCTCTGTCTTTTAAGTGTCTCTCCTTTGTTAGAGACCTGGTTACAGACAAAGTTTCTGCACCTGCCAGGGAAACGACTGCCCCTCAGCAGTGAATACTGGGCTTCGGAGCCTGGGAGACCACAGGAGGGGGAACCTGCCGCAGGGCTGCAGTCTGCGGCTGGCTCGGCAGGCCTGTGCTCTCCCAGCCTCGCTCCGACCTCGGGTGCCCTTGGCCGTCCTGGGTGTCCTGCCTGCATCTCGCTCTGGGCATCTCCGTGTCTGCTGGCCTCCCTGCAAGGACTCCAGTCACTGGATCGGGGCCCGTCTTTATCCAAGATAGCCTCATCTTAACTACAAACATATGCAAAGATCCTATTTCCAAATAAGGTCGCAATCTGAGGCTTTGGGTGGACGTGCCTCAGGGCACGGTAGAGCGCTACTCCATCCAGCATACCACCTCACCAGGGTTGCGTGTGATTTTTCCATGCCCCTTCCCTCCTTTATGTCCTGCTGGTGTGTCACTCTCTCCAAACTGGATCTGACCACAGCCGAGGTGCAACACCAGCAGCTAAGGGCTTCGGTCACAGGATGGCAGCGCAACCCCAGGGGGGCCGTTCTTTGTACAGTTACAGCCACACCTTTCTCCAAACACCAGAATTCCGGATCTAAGTAAAGAAAATTCCTGATTTCCGCAGAACAGGGCTTCTCCAATTTGGTGCTGTTGACATTTAAGACCAGATAATCCTTTGTCATGGAGGCTGTCCTGCGCTTACAGCGCCCCGGCCTCTAACCGCAGATGCTAGTAGTGCCCCCTCCCCCCGGTTGTGAAAACCAAGCCCGTCTCCAGACTTTGCCCAGTGTCACCCCCAGAGGACAGCCACTGCTGCCCAACCAGTTTCCCACGTGTAAGCCGCTGAAGCATTCTGGCGGGAAAAATGGCTCTGCCCGCCCACCTGGCTCTCTGGCCGCCCTGTTCTTGCTTGCAGCTGTGTCAGGGCTGACCCCTGTGCAGCATATCGTAGCGTCCTCGGCCAAACAAGTCCAGCCCGACCTCCCTTGCCTCACCCCACAGGTGAGCACGCTGGCCTCCAGGCCTCTGAGAGCGGGTGCTGCAAAATGGGTGACCATGTACACTTTATTTGGGACTAGGCTTCTCCTCGTATCTAGACCCTTAAAAAGGAAAAACATTGGGTCATACTAGGCCAAAATTCTTGACAATCAATCTTCTCTGCCCTCTACATTCACTTTTTTTGTTTTAATTGAAATTTAAGGAATAGTGTCCATATTCGGCACTGGCCTCTGTCGCTTGACACTAAACTAAAGTAAAGCTTTGCTTTCCCTCAAAATTGTGTGACCTTGCGTGTAGGTCATTCGAGTAGTCGTGACATTTGAACTTGGGAGGTTTAGATAACATTTAGAAGGTTAAAAACGTGTTTGGACAGTAGGAGAGGTCCTCAAGCCTCAGACCGCGGACTTGCTGAGTGCACGGCCAGATACTGGCGTGCTGTCCGCCTTCGGCTGGCTGACCCTAATTTTATCCTGCCTTTCACCTCCTCTCCCTCTGCGGGTTGGGATACGAGCTCTTCCTTGTCAGGGGCGGTGTGCTGGTGATGCACAGCTGCGTGCGGACGTGGGATCATTCCTGCTTTGTCTGTTTCCTAAGAGCTCTGGCTGCTTTCAGCACCTCACAGTCCAGAGGGCAGACGGCAATCGGGTATCCAGGCGAAATGTGGGCACACGTGGGTGATGGCTAAAGTGACAGAGACCCAGGGAGATGCCTCGTCCGTGGGGGAAAGGGGGACGTTGCCTCCTCGGGTCCCTGGAGGGCTGAGCCTTGAGCCCCTGATGTCCTAGCATGCATCAGACAGACCTGGGGGAACAAGTCCCCCTCACAGCAAATCACCCACATTTTTGGTGCAAGTGTGAGAGCCGAGTCAGCCTGGATCTCCGGTAACAGCCTGAGCAGGTAAAACAGAATGTGCATCAACACCCGTTCAAAATCGTAGACAGGAGTTTACTTAGATCAGCATCTGGTAGGACACCCCATAAGCGAAAATGAGACTGAAATTTAGAGAGGGGAAAAAATCGGTTCTGAAAGTTCAGCCTGATTTTCTTTAATGGCTGACTTATAACAAAGACAGTTCCACCTTCTCTGCTTGCCGATCCATGCACAGCCCTGAGGGCTGTTTCTTTCTCTGCGTCATTGTCTTTTTAAATGATTCTTTGACCTTTTGGGGACCAGGACACCTTTTTATGCCATGGCTTTATTTTATGTTACCAACCATCTCCTCCTCAGTCTATAGTCAGAAAACAAAATACACTAATTTCTCCTTTATCATTCAATAAAACCAAAAATTCTTCAATGGCTAACCATGCACGCTTGCTGACATACAGATCAAGGATAGCGAGACATCTCTGGGGGATCGTCTATGCCTTAGAGGAGTTAAGAATAAACCATACGGAGATAATGCATGTGTTGGGAATCAGCATATAACCATGCACAGACAACTGCAGAACCGCGTTTCCAAGGGCTTTGCCCCGTCACAGTCATCCCCAAACGCGCTAAACCCGGGACAGCAGGTGTCTGTGCCTCTCTTCCTCAGCCTCCCGCCCCGTCCACAGCCGGGAAGGCAGGAGAAAGGAATAAGCCAGAGCTGGGCAGTTCAGAACCTTGACACGTTTTCAGTTGGCAAAACAAATGGAACTGCTCTAGACCCACAGACATAGAAAACAGACTTGTGGTTGCCAAGGCGGAGGGGAGTAGGGGAGGGATGGATTGGGAGTTTGGGATGAGCAGATGCGAACTATTATCTATCGGATGGATAGACAACAAGGTCCTACTGTAGCGCACAGGGAACTGTATTCAATATCCTGTGACAAACCATAATGGAAAAGAATATACAAAAATGTATATGTATGAATGACTGAATCACTTTGCTGTACAGCAGAAATTAACACAACACTGTAAATCAACTCTACATCAAGAAAATTTTAAAAAGAGGAGCTGCTCTATATTCAATCCTGGAACATGCCCATTAGTCAGAGAGAGAGGGGAAACGGGAAACTTTGTGCCATTTCCAAAAAGATTCTCAAAGCAAAGTTAACGTTTATTCCTTTTATTTTTAAGTATGTGCCCAAGCTGGGGGGTGGCAGAGGCTGCAGATCACCCAGGTAATAGGGTAGAGAGGGTCCCCGGAATGAGACCCCAGAGAAGACCCGGCTGACCCACACCGTGTCAGGACGTTCTTTAGGACGCACGGGATGCTCACTTTCCACAGTTCTCCTCATCTGACTTGAAACCCCTCGAGAGGCAGAAGTTGACATCAGGTCTGAATTCCACTCGCCCACAACGACAAGCACAGTGAAAATCTGACCACCTTTGACCGGAGAAACAATCTCTATGGGATTAAAGCGATTTTCTTATTTAGAAGAGGGAAATACGCAGTTTGTAATTACCTGCTCCTGGTGGCAAAGTCTGTCCTTGGTGCCTCAATCTAATGGGACAAACTTTTAGCGGCTTTGCTCTCCCTTCATTGTCTCAACACCCACCAAGAGGATTAAAAATAATCTTCTCTTTCCCTTTTAATTTGACGTCACCCCTCCTCCCCACATGCCCTGGGGACAGCATGGATTTTTAATCCCCGTGGTTTGGGTGGAGGGCTGGTTAACCCTTGTTGAGGCGCCAGCCAGGACAGGAAGCCCTGGGGAAAAGGTCCCTCTGCTGGCCTCGCTGGGAAGAGCGCTGAGCAGCCACATCGAATGAGGCCACCAGACGGTCGGGCCGCGGTAACGCGCCTTTCCCCGCCCCCGGGGCCACCCGCCTTCCCCCGATCTCCGTGGGTCCCAACCAGGCCTGCCCAGGCTGGCAGCTCCCTCCTTCCCTATATCGCCCTCGGCTGACCAAGTCTCCACTCTCTGCTCTGTGATGGGCGACTGCGAGCTAATGGGTTTGTGTCGTGTGCACATAGGCGCACACACACCCACACCCACACGCGGTGCTCACACATGCATGCGCAACAGGCGTGCGTACACACATGCACTCTCCCATGTGTGCATGCGTGTGCACACACGTGTGCTCGCACACACATGCACACACTTGCTCCCGTACTCCGGGTTTGCATTTCCACCCTGGCCTCTCTGGAGGCGGCTCAGGCTGAGAAGAGGATTTGGGGGCTGCGGGCAGTTCCAGCCTGGGGCGATGGCCAGTTGCACTGCCGCCCTGGGCAGGTCCTGGGTAATTCAGACAGCTTGCCCCCTCTCCAGCAGGAGCAAGGGGCTGGCAGGGAGTCTGGAAAGTAGATGGGACTCCAGCCTCAGGTAAAGAAGAGATCAACAGTCCTGCAGGTCGCAGACGCCCCATCCCTCTGGTGGAGAGCAGCAGGCTGGCCGGGCGCTGAGTGGACAAGTGCCGGGCAGCCCCTTCCGTGCCCTTGTCCATGTGTCCAGCGGCCTGGGGAAGCTGGGGCATGTTGCCTCTTCCTGGGGGATGGAGTTGAGAGGCCAAGGCGGCTGACACCCTCTGGGTCAGGAACGTTCTCTGGGAAGGGAGGCAAAGGCAGCTGGGGACCCGGTTCCTGAGGGAGAGGTCTGGGCTGTGTGGACGCAGGAAAGGCGGTGGACGCGCAGCCCCGCACGGAGGGCAGGAGAGGGCTCTGCCGCTCAGAGACGAGCCAGCAAGCAGGCTCAGACCCCCGTCCCGATTCCCTAACCACCTTCCATGACCAGGTGTTCCTGCTGTGGTGCTCCGAGCACCTGCAGACACTTCTGGGACAGACCCAGCGTTCCGGACGCGACATGGTAGTTGATACTAACGCGTGTTTTCTTCCCTGTGTTTACGGCTCCGTGGCCCCCTGGGGGTCTCAGGCCCCACCGCCCCTGCATCCGGGGAGGCTTTCAGGCAGACCCTTCTCTCTGCCAGAGTTTAAGCCCATCGGGAAGGGACAGCAGGAGCACCTGACCTCGGAGGGACAGTTTCCCAGAGGTGGGGAGAAGCCAACACCTTTAGGTCAAACACACCAGCTTTAGGAAGAAAGGGGAGAAAGTTACGGCACCCACAGGAATAAGAAGGAAGACCCGTCAGAAGGATGTAAAAGGCTTGAACCCACAGAGCCCAGGCCGCGGCCCCCAGGGTCTCCTCTTCATCGTCACGAGCGGCTCCCAGGCTCCTGGACGCCGGGGGTGTGCAGATGGGCGCTCGGCTTCCCTGCCCGCCTGCCGCCGCGGACTGCAGAGGCCAGCCAGCCAACCCCTAATTCCAGGATCACTGACAGCCGGGCTTCCTTATGGGACGTAGGTCTGGCTGATCCTCTGTGTTCATCTGTGACCCAGAGGGTGGCGTGAGGGGAGCCCATCTTTGTGTTGCTCCTGCTGGCCTGAGCGTTCTGGAGCGGCCCCCGATACCCCATCGCGGGTCCCGCGAAGGATGAGGGTGTCTGTGGTTCGAAAAGGCAGCGGTGGAGGGAGGGGGGCTGCCATTGTCTCCTTTCTGTGGCGCAAAGGCAGCAGGCGTGTCCTGGCTCCGAGGCCAGGGTGGCCACAGGTGCCCTTGCTGAGCCCGAATCTTCCTGAACCCCGTGGCCTCCTGGCCGTGGCCGCCTGGCCGTGGCCTCCTGAGTCCCCTCGTCCTGACAGCAGCTCCCTGGTGGCTGCGTGGGAGCATCTAAACCCTGCGTTAAATCTCTTTCTGTTTAAAATCGCTGCAGGGATTCTCACACTCAGCAGGACCCTCTGGTATTCTTGAGATGTGGCCTGGTACAAGAACTGTCTGCAGGCAACGAGCCCTCTGGGGCGGGGATCTGGGGTCGCTGTCCTTACCTGGGCAGCGGCACTGAGATCGGGTTCCACTTAAAATGGGACCCCGCTAATCCCAGGCCTGCAGTGGCAAAATAGCGATGTGAGTGGCCGTCTGTGACCACCTGGGACGAACCGTCTGCGGAACAAGGCCAGGCTTCGGCGCGCCCGAGGTGGGCTGTTGACTGCGCTACATCGGGAGATTAACAGGATTTGGGCTGCTCTGCGCTGGGGCTCCAAGTAATAGGTTTGAGGCAACGTCACTCGGGTGACACAGTAGATGCCTGGTAACCTGAGGCGCACACACCGTGCGCCACGGAGCCCCCGGCTCATAGCTTCTCCCCAGCGGCCGCATGGCAGAAACTGCTGAATGGTCACTGTCCTGTTTCTTTTTTTTAATTAAAAAATTTTTTAAATTTATTTTTGGCTGCATTGGGTCTTTGTTGCTGCGCTCAGGCTTTCTCTAGTTGCGGCGAGCAGGGGCTACTCTTGGTTGCAGTGCGTGGGCTTCTCATTGCGGTGGCCTCTCTTGTTGCGGAGCACGGGCTCTAGGCGTGCAGGCTTCAGTAGTTGTGGCACGTGGGCTCAGTAGTTGTGGTGCACAGGCTTAGTTGCTCTGCTGCATGTGGGATCTTCCTGGACCAGGACTCGAACCCGTGTCCCCTGCATTGGCAGGCAGATTCTTAACCACTGTGCCACCAGGGAGGTCCCACTGTCCCATTTCTTTCTCCTCCTGGACACAGCTCTCTCGCAATCAGGTGAGCACAAGGGACAGAGCCCCAGCCGTTGCATGTGGGCAGAAGTGAGACATCCCACTTTTCGGTCTGCCTGTGAAACCTTCCCGAGGAGCCCTCTGCCCCGTCTGCCCCATCCTCCCAGGAATGCAGAGAACACTGAGGACTGGATACGAGGAGCCTGGGTCCCTGGGTGACCAAGTGGAGTGGCCTCCCCTGCCAACCTGCACTGGACCCAACGTGGGCAGGAGGCCAGCTCTCATCGTGGGAGGCCTCCCCTCGCTTTATGAGCGGGAAAGATGCACGCAGCATCATAAATCAACGCTAGAGCAGGAGTACTTCTCTTTTTAAAAAATGAAAGAAAGAAAAGAAGTAAAAGAGAAGATGATACACAATAAAAGCCACCAAAAAAAGAAAATTAATGATAAAGGTGCATAGAACCCAAGTATATTGCCTTGAGGACTAGAAAAGTCACCCATTCTTCTTTAAGAGGAAAGGAAAATGGAGAGTGGAAGGAAACCAGTCAGGCTGTCGACTACTGAACACACTAATTCTGCTCGTTTCCTTGTAGACGGTTGAGAAACATGAGATCAACTTATCTCAGACCCTAGGTCCTGGGCCCCCTCTGGTCATGGGAAGAAGAGTCAACCAGAGACAAAGTGACAGCCACCCTTCACGAGCCCCACCTTCCTGGGACTGCCCAAAGCTCCAAGGACAGGGCAGAACAGGGACCGCCAGGAGCCAGGAATGGAGGCTGCACACAGTGGGGGGCGGCTCCTTCACCGCTTTCTGCTAAGTGCTTTGTATGAGAGTATCATGTATCTGCGTGTGGTTTCCATCTCACTAAGAGCAAGGCTCCTTTGGAGAATTGGAACTCCTGAAATGACATGGAATTCTTTTGATTTCTCCAAAAAATAACCCATACTATTTTTTTTTTCTTTTTGCGGGACGCAGGCCTCTCACTGCTGTGGCCTCTCCCCTGGCTCTGGACGTGCAGGCTCAGCGGCCATGGCTCACGGGCCCAGCCACTCCGCGGCACGTGGGATCTTCCCGGACCGGGGCACGAACCCGCGTCCCCTGCGTCGGCAGGCGGACTCTCAACCACTGCGCCACCGGGGAAGCCCCCAAACTATTTTTTAATGTCACAGTAATGATCTGTTCGTTATGGAAAAACGTTTGAAAGATGAGCAAAAAGAAAAGCAGCTCAGGTAAGGCCAGAGATGACCCCGTCACCACCGCAGTGTGTATTCTGTGCCCCCTCACCCCCAGAAGACATACTCACACACAAGGGTCGTCTGTATACACTGATTAGTTACCTCTTTTTTGGACTTAAAAACTGGAAAACACCTTTCCGATTTTTTTCACACGCTGCCTCGCAGGTTCCTGTGAACGTAATTTTATTCACAATTGTTCTCCAAGTAATATATTTATTAAGGTGTTAACCACGGGCTGACAATGTCCAAAAAACAACATAGGGGTGGCCCCCCGATTCCTGTTTGCTAGGTGTAGCTTCCAGACCTGCAAGCCACACGCACACCATCTCTTTCTTTTGCTTACAGCAAAAGGCAAGAAGGAACTCAGGACCGTCCCCCGACCCCATTTCAGAGCGATCAACACACTGGGGTCTCCAGCCACTGGTCCTGCTGCCTGCTGGGCCCTCACGCTCACAGCACGTGGCTGAAGTGCGCACGGGCTGGCGGCCGCCTGCCGCAAAGCCACCCCCGACCCTCAGGCTGACGGACCCTCTTATGTCGCCCCTCCTCTGCTCAGACAGGCGCCCCTCAGACCCAGGGTTGGGCCTCAACCGATGGGGACCCTCAAGGTGGGCCCATTCCCTTGCCCAGTGGTCTCCTGACCATGAGATACAAGCAGGAGGCTCGTGGGGACGGGGTGTCGGGGGTCTTTTGGACAAATTCCCCACTTGTTAAAAAAGAACGGAGTGCAAAATTTTTCCGTCTTCTGCTCTGAACGTTGTCTACGCGTGACACCTGGAGATGGGCAGCCGTGCGGGGACCGTGAAGAGAACCAGCCTATGAGGCCGAGCTCTCTCTTACTGCCAAGAGCGCCAGAAAAGGAAGCCAGAAAGCAATGAGGTCACTCGCGGTGCCCCTGGGCCACTGAACTCGCCTCCGCCACCGCGGAACCACCTGTACTCAGACTTTTTAGCGTGTAGGATAGCAAATGCTCTTATGGCCAAACTGCTTTCAGCTGGTTTGTCTGTTCTTTGAGGCTGAGGGCTTCCCACGGCGACATTTCTGAAACGAGCAGTGGTCACGTTATAAAGCTCTAGTGCCAGGAACTGGCACAAAGACCAAAGCCATTCCTCCCTGTCGCTGCACGCGGCGTTCACGGTGGCTCCTTCTGAGAGCTCTGGGTCAGAGCGCTACCTCTTTCGGGGTGAGAATTCCTTCTCTACACCATACTCAGCGTGGGCTGAACACATACGTGGTGTGTTGACTCAGGGCAGTCACGGTGCCAGAGCACAACTCCTAAGCTACAGCAGCCGTGAGCCAGGAGCCAGGCCGCTGGGGCCACCGCTGGGCTGGGAAGACATCAGTGGTGCTCGTGGTGCCCTGGTTCCCTGGTCTACAGACTGTATAGACCACCAAACCCAATGCTTTTTTAAATTTCTGCCGTAATACCTGGTCTCAGAGGAGGAGTTCTGATTGTTTCCGCATGGGGAATCAGGCATTACTGTGGCATTGTTTGGGTATGAATAATCTTCCCAAATGAAATATCTTTAGGCTACTGTCCCATGCTGAGAACAGCCATCTGCTATGGTGGCTTTCAAGTTTTTGGACATGACCCACTTTTTACATTGCAACTCATTACATAAAGTGTCACGAGATAATAGTTTCCTTTTCTATAAGATGCACTCTGATATTTTATGTATATTCTTCTATGCTAGTTTCACCCCACTATACTGACCTATGGCCCACTAGTGGGTGGCAGCCTGCAGTCTGAAGGTTGCTGACGGACTGAATTCCCCTCTGCCTCTTAGCTGTCCTGTTACAATAGTCCATCTCTCTCATCTTGTTTAGCAAACAGGGTCCCATGTACAGTTGTGCAGGTTGTGTACTGCACAGCCCCAGGACACCACAGTAACCTGATGTTGTGCGGTATGCAACAGGATGGGGCAGCTCTATCAAGAGCTAAATTGACTTATCAGCAAATTAAGTTAATACCAATTTGTCAAAATTGAGTCACTGAAGCTCTCTGAGCCTCATCTTCTGTATTTCTAACACGAAGCTAATTAAAGTGGCCTCATTTACCTCTAACAAAAACAGCATTAGAGTCTAGTGTAAGGAGATACTGGTCTCATCGTCACTATTATTGACGATACTTTCTCTGTTTGAACTTGACATTCATAGCAGGCCTGCACGATGCCTCGAGGATGAGGTCAATTCAAGCAAACAAGACTTACTTTCTCACAACCCCGCACCGCATGTCCCTCCCTCTAGCCCGCCCAGGTCGGGAGCCCGAGCCTGGCTTTGAGGCCCTAAGCCCCGCCGTCCACTGATGCTGTGGAGAACCTGTCGTAGGCCTTGCTGGGTGACAACTGCAAGAAGACAGCGCTTCTCCCTGAGGGTCTCCCCGCCCACCGCTGCCAGGTGGGGAGCTGGTGGTGGTTCCCGTGTCCCTCCAGGGGAGGAGGGGTGCCAGAGGGGCAGTTTGCGTGGGGCAGCTTTACAGCAACTATCTCGGCTGGGTTTTCCTTGGGAGGTTCTCCAAACATGGGAGGGGAGGGGGCAGTGCTGGCAGAAGAGGGGGCAGACGGTAAAGTGTATCCTTGGGGGGTGGCTGGGGACCCATTCCACTGGGGACGTTCCAGAGCCAGGAGGAGGACACCTCAGAGGTCCCCCCACCGAGGAGTATTAGACCCCTTTCCCTGCGCTGCTCCACCCTAAATCTATCCCCTTGCTGCTCACCGGAGAAAACTGTCAGACGGAGAGAACACGTCTCCCAGAGTCAATGGGAGAAATGGAGCCACTGTATCTGCCAAAGCTACCCCCGACCCCAACCCTGACCCCGATCCTGACCTCAAACCTGACCCCACCTAACCCTGACCCCAACCCTGACCTAAGCTAACCCTGATGCCAACCCTGACCCATCCCAGCCAACCTCGACCCCACCCCTCATCCAACACTGACCCCAACCTTGACCCTAACCCTGACCCCACCCCATCCAACCTCGACCCCACCCCTCACCCAACATTGACCCCAACCCTGACCTCAGCTAACCCTGACCCCACCCCATCCAACCTTGACTCTACCCTTCACCCAACCCTGACCCCAGCCTTGACCCCAACCCTGACCCCAACCCTGACCCCACCCCACCCAAGTCCCACTCCGTCCTCCGAGGGCCAGCATCCCGCAGGTGGCCACGTGGGGGGCCACGTCTGGGAGTCTGTGGCCCCGCAAGCGGCCTCAGGGGCAGGCAGCCCTGCTCACGTGTGTACGGAGCCGAGGGAGGAACGAGGGGTACAGGCGACCCCGTGGCCGAGCCGGGACCCGGGGGTACAGGCGACCACGTGGCTGAGCCAGAGCAAAGTGGGGCCAGCAGGTGGGCAGGGGCCGGGGGGCCTCACTGACCGTGGCCTGGGCCTGACTCCCGCAGTCCGGGCACAGCCCGAGGCCAGCGCTTCCCAGGGTCCCTGAGCGCCCCGGCTGGGCCACCCTGGCTTCTGGACCAGCGGCTGGGACTTCACAGCTGGGATGCATGTGGAAGGAGTCCTGGGACAGAAGAGGGCGGGCTGATTTCTGTGCAGGCCACAGGGCAGCAATGCAGAGTGGAGGCTGGAGAAAAGGCCGGACAGAGAACGTCGCCAGGACAGGCAGCGGGAGCGTGGTTGGCGCTCCTGGGCGGGTCGTGGCGGTGCGAGGCCACAGGTCCTCGGGGCTGCTTCAGCAACGGGCAGTGGAACTTGCTGTTTGGAGGACACGTGGCCCCTTGGGCGCCTGACCCCGCCGTCACTGTGTCCTCTGTGCCCACGTCCACGGGGACAGAGCGTGCCCCTTGGGCAGTGGCTGTCCTCAGCGGTCCCACGGGCCAGCTCCCTCCCCGGCTGTCGTCCGGGGGCGGAATATGCCACAGTAGCCACCTGGCACCTTCTCACCCAGCGCGACCCAGCCCAGAGCAGCTGTCCACGGCCCTCCCCCGACGCCGCCCTCCCCAGAGCCGCCCCAGCACCAGGCTGCATCGAGCGGCCAGCCTGCATCGACAGCAGCCAGTCTGTGCGTTAACTGTCCACACTGCAATTGAAAGGCCAACTCGGGTCCCTGGCCCTCAGCACGTGGGCCCTCGGGGGTACTCCCCACCTCCCTCTGAGGAAGGCCGGGCTCTCCCGGACCCTCAGCTTGGAGGACGCGGCCCACGGGTCAGCGTTTCCTTCCATCGCTGGAGAAACAGAACGAAAAAGGAAAAGAAAAGGCAGGACGGGGCAGAAGATGGGTCGTGTCGCCCTCGGCCGGCATGTCAGGGACCCAGGAAGCGCCCTGAATCTGAGACCTCTCCCAGCCAGGGCGCCGGCCTGATCCTGCCAGGCTCTTTTTTTGTGCTTTTTGTGTGTTTCTTGAACACCAAGCTGAGCACACACAGGCTGTGTGCCCCCAGCAGAAGGACAGAGATGCCTCCACATCAGCACCCCCGGCAAGAACAGCTGGCCTGCATCCAAGGCGGCGGGTGAGGCCCCGACTTCATGCCGAGAGGCCCCTGTGTTTCAAGTTTGGCCAAGCAGCCCGCTGGCTGAGGAAACACCCACGGGGCTTTGAAGCAGAGGAGAGTTTTCGGAGAGGGAGGGAGGACTGCTGGGTTCTGTAAAGCACGGGAGCTGCTGTGATCACTAGCTTCACGTTGACCGCAGGCAGGAAACCCGACCTCCACCCCTCAACCCCAAAGCCACACGGCTCCAAAACACGGGGCCTTAAAGACCAGCCTCTCTGGGCACCGCGTACCCTCCACGTGTCTGCCAGGAGAGTCCGGCTCCAGTGCCGAAGGCTGCAGAGAAGCTCCCGGGGGCTGCTCTCCCCACGACCGCCAGGCAGCAGCTCCGAGCAGGACGTGGTTCAGGACAGCCCTGCTCACCGTCGCCGGGACTTTGAGGTCACTCTGGTCTACCTGATGAACGTGGCAGAATGATGGCTTTCAAACGGCTCAGCAGATGGAGTGTTTGTAGCAACACTGAAAACGTGATTTCAACTCGATTGTCTCAATGCACGAGACAATAGAGAAGGGAGAGCAGGTCTGTTTCCGGTAAAGGTGAGTCCACGTCGGGGGGGCTCAGGGGTCCTCAGCACGGACCCCGGGAAAGACCCCCAAGGACACAGCAGGAGAGCTCGGAGGATGGAGGGTCTCTGTGTGCAATGCAGTCACCGAGGGACCCCGGGACACCGCTAACCTGTTCTGCGTGTCCTCAACAGAAGACGTACCTATTTTGCAGGTTGCTGTCAGGACTAGAAATCACTTAAAGGCTGTCATGGCAGGTCCTCGATAAAGAGCCGCCAGCTTCCCCAGTCCTCCCTCACGGACCCGCGTCTGTCCCCTTGTCCCGGCTCCTTGCCTGGGTCACTCTCTTTTGCCCTTTGACCTTTTAGAGAAAGACTCCTTCTTCTCTCCTGGCCCAGGTGCACCAACAGTGGGTCAGGTAACCCACAACTTAACCTCTTACGGTAGTGACCCTCCATCTATTTTCAACGCTGCCATGGCCCCGGGCACACACGCCTTTCCTGGCGCTGCCTGACCGTGAGAATCCTCTGCAGCCGGTGTCAGGGACCAGGGCTGCTCCTCCCCTGCAGGTCTCTGGGACCAAGGGGGCTACCTGGCCGCAGGGAACGAGGCCTGTGGATGAGCAGTGGTGCGAGTTATCATGGTTCTTCCGGGGAAACTACCTGAGTTATCAGAATTATCTGATAATTCTGGTGAATTACCTGGTGACATGATGGGAGATGGGCTTTTGTGGGGAAGATTGTCCTGCCCTTCTTAGAGGGGGCCTCCTAGCTCAACACACACTTAGGCCTCCCGTAAAGGCGCGTTCAATACCCTACAGAGCCCCCTGGTGGCCCTACTCCCAGGCTCTTGGATGGGCGCACAATTCCAGAAAGGTGGAAAAAGCAGACGGCCCACCTCGGTCATTTGCTCTAAAACAGGGCGCCGTGTGCTCGGCCAAACCAACAGGAAATCCAAAACCAACTTCTGTTCAGCTCCGAGTGAGCCGGGTGAAGCTGTGGAACACCTTTGCTTGTTATGGTTCGCTTAAGATGACAATGAAATTGCCTCATTGTTCTGAGCGTTTACCACCTGAGTGCGGGGTCGGGGGAGGACACGGGAGCCTGGGTTCGCCGTGGCCCCGTGCCTCCTGACTTCTCAGACCCCTGCCATCAGATGCCGAGGGCTGGGCCCCTCTCCGCGTGGTCTCCGTGGTGGAAGGACATCCATCTTTCCGCTCAGACAGGTGCCTGAGTCTGTCCCGGAGATGGGTCTTGCATCCTTACCCACACAAGAAACTTCTGCGGATCTCAGAGGCAGGGGTGGGGAGCCTGGGGGAGGGTGCCCAGCCTTTGAGGTCTCTGGGCAGCCCCTGCAGCTGTTCTGGGTCCCCTGCTGGCCTCGCCCAAGAACCATGGAAGCACTATTTTTATCCTGATGAGCAATAGTGCAGAAATGTCTTCCGACTTGACAAGACACAAAATTTAGGTGCTGGGAGAGAGACTTCAATTTCAAGCTTAAAGATTACTTTGGGTCCCTCAGGACTCAGAAGCAATTTAGAGCTGATACCCTGAACAAGAGAAAGGTTAGAAGATTAAGACCAACTGCTGTTTGGATAAATGGCTGGTAATTGCCCATATCCGCAATTATACACTGGCACATAATTTCTTTTCCGCTACCTTTCTCCTCTCCTGCGCCCCGTCAGGATTTATTCGGAGGGAGCCCACCTTGGTCTCCTTCTGCCGAGCCTTGGTGACGTCGTACTCTACCTCGTCCATCGGGGCCTTGCATGCTAAACGGGCACAAAGCATGCGTTATCTCTGCAAGGGGAGTGAGGCTCCTGTGAGCCGTTCTCCAGCCGGAGAGTCAGCAAACCCACGGTCCCTGGGGGCCGGGCCAGGCTCTTGTCCTTTGCATGCTTCCTCCAAGGCAGGAATGTACCGAGTTTTCAAAGACAGCCGAGCTGAGACTAGTTTTCTTCGCGTGCCCTTTTGTACTCGTGTTTTTATAAACCACAAACATCTTGCTTTTTCCATTTAAAGCATGCTTTCTTAAAGCACAAGGAGGCCCACGCTCCGAGTCCATCAGAGACCTCAAGCCCCACTGGGTCGCATTCATTACACCCAAGGAACCTCTGCAAACGGAAAAGGTTTGTCCAAAACTGGGCCCTGCTCCCAAAGACACATTTTGGCTGGATTTAAAACCTCAGGGAGCCTCTGCCACTTACCTCTCAGGGGCTACGGGGGTGATTCTCCCCTTCTTCTCAGGCAGGGCTGCCCAGCGGAGAACTCTCGCCAAGAAAAAGTAAATGAAGTGGTGCCTCTAACGTCAGCCTCGTCTGCTCAACAGGAAACTGGTTTTGAACACGCTGTCTCTGCCCCAGCTGTGACCGAGGAGGCTGGAGGAGCCCGGCAAAGCCTCGGTCGGTCACGACCACTCGCCTGGCGTTAAACGAGGCGTGAAGACGTTATCTGTACTAGTCGAGCACTGCATCTCGGGGTGTCTTTGGGAGAACAGCATAACCTTTAAATCTGAATGCTGCCATGGCCGACCCGACCCGACCCCGTGTTTTGTGCTGTTTCCTGGCTGTACGTCAGAATGGGATGGCCGAGGGCTCAGCCTGCATCCACGGCGGCGAGGACCAACCACGGTCACGACGGTGCCATCGCTACGGACGCTTCCCACCTTCCACGTGTCGTGCTCCACGTGCCACGCACTCGACGCTTGTCTCAGCCTATGAGAGCGACCCGAGGACTACTGTATCCCCATTTCACGGCGAGGCTTAGAGAGATTGGGGAACTTTCCCCAGTTCCACTTCCTGGGTGGCCCGGTGCACGTCTGTGAGTGTGTCCGGGCAGGTCAGCTGAGTGAGAGCCAGGCCGTGGGGTCGCACAAGCCCGGCTGCCATCCTGACCCCGCCCCTTACTGGCCAGGTGACCCTCGGGCAGTGCGAGCAGTCCTTGAGCATCGTGGTCGCCAATTATGGAACTACAAGCCCGCTGAGCGGCACCCAGTCCTTCTTCCCCAGGAGCAGCCTGTCTGTCCAAGGTGGCAGCAAGGGCTGGACGGTCTGTGGGCCCAACACCAGAGGCCGGGAGGACCCAGCACTTCCCACAGTGTGTTCCTTCTTCCCAGGAAAGGAAACTGTAGCCACAGGTGTCCTTTCCAGCTCCTGTGGCCATGTAACTTGCCTCCAAACCAGGCATTCCAGAACGTTCCTGAAGGCCCTTGGCCCGGTGTTGCTCTCCTGTCCCACTGGAGCCTGGACGGAGCTCGGGCCATCGGGACCGGGGCCCTGCACACTGCAGGACAGGTCTCCCGCCCACCTGGATGGCGATTCACCATCCTCTGCGGGATGCCTCAGCCACTGCTATTTCGAGTTCACTACTCTCCCAACGAATGAGACCTATGCCTCCAGGGCAGGGTTCTCCAGCGGGGACCCTGACCAGCCGTGGGAACACACCGGTGGGTGCAGGGGCTGACTGGGAGGGCACAGGACTCTATGTGACAGATGGCCCAGCCGGCTCCGCCGGGAGGCCTCTTGGGAAGAAAGCGAGGGCGACCATTGCAGGCTGAGGGCCATTAGGATCCCTGCGGACAGACAAGAGTGGAGAAGAAGGGATTTCCTAGAGGCTCCTGACATCCTTCACTCCTTGCTCCCAGGAGAGGGAAGACAGTGGGAGGCAGTCTCTTGGCGGCAGGGAAGGACACGGCCAGTGTGAAGGAGCAGAGTGGCTGGTCTGGCCCCGGGCCACGCGGCAGCTTCTCGGGGGAGCAGGATCCCTGTCTGAGACGGATACGACAGGCTGGCGCGCAGGGTCCCGCAGAGCCGGGCGAGTGGGGCAGGGCCCTGGGGGTCCGGGTGGCTCTGTGCTCTGGCAGTGCCCCCGGCCCTTCTTGATACAGCTGCCCATCCGGAGGGCGGCAGGGGCCCTGTTAACAGCACCTGGCTTCAGGTCCTGCCCACCTGTGCCTCTGCTTCTGTTTTGGTTCTCTCTTCGTCGGAGGACGGGGATTGATCTATAAGGCACGTAGCACACGCATCCACTCAGCCAGGGCTGGCGCCTTCCCCGCCCCTCTGGAAGAGTCCAGATTCATGGAACCCCCCAGCTGGACCTGGTTACCCTCCTGGGATCCTGGATCCCGCTCCGCTCTCTGCTCTGTGTCTGCAGGCCAGGGTTTCAGACCCTGGCAGATCTGGGGTGTTCTTGGCTCTCTGGAGCCCGCTGGGCTGGATCTGGCAGACGTGCCCACCCCCGGGGCTATCGGTCATGTTAATGCTCTGTTCGTTTCAGCTCGGGCCCCAAGTTTGGGGAGCACCAAGACAGGCCATGTACAGGAAAGCTCCTAAAAGAGGCCCCCCTGCAGTGGCTGAGTTGACGGCAGTGTCACTGATGGTCCCCAAGCCCACGGCCCTGCCCTTCTCTCCTCTGGCACCAGCTTCCCGGATCCCAGCCTCCAGGGGCCAGGAGGGTCCACACTCCCTGGTCAAGCAGAGAGACTCAGGGGCAAAGGGGAGCCCCACCCACACAGAAGGCGGGGCTTCCGGGACAGCCCGGGAGGGGCGGAGGGGTCCTCCAGGCCCACGTCATGACCTCCCCACGGAGGGAAGGGGCGGCTCGATCAGAAAAGATCATTTTAAATTTTCGCCCCAGGTCACAGAACAAGTTAACACAGTCACACCAGCGACCTGGGCCTCCAGATTTCTAGTCCGGTGTTAATTTAAATGTTAATCTGAAATCTTCACTTAAGTCACTGGAGTTTCGAGTTTATTAGAGCAGGCGGGGCCATGGGGCCTCCTGGGGGGTCACGTTGCCTGCCAGAGGGCGAGCCCTCCCCCCAGCTGGGCCCGCCAGCCCCCGCCCGCTGCCGGCTTCCTCCCCTCTCCCACCCTTTCGCTCTTTCTGGGAGTGAGTTTCGGGGAGGAGGTGGCGGTGGATGTCAGGGCAGTTGGGCTGGTCCCTCGGGGCAGGGCGCTGGAGCGCCTGGGTGGGCAGAAGAGGGCAGGTTGCAGGCACAGCTCGTCCCAGCCCTGCGGGTAGGGACAGCACACAGGAAGCCTGACACCTGCCGGCCCTGTCGTGGGGAAAGCACTTCCACGGGGAGCAAGCCTCACGCTGCGGCCGACTCCTCTCCCACCTACACCCTGCTCGACACACGCCCTAGAGGTGTTTTCAACCAGCGTTTTCGCACCAGCTGTCTTCAAGGTGGCACAAAGTACAAGGGAGTCGTGGGGAGCAGGTCACAGACAGGCCCTCGAGGAGCTCGCATTTGCCTGGAGGTCAGCGAGCTGGCCGATGGCACAGGAACAGGTGCAGTGGATCGGGGGTGGAGGGGACACCTGCAGACACCTCACCTGGACCAGAGGGGCGAGCGAGCACACCTGAGCCACACAGAGCCACCCGCAGCAGTTGGTCCCGGGTGCCAGTGCAGGTGACCCGCAGACACACCTGGGCAGATGCTAAGACACGGATCCAGGTCCCAGCCTGGGAGGATCCCGGTCAGCACTTGGGGTGAGACCTGGGTTCCGCCTGTGTCCGTAACTCACGACAAAGTCGCTTTGCACCTGTGACTGGGGGACGGCCGCTCAAAGGCCCACACTCTTCCCGCCACCAAAGTACCTGTCTCGGCTTAGTGGGACCGAAGCTCCCTTGGGGGAAGACAAAGCCCTGACCCCGTGGTAGGGGGTGTCCTGGAGAGGGCAACACGACCCCACACCCCGCCCATCAAGGAACTCTCAGTCTCCCGCAAGCGGAAGTGGCCGATGCTCGGGTCTTGCTTGAAAATTTTGTCCACGAGACACCAGAAAGCATGGTGGGAGTGTGGTGGGCGCCACACGGTGCTAGGAGGGGCAGGTGCGCCACAAGCCAAGAGGCCCAGAGATGAGCTACCGGGTTGGAACTGAGAACCGGGGCCTGGCGTCCCCTCCAGGGCCTCCAGAGCCCCCAGTGGAGATGTGAGTGCCAGCCAGTGCAGGAAGCCTCCTGGGCTTGGGGAGCAAATCTCAGCTTCACAGCACCCACATCTCCTCACTTCCACCCTCCCTCCCCTGGTGCTGTGGCTGGAACAGTATCCCCAAGGCTACGTGCCCGTCCTCACCCATGGTACCCGTGAAGGTGACCTTGTCTAGAGACAGGGTTTTGGCAGACGGTCAAGTTAAGATGAGGTCACTAGGGTGGACCCTGATCCAATATGACTGGAGTCCATATAAGGAGAGGAGAAACCCAGAGAGGAAGAGCATGTACAGACTCGGGGGTGGTGGAGAGCCACAGGACAGCAGATGCAGAGATCAGGCGACGCGTCCACAAGCCAAGGGTTGCCAGCTGCCACTCTACGTCAGAAGGGGCAAGAGAGGACCCTCCTCTAGAGGTTCCAGAAGGAATGTGGCCCTGCTGACACCTCGATTTCAGACTTCTGGCCTCAAGAACCATGAGGAAATAAATTTCTATTGTTTGGGCTCCCCTGGTGGCGCAGTGGTTGAGAGTCCGCCTGCCGATGCAGGGGACATGGGTTCGTGCCCCAGTCCGGGAAGATCCCACATGCCGCGGAGCGGCTGGGCCCGTGAGCCATGGCCGCTGAGCCTGCGCGTCCGGAGCCTGTGCTCTGAAACGGGAGAGGCCACAGCAGTGAGAGGCCCGCGTACTGCAAAAAAAAAAAAATTTCTATCGTTTAAGCCCCCCAGGCACCCCGAGGCACCACATCTCACCTGTGCCGACACTGTGCCAGGTGATACAGCCCCAAGTAAGGCAGACAATGGGGGAGGGGCAGGGAGACTTACAGGGATATACCTGGTTGGGGCCTCAGAGAGCCTCCCTGAGGACTGACACGTGAACTGAAGCTCCAAGGACAAGCTGGAGACGGCCACGCTGGGACCCACGGAGACTGGTGCCAGGAAGAGGCGTGTCCACCAGCAGGAGGTGAGCCGGGGGACGATGTGCTCAAGGGATGGAGAGACATTATTATAAAGTCTTGTCTTCTTTGTCTCATTTTTTCCTTTTTTTAAAAAATATTTATTTATTTATTTGGCTGTGTTGGGTCTTGGTTGCGGCCCGTGGGGTCTTCGTTGCAGCGCACGGGCTTCTCTCTAGTTGTGGCACACAGGCTCTAGGGCGCGAGGGCTCAGTAGTTGCCGCAGGAGGCTTAGTTGCCCTGCAGCATGTGGGATATAGTTCCCCGACCAGGGATCGAACCCGCGTCCCCTGCATTGGAAGGTGGATTCTTAACCACTGGACCGCCAGGGAAGTCCCTCTGTCATTTTTCTTATTCAATTTTATATCATAAGTATATTCTCAACTTGTGGCATAATGGTGACTATCATAAAAGTTGTGTATAATATCCCCTCAGGTAGATGTGCCATAATCTCCTTAACTCTTCTATCTGTGCATGTTAAGTTGTTTCAGATGTTTAAATGTTTAATGGATAATTTAGGGTCACAAATGATCCTCCATGGCAATATAGTGGCCTTTTTGAATTAACCTGGTGCATAACTGTATCTCATTCATCCGGTCATCCAATAAGTATTAAAGCCCCGACTCTCTTCTGGGCGCTGTACAGGGCGCAGGAGTTATAATGGGGGTAAGAAGACCACCGTCCTGGCCACAGCCGCTCAGGGGTTTGCAGAGGACAGAGGAGTGTTGATCATACCCAGGAAGAAGAGCCTCATGTGCTCTGAGACCCACATGACGAGTGGAGATTAGAAAAGGCAGTATTTCGCCGTCCTTCCATCTCCCCACACTGCTGGGCAGGCCTATGGCCCGCTTTGACCAGTAGAAATGACGTGAGTGACGTGTGCAAGTTCTAGGGCCAGGCCTCAAGGGGCCTTGCAGCTTTCACCGTTGCCCTCTTGGAATGGTCTGGCCACCACGTTCAGAGCCCAGAAGGACGGCTGACTGAGAGGTCACGTGGGAATGGGCATAAGCTGACAGCCAGCACCCAGGCCCCAGACCCTCCAGCCAGGGGAGCCACTGCAGGACTCAGGCTGCGCAAGCAAGCACAGGTGGGACCAGGGGAGCACCAGCCCACTCCCGACCTGGGAGGATGATTAGTTCACATGCAGGCTTCTGAGAGTTGAGAGGGTTACACACAGGTGGGTGCAAGTGGGCTGGATCAGGTGGGCTGGATCAGGTGGGCTGGACCTTGTCAGGAAAGACAGCAGGTTTCCCTAGGAAGAGATGTGTAAGCCCTGAGGGATAAGTGCCAGGTGAGGTATCTACCAGGTGAGGAGTGTACAAGGTCCTGGAGAGAGGGACCAGCACATGCTAAACACAAGAGTGAAATCACAATGTGTTTGAGGGACAGTAAAAACAACAGCCTGCATGCCTGAGGAGGAGTGGGTGGGAAGAGTGTGGGGTTTGATGAGGCTGTGAGGTGGGGAGAGGCCAGACTAGCAGAGCCTTGCAGGAAGAGGTAAGGAAGTATGTCTTATTCTAAGCTGCATGGAACCACTGCAGTATTTCAAGTAGGGTGAGACTTGATGGCATCTACATTTTTCAGAGGTCATTAGGCTACAGTTAGAAGAGATGAGAGGGGATCAGGGTATGTTCAGGCAGGCTGATAGGCTACTGCAACAGTCCCAGTAAGAGATCACTGGAGCTTGGATTACAGTGATGGAAGAGGGGATGCAGAAAAGTCAATGAATTCAAGAGCTCTTTGGGAGATAAATCAACAGGATTGATGATGACCGGTTGCACAGGTGGAGAGAAGACCCTGCTGGCTGCAACCCAACCACCATTTCTGTTCCGCTTTCTTCTAATGTGTTAATAAAGCACCACTCACATCGCATCACTGGCAGCCACATGTGACAGACAACTGGCTTCTTCCTGGTTCATTCCCACCGCAGTAATTCTGTGCCCATGGCCAGCCATGGGCAAGTGTTGTAGTTCCGGCCAGTGAGACAGGAGGAGAGGGCTTTCTTCCCTTCACAAAACAGACATGTAGGAACATTCCAGCGCCTCATTCCTGCCCCTGCACAGCGTCACCTGCAGGAGGCAGCTGGATACATGGCGGCCATCCTGGCACCTCGAGGAGCCCGCCTAAGGGTCAGGCCAACATGCCAAGTGGGCAGCAAGATGGAGGAACCCAGATCTCTGATGGCATTGCTGAGACTACCATGGGTTGCTTTACTGCCTGACTTCTTGGATGTGATTTAGTCCATTTTCTCCTTATTACTGAAGCCATTTGGAGTTGGGGGTGATGCCACTTGCTTCCAAAGCCCGTATTGGCCTCAGTGATGTTTTAGTGTCCTAGGGCTGCCATGACAAAGTACCATGGGGGGGGGGGCAAACAGAGATGAAACAACAGAGATTTATTTTCTTACAATTCTGGAGGGCAGTCATCCAAGATGAGGGTGCTGGAATGTTGGTTTCATCCTGAGGCCTCTCTCCGTGCCATGTATGTGGCTGTCTTCTCCCTGTGTCTTCACGTGGCCTTTCTGCCATGTATGCATATGTCTGCATCAAAATCCCTCTTCTTGTAACAGACGAGTCAAGTTGGATTATGAGTTACTGTAAGGCTGTTAGCATAACTGGCGCCATCTTGGGCCGTATAGTCCCACTTGTCCTGCTGACCCCACCCAGGCCTGTACTGTTCAGTGAATCTCTTCTCTGTTGTGGTTGAGAGGTATTGTGCAATGATTGTTAGGTTCAGGTGGCCTCCATGCGCTGTTAGCCTCTGAACAATCACAAAAACCTTTGCTGACATCTTCCTGGTGCCCAAGAGACTAGTTACCCATTCATAAATCTTGACTTAGGAAGGCTCATCCTGTTTCCACACACATACCCCCATACCCGAAATTAACTATAAAATTGCCTTCGGCAGCATGGCATACATCTTCGAACGCTCCCAGACTATTGCCCACCAGACCCCACCCTATAATGAACGGACCCACTGAGTATAACAGAGCTGCCCACCTCATTTTTTGGTTCAGTGGACAATTTTCGTTCCCTCCATCCTCCAACAGTTACCAATTATAATTCATTGGTTATTTGATTATAACCCGAATCCTCACCAGAGTTAGGGTCCATAAAGACCTCATTTTAGTTTAATTATCGCTTTAAAGACCTTACCTACAAATACAACTACATCCAGAGGTACGAGGGGAGTAGGGCCTCAACATATGAATTTGGGGGAACACAATTCGGGAATCAAAAGTTTATTCGGGGGCATCGGGACACCCCCAGGTTGATTAACTCCGCCTCAGTGACGCCCCGACTCTGGATCCACTTCTCTGCAACCCTCTTGACTTTCCTGCACAGGTGAGAGATGTCACCTGTGGTTCTAAGCTTCAAATCCTCAGACCTGCCATCTAGAGTCCTAGACAGGTGTTTCCTCACCTGTGCACTTCTATTCGTAAGGAAAGTTCCCAGACACGCCTGGCACGCTCTCACTGTCATTGGCCAGAACTGCCCTATGACCTGGCCCAACCCGGTCACTGGCATGGAAATAAAATTATGATGTTTAGTTTAGACCAACTGAGATCCACCCTCTGGGGCTAGAAAGGGTGCAACCTGTCCTAGGAGGCACTTGGCCTCTCTGTAGATGAACAAAATCAGGGTTCTGCCAGCAAGAATGCGCCCGGCCCCGGGACCCCGTGGTCATCTCAGTACCGGGCAGTGATTCAGGAAGGCAGCAGGTGGAGGCAAGGCCTGGAAAGAAGAGACCCACCAGCCGGTGCAAAGACAAAGCCCAACCCAGAGGCTCTTGCAAATACCTCCGGCCACACGTCTCCCCTCCCCGCACGTTACCACGGCAACCCATCCGCCTGAGCGACTCCCCATCGAGTTTTAACCCAAATTATATTTTCCAGATCTAAAAACAGAGACACTGTGAGAAGAAGTCATTTTAACAACTTGAAGATGCTCAAAGATAGAGATGGGTGGCGGAAAAGAAAAATCAGATAAACAATATTTTTTAATCAAACAGGCAAAAACCCTGGTTACTCAGAACCCAAACGACAGGCATTTTCCTCCTACATTCTTTTAAGGAAAAGATGTGATATTAGGATTCATCGGTGGTAGTGTTTCTTTTCCAGGGAACATTCTAGTTTCACTATAACTCTATTTACCTCCCATCTTAATCATCCCTGATGTTCAGGATAATGGCCTTCAGTCACCAAGGGAAGAGGTGATTATGATCAGAAGATGCTGTTTACTTTGGGAGGATGTGGGCAGATACAGAGTTGGAAGATTTCCGGTTCTAACAATACAAGGGTCTCTGTTGGCCTTCGGGAGACCAGAAATGCAACCAACCGAAACACCACTTAAATCTCACTTATAATTTATATCTTTCATTCAGGGCATTCTCACTTGATTACTCTTTTTTTAAAAAAATAAATTTATTTATTTATTTGTTCGTTTTTGGCTGCGTTGGGTCTTCGTTGCTGCACACGGGCTTTCTCTAGTTGTGGCGAGCGGGGGCTATTCTTTGTTGCGGCACGCAGGCTTCTCACTGTGGTGACTTCCCTTGTTGGGGAGCACAGGCTCTAGGTGCACAGGCTCAGCAGTTGTGGGGCGCGTGCTTCAGTAGTTGTGGCGCACGGGCTTAGTTGCTCCGCGGCATGTGGGATCTTCCCAGACCAGGGCTTGAACCAGTGTCCCCTGCATTGGCAGGCGGATTCTTAACCACTGCACCTCCAGGGAAGGCCCGCACTTGACTATTCTTTGAAAGTTTTCATTCTGCATGTCTTGAGTACTAAATTTCTCTGAGACTTGGTAATATTAAGAAAAGTCTGAGAAAAGCATAAAGCAGGCTATTTGTCATGTTCTATTTTCACAAGGCGTAGTCAGAGCTACTTGAGTGGGGCTTCCAGCCATCAGGTCCCTGTCTGTTAAAACCACCTTGACGTGATTAAAGATCATCAGGATTGCAAACTATTATATGTAGGATGGGTGAACAACAAGGTCCCACTGTATAGCACAGGGAACTATATTCAATGACCTGGGATAAACCACAGTGGAAAAGAATATGAAAAGAATGTATATATATGGATAACTGAGCCACTTTGCTGTACAGCAGAAATTAACACAACACTGTAAGTCAACTGTACTTCAATTAAAAAAACAGACCGTCTGGGAACTGAATCTAGGCCTGTCCATGGGGAGCTGGGGACCCACACGCAGGGGCGGTAGCTTCCACCCGTCGAGGCCCACTGTGTGCAGACTCTGTGCTGAGCCCTCTACATGCCATCACACTGAAGACCAACACAGACTCTGGAGCGCCTTCTGTGGTCATCGTCCCATTTCACAGATGGGGACACTGAGACTTGAGCAGGTAAGCACACAGGGGTGCAGGGCCGAGATTCAAAAACAGGTGCATCTCCAGAACCCACCATGGTTCCACCCAAATGCCCTCCGCATAGAGAGGCATTAAAGCAATCCAGTGATGGTGAGAGCTGGCAGGTAGGGCTGTCAAGGACAGTGGGGAGAGCGGCTCACACAACCAAATCCTCTTGTGCGGGCTCTGTAGAGACTGTCACGGGCCCCGTTATCTCCAACCTAAGAGGTTTGGTCACAGGAAGACTCTTAAATGCAAAACTCTCATGAATTCTAACAAGCTGATTAAGAAATAGCCCAGGCTGGCTTCATCCTGAGCGCAGTGCACCCAGCCCGAGTTGCTGCGCACTGCCATCACCAGGGGCCCCTCCAGTCCCGCCAAAAGGACGCTTGCCCCACAGTGGACGTAGACACCTGCACCTCCCAGGAAGAAAGAAAACATTTTCCCAATAAAGTGTCCAAAGATGCCCACGTCGGTTCCACAAGACCACGGCTCTCCTGCCTCCGGCGTGTGCATGGCAGGGGGGCTCTGGTTCCCACCGAGGAAGCCGGGGAGCATCTCGTCAGCTAATCCCACTCAGCGGTGAGGGAGCACAGTTACCTGGCTGGTTAAGAAGCCGGCATTTCCAGAGCAGTGATATAAACTGCGCTGAGAAGGCACAAGCTCAGTTCCCTCTGCAGACACAGACCCACCTGTAGAAGGGAGAAAACCCCACTTTGGTGGTGACACTGGCTCTGCAGCATAAATTTGTAGTTCTTCCCGGCCCACCCCGGATGTGGGGCTCAGCCGTCTGACCCCAGTGGACTGAGGCGGAAGTGGCCCGTTCTGAGCGCAGCCCTCTCACCCTCTTGCGCCCGTAACCTGTCCAGAGAAGAGCACGTCCCAACCAGCTCCCGGTTCAGAGGGTGAGGAGTCACATAAGGGACAGACCTGGACCCATCCTACCCTGTAGAGCTGCCTGCTGAGCTTGTTCTAGACAGCTGGCCATGCATCAACCAGCAGACTTGCAGGGAAAACGCCCCTAAGTCTTGCTTTGTTATGCAGCAGTAGCTGGCTGACAGTGCATGTCCAAATCAATTAAGAATTTAGAACTTAGGGCTTCCCTGGTGGCGCAGTGGTTGAGAGTCCGCCTGCCGATGCAGAGGACACGGGTTCGTGCCCCGGTCCGGGAAGATCCCACATGTTGCGGAGTGGCTGGTCCCGTGAGCCATGGCCGCTGAGCCTGCGCGTCCGGAGCCTGTGCTCCGCAACGGGAGAGGCCACAATAGTGAGAGGCCCGCGTACCACAAAAAACAAACAAACAAACAAAACAAAACAAAAAAAAAGAATTTAGAACTTAAGAGGCTGGGGGTGGATGCTAGATGCTAGCTTGGGTGTTTTTGTATTTTTCAGATCAAGTAGCCTATATAACAACACAGGGAAGATGCACGTGCAGAGAAACCCCAAGATGGTTTTGTTTGCCTTGAATAAATGAGGGTGCATCTAGGGTGATGCCCACAGCAGCGTCATTAATCACAGTGGCGTCGCGGAGCTGTGCTCAGGCCTGGCTTAGCTTCAGAAACGTGGCACCAGCAATGCCGCTAGGTAAACAGCACCAGCTGCTCATCTCCCAGGCGTACGGGGGGCAGCGCTCGGGCTCCCCCAGCTTCACGTGAAGCCCAGCGGGCAGAAGCGCTGGAATCACGGCTGTGTCCACGCATCCGAGTTCTGGCCAGGACCCTCCAGGGCTCTCTGCCCTCGGCCATGACAACTGCATGGGTTCAGCCAGCGTGGGCCTCCGGGGCTGGCTTCAGGTCTGCCCACCGGAAGGGACCCCCGTGGGCGCCATAAGGCATCCAAGAAACAGCATAGAGTTCGGGCTTGTGGGCGGGTGGCCCCCTCAAGTCCAGACGCGCAGACCGTCTGCATCTCTGACCCCAGTCCCTGGGACGCAGCCTGATGGGGCAGGGCCACCTGTGCTCTGCCATCACCGTCCTGAAACCCTGATTTGTGAACAGGGGCTCTGCATCGGCATTTCTGCTGAGCCCCACAAATTACAGCCGGTCCCGTCCTGGGGGAACTAAGTGACCAACAGCGGACTGCTGGCTCAGAATAGGGGTCAGAGTGGAAGGCCAGCCCTCTGTGCCAGGCTGGGACCTGGGCTCGGGAGGAGGTGGGCACCGGGGCCGGGCTGAGACGGGACCCAAGGCTCTGCTGTCAGAGAGCTGGACCCCACTGGCCAGGGGACGGCCCCAGCACCCTGGACAATGGGCCCTGCGGGGAGATTGCGTCCCTGAGTACTCTCCGCCTCCCCCCCACACCTGTGCTGGGCTCCCGTCACGGCACTGAAGACCCACCACCTCCCTAGGAACGAGTGGTGTTACCCACAGTTACGTGTGGACACCCGAGGCACGGGGTCCCATGAGCAGGAAGCAGCGAGGGCTCAGACTGAGGTCGACATGCAGGAAAAACCTGGGCAGGAAGGGCGGGGAAGCCAGGTGGAACCTACTACCTCCCCCGTCCAGACAGGATGCTGAGGCCTTTGGAGGACGAGGACCATCAGGGCCACTTGCTGGGGGGCCGGGGGGCGGGTATGGAGAAAGGGCCGGGGCCCCGAGGTCAGGGACTCGGGGAAGCCAAGCAAGACACACTGAGTATTTCCAAGCCGAAGGCCTGGTGGGGACACCAAGGGCTCTGGTCTCTTTGGGGAAGGCAGTCCCACAGCACCGGGCTGGGCGCTGCTGGGTAGAGTGGTGGCTTTTGTCCCTCAAGGTCCCCTACAAGTCACCTCCTCCTGGGAACACGATGGGAACCAAGCAGACCTTTGCCATCGCCTAATTCCGAATGAACTTGTTAAAGCATTTTTAGCGTAATGAAAACATTAGATCAGTTCCTCGCAGCGATGGTTGTCACTAAATCAATAGCCCGTTTGGCGTATCACACTGATGGCTGACACACACGCGTGAAGGTCTGTGAACAGCTGTGGGGCTGCAGAGCGCCCTCGCGTCGTAGGAAGGCAGAGGGGGAAGGAGGGTCAGGAGAGGGAAAGTCTGCTCCGTCTGCAGGTCGAAGCACAGGAGGAGGGGAAAGAGGCAGTGGTCTGGATGCCGCAGGCAGCCGTGCAGAGAGGTCAGGGCCAGCGCTCTGTACGGATTCTTGCGCAGCTGGACCAGAGCAGCGTGCACACCCTGCAGGAGTCTCCCGTCTCGTTCCACCTTTATCTCTACTCCAAATGAGTCCACAGAGCAAAGAAAGGGTCAGTGAGAGAGAAGGCAGAAATAGATCCTGTGTCAGGAGCCCAAGACAAGCCCTGGGGATAGCACTGATGGAAAGCCGGGGGTGGTGGGGTCTGCTCTCCAGGGGCAGGGCTCCCGGCAACAACTAACACATCACCGGGGAGAACGGGGTTAGGAACACTCAGACTGGGTCCAGGAGCAGCACACTTTTCAGCTTTCTAAGAGGGGTCCGTGACTAAGAGGAAGGGGAATTGGTCTAGGAAGACGAGAATAGGTTATTCAGTTCAACGATGTATCCGGGAGGGTTGTAACCCTAACTGTCCCGTAAAAGCATGCACATGCATGAGCACACACTTCCATGGGCAATATCTGGGCAGAACAAGTTCACAGTGAGACACTGTTGGGCCAGAGCGTGGCCAGGAGGGTGTCTGTGGGTGACCCAGGGAACCAGTAGTTCCAGGCCCAGTAGGAAGGGGTAGGTAAGGTTGTGAAAGTCTAGGGTCTGTGACAGAGTGGGAGAAGGCCCATTGGAGAAGCAGGATGAACTAGAAAGGTGTAACTATTGGCAAGACATAGGCAAATCGGTCATTATTTGTAGATGATGCCTGGAAAATGCAAACAAATCCACTGAAAGAATATACCAGAACACTTCAGAGTTCAGCAAAGTCTGGCTTACAAAATTTATATGCAAAAATAATAAACATCTTATATACAAATATAACCAATAGAAAACACGAAGGAGGAAAACTTCTCATTAACACTAGCAATAATAAAAGAGACAAAGTAGCTAGAAATAAGCCTAAAAGCAAGGGTGTTTTAGGGCAGTGAAACTACTCTGTATGGTCTACAGGGGTGGATCCATGACCTCATATGCTTGCCCAAAACCCACAGCACGTAGGACACCCAGCGGGAGCTCCAGTGTCATCTCCGGACTCTGGTGATGGTGACGTGGCAGTGCAGGTTCATCAATGTAACAGACATCCCTCGCCAGGGGGGAGGTTGATAGCGGGGAAGGCCGTGCACGTCGGGGGCTGAGGGTAAACGGGAAATATCTGTGCCTTCCCCACAATCGTACCGTGAACCGAAAACCGCTCTACAAAATAAAGTCTATTCCCCCAAAACACGCCTGATCTATATCAAGAAAACTTTTAACTCGACTGGGAGATAGTAAAAAGACTTGAACAAAGGAGCTTGTACTTGGCTAAAGGTTAGTGTTGTAAACATGTAAATTCTCTGTAAGCTGATCTACATATATTCAATGAGATTGCAGTCAAAATAAGAACAGGATTTACCCTGACCTTTCTAAAATAATTGAAAAGCTAATAGAAAACATGAGTAATATGGGATATTGAAATATACTATAAAGCTATGATAAGTAAAATAAAATGATACTAGTACAGAAATAGATAAATTATTGTTTTAAAAAACCCAGCAGTCTGGAAATAGACCCTAATACATATGGGAATTGATTAGAAGATAACATTTAAAATAATGAGAATAGCAACACTTGCTGAGCACGTTATGGGCCAAAGGTCAGCTCACTAGCCTTGATCTTTACTAGCTCTTTACACCAAAATGAATTTTAAGGGGATTCAATATGATTTTTTTAAAATGTATTTATTTTTGGCTGCGTCAGGTCTTCATTGTTGCGTGCGGGCTTTCTCTAGTTGCGGCGATCAGGGGCTACTCTTCATCGCGGTGCGCGGGCTTCTCATTGCGGTGGCTTCTCTTGTTGCGGAGCACGGGCTCTAGGCGCACGGGCTTCAGTAGTTGTGGCTCGTGGACTCAGTAGTTGCGGCTCGTGGGCTGTAGTGTGCAGGCTCAGTAGTTGTGCATGGGCTTAGTTGCTCCACGGCATGTGGGGTCTTCCCGGACCAGGGCTTGAACCCGTGTCCCCCTGCATTGGCAGGCGGATTCTTACCCACTGTGCCACCAGGGAAGCCCTCAGTATGATTTTTGAAAATAATCTTCACGTGGGCTCAGACCTTATAAGCATGGGATGAAAGCAAAACGTCATAAGGAAAAATATTAATCAATTTGACTACATTAAAATTTGTAGGAAAAAAGTCATGGACAAATTCACGATAAAGAAAAGCTAAAAGAAAATTCACAACACCTACGGGAGGAGTCATTCTGATCCGCTCGACTCTAACAAAGCCGCCTTGTGAAGCTCCAGGTTGGGGGCTCCAGCCTCACAGCCTCCTTGGGTCACTTCCCTTGTTCATCCATCCAGCAGGACTTACCTGGAGCCTTCCACCTGCTCTGCTTTCAAGGTGAGCACAACAACGTTCATGCGCACACAGAGCTTTTGTTCAGGCGGGGAGGTGACAGCTGACTAGCACAGGAAGAAGTTGCACATCACAGCCACTGCTCTGCACGAACCACGCTTTGAGATAGGAAGTGGCTGGGGAAATCTCTCTTAGAGACTGTGGAAGGTACGTTTCTATGACCAAAGGTACTGCTAAGCAGCAGCAACAAAAAGACCCCAAACGGAATGACTTAGATGAGATGAAGTGTGTTCCAGGGGGCTCGGAGGCTAGAGGTTCAGGGCTGGTGGGGGGCTCTGCCGTTCGACACGGGGCTTTCCTCTCTGGGTCCAAGAAGGCTCCTGGGCAGGGGGCGGGGGGAGAGCCAGGAAGGAAGGCGAGCAGATATCATTTCCCATGGCAACCACACAGCACAAACACACGGGAGGCTGGGGAGAGCAGCCTTCGGCGGGATGGCCATGCATCCTGGCACACCTGGGCTGTTCAGATGATGACGAGAAGAGTGACCGGCCATCAGGAACCTCTGCTTCAAGAGCCTATCTGAGGAGGTGACGTTTGAACAAAGACCCAAAGGATGAGAGTGGGCCCCAAGAGAACATTCTAGAAGAGGACCGGAGCAAAGGCAGCTACGGGCATGAGCTGGGCAGCAGCCAGACGGGGCAGGGCCTTGGCGCAGAGGTCTGGGAGGTGGGGTCGAAACGGCAGAGGGGCGAGGTCACCAAGGGTCTTACAGGCCATAGCAAGGATTTAGATTTTATTCCAAGAGCGATAGTGAGACGCTGAAGGCTTTACGAAAGGGACTAAAATAAAACAGACGCTGGCTTTGCATCGAGAACGGGTTGGAGGGTGCAGAGAGGGACGTGGGGCCCCTTAGGAACAAACCAGGCGCGAGGTGGCTGCGGCGGCACTGCTTGGGAGGCAGCGAGGAGGGGATGGCTTCCGATAGCCTTGGGGTAGAACAGTAGGACTCGGTGGTGGGCAGCCTGGAAGGGAAAGAGAGGGAGGAGTCAAAGCTAGAGCCCAGGGCTTTGCTCCTGCCGCTGAGTGGAAGGTGGAGCCACGCTGGGGGCTGGGAGGCCTGCGCAGCAGCACGGGGCAAGGTCCGTTTCGGACCCACGATGGTCGAGATGCTCGTAGACTTCTGGTGGGTACCGTGGGCAGGTGCACACAGGACTCTAGGACTGGGTTGGATGTAAGTGGTGAGTAACGCAAGAACCTGGCTGGATCACCCGGAGTGAATAAGTAGAGGTTTATTTTTTCTTATTTTGGCCACAAGCCACACAGCACGCGGGATCTCTAGCTGTGGCGCACAGGCTCCAGAGCACGCGGGCTCAGTAGCTGCAGCGTGCAGCCTCTCTAGTTGTGGCGCACGGGCTCTAGGGTGCGTGGGCTTAGCTGCCCCATAGCATGTGGGATCTTAGTTCCCCGACAAGGGATGGAACCCGGGTCCCCTGCAGTGGAAGTGTGGAGTCTTAACCACTGGGCCACCAGGCAAGTCTGTGATGGATTTCTCCAATGAAAAACGGGCTTCCTGATTCCAGAAAGAGCAGAGCGGGTCTTTGTCCTCCAGGTGAGGGCCCTTTACCTGTAGACACATGCTCGTGGAGGATGGGTAAGACATGGCAAACATTTTGTGGCCTCTGTTCCTGCCCGGGCCTGGCAGGGAAGGGGGAAGCCGACCCCTCAGGGAGGAAGGGGATTAATGATTAGAGTTTCTTGCTACTCTAAGCAGGGTTCAGCCTTGCCGGTGATGAGGGAAGCTGGGAGGAGTTGTACTGACAGCCTCAGAAAGAGGAATGGAGAGGCGGCACCTCCCTGGCTGGGTCAGCTCAGCAGGGCTGACCGCAGGTCCTGTGGCCTCAGGCTGTGCCAGACAGAAGCCATCGGCACCACCGACCCCCACCCACCATGGGGCCAGCTGGGTGTCTGCCTTTTGTCCTGAGTGGCCAGACAACAGAACTGACAGCCTACCCATCCAGGGTGAACAGATGTTTTGGGTCAGGCTCCCCAAGCTCATGGACAGTGGCCCGACATTCAGGGGTTAGGGCATCGCAGCCAAAAATTAAGCAGCAATTATTTAAAAGTACACGCGTGAGCCTCACGCTGTCCTACTGCGGTAAAATTGCATCAGCTCGTTTTGAAGGCTTCGGCTGTGCCAGGGAGCCTGGCTGGTAAAGAGGGGTCAGCTTCTGTTTCCAGAGGCGCCAGGAGGGGAACGGTGTAACCAGGGCTTTGGACCAGGACAGTGGGAACCAAGAGGCTCACCAGGGGGTAAGCTTGAGCCCCCAGCATTCAGAGGTGGGGGGGGGCAGCAAAGGAGATGAGGAAGTGCTGCCGAGAAAGCCAGGAAGGCAGAGGTCAGGAGGGCCCACTCTGCTGTGGAAGTCGGGGGTGGGCACGGATTCATCCCTCCTCTGAATTCCATCGTGGGCATCCCCTCCCCACCTCTGACACTCGGCGCTGATAGCGCACCTTGTTTTCTCTACCGCTTCTTGCCCGACAGTGCACAGTCTCTGTCCCCATGGCCCCTAGAGGTGTTCACAGATACAAATGTTCATTGGCTGGTGGAATCATTTAGAGATGCAAGACAGCAGGGTGGGAATCCAGACTGCAGTGCCAGGCTGCATGGATGGGCCTGGCACTGCTGTTCATTGGCTGAACAACCCCAGGTGAAAAATCTACAATTTTGCTTCAGTTTCCTCATCTGTCAAATGATGGTAATACTTCTATCTACCTGTCATAGGTTGAGTTCCCCCAAAACAAAGGAGTGGGAAGGAGTGTGGAGAGGTGAGCAAAGAAGTTGCATGGAAGCGGCGGGTGCGGTTCAGTCGTTTGAGGGCTGTGGAGCCTATGCTGAGTAGGGCTGGGCAACTGCAGTGTACGGACCAAACCCGGCCCTCCGCCTGGTGTTATAAATAAAGCTTTATTGGAACACAGAGATGTCCGATTGTTTGCTTGTTCTCTACGTCGCGGGGGCCAGGTGAGGTCGCAGGGATGGACGGGGCACCCGCAGGCGGGTGGTCCCACCCCCTCAGAGGGCTGCAGAGGCCTGAGTGAGGCCATCTGTGCAAGACCCCTCACGTGTGCGATGGATGCCAGACACGAAAGTCAGCTGTGACCTCCCATGTCCATCCTGTTGGCCTCTCCCACAGAGGGGGAAGAGTGTGCTCTGAAAGCAGCCTCTCCTCGGCAGAAATGACCATGACTACTGGGAAGGTGGCCAAGGTGGCGGCTTTCAGGCATTTTACTGCAGATCTGACTCCTTAGAGGGAAGGCAGCCGGCTTGCCAACCCCCCCCCCCCACCGCTGCCCCCCGCCCCGACGTAAAGTGTCCTGGATTCTAGTCTTTGGGAGACAGAATTGGGAAAATTCCTTCTGGACGCGAGCAGCCCCGTCACATCCGGTGTCAGGGCTCAGGGCCATCCGTGTGAGAGAGACGGAGATTCAACCAAACGCAGGGGGCCTCCCCTCCCTCCCAGGTTTCCTTGAATGAGTTGGCTTCAAATGGAAGGAAACACTGAAAGAGGTTTTAAAAGGGCAACACAGAAAGAGAGAGAAAAGAGACAAAACCGTGAGAGAGGAGGGGTTCCCCAGGGGAGCTGCGCTGGCCTGGTGGGAGGGTCCCTCACCATCCTGGTGCCTCCGTTCTCTGTGCTTTCGCTTTTGCACCCATCTGGCACCCAAGCCTCATGTCCGGTGTGTTCGAAACGTATCAGTAAGTTAAAAATGTTGAATACCCCTCATATATGTCTATTTAAAATGTCGTACAGGTGTTCTAAGACACATTTATACACCACGTATAGTTTCGAGATAAAACACACCCGAACAGAAGCACTAACGTCTCCAGGCCAGACCTCGGGGCTCCTCTCCTTCTTCCCGGGCACACCCTGCAGGGCGCACACCTGGGCGCAGAGACCCTGGAGAGGCCACAGCTCGCCCCGCTCTACCCGCTCTTTGTACTGTGCTCCTGGGTACACAATGTTCACTGGAAGAGAAGGATCTGTTGCCAAAACGAAGTTCGAAACTCAGTTCTAGAACGTCCCAGACCTTCTCTCTTTCTGTCAGAGCTTCCCCACCCTGCCTACTCTGCCCTAGATCACCGGACAGGCTATCTTTGTCTCTCTTCCAAAAGTATGGTGGGTTCCTCAGGCTGGGTTACACGTTTGCCTTTTAGCAGGAACTTTCTGGAGATCTTGCTTTAGGGTAAAGAAATGACTGTCAGGCACTGGGTCCTGGCAAAGGGTGACATATTCAGTATGTGAGGGCAGGGAGATCTGTTGCTTCATCTCCAGTCACACACCGCAGGGGGCCTGCGGATTACGGGTGTGAGGGGCGGTAGGTGGGGACCAACTCTGAGGCTTCAGGGAAAAGGCTCAGCTGATGCCACAAGTGAGAGCTCGGGGGCTCTGAGCAGAGCGCCTGACCCACAGGCCTCCTAGCGCCCCCCACCCCCAGCTCAGGGTCCCTTCTCCACTTTTGGCTCCGTGGCTCCAGCCCACCTGTCCCTCTGCACCCCGTCCGCAGACTCTGGCCTCACAGAGGGCCCCTGTGGGACTTCCTCCTCCCATCCCCCCACCCCCAACCTGTCCCGGAGCCCAGCCGGGGAAGCCAGCACAGGCCAGCAGAGCAGCATCTAGCTGCTGGGACAGGCAAGACTGGCCCACCTCCACCCAGAGGCCCAGTGGCCATGTGACGGGGCCACAGCTGTGCAGAAGCAAACCGCAGAGCTGGGCTCAACCGTGAGTCCAGAGCCGACCAGACCCATCCAGGCACTTCTGCCCCGGCGGTAGTAGACTCTTGGTCCCAAGCTCTCGTCCCCACTGCGACAGCCAATCAAAGACCCCGTGCTCCTCACACAGGTCACCCGATCCTCCTTAATCACGCCCATCACCTCAGTGTGGCTGAAAGGACATCCCTTCTGCCTTTTGTCCTCTAAATGACTAAAAGGACTAAACCCACCTACAGTTCTAGAATCCAAGGAGCAAGTTTACAGCCAGGAAATCTGGGTCACATTTATTCAAATCGGTTGTAACTAACTGGTACCAGTAAGTACCAGTAGCCCCATGAGAGATGTCACCAAAGTGGCTCAGTGGTTAAGAATCAATGCAGGGGACACGGGTTTGAGCCCTGGTCCGGGAAGATCCCACATGCCGTGGAGCAACTAAGCCCGTGCACCACAACTACTGAGCCTGCGCTCTAGAGCCCACGAGCCGCAAATACTGAAGCCCGTGCACCTAGAGCCCGTGCTCCGCAACAAGAGAAGCCACCGCAATGAGAAGCCCGCGCACCGCAACGAAGAGTAGCCCCAGCTTGCCGCAACTAGAGAAAGCCCGCACGCAGCAATGAAGACCTGATGCAGCCACAAATAAATAAATTTACAAAGTGCTCCAGAGCAGATATGCCAGCGTGACCCCACAGCTGAGCCAGCACCCCCAAGACTGCCCCAAACGAGACTCAGAGACAGTGAGCTGACAGTCCAGGCTCAGGGCTGGAACTGGTAGAGGGACCACAGCCTTAGCGGCTCGAAGGCAGGTGCCGCAACCACTGGACCCGGGCGTGGGCCGCGGGGCTCAGTCGGAACCCCAGAGAGCTTCTCATTGGGGCGCCCGGGGACAGGGAAGGCAGCTGTCCAGGCCGAGGGGAAGCCCGGCCTGCACTGCGGCCCTGCACACTCACCTCTGCGGAACACGTCGGGGTCCCGGGGGTCCCGGGCTGCCGCCGGCCACGCCAGCAGGGCCAGCGGGGCCATGGGCATTAGCGCGGGCCCCATACCTGCAGCCGCCTCCTCCCGGAGCCCTCCGGCCTCTGGGCAACCCGCAGGGAGTGGCTGCAGAGGCCTGGCCACCCCGCGTCACCCAGGAGACCAGTGCCCTCTCGCCGCTGGTGAGGCCAAGTGCACACAGCTGCCAACTGGGCTGGCCACGGCCCCGTCCCCACTCCCGCCCTGTCCCCACCCCCATCCCGGGTCCCCATCCCACCCCAGATGTCCAACCTCCTTCCCAGGTCCCCCACCTCCACCCCGGTGCCGGGTCCCGTCCCCCACCTCCACCCCGGTGCCAGGTCCCGTCCCCTGGTCTCCACGCCAGGAGCATCTTCTGGTTCAGCTTTCCTGCACAGATGGCCCTGGGAGCCAGAGCTGCTTGGTGCCCACATACCTGCACGCCGACCCTCACCCTGTGGGTGAAGACATGAGGACCCGCAGGTCACTGGGCCCCAGTGGGCCTGTTCCCAACGCTGCTAGCTATGACAGGCAGAAGAACGTCCTCCCAGGGGTCCTGAGATGCCCTGGCTGCGTCACTCCCCCCTTCCCAGGCTCTGTGAGGATGCTGGCCCCATCGCCCAGCCCACTCGCCACTGTCCCCTGTCCCCTTCCGTCAGTCCTGTTTCTTCCCACCTTATCCCCACCCTCCCCACAAGCTCTGGGCTCTGAAGCGGGCAGGTGAATTAAGTGTCACATTTACATTTAACAGGAACTGCCTTAAAATTCAGCAGGGCATCCTTTTCTCGCAAACGAGTCCCATGAAAATCCCAACAGGAAAGCAGCGGGTGTGGGACCCTCGAGCCTGGTCTCCTTCACTCATGCCCTACCCTCCCTCCAGCCCCGTCCACCCAGCTGCAGGCTGAGGGGCAGCGTGCGGGTGGACAGACAAGGGTGGCCATTTGCGTTCAGTGAGAGAAATGCTTTTGTAAATTTCCTCCAAGTAACCTGAATAATTTCCTCCATATTCACCTGATCTCTGTTCTCTCTGAGTGATACCAAGCAGGCCCTGTGGGCTGCTGGGCACAAAGCCTTTCTGTGCCCCCCCATTTCTTTGATTACAGGAAACAGCCTTCATTCAGCCTCCACGACCTACCCAGAGTTCCAATGGGCAGGTTTAAGCAGTTGTTAATTAGGGAAGGGAGGGGATGCCAGACAGGGGAGAAACAAACAGTCAAGAGCAGGCTGGGGCAAGGTCCCGGTTCCCCAACAAGACATGCCTACAACGATATCTTGGAGCTATTTTGCGGATACTGAAACCCCTCCAGGTGGGAGAAGTTAAGGATTAACGATGGTATGCTGCCCATAAGCTTGTAGACCCCAGATCAGTTGGACCTGAAGGTTGATGATGCTGACTCTTACCTCACCACCAATCCATCAGAAAATGTCCACGAGCTGACCACGCCCTCTTTTAACAATTACTATAAAACTTCTCATTATCCACTCCAAGGGGGGGGGGACACATAGTTTTTTGAGGCAGGAGTCCTCTGCGTCCCCCTTTGTCTGGCAAAATAATAAAGCTATCCTTTTCTACTTCACCCAAAACTCTGTCTCTGAGATTTGATTTGGCACCGGTGCACAGAGAAGCTGAGCTTTCGGCATCACGAGTGCACAGAAAATACCAACTCTGTAGTTTGATTTTGAGCACTTTGTCTCTAAAACAATGCTGGCCCATCGAAGGTGAGAGTGGGGAGTATTTCTAGGGAAATGGGGGGAAAGGGGAGAGATGAAAGAGAGAAAGAAGGAAGGGGGAGGGGAGGGAGGGACCACTGTCGCATCCTAAATTAGCCGTTCCTCTAGGGAGCCCTGGGACCCTTTAGTAGAGAAGACAATTTGGAAACCGAGTTTGGGGTACTCACTGTTTATTGCTGCTGGGGTGTCCCTGCTCCCTGGTTCTCTGGGAGAAAGACCAGGAAATCTATGTATACAGTGCTCTACAGACACACTCAGCCTGACGCACACACATCTCCATGGCTATGTCTAGATGGGTGAGCTGACACTGATACCTTCAACCCAGTCCAGCCCCTCAGGTTCTTCCAACCTTCTCCCTTTCCGGTATTAGTAAATCCCTCCTCTGACAGCAAGAAACTTGGCGCCCGGTTCCCCTGAAGGGTTTCTTTGCTGCTTAATCCCCTGCATGTCCCCCTAAGCGTCCACGGCCCTGCTGCCCACCACGGCCCCCAGCTGTGTCATGTACTCTAGGCTCAAGGAATGAGGCTTGGCTATGGTAACTAATAGCCGAGTATTATATTCACCTTTCACTCACATGGTACCGCCATTCTGTACATACAAAACTGAGCCTAAGGGAGATTTATACCCATTTGCTCACGTGCACTTGTCTGCATGCTTAGGACCATGACTTTATTTGTACTTTATTTTATTATTATTATTATTATTATTGCGGTACGCGGGCCTCTCACTGTTGTGGCCTCTCCCGTTGCGGAGCACGGGCTCCGGACGCGCAGGCTCAGCGGCCATGGCTCACGGGCCCAGCCGCTCCGCGGCATGTGGGATCTTCCCGGACCGGGGCACGAACCCGCGTCCCCTGCATCGGCAGGCGGACTCTCAACCACTGCGCCGCCAGGGAAGCCCCGGGACTTTATTTTTAAAGTCATGCTGCTCCAAGCTACATCCTTACAGCCACCCAGCTACAGAAAGTCCTGACAGGCATGCCTGCACCCTTGGGACAATCCACCTGTTCTTTGCCTGTGGCCAGAGAGAGCTTTTCACAAACCAGCCTTAGGATATGATGAAGGTGATGTTTCCAGTAAGGGACTGTTCAGTAAATGGTCTCGGGATATATGTCACACCAGCGGAAGCTCCCGATGGATTAAAAAACAAAACCATAAAAATACTAGGATAACTTATGGGAGACTATTTATTATATAATTACAGAGTGGGACAGGCCTTTCTAATTATTACCAAAAAAAAAAAAAAAAAAATCGTAAAACAAGAGAGAAAGCACCTTTATAATCATTTTAAAAAATAAAATCGATTGGCAGAAAGCAGAGGATTTTTAAGGCCATAAAACCACTCTGGGGCTTCCCTGGTGGCACAGTGGTTGGGAATCCGCCTGCCAGTGCAGGGGACATGGGTTCGATCCCTGGTCCCGGAAGATCCCACATGCTGCGGAGCAGCTAAGCCCGTGTGCCACAACTACTGAGCCTGCTGCGCTCTAGAGCCTGCGAGCCACAACTACTGAAGCCCATGTGCCACAACTACTGAAGCCCACACGCCTAGAGCCCGTGCTCTGCAACAAAAGAAGCCACCACAACGAGAAGCCTGTGCACCGCAACAAAGAGTAGCCCACACTCTCAGGAACTGGAGAAAACCCACGTGCAGCAGTGAAGACCCAATGCAGCCAAAAATTAAATAAATGAATAAATAAATACATTTTCAAAAGCTGAGTAAGTGTTTGAACAAAAAGGCTAGCAAAATAAAAAGGCTGGGTTGGTAATGGTGTGATGAAACCTCAGCCTCGTGCATCACTGGTGGGAGTGGAAACAGACAGGACTCAGCGGAGGGCATCTACTAATGTCCAAATAGTCACTTAAATCACAAGTACACACATGGGGTGACCCAGTGACTCCAAGTCCAGGAGTTCGGACCACACATACACGGGTACAGGTGCAAAATGACTCATGTATAAAGTCATCCGTTGCAGCATTATTGTAGCAGCCATGGCTGGAAACAATCTATCCATCAATAGGAAGCAGTTATAGCACAGGTGCAATGAACTGCTATGTCAGGAAAAAGAGAAACTCCTCAAGTATAACTATGGGATAATCAAAATATCCATTTAAGTTTTTAAAAAAAGTTCCAAACCATGTGTATAGCATAGAATGCTACCCTTGGGAAAAATACAATATTTCTGGAAGGATACGAAGATATTCTTAATATCCGTCTCCTCTGGATAAGAAAACTGGTGGCTGGAGTCTCAAATAATGAAGAACGCAACCTCTGCATCCTTGGGACTTCCCAAGTGACAGGAGTGTGTTCGTGACTCAAGGTGGGCCCTGAGAGTTTATGCCAATCAGGTGACCCAGAGCTTCAAGATGGAGTTGATCACTGGAAAACTAACCATTAGATTGATTAGATTGATTAGAGGGTGGGGGCTTCGGGCCAGGTGCTCTCAGCACCTTCTCTGACCCTCAGGGAGGGGAGGGGGCTGGAGATGGAGCTCAGTGATGTAGCCAGTGAGCCATCAGTTCTGCTATGTGATGGAACATCAATAAGAACTCTGGACGCTGAAGGTCAGTGGTGATTCCCAGCTGATGCACTCTGATGTGTGGGGAGGGTGATGCCCCCCATTTCCACCTAGAAAGGGCCCGGAGCTCTGTGTTTGGGACCCACCCAGACCTCACCCTGTTTGTCTCTCTACGTGACTGGTCGTGAGTTGTGTCCTTTATGATAAAACTGTAATCACAAGCACAGCACTTTCCTGAGTTCTATGGATCATTCTGGTGAATTATCAAACATGAGGGGCATCATGGGAACCTCCAGATTTGTAGACAGTTTGTCAGAAGTGTGGGTGGCCTGGGGACCCCACTGGTGGCTGGTGTCTGAAGTGGGGCAGTCTTCTGGGGGGGATGGAGCCCTTAACCTGTGGGGTTTGAACCTAATCCCTGTGGCTGGTGTCAGAATTGAAGTCGGTGTCGTAATAGGGACAAGAAAAGGGGGATGAGTTTTTGCTGTAACCATTTGTCCCTTTTTTAAAAGTATGCTTCCTATTTACAGCTAAACACGTGAAATTAAAAGAAAGATATTTTTAACTCTGGGAGAAAAAAAGAAAGTTGTACATGAAAGCATGGTCTAAACCTGAAGCAAACTAAAATGAGGCAGAATTTTGAGCACCTGATGGACCTTAAGAAAAAAGATCTTTTGCTGTTGCTTCGTGGAGGACTGGTCCCCTTGGAGAGGAGAGAGGCTGATCCTTTCGCTGTTCTCCTTGGCGGCCCTTTTCTTTCATCCTCTGTCTGATCTCACCGACTAGCCTGGAGCACACAGGCCTCCAACCCTCCAAGTCAGAAACACTGCAACCACCTGGCGAGACACGGGTGTCCGGGCAGAGCCGCTCAGGTCGGGAGGGGATTTCCACGTTTTAGAAGCCGCATTTCCCACCCTGGAGACCCCAGCCTTGGGCGTGTTTGATTTTCACCACAGAAAGAAAAGCCTCGTGCAACACGGGAGCTGGGGAAACAGCAGCACAGTCGGGCAGGCGGCGAGGAGCAGGCCCTTCGGAAAAGCCTCCCCACTCGGTCCCTCATGGGGCTGCTTCTCTCTGCATCCTCATTTCTCCTCTCAGCTTTTCTGCCGCACAATACAGAGAAAGAGGAGGAGAGCACTTAGCAGGTTGTTTTTCTGTGACCATAGGGAATCACAGGGTGTCAAAGCTGGACGGAGCTTGGGGACCTTCAGCTGGCTGGGGATGACCGCAGAGCAGTGTCGAGATGGTGGTGCTGGGCTGGCCTTGCCTTTCAGTTCCTGACTCACCGGGTTAAAACTGGCGCGTTCTGAGTCCATCACCTGTGTCAAATGGGCGTCACAGTCGTCCTCCCTGCAGGTGAGACTCGTGTGGCCGACTGTGCCCACCTGCTGATGCACTTCCGCCCCCCGCCTGCCGCCCCCTTCCCATCCCCTGGTCGGTTGTCCTTCACAGAGGGTGGCTTGCCCGCCGTCCTGTGCAGCGTCCACTGTGGTTGTGCCCTACTTCAGTCACCTGGGCAAGTTCTCAGAGGAGCAGCAGGAAGGCCACGTGCGGCCTCCACTCGAGGACAGGCCTGTCCGAGCATCCCCAGAGCTACCCTTCTCCGTGTGTTGCCACTGCTTCCTCGGCTGCAGGCGAGGGACAGCTCTGAGGACGGGTGAGAGGCCAGTGTCCTGAACGGGCTGCTCTCTTCTCCTCTTCATCTCAGACCACCTACCTGGACATCAGAGCATCATTTGTGCCAGGGATACGCTAGCATTTAAACAGCTGTTGCCCCTTCTGTTTCCAAAGTAGGGGCCTGAGGACTCAGTTCGTGGCACTAGGTGGGGACCAAGGCCTGGGAGAAACACTGTCCTGTCTCCTCAATCTGCCGCAGGAGCCAGAAGAGCCTGAGCCGCATCTTGGACCTGCTGCCATGGCTGCTGTGAGGCTGGAGGGTCCTGGTTGTGTTTGAACAGCAGTGACCCCGTCCTAGCATTCCAAGATGGGGTGTCTATCCAAGGTGCTTCCACCTTTCAACCTTTCAACAGGGAGTGATGGACCCCTTCTGCGTGCTGGGTCCTGGGGATGCCTGGATGAAGAGGCACAGCTCACAGGCTGCCCATCCACCGACCTCTCCTTGAGGCCTCAATCCCTGTCTTGCCCAATGCCACCTGCCGAGTGGGATGCACTCACACCGCCCTGCAGATGAACAGGTGATGGGAAGAGGAGGCTCTCTTGTTACCCTGGGCTGCGGTGTGTGCTGGAAGGGGACGGACTTGTGCTGCCTGCGTGTGTCTGGAGCTGGAGAGGCTGTCCTCCCCCTGCCCTCTCACGTAACACCTGCCAGGAAGAGGACCTCCTGTGTTATCCTGTAGGTGTCACCTTTGCTGGGGCTAAAACCTCCTTGTGCTGCCCTAAGCGCTTCTGGAGTAGGCAACGCAGAGGGAGTGTGGGAGTTTTCTGAGGCACAGGGCATGAGCTCCGGGCAGCAAGGGCGATGGCTGATGCCCGAAAAGCCGGGTCTGCCCCACTCCCCCTCGCCGCCCTGAAAGCCACTGTGAGCCCGCACCATGCTGTGTCCAAACCAGGGTCAAGGCCAAGCGGCCATTTCCATTTAAAATCAATACATTCCCTCTTAACTGGAACCTGTCAACTTGTGTCAAGATAGCATTTCACATTTACCTGGCCATTTTGTGACGAGATAGTGTTGAGAGTTGACCCTCAAGGCAAGAAAGAATAAGAGGAAAAGCTAACGGCCTCCCCCCTCTGAGGTTTAAGGCACCATCCCATTTCCGGGGACAGGTATCTCTCCTTTGCTGAATGGTTTTGTCTCTTTTACTTAGACTGGGAACCTTCTGGGCGGGGCTGCTCGACCCCCTGCCCATGCGCCGCAGGGCTGTGAGTCTGATTCAGGTGGAGAGAGGAAGGCTGTGCATGCAGCTCCCCGGCAGGACCCCCTCCCTGTGCGGACAGGAAGGGAGCCCCCTTGGGGAGTCCTGGGGACCCCTCCTCTGCACCCGCCCCTGCACAAGCTTTGGCCACTAGAAAGCACGGTCCTTAACTTCGGCAGGACCCCGGGGAGCAACAGTTCTGGAAAATGACCTCAGCTGAGAAGCCGAGGAGCGAGCTTCCCCTCTGGGCAGGAGAGACCGGCAGGAAGGGGCTTTGCCTCCAGTTTGTCTCCTCTCCGCCCCTCCCTCCCCATCTCCTTTCTTTCTGAGATGCATTCACCCCAGGGACTGAGAATCTGAGGCTGCATTTTCCGGGTGAAATCCTGTTGACTCTGGAACCTGTCCAGACGGGGCCAGGAGTGGACTAGAAAGTGGAGATGCAAGTGGAAACTCAGGCCTCAGGGGGGCAGTGCCCGCGGGCTGAGTGAGGCGGTCGCCGGGGAGCGAGTGTGTGGGCAGTCACTCCAGTGCTGAGCTCCTGTCTCTCCCGCACCAGAGCTGCACCCACGTAACTCAGGGTCCCTACGGTAAACAAACAGCAGGTGTCAACTGGGTGGCTCAAGGAGGGCTTATCAAAGGGCTGGCCAGGCTTAAGCAAAGCAAAGCGACCAGCCCTGAGCCCAAAGGGGCAGCTGGAACTCGGAGAGGACAGCCGCAGTGACCACAGCTGTTGAAAGCCACCTTCAACACCGTTGAACTCGATCTTCAGTGGACGGATGCCTGTGACCTGTACCAGCCCGCGACGATGGGAGGGGCCGTACAGACGCCCACCCCACGCCGTTCACCAGCACTGAGCCTCCGAGGCTCGGGGAGGGATGGAGAGAATGGGGAGGGCTGAGATGTCCTCCTTGGGGGACTCAGGCCACACCCTCCCCAGCCCCCCTCTCGCTCCGGTCCTTGCTCTGCCTCCTCTGTTACGGCACATCCGCCAGGCTCTTCCTCCGCCGCTCCAGTCCATCCCCAAAGTGCTCCAGCCTGATCTTTCTAAAGACACTGCCGACTAAACAATGCCGTCTGCCATCCAGTTCCACAAAAGTCAAGCCATTAGCCACTGCAGTCGCTGACCTTCCACACACCCTGAAAGGGGTTCAGGGCGGAGATCAGGATGAGGTCCTCTGTGCTCTGGGAAAACCGGCAGATCAGGCCCTCAGATCGTTGGACACTTTTCAGGAGAAAATTTCATGAACCAAGATTCTGGCATCTTCCCATACTTAGAAAAGCACTAAAATCAGTAACTGAGGTTTCTGTTCCTTGTGACTAACAGTAACCTTCTACAGAGATGTGTGCTTGATTGCATGCACCCCTTCTCCAAAATCGCATATATACGGACACCCCCCCTTCAGAGCAGTTCCTCAGAGCTCTCTAGGATGCTGTCGCCCAGGCTATGGTCCTCAGTGGTACCCCAGATAAAACCGAACTCATGGCTCTCACATTGTGTGGGGTTTTTTCTGCAGTCAACACCACCAAACTAATGGTGACTCAAAGACCAAATACCCCAATAGTGCCAGTGATGCCTGAATTTCCCTGAGGATAAAACTCAATCTCCTACAGGACGGGCCCCACCTGCCTCTCTCTGCGCCGTTTCACCCAGGTGCCTCACCTCGAGTCTCCCAGATGCTTCATGTTTCTTCAGACCTCTGCACCTCTGCCCCTCCATCAGAGAGGCTGATCCTCCTTCTCAGCTGCTCCTGGTCCTTCAGGACTTGATTCAAGCGCCACCTCCTCCAGGAAGTCCTCCCTGAGCATTCGCCTGCCCTCTGGTCTGAGTCTGAGCCCAGCTTTGGTGCCCCCAGGGCGGCACCCCTCCCTCCTCGCGCTATGACAGTGGATCCCCCAGGGCCCCGCCGGCCCCGCGCTGCGTGTCCCAGGACTGAGCGCCGGCACCAAGCACTTGCTCAGGAAAGAGAGTTTCTGAACAGAGGAGTAACCGATGTCCGGAGCAGTTCACAAGTCCGAGGGAACCAACTTCCCCACCATGGAGGAGGGGATATTATTAAAGGGACTCTGAGAGCATTTCCAGCTCTCACATTCCATCAATTGCCCTTGAACCAAGAGCCACGAAAACAAAGCTTGGCATAAAAGGTCCCCTTTCCACGGACTGCTGGCCGCTCTCAGCGTTCATCACCGTCCTGTGTGCCACGGGACCGCGGGATCCGTGACCCGGGGAAGGCAAGGCTGACTGCACCAGCGACCCATGAGGCATCTCACCCACCATCACCCCTACCCCTGCAGCAGGCCATGACCCTCAGACCTCAGTTCTGGTCTCAGCTGTAACAGGAGTCGGGAACCATATGCGGCTCGGGCCTGAGGCACCGAGGGCATGTGTAACCGGCTCACACTGGGGAAATGATGTGCAAACCCACCGTACACAGTGTTGTATTCGCATTTTGCATGTTTTCCCTGTTTCCTCTGGAAACAATCAAAGCTGCATGCCTTGGGATGGTCCTTTCCAGAAACACAGTGTCACTGGAGCACATGGAGAAAAACAGGGGTGGTGTTAATAGGAGCATCGCTGAGATTTGCCACCGCATGCCAGCAGGGAGGGGAGAAGCCCGCATCCTCTTTCCCCGGGACCCGCAACATCCGCTGCAGGGGCCACCTTCCCTGGCTCAGTCTTTGATTTTTCAGACTGCACCCGGGTGTGTGAGCTCATATTGCATTATTCTGTGTGTGTAAGCGTGGGGTTGGATATTACATATTCTTTTAATGCATATCAAAGCAGCCCACGTGGAGAGTTTAAATTGATGCCACACTTCTACATAACAGCTGGTACCACTATCGCTTGAAGTGCCAGCGTGAAGCTCTCCGGACTGGCTGTTCCGGAAGATGGGGACCCCATGGCTGCACGCGCCCTCCTGGCGCGGTGATGGGCAGGTTGATGGCAGTTTTGTAAAGTCTGTGCTCAGTGCTCATGTTGTGACTGTGGAGACCTTTCTCGCGGACGAGCCCCAGCTTGTGACATCATGTCCCTTTTCCTGCACGGTTCTCCCACCTTGTCGACGGCTGACTTGCTTTCCATTCGCTCCGTTTTCTATACCCATCTGGAACTCACACCCAGAGTCCCCGACAGAACTTCGCTCCCCGCCTCGGTCACACCACTGCCAGGGAACCTGTCCGTGGGGTCCTGAGCTCTGGGCTCCCTTCCCTGTCGCCGTCCTACTTTACATGTAACACACTCCCCAGTAGCTCCTGAGAGAGCGTGCTGTGGAGACCCTTTTTGAGACCACGTAAAACTAAGAATACCTTTATTCCACCCTCATATCCAACTGATGATTTGACCAGGGCTCCAGGTGGGAAGTCATTTTCCCTCTGGTTTCCTAAGGCTTTTCCACCTGAGCTTCGCCTTCGTCTTTGTTGTTAAGAATCGTGGGGTCACGGGAATGCACCCTCACCTGTCCCCCCGCCTCCACCCGCCCTCACACCTCCCATCACCCCCCGTGCCTCGTCCACAGGGAGAGCAGCTGACCTGGGTCCCAGATACTCTGCTCTGAGATCCACGACCACACTTGTGCAGCTGGGCCTCCCAGGGGCTGCTCCCCACCCCGGGGCTGAGCGGGAGAGGGCAGCTAAGGCAAGATAGTCCGTGGGAGACACGGGCCCCTCCGATGGCCGGCTGGTGTGAGGACCCCCGACCCTGGGAACTGTCCTTGGCCACGCAGCTTTCCGGTCCTCCGTCCACCCTCCTCTGCCTGCAGCCCAGCCTCTCTGGCTGCCCCAGCTCTAGCTCACCTGGCGACGCCCCTGTGAAAGCCTTGTGCTGTAGGTCTGTCTGCAGCCACCATTGTACCTTTCTCTTCCTCTTCTCTCCGTCTTTACGTGTTTATACCTTTTTCAAATTCTCACTCCATTGTTCTAGTGGAATCTTGAGTAGGAGTGGAGATAACTCTTGCCATCAACCCCATTTACTGGAAACCCTATAATTGCAGCATTAGTTTGACCCCATGAATAAAATTGGCCTAGTGGGGAGACCCGGGGCTTCTCTCCCAAGTGAGAATAGAAAGGGGGCGGGGGGCCAGGGTCTGCAGTGGGTCAGAATGTGGGCACATCACCCCGAATGCAACGATGCCAAGAAGGCGACAACGTTGCTCAGTGGGTCGGTTGCCAGTCATTAGAGTTGAGTTAATAACATTTTCAAAATAAAGAATATTTGCCATTGACCCTACCTGCTGGAGTCTGATTTCATAGCTTTGGAAGCAGCTCCTGTGCATCAGGGTCCCCAGGGCGTGTAGCAGAGCAGAGCTCATGGGAGCGGGGTACTAGCCACAGCTGCTGCTGGACTGGGGGCTTCAGAAATAAAGCAGGAACGCGCTACAGGGGCAGAAGACCCCGAAGTGGTGGGCGCACAACAGAAACACTTTAGTGGGGTGAGGGAAAGATGAGGGACTGAAAATTCTGGGTGCTGTAGTGGGGTTCGGGGGGCCGTGGGAAGGGGGGTGTCTGTAGCCTGGCCAGCTCCTGGCACCTGGGGATGAAGGACGGCAGGAAGAGGGGGCCTCCGGGGACTCAACCCCCACAGGGAAACACAGGCCTGTGCTGCGGACTCGGGCCAGTGGCCTTTCCCCTTCTTATTCCTGAGGTGTCCTTGTCACAGGAAGTGGGAGCAGCCCTGGGCGCTTCCTGCAGGAGGACCCTGTGTCTATAATCCTCGCACAGGACCTGATGGGCCCCCAGCACTTTCTAGTTGGGCAGTTGGTCTATTTACTTCAGGTGTTTGTCTCCCTGAAGATCAGACCTGCTCCTTGCAGCCGCAGACCCCGTGTCTCCCGCTGGCTGTGCGTGATGAGAGCCGCGCTCATCCCAAAAGCACAGCCCAGAAGCCTCAGCGGCTCGGGGCGGTGGAGCCCGGGCGGCTCGGCACCAGATGCCTGCAGATAGTGTTTCTGCACAGACGCGCCAGCCTGGGAAGGGCTGGGACGGCCTCACGGGGGGTTCTGGGGATGCTGGAGTTGTGCGGCTGGCAAAGCCCCTGCTGCCCTGGGCCTTGGTTTCCTGCCTTGGGAGGCCGGGGGTAGGGGACCTGTACCAGGCTGATGTCCTCTGAACTACTTTCTTTGCCCCTGGCCGTCTGTGATTTATCGAAACTCACATGGAACGTCTGCTACAGTTTGCTTCCGGGCAGGAGTCCACCCAGGCCCTAAACGGATATGAAGTTGCTATTCTTGCGATTTTATTTTTTTATAGAATGTGAGAAATGGCCAATATCTCAGGGATCATGCATTCTAAACACTTGGTTTTTATATGTGAAAGTCAGCCACGTGGCTTGTAAAAGGCCTGAGAAGTAGTTGGTGGTGAGACTGGATAGGCACATGGACAACAGCCAGACCGCATATAAGCATAGAACCCTGACCACACGTGCAGCAGCTCCTCCTTGGTGACCAGCCTGGGGAGCCAGCCCCGCTTCCAGGAAGTCAGCCTCTGTCCCCAGCAACTAGCTCAGGAACCCCTGCAACACAGCTGGGCCATGATCAATATCTGACATCAATATCTCGATCCCCAGTTTCTGTCCCCACTTCCCATGTAGGGCCAGCTGGGGAAAGCCTGGTATGCTCCCCGCGGCGGCCACATAAGAGCCCTGTTTCCAGAGCCCTGCCCCAGCTCCCTGTGCCCCAGCCTCCACCAGGGCACCCCTGAGCTCCCTTTCCCGCGATGAAAGTGCCCCGGCTCTGACGAAGCAGCCTCTGCTTGCTCTCATTTGGCCCCTTCATTAATTCCACAGCAGAGGACTGGACTTAGCTGCCAGGCCTCCAGGTCCCTCCCCGAGCTCTCCCCCCGGAGTCTCACTGTCCAGAAGCAAAACATGAGTGGTTTTTCCCAAGTAAGTCTTGGCCACTGGTTGCCAGCTACTGTAAGGTTAGCCCGCCTTCCCAGGGATGCTGGGAGCCCGACCAGCATTTCAAATTGCTTTCCGTGGGAGCATTCATTCTAAGCTCCAAGCAATCAACTTACAGTGAAACCTTTTGAGAGTTATTTTTTAATGACTTCGGCACTTCCGGACTGCAAGTAACCCACATTCACCCGTGTTTGTATTTGGGGGGTCACATCTCTCCCCTGGGGGCACAGGTTACTTTGCAGTGCTTCTCTGAAGCTGATGGGCCCTTTCCCTCCCCCAGTGCCCATCACTGGGGGTGGCCCGATCCCTAGTGGAGGCTCAGATGCCTAGGGCTGTATTTTTGTGTCATGGTTGGGTGCCCTCAGGTGTGAGGAGGCCTTAATTTGTATTCAAACAAGTGGTAGCTTGTTTGAATATTTTTTCAGTCACTGTGCACAATGACAATTTAAAATGCAGTTCACACCCTATCAGGTCAGATTGATTTAGAAACCTGACATCATTTTTACAGTAAAATTTCACTAGGTCTACAATGTGTCCCATTTTAAAAGTTTTAAGGAAATAGTATTACTCACAATGCTAAATTCAAACTCCTCCTAAAATCAGATATTTCAGTGAACAACCTCAGAGGGATTTTTAAAAAGTACCGAATCCCAACATCTAATGAGAAAAAGTGTCAATTTTGCAAGAAACAAATCATTCCTGATTTGTGAGAGTCCCCGTGCTCCAGGATTTGCCATTTTATTATAAATGCTCCATAAATCTCAACTATGGGAAGAGACGCAACTATTCATTTTTGTTTCAACCAATTATTTGGCCTTTCCTCACAAATGATCTTTTCTAACTCATTTACTGCCCTTATCGGGAAGCTGGGCACGGGGAGTGTTTTCCTCCTGCTGTACACGTGACTTGAGCTCACGTTTCCCCAAGAGCCTGGGGTTCTAAACCGCTGGCCGTGGCACGCCCCTTCTCCCCACGCCACGAGAAGAGCTAGAGGCCACAGATGTCTGCAAACAGCTTTGTAAATTCAAAGAACGACACCCCTGGTCCTCAGGTCGGGACGCTGAACACTGTTGCAGCCTCTACAGAATCCGGAAGGCTGAGCCTCCCTCTTCCCTCCCCAAAGCAGGCCAGGCCAGGCAACTTGGAGCAGAGAGCTCTTCAAAGATATTCGGACTCAGTTCCCAGCAGGAAGTACGGGCAGGGTCACTGGCTGTTTCTCTGCCTCCTAACCGCTGGCATGAGTCACAGGGCACATGACCCTCAGTAAGCGACATCAGGTTAATTAATACCCAGCATGGCCTCAAAGGGGGCACAAGTCACACAGAGGCAGGAGAGGCAGGAGGAAGGCACTGAGCATCTGGGTTTGCCTGGTCACCATTGGCACCAGCTCCTGGTTCCCTTCGCACACAGCTGGGACCCCCTCTGCTCTCTGCCTCCCCTCACCCTTCCCCCCTCGCGCAGTCCCTGCCCCCTCTGCCCTGGTCAAGCACGCAATCGAAGTCCCTTTCTTTGACTGCAGGGAGGCTGGGACCTTTGGAACAACCTGTGCCTGGGTTCCAAACTGCATAGAACTTAAGAGAGACGGGAGAGGCAGTTAGTCACCAGAAATAAATCACATACATTAAAACAAGGGTTGCAAAAGGGTAATGAAGGAAACATCGTCAAGAATTCAGCCTTGAGATTTTAAAACCCCAGTCTTCTGACTTTCAAACCTGAGTTCGGGATCTGAGAAACGGTGGGGGGGCGACGGGGAGGGAACCCGTGGTCGGGGGGTGGGGGTGGGGGCAGTTCCGGCGGGATTCCCACATCCAGCGCTCCTGTTAATCCAAAAGCGATTTTATTTGTCTCCAAGTGTTTTAATCAGATTGTAAAGACGCTTTACTGCCTGAAGATGAAAACAGCATTTGTCGGAGTAATTTTTCATAGTTCTGTTCTTTTTTCCAACGAGATCGATAAGCAAACCGGCTGCCTGGGAAAGCAATTGCATTCTGTATCTGTGGGAGCCTCAAAAAGCAAGGGAGATGCGAGACTCTTCTGGAATCACTGAGACACGCTTTGCAAGTAGAAACATGTGCACACTCTACCCTCAAAGTTCTGAAGCGATGGTGTCTGAAGTGATCACAGTTTCTCTTTGTCGAGATGCCAGTCAGCACCTCTCTCCAGAAGGTGGGAGACTCTCTTGCCGCTGCACAGAGCAGGCAAGAGTCCTGAGACTGACTCACCTGTCGTGAGCACTGCTCGATTGCAAAGCTGTCCCTTAAAATCCATCGGTGTCACCTTAGTCTCTCAGTCCCCACCCGGGTAGCTATGTCACAGAACAGTCACAGAGACACGTCCAGCTTTGGGACTTCAGAACCGTGACGGCAAACCCGCGAACGCCCGTCACCACTGAGCTGGTGGGAACACCTGGACCTCGGGGTCTCACCGACTTAACTGGTGGCCGGGTCCTAGGACAGGGGCTCCTCATGCACTGAAAACACATAAACATTGCAACGCCCAGCCTTACGTTGATTCTTTGCTTCCCAGGGCTCGTTTCTGTTTTGTATTAACAGCCATCTGATGGACTGGGTGCTCCTGATAGGAAAGGCAGCCTTAGACGAAATAAACTATTAGGTTGAGAACTTGGGTGTCCAAACAGGCATATCTTTCTAAATTGCAAATTAGTAGCTGGTTCACAGACTTTAGCTGTGACAAGCATAATGCATTGTTTAAGTGGCCTAAGTGGGTTTGTTTTGCTCTCATAGATGAGCCCCAATGCTCTCGCAGCAGGAAATTTATTGCCAAAAGAAAAAAAAACATCTTTCTGACTGGAGAGGAAAAGAAAAATGTGCATCTTTATACTAAAAGATAAATATCTGAGGAGTCACATTTCCGGTTGCAAGTGACTGCAAAGTGTGTCTGCATTTGCTCTAGTGTCCTCACTAGGACACCTACGCAAAACTTGTGTGAGAATAAAAGAGAATACGGGGTTGATACAATTTTGTATTTCTAAGTACTTTTAAGATACTGGTGTGAGTGCACTGGAAAAATATGAATGATATGAAAAATGCGTCAACTCGGTTATTTTATTTCATTTTTATTTTTTTGGCTGCACCGTGTGGCATGCGGGATCTTAGTTCCCTGACCACGGTTCAAACCCGCACCCCTGCAGTGGAAGCACAGGGGCCTTAACCACTGGACTGCCAGGGAATCCCTTAGTTATTTTAAATGAACAAACAGAGCTGATACTTAAAACAAAAATTACAAAGCATATTTTTCTCAACTGAAAAAATTCCTTTGTAATGCAGTCAATCAAGTTCTAATTTTAAATTATCCACTTCATGCATTGGAGTTTTGGAAACCGTGTTTTCTTAAAGCAGTGTCCTACATGGCATGGTTTGAACTCACCTACTCCCCGCCCGTTTTCCCTTCGAATAAGTGGAAAAGAGAAAGTACACAGTATTTAGTGCGATGACTCCTTTAGGAGTTCAAATTTCTCAGCATTCCCTAAAGGACTATTCAAGGACCCTCTATTAAACATCCACAAGACCTGTAGATCTTCTCCTTCTCTTCATCATCATCGAAGAGGTTACAATGTTTAGAAATGAGAGAAGAGAAGCAAATTGTGGATCTGGCTGGTTTTGGAGAATTTATTCAATCGTCAATCCAATTAACTGGCCATCTTTAACGACTTATGTTTATAAAATGCATTACAGATTACCCAGACATATGAAACAGGCTTAAATCTTCAAACATAATTCAGCCCATGCTCTAAAAACAGGTCCTTTCTCAGGAAGCTGTCCACGTGCAGTGCTGACAGCCACCAGTGGGTGCCATTCCCAAGGCTCATACACAACAGTCGAGTCACGGAGAGGGAAATCCGGGTGGTGTTAGGTGCCTACTGTGATATTGTCAGGACATCTGAGAAAGGCAAATTATGTTCTCTCTTTGTTTTTTCTTTCTAAACATATTTGACAACCGATCTTGTATTAACATTTGTGTTCTCTGGGATGATTCTTTTGTACACCATCTATGCTCTTTCAGCACAAGGTATCAATCCTGGATTAAGGACGAGGTCCTGTATAAAGAATATTTATTACGTCTTAATTGTCTTGAAAGCTTGGCATAGTAATTGAAAATTCAAAGGTCAAAAATGCTACTGTGTTTTTCTTGTTTTTCAAGAAATCAAGAGGGCAACAACACAAAGATTGATAGAAATACATTTTCCTTGTCTCTTTCACAGGTTATGCTAAATGGAAAAAGGTGTCAGGCTGTCAGGGCTTTGTGATGTTTCCCACCTAACGGTGAATATGTCTTAGAATGCCTACTAATAGAGATACCGCCTTATAGGTAAAAAGACTAACAGACAAATCATGAATGAGGTCACACGAAGGAATGTGAACGTTGGAAAACATGTTTAACCTCAACAGCAATCAAATACAAGTGAAAGCCCAACCTGAGATGTCATGATTCACCAATCAAATTATCACACACAGAAAATGTATTCATCTCAAGTACTATATGAGAGAGGAAAAACGGATCAAATCTTTCTGGGAATCCAACCCAAGAAAAGAATCTCAAATCCAAAGATACATGAACGAAGTTGTTCATTCCAGCAGTATACATAATAGAAGAACACAGGACACATTCTAAATATCACCAACAGAACAGATAACTAGATTATAAAATAGCCATATGATTATATAGATTTAGTCAATAATATAATGTCTATACATACTTTCAGAGATAAACATTAGAATAAGAGGTACAAACTACTATGTATAAATTAAATAAGCTACAAGGATATATTGTACAGCACAGGGAATATTTTATAATAACTATAAATGGCATATATTTTTTAAAAATCATGAATCACTATGTTGTATACCTGAAACATAAAATATTGTGAATCAACTGTACCTCAATAAAAAAAAGTAAATAAAAATCTCATGAGAGGACTTCGCTGGTGGCGCAGTGGTTAAGAATCCACCTGCTAATGTGGGGGACACAGGTTTGAGCCCTAGTCCGGGAAGATCCCACATGCTGCAGAGCAACTAAGCCCATGTGCCACAACTACTGAGCCTGCGCTCTAGAGCCCATGAGCCACAACTACTGAGTCCGCGTGCCACAGCTACTGAAGCCCGCACACAGAGAGCCCATGCTCCCCAACAAGAGAACCCACCGCAATGAGAAGCCCGCGCACCAACGAAGAGTAGCCCCTGCTAGCCGCAAGTAGAGAAAGCCCACACGCAGCAACAAAGACCCAATGTGGCCAAAAGTAACATAAAAATAAATAAAATTTTAAAAACTTTCATAATTGCTAGTCATTGATTTTTTTTTTTTTTTTTTTTTTTGTGGTACACGGGCCTCTCACTGCCGTGGCCTCTCCCGTTGCGGAGCACAGGCTCCGGACGCGCAGGCCCAGCGGTCATGGCTCACGGGCCCAGCCGCTCCACGTCACAGGGGATCCTCCCGGACCGGGGCACGAACCCGTGTCCCCTGCATCGGCAGGCGGACTCTCAACCACTGCGCCACCAGGGAAGCCCGAAATGACCCCATTTTTAAAGTCAGGAAACAGGTCCATGTAGGTGGTCCAATGATGTAAGGCGAGCAGCCTGAGGTGGCACCCTTGCCCTCCATATTATCAGCATCCATCTGGCCATTTCACCTCCAGAAAGATAAATGCTCCTTGCTTTTCCTTTGCTGAGTGACAGCAGAGGTGTTTCCTAAAACTCCGTGCGGATTTTTGGAAAGAAGGCCAATTCGGTTACTAATTAATTTTATTCAGTAGCCTGAGCAGACATTTGAGTCCACAAGATTCAAAGCTCACTTTTAACAAATGCCTCTGTTCCCTTGGTTTTCTGTTACACAGGAAACAAAAGTTTCATGATGTAACGCATTAGCTAGGTACAATGACCCTGATGGTGTGTATTCTGTTCTATACTATTTGGTTTTTTTTTTTAGGTGCTGATCACAACCCACTAAATCGACTTTATCAGCCACTAATGAGTAGTGACCATGGTTTGAAAAACACCTGTAGTGAGCCTGGTGACACACACTTTAGTGTCTCATTAACAGATTTGTAGGGGAAAGACTGATGTTTACACGAAGGAGCCTGTTCATCTATTTGTGAACTGAATATACTTTAAAAGTTAAAAACTATTGAAAAGAAGTCCTTACCTTTTAGATCCTCGTTTCCTACTCCTGTGACCAGCACGGTGGCTACTCCAACCATATAATGACCTTGCTGTTTCTCACGCCTCCACCCACCATCCTGCCTCAGGGCCTTTGCACAGGCTCTTCCTTCTGCCTGAAGCATCTTCCCCCAGATATCCCATGAGTAGGCCGTCACCTCCTCCAAGTCACCTTCTCAGTAAGTCCCTCCCTGACCACCAGTTTAAAACAGCAGCCACATTCTCAGTTAGCCTTACCTTGCTGTCTTTGTCCTATTCATGGCATTTTCACCTTCATTATTTAGTAAATTTATGTATTGTTTATTGTCTGTTTCTCCAGTTAGACTATAACTCCAGAAAGGCAGGGATCTTTGCCTTTTCTTTGCGAACACATTTCACCTGGAATGGAGCAGCATCTGGCCGATATTTAACACCAGCTGATGGAATTTCTTAAATATTTTCTACAAATTAGAATGAATTGATGGCAAGCTTTTCATTGCATCTGGTCTGGTGAAGAGGAGCTGTGCACATGGTTCTGGGTCCCACCCATACCCCCCCACCCGCAGACCCAGGCTGATATGATGATTCCCAGAGTGTAAGCCTCAGAGACACCTGCAGCAGAATCACTCATCATGCTCACTAAAAATGCAGATTCCTGGACCCCACCCAGACCTACTGACTTAGACTATCTGATGGCAGGACCAGCAGTTGTATTTTAAATAAGCCCCAACCCCCACTAGCTAGCTGTTTGGACTTTGAGGTTATCAGCATGCTGCCAGAATAACCCAGACTGTGTACACTCTGCTAGCAATAGCTAGATGATGATGGCGATGGTAGTGGTGGTGATGGTGGTGCTGGTGGTGCTGGTGGTGGTGGTGCTGGTGGTGGTGATGGTGCTGGTGGTGCTGATGGTGCTGGTGGTGCTGGTGGTGGTGTTGGTGATGGTGCTGGTGGTGCTGGTGGTGCTGGTGCTGGTGATGTTGATGGTGGTGGTGGTGATGGTGCTGGTGGTGCTGGTGCTGGTGGTGTTGATGGTGGTGGTGGTGGTGGTGCTGGTGGTGGTGGTGGTGGTGCTGGTGGTGGTGCTGGTGGTGGTGTTGGTGATGGTGCTGGTGGTGCTGGTGGTGCTGGTGCTGGTGATGTTGATGGTGGTGGTGGTGATGGTGCTGGTGGTGCTGGTGGTGGTGGTGGTGGTGATGGTGCTGGTGGTGCTGATGGTGGTGGTGCTGGTGGTGGTGGTGGTGCTGGTGGTGGTGGTGCTGGTGGTGGTGATGGTGCTGGTGGTGCTGATGGTGCTGGTGGTGCTGGTGGTGAAAGTGGTGCTGGTGGTGGTGGTCCTGGTGGTGCTGGTGGTGGTGCTGGTGGTGGTGCTGGTGATGTTGATGGTGCTGGTGGTGCTGGTGGTGGTGCCGGTGGTGCTGGTGGTGGTGGTGGTGATGGTGCTGGTGGTGCTGGTGGTGCTGGTGGTGGTGCTGGTGGAGGTGGTGCTCGTGGTGCTGGTGGTGATGGTGGTGGTGCTGGTGGTGGTGGTGGTGGTGGTGGTGGTGCTGGTGCTGGTGGTGGTGCTGGTGATGGTGCTGGTGGTGCTGGTGGTGCTGGTCCTGGTGATGTTGATGGCGCTGGTGGTGCTGGTGCTGGTGGTGCTGGTGGTGGTGCCGGTGGTGCTGGTGGTGGTGCTGGTGGTGGTGGTGGTGATGGTGCTGGTGGTGCTGGTGGTGCTGGTGGTGGTGCTGGTGGTGGTGGTGCTGGTGGTGCTGGTGGTGCTGGTGGTGGTGCTGGTGGTGCTGGTGGTGGTGGTGGTGGTGCTGGTGGTGGTGGTGCTGGTGGTGGTGATGGTGCTGGTGGTGATGGTGACGGTGGCGGTGGGGCTGGTGGTGTTGGTGTTGGCAGTGGTGGTGGTGTTGGCAATGGTGGGAATAATAAGGCTGCGGGCTGGTCAATACCTGCCCAATGTCAAGCACCACCTAAGTGCATTAGCTCATTTAATCCTGTCCATAAGCCGGAGGTCAGCACCATTATCACCCACCACAAATCTGAGGACAGGGGTGCATAGATGAGGGGCGTAGGTGATTTGTTTGGGGATATGGGCTGGTGAAAGGAAACCCAGTTGTAGCTGGTCTGGTTTCCTGACTACTATTTCACTGCCTACAGTGTGGTTCAAACTGCTATTTCTTTAAAATGAAAATAAAGAAATCTTATCTTTCTCATCTAGTAGGCCAAAAAGAAGAAATCTACAAGTAGGTCAAATAAAATCAAGTAGGAATTACTTAAAGAAGGTCAGTTTTTATAAATTCCCACTGAACCCACAAGAGGTGGTCTGGGCCTCCTGGGTCTCCCTCCCCTTGTCTGTGGCACCACAGGCAGGCAGGAAAGATGCCTCACGTGCCCTGGGCCCTGCTGGGCCATCCTTGGGGCCTGGGGAGGAGCCCTGCGGCCAGGCCGCCTGTGCCTTTCTGGGGAGACTGCAGGTTGCTTCAGCTCCCCGCCATTAAGTGAGCCGACACCTGGGCCTCAAGCCTGAACAGACCCTACCCGGACACCCCTGCTCAACTTCACACCTCAGGGTCACCTGGGAGCCCAGGCCAGCACTGGCTTGGCCCCTCAGGTGCAGCTGTTTTAAACTTCCCAAGTGCAAGCTCTCCATCTGGGGTGACAGGAGCACCCCCTGCTGCATGTGTGTTTCCTGTCTCCCCCTGCTCTCCAGACCCCACCCTTGGGGCCTTGGACTTCGCTGAGGGACACCTTAAAAGTGCTCAGGACAATTTCAGTAAACATCTCCCTTCTACCTCCCTTTGAAGTCTTCATATCCACACTGCGGTTTTATGTTTAAATAGGACACATGGCCTGTGGGCTGAGTGCTGTGTTAACAGCATGGAATTGTGAAAGCGTGTGTCCAGATTGGGCTTAGAATGAGGGCATCCCTGGCACTGCCTAATTGCCATCTGTTTCTACCATTCTGCAGGAGAGCTTCAAAGATAATGGCATTTATTCTGGAGTATTTATTCCACTGTTTGGGACAGTGATATGTAAATGGTCCAGCCAGGGCACTGCCCACTACAGCTTTCACGTCTCAGAGAGTTCTTTGTGCTCCCAACGTGAGCTGACAGCTATAAAGGTAGAGGTGAGTTTCCAATGAAAACAGCCGAAGGAGCTGACCCCAGACCATCACCTACCCAAGGAGGAGGGATGGCATCGCTGACAGGTCCCAGACACTAAATAACACAGGGCAACAGTGCACGAGAAAGAGAGAAACTGCGTGTGTGTCTACACAGGGAGCTCCTCTCATCTAAGAAGTAAGGAGAATAAGAAAACATACGAGTTGTCTGTTGCAAAAAAGAAACCCAGAAAAGGGGAATCAGGACACATTATAGAGGATGGTGAGCATGGAGTGCAAAAGACGGGGGAATGCGAAGGGGGTGCCAGGGACAGACCTCTCTGAATATACCCTTTGTATGGCTCTGACGGGTTAGAACCAAGTTAATGTTTCACATTATTCGATCAGTAAGGAGGGAGGGAGACCTCCAATAAGATAACACACAGAAACAGAAGAACCAAAAAGTGTGTTACACATAAATAACATAGCAGCACAGAAGAGGGTGGGCAAGGAAAGAACTACAACTACATTCTTTCTCTCATCTCTCTGTTTTGTCAGATCTGGCTGCTATAATAGAGAACCTCCAGCCTGGGCATCTTGAACAACAGACATTTATTTCTCTCAGTTCTGGAGGCTGGATGTCCGAGATCAAAATTTCGGCAGAATGGGTTTTTGGCGAGGACCCTCCTCCGCCTTTCAAACGGCCGCCTTCTTGCTGTGTTCACATGGCAGGGAACACATGGCATGTACTCTGCAGTCTCTTCTTGTAAGGGCTCTGATCCGTCATGAGGGATCCACATTCACGACCTCATCTAAACCTGATCACCCCCTAAAATTCCATCTCCTAACACCATCACACTGGGGGGTAGGGTTTCGACATAGGAATTTGGGGGCAGACACAAACATCAGCTCTATAACATACTCGAAAGCTAAAGGCAAAAGGATATGGATCCAACTTGAAGGGTTTTCTTATGGCCAAATCTGTGACAATTTGAACATAATAAGTAATGATAATAATAGATTATAATCTGTAGAATAGAATATAAATTCATGAGTACATACTGATATAAATAAATAATTGAATAAATAAATGAATAGGAAATAGTGAAAGCTCTTCTTACAGTAGTATTACAAGTGATGAATGCAGAATTGTGGACTTAGAAAAGCATCGGTTGCCACCCAACATCATCAGAATCAATTCAGGCAAGAATAATCAACGAATGTAAACTAGTGGGCGATGTTTGAATAGAAACAGAATATTTACATAGTCTCAAAGTAACTCCTTATGAGACACTTATCAATTGCAAAGGGAAGAAGAATGGTACAGTGGAGAAAACTGGTAGGCACCTCTAGGGGTGGACCAGCTGGGCAGCTCCCTGCGGTGTCAATCTACACACAGAGAGACCCACTAGAAATGTAGAAGGGTGGCAAAAATTGTGTTTACTAGAATTCCACTGAAGAAGAATATTATTTGTGGAGAGAAATATACTCCAAGCCACTCCCTCCCGGACCCAGAAGACTAGGAAAGGCAGCCCCTGACGGGAAGGGGGGCAGGGGTGGCTCTAAACAGCAGAGGAGAAGTCGACTGGCCGCCTTCACATCTCCACCGTGCAGACCTCTGTTCCTTCTTTCAATATATTATTTTTAAGCATTAAAAATATTGGGTCACACCTGCTGTACAGTGCAGGGAACTATATTCAATATCTTGTAAAATAACCTATAATGAAAAAGATAGTGAAAAAGAATAGATATGTGTGTGGAGATTCTTGACAGCAGGACAAGTTCTTAGTTGACTTCCCATTTTCACACCTATCCAGGTGCTTGTCACGTAAGCACGTGCTATAGCAGATATGCAGGTGCGCAAACTGTTTTGTTTTTTCTTCTGCTGCAAAAAATTTGGACCTTCATTCTTTTTGATCAGTTTTCCCCAGAGAAAAACCTGAATGCCCTATTTTGGGATTACTTTTGAGTTGGAAGGAGATTTAACAAATCTTTAGTTTAAAAAGTAAGATGGAACAATACAACTTTCCTGCAAAACTGAAACCAACCTAGAGAATGTTCTTAGGCAGTTTTGATTCAATAAAATCTCTCTTTTTTGATCAGTTATATCTCAAACTAGCCTTAAAAATCAGCAAACAGTTGATAAATCAACAGTGTGATGAGTTGTCTTCATTCTCTTTCTATATTTAACTCAAACAATTTCTAATAGAATATTACTTTTTGATTTTCAAGTGTTAAAAATTTCAGACTAGGGCTTCCCTGGTGGCGCAGTGGTTGAGAGTCCTCCTACCGCTGCAGGGGACACAGGTTCGTGCCCCGGTCCGGGAAGATCCCACATGCCGCGGAGCGGCTGGGCCCGTGAGCCGTGGCCGCTGAGCCTGCGCGTCCGGAGCCTGTGCTCCGCAACGGGAGAGCCCACAGCAGTGAGAGGCCCGCGTACTGCAAAAAAAATTTCAGACTAAAAAATCTGATGCTTTTTGATATTTATAATGACAAATGCTTACAAATAAAACTGTTCAATGGAACATAAAATATTGTGATGGGAAGGAAGTCACAGAATTCAGAGGATTCTAGTACCATACAGATATTGAACAAAAGCCTCATTTATCATGATGTAATCTTTCAGACATACAATACCTTGTAGAGACTGAAGTTTGAGACACACCTAGCATAAAATACATGGTCCCTGTGACTGTGCAGCCCTTCCCCCTGTGCCCTACCAGGGATATTTATCATGCATGGGCACATCTATATATATGAAAGTTTTCTCTGGATGTGTATTTTCATCTTTATTCATTTTTTGTTCAACACTCTGATTTGAGGTCTTTCCATTTTGGCATGCATAGCTCTGGTTCACCATTTTCACTTTGTGAGTATATCACAATCTATTTTTCTATTCTTTTTCAAAATGTGCGTTTGGATACTGTGTTTGTTTCGTGTTTTTATTCGTCTGGGAGCTTTGTTTGGTTTTGCTGCAATCAACAATGCTGCAAGCATGTTCTGGTTCTTAATGCACATGTGTGAGCATTTCTTTAGGGTGTGTACCAGCAGGGAGATTGCTGGATAGGAGAGCATGCTCTGTTCTTCACTAATTAATAACTTTACTAGATATTACCAGTCACTCTGCAGAGTGGTTGTTCTACTTTACGCTTCTGTTGGCAGCCGCAGCCTCACCAGCACTTGGTATTGTCCAGCTTTTAAATTTCTACCAATCTGATGGGTGTGAATTTGTTTCAATTTTTATGCTCCGTTAACAGAATGGGGCTTCCCTGCTTCTCGTATTGTCATTAGCCATTTGAGAGTCCTCATCTGTCATCTGTGTGTTTATATCCTTTGCCTATTTTTTTATTGGGCTGTATGTTTTTATTATTGTTACCAATTAGTGTGTATATGTGTGTACTCTGGGTACTAATACTTTGTTAGTCATACATCTTGCAAATATTAACATGTATGTTAGTCATACATGTTGCAAATATTTTTTCCTAGTTTATGGTGTGTCTTTTCACATTTAAGTGACTTTTTTTTTTTTTTTGCGGTACGCGGGCCTCTCACTGCCGTGGCCTCTCCCGTTGCGGAGCACAGGCTCCGGACGCGCAGGCTCAGCGGCCACGGCTCACGGGCCCAGCCGCGCAGCGGCACGTGGGATCCTCCCGGGCCGGGGCGCAAACCCGTGTCCCCTGCATCGCCAGGCGGACTCTCAACCACTGCGCCACCAGGGAAGCCCTTAAGTGACATTTTTAAACAACGGAGCAGTTTCAAATTTTAATGAGCTCCAATTTACCAGTCTCTGCCTGTTTTTGTTTTATGTTATGTATTTTTAAATCCTTTTTTAAAAAATCCTCATTTACCCACTGAATCGATATAATTCTACGAGGCAAACATTTATCAAAGCATTATTATTATTTTTCCCTAAGTTCCAATGTAGGTCAATGAGAGATTTTTTGTTTTTTGTTTTTGGCTGCATTGGGTCTTCGTTGCTGTGCGCGGGCTTTCTCTAGTTGTGGAGAGCGGGGGCTACCCTTCGTTGTGGTGAGCGGGCTTCTCGTGGCAGTGGCTTCTCTTGTTGCGGAGCACAGGCTCTAGGCGCGCAGGCTTCAGTAGTTGTGGCTCGTGGGCTCTAGAGCGCAGGCTCAGTAGTTGTGGTGCACGGGCTTAGCTGCTCCACGGCATGTGGGATCTTCCCGGACCAGGTATCGAAACTGTGTCCCTTGCATTGGCAGGTGGATTCTTAACCGCTGCACCACCAGTGAAGTCCTGGTCAATGAGAGATTTATTAGTGGCTTTTCCAATGCTTCCACTTAGATTATCTTCATAATCAGTCCTATAATTGTCTAAATGTTAACACTAACACGTTCTAGCAGCAAAATCTTTTCATAAGTGTTTTTCAGTTCAAACAAGGTATTTATCTGTAAGTGATCTTTTTTAAAAAGAAGATCTTTTAAGTGCTTAGGTATCTAATTCAATACTGAGGACCTGAAAAGTAACAACGGCTTAGCATATGCTCTCGGATATGGATTACCCCACAAATCCGGACCCTGCTCCCCTAGATCCACCCAGCCTGCTATTCCCTGAACGCTTCCCTTTCTTCCAGCTACTCCTCCAATTGCCTGCTGTTGCTTCACATTGATTTTTCCCTGGTCTCTTTAGCCACATTAAAAACTCCTTCTGACCAGATGTAGCTTAAACCGCTGTTTTCATTCCCAGCACTTAGTGTAGTAGTTTATAAATGGAAGGTGGTAAATGAAAAATTGAACAAACATTTGGTGTACGCCACTTGGACAGGATTGTTTAGATTTCATACAGCTGGTAAATATTTATCTACAGCTCAGAAAGCAGTGATCCACACTTGCTTCATTTTCTGCTGGTGAAGATTTCATCCTTTGCATAGTACAATATGTTAGCCTGACTTTGAAGTCACGAGAAATTATTTTTGGGCTCTGTCATTCCTGCCTCTTCCTTCCCCTCTTCTGAGCCCGGGGCTCCTGCCGTGGGAAGGCCATGGCCACTGACATCTTTCAGGCCACACTGTCCCAACCTCATTGCATGAAAGGCTATCCCCCCCCCGCCCCCTGCCGCCTCCAGCTGCTGTGTGCAGTGTCCTGAGGGGCCCGGCTTGGGTTACATACCCACCGCTGTGGACAGTCTCGAAGGTGGTAGGAGGGGGAGAGTGACTTCAGTTCTATTATACAGAAGCTACAGGAACTTCATAGCGCACTTTCTGTGCTCATGGTACGGCACTAAGTGCCTTTTATGCATAAATGAGGAAATGAAGGTGCAGACACGTAAGTGGCTGCCGTCAGGTTAGACACCATAAAAGGCACCCCAAAATGCTCAGGGCTCCCACGGAGGTGTGGCTTCATGAGATCTCTCACTAGTCAAAATGATAAACAGCAGTTTTAATTTTTAGTTGCAGTAATCAATAACCATATTTCTTTTTCCAATCTACAGTCAGTACTCGAGGAACTAAATTTATGGGTATTAGAATGACAGTGCCAGCTATGGAACATGGGGATCTCTAATTTCCTTCAGTAAGAATGTGTTTTAATGATTTGGTCTTGCAGCTTCACTCCGGGACCGGGCTGTCCTCGCGTCAACCACACAGAGCTGTTGGCTCATGCCAGACGGGGACACCCTGGGGCAGGGCAAGATCTTGTTCATTTTGGCGCCTCCACTGCCCAGCCCCAGCCTGGCACACCTGCACATGTGGCGGCTGGGTGGTTAGCTAATGTTAACGGGAAACAAATAAGCCAGAAACTTGGGTCCTTTGCCCTCTGGAAGGTAACCCCAAAGGTGAGGAGGGCGCACCCAAGTAACTACTTATCAATTGGTATAATGGGGGAGGGAACGGAAGACTGATGAGTATTCGGACCAGACAAATCATTTGGACTTGGAAAGATAAAACGTTAGCAAGAAAAAGATGGGAGCCTGAACTCACATTGGAAGCAAAATGTGTAGCATGGACAAGCGGTGAAAGATGAGCTATATTTGTAAGCGGCTAGAAGAATTAATTTAGAAAGTTAACCTTCCCACTTTCAGAAGCACTATTTTTCTTTTTGTTTTTGCACAACTCTCAGTTTCGTTATTCACATTATGCAGTGATTTCACACAGCTCTCCACAACATGGGGAAGGATCAGACTGGAATCTCTCCTGGGTGGACTGCTGAGGTAGTGAGGAAATCTTGTGAGCTTGGTCTTATTCTCTGTTAAAACAGTGAAGGAAGACGGTAACAAGGTTGGGGGACCAGCCACTGCCACCTGGGACTCCCATGAGCACTGTCCAGAGTAACACTTTAAACATGCTTCTGAAACACGACAGAAAACACCAACGATGTGTGTGTGTCACACAAATCACTATTAGCAAAAAGGATGAAATCGTGTTTCAGAAACCACCCTGGTGCGAGTGTAGTTTCATTAGCAGGTTTACACTTAAGAAGTGGGATACTTTTTGGTGAGGACCTTATGCTAGAATTGAGAATCAGGCACACCGCTGCTCTGTAATCAATTATCATTACAGTTTAGGCTTATACTTAAATGCAACTGAAATTCAAGCAAACAGTGAAAGTCAGGAGCTTGGATTTGCATACTATTGCACAGTTGCTTGTTCAGGTGTGTAGTTAGCATCTCTTCATATTCCAGTTGCCATTACTAAATGCATTATTTAACATCTTAAATTGAAAGTCACTCAATTCATATAGGATATTTTAGTCTTATCAATATGCATTAGGGTGATATCCTTTTAACATCTTTATAAAGAAAATGTTCTTAATAACAAAAGAAAAAAATAGGCTAAGAAAAAAAACACCATAAAAAGAAAATTAACTATGTTGAAAGTAATAACTGAAAAGTAAAATATAGGATATATGATTATGAAGTTTCTTTCTTTGTAAGTAACAGTAATGTATCCCTCGAAAGGATTATACAGCAGGTATTTGTTGTAGCGCAGCTACCTTCTTTGCACCCAAAGCTCCCAAGTCCTCCAGTGATGCCTCGTGCTGGAATGAGGGCTGGGTTGCAGAGATGTGTCTGTTTGTCCCCTGGGTTGGGGTCTTCTCTTTGCACTGCACTCCCTGGAGAATCAGTCTTTGCAGCTCTCCCAACTGTATTCCTGTTAGTTTTATTTGACGTCTGTTGGGCTGGTGGCAGGAGGTGAGAGAGGGGAAATCCGATGTTCTCTGTCAGCCTCTTTGGGCCGGCACAGCGTCCTGTCCCGGGTCTCAGGGTGTGGACTCCAGTATTCCTGCTTCCACCTGTCGCCTGGGCTCCCCTGCGAGCTGTCCCCTTCTCAGAGTAGAAATGGGTTCCCCATTGTTCCAAGGCCACCGTTTTTGTTGCTTTTCCCTCTGAGGATTACAGTTTATTTTTATTATTTTATTTTTGCGTTACGCGGGCCTCTCACTGCTGTGGCCCCTCCCGTTGCGGAGCACAGGCTCCAGACGCGCAGGCTCAGCGGCCATGGCTCACGGGCCCAGCCGCTCCGCGGCACGTGGGATCTTCCCGGACCGGGGCACGAACCCGTGTCCCCTGCCTCGGCAGGAGGACTCTCAACCACTGGGCCACCAGGGAAGCCCTACAGCTTACTTTCAGAGGGAAGATGAGGAGGGGTGTGCTCGGGACTCTGCCCATCTTCCCAGTCAGCGCCTGGTGGGGTTCATGGAGAAGCAGCTTGCAAGACGGTGCAGGTCTCTCTGCCTCTGGAGCCCTCAGGGGCTTCACGCTCTCATGCTGGCCCACATGTGGCCTTTAGACGTCACTGAACATTTTTAGCTGAACCTTCGTTCTAGCTTCTATGGCATCTGGCCTCGTCTGCCCCAGGTAAGCAAAGGCTCAGGTCCTGCTTTTCTTTGCAGATGTCTGTCTTTCTCTTGATTTCCAGTTGGTTGCTCTGAAATCTTTTTATTCTCTGATTAAAGGCTCAAGAAAATTGAAGGTGGCTGTAATTTTTTCTTGTCGTGAGCTTGGGAGTGATGCTCTTTCCAGCTCTCTATGTCTCTCAGATGAAACTGGAAATTTCTAATATGCTTTTATTCCTATCCACTGACTATTTAATTTCAAATATTGCATTTTTCAGCTCTAGAAGTTCCACTTATATCTTCTATTTCCTTCCTCATTATGGGCCCATTTTTCCTTAAATCCCTGAGCACATTCACAATTGTTAGAAATCCCTGGCCTGCTAATTCGGTCCCCTCTGTTTCTATTGATTAATTTTTCTCTGGTATTGGTCATATATTCCTGCATCTTCCCTTCACTAGTGGTTTTTTTTTTTTTTATTAAATGCTAGACTATGTGAATTTTACTTTATTGAGTGCTGGGTTTGTTTTTCTTTGAAGAAACATGAGGTTTGTTCTGGTGGGCCATTAAATTCCCTGCTGATTAGCATAAGCTGTTTCGAGAGTTGTGTTAGAGCTTTGTTAGGAGAGTCTAGCACTGGTTTGTCCTAGTCCTAATGCATTGGCCCTTCTTGGGTCTCTCCTGGATGTCCTGGGTGGTCAGCCAGGATCATTCACTCTGGGTGGTTGAAGTTCAAACATCTCCCAGGCTCTGTGTGAGCTGCGGGAATGGTTCCACTTACAGCTTTCCGGTTGTTCTGGTCCTCTGTTTATCCTCATGGGATTCTGCCCTGCAGCAGCACATTCAAGGTGTCCCTGTGTGGATTTCTGGAGCTCTTCTTCAGCATAGCTCCATCATTCCCACTACCACCTCCCCACAACGCCCCATGTTAGGCCCTCTAAATGCTGGTCTGTCTCCTCAAGTCTTTAAGACAACTGCGTTTCACGTGTGTTTCCCCTCCTGCCTCATGGTCCAGAAAGTGTTTCCAGGCAGAAAGCTGGATGATCGTTGAGGCCCACTTCATTGGTTTCCTTTCTCTCAGTGACCACAGGCCTGTACTGCCCGTGGCCCAACGTTGGAAAGCAGTTTTGTTTTCTCAAATTTGTCTACTTTTCAAGTTACGATATAAGGGCAGTCTGTCCCAGCATCTTCATCATGATGACCAGAGGCGGCAGTTTCTTTATGGTTGTTTTAAGATCTCCTTTGTGGATGCGGTTCAGTTTCACCACATATGTATAGGTGTGAACTTATTTTTCTTGCTTGATATTTGTTATGCCTCCTGTATTTGTGGGTTTACAGCTTTCACCAGTTCTTAAAATTTCTCAGGAATCATCTTTTCAAACATTGCCTCTTTTCCATCCTCTTTTTTCTCTACTTTTTGGAACTCCAATTTGACATTCTCATTCCAACCTCGCAATTTTGAAAACTCTCAGTCATATTGTCCCTCTGCTCCCCCACTTTTGTGGCATATTCTGGGAAATCGTTTCCTACCTGCCCGTAATTCTAAAATTCTCTCAACTGTCTCTTATCTGTTTAACTTTTCTTTTGCGTTTTACCTCAACAATGAATTTTTTTAGTTTTACTGAGGCATAATTGAGGTGCAAAAAAACTGCACATATTCAGTGTACACAATTTGATGTGTTTGGATATGGGTATATACAAGTGATGCTATCACCACAATTAAACAGTGGCATTTTTAAACAATGTTCTCTTTGGTTCTTTTTTGTTGTGAAGCAGTAGAAAACAATATTTAATTTTATAGAAAAATTTAATATAGAGTCAAATTAAAACCCTTTTATTGCGATCCATTTGAGAATAAGCTCCTGACTTGAAGCCCTATCACCCCCAAGTACCTTTGTAAGAGGGAAGAACAAATCTGACTCCATATTGGATCTGTTTCTTTTACTTTAACCTTTGTATTCTATTGCTTTTGCTACACTTTAAGAATGTTGCCTACAGCCTGAACTATATAGGGTAGCCCATTCTCAGGGCTCTGACCTTTAAAGGTATAACACTTTTCCATTCATGTAGAATGAAAAAGAGATAAAACGTTGCAGAAGAGAGAGTAACATTTGTCTTGTTGGAGGTTTATAAGGACATTGTGACCAGACCTCTGTGGACAGCTGCAAGAAAAAAGGATTCTGGCCCAAGAAGGTTGCAGTAATCAACCACACCCCACCCCTTTAATATAAAAGAAGCCTGAATTCTAACTCAGGTAAGATGGCTCTTTGGGACGCTAGTCCATCATCTTCTTGGTCAGCTGGCTTTCTGAATAAATTCGCTATTCCTTCTCTCAACACCTCATCTCTCAATTTACTGGCCTGTCTTGCAGTGAGCAGTATGAACTTGGATTCCGTAAAACTTAGTACTTTCTACAAAGACTTTCTTCCTGCATATCACCTACAATCATCAAAATAAGGAAGTTAATTTTGCTATATAACTCCCATCTTATCTTCAGACTTCATCAATTTTTGCAACTTGTTCCAATAATATTCATTAGTGAAATGATCCAGTTTAGGATCATGCATTGCATTCAGCTGTCATGGTTTTTTTTTCTTCAGTCTGAAACAGTTCCTCAGTCTTTCCTTGACTTTCATAACTTTACCACTTTTGAAGACTAAAGGACAATTGTTTTATAGTATGTCCCTCACTTTTTTTGTCCTTACTTCTTCAGGATTAGGTTCAGTTAGGTATCTGTGACAGGATTAGCACATAAGTGATGCTGTTTCTTCCTATTGCATCTTTTCAGGTGGCACACAATTTTGATTTATCCCATTACTGAAAATGTTTACTATCATCAATTTAGGTGGAGTTTTCTAGGCTCTTCCACCAGAAATTATTCTTTTCTACTAATACGCCAGCACCCACGTGTACTGCTTGCAGATCTGGAATCATGTGAAGTCATTGGACACTTCTGCGCCTTTGCTCAGCCTTCTCTTTCTACCTAAAACGACCCTTTTCTCTCCCCATAATCCCCACACTCGTTGTTTTGGAACCAACGTCTGTAGCTTGTGGGTACGTAAAGGCCTAATTACATTCACCCCCCCCTCCCCTGCAAAGGCCAACAAGTCATAAGTCGTCTTCGGACGCCTTATCCTGAGTAGCCCTCACTCTTCTCCGCATCACTGTCTGGTCCCCTTTCTGTCACTCATTAGCATCTTGCTCTCCACCTTTGTTGCTGCTCAAACGCAAATTCCCGCGCACTCGTTCCGCGCCGTCTGTCTCAGCGCCGTACCGGCTCAGCGCACCCGCCTCTGCCCGCAGTCCGCAGTGCGCATGCCCGGCACCTCCCGGCCCGCCCCTGGCACGCTCGCTCCCCGCGTCGGTCCACCGCTCAGTTACTCCGCCCCCACCCCGCGCCGCACAGTCTGAACACAGAAACCAGGCTCAGGTCCCATTGCGGGGCGCGGGTCCGCTCCCTCCCACTTCCCACGAGACTTCCGCCGGCCGTAAAGCTCGGCGCCAACTGCTGCAAAGCGCCTTGCGACAGAGCCCGGGGCCAAACTACAGCCGGTAACCGCCCCCGCGTAAAACAGTAGGCTATCCGGAGCCAAGGAAGGCGGCCGCTCGCGTGTTTGACTTCCGCGCTCGGCTTGCGTCCCCCGGAGGTGGCTCGGAGCCGCCGCGGCCAGGAGGTGAGGGCCCGCTCCGGCGCCTCCCGGCCGCCATCATCCCGGCGTGCACCGCGGCGGCGGGCCGAGCCGGCCGCCATGTTGCGATAGTTTGTTGTTTTCTTCCTGAGGAGGAGCAGGCCGGAGGGCCAGCAACCCGCCGGCCGCGCAGCCATCTGCCCCCAGGCCCGGCCCGCTGCCCCCCGTGTCTCGTCCCCAGACGTGCGTCTCCAGGCCCCGGCTGGCCCGGCGGCCCCCACATCTGGCTTGGTGGGGCGAGGCTGAAGGCCGGGCCCAGCGAGCACTATGGCGGCCGCCCTGGGAGCGGGCGGAGGAACCGGCGCTGGAGGTAAGTGAGCGGCCCCGCGAGGGAGGCGGCGGCGGGGGGCAGCGGGCCGCTCCTGGCCGTTTTTGTGTCCTCGTGTCCCTGCCTTCACGGCAGTGAGGCCTCAGGCTCACCTGAGGCGGCGGGCGGCCTGCGCGGGGTGGGGGGGTGACAGCGCCCGCCCCCGGGCCCTTTGGGGGAGGGTCGTGGCCCAGGGGGTGTTGTCCTGTCGGGCTCCGGGTGGTTGGCAACTCCGCACTAGACCCGGCTAAGACTCACCTACGTGAGGGGATGTGTTTGTGCGGAGTTTCGGAGAGCAAGGAGTCCGAAAAAATAACCTCCCCGGGCTGGTCTCATTTTCCATGAACTCTTTAGTGGTCTGATACCGACTCATTAGGGCTTCGTGATCAGCATCTTAAGAGATGGAAACGGGGCCGAAAAGGGTCAGGTACTGATGCAGTTCCTCTGGGTAGTTTCTCTTGTTTTCCGAGCGTAGATGAGTTCGATAGGGGACCTAACTCAAAACAGTTTTCAGGTCAAATCACTTTCTGGTTGAAATCACATTTTGTTGATTGAGGTTTTTTTTTTTTTTTAACGTGAGAAAAACACTTGAAAGTGACTTTTACGATAGTTCGAAAACTCTGATAAAGGAGACCCTTAACTGGTAAAGTATGAACAACAGCAGTGTTTGGGCTTAGTTCTCAGTATTGAAAGGTCAAACCATCCTACTGCGTGTTCTTTAGGAATGCTTATTTATGAGTACATTGCAATAATCCTGTGTTGGTCTAAGTATTGAAGCGCTCATATGGCGCTGCGGAAAAACCCACAGAGACTAAATGCAAGAAATGTCACTTCTGACAGTATGATTTGGTGTATGCCATTTTTCTGTCACGTGGTTTTTTTCCTGAGGCTTTCTAGTTAAATTTTGAAAATACTTGGTTTACCTTCCTTACTTGGTTACTTTCTGGGGTTCAAAATCATGGTTCTGTATCATTTTCAAAGGGTAGTCTGGGAACTCCTGGATCAGAAGTGTTTCCGTTAATAGTATTAGTGTCACTTGCATGTTTCGCTCTTTCACTGGAGCATAGTGGAGTTTTCCAAAAGCTGCGTGACACGTGAAGGCATCGTTGTACAGGTGGCCAGTGGAATGTGTGCTTGCATAGCTTTTTGAGTTTCTCATTTTTAATTTCGAAAATAGCAAATGTCAGTGAGTGTAATTCACATAAACAAAAGCTTTTTGGTGTCTTCAATAAATTTGAGTCCAGAAAGTTTTTGAGAATGGCTATTTTAGAGGATTAAGTAGGTTTTGTCCTTGATGACTTGGAGATTTTCCTTCCATTGTCACAGGTGCCCGGTTTCCCATTGCTTTTAGACTAAAGCCAAACTCCTTACCAAGATTCGTGAGTTCTGCGTGACTCGCTCCCCCAGCCTCCCCAAACTCTTGGGTCAGCCTGCTCCCTTCTAGGAGGACTGCCCCTGCCCTCGCTCTGGCTCTTCATCCCCCAGGTCACAGGCTCCTTGGGAGGCCTTCCTTGAGCATTCTTTTTTCTGTCTCAAACATGTCCATCTCTTGCTTGTGTGTCTCCCTCACCTAAATTCGGTGGCACCCTTCTTTCTTCAGAGCATTTATCTGAGTCTGGGATTTTATTTGGTTATTTATTTACTTTTTTTAAATCTCCCTTCCCCAGGAGCCTGTAAGCCCCCTTGAGGACAGGAATGCTGCCTGTTTTACCTGCCGTGTATTCCAAGTTCCCGGCATGTAGTGTATGTTCAACAAACATTTGACAAATTAGTGATTAAAGAATGAAGTATTTTCTTTATGAATCCCTTTGCACCCTTTTCGGTGAATATGTAAGTTGCACATTTACAGCTGTGTGGCTTTTTATGGTATGAATGGAATCATGTAGTGCGCCCCAGTTTGCTTTGTTCACTTAGTAGTAGGTCTTGGTGATCTCTCCTGTGTTAGTAGGTGAGAGTTACATGGATCCACCATTTATTGATTAACCATTTTTGTATTGATGGGCTTTTCAGTTATATGTCCTTTTCCACTGCTGTGGAAAATTCTGCACTAAACGTCTACAGACACATCTTGGTGTGCTTAAGCAAATATTTCTGGAGGATTGATAACTCTAGAAGTGGAAATACGGTGTTGTAGGCTACATATATTAAAAACTTTTTGTGTGTGTGTGTTTTTTGGTTTTTCAGGCTTGCCTCTCGGCACGTGGGATCTTAGTTCCCCGATTAGGGATTGAACTGGCCAGGGATTGAACCCGGGGCCACACCAGTGAAAGCCCGGAATCCTAACCACTAGGCCACCAGGGAACTACCGCTCCCACCCAAGTTTTTTTTTTATTGAAGTGTAGTTGATTTACAAAGTTGTTTTAGTTTCAAGTGTATAGCAGAGTGATTCATTTATATATATTTACACATACATATTTTTTCTTTTTCAGATTTTTTTTTGTCATTTGCTTTCATAAATTTTTTTCGTAATGGTGTCTCCATGCCAAGGGTTCCTCTGTGCTTTTAATACCTTATGCTTCTGTGCTTTTTTATGTTTAGCTTTTATTGCATATGGAGTTTTATTTTGGGTGTGGTGTGAATTTGGGGCTTCTAACAGTTCTAATATGATTTATTGAATTCTCTATCTTTTCCAACTTTAGAACATATTAAATTCTCATTCATAGTTTTAAAAAATTACTGCTCCATGGTGTGTGTCTCTATATATTATAGCATGTTTTTCAGAAATTTCGATGAGCTCTGCATTTAAAAAAAAATAAACTTCAGAATCATCACATTCTATAAAGAATTCTGCTGAAATTCTTACTGGGATTGCATTATTAATATAATGAGTTTATTAATATAACTTCGGGATGATGGTACTTGTACAATATGGGTTCTTTCATTCAGCAACAAGAATGTCTTGCTGTCAAGCTCTTTTTTGCCCGTCAGTTATCTGTCACATTTCTGAGTACCTGCTCTGTGCTGGGCACTGATCTAAGAGGTTGGGATACATAAATATTGGAATAGAAGAGATTGCAGATACAAAGAAAATTTTACTTAAGGTAAGTTCCATAGGAGAAGGGATCTCTGTCTTCTATGGAACTTACCTTAGTAAAATTTTCCTTATATAGTTTTCATACATTTCTTGTTAGTTTTATTCCTAGATATTTTGTATTTGTTGTTGTTGTGGATGGTATAGTTTTTCATCCTGTTATATTCTGAAATTTGTTGCTGATCTACTATAGAAAAACTTTTTTTTTTTTTTTGGTTATTGTGTATAACTGGCTTATTGGAATCTTGTTTTAAGAGTTTGGTGCTTTAGATTTTCTAGTCAGACTGTCATATCTGCAGTCTCTTCTATTTCAGTATTTATGTCTCATTTCTTTTTCTTGTACTTCTCGTTCTAGAACCATTCCTTGTCAAGTCCTCCAATATGATGTTGGGTCGTAGGGGTGATGACAGGCATCTTTGTCTTGTCATCCCGTCGTGAGTTTAATGAGCGTTCTTTTAATGTTTTACCAGTGAGTATGGTGTTTGCTGTAGTTTTCTGGTAGTTACTGTTTGTTTAGCTCAGAAAGTTTATTTTTTGAGTTGGGGTTTTAATTTTATCAAAGCCTTTTCTGCGTCATTGTGGTGATCATGAGGCCCCTTCTTTAATACCTTACTGTGATGTATTGATAGATTTCCAGTGCTGAATCAGTCATGCAGTCTTGTGTTCAGAATCTTCTGGTTCTGTAAGTCCTTTTCAGTGTTTTGTTGCTTTTCATTTTAGGGTTTATCTGTGATCATAAGAGAGGTAGGCTTATAGTGTTGTATTGGTGTGTGCACATGGTGCTATCCTGTTTTTTGTAAGATAGGCTGACTTCCTAGAATGAGTTGTGAGATTTTCTGGACATTGTAAAAATCTCTTTATTAAATGTCAGAAGAGCTGTTGTCAGCAAAGCCATTTGGATCTGTTGCCTGTTTATTTTTCAGTTTCTTCTGATATTATTGGTCTATTTAGCTTTTTTAAATCCATGGGTCAATTTTGATAAATTTTTCTGGGAAAATTATTCTTTATGTTTATATTTTCAAATGAACAAATATGGAGTTAAAGGCTTCAGTTTCCTAAGAGTGGGTGTGTTGAAGGTAGGTAATTTTTGAGACCCATGCATGTCTGAATACATTCTTACTTTATTTTCATACTTGATTGATGATTTGGTAGGGCCTCGAACTCTAGATTTGACTTAGATTCATTTTCCTTAGACTTTTGGTGGTACTGCTGTGTTGTTTTCCGGCTTCCAGTTCTGCTCTTGAGAAGTCTGATGACATTCTGATTCCCTATCATTTGTATGTGACCTTTTTTCTCTTCCTGGGAGGTTTTAACAGTTCCTCCTTATTGTTATAACATTCATTAGCATAGGTCTTTTTCTTTTTCTTGTGCTGCATTTGGTGGATACCTTAGTCTAGGAATATGCATCCTTCAGTTCTGGGAAATTTTCTTACGGTACTGTTTTTCTCCTTTCAATTCCTCTGTTCTCACTTGCTGAAATTTTTATTATTGGATTTTGATGCTTCATTTGTATACAAAAGATAAGCATGATGAGGCAGTTCATTAAGATTCTTTTGGAAACATAGATATTTTGGTAGTTCACAGAGTCAGATAAAGGAGTTGGACAACTAAGACTGCAGAACAATGGAAGTCAGGGCGGTGTGGGCCTTGGGCGGGCTTGCAGCTGCTGATGGGGCTTGCTCCAGCTAGGCTCTGTGGCTACCACTTCCTCCTCAGTTACTCTTCTTATAGACACGGGAATTGTGTTCCTGTTTGGCCAGGTGCTGTTCACATTTAGCTGATTTAGCTACAGCAAAATGTGGGTCCACTGTTCTAGATCTTTTGATATTTTTATGTTTTTTGGAAGAAGCTGTAACTCCGGTACTTATATATAATTATATTTTTAAAATATTGGCAACCAAGTTGATTAAAAAAAGACAACATAATTCAAAGAGAGTGTGTCTTCTAGGCCAGCAGATTGCAACCTGTGCTTTAGAGTGATTCTGCCTTCATCATTTTGTAGGTTCCATGAATTAGTGGTCTTCCTACCTAAACATTCAGGAAGCTATGGTTACCCTTTAATATTTTTACATAGGAAATCAGGGTTTGTTACTGCAGTTGCTTCCTGAACAAAGAGCGTTGTACTTCGTGTTTCGTAGACCAGAGTTTAAATCTGATTTTGCTGTTAACTTTTCTTACTTTTCACATCTGTAAAAGGAGAATTTGGGGATGGATTAAATGAGAAAACAAATATAAAAATGCTAGCTTGTTGAAGTAAAATGAAGCCTCTCTTCAGCTCTTCAGTAGTGCTAGGCTTATTTGAGCTTTATCAGTCTTGTTTTAGTTAGGACAGAGGCCATGCCTTGCATTCCAAGTATGAAGGGTTTTAACACAGGAATTAGAGGCTTGTACAATCCTTGGAAAGGCTGGGGGTGTGATGGTCTGGAGAACTTAGTCTGGTTATCTGATACTGATGGTTGGGAGCTTGCCCGGAAGCCCTTGTAACTGAAGACTGTTGCGGAGGCTCCAGTGGACTGTCTCAAGTCTGCAGTACTGGAGGTGTTGACTTCTGATGGTATCGAGTCTCAAGAAGCTCCCACTGACCGTCACAGCTCCTACAAGCCCGGATGCCACACATGGTTTTCAAGAGCACATTCTGACCTCTGAGAACCTCATATCTGTGTCCGTCCGTCATCTGTCCTGCCTCTGCCTCATCAGAGTAACTGATGATCATTGTGACTCAAAGCTCCTGTGACTGCCTTACCTTGCATACTCTAACTCAGAACCACACAGGGAAGGAGGCTCTGGGAAGTCTACTCCTCCCATTCTCTGCACCATTGCGTGGAGCGGTGGGGACCACAGTCTCAGCAGAGCTGTTACTTCTGTCTGTGGAAGGAAAGACAGATGGGTGGAAGGACTTTGTCTCTTTCTTTGACATTTCTTCCCTTACACTTCACCAATTTAGCAACTAATCTTTAGCAATTGAGAAGGTTTCACTTTTTAAAAAGAAGGTGTGGATTCTTGGGAAAAGAAATGGGGTGTCATTTTCTCTAGATTCTGAGTCATGATGGGAACATTCAGTTGGCTGAGCTCAGACTTCTTGTCCTCTCCCAGCCTGCCCCGGGCCAGCAGAGAACTCAAGGGTCTAGCTTTTATGGCATCTGTAATTGGGAGGCAGAGCCCTGCTCTGTTTTCCTTCAGGACTCATACTGTGATTAATTTCCAACACAGGAAGAGGAAATTCAGTTGTAAGACCCACAAAACAAATTGTCAGTGTGCACTGCACTTCATAAGCGAAATACAAAGGTCACTTTAGGGAAACCTCTCCAGGGTCCCATGAAAGTAAGAGAGTTTTAGAACAAGACTACAAATAATTTTTCAAGTACATGATGTAGGAGTGCTTTCTGAAAATTTTGCTTGGTTACTCAAAATTTGGTAGTTATACTGTAGGGCAAAGATGCTCACTTTGAATGTTCTTAAATATTAGTCCAATTCCTTCCTCTAGTTGCTGTTTAAATAAAGGGTCTGGATTTCCTCACTTATAAAATATGGAATTTTGACTCTTAGTGATTCAGAATATGAGCATGTATACATGAGAATGGTGTTGAGGCGAAAGAAAGAAGGTTAGAACCTTTGGACTAGAGCAAAAGATTGGCAAACTTCGTAAAGGGCCAAATGGTAAATATTTTAGGCTCTGCAGATCACAGGGCTTCTCTTGGAATCCTCTCCTGTGCCTTGTAGCTTGAAAGACCTATAGAGAATATGTAACTGAATTAGCATACAGTGTTCCAATAAAAGCTTATTTCCATAAGTCAGGCAGTAGCCAAATTTGGACAGAAAGAGGTGGCAGACCCTATGTGGCTGGTGGACTGTAGTTTACTGACCCTTGGACTAGACAGTTGCTAGAACTCTGTTCCAAGCTAATCTATAAAATTTCTAATCTAAGCTCCAGGGTCCTGGAAAGGATGAGGAAATAAGAGTGATAAGTAAAAAAGTTGTGTTCGTTATAGATATCTAATTGCTGTGTAATTGAAGGTTGTAAAAATTCCAGTAGCTGTTTCTAAGTCTTGCAGATGAGGAAAGTTGATTCCCTTAATAACATAGCATGTCTGGTACAATGTTTAGCCTTAGGAGAGTTTCTAGGTAAAGGCATTGACCGCTCTCGTCCTGCTGAGTTAATCTTCCCCTTGGTCTTCAGGGATGCGCTGTTCTCCCTTTAAAACTCTGGATTAGTGTGGACATGTTTTGTTCTCTTGGTTCTGCTCAGTATGACAGATATAAACTAGAACTTTAAAAAAACAGGATTTGTTTATATTCTAAAGGAGAACAGAAGGGAAGTGATGCAGAAAATGTAAGAAGAATAAAAATAGGCATACAGAGTTCTTGTCTTAGTTTGTTTCTTAGAATTTTGAGAGTTCTTTTCATATCCATTTTTACATTCCATATTCCAGGTGGAAAGAAAGTATGTTTTTGTTTTCTGCTTTATCAGGTGTGGTTTTTCCTTTGCTTAATGTGGTTTTGTCCAAGCACAAGGTTACCCACATTTACAACCTTTTGTGTTTCCTTTTGGGAATTCTAGTTATTTTCCACTTCCTTTAAGTATTTAGTTTCTCTAGGCAGTGTTTCGTAGTTCTTAATTTATAGGTCTTTCACAAATTTTATTATGATTATCCCTTGTATGTATTTCATATTTTTAAGCTAGTGTAAGGATTTTTTAATTTCCAACTGCTCATTCCTTGTATGTAGAAAAACTTGATTTTTAAAATATTGTTCTTATATTCTGTGACCTTATATCATTCACTGAATAGTTTCAGTACCTTTTTTTCATAGATTCCATATGATTTTCTCCATAGTTGATCATGTTTGCTGTGAATGATGACAGTTTTATTTCTTCCTTTTCTATCTGAATTCCTTTTATTTCTTTTTCTTGTCTGGTTGCACTAGGTAGAACTTCCATTACAGTGCCAAATTGCAGTGTAATGGAAGCCCAATCCCATTCTTGTTCCTGATTCCAGATGAAAGCACCGAGTCTTTGCCTTTACCTGTGATGTTTGCTATAGGTTTTTCTTACAGATGCCCTTTGATCAGGTTAAGGAAATACCATTCTATACTTAAATTTGATGAGAGTTTGTATAAGGAATGTGGATATTGGGTTTTTAAATTTAAAAAATTTAAATTTAAATTAAAAAAAATAAATTTATTTATGTATGTATGTATGTATTTATGTATTTATGTATGTATTTTTGGCTGCGTTGGGTCTTTGTTGCTGCACGCGGGCTTTCTCTGGTTGTGGTGAGCAGGGGCTACTCTTTGTTGTGGTGTGCGGGCTTCTCATTGCGGTGGCTTCTCTTGTTGTAGAGCACAGCCTCTAGGCGCGCAGGCTTCAGTAATTGTGACACGTGGTCTCTAGAGCGCAGGCTCAGTAGTTGTGGCGCACGGGCTTAGTTGCTCTGTGGCATGTGAGATTTTCCTGGACCAGGTCTTGAACCCGTGTCCCCTGCATTGGCAGACGGATTCTTAACCACTGTGCCACCAGGGAAATCCCAGATATTGGGTTTTGATTAATGCTTTTTCTCCTTATATTGAGATGATAATTGGGTTTTCTACTTTTAGTTTGTTATTATGACACATTACATTGATTTTAAAAAAGTATTGATTTTTGGATGTTAAACGAACTGTTCATTCCTGGGATAAACCCACGTGGTCATGATGTGTATTATCCTTTTAATGTATTATTGAGTCCTATATGCTAATTTTTAAAAGATAATTGTTGCGTGTATGGTCATGAGGAATAATGGTCAAATTTTTTTTTCTTTTAATATCTTTGTTTTGTTTTATAGTGGCCTCAGGAATGAATTTGAAAGTGTTTTACTAGTCTGTTTCATGTATCTCTGCTGTAATCTTTTTTTATTTAATGGACACAGTTTTCTCTTTTAAATACTTATTTTATTTGTTTATTTTTGCTGCACCAGGTCTTAGTTATGGCATGCGGGCCTCTTTTTTTTTTCAATAAATAAATTGGTTGATTGATTGATTGCTGTGTTGGGTCTTCGTTGCTGCGCGTGGGCTTTCTCTGGTTGTAGCGAGCGTGGTCTACTCTTCATTGCGGCCCGCGGGCTTCTCATTGCGGGGGCTCCTCATTGCAGTGGCTTCTCTTGGTGCGGAGCATGGGCTCTAGGTGCAGGGGCTTCAGTAATTGGGCACGCGGGCTCAGTAGTTGTGGCTTGTGGGCTCATTAGTTGTGCACAGGCTTAGTTGCTCTGTGGTTGGAATGTGGGATCTTCCCAGACCAGGTCTTGAACCCATTTCCCCTGCATTGGCAGGCAGATACTTTTTTTGTGTGTGTGTGGTACGCGGGCCTCTCACTGTTGTGGCCTCTCCCGTTGCAGAGCACAGGCTCCGGACGCGCAGGCTCAGCGGCCATGGCTCACGGGCCCAGCCGCTCCGCGGCATGTGGGATCTTCCCGGACCGGGGCACAGAGCCCGTGTCCCCTGCATCAGCAGGCGGGCTCTCAACCACTGCGCCACCGGGGAAGCCCGGGCAGGTGGATTCTTAACCACCGTGCCACCAGGGAAGTCCACATGCGGGCTTCTTGGTTGCCACACTCTGACTTCGTCGTTGTGGCATGTGGACTCTTAGTTGTAGCATGCATGTGGGATCTGGTCTCCAGACCAGGGATCAAACCTGGGCCTCCTGCATTGGGAGCGTGAAGTCTTACCCACTGGATCACAAGGGAAGTCCCTTTGCTCTAATCTTTATCATTTGCCTCCTTTTGCTATCTTTTGGTTTAATTTCCTTTTCTTTCTCCAGCTCCTCAAGATTTAAATTAAGGTTGTTGATTTGAGATTTTTCTTCTTTGTTAGTGTAGGCAATTATAGCCATAAATTTTCCTCCAAGTACTGCTTTTGCTGCATCCCATAAACTTTGGTATGTTGTATTTTTGTGTTCATTTTTCTCAAAGTACATTCTTATTTCCCTGTTTCTTATTTCTTCTTTGACCTATGGGTTGATGAAGTGTACTGGTTAATTTCCATGTATTTGTGAATATTTCAGTTTTCCTTCTTCTGTTTATTTCTAGTTTTATTATACAGTTGACCCTTGAACACTATAGGGGTCAACTGCAACCCTCTATGCAGTTGAAAATCCACGCGTAACTTTGCAGCTGGCTGTCCATATCCATGGTTCTGCATCTGTGGATTCAACCAATCACAGATTGTGTAGTACTGTAGTATATATTTATTGACAAAAAATACACACATAAGTGAAACCTACGCAGTTCAGTCCAGTGTTGTTCAAGGGTCAGCCATTCTTTAGTCAGGTTTGTATGCTTTGTATGATTTTGACCTTTTGAAACAATTAAGAATTGTTTTATGGCCTAACATATATCCCAGAGAATGTTCCGTGTACACCTGAGAAGAATGTATATTCTGCTGCTGAGTTGAGTGTCCTGTATTTATCTGTTAGGTCTAATATCCGGTATAATTTCATCTTTTTAAAGAAACGATAGTACTGTACCATTTATTTTTAAAACGAGCTTTGCAAAGTCTTAAATTTTTATTTAACTTCCAAATACTCTCATCTTAACTTGATTGTGTCTGCAGAGACCTTGCTTCTAAATAAGGTCACATTCACAGGTGGGGGAATGGGGAGGTAGGACTTAAATGTGTCATTTTGGGGCACACAGTTTAATCAACTACACAGTCAGCAACAAATTTCTTCTGTTTTTGTTTAGCTGTGAATGTCGTTTTTTCACCTTTATTTTGATAGTTTTGCTGGATATAGAATTCTTTGAGCACTTGGTATATGCCTCTGACCTCCATTGTTTCTGATGAAAATTAGCTGTTAATCTTATCGCATTTGTTAAGTGATGAGTTGTTTTTCTCTTGCTGCTGCTGAGGTTTTCTCTGTCTCTGAAACATTTTTTTTTTTTTTTTTTTTGCGGTACGCGGGCCTCTCACTGCTGTGGCCTCTCCCGTTGCGGAGCACAGGCTCCGGACGCCCAGGCTCAGCGGCCATGGCTCACGGGCCCAGCCGCTCTGCGGCATGTGGGATCCTCCCGGACCGGGGCACGAACCCGTGTCCCCCGCATCGGCAGGCGGACCCCCAACCACTGCGCCACCAGGGAAGCCCTCTGAAACATTTTGACTATGATGTGTGTATTTGTAGATCTCTGTGTTTATTTTACTTAGAGTTTGTTGAACAATTTTTGAATGTGTAGATTAATATTTACAAATAAATTCGAGAAGTTTTCAGCTCTTATTTCTTCAGATATTTCTACCTGCTTCTATTTCTTTTTTTCTCCTATTACACATATATTTGTGTGCTTAATGGTATCTCACGTTTCTTTGAAGTTATGTTCATTTCTCTTCATTTTTTCTTTCTGTTCTTTGGATTGGATAATCTCTGTTGATCTGTTTTCAAGTTTACCAGTTCTTTCTTTTTTGTCAGTTCAAATCTGTTGTTGAGCCCCTCTAGTGAATTTTTCATTTTATTTTTTAAATTATAGAATTTCTTTTTGCTTTTTTTTAATAGTTACTGTTCATTCATACTGTTTATTTGGTGCAACATTGTCATCATACTTTAGTTCTTTAATCATGGTTTCATTTAGTTATTTGAGCATACTTATAGCAGCCAATTTGTCTGTGAAAGCTGACGTTCGTGGCGTGTGGGATCTTAGTTCCCTGACCAGGGATCAGACCCATGCCCCCTGCTTTGGAAGTGCAGATTCTTGACCACTGGACTGCCTGGGAAGTCCCTCACAGGCAGTTTCTGTTGCCTGCCTTTTTTCTGATGGGTTATGGGTTGTACTTTCCTGTTTCTTTGTATGTCTTGTAATTTCTTGTTGGAAATCATTTTAGATAATATATTGTGTCATGTCTGAGTGCTGGTCTCCCCACTTCTCCACCCTGGGACTGTTTTTACTTGCTTGTTTACCTTTTAGGTGACCAGCTAGGTTTTAAGTGAAGTCTGTTCCCACCCCACACCCCACTCTGGGCAGTGTGAAGCTTCTGATGTCACTCCTCAAGGGGGCCACAGCCTTGGGCATGCCCACAGTCACCCTGGGATGGTGGTGCTTTGGCTGGGCTCCTTCTGTCTTTTTCTCTGACCACACCTTCCACAGTGCCCTGGGCCATAATTTCCTTTACAGACTGACCAAATTCAGACTCCTTTGATTGGATAGTGTCTGAGGTCAGTGATTGAGATCTGTTCTAAGCAAGTGAGGGCACTGGCCCCTGTCTCCTCATTTCTCTGGTCCACTAGGCATCCTGCAGTTCAGTCCTTATCTCCAGTGACTCTTATCTTTCTAATAATCTCTCTCCAAAACCTTCACTGTTTCTGAGAGCACCTTTTGCTTAGGACTTTTTCTGTACTCTGTTAATAACGAAGTTAGTTCCTCTTAGAGAGTTTTGGAGCTCTGTTGTTACAAGGTTTGCTTTGCCCCTTGGGCTGACTCTGAGCCCCAACTCTTGTGCTGTGGGTGGGGACAGTGATGTACTTGTCTCTTGGGTGACACCCTTGCCCTAGGAGCTGAGTGCCTGGGTGGCAGCAGGGTGGGGGGCGGGTGCTGGCAGTAGCCCTGGATCTGCTTGCTTACTTCTCGGTATGAAACCCCCACCCCGTGAGCTGGGGCAGGGGTGATCTGGGCGCCGGTGGCGTCTGTACCACACTTGGGGCCTGGGTGAAAGAAGGGAACCCCTGCCTCCTTCTCATGCCCGGGAGTTAGCCTCAGCGCCAGGCAGGTTGCATAGGGGGAGGAATGCGGAGGTGTGAGTTCTTGGCTGCACTGGTCTAGAGTGGATGGAGTTGATGCCCCACTGAGCTGCGAGGGGGAGTAGTGAGTGGGTCCTGGTTCAAAACCCACAGAATCCTGTAGCCGTTCTTACCAAATTTGAGTAGGTTTCTTGAATGAGTGTTTTCCATTTAATGTATGCATTTAGAATCAATTCCAGAGACATTAGTCATTTCATTAAAAATAATTTTCACCAGTTTCACAGAGAGTGGGTTGGTGGAGCTCCTCCTGACGTTATACTGGAAGCAGAATTCCCCAAGGATGCTAATTCTTTAATATCTCTCATTCTTCTTCCTCTTCTTTTTTTTTTTTTTTTTTTTGCGGTACGCGGGCCTCTCACTGTTGTGGCCTCTCCTGTTGCGGAGCACAGGCTCCGGACGCGCAGGCTCAGCGGCCATGGCTCACGGGCCCAGCCGCTCCGCGGCATGTGGGATCTTCCCGGACCGGGGCACGAACCCGTATCCCCTGCATCGGCAGGCGGACTCTCAACCACTGCGCCACCAGGGAAGCCCTCCTCTTCTTTTTTTAAAGCACCTATTCTGTTTGGTAGTGTATGGTAGGAATTGATGTATTACCTTGCTAGAACTTTATTGGTTAATTTCTAGCCCCAGCTGGAAAAATTGCTGGGGTTTTATGCTTATGTCATCTCTCTCCCCTATAGGTAGACTCTCTGGGGAGACATACGCTGCTGCTTCTCAAGCCTCTTTGCTTGCATGTCTTCTAAGATGAAAACCTTAAATTCCCATTCTTTGATTTTCCTAATAATAAAAATAAATTTGAAAATGAGGTAGGAGATGTGGTGTATATGTGAAATATACACCCAGTGTGGAAAAAAATGTAAAATATCTTAATCTTTTCTGTATCGAGTACATGTTATAATGATGTTTTTGATACGCTGGGTTAAAATGTTGTTAACATTTAACCTGTTTAAATTTCGTCTTTATTTAAAAATTTTTTTAATTCTTTTTTTAAAAATTGAAGTATAGTTGATTTACAATATTGTGTTAGTTTCAGGTATACAGGAAAGTGATTCAGTTATTTTTTTTCAGGTTATATTCCATTATAGATTATTATAAGGTATTGAATATAATTCCCTGTGCTGTACAGTAAATCCTTTTTGCTTATGTATGGTAGTTTGTGTTTATTAACCCTGTACTCTTCATTTGTCCTTCCCTTCCTCCGTCGCTGTCCCCTTTGGTAATCATAAGTTTGTTTTCTGTGTCTTTTTTTTTTTCACTTTTTAAAATGTGAACAGTAGTAAAATTTAAAATTATGTATGTAGCTTGTATTGTATTTCTATTGTTTGTTAATTCTCTACATTATCTCTACTGCCCTTAAATAGGGTCTTTGTTTTCCATGATTAATTTGGAAAAATGTAAAAATTTCAAAAAGTATTAGAAAAGTCTCTTTAATTTTTGCAGAGTCGGCAATTTTCCCCTTTTATATAGTTGTAGTAAAAAATACGTACTCAAAAACCATTGTTTTATAAAGAAAACAGTTTTACTTAAATTTATGATATAAGAAAAACTATTCTGTCAGTTTTCATGCCTAATAGTGTTTAGTAAGTTGATTTTCTTTAGGTAGATATGTGCTTTAAAATTTTTTAGTTATTAAAAATGGCTAAAGCATTTATAATTGTTGTATATGAAATTTTAGTATTTTAAAATGTCGTGTCAGGAATCCTTAAATGAAACAAGTTGTTTCAGTATTTGAATGTGTGTCTGTTTTAATTTAGTAAGACTGACTTTCGTGGCCTCTCGCTCACAGATGATGACTTTGACCAGTTTGATAAGCCTGGTGCAGAGCGGTCCTGGAGGAGAAGAGCTGCAGACGAGGACTGGGACAGGTGCGGAAACCCCTGGTTACGTGCAGGATCCATGCTGATTTATCTCCTGTCGCTAGGCCACACAGAGATCTTTACTGAAAGCAGTGTGTTAGCTACTGATGCTCTTTCCTGGGTAGGCTGGTCCTTAATGGGCTAAAGTAGGGCAGGGGTGAGCGCTCCAGGTGGAAGGCTTTGGAGTGGGCTTCTGCCCCAGGCCTGTGCTGTCTCAGGGCTGCCAGCGGAGCACGGCGGGGGGGTCTTATCTCTCTGTTTTTATACAGTGATGGTATTGACTTGGTGGGCACCCAGAGCTATTATTGGAGTAATTGTATGCCTGCAACAACAATAGCAACAGAATTCCTCCACATCCTACATAATATTTGGCTAGACGTTAACATTTTTGCTGTTTTAATTTGTGTAAAGTGGTATCTCGTAGTTTAAATTTGGATTTCTCTGGTAACTAGCGAAGATGGAAATCTCTCTTTAGGAATACACACACACACACTCTATTAAAAATGTCGACAGTTATGGTAGATGTCAGTTCCATGGAGTGATTACTTCTGGGAAGGCGCTCTAGTAGGGGTTAGAGGGATGTGCACTGGAGAAGTGCACAGAGGCCTTCATTTGAGTTGGGGGAGTTCTCAAATGATGACTATTCGTTACGTATTTCTTACCATCTTAAATACTGTGTTGAAAATGTGAACATTACCTTGGAGTTGCAGTCAGAAAGTTTGATAATGAAGGTCAATAGACCTGAATAAGGAACAACAATGATATACTGCTGTGAAAAGAATACCTGGTTGCTGTTTGAAAACTGTGATGTCCCAGAAGTTTTACTGAAAAATTTACATTAAAAACTGTGTAATTCTTGTAGTCTACATAAAGTTGATTACCCTCAATGACTCTTAAGGTAGTCCATAAAAAAGTGAGAGCTTAGAGCAAAGTTTTCTATATAAGCAGTGGTCCCATTGGGAAGTACTGATAACTAGTTTTATTTAAAAGACTGTGATGGGGAGCTGAGTCAAATCTTGTGTATTTTCATAGTTTACTCATCATTTGGACTTTCTGTTCTGATAGTCATCTGGTAGTATTTATGTCTTTTCCTTTTGGGTTGTTTGTCTTTTCCTCATTGATTTTAGGGATTCTTTATACTTTTTGAAATTTGTTTTTTTTGCGCTTAGAGATATCTCCTTCCAGTCTGTGGCATGTATTGTCTTAAACTTAATAGTCTTCAAGTAGGTTTTTGTAAATAATATCATTATAATCTTTTCCTGTATGGTTTTTGTTTATTTTTTTAAATTAAAATATGAAAAATGTATTTGGAAATCATTTTCAGACTTACGGGAAGGTTGCCGGAATAACCCAGGAATTCTTACAAGCCCTTCTTTCAGACTCACAGTTGCTTTTTGTCATATTCATGTTATTCTCTCCCTCTTTACATGCTCACATACACACACATAGAACATTTTTCTTTCCTGCACCATTTGACAGTAGTTTGCAGTAGTTTGTATCATGCCATTTTCTTCTGAATCTACATTGGTTATCCAAGGTTTGTCAGTTGTCCCAGTAATGTGCTTTCTAGCCAAAAATGAGTTTCTTTTCCTCCTCTTTGTTCATCTGGAAGAATTCTGTCTTTAAAGACTCTGTAAAGGCTTCTGTAAAGGCTTTGTCTTTAATGACTTTGGACATTTTTGAAGAGGACACGCTGTTTATCTTGTAGCAGCCCTCAAGTGTGGTTTTGCTAGTGTCTCCTCAAGCCTAGATTCAGGTCGTGCATTTGGTAAGTAAGGTGCGCTCCTTGGTGACACTGTGGCCTTCCTGAGGCCACCTCTTCAGGAGACATGTGATGTCAGTCAAGCTGCTTTCTGCCTTTTGTCCTCAAGAAATTCTTCCCTACCCTGTATTCTGTATGTTCCTATGAAAGTTTTAAGTGTTTTTTGGTCTCCATCCCTCCCTCCCTCCCTTCCTCCTTTTCTTCCTTAGTTCCATCCTTCCTCCTGAAATTGATTGATTTTTTTTTGTTTTGTTTTTTTTTGTTGAGAATTTCAAGTGTATATGAGAATAGTGCAGGCAATATACCAGCCTTCAGCTTCAGCAGTGTCAGTGGGAAGCACTCTTGTTTTATCTGTGATCTCTGTAACCCTCCTCACATCACAGACATAATTTCATCTGAAAATATATCAGATTGTATCTCTCTAAAAAATAAAGGATTTATAAATATAGGCGTAACAGAGTTATATCTAAAAAGAAGTCCCTTGTCTTATTAATGTTCACATTTCCTTGATTGTCTCATGTATATATAAGTATATTACAAATACACATATGATGTGGATATGTGTCTGTGTGTTCTTTTATAGTTTGACTTGGAGTCCAAATAAGATCCATATATCATAATTTATTGGTAGGTCTTTTAAGTATTGTTTCATCTGTAAGTTCTCTCCACAGTTTTGTTAGTTCCCTGCAGTTTTTGTTGAAGAAACAAGGGGTTTATCTTGGAGAATTTCTACTTTTGGTGATTGCACCTCCTCGAGTGTTTTTAGTATGTTCCTTCATCTCTTGCACTTTCTGTAAATTCATAGTTAGACCTGGAGGTTGATCAGATTCAGGTTTGAATTTGGGCAGGAGTAGGGGCTCAGCAGTGTCTTAGTTGGTGGTATGTTCCTCCATCAGGAGCTTCACAATGTCTTGTTAACTTTTTGTGGTGTTACCAGCCATTAGATGATCCAAGTGGTGATATTCTCATTCTGTCATTCCTTCTTTTTCTGTTAGTTGTGGTAATTCTGTAAACTACTTGGTTCCTCTGAGGTACAGAATAAGTGCTTGATTCTTTACTTTTATTTACCAGTTTTCAAAAGAATGGGTCAGTTCCTTAGCATCCTCCAGAGGTGAGTTCTATTTTTGAATCATTTCAAATTCATAGATTTAAATACTGCATGTGTTTTTTTTTAATCCATTGTAGTTTTAATTCTCATTAATGTTTGAATTGTCCCAGTATTTGTTCAGTGGGAATTTATTTTGGTTGTCATGACGTTAGTTGGTCTTCTGCTATGAAGGAATTGGGTTTTGTTTGCAGTGAGACAGGGCTCTAGTTTTTCTTGTTCTTTCCAGTGTGACTAGCATTTGTCCCAGTGCCCTCTCTTCACTCATCTTCAGTGCATGTTTGCATATGAAGATTCTGTATCATATGTATTTATTTGATATTTTTAAAGCATAAAATAGCCTCTTCCATGTGCTGGATGGTAGAGGAGAAGTTTGAAAGTTTAGGAGAAGAGTGAGTCAGAAAACATATCAGTGTACGTCCCGGTAGGAAAGAGCATGTTGAGGTCTCCACTGAAGGTCATTTGATGACGGGGATGTTTAGGGGCAGGGCTAAAGAAGCAGGTGTGACACCGGGGGAGCAGCCGCAGGCCTGCGGGGGAGGGCTGTCCGAGGGCCCAGCCAGGGCTGCGCTTGTGTGTGGGGTGGAACTGGAGCTGAGCAGGTTGGGGGGGCAGTCTCTCCTCCCGCTTTGTGACATTCAGTTGGGACCTCCCATGGCTCTGCCCATCCAGAAGAAAGGCCGGGGGAACGGAGAGCCCGTGGGAGCCGTTCCCGGAGACCGCATCCAGGGCCTGGAGCCGGCAGGGACCAGACGAGGGTGGCCTGGAGTAGGCAGGCACAGAGACGATGAGCTCATGTGCAGTCTTTGTTGTCACTTAGATTTCTCAATTTGAAAGGCTGCAGCCAGGTGACTGCCTGCAAAATACCTGTTTCCTGAAAAAGTCTTTTAGTATAATTCTGTTTGTTAGTAAAAATGTACTTGCCCCCTAAGAGGTCGTTGTCTCTCATCTTTGATAAATACCCGCCAAAGAGGTTGTTCTTCCTCCAGTAGTGTTTACTGGTGAAATCTTGTGGGAGCTCTGCAGGTGAATGCAGGAAGCCACCTCATGCTTTTGGTACTCCTTTCGCTTCCGAACAGTTACCGTTATTGTCCACGAGCATAACTGCTCACCCCTTTGAAAGGACTCGATTTGGACCATTCAGTCCGATTGGTTCATTGTTGCTTTTGGTGACCCTTGGTGTAATTTTGGTAGTGTTTCGTAGTTTACAAGTTTCTTCCCTTTTGTGTACCTCTTTGTAAGGATCCAACTTTATGATAACAATAGAGAACTGACTACATTTAACTTTTGTGAGGTGTGTGCATAGTAGTTAGTATTTGGACTCTGGAGCCAGACTGTCTCAACTCATCTACTGGTTTCTGACTTGGAAGCAGGGTGACCTTGGGCCAGTTCTTTAACATCTTGGCGTCTTTGTTTTCACGTTGAAAAAAATGGAGAATGATGTAGGTGTCTGGTTGCTGGGGTTGTGTTAGGTCAACAAAAGAGCGAGTATGTGTGAAACGCGTGGAGTGGTTCTTGGCATGTAGCACACTGAATGGGCGTTAGTGATTTCTTGAGCTATAATTTATGCATATTGTAGTTGCGTGCACTTAATCCTTCTGTCTCCCGTCTTGCTTTCTTATTTCATGCTATTACTGCCTTTGTTAGTCATGGAAACAACTGTTCTCCACCTCTGTACACTCCACTCATTTACAACTGGTAAAGTTTTCATTTATGTTCTTTTAAAAAATGCTTTTGTTTAGAAAAAATAGGTGGTAGTCCAAGACTGATTTCTTATTTCCATATATTTGTCAGCAACAAATACTTTCTAGATTTTTGCTTGTATGATTACTAGCACCTGTTCATATTATGGTTTTAAGAGTTCTCCTCAATTAGTTTCCCCGGGGCAAATGGGATTACCTCCCCTTTTCAGTTATTTGGAGGGATGCTCCAGGGGGTGCTTGTCCTCAAAGGGGTGCTTGTATTTTTGGGGCGTTATCTAGAATCAGATTCTCAAATGCACTTATTTTAAATATTGTGACTAGAAAGCACTTTTTCCTCATCCATGGAAAATGATTGTAACACTGAAGATGCAAAAATTGTATCTGAAAGATGATTAGGTGATTTGTGGATTGAAAAGTTTGGAAGAAGTTATACATTAGTCTCTAATAACTGTTTGACTTATACAGGTCCATGAAAGATTTTTTTCCATGAGCTAAGTTCTCGTCCTGAATCTGTCTCTGCTGTGTGACCTTGGGCAAATCATTTAACCTTGTCCTTATTTCCTTTATCTATAAAATCATGGTATACGATTTATGTAGGGTAACATAAAATAATGAAAGAGGTATTCAGTGCATGAATGAAATGACTTGTTGAGTTGTGTCTGGTTCTAAAAAGTAGTATGTAGAATTTCTGTTGTAACTTCATATGTGCATTCCAGGATATTCTGGCATTCTGCACAGTAGCACACTAGAAGTAAACATGGGTTTTGGGTAAAATAGCACTCAAAACCTATAGAACTTATAGATATTTGTAACCAGAGCCCTTATTTAAAAAGTAGCAAATCATAATAAGAACATTGGTGCAGTTAAATATCCATTGGTATTTGTACCTAGAATCATAGCCTAATTGCGTTTCCTCCTTTCTAGATGTTGGTCCTTAGTCATCTGCTTTTAAAAGACGTAATTTAGTGGTAGCCATCCTCATCAGTTAGAGAAACATACAGTGGGAAATGTCTTCAGGTTTTTCATCTGGTAAGGGTTTCTATTTTAATTATGAGAAAAACTCCTTCTGATTGCTTCAAAACATAAACATGCTGACAAAAAATTGCAGACAGCTGACATGACTCCCATGTTATAAAGATAATTCTCTTAGTTATGATTTACTTGAATGTCCTCATCAGCATTGGTTTTTCATTTTTAAACTTCTTCAGTTTTCGCAGTTTGAGTGTTAAATGGTCTTTCAATGATTTTGGTTTTTAATTTTTCTAGTTAATGATGTTGGGCATCTTTCTTTTCCTGTTTCATCGTAGGTAAGAGAAAGCATAGATATTGTATTATAGTTTCTTCTTTTGCTCATTAATGAACAAGTCCAGAGAAATTAACATCTCATATTGAGGTGAAAAACTAAGATTAGAAGTCTAGTGAGAGCCACTAGTTATAGCAAAGCTTCCCATACTTAAAGGACCAGATGTTCCCTATATATTTGAAAATATGTTTTCATTATTAATAAAGGAAAATGTAGCAAACTTAATGTGAAAGTACCCAAACCCTAAAGTCCTGGATAAATTTCCCCGTGGTCTACAAACTTCGCAGTGTGTAATAGGAATAATACATTGTCATGTCTCTCTTTTCCACAGTGAACTTGAAGATGACTTACTTGGAGAAGATTTGCTCTCTGGCAAAAAGGTAAGAAATACAGGTCTTCCTGAAACTAAATGATAGTTATTTAATTGCATTTAAAATATAGGAATACATCTTATGCATGGGATGTGTTACTAGAAAGTTGGGTATAGATTAAAATTTTGTGAATCGAATTACTTTTTAAATGCACAAAGAGTTGAGTGTTTAATTTGTTAGTAGGTTCTTTGATAACTTAGAATTCAAGCCCTAAACCCTTTGAAGCAAGTACTTTAGCTCCTGCTACGCCAAGGCACTCTAGCAGTCACTGAATCTCTGAAGGCGGCAGCAAAGCTGCCACTTGCCCGAAGGAAGCGGCAGCTCCTTCCTTAACATTCAGTGGTTAGTATTTGCATACTGGAGCTGGGATTTACTTTTTGGGAATATTCAGAGATAAGCATAAAAATAAACGTACTCAAATATGATACATTTTCAGATAAATAAGAATAAAGGTCTAAAACCTGATGTAGGTTTTCCTAAACTCTTGATCAAGTAAAAACTTGGAAGCAGTTATTGTTGATGTGTATATCTATTTATATATCGTGTGTGTATATGTATATACGTAACTACATATATATATATATATATATTTTTTTTTTTTTTTTTTTTTTTTTTTGGCTGCATTGGGTCTTCGTTGCTGCGTGTGGGCTTTCCCTAGTTGTGGCGAGCAGGGGCTGCTCTTCGTTGTGGTGCGTGGGCTTCTCATTGTGGTGGCTTCTCTTGTTGTGGAGCACAGGCCCTAGGTGCGCGGGCTTCAGGAGTCGTGGTGCATGGGCTTAGTTGCTCTGCAGCATGTGGGATCTTCCCGGACCAGGGCTCGAACCTGTGTCCCCTGCATCGGCAGGCGGGCTCTCAACCACTGCGCCACCAGGGAAGCCCCATTTTTTTTTTTTTTTTGGTGGTAAGAAAAAATTACTTGTTTATAGGATACTGCCAAAGGACTCGTTCCTATTTTTTTATTTTGTTAAGAGTTACAGTAAATATGATCATTATGCTTGCTGCTTCTATACTTATTTGACTGTGCATCTAAAAATTAGTCTGGGGCTTTCCTGGTGGCACAGTACTTAGGAATTCGCCTGTCAATACAGGGGACACAGGTTCGAGCCCTGGTCCGGGAAGATCCCACGTGCTGTGGAGCAACCAAGTCCGTGCTCCACAACTGCTGAAGCCCACACGCCCTAGAGCCCTTGCTCCACAACAAGAGAAGCCACTGCGGTGGGAAGCCCGCGCACTGCAACGAAGAATAGCCCCTGCTTGCTGCAGCTAGAGAAACCTACGCACAGCAATGAAGACCCAAGACAGCCATAAATAAATTAAAAATAAATACATAAACATTAGTCTGGGGTCGTTATTAGCCATATGTAGAGCCGTGACTGTCAGATGGTTAATATATCAAAACTGAGAGAACTTTCCGAGTGGTAGGTGTTTTAGTAACAAGGTTAGAAACAAATCCAGTCAACATAATTTTGCACTTTTGTCACAAGTCTTTTTTTGTGGAAGTGGCATGCATTAATTAGATTTCTTACTTTAATTAGAATCAGTCGGATTTGTCAGATGAGGAGCTAAATGATGATCTTCTGCAGAGTGATAACGAAGACGAAGAAAATTTCAGGTACTCAACATTAGCTCATTAAAAATGTTCTTTATGTAACTAAATTTCTAGTGACCAATTTATAATTATAGTGGGATATAAATGATAATGTAGTACTGTATCTTTAACATATGATTATATTGTAAACAGGATATTAATATAACTCTTTGATGTGGAAGCCATATATATTTTTCTATAAATAGATTAACTGTTTAAAGTCAGTGTTGGTCTTGCATTTAATGACCTCTGAGAGCTCTGTCGAGTGCTGGTTATAAAAGTTCAGTACAGGTATATGCACCGCTCTTTTAAAGAATTCCTTTATTTGGACGGGGGGCAGTGGCCCCCGACTCTTAATACTGTTGGTCACAGTTTGATGTTACTGCTTTTGTTTTCATTTTAGACAGTTTTTATCTATACATATCGAGTAACTGAATTGCCATTTTGAAAACTCCTTTGGACTGTACTTCACCTCTAGTTGACTATCGGAATATAGTTGTTTTCGTCTGTTTGGGCTGCCATAACAAAATATCATAAAAGGGTAGCTTACAAAGAACAGAAATTTATTTCTCACAGTTCTGGGAGCCGGGAAGTCCTAGGTCGAGGTGCTGGCCTGGTTGGGTTCTAGTGAGGACCCCCAGCTCTCTCACTGTGTACTCACATGGTTGGAAGGTGTGAGGGAGCTCTCTCGGGTCCCTTTTATAAGGGCACTGATCGTATTCAGAGGTTCCGCCCTCATGACCTAGGCATCTCCCAAAGGCTTCACCTCCAGACACCATCACATTGGGTTTTAGGATTCAACACATGAATTTGGCGGGGCGGGGGGTGGGGGCACAAATATTCAGTGCATGGCAATAAAGAATATCTTTCTGTTGCCGACATAGTAACGCGATTAGAAGAGGAAGAGGCATTTAGTATACTCTGTTAGGTGGAATAATTTTTTCAGTTTTATGAGGAAACATTTATTGTGAAAATATAGAGACGCTTCTTGCTTATAAATGTAGTTAACAAATATATTCCATTCATTGTTGAGCTATAGATTTGTAATAGTTTTTCTAACATAATGGGTAACAAGTTTTAAATTAATTTATTCTGTCAGTTATTTGTTTCCCAATTCCATTCTGTGACATCATTATTATATTTTGATCTTTTGAGTTAGTTAAGTTGCCCTTGAAATAAACCTTTGGAATTTTTTTAGCCATATGTCTTCAAGTGTATGTGGCATGTTCAATATTTTGTTAGGATTGGGCACTTAATAAGTGTAAACTTAGATGTAGCTACAAAACCTTGCGTTTTAAGTGTTATTATGCATTTTTAATTGTTTGACATTTATCTGTTGTGATTTAACAGGTGGAATATGATTTCTTTTTTTGCAGTTTTAAAACTGCCCTCGTTTATTTTACTCAGAAATTAACTTTTTAAAAAAAATTTGTGGCTAGTATAAACTTTAGTTGAACATTGAAATGTATTTTCATGCAGATTTTTAATATTTTGATTTCTTAAATAGGAGTTTATAATTTGTGTCATAGATTTAAAAAAGAAAAACAAGTTCTTAAAATTCCATCTATGATTTTCTGTTTATAGAGTAATACTCCTAGTTTTACCTGGATGTTTTAGAAAATAGATACCACCCATTTCATTCTGGAAGTTAGAATGAAACGTAGTCTATTTGCTTTCAGTCCTGGACTTTTGCCAGGTAGACCTGTTTCTCATGGTTGCTCTGATTCTCCCGGTCAAATAAGCTGCAGCTGATGATAGAGGGGGCGCCTTATGCAGTAGGAGTCTGGTGCTGGCCCTGTGTACGTGTAGTGCACTGAGCTCTGCGGTGTGCAGGAGGGGTTTGTAGTGCTGGCTTAGTAGGGAGCACATTGAGTTTTGCTTGCAGTCGTTGTTGTCAGTGTGCCTTGATCAGTCACTGGAGTAACTTTTCACTGGTCTTTCTAACAGTTAACTTATGCAGTGATTTAGTTTTGAGCTTCACTCCAGTTGCCTGCCTTTCTTTGTATTTTTGTCCCCTCTAGCTCTCAGGGTGTCACAATTAGTCTGAATACCACATCTGGCATGGTCACATCGTTTGAACTGTCTGACAACACTAATGACCAGTCTGGAGAACAGGAATCCGAGTATGAACAAGGAGAGGATGAACTCGTTTATCACAAGTCTGATGGATCTGAACTGTATGCTCCTGAGTACCAGGAAGAAGGACAGTATGAAGGCCACGGTGCTGAGCTGGCAGAAGACCACATCGAGTACGCTGGGGAGCCGGAGGAGGAGCCACTGTACAGCGACGAGGTGTTAGACATCGAGATCAATGAGCCTTTAGATGAGTTCACAGTGAGTCTCTCCTTTGTATGGCCGAAGAGAGCATGGCTGCCTGGGTACAGGTTTCTAGACTGATTTGAAATCTGTTTCCCTCCCCTGGGAGGGCGGGAAATTAGACCTTATTATCACTGTCTGCCAGTTTCTTTATCTGCGCTCTGACAAAGTTTGTGTTGACAGCTTGTTTGGCTGGAGGTAATGCTCCTTTGTCATCCTGGAAGGCTGCACAGAATTGTGACCTTGAGGAAGAAAACAGCTTTGTGTGGTGGAGATACACTGTCAATTGTTAGAAGTACTTAATGCAGGGCTTTTATCCAGGCTTTAGACAAGATCTGATAAAGTCCTTCTAAGGTGAAAAGATTATTGACCTGCTAAAGACATCTTAAAGGTGCTAATATTCCAGAGTGATTGATGTCCTGTTCATTCATCCTTTTTTGTAACTGAGAACTGTCTAAACATGAATAAAGAGATTGGCGGTTAGTTTAGGAAATGTCACACATAATTTGTTATCTGTAATCAGGAAGCAAAGATTGCGCTGATTTTTATTTCAGAAAGGTGGTTTTGGTTGGTAGCTTTTTTTTTTTTTTTTTTTAGGTTGAACTGTCAAGAAAGAAAAAGGTATTAGTGAAAGATTGCTCATCTGTCTTCATGATTTATCATTAAAAAAGATTTGTTTTTGAAATAAGCACTTAAACGAAATTAATGTTGGGAGGGCATGACCTCCATAGGTGCAGTCGAATCTTAGTGTTTTCAGGGTGCTGGTCTCCCCCAAGGTGCAGTGTGAGTGGGGCTGCTGGAATGGGGTGGAGGCATGCAGCCTTAGGGCTAGAGTCCTGCCTTTATGTCTTAATGTTTCCATTCAGAGTAGGTAATTTTTCATTTGAGAAAAAATTTGTGTGTGTGTGTGTGTAGTTTTGAAAGACACTGATCGTTTACGTGGAGCCTTAGAATATTTAGTTCCAAACACAGTTGCATTTATATATCGCAGTGTTATTTTTAAGATTTATTCTTTTTGAATGCTTTCTCTTTAGTAGATATAGTAATGAAAAAATATTTCTAGGTTTGGTAAACAGAATCCTGTAAAAGGCATCGTGGGTCCTTATTTTTTCGATAACTCTGTAATGGTTTTTTTGGTAATAAATCCTTCAGTAGTGTGGACGGGTGCTCTCTGGTTTACTGGTGTGTCCGTATGCTATGTTAAAGTGAGACACTGTAATTTAAAATGATTCTTAAAAATTAAGCCAAGATCTTTAAAAAAATGTGCCCCGTTATTCCTTGGTTAGAGCGTTTTAGTATTTTTACTGCTCATCCCTAAAATAAGATGGTCAGTCAGTCACATCCCTTGTAAATTCAAAAGCTCAACAGATCTTTACCAGTGTCCAAGCAGTGGGGACGTAAGTATTGCTGAAATACGAAGCATGAAGCATGGCCCCTGCCTTTTGTGAACTTAGACTTTAGTGGAACAAATCACAGTGTGGAAAGTGCTTGATAGCACTTATACATGGTCACATAAGAGGTATCTCTTGCTTTGGTGTTCTTGCAGTTTGTTGTAAAGAGAATTTTTAGTAAGTGAGGACTTTCCCTCTCTTATTTTCCAAACTTGAGGTTACGTTTAGGCCCCTCGTATAAAATCCAGCTTAACTATCCAGCATCTTGTGCCTAAGGTTCAGGCATTGAAAAGACAAAAATGCAAATTCAGTATACTCACAGTACTTCTCCGCATTAACATAAATTTTTTCAGAATTAAAAAAAAAATCTTAAAGTAAATAAATTTACTTAACTGAATGTGTCCAAATGTTTTCACAGAGAGTTGTAAAGTTTAAAGGTATGAGGCGAAGTTAAATGTCTTTCTGTGAGCAATGTCAGCTCACCTCAGTATATCCAGCTTTACCGCCACACTCATTCTTTCCTTTCTTTCCAGTTTCTTTAAGATTATTGGTTTCTTTATGGATATCATAGTGGTGGAATCTGGCACTGCCTCCTCTTCGCATGGGAAGAGAAAAATGGGCTTAAGCTGTGAAATACTTTTCTCCAGCTCTGCAGTGCGGGCCTCTTACTGTCTTAGGCTGTCACTGGTGCACAGATTAATTAATTATTCATTATTAGAGTAACGAACATATGAGTAGATTGCAGTCCTGTGTATCCCAGTGGTATTTTAGTTTATTAAATGGTTTATTTAACTGTGGTTCATGTCCTAGTTAGGACTTGTTAACTCATACTCTAAAGCTAGAATTAACTCTGTACTCATCACGCGTATGTTCTGTCTATTTGAGCTCACATGTAACGTCACAGGGAGGAATTTTGTGTGTAACTGGGTGTGGAATCATAAAATCGCAGAATTTTACAGTTGGAAGGGACAATCTTACATATGAAGGAACTGCATTTTCCCATAAAAAGTTGGTAGTAAATTGTGGTGTTCTTTCCTCTCATACTCAAAAAATTTTTTTTTGAATTTTGCTGTCCTAATCTTGAGAGAGAATTGGGATTTGATGTAAAAACTTGTATTCTTGTATTAGGAAGAGATGTATATTATTTATTATTCAACAGAATATGAGAACACTGTCAGATGATTTATACTTTTGAGCACAACCAGATTTACTTAGTGCCTTTAAAGTTAACATAGATTGAGATTTCATAAGACATTGTTCTGTAAAAACAATTTCAGATTGGTAATTTATGTAATGGAGAGCAGGTTTTTGTTTCCCAGTGAGAGTTCAGTGGTGTAGACTATTCTTCATTGTATGTTGGCTGAAAATTCTGATTAGCATTGTATGGCCTTATTTGAAATCCGACAGTTCTGCTCTCAGTGAATCATGGGTAGTGATAGTTGCTCTTTTAGGTAGGATGGTAACAGTTTCTTTGGGGAAGTAAAATGCAGTGTGTTTGGACAGTCTTGAGAGACAGTTGTGGGGACTAAGGTGGTCTGTCCCCTTGGGTACATCTGCTGTTCTTTGTAGAGAGACTATTGGATTCTGTGCAGTAGGGCTGTGCAGGTCCCCCAGCTGGTCTGCTCTTCCTTCCTGCCTATTGTTCACTTGAGCTGGTGGCCGGGGCACTGGGGAGTTCAGCTCCCCTGGAGGGCATTAGATCTTGTTGCTTGTAGTGATACCTGTAGGAGCCCTTCTTTCTTTGCAGTTGTTGTTTCTAGCCAGCTTGCCTGCTTCTTCCCTATGCCCTCAAGAGATGCCTGCCTGCTGCCATGCCCTTACATTTCACTCAAACCTGGAATCATCCTTCTGATTCAAGGGAGCGGCTGATGGAGAAACTAATTCTAACGTGTAATTTTAATACAGCTCCTGAGTTGAACTGAATTGCCCATACTTTTGTTGTCTTCTGTTGCTATAAAAACGGTTCGAATTGGGCATGATTCCAGCCCCCGTACTGCTGCCGAGCTGCTCTGTGCAAGCACATACGCACTTTCTTTTTAAGATTATATTTCCTTAGTGTTGGATTTGAAGAAGAGCTACTTGTCAGGGCCCTTGGAGGTTGCAGCAGGGTCCGTATCACTCCCTACAGCGATTGGGTTGGCATACTGCCCTCTTGCTCCCATGAACACTCAGGGGAGGCCCCATTCTGGTTTTGTGCTTAGTGCTTTTCTGCTCAGTCTGATAATTGCCATAGTAAAATTTGCTAACATAACTAAGCATGAGTCATGAAGGTGAAAAGTGCTTAAAAACCCCAAAGCTATATGAGAAAAACTTACTTTCTCTTTAATGGCTGTTAGGATGAAGAATACTTGCAGGCTTGTGGGCAACAAGGGATGAAAGAGCAGGAAGACTGTGTTGCTGAAGAGGAATTAGATGAGATTACTGATTCCCAGGTTGCTCCTGAAACTGAAGAGGTATTTGTTCATGTTTTAAAAAGAGTCCAAAAGTTTGCTGGAGTTTTTTTTTCTTCCAGATTAAAAATGAGCATCTTTTTAATATTAGCGAAAAGTTGATACATCTCTTCTTTGAAGTATGAGTGTAGTTAAAAAAAAAAGAACAAAAACAAAACCCTGAGCTTTCTAGAATCTCTGGACAGTGAGTTCTGGTTAGCTGTGGCTTCCAGATAGCTGTTTGCCCTTTGAGTGTTAAGAATGTTTTAAATGTTTTATGGGAGTGTGGGTAGAAATGTTTTGAAATGCGCAGTATATGTTAGTGCTTCGAAAGGAGTGCTGTAATTATTTCAAATTAGTTAACGTTAGTTAATTTTGACCATTATTCAAAAAATACTGCAGAGTTCCCTGGATTTAGGTGCTGTGTTAGGTATTGAAGAAACAAGGATGGTTGAGAAGCTTCGTTCTTGTGCCCAAGGTACTTGGCAGCCTCATAAAAGGGAGAGAAGACGTGGGCAAATTCCAGTGATGTAAACATGGAAGTAAACCTCCTAGAAGAGAGGCTCAGGTACATGCTTTAGCAGCTCACACAGGGGGCCTCTGTGGTCGGGTGTGTGTCTTGAGGATGGATTGGGGAACCGGGGTGGGATGTGTTGAGGCTTTATGGAAGCGGTAGCCTGTGAAGTAGGTCTGGAAAAATAGATGTCATTGGATGAATAGAGGTGTGCTCTGAGATGGAGGCTTATGGATTCTGTTTTCCAACCTTAGAACTTGTCCCATGGGTCAAGCATGTGAGCCACAAAATCATTCTATAGTCTTAGAACTTGTGGGTTAAAATTTTTTTTTCCTTAATAATGTTTTTTCTCAGTTATTTTCCTTAATACTTTTTTCCCTCTTTTCCCCAAGAGATCATGAAAAGTGGTATTTCACTGGCTTAGGTCATTTTCTTTAGGTCTTACACCAATGTTTTAGAAACTCAGTATACAAAACATTTACCCTTATCTTTTCCCTAATATAATGCTACGACAGAGTATATGAACATGTACACTTTCTGGGACGCATCCTTGCTTTTCCCCAACGAGCTAAATTTGACTTCTCTTTTTGTGCTTTCTCTCTGTCTCTCTTGCTATTTGAAATAATTTGAAACTTAGAGAAAAGGTAGTAGAACGCTCCCTGTTCCCAGATTCTTCAATTATAGGCAAATATATTCAGCCCAAGGAGCCAAGACAAAGCTAAAGAAGATGTTAAGTAAGAAATGGCTCTCCTACTGGTGACTGCTCTGTTCTGAGTGATGAGCCACCGAGCCGAGGTTCAGGGAGACCAGATTTAAGCGGGTTGTATTTAGCACCACGTTCCGCCCAGTGCAAAGCCAGTACGAGCCTAGATTAGGTCAGACCTGTGAAAGGGTGTTTTGGCAAAAGATCTCTGAGAGAGAAATCTAAGAAGCTGTTGAGGCGTTGCGGGGGACAGACGGAAGTGGCTGTGGAGGTCATTCTGGGGGTGAGTAGTTGAAAGGGAAACCTGGGAATCCAGCGCCCATTAATTAGTTCATTTCCTCTTCATTAGTTTGTAGTATTTTGTAGTTGGAAAATTAATTCCATTGTGTTTTTTTTCCGCCCAGTAATTTATTCTTTCAGCATTTTAGGTAATACTTCTCCTTACTCGGATAATGTATTGTGTCTGTAGCATATTTTAGAGTGAGAAAAGGTTTTATAGATTTTAAGCTTTAAATGATCTCTGGAGATATAAACTATTTCATTGTAAAGCAGTTAAAGAATAAGATGCTGGTAGGTGTCATGCTCTTGCTTGGGTGCCTTCTGGAACTGGTAAGGTATGACCTGTAGATCTAGATGTTTCCGACTTTGGTTCCTGAACTGTATTCATTAAAATATTGAAGCAAAAGTGGATTGTTATTTTAAAAAATGGTAATCTTACCTTCCATTTTCAGTGTCTTCTGAACAGAGAGATTGAGGGAGAGAGTTATCTTTGGAGGAACATGAATGATCAGACCCAGCCCTCAAGTAAATGAACTCATAACATGTATGAGTTAATACAACAATATCTCAGACATACTTAGGAAGGCTTAATCATCGGGGGAAAAGTTAGATCCCTTCCTTGTACCTTATGCCAATATTGATCTCAGATTAATTCACACCAAACTTTACATGTATTAGAAGAAAATGTTTTAATGTTTTTTTTTTTTTTAAGTGTTTATTTATTTTTAGTTGTTGACAGTTTGCTTTATTTATTTATTTATGGCTGTGTTGGGTCTTCGTTTCCGTGCGAGGGCTTTCTCTAGTTGTGGCAAGCGGGGGGCCGCTCTTCATCGCGGTGCACGGGCCTCTCACTATCGCAGCCTCTTTTGTTGCGGAGCACAGGCTCCAGACGCGCAGGCTCAGTAATTGTGGCTCACGGGCCCAGTTGCTCTGCGGCATGTGGGATCTTCCCAGACCAGGGCTCGAACCCGTGTCCCCTGCATTGGCAGGCAGATTCTCAACCACTGCGCCACCAGGGAAGCCCCTTAATGTTTTAATAATTGTGTGTTAGCCTTAGGCTTACCTGCAAAACAGAAAACTCACCAAATAGTACAAGTTTATTTCTCACTGATGTCAAAAAATTCCAGAAGGCATTTCAGATCTGGTATTGGCCTCACAAGGTAATCAGGTACCCAGGCTCCTTCCAGATTTCCATGGTACAACTCCAGGGCTGCTGGTCTTACCATGGTCCACATCCAAGCAGTGGATTGCAGGAAGACTGAATGAGACCATGCCCACCCTTTGAAGACATGTCCCAGAGTTCTCAAACAACACTGTGTAAACATCTCATGAGTTATGTCTTAGTTACATGGCTGTACCTCACAGCAAAGGAGACTGGTGAACATAGTGTTTTATTAGGTGACAGCATATTCAGTTAAAGCTGGGAGTTTCATGATTAAGGACATGATAGAGAATGAGTAAAAATGAGTACCAAGTTGTCTTGGTTTCACTACTCTGCTACTCTTGGTATTGGGCCTTTTTAAGCTGTAAAGGAAAAGAATGATTTGATCATACAGAAATACCCCAAAACACTATAAACAAGTTTAGACAATATGAAGAAATATTTACACATGAGCCTAAGAATTAATATATGTAGTAAAGTTAATATGTTCGGTATGTAAGAGTTAATATATTCAGCATGTCCCATATATACAGATGAGCACTCCTGTAGAAAGAAGGGCAAATAATGTGAGGATATAATCCCAAAATGACATAAGCAAATGATCACTAAGTATATAAAATATATTCAATAAAATAAAAATTATAACAGTTGAGAATTCTAACCTGTCTTAATATTGGCAAAAATCAAAATTATTGGTCAGGTATTTTTTATTCTGTTGGGGGGATTATTTTGGAAATATTGACTGCCAGAAGAATTTTCCACAATTCTGTCATGTCTCTGCATGTTCGGGGGAGCAAAGCACCTCCTTTGTTCCCGACAGTCTTTTCAAGGATTTTTTTTTTTTTGCGGTACTCGGGCCTCTCACTGTTGTGGCCTCAGCACAGGCTCCGGATGCGCAGGCCCAGCGGCCAGGGCTCACGGGCCCAGCCGCTCCGTGGCATGTGGGATCCTCCCGGACCGGGGCACGAACCCGCGTCCCCTGCATCGGCAGGCGGACTCTAAACCACTGCGCCACCAGGGAAGCCCTCAAGGATGTTTTTGTAGCAGCATCTAGGAAAGACGTATCTTTCTCTGGAGTAGGGGGCAGCCATGCCTCCTGCTCATTGTAACAGTTCCCTAAACTCAGTGCCCCTCCTGTAATAAAGCTACCTTTGCACAGGGTCACCTGGCCCTCTTCGTCAGATGGCTCAATGGGAATTGGGGCTTAGGGAGCTGGACCCAAATGCTACTGCTATTGTTAAGAGTAATAAATTGTCCTAGTCTGTGGCTGAGAGTCTCGTGCCGTCTCACAGCCTCCATGAAACAGTGGCAGACTACCTTATTAACTTGCAAGAAGAGTAAAATTGCAGACCCTACACTGTTCGTGACAGTATCAAAAGCCTGAAAGTCCTTTGGCTCAATAATTCCACTTTGATGAAGTTATCCAAGAGTTAATCTAAGATGTGTTCAAGGATACATGGAGTGGGTATTTGTTTGCAGCGTTGGAAATAAGTGGAACCAATGTAAATAGATTTTTCTAAAAGGTTGAATAAATGATGGTCAGGGGACTGCAGGTTGCCAAAGGATGCCCTTGCTCTATTGGACATGGAAAGAGGCTCATGATGTGTTAAGTGAAAAGAGCAAGCTAACAGATTTCCTCCCCTTACGTTCCTCCATAGCTTTGCATGTCTAAATGTGTGTGTGTGACTCTCAAACACATGTCTGGATGGATAAAGACAAATGGTGATAGTGATCACTTCTGGATGGTGGGATTATTTTATACTTTGTGTGTCAAATATTTTAAAATGTTTTTGCCATGAATAAAATAACTTTTGTGAACAGGGAAATACAGAGTGGTTAAAATTTGACCCTTGGTGATTTGGAGGGGAAAGAAGTAGAATGCGTTTGTTTAACTCCTGTGATTTCTAGTTGCTGCTAACTCACTTGAAACATCTTAATGCTTGTTTTCTATGTGACTCTTTTTATAGAGAAGAAAGTAAACTCTCATCCAGATTACATAGCTTATACGATCTGTTAAGAGGTATATTATCTGCTTTTTCTTTTAAGCTGTATGTTTCATAATTTAATTTTATATATAGTATTTGAAAATATTTTTAAAAAGTCACTCACACACTTTCCTTATCCTCTGTCCTTGATTGTTGGTTTATTACCTTGTTTTTTACGTTGCTTGTTTTTGTACTGACTGAAAATTCTTTGTATTGCTCTTTGCTCTCAGGACTTAATAGTCCTTCTTGGAGGCAGGTGTTGTGCTGGTCTTTTCTCCTGGCAACAGATGTTTTGGGCTTGTTTTCTTCCTCATAGTGGAATCGCTGAATGTCAGTCAAAGAGATCATTATTGAGAACTTGTATGCATGGTACTGTTGTGGGTGCTGGGAGGTATTATTTCAGTACCTTTTGGTAGGCTTTGCTTTTGGAGGGCTGTCCTCCCATCTTTTTTAGAAGTATAAATAAATTATATAGTCCTCAGGGAAGAGCAGCAGTTTTATTTTGCTGCATACACCTGTGTTTTGGTGCCTTTCTAGTTTTTTGACCCCTTTTCTTAAATTAACTGTCTGCAGCGTGTTGATGAACCAAACCTTTGCACTCCACCTTGCGTTGCAGCGTTCATGGCTCTGGGTTGCTTAAGACGGAGGTGGAAGGCATATTGCAGATTTTCAGATGACTTCTTTCTAGGAGTTATGTTTAAGTACACATTAGAATCTGAATTATGGAACTAAAAAGTAATTTCAGTTGAAAGGTCTATTTTCAGTGGCTCCTTTTATTTAACTAATGTTCTTGCTTGGTTAATACAAAGGAATCACTGTACTTGAAACAAATTAGAAAGACCTAATTATGAAGACTAACTCTCAAGCCTTTCTAATTATACAGCCACTTCAGTGTCAGTGATGCTTTTGCCTTCAAACATGGTTAAAAAGGCTTTGGCTTGTATAGAGGAACAAGTGAGAAGTTTAAAAATATCTTTGCACTAGTTAAATTCGAAATACTTTTAAAATTGTGATAACATTTACATTCAGTGATAGGCATAGATCTGATGATACATGTATACATCCAAGTTACTATCCTTCTGTTGGTGAGAAACAGTTCATCACCCCAGAAGATTCTCCCTTGTTTCTTTCCAGTCTGTCCTGACTCCTCTCAGAGGCAAGCCGTGTTCTTAGTTTTGTTGACTTAAATTAGTCTTTCCTAGTCTAGAACTTCATGTAAATGTAATCATACATTTATGCAATCAGTATGTGATGATGTAATGCTGTGTGTCTAGCTTCTTTTGCTCACCGTAATGTTTTTTGAGTTTCATCCAAGTGGTCGTGTATGTCAGTAGTCAACAGTTCAGTCCATTTTATGGATATACCTTATTTGTTTTCTCCTGATAATATTTGGGTTGTTTCCAGTTTTGTTTTTGTTATTATGAATAACTGAAAGCTTGTTTTACACATCGTTTTGTGAATGTAATTTTTCTTTTCCTTTGGCATTAACTAGGAATGGAATTACTGAGACAGGGTAGCAGTATGTTTAATGCTGTAAGAAACAGCCGAATGGTTTTCCAAAGTGTTTGTACCATTTATACTCCCACCAGTCATGTATGAGAGTCTCAGTTCTCCCATTCGTTTATCTAGTTTTTGTACCATTATTTGTTGTAAAGGCTTTCCCATTGAGTTGCCTTAGTGCTTATGTTGAGAATTAATTGACCACTTAAGTTTAGGTCTCTTTCTGGAATCTCTTTTTTGTTCTGTTGCCAATACTACACTATCTTGATTACTGTGGCATGAAATCAGGAAGTGTAATTCACCAGTTTTGTTCCCTTTTCAAGATTGTTTTGGCTATTCTCAATCCTTTGAATTTTGCATATAAATTCTGTAATTCACTTGTCAATATCTATTAAAAATCCAGTTGGGATTTTTATGAAAATTACATTGTTTCTTTAGATCATATTGGGGGAAAACTAACATCGTAATAACCATGTTGCCTGTTGACAAACACAGTTTAATTCTTCCTACTTGTTTTTTTATTTCTTTCTTTTGCTGCGATCTCCAGCGCTATGTAGAATAGAAACATTGAGGCACTGGTTTTTGCCTTGTTCTTCATATCATAGTAGGTGTAAAATATTCAATATTTCATCAAGTAAGTAATATAAGCTACTTGGAGGTTTTTCAGTCAAATTGAAGTTCTTTTCTATGTCTAGTTTGCTGAGATTTTTTTTTTTTTAATCAGAAATGAGTGTTGAATTTTGTCAATGCTTTTTCTGCATCTGTTGAGATAATCTTGTGACTTTTATCCCCCGTTTTATTAATGTGAATTAAATTGGCTTTAAAAACTATTAACTATATTCCCAAATTAATTTCCATTTTTTAGGTTTTTCCATTAATGTCCTCTTTCTATTCTGGGATCCAGTCCAGGGCACCACATTGTTGTCTTGTCTCCTCTGGCCTGTGATAGTTTGTTGGTCTTTCCTTGAGCTTCACGTCCTTGACAGTCTAAAGAAGTACTGGCCAGGTGTCCTGTGGAATGTCTCTCAACCTGGGCTCATCTGATGTTTTTCTCATGATTATACTGGGGTTATGGGTTTTTGGAAAGAATACCATGGAGGTTAGATGTCCTCATTCTATCATACCACTGGGTACAGGACCTCCCTGGCAATGTCACCCTTGATTATGTGGTGAGGTGGCCTTTGCCAGTTAAAGATAGTAATTCTGTAAAGTTACTATCTTTCACTTTCTCTGCTCTCTTCTTTGGAAGCAAGTAACTAAGTCTAGTCTGCACCCAAGGCGAGGGAGAGGAGGGACTTAAGGTCCACCCCTGGAGGAGGGGAGAGTATGTACATATATTTGGAATTCTTCTCGAAGTAAGATTTGTTAAATTGATTTTTGAATGTTAAATCAACCTTATGCTTCTGGCTAAACCTCACTTGGTCGTGACGAATTTTCCTTTTATTTTTTGCTGGATTCCATATGCTTTTATTTTCTTAAGGAATTTTGTGTCTGTATTCACGAAGGAGGTTGGTCTGTAATTTTCTTCTCTTGTAATTTTTGCACAATTTAATTGCTGTCTTTCCAGCTTGTAAATTTTAACTGTTGGTAGAATTAGATACTTTTTGTATTTCATGATATAGTAAAGAAGTGTCCTCTATCAAATATTTTGTAAGCACTAGAAACTTTTGGGAAGTTTTTTAAAGCAGTGTTCTCTATAGTTGTTTTCTATTGGGTTGGCCAAAAAGCTCCTTCAGTTTTTAAAGTAAAGATAAAAGACACATTTTTCATGTTCATCAAGAACTTTATTGAACAACACATTCACCCTTTTGTTCCACTACCTTCTGCCAAGAACTGCAAATAGCTGTTCCAGGTGCCCTTTACAGTCTTCCAGGGAATTGAAATATTTTCCATTAAGAGAAGTTTGTAAATGGAAATCCTAAGATGCAATGTCTGGTGAATACAACAGATGAATTAGAACTTCCCAGCCAAGCTGTAACAGTTTTTGCCTGGTCATCAAAGAAACATGCGGTCTTGTGTTACCCTGATGGAAGATTATGTGTTTTCTGTTGACTAATTCCGGATGCTTTTCGTCGAGTGCTGCTTTCAGTTGGTCTAATTGGGAGCAGTACTTGTTGGAATTAATTGTTTGGTTTTCCGGAAGGAACTCATAATGGAGGACTCCATTCCAATCCCACCATGAACACAACGTCACCTTCTCTGGATGAAGACTGGCCTTTGGCGTGGTTGGTGGTGGTTCATTTCGCTTGCCCCAGGATTTCTTCCATTCCACATTATTGTACAGTATCCACTATTCATCGCCCGTCACAATTTGTTTTAAAACGGAACGTTTTCATTGCAGTTAAGTAGAGAATTGCATGCAGAAATAGGTCAGGAGGGTTTTTTTGCTTAACTTAACCAAGCTGGTGCAAATGATTTTCAGCACTCGTTTGGATATTTTGAGTGTGTCGGCTGTCTCCCACTTGGTATAACATTGATTGTTCTCAATTAATGTCTTGATTTGATTGCTGTCAACTTCATCTGGGCTACCCGACCCTGGAGCATGGTCAATGGAGAAATCTCCAGCACGAAACTTTGCAAACCACTTTTGACACATTCGATCAGTCACAGCACCTTCTCCATACACTGCACAACTGCACAAATCATGTTTTGCATTTCAGTTGCGTTTTTACCTTTCTTGAAATAATAAAGCATAATATGCCAAAAATGTTGCTTTTTGTCTTCCATCTTCAATATTAAAATGGCTACACAAAAATTCAACAGTTTTGATACTTTTTTTTTTTTTTTAATGCATGCTGATATGACAGCTGTCACAATACAGTCTAACAAAATTGTTTTGAATGGAGTTAGAGACAACTACGTGCTCCTGGAGCCACCTTACAGGAAAAACCAAACGAACTTTTTGGCCCACCCAGTATGTATGATAAGACTTTAGTGGACTTGGCTATTTCTAAAGAACTTTCATGGTGGTTTTCATATGCACCCTCTGTTAAGCATTACAACTGCATGTTTCAGGTTTTCAAAATAATTAAATAGCTAAAGATCAAACCTCCAAATATTTCTGGCAGTGTCTATAATGAAATCAGAGATTTACATACGTATTTAAATTCTTACAAAATATAATCTTAGGCTAATTTAATTATTATATTGTTATCCAGCACCACCCTTCAGTGGAATTTTAGTTGTGAATGGAATATTGTGAATATGTATGAATATTCCATTCATAAGTATCTCTCTGCAGAGAAAGTCAGCATTTTGGCAGGTAGGTTAGTTAGTTAATTCTATAAGCACATAGGCAAAGGAGATGCCCAGTATTTAGAGTAAGAGGTAGTGACCAGTGGCTGAAGGAGCGAGTCTAGCTTAGTGAATGTCGCCAGGTGGCCTGCACTTGAGGCAACTGAGACCAGGCAGTGTTTCAGTTTTAGCTCAGGGCTTGTATAATCCTTGATGTAGTTCAAAGCTGAAGTGGACCCTGCGACTTGGACCAGAAGTTTGCATTCTAGGACATTCCATCTCTCAGAAAGCTACCTTGTGCCATCCTTTTTGTAGTCAGGCCCTCCCTCCATTCCTAATCACTGGTAACCAGTGCAGTTTTGTTTCTTGGAGAGTGTCATATATGTGGAATTGTCACAGAGTATCACCTTTTGAGTGATAAACCTTTTGACTTCTCTCAATCAGCATGATGCCTTTGTGATTGCATCCCAGTTGTTGTATCAGTAGTTCATTCCTTTTTATGGCCGAAAGAGCATTCCATGGTTTGGATGCACCATAGTTCGTATATCCATTCACTATTGTTTCTGTTTTCGATGATCCAAGAGAGAACTAAACATTTTCCTGTAGGTTTTTACGTGAAATGACTATTGTAATAGAATCTTTGCTTCATTGGTAGTGATTTCTTTTCCTCCTCTGTGGCCTTGCTACTTAAAGTGTGTTCTGTGGACCTGCACGTTGGCTTCACTTGGAGCTTCTTGGAAATACAGAATGTCAGACCCCACCCTGGACCTGCGGAATCAGAATCTGCATCTTAGCAGGATTCCCAGTGATTGGTATAAACCTTAAAATTGAGAAGCACTGCTCTGGAGCATTAATGGCGGTGGAGAAGAGAATTTTGTAAATGAGTTGACGTTTGCTCAGTTTGAACGTAGTGCAGCACAAACATAGCTGGGTCCATCTCGCACGTCACTCATTCTTGGTTTCAGATATTCAGTAAGACAGAAGTAATCGTATTAAACCAACAAAATGCCAACATTTTGGTACTTTAAAATTCTATAGTGGAGGGGCTTCCCGGGTGGTGCAGTGGTTAAGAATCTGCCTGCCATTGCAGGGGACACGGGTTTGAGCCCTGGTCCGGGAAGATCCCACATGCCGCAGAGCAACTAAGCCCGTGCGCCACAACTACTGAGCCCGTGTGCCGCAACTACTGAAGCCCGCACGTCTACAGCCCGTGCTTGGCAACAAGAGAAGCCCCTGCAATGAGGAGCCCGCGCACTGCAACAAAGAGAGTAGCCCCCACTTGCTGCAACTAGAGAAAGCCTGTGCACAGCAACGAAGGCCCAGTGCAGCCAAAAATAAATAAGTTAATTATTTTAAAAAAATTCTATAGTGGACTTCCCTGGTGGTGCAGTGGTTAAGAATCTGCCTGCCTATGCAGTGGACACAGTTTCGATCCCTGGTCCAGGAAGATCCCCCGTGCCGCAGAGCAACTTAAGTCCGTGTGCCACAACTGTGTTCTAGAGCCCGCACGCCACAACTACTGAAGCCCCTGCGCCTAGAGCCCGTGCTCCGCAACGAGAGAGGCCACCGCAATGAGAAGCCTGCACACCGCAACCAAGAGTAGCCCCCGCCCACCGCAACCAAGAGTAGCCCCTGCCCACCGCAACTAGAGAAAGCCCACGCGCAGCAACAAAGACCCAACACAACCAAAAATAAATAAGTAAAATAAATTAAAAAGAAATGGACTAAAATTAAAAAAAAAAATTCTATAGTATGCTGACTATCAGAATACTGAAAAGTTGTTTTGCAATCATTAGGCTAAAAGTTACAGTTTACATTCATTATTTTATTTTCAGGCATTTGATTCTCTACTTTAGGGTTTATAGCAATGAGTGTGTGCATTTTTTACACAGAGAATGTTGGGGAAAGAATCCAAAATGATTGTATCTTTTTTTTCTCGCACACTTTCTAATGAAGTAGTTCATATTTGTTTGTTAAGAGTAAAGGACCTGTAAGAATTATGAATGATGAGACTAAAGGAGTAGTTTCTGGGTCTTTTTTTTTTTTTTTTTTTTTTTTCAAGTTTACCAAAAGTCTAAGTGAACCTAACGGTCAGAAGGTACCTACCTTGTTACCTAACAATAGGTCACTAAGATGTAACATGAGATGAAAGTGATTAGTGTCAAAAGGAAAATGAGTTAATACAGAAGGAATTGTTGATGAAGAAATTACTTTTAGTTTGGGACCAGATTGGGCAGAATATTTATAGGAATCCTGATATAATGACATATAAGATAAAAACTGGTTTTAGTGTGATGTGAATGAAGGAAAAAAATAGTTTTATGGTTCATAATCTGAGCCAGAGGTGGTAATGAGCGAACACTAGGCAGTGGAACGAAGTGGAAAGGGGTGAGAAATGTTACAGCAAAGATTATGGAGGCTGAAAAAAACCAGATCAACCCAACAGCAGATTTGGAGCGCTTGCCTGGCATTGAAAGTCAAAGTAGATGGGGTCAGGAATTACAGGAAATGTGGAGCCTGTTTAACAGGAAGGAGTGTGCTGTCATCTAATGTGAGTTACAGGGTGGGTTATATGCTAATAAGCTCATGGAACACTAGTGTTAATTTAATTAATATATTGAACTTTGTTTAGCTCTGAATTAGACTCCAGGCCAGCAGGGATTTTGGGAATTCATGTTTGTTCTCTTAGAAGTATAAGTAGTAACAATGTGTAAGACTTTATTAACCAGGAGTAGGAATTTGAATTTTTTCTAACATTGTTAATTTTTAATGTTTGAGATTTTGTCTCCTGGGATCAGTTTAATGTTTCACATGGCTTTACAAATAGGACATTTTGCAGTATTTTTACATTTTAAATATAAAGAGCTTTTATGTGTGCATACACATATGTGTATACATAACCATTATTCAATATTTAATTCAAAAGAATACGAACTCACTTTCCCTCCTCTTGTTTTTTGTATGTCTGCAATGTAGGGAGGGATGGAAACTTTGGAGCTGCAGAAGGACATGAAAGAGGAGTCAGATGAAGAAGAGGATGATGATGAAGAATCTGGACGATTACGTTTCAAAACTGAAAGGAAAGAAGGAACAATTATTAGGCTCTCAGATGTAACTAGAGAGAGAAGGAACATTCCAGAAACTTTGGGTAACGTTTTTTGCCTGTCTCCCATCCTTCACTCCCATTTCAACTTCCTCCATAGTACTGTTATGATTAACGAAACAGATTAAAAAAAGTTGCCTTTATAGAGTATTATGCATGGCATTCACAGGGTGGATGGTCGTTGTGAGGTGAGAGCTGAGTTACGGTGCTGTACAGGTCAGTCTATAAACATGACTTGTCTTCTGGATTAAAACATGTTTGAATAAAATATTTGATTGTTTTTTATAATAGTTTTTCTTTTGGAGTCTGTGGCTGCTCTCATGCATACTGTACGGTTCCTGGCTGGCTCTGGGAAGGTGGTGTGGGGTGGTACAGGGTCATTTTACCCTTCCCGAGACTGTTCAGGTTGCCAGGGCTAATTCTGGGCCAGACTGTTTCTATTTTGTACCTTTTAGTGTTATTATAACCACCTCTTTTTGCTGCTGTTGTTCTGTATGCCATTCCTCTCAGTGTTTCATGAGACAAGATGACTTGTTTGTAGCACAGTCAGTTGAACATCATTCCTGTTACAGACCTACTGCAGGCTGTTGCTAATCAGCAGAGCCTTTTCCAGTATTGACCCCCCGCCCCGCCATGTCTGTGGCTCTGTCTAGTGCCCATTGCAAAGAATAAAGCAGTGGTTCTCACATTTGAGCGGCAGAATCACCCAGAAGACGTGGTAAAACACATACTTCTGGATGCACTCTCAGCTGTTCTGATTCGGTAGTTTTAGGGTGGGGCCCAGGGAAGTTGCTTTTCTGGTACGTTCCCGGCTAATGTCGTTCCTTCTGCTCTGGGACCCATACTTTGAGAGCCACTGGGATATTGTCCCATACTCCAAGGAGGGGAGGGTAGGAGGGTGGAAGGATGGAAGGACAGAGGGTTGTTGTTCTTGTTCTCTGGTCTTGGTCAAAGTAAAAGTCAAGAAACTAACCATTAGTTACTACCTTTATTACTTCATAAAAGTGTTATTTGTAACCGTTTTCAGTCAAAACCCTGAGCGTGTGACTTTAAGTGGCAGATAGGAATTCTCTGTCAGGGCACTAAGCTCACAAGATGCCAGAGTTAACAGTAGTGAGCCAGTCTTACCATGTTCCTTTACTGAGTGAGGTTTGTGGTAAGGTTGACCTAGAGACTTAGTGTTCTCCATTTCTTCTCCCTCCAGTTTCCTCCTTCTACCTTTTGGCCCAGGATTTCCCTAGACTGTTCTTAAGTTATGGTATAAAGTTGCCGGTTAGTCTGAACCAGTACACCATAGGTTTCTAAGAAAGCAGAGCTGAGAAGTTGGGCTTGGGTAAAAGGAGATGTATCAAAGGTCTTAAAACGGGGATGAAAAGACCAAAAGTATCCGTCAGCAGGAGTAATTGGTAACATTACAGAACAAGCTTATTGGAATAGATGGACATCTCAATCTTGGGCTGGGATAAGATGAACAAAGGAAGGATGGCGCCCCTGGCTGAACACCAGAGGGCAATGGGCAGCGGCTTATTAGGGAAGGAGGGTGGCATGTGGGGTGGGTGGTGGTGGTGAATCATCCCTTTTCTGCTTCTGTGTAGCTGGGCTGTGGCTTTGTTACATAAATTGGGGTACATATGTGTCAAATGTTAATAACTGGGATAGCTACACATTCTGAGGATGTGAAATCACTTCCCAGATACCGTCAGGAATGGTGGCCTTCCCTCTCTGCAGCCAGCTCCTTATGGGCCCTGGTGCGTTTCATGGGATCACCCTCCCCGCATCCTCAGTGCCCTTGCTTCTCCCGTCCTCTGGCCCTCAGCTACGGCCTTCTCATCTCTTTTCACTTTACCTTGACCCAAGCACTGATGTGTTCTGAAATGTCCAGCTTGCCTATGTTCATAATTTGTACTTGTTTCATTCCTGCATCTCTTTCTTTTCAGGATCTTTGCCTCATTTCATTCTTTTCAGGGTCATTTGTACGTCCTTTACTGAAAAGAATTTGTGTCGAATCATTTTATTTTTTCTCCTATTTTTCTTTTTAGGGCATTTCTCAGTTGCTATAGTCATGTCATCCTGAGACAGGAGGGTGGAAGGGGGGTAGTGATGGGCAGGTTGGCCCTTTACATACGGGCAGAGAGGGCCTGGGGTTCTTAGAGGCAGAGTGTCTGAAGCATAAACAGTTTGACCATTTACCATTTTTTTAAACGTTAAGAAAAAAGGCTTTAAATGTATTTGTGCAGAATGTGATTCTTTGGCTAGATAATAGGGCAAGTAAAAATGATACTTAAAAGTATCTGTCTCTGGTCCCTATTTGTAAGCCCTAACTTAAGAAAGCTTAGTGTTTGAAAACATGAGTTTTCTAGTAACTGAAAAGTTAGGATTATTCCCAGTACAAAAACGATTTTTCTGTTCATTTTAGAGATTGGTTTCCTAAAGCAGTGAGCTCCCTTATTTCCTTAAGACCCCTCCACCCCAACAAAAGGTTAATTTTATATAGAAGAAGGATATTCAGTGAGAAAGAGAAGCTACTACAGTATTTGGTATACTAGAAATTCACATAAATTTGTACTCATCACTTTGTATACTCCTGGTGATAGAAATACCAGTTTCAGGTTCTGTATACAGATGCTTGTACTTACTTGATTGTATAAAGCTGCTTACCTACTCTTTGTAATGGAATTAAAATACCTTGCTACCAGAGTATATATGTTGTCTCATATGATATGTGTTTCTTGACAAATGATGTCTTTTAACATTCTGAATACAAATAAAAACAATTATTTTGTGATATCATTGATTAATGTTAAGAACACTCCACTCTAAAAAGAATGAAATGATGGTCTGGCATCCCCCATTTCTGACCCTTCCATCTGCATGTGGACTAGTGAGTTCTTTTCACAATCTGGAAGGGCATTTGGTCACTCTTAGTCTTCTTTACATTCAAATATATGATGTCATCCTTAAATATGAAGAACACTAATTCATATTTATGACAGTCTTGACCATTGTAGAACCTAATTCACAGTTGTTGATCTGTATTTTGAATTGCAGATTGGATTAGATATGGAATTTTGGGCTCTTACCTGAGTTATGATCTTAAGTAGTGAGCTTTTATCCTCAACCAGGATTCTGGGAATTAAATACCTTAGAGAAAATGTGACTGTTTTCTCAGTTTTCCCAAGGATGGTACAAAACTACGTACTTAGGAAATACATTCATTCAGTACATAAAAAGGACCCCATTGGGTAAAAGGGCTTAATTCTCTCACAGAATGCAGTTGAGAAGGGTTTCTAGCACATGCATGTGTAAGGGAAAGATTTATTTTGAATGGAAGTGTCAAAAGCCATCCCTAAAACATGGGTGTCATTGACCAGTTACCCTGAAGTGTCAGCACAGCAGTTCAGAGCTGCCAGTCCTTTTGCCCTAGGAGGTGGACCTCAGATTCTCTTTGGAAGCAGTACAAGCAATAAATGAAAGACTGTGTTTATTTTAGTTAGGCTTTGACAATTCTTTCTGTATGAGGAGGCATCTAGATTTTGCCATATCCTCAGTTTCATTGGCACATGTAATATGTTAAATTATGTTTTACTGCTTTAGCCTGAAGACCGTTGTTATTATGCCCACATAAAGTTCTCTTGAAATAATGTCCTCGGTTAATTTTGCTTAAGGCAAAGGATCTTTGGGAAAAATATTTTCTTCTAGTAATAAACAGTTTAAGGGCACCTAGTACCAGCAATAGGATACTGCCTTCAGTTTACACGATGGTCCTTGTATTTGCAAGATTTTCACAAATTTCTTGATTCAGTTATCTGTTTAAAAAAAAAAAAAAAACCTCAGACTGTCATTTGTTTTTATTTTGCCAAGTAAACTGTGTTTTATAGATATTCATTATGTATTAGTTCAACTATTATGAAATTATTTATATGTAAATATGTTTTTCTTAAGCATATTTTAGAAAGGGACAACACTGTAAAACCTTGTTACATTGAGCTATATCGCTTTACTTTGTAATATGGACATAGTTCAGAAAACACTTAAAGGGAAATTAACATTTCAGTTGAAGTTACAAATGTAATTTCCATCCTGTCATATTTTGGTGACCTTTTGTGACAGCTTGTCTCAATTGGAGGAAAGCGTTTTTACTTGCTGATTAAAGATGTCATTTGAAACCATTTTATTACTGGGGATAGTGAAATTAATCTTGACACTTAGAACCACTAGCAAAATAATTGCTGATTCACTGCATAAAATGTGTATGTGAACCAATCATGTAGTCAAGATGAGAATAAAAGTGTGTGCTTGTTAAGGAGAGATTAAATTTTCTTTTGTATGGAGTCAAAGATTCATTTGAAGGGGAGGGGAATACCATAGAAACAATTTCAAGAAAATGAAATGTGGCTTAGAGATTTTGGAAGAGTTTGGAGATGATTATGGAATCCAAGGTAGGAGATAAACTGGTAATATTTAAAATTTACCCTTCACTGTGGAAGAGGGCATAACAATGCTTCTTAGTAGAATTCAGTGAAATCTTTAGAAGGTATTCATTTATTAATGGAAGATACATTATCATAACTTAGATAATATTTTAAAATAAAGGAACCACATTTGAATAAGTTAGCATTTTTCTTCTAGGAATTCAGAACAGTGTGCCAACTGAAGTTTCTTAGGTCCAGAGCCTATATGTTTCTTGTATCCCTAAAGCATTGGTCAGAGAGGTGAGCAGCCCCTACTGGGTGTCCCAGAAATATCTGCATTAATGGGTTTTTTCTTTTCTGGTTTTGCTCTCATTTGCTGTAGCTTACCTATCAGACTGCATGGATATAAGCCTTTCTTCACAGACTAAAGTTGTTATTTAAAAAAAAATAAATCTGAAAATCTGAAGTGACAGTATTAAATAAGTTTCCATTTTTTATGAAATTAACTTAAGTATTTGACTCGAGATTGATTTTATTAGTTTTGCTTTTAAAGCAGAACAGTCAGGAATTTGTCATTTTTGAGTCTCTGTGTCACTGTGCATTAACTAATACTTGTCCTGGTTCCGCTTAGAAGAGTGTCCTGGTTTAAGATTGGGGGAGCCAGGTCTTGACCAGCGTCATCTGCCGTCACTGCAAGATGCTAAGGGCGGTGGTTGGGTTGGGCTTCAGCTCCTTCTTTTTAGCTTCCCTCAGCACAAATGAAAACACTTTGAAATTTACAGGAGATCCTTGTATTTTATTATAAGGGAAAGGCATGTCTTCCATTTATCTGGTCTCACTCATGGGGCCTGAGTGTCTCTGTGATTGTATCCTACTTGATGCTGCTAGTTGAGTTGTTTGTAGTGGGTGAAGCACTTGCTGTTCCTAAGTTTCATTGTCATGTATTTCTTTCCTGTTTTTCCCTATAAATCTGATTTAGGCTATTCGAAGGTATCTAACACATATGCATCTTTTCAAATAGAGCTTTCAGCAGAAGCCAAAGCTGCATTGCTTGAATTCGAAGAAAGGGAGCGACAGCATAAACAGGGCCGCTACGGCTCAAGGCGGGGAGGAAGGAGAGGAGGTTCGTCCATGTGTCGTGGAGTGGGAGACCAGAGGAGAGAGAACAGTGAGAGGGGAAGAGCCAAGGATCACAGGCCCGCCCTGCTGCCCACACAGCCACCTGTGGTGGTAAGTTGTGTAGTTTCATTGTGGGAGCTTGCAACTTCAGATGAAAATACGCTTTTGTGTGGGTATCATATTTTGCATTCATCTTAGTCTGAAATTAAAATTTAGTAAAAGGCATAATGGCTCAAGTTTCTTTGTAATCTATAGTATGATTTCATGTATGGTCACACACATTCAGTCCTCTAGTATTCAGGTAGTGCAAACTAATTCTCTGCACACTACTGATAAAGAGAGAGGCGATAAGGAGACCTGGTGTCCTCCAGTGGCCGAACCACAGGGGAGCCTTGCTTTTACCTTCTGCTTGTGAAGACGTGCTGCTCCTACGAGCACCATTCTGAAAATACTGAATGTCTTACATCTAGAATCTAGCAGTAATGGCGTATTTTATAAAATATTTTTTCTTATACGCTGCTTATCGTAGGTTTTTTCCTTAAATGTAGCAGTTTCTCAAACAAGTAACTATCATATTCTATCCATAAAAATGGAGATTGTCATATCCATAAAAAGTTTTCATAATTTAGGAAGAAATCAAGTACTTGTAATTTCAGCCTCATTTGAATTTCCTCTATTTCAAAGATGAGACATCTCAGGAATAAAGACAGGCATTGTAGTGATATTTTGTTGTTGTTGTTCCTTCAGTTAGCTTCAGGATTTTATAGCTTTTTCCTTCAGAAGTCAGTCTTCAAGGACAGATTATTCATTTAATGTAAATATGTGTCCACACTGTCTACCCTCCTACATTATTATCTGAGTTTAGGGGAAAACCACACTTTGCCTCTGTGTACAAATGTTATGTTTTAGGAGGCATTCATTTGTGAAATAGCAAAGTAGAAAAGATGACTTTCTGTTTTTTTGTTTTGTTTTATTATTATTACTTTTAATTAATTTTTATTGGAGCATGGTTGCTTTGCAGTGTTGTGTTAGCCTCCACTGCACAACAGAATGACTCAGCCGTACACATACAGGTATCCCCTCCCTTTTGGACTTCCCTCCCATTTAGGTTACCACAGTGCATTAGGTAGAGTTCCCTGTGCTGTACAGTGCGTTCCCATCAGTTGTCTATTTTATACAGAGTATCAATAATGGAAATGTGTCAATCCCAGTCTCCCAGTTCCTCCCACCCCACTCCTTTCCCCCTTGGTATCCATACATTTGTCCTCTAAGGATGACTTAACTGTTTTAGCATGAGAATTCTAATTTTGATCTACAGGGAAGAGAGGTAGGTGGGTTGATTACAGCATAAAGAGGTTGATGATATTAATAACTGCTGTCTGCTCATACAATTGTTCTTAAGCTTCTCTGATAGCGAGAAGACTGGCCCTTCAGTTTTTTCTTTTTCTTCTCCATCCCATCTCCTCGCCCCCAGCCTCCGCTTGCCGTGTACTAAACAGCCACCTGCATTATTTTGGCCTCCTGGGGGGGAACCAGCCACACAGGAGATCAGTTTTTGCATAATTGTGTCTCCATGATCCTGGAAAAGTAACTGAACTCCCTGTTTTCTTATCTACATAGAGGAAGTATGCGCCCATATGTGCCTCCTTCAGAGAGGCTCAACTGGGAGATCTGTGAGTGCTTTAAAAACGTTGCCCAAGTGTCAGTTGACCTGAGTCCCTCCCGACAGTGATGCCATATCTCTGGAATTCTGTAGATGCTATAGGGCACCCAGTGAGCTGGGACTGAACCCACTCCTGGAGCTTTGGCATATATGCTCTATGCTCATCTTTGCTAGTCAGTGGTGTTTTAAAGCTGCAGTTTACTGAAACGGTCACAACTGTCTGAAATGACCTTAACCTCACTCACACTTGTGTCCACCCTTGATCCTGGCCACTCCCCACCCCAGAGCTGTCTGACTCTTCACCCTCAGAGTTCTGGAAAGAATAACCTTTGCTCACCGTCTTTGCTTGTGTCCGTTTTCTCGGTCCATCCCTTGCTGCCTGGACTTCGTGCCTTTCCCTCTCCCGGATGTGCTCCCAGAATCGCCACCTGACGTTTGCAGTCCGTCCTGTTGGACTGCACTCTGGGACCTTGGGCATCACCCATGAGCTCCTCTTTCTTGAGCCTTTCTTATTTTGAGTGTCTGAGCTTGGGGTGTACTCTCTTCTCTTCCAGCAGGGCCCCTTCTGTCTCTCCTGTTCCTCTGGCTGCATTGTTCTCAGGCCTCTTTTTAGCCAGAGCTCTCAGTCAGCAGCATTGACCTTCCTGCCATCTGCTGTCTCCACACGAGTCTGGGTCTGTAGCCCTAGCCTCTTGCCAGCTCAGTTTCTTCATTTCCTAGCTGCCCTGGGCCTCTCTGCATGGGTGTCGCCCAGGCCCTAAATTCCCCTTGTTTAAAACACGCGATTTCCTTAAAAATCCTTCACGCTCTTGAGTGAATGGCCCTGCACTGTGCTCATTCCCAGTTCTGTTCAGATTTAGCTTAGCTGTCCCTCTGTCAGCGTGCTCTCTGTGTGGATTCAGTGGTGAATGAGATAGAAAAGACTCCCGCACCATGTGCATATGTGCACATTACAGATGTCATGAGTTAGAGGAGGGAACAGACTGGTTTCTGGGAGCATATGTATGAATCCACGGATTTAAGCCGTTTCCAGAATCTTTAGAGAAGTCCTCCCTGAGGAAGGATAGGTTAGACAGGGTCATGTACACTTTGGTTTCAAAATTCTCATTGTTCCGTTGAAATGTCTTCTTCCTGCTGCTCTTGTTCAGACCGCGGCCGTTTCTTCCATTCAGCTCCTGCAAAAGCCTGTTAAATGATCTATCTTCTTCCATACTCTTTCCCCTCGTCCATCTCACACACTGTTAGTCATCGTTGTCATGCATGCTGTGACAACTGAGAAGCCTCCGTAATTTGGCGTCATCCCGGGGAAAACAGCTCATTATACGAGACACTTTGGTCGGTAGTAGCCTGCTGCCTCTCCTGCTGCGTGTGGCCGGTTTGGTTAGTGGCTACAAGCAGGACTTGTGGAATCAGAGTCTCTGCTCTTCTGCTTACCAGCCACTTGATCTTGTAAAAGGAGAGTCCTAACAGGGGCCCACTGCATAGGGTGGTTGGGAGTGAGTTAGTTACTCCACGTACTGACCTTTGAGTAGGTGCTTAAAACACAAGAGCCTGGTGCTCTGCAGCTATTGCTGTGGGTGGTGGTTTCCTGCTGTCCAGCGAGTCTTCCATGAAACAGCCCGAGATCCTTGACCACCTTGAGGGTGTATTTTCCCACCTTCGCGTCCTCCGGTCTTCAGATGTGGCTGTAGCCACACTCGTCTCCCCCTCGTGTACCCAGCAGGCATGTGTTTCTGCCTCTGCTGCTCTCTGGTGATTCTGTTCCCCTCCTGGCATGGCATGTCTTCTTCCCCTCCTTCCTGGTTCGGATGCCGTCTTCTCAGGAGCTTCCCCCCACTCCCTTCAGGGAGCCTTTTGTCCTTTTCTGCAGCCTGGTTTCTAGCAGGGTTGTTTGTGCACGTTCTCGCCTGGCTCCCTAGGCTTTCTCAAAGAGGAGCAGGGCTGGCTGTGCAGGGACAGCCCAGGGCAGGTTGTGTTCCGTCCCCAGCGCAGTGCTTGGCTTGAGGTGGACAGTTTTGAAGGTGGAACTGCACTTTTTTTCCTTTTGGAATCCATGCACGTTATTCTGGGGCTGCTGTTTTCCCTCCTGGCCCTGAGGTCGACTCGTGTTGTCCGACAGTGCCCCTTACTGTGAGCAGGCGAGCAGCTTATTTATCCTGCTGTTGTACACAAGCTGCTCCTGTAAACTTAATTTCTAAGTCGTAACTTCACAGTTCAGTTGATGTGAAATCTGTAAGGCACTGGCTTTTTTTCTTCTGAGCGTTGATCTCTGTGAATGTGTCTCTTTTCCGGTACTCTTCAGGCGCACTCTCCGAGGTTAATTCCTCCTCCACAGCCTCAGCCTCCCCCTCCGCCGCCACCGCCGCCACCTCAGCAGCAGCCGATCAGAAGTCTGTTCCAGCAGCAGCAGCTCCAGCCTCTGCTTCCCCTGCAGCATCCGCACCATCCCTCCCCTCCTCAAGGGATGCACCTGCCACCCCAGATTGAGGCCCCGAGGGCGATGATGACCCCTCCTCCTGTGACTCCACAGCAGCCCAAGAACATACACATAAATCCCCACTTCAAGGGGGCAGTGGTGACGCCCGTTCAAGGTACGTGTCTCCGTTGCTGTTGGAAAGTTCCAGGTTCCTCTGGCAGATCATTCTCACGTGCAGGTCTGTAAGGACCACGTGGATTCCCTGACTCTTCCCCCGCCACTCAGATGCGTGCTGCCTGGCCAGGCCACGCTCGTCCGCTCGTCTCTTGTTGTATCATTCAGTGGCGGGTACTGAGAAGACACAGTAAATGTAAAGGGCATCAGAGGTAATTGTGGAAGTGCCTGATTGGTGTTCTTCATAAATTCCCAGGTGGGGATGTTTGCAAAGTGAATGTTCCCTTCAGGTTCCACTCGGTTTGCTTCCTTTGAGTTCCAGAGGTACAAACCCATCTTTTAGTTATTAATTCTGAGTGAATAACCTCTTCTGTTATGATTACAGATGCATGTTCCTGAAGCTGGGAAACTAGTTTTGAGCAGTTCATATGGAGCATATCTTCATGCATCTGTTCAACACAGTGTTGATTGAGATCCTGCTCTCCCTGGCATTGGAGATATATTGGTGAACAAAACAGACAGTGCTTTCTGCAGTTGTGACCTGGCTTTCTAGCAGAGACAGTGAGCAGTAAACGTAATAAAATAAGAACGCTGTGTGGCGTGTTAGAGGACAAGCATACAGTGACATACACGTGCAGGGTGGGGGGCATCGGGGTGGGCTTCAGGTTTCCATGGGGTGGTGAGGACCGGCTTCATTGAGAAGGCAAGAGTTGAAGGTCCAGGAGCTAGTGACGTGACTCTTTCGGGGGAGAATATTCCGGGCAGAGGGGTCGGCAAGTACAGGGGCTCTTACTTCTGGTGAGACTATGCCTTTCGTGTTGAAGTAACTAAAAAGAGACCATGTAACATTAAAAGAGTGATAAAGGTGGAAAGAAGTGCGGAACCTGGGTCAGGTAAGACCTGGGAACCATCCTGAGAGCTTTGGCTTTTGTTCTGAACGACATGGGCTGTGATTAGCGCAATTTGAGCAGAGGAATAACGTGATCTGGTGTATGTTTTAAAAGGGTTATTCTTGCTGCCGTGTTGAGAGTGGGCTTGTTAGGGTGGCAGGGGTGGAGACCAGGCATTCAGCTAGGAGGTGACCACGGTAATCCAGGTAACAAATGACGTGGCTCAGATCAGGGCTGTGGTGGTGGTTAGGGGTCAGATGCTGGATGTAATTCAAGATGGAGCCGATGGGCCGGATGAGCATGAGAGGAGAGAAGAGGCGGAATGATGCCGAGGGGGCCTGAGCATTTGAGGGGTGGAGTTGCCTTCATCTGAGAGCACTTGGGGGAGAGCAGGTTTTGAGGAGCAGCACAGCAAAAGTTCTGTGCTGGATATGCCACCTAGATGTGCAGGTGGAAATGTCACGTATAAAGTTACTAGGAAGAGTTGAGACGAGGGGTCTGGGCGCAAAGCAGAGGTGGGGGTTTGTTGGCACAGAGGTGGACCTAGAGTCTGCACCCAGTGGGAGACCCAGGTGTCATCGTGTCGGGGAGACCGAGGCCTGGAACCTGGGGCCCTCGACGTGGTAGGTGGGGGCCCGCAGGGAGGCAGAAACCCAAGGGGTGTAGAGGACGGGGGCAGCAGGGGACCCACTGCTGCTGGGTCGTTGGGGATGGGCTTCAGGCCGCGTGCTGCACGTTGCAGTAGAGGGGTCTTTGGGGTTTCGACAGAGTGGTTTTGGTGAAGTGGTGGCAGTGCGTGCCTCAGTGAGGTGTTTTTGAGAGGGAACGGGCGCACAGAAGTGGGAGATGGTTGTACTGACAGTTGTCAAAGGTGTCCTGTTGAGACAGAAGCTGGGGCGTGGAGGTGCTGGGCGCCCACTCGAGCTGTGGGTCCTGACCGGAGACCCGGCTGTGTGCTTGCACACTCTTCTCCAGCCACACTCAGCTTTCTGTGCCAGGTGCAGCCTAGACAGAGCTGGGCTTGCTGGAGTCCCGGTGTTGGCAAAGCAGTAGAGACGGCGCTTTGCTCACAATGAAGGGCTGCGGCGCGTGTGGTGACGAGGGGCCAGGAAGTCTTTGAGGGTCCAACAGTTGGAGGGGCTGGGGTCCTGGAGGGCGAGGAGTGGAAAGGTAGAAGGTAGTGCGGTAAGAAGGGGGACTTGTAGAGATTGCGTAAGGTCGTGGATGATGCCCAGGTCTCAGGTGTGCTGGAGCTGGGAAGGAGGCTGGCGGCCGGGCGCTGGGGCGGCAGGGCGCTGGAGCCTGAGCCTCGCTGCCGAGGCCCGAGACAGGGCTGGTGTTGAAGACCGTGGTGAGCTGGGAACTAGACTTTGAGACACAGGAAGGAAAGAGCAGTGGTGTGACCAGTACGTGGGCAGCAGTGGGGGTTCCTGGGCCGTGTTGTCCGATAACATGAGATCCAAATCTGGGGTCTGAAATGGCAATGAGGACTGAGAAGGATCCCCCACCCCCACCCCCGCTCCGGAGCCAGCGGGAAGAAGGCTGAGGGAGACAAACAGCCTCATCCTTTGGGAGAGTTAGATTTCCATTAGAGCAAGAAGGGGAAGAGCTGAGGCCATCACAGGTTCTGCTGATGGTGAACTTGGAATTCTAAAGGGTCAGGAAGTTCCAGAAGTTGGAGAGAGGCCTGAGATAGGACTTGGAGTATGGGAGAAAGCCAGGGCCTGGCATCACCATGAAACTGTGCTGTGGCCTTGGAGCAGAGGGCTGTGAGGGCAGCTGGCTGGCCGTGAGTGTCAGTGTCCGTGTGTGGCTCTAGGAGTTGCTCTTGTTTTACACACCCAGGAAGGTCAGAGTCGGGTTGGTACCTGTGGGTCCCTGAGCCTCCTGCCCTGGCCCCTTCCCTTGTCCCCATGCTGTGCTGGAGTCACTCGTTGGCCTCACCCCTTTCCAGGGCTCTTAGTTCCCAGGGGCAGGCAGTATGGCTGTTGCACTTAACCTTTGTAGTCCCTGCAGCTAGTGCACCGGTGGCCTGGGTCTCCTTCAGCAGCTGTGGGATGAAGGAACCAGCACACGCTGTGTGAAGGGGGAGGATGACTCATTGGGGAAGCCTGTTCCACAGCGGCTTCCCAAGACATGCAACTGCAGTAAATCTAATTTGTCGAAATAATTTTACCGATGTCAGCATCTGTTATTGTGTATTTCTTTCTAAAATTGAATGGAAAATTGGCAGTTGGTAAGGTGCACAGATTTTCTTTAGCTTAATGAAAATAAACAGTGTTGGAACTACACAGTGGGAAAGCTATAAGGAAACCCCAAGCTGTCCTCTAGGCATGAAAATAGTGTGCCTTGCCAGAGTCAGTTGCCAAATGGGTACAGAATGCAGGCCTTGCATCCCAGTGCTCGCGCCTGATTCAATAAATACAGGATCAGCTTTCTGACAAGAGTTTTTAAACTCTTAGAACCAGCTAAATGTGTTCTCCTCATGAAGCCGGGCGACTCATTGCCCCACCCACGTTCCTTCTCTTTAACGTACCTTTGATCTTGAGAACACTGACACAGGGAGAGAGAGAAATTGCCTTTGCAGGGTACACACTCAGAACACTTTCAAAGCAGTTGTTTATTCGATATTAAATGAATGAGCTTAATGAAATAGAAAGCCACCGTTACTCTTGAGAGAGGCTGACTGTCTAGTGGTCTCCTGTACATGAGAGAGAGATTAACCCGTGATTCTCAGAGCCTCAGGCAATTAAAAGGTATTTTTAAAAACTGTTTTTAAAAAATTTAAAAATGTGTGCACGCCATTGCCTGATAGCACATATTTTCTTTTCAAGGATGAAGAGTGTTCTGTCATATTGTAATTAACCAGTTTTGGTGGAAATTTAACTTGTTTTCTAGATTTTCAGTATTAGAACTGTGGTAATGAATTGAAACATTAATCAATTTAGTTCATTAATTCGTGGGACAATATGGGAAATAGATATTAAATATCAAAGATAAAGAGTTCGGGGTTCAACTAGAAAGATGTGTTAGCATTACAGGTTTTATTTTATTTATTTATTTTTAAAATTTATTTATTTATTCATTCATTCATGGCTACGTTGGGTCTTTGTTGCTGCACGCAGGCTTTCTCTAGTTGCGGCCAGTGGGGGCTACTCTTCGTTGTGGTGTGCGGGCTTCTCATTGTGGTGGCTTATCTTGTTGTGGAGCACGGGCTCTAGGCGCCTGGGCTTCAGTAGTTGTGGCACGTGGGCTCAATAGTTGTGGCACGTGGGCTCAGTAGTTGTGGCACGTGGGCTCAGTAGTTGTGGCTTGCAGGCTCTAGAGCTTAGGCTCAGTAGTTGTGGCGCATGGGCTTAGTTGCTTCGCGGCATGTGGGATCTTCCAGGACCAGGGCTCGAACCCGTGTTCCCTGTGTTGGCAGGCAGATTCTTACCCACTGTACCACCAGGGAGGCCCCAGCATTACAGGTTTTAGATTATCTCCTGTTCACAGTGAAGAAGGAGGCAGATAAGTAGAAGTGTGCTGCTCGCAAACCAGGTCGTGGGCTACGAGACTCCTGCAAAGACGCTTTGCAAACACCTTGGCAGTCTGACCACGGCCCCCCTGGGTTTGGTCAGATTTCTGATCTGCTCCTATCACACCTGTTCTCAGATGCTCTCTTCTTGTCATCTTTTGTTCTTTTTCTCTTCTTTCTCTTTCCTTGCTTTTTACAGTTGATTTAAAAAAAATTGCCAACTCATCAGAAGGCGTCTGTGTAAGAAATCTATTAATTATGATGGAATTTCTTGCTCTCATCCATCCCCCCCTCCCACCTCCCCACCGAACTTAGACTTAAAATACCCTTTCATTATATTGGAATTATTTGATAGGAATTGATGTTTAAATCCCAAGTTTAAAAATAAGTGGTACATATTCTTGGAGATCTGTGTGTTTTCTATTTGGTAGTTAATTTTTAAAACACTGTCTTTATATTGTTTGCTATGTAGTTGTTTTTCTTCCTCACTTTCATTATAATCTTCTGAGGTCAGAGATACTTTATTAGTTTTTTCCTTCTCCACTTCACAATCTAATATTTTGCTTCAGGTATATAATCCATGTACCCCAGTGCCTGTTAGCTAGCTGTATAAAATTTTATATTGTCTTGCACAGTGACCCACTGTTACTTTGAAATTTTGACTCATTAGATTAGATTGTCAAGAGGGATGGACTTCTCCCATTTTTACATTTTATCAAAGGACGTTTCTCTTGGTCTCACTTTTTGGCTTTGGTCAGGCAATTGACACAGGCCCTCACACTGTATCACTTTCAGTTGGACCTGTGGAGGTGTGATGCTAATTAGAAGCTGAGTTACGGAATTCTTCGAGTAATCATAATAACTAAAAAAAAATTCATCCTTCGCACTCTAATTTTTTTTTTTTTTTTTTTTGTGGTACGCGAGCCTCTCACTGTTGTGGCCTCTCCCATTGCGGAGCACAGGCTCCGGACGCGCAGGCTCAGCAGCCATGGCTCACGGGCCCAGCCGCTCCGTGGCATGTGGGATCTTCCTGGACCAGGGCACGAACCCGTGTCCCCTGCATCAGCAGGCGGACTCTCAGCCACTGCGCCACCAGGGAAGCCCCTTAGCACTCTATTTTAAAAGTAATTTTGATTGACTTTTAAGCTTTATCACTTCTGTGTTTCTCATTTACCAGAACTTTTATTATATTATTCTTGCTAAGTTGTATATGGTTATCCCTTTGTGTGTGTCTGTGTTTGGACGTCGTCGTCTTACAAGGACATTGGTCACTGTTGAATCAGGGCCCACCCATGACCTCATTTTACTTAATCACTTCTTTATAGGCCCATCTCCAAATACAGTCACCTTCCGAAGTCCTCGTGGTTAGGACTAACATACAGATTTGCGACGGGGCCACAGGTCAGCCCACAGCCTCTGACCGTCTAAGATCTTACTGGATGCATTTGGCAGGGTGTTTTTTTTTTTGCTGTTTTTTCTTTTTTCGGTACGCGGGCCCCTCACTGCTGTGGCCCCTCCCGTTGCAGAGCACAGGCTCCGGACGTGCAGGCTCAGCGGCCATGGCTCACGGGCCCAGCCGCTCCACGGCACGTGGGATCTTCCCGGACCGGGGCACGAACCCGCGTCCCCTGCATCGGCAGGCGGACTGTCAACCACTGCACCACCAGGGAAGCCCTGGCAGGATGTTTTAATGGAAGATATAGCAGGCTACCATGTAGCAGTCACCACTCGGGTGGTCACTTTTTTCACCCCCAAAATCAAAATCACTATAAGGCATATGTTTTAAATAGCTTAAACATATCTGATTTAGCCCCATGGAGTGAAACTAGCATCTGGCTTCTTCCCTATGATAAAATGCCTGTTTTAAAATTATTTGGCTCCTTGTTCTTCTGGTAAGTTGATGAGAGTTCGGCCTGTTTAAACACAAAACTAAGACAAGCTAGTAGTCTTGGCATAGCGGGTTTCTGAGTAGGTCATTCTTTGTCACAGCATCCTGGGGGGTGTTTTCCTTTCCCTGCTGCTTCACTTCCTTCCCTCCTCTCTCTCTTTCATGATCCTAGAGGATGTGGCTTTAAACTCGTATTTGATTGGAGTCAGAAAATATAACTTGGATTAGATAGCCTGGGTAACCTGGGTGTGGATGTCAAAAATAAAGTAGGCTTTTTATTGTAGAGGAGTAATATCTCCTTTTGTTGCAAAACTGTTTTAATTCTAAATAAGATTCACTGTTGAAGCTGAAGCTTCTGCTCGTGCTGTTGTATATACTAAAGGCAGACGCCCTCTCCCCTTTCCCTTTATGGAATTGTAAAAATATTCAGCACTTAGCTTCAGTGTCAACTTATCGTATGTATTATACACATAGCATATATTTTTCATTAAGCTTAATACATTGTGCTCCTTTTCGGGTGGGTTTGGATGTGTTTGTAATGAAAGGTGTTTTTCTTGCAGTGCCCTTGCTGCCAGTCCCGAGCCAGCCGAGACCTGCTGTGGGACCCCAGAGATTCCCGGTGAGTAGCAGCTGCCCCTTCTGCTCTGATAGGGATGAGCACGCCTTTATTAGGAAATATTACTATAGCAAATATAAGTGGTTCCAGCTAAGTATAAGTTGAAGGATTTGTAAATATTGACAATAAGTTTTGCAGTGGAAAATGTTTGTTAAAAGCTTAAGGTCAGTGGATTTTTGAGAATGGAATTAATTTTGTTTAACTGTAAAATTGTTGAATCAGGATCATCAGTAGAATGCCTTTCGTCTTAAAGAATATGAATTTTGATTTTATTGTTGCCTTATGTTAAAGTGAAAAAGGGCCTTTATTATCGTGTGTGTGGGGGGAACATGTGCATTTGGGTAAGTACGGGTATGTGTGTGCAATTTTAGGGAATAATGATGAGATGTCTACTTGTTTTTAAAAAATCCCTCAGAAGTCTTCATGAGCCATTCGTTTTATATTTTAAAATGGAGGTTTTCTTTTTAAAATATCTTTGAGAGAAAACACTCTTCCCGACACTTTCCTGTAGTTCCCATAACTTTATCCATTCTTGTAACATGTTTTAAGTAGAAGAAAAATGTCCATTAAATAGTTACATTTCGTTTTACTTGAGTTTTAGGTTTGATATGTAGTTAGTTCGTGGTTTTGTGAAATCAGTGAGAACATGTTCTCTCTAAGAACAATTTTGAGGAAACAAGGACCAGACCATAACATTTTAATGTAGTTTGTATGTAAAACAGGTGTAGTTTTGTTGAGGCTAAACAATCTGATATCCAGGAAAGGCCTAAATGACCTATTTGACTCTAGCTTTGATGCTTCAGTAGATAACCATAGCTATGTGGGGCATTTAGCAAAAAGGTTTTAATGAAGGATATGCAGATGTGTAGTCAGGTGATTATTCAAAAAATCAGTATTGGATTTAAGGTTCAGAGTGTTTTTAAGAAAATTCCTTGATTTGTAATTATTATTTATGAACTCTGAAACTGCTTCTTACTGGTTTCATGCCCTGTATTAGCTAATTTTTAAAAATTACTTATCAAGTTCTAAAAACTAGTTATTTTTAAAAGTTAGGTGATGTTTATTGAGTACAATTCTGTATTTGAAGCACTTGTCTAAATAGCTAAGATTTATTAATTGTATTACCCAAGGATAAGCATGTATGATTTTAGTCATTAGATATATTTCTTTTGGTGAAGTAATTTAGCTGCTAGTTATTGTAAAGCACTGACATTTAAAAAAATGTACTTTTTGCTATTTTCAGGGTTGTGAGCTTCTGCGTTAGAATCCTCATTGGACTTGTGTTTGTGTTTTATTTGCAATATAGCGATAAAACTTGATGTGAAAAAGCAATTGTAGCTTAAATCATAAAGCAATGTTGTATGTAAATATAAAATTAGAATAATCATTTGCAGTTTTTATCTACTTATAATTTTTGATTGTGCAGGTATAATTGTATCTGATACTGGAAGAAGCAAACCTCATAATACTTGAGGATTTTACAAGAGGATAATAAAGTAGAATTTCTTTGTGAGAAATTGAACTTATTTTTAAGTTATATTGTACTCTGAGGGTGGTAAATATTATTGAACTGCTCTTGGAAGTTTCTGCAAGGCGTAATGTTTTGTTACTGTTTTTAAGGTGGGATGTGTGTGGGGGTGATGGGAAGGAGTTGGCCTAGAAATTAGTCATGTGTGTGATATAATTTCAGAAATATTTACCACTGTTTTTTATGTATCATTTATTTACTTATTTATTTATGGCTGCGTTGGGTCTGTGTTACTGTGCGCACAGGCTTTCTCTAGTTGCGGCAAGCGGGGGCTACTCTTGGTTGCGGTGCACGGGCTTCTCATTGCAGTGGCTTCTCTTGTTGCGGAGCGCGGGCTCTAGGCACACGGGCTCAGTAGTTGTGGCTCGCGGGCTCTAGAGCGCAGGCTCAGTAGTTGCGGCGCACGGGCTTAGTTGCTTCGTGGCATGTGGGATCTTCCCGGACCGGGGCTCAAACCCATGTCCCCTGCGTTGGCAGGCGAATTCTTAACCACTGCACCAATATGTATCTTTAAGCCCCAAATGCTGGTTCTTAAGCTGAAGTTACAGTAAACTTGTGATCTTGCAAATGCAGTGCTCTACTTACTTCTACAATCAGTCTCCCTTAGAGAGAACAATCGGATTTGGAATCTGTTTTTTAAAAATTACATTAGAGCTGTTAGGTTTTTTAATAGTCCATCAAAATATTGTTGGGAAGGGAGAGTAACTCTAGGCCATCTCCTGTCATTTTATGTACGCCAAATTTTTTAAAAAAATATCTTTATGAGTATTAATTTTTAATTTTATGTAATTTTAAAGGTTTCTTTCCATTTACAGTTATTACAAAATATTGGCTGCATTCAGCATGTTGTACAGTGCATCCCTGAGCCTATGTTACACCCAGTCGTTTGCACCTCCCATTTTCCCCACCCCTGTATACCCCTCCCCCCCCCCGCCCCCGCCCTTAACTGCTGGCTTGGTCTCCATATCTGTGAGTCCTGCTTCTTTTTGGTTATATTCACTAGTTTGTTGTATTTTTTAGATTCCACATAAAAGTGATATCATACAGTATTTGTCTTTGTCTGACTTATTTTACTTAGCATAGTGCTTTCCAAGTCCATCCATGTTGCTGCAGATGGCAAAATTTCATTTTTTTATGGCTGAGTAATATTCCATTGTATATACGTACCACATCTTCTTTACCCATTCATCTGTTGATGGACACTTAGGTTACTTCCACGTCTTGGCAATTGTAAATACTGCTGCTGTGAACATTGGGGTGTATATATCTTTTCTGAGTAAAATTATTTTTTTCCTTTTCTGCTAATAGATTATACTTGGATTTTTATCAATGTAGGTATAGTTTTGTGACCATTTAGTGAGTTTCTCCTATGCAGAATGCTCTGCACAGAGCTAGTCCTTAAACTATAAAACGTATAAGTGTAGGTCAATGAAGCCTAACTTTCCTCCTGAAGACAGTACTGTTGTGGCTTAACAAAGCCCCTTGGCAATTTCTTACTGATGGCAGTGTGCCCTGCAGGCTCTTTCTTGGTACTTTTCCATAGGGGACTTCAGTCATTATTTGTTAAACTGAATTTTGCTTTGTAAAATGACTATATACACACACACATGTGCATGCGAGCACGCACACACACACACGTTGGTAAAACATGTTAGGAAACCTAACTTCAGTTTCATCATAGGGTCTGTTTGAATCAGTGTACTTCCTTGGCACACAAAAAGATTTGAATTACAGAAATGTATTGAGCAAAGCAAAGTTGATTTTGATCTTGTCTTTCCCCAGCCTAAGCCCCCTTAACGAATTCCCATTGCTTCTAGAGTAGGGCATGCTCTTGTTGACAGCTTCATACTTGTATTGATGTAAGGACCCGATTCATGTCTGTACAGAGTCCCAGGCATCCTGTGTCTTGCGGAGACGACCTGACTCCAGGCCTTGTGCACAGAAGTCCAGATAAATAGTCGTTGAATAAGTGTATACAGGGATTTAATGTTGAGTTATCTTGCTATTTATTAGGAACCTACATCAAATTAATAGTGTAGAGAAGGGGTGTATACTTTAATTTTTTACTTTTTGTTGTTTTCAAGAACACATAAATGATTTTGCACAATAGAATTACATTATCCACATTTAACTATACAAGAATTCAGCTCTACCCGGTTGACTAAAGAGTGAAAAAGGCAGGCAGTAGACAGAAGTACCACTAGATTTCCCAGTTTTAATGGGGTTAGGATACAGTTGGTATTAATGCTAAGATATTCCTTCTCTTCCCCAACACTGGTAAACTTTACTTCATTAATGGTCCAGTTTGTTTGACAATTTTGTGAAAACTTGAGAACTAGTATGAAAACTTGAGAACTAATATGCCTAGAAATTGTACTAAGTGATAACACATCCAGTTTTTTAATTAAACAATCACAGAGGACTCTAGACAACCTAATATGAAACACAGTTTTTTTTACAGAATTATTTAATTATTTTTTAAAATCATAATCTTAGACCAAAATATGGTATTCTAGGCTACGCTTAATGTAGCAATACTAATATTTTTATTTCCTGTTAATGAATTTTATTTACAGAATTGAATAAACAGTTTCTGAAACAAAAGTTTGAATGTCAGAGTAATAAGTATCATAAAAAAAGGATTCCTTATTTTTGATCATTTTAGAAAATACTGCTTAAGCTTTTAAGCTCACTGCCAGCACTTCTTTTGTCATGTTAGTCTTTGCATCCAGATGGGATTTTTTTTTCCCCTTCTTCCTTTGTTTATGGAATTTAGTGAAGTGCTTTGTAATTTAAGTTTCTAAAAATTAGATTCACATATTTAATTTTAGTTACAGATATAGCCATTAGTGCTTTCTTCTCACTTAAGCTTTTATTCCCAGGACTATTTTAATTTTTCATATCAGAGTTATGAATCTTTTTTGGAATCGTAAGTATGTCTCAGTTGATAGCAAGCATATCAGAGAATGAATCGTTTTCATACTTATTTTCATATCAGAATATTAATCTGCTGAATGTAAAATGTACCTTAGAAATAGCGACTACTTACAAGAGCAGATTGGCACAGGAAGGAAGCACGTGCCTCAGGAGATCAGGGGGCCATCGAGTGACTGTCCTTCCTCCATTTCAGCTCCTTCTCTTCTGCCCCATCCTGCCATCTAGCCGCCTACTTTCCCACAGTCCACTCCTGAAGCATTTTTGTTCATGCCACGACCTTTTAGTGTGATTTCACAGGACAGTTGTGGTTTTCTCATGTGTGTCTGTGTGTTTGTTTTTAAAATAAAGTTATTTCTTCATTTTTGGCTGCATTGGGTCTTTGTTGCTTTGCACGGGCTTTCTCTAGTTGTGGCAAGCGGGGGCTGCTCTTTGTTGTGGCGCGCAGGCTTCTCATTGCGGCAGCTTCTCTTGTGGAGCACGGGCTCTAGGCGCACGGGCTTCAGTAGTTGTGGCACGTGGGCTCGGTAGTTGTGGCGCACGGGCTTAGCTGCTCCGTGGCATATGGGATCTTGCTGGACCAGGGATCGAACCCACGTCCCCTGCATTGGCAGGTGGATTCTTAACCACTGTGCCACCAGGGAAGCTCTCTTTTTTCTTTTGCTTTTGCAAGGGAGCGAGGATGGGGAGACTAGTTTACCTTTCTGCAAGTCAGCTTCTGTTTTTGTGTCTATTTGAATTCTGTTTTCAGTTCCATGTTCTTTGTTGACATATTAGTTTAATAGATCTCTCTTTCCACAAAGGCTGTTCCTGATGTTTTTGTCATAGTTTTAAGTCCTTTCCTTATTCATAAGTATGGCTGTCCAGTTATGTATTTGTCCTCAAAGAGGTGTTTGTTGTTTTTAAACTTTGTCTACTTGAAAAAGCAACACTGAAGTGTTGATTAATAATATTTTTAAAAGTGTTTTCAGTGTCAGGTAAGCATACAGATAAATTTCAAGTAACTCACATTGTGAAGATTCTTGACCTAGGCTATTTTAAAACCTATTTAGTCATTCATTTTGCATTGGTGTTTCTGGTAAATGCTGCTATTTCAGGGTAGCCAGTTAAATACTGAGTAATTTGGCTACTGAATAATTTCCTAGTGATCTTTGTTTAAATGAAAACTAAATATTATGTTTAAAAAAGACTACCATACTAAGTTTAAATTAGTCTCCTTAGTGATTACCTTATTAGGTAGACCCGATAAATGAGATTTCCATTTGTGTTTACTGTGTAGTTATAGCACCTCACAGGTAGGTCTGACTGCACTGTGTTTCCGTGTAACGCGGATGCATGGTATCAGGTGGTGGTGATTGACACTTCCTGGATGTATTTTATATGGCATTTCATGCAAATCATGTTTGATGAGACTGCTGCATCAAATTACATTTCTCTCTGATTATAGCCCTTGCAGATGTGAGTCCAGACTTTATTCCGCCTAGGAAAAAGAAGTCTTTCTTTTGAACCCTTGTTTTTGCAACTTGCCTGCAATGCCTTGTAATTATTAGCACTTAAGATGGGTAAGAAATGATGGGCATTTTCTCTTACCAGATCTCTGAGTAGTAGCAGGTGAATGTGGGAGGAGGTCCTTCCCCGTCAAACATTGTCAGGCTTGCAGCAAGAGAATGCGTTTTAAAATGCAGGTGACATAATACCCAACATCCTCCATTTGCCAGTGGGTTTCTGATTAATCATGATTACCATACATTATCATACCATCAGATTTAATCATATCAGTGCATTCCCATCTGCAGCAGTAACAGGAGCAGCTAAGCACTGTGGTAACAGCTATTAAATATGGTGGTTATAAAATTCAGTGCCCTGTTAACTTGCTGTCCTGTCAGCAAGTGTTGTGTGCATTGGGTGGAGAGAGGGTGGTGGGCATCCACACCAATAACTCGAAGGCCAGGGAATACTCATTGAGATCATAAAGTCCAGCCATTAAGTCACAGTGTAAAAACTGCATTGTAAAAGTGTGATGCACTGTTTTGTTTCATTTTTGGCTAAGTAAAACTGTTACATTGAATTGAATACCTTTCATAAATCCTCCCAGATACATAGTGCCATTCATTGTATAGCAGACTTGAACTTTGAGTATGACTTGCCCATCTGTAATTTAATAACTCAGCCAATGAAATGTTGACAATAACACAAAGTTTCAAAGTCTTAGAACTCCTTCCATGCCAAGAAAATCTCTGTCCTGTTTTTACTGATTTGTCCTGCAAAGCACACCAATTTTTTTTTTAATGTTTATTTTTCCAGGAGTCCTTGAAGATCCATGGTTCTGTTTAAACTTTGAAAGTGGCCCTATTTTATTTTAAAGCACCTGAAAGCACTTCTTCCAAAAGATTTGAATTTTTTTAAACTTTAAAAGTTTTGTCCTTTTGACGTACACTCTGATTTTTAACAAATACATACAGTTGTGTAATCACTACAATTAAGATAGAGAACAGTTCCGTCTCACCAAAAGACTTCCTTGTGCTGCCCCTTTGTAGGCAGCTCCTTTCCCCACCCCAGCCCCTGGCAACCAGTGATCTGCTTTCTGCTCCTCAAATGTGGCGCATAAGTGGAACCACATGGCATGCTTCATTTCGAGCCTGGCCTCTTGCTCCCAGCACAGTGTATTTGAGGCTCAATCATCCCTTTTGTTGCCCCTGCCAGTGGTTTGTCCTTTCTTATTGACCAGCATTATTCCATTGTGCACATGTAGCCCAGTTTGTCTGCCCAGTCACCATTTGGACATTGGAATTTTTTCTGGTCATAGTTGTCAGTGAATAGTTGGGAGGAGGGGATTGTGGGTCATACGGTAGGTATATTGAGATGAGAATTTTGAGACAGACTGTGTGCTTTCTTTCAGTCGATAGAGCTGATACCGCTGCTTTGCTTTCTTAGTGCTTTATTGAATGAGGAAATACCATCTTTCTAGAACATATACTATTGACGACCAGTGGGAAATGAAGAACATTATTGAGTGATTACAATATTCCAGATTTTCTCAAAGCTTGTGTTCAACAACCTCATGAAGGTACCATTTTCTCCACTTTACAGATAGAGAAACTTTGAGTCTTGGAAAGATGAAATCGCTCAAGTTCACATAGCTGGGTGCAGGAGGTAGGATTTGAAGCAAGGCGACCTGAGTCTCTTAATCGTGCTGAACCTTCTCCCTTTCTCTCTGAATATTAAAATGCACCTCAGTAAACTGGGTAAAGATCATTGGATCTGGTAAGATGCATCATAACTCTGTAAGATTGTGGCTGTCAGGAGTGCTGAGGTGGAGAAGTTTACCACAGTAGGGCCTGACGTTGGGTGAGCTTGTTTCCGGAGGGGAGTGGCGGGGTGTGAGGTATAGGGATAAAAGGTTGTTCGATTTATGAAAAAATGTAAACAGTCTTCAGTAGGTTCATCAGAAACAGTATTTTGTACTAAAGTAACAGTGTTATAATTTGCAGTGCCTGCTCTATAGCTCCACCGCTTGAACCAGTAACCGTAAATACCCTAGCGTATTTAAGTTCACGTGGTGTCCTCCTCTCCCCGCCACCACCTCCAGTGTGAAACCTAGTGCTTGATGCTGGGTATACGGTGCTTCAGAATGTTACGAATGCATCTGCAAGTACACGAGTACCTTCTAGGAAAATGAATGTAGGTATTTAAACAAGGCATAACCTGAAAGAAAAAAATCTATGGAAAATACTGAAATAAGAGGATTAACATTGTGACAGCGGGCTAGGGCTATAATTCTAATTACGTCGGGGGTCACTAGTGGTCTTGATTCTTGGCACTTAACCCATCATTTAATCAGAATTAACTGAGAGTCATGCTCAAGTGTCTATTGGTTTCTTATATAGTTCTTTGCATTTTAAGTGAGATTAATAAATGAAAACATGTTGTAGCGGAGGCTGTAATTTATTGAAAGATTCATGAAGTTTCAATGACATTGTTAAGGTATTCAATTAGTCTTATTAAAATATACCAACTGACCCTTTCAGGGAAGCTGATAAGTCACATAATAGCTGTTAGAGCCTCTTTATTCTTTGCATTATACGATTAACTTTGTGCTAAGCAATTTATGCAAAGTTTTCATCTTTCTTTTTTTGTAACTGAAGTTATCAGTTCTTCCTGCATAGGATTAACATAGATAACATCACATAATTAACAAGAGATGCAAAAAAGAAAGTACAATTTGTGTAAGAATTATATGTGGGAGAATGATAATTTCTTACCTTGGACTTTTAAAGGGATATAAAGAAAAGCAAAACAGCAGTTATTTGAAAGGATTATGCTAGCTTTTTCTTTCAAAAGGCAGAATTATGGTAGTCCTAAAAGTTCTGTTAAGTGAGGTATTTACAGCTCACTAACAGTATTAAAATAATTCTTCATTTTCTAGAGAGAGTTGGTCATTTATTATCCTTTCTACTTGTGAAATGGCAGATGCTATTACATGAATGATCGCATCAAGAGAATTTAGGTAGTGAACGCCAGACTCAGGAACCACTGTTTATTCAGCATTACCTGAGGACAGGTTGGCCGCAGCAGAAGCAGTGCTCGAGGGGAGAAAAGAGCACTTATAAAACCACAAGTCAGTATAACTTTGGATAATTGTTTAACTCTGTAAACCTGAGTTTCTTCATCCCTTAAAGGAAAAGTTACTGGTTCTGCCTGATTCTTGGCACTGTATTTATGAAAGAAACTTGGTTTCTTGGTTTATCAGTCAGGATGTGAATGAGGCTGCAGGTAACGGAAAACTCAGTTAACAGTGAGTTAACAAACTGAGTGTCATATTTTTTGCATAAAAAAGAAAGTTCTTCTGGGTGGGTGTAGCAGTTCTGTGTTGTTACCAGAGATCTGTTTTTTTCCCCTACCCAAGTTTCAGGCTGAAAGAGGAGGGTCAGGCAGCCCCTAGTGAGCCTTCCCGGAGCCCTTGTCCAGCTATGCCAGCTCGCCTTGTCCCAGGCTGGGGTCGGTGGTCTTCTAGCTGGGCACAGTGTTGTCCTTCCGTTACTAAGGAAGAAGTGAGAATTTATACTAGGTAAGCAATGGGAAGTCTTTTCCATGTGGCTAAAACTTGTGGTCAGAACTTAAGTTGTGTAAGTCGAGGAAAAGAAAGTGACATCTGTGTTCCAAACAGAACAGAAGACAATGGGGAAAAATAGTACTGTGAGCTTAATGATACCTCCTATTTGTTAAATGTTTATTTCATAAAGCCAATACTGATAGCAGTCAGCAAGCAGCTTCTAGGACCTTAAAGTGGGAAATTTTTCAGTTTGTTTACATATTCAAGACTCTCAAGTTCTGTTATCCATTGAGGCAAATGGAGGCAACTTAGGGGCCCGCTTATCTTCCCAGATGGTTTCTCCCTAGTGTCCGGCATGGCCTGACATCGCCAGAGAAGGAGCCAGTTGTCACTGTGGTTTATTTCATGTATCAGCCATTGTCTTTCTTTCGGAATAGTATCTTGTATTATCTGCCCTCTTCTTTCTAATCCTCTTACGTCGGCATTTGCCCTCTTGGAAATGGGCTTCTTCCTCCTTGGTTACGCTGCGTTTATCATTAAAGCTGTCTCTTTGCCAGTGTCGGCCTCCCTCATTTGTACACCTCAGGGTGGCTTTCAGCTTCTTGGGGGCCTGCAGGTTAGCTGCTGTGATCTTAGCTGGCACCCGCTGCCTTCCACCTGGTTGTCCCAGGTTCCCACACCTTGCTAGTGTCACTTAGTTTCAAGGTTAAGCCCACAAAACCCCCCTTTTTCCATTCTTAATTCTATCGAGCCAACTTCCAAAGCCAGAAATTTCCTTGTTTACTCACCTTGAGTCAGCTATTTCTTTCTAAGCTGTAGATAGATAGCATCTCTGGTCCTCCCTCCTTTGTCAGTCTCTCAGGTTGATCAGATAAGAACTGCTAATTTGTATTAGCCATTCAGGCCAGCCCTGGAATGTCCATGGCTGTCTGACTTGACTGGATTTAGTATTAGTATTTAACTGGTTTTCTTAACTCTAAAGCGCACACAGACTCTCACGCAATTACATATACATATGTGATTGTAAGACACTGAGACAGATAAGGGGATGTGAAAGTAAGTCCCTGCCGTTTGCTGTTCGCAGTAAGCAGTAGATAGGGTGGTGGGTCTGTGTTCCGTGCTCTGGCCATAGGTGACCTGTGCTTTCTAACCTTGTGCTTTGTGCAGGTGATTTAAGTGCTCAAAAGATTTCTGTGAGCACAATAGCTCCCTCATAGGGCTGTTGGTAGGATTGAGGGAGATAGCAGAGGAGCTCTCTGCAGAATTGGCAGCAGCAGCAGCCGTGTGGGTTGAGCCTTAGGTGGGCAGCAGCAGGGCCCGGGAGGGGCATTTGGGGTGCCCAGGACTAGGTAAGGGCACAGGGGATGCAGGATAGGAAGGAGGCGGAGCCCCCAGGGTAAGGTGCAGTTTCAGGTGAAAGTCCCCAGCCCTGGCCTGATCCCCAGAGGGTAGGGCTTTGGGGCGTAAGTTGTCCATCCTGGGGCAGAGGGCAGAGTGCGTGGCCATGTCAGGCAGTCCTTGGCAAAGGATGGCATTTGCAGCACCTGGGGCATGTGGTGCTGGCCCAGCGAAGGAGACTCGGCGATGGCCCCAGAGCGTCCAGCGTGGCAGTATCAGCCAGCGTGGACTGACTTCACAGCGCCACCGGGATGCCTATTTCTCACTCAGATCACCCTCTGGGCATCTTCCTCTGGCCCTCAGGGGCCTCTCTCTCCACCCTCTGGCAGGTGGGGAAAGAGGGAAGATTATTCACGGGAGGTTGTCTTTCAGTGACCGGGCCTGGAACCAGCCCACATCACTTCTGCTCACACGCCATCTGTCAGGAACTTGGTCATGAGGCTGTATTGGCTTCATTCATGTTACAGGTGCATGGTTCTTCAGTTGGATCTACAGGCAAGGTAGGGACACTGGCCTGGGCTGTGTTCCTTAACAGCAGTGCTGGAAGTATACCCTACCCACTATCCACTTCAGTTTCATGCTTCAGGGAATAGCCCTCTTCTCTACAATTAGGGACGTGGTCATAGGGTGAGGACGAGAGTCTCCAGGTTCATGTCACCTTTCCTCTCTAATTATATTACGTCATTACAGGACAAGTCGCAGCAAATTCCCTCCTACAGTCATTAGGTTGCAGAGTCCGGCTCTGTCGGTCTTGCCTGCTCCCTGGTGCTGCTGCCCTGTCTGTGCTCCGAGTCTGCTTGGCTCATGGCCTCGGGGCTGGTCGCCGGCGCCCTGGGCAGCACAGTCCACCCTCCTCTGCTTGCTTCCTGGGGCTTTCAGCCGCTCGCTGACTGTGTGCTTCCTGTGCAGCCGGTTGCTGGGCGTGCTGTGGCATTCTCCATTAGATGTGGGGCCTGGCTTCCCTCGACTTGGAGTCAGGCAGTTCATCCATGCCTTACGTGTTATGGGTGTCTTTGTGCCCAGCTGTGTGCCGAGCGTGGAAGTGCACTGGTGAATGAGACAGTCGTGGTCTTGGCCCTCATGGCTCTGTGGGTGAAGGGTAGAGAGGGGGGGGGTGGACCTGAGGGAGATTTAGGAGGTAAAATTACTAGGACTTGGTAATACCTGTTCTGTGAAGGCTTTCCGGTTTGAACTCAGAATGAGAGCACAGGAAGGAGATCTGTGCTGATTTGTCTTTCACCTTACAAGGAAACATGTTAATTGTCAGAAGCTGATATATTTATTAATTGTAACTATATTATAATAGAATTATATCAATATAATATACTATATATTATATAATAGTGGGTCATTTGGAAGTAAGAATAAAGTTCTAGTTAAATATTACTGATGGAGAAAGAATTCCGGGGCCTTGTTCTGCATTGCTAACACTTGAATGCCTGTGTATATGCAGTTAGCACATGGATGATTAGTAAAAGGGAAGAAGGTTTGGGGAAGAGATGAAAATCATAATATTAAAATTCCAGAGGGGGCAAGATTTATGATCCCAATGTATTTTCAGTTTAATACCAAAAAATGTCTTTAGAAGTTAGGAATATTCAATATAATCTCCCAGGTAATCTGAAAGTGCTTAGAGACCCAAGAAGTAATGTACCTAGTTCTCAGGCAGCTTGAATTTATCAGTCTCTCTTTGAGTTTATTCTTGTAACTCAGTGACTTTTTTTTTTTTTTTAACTTTAAAAAAAATTAATTTATTTTTGGCTGTGTTGGGTCTTTGTTGCTGTGCACGGGCTTTCTCTAGTTGTAGTGAGCGGGAGCTACTCTTCGTTGCGGTGGCTTCTCTTGTTGCGGAGCATGGGTTCTAGGCGTGCAAGCTCAGTAGTTGTGGCTCGTTGGGTCCGTAGTTGTGGCTTGCAGGCTCTAGAGCGCAGACCCAGTAGTTGCGGCGCACGGGCTTAGTTGCTGCGCGGCATGTGGGATGTTCCTGGACCAGAGCTTGAACCCGTGTCCCCTGCACTGGCAGGCGGATTCCTAACCACTGTGCCACCAGGAAGAAGCCCCCTACTTCCTTTTAGAAAAGGATGAAGGGGCTAAGGGGCGAATACTTTCCCTGATCTCAGCCTGTGGCAAGGTAAAAATCAAAATTTAGCAGACTTTCTACTTACGGTGGAGGGAAGCCAGTCTACTTTTCCACTTATATTTTGCCTTATCTGTAATGAGAAAACCTGTCTTTGGGAGGACTTGAAATTAACTGTCTAATGGAAGGAGGAAAAGAAGGTTATAAAGAGCCCTGTTGGAGGAGCCACGTGACCAGTGCCGGTCAGAGCTTCATCAGCAGAGGGCGAGGCTTGTGGCACTAAAATGCACTCATGCAATTTACAAATAACTACAGATTTCAGAAGAAACTGAGTACTTTCCCAGCATGATGCGAGCCTGCTAAGAAAAGTGGTAATGAATATCGGGGCTTCACATGTTAAATAATGAAGAAAGCTGTGTTTATTAGTCAAGACGGAAAAGTCAGGAAGCTTTTCCAGGCTTCTTCCAATTGTGCGCAGAATCAGGGAAGTAAGACAAAGAGAGTCTGTCACCTCCTGGCTTCCGTGAAGCTGAGTGAAGGAGCAGTTCTGGAGTCATTCTTAAGGGGCTGAGTTCTGCCTTCTAGGTATTGGCAGTGCCGATATCAACACTGTGCAAAACCCCGTGTGTCCTGCAGTGACCCACACTGGATGGAAGCGGAAGTGGGCCGAGCTGCGGTGCAGGAGCAGTGCTGGACTGGGGCCTGTGATCACAGTGGTCCTGAACAACAGAGGTTAAGTTTTGCTTTACCCCTTATGGGAATCGGCGAAACATTTGTAAGTTAGTAAAAGTTCCCACAACGAGTGATGCTGCTTTCTAGCTATTCATACAACACAGTACTGAAGGGCTAAGTGGAAATAGCCCCAAAGGACTTTCCCTCTTTCTCAGAAAATGCGTTTTACTCTTCCCGTCCTCCTTTCTCCCTGTGTCTGTCCTTTTTTGTCAGCTCGTTAGCATAGTGGTGACTGATACAGCTAATGTGTTTATGAGTCCTGAAGTATGCTGACTGTAGTTCAGATTGAAAGCTTGTCAACAAATTAGTAGTGTATTTCAATTGCTGTTATAATTCAGCATACTGTTCCCTATCTTTTAAGTGAAAAATCTGACCAAATGCAGTAATAGAATGAGAATTAAAATTTTTAACAAATAGACTGCTGCTAAAAATTAGCAACAAACACATGATTCTTGGCAGAAAATTCTCTGTAGTTGTATGAAAGTGGAGGGGACAGAAAGGAAGCGAGAACGCAGAGAGCACTGTTGGCCCCCGGATGGGGAGGGGAGGGGGACACCTGACAGGAGGTGGGTAGGAAGCATCTTACCTGGTAGGAGGGTGAGAGAGGGCAGGTCAGGAGGCTGAGGGACTAGAAGATGCTCAGAGAAGGGAGAATGTCCTGGGCAGTGGGAGGGCTGACCAGGAGGAGGGGAAACTGTGAGGGACCTTGCTGGGCCTGTTAAGAGTAAATAGAAACTCGGCTTCCCTGGTGGCGGAGCGGTTAAGAACCTGCCTGCCAATGCAGGGGACACGGGTTCGAGCCCTGGTCCAGGAAGATCCCGCATGCTGTGGAGCAGCTAATCCTGTGCACCACAACTAGTGAGCCTGCACTCTAGGGCCCGTGCGCCACAACTGCTGAAGCCCGCGAGCCTAGAGCCCCTGCTCTGCAACAGGAGAAGCCACCACAATGAGAAGCCCGCGCAGCGCAGCGAAGAGCGTAGCCCCCAGAGAAAGCCAGCGTGCAGCAACGAAGACCCAACACAGCCAAAAATAAATAAATAAATAAAATTAAAAAAAAAAGTAAATAGAAACTTAGAGTGAGTCTGATTCAGCGTACGGAGAGTATCACCCAGCAGTTCTCAGCATCCCGTAGAGAAGCAGGGTGCTGGGGCCCACGTGCATGCAGAGGGTCTCCTGAAACAGTGTAGCTGCAGGACAGACGGGTCGGTGAGAGAGTGAAGGAGGGATGGGAGAAAATGAAGTTTGTATAATGAGGGCTTACGAGAGGGCTCACATTTTGACTGAAACAGAAGTATAGAGTGAACATTTCCTGAAGAAATCAGTAGTATATGGAAGTTTGTATGGGATGTGATGGTTTCCAGAATTCATGTTCTAGACGATCATTTTCATATCTAAGTCAGGGGAAAGAATGGTTTTTAAAATCCCCAAATTTAGTCTTTTTTTTTTTTTTTTTTTTGCGGTACGCGGGCCCCTCTCACTGTTGTGGCCTCTCCCGTTGCGGAGCACAGGCTCCGGATGCGCAGGCTCAGCGGCCATGGCCCAAGGGCCCAGCCGCTCTGCGGCGTGTGGGATCTTCCCGGACCAGAGCACGAACCTGTGTCCCCTGCATCGGCAGGTGGACTCTCAACCACTGCGCCACCAGGGAAGCCCAACCAAATTTAGTCATTTTGACAAGATTTATACCATATGGGATGAAATTTCCCCTACCTCATTTTAACTTGTTTTTCTTGGGTATTGAAATCTGTGATTTAAAAAAAAGAATGATGTCACCTTGGACACATTATTTAATGTCCTAAGTTTCGATTTCCTTGGCTGTGAAGTAGGCCACCCCCCTACCCCCCAACCCCGTGAGCCCCGATGTCACTGTGCTGTGCGTTCATGAGCTCAGGTGGTCAGGGGCTCTGCACAGGGCCTGGCGGGCAGTGCGTGAGCCACAGGTGGGGGGAGCTGCTGCCGTCACGCCTGGGTCCGCATTTTTTACTGTGAAGCAGATGCTCACGCTGGCTTCACAAGGTTACTTGTGTGAATTACGTGCCAGTTGCTGCCGTCATTGTCCGCTGTACGGTGGAAGTGTGCCAGGAGCATGGGCTTGCACGCACACAGGCTGAGAATCCTTGTGAGTAGAAAGGATTATCTCCCGTTCTGGTTGACGGTGCCCAGACCTGAGCCTTGGTTCAGGCTTCGGCCTGGGTTCTTAAGTGGGTCCCGAGTCTCTCACCAAGCTCCCCCAGGGCTGTCAGACCAGCCAGAGAAGCAAGAGAATTGACACTGAATCCAGGTGACTACACCAAGTAAGCACCCACTGAGTCCCAGCCCCTGCATTTCACCAAGCCGTCATCCCCCAGGTCTCCCTGTCCTGCCTGGTGCGGCCCTGATGCCACCCTGTGTCCAGCTCAGCAGACGGACCTGCAGGTTGCTGGTTGCTCCAGCGCTGGCCCAGGTTCACAGCTCGGTCTTTCAGCTTGCCACCTGATTCTCAGAACACGGATGGGCCTGAGGTCCTTTCCTGGTGCAGCAGTCCCCCTGCTGTGGGGCAGTTCCATACCCCAGGGGCTTTTCTGAGGCTTCGTGGTGCCGTTCGCTCCCTGGCTGGGATCTACCCCACCAAACCCGTATCCAGGCAAACCCTGCCCTAATGACCTGATGCAGGCTAACATACCCCTGCTTGTAAGTGATCGCAGCTCAGGTATTTGAAGAGAGCTATCGTTTCTTAATACACTTTAAAGGCTGAAAATGTTTTCTGTCTTCAAGTAGGTGTTAATATTTTACTATTTGTAAGCTAAAGCCTTATGAAAAATACATATATTTCATTTTTAAAAGATTTTAAATTTCAGTGATTTCTTTTACCTTTTACATCCCATAGCTTGTTTTAGGCTGTGGTGATATTAATGAATCTTATCTGTCCCCTCTGTATTTATCTATTTGAAACTCCTTCTTGGTGTTCCCCCCTCCAGAAGAGGGACAGTCAGGTATACATCAAATTAGTTTAAGGAAACAAGCCGTATAGCTGAAACCGGGTTTTAACTTAGGTGAACGTTGCTAATTTACGTAGTCAAATTGCATGGATTGGAGGCAGCGTGACCAGTCAAACCTTGCCACAAGCCAGAGGGCAGACAATTTTAAGTTTTATTTTCTGGGCCTCTCCAAGAAAAATGGTTTTAACATTAAAAAAAAAAAAAAGACTGGGGACTTCCCTGGCAGTCCGGTGGTTGAGAATCCACGCTTCCACTGCAGGGGGCACGGGTTCGATCCCTGGTCAGGGAACTAAGATCCCACGTGGTACAGCCAACAACAACAAAAAAGTGACTGAACCTTGATTGCTAATTTTTTATCATCCAGAAAGTTTTGAAATACGTGTATACATGAGGGAAAAGGCCTGTAAAACTATACACAGGATACTAATGCTATATTTTATAAAGAAGTACTTCATTAATAAATGTTCTTTTTAAGTTACCTGGCAAAATATCCATGCAAATGCACACCACGTATTTCATTGGCTTCACATAAAAATAAGAGTAGTTTTAAAACGAGGAAATAACGCGGCAGTGAAAGACAGAAGGCAAGTCCATTGAAACTCCTAGTGCAGGTGTAATCAGTACCAATGTCGGATAGCCGATGCTATTAGAAATGTGTTTTTCTAGTGTATTATTACCATAGTAAAAAATAGTAAATATTGAAGAATATCCATATCAAAGCATCATATTAGTAAAGTCTCAAATAAACATTGTGATAAAATATATACATTTGTTAGGGGTAAAAAGCTTTTGGTTTAGTATGAGTGTATACAGTATGTATTCTCAGTTATAAATCCAACATTTCTCTGATGTTGTTTGCTTCAGTTGTATGTTAATTGGTGCCTTTATCTAGAGTGAGAAGTGATGTTCCCTGATGTCAGATGTCAAACACTGGTGAGGTGAGAATACCTTTGATTTCACCTAAACTGATAGACACAGACTACAAGAATTTAAGCTTTGCAACTTTCTGATCCATATGTTTCAGTACCATGTGTTTTTATGAAGATGTAATATTTGTGTGTAAATCTAATGTCGTTAATGTTATGTAGCCAGTGGTCATATGGGTTTGTGGTGTTCATTGTGTTCATTTTGCATTATTCTTACAACACTGTGGATAGAGCAGACCTTTACAGAGAGAAGGAAGGCAAGTGTAATTGCAGAAGCATTTTCAGTGTTATAATAGGATGTCACATTAAGAAAGAACAGCTAATTCGTAATAAAATGACAGAAAAGTCATTAGAATTTTAGGTTTATGAGAAAGAAGTGTGGTTTTTGAAAGTTGAGAAATACTTCAAAGAATGAGGTGTTATTAAATGAATATTATTTTGATGATACAGCATGTATAATCAATGAATTTCTGGATAAAGAAGTGAAAAAAAGTTGTGAGGCTTTCTTAAGTAAATGTGGTGTTTTAAAAGAATCTCCATAAATGCTTGAAAGGCCAACTGAAAAATGAAGTAATTTTTCAAAATTGAGGTACAGTTGATTTACAGTATTAGTTTCAGGTGTACAACGTAGTGATTCAAAATTTTTATAGATTATACTCCATTTAAAGTTATTATAAAATATTGGCTAAAAAGTGAAGTAATTTGTCTTTGTAGAGTTCTACTGGTAACCTGCAGTTATTGAAAAATGGTAATCTGTTTTAAGAGTTCAGAAGTTTTAGCCAGTGGAATCTGACTGTATTATTTCTTTCGTAGTAATGTGGTTTCTTAAACATTTCACATTTTCCTGTTTCGTCCGAGATTTGCTGATTTTTGTTATGGTACACATTCAGTTTCTTTTGCTTCTGTTGAAATAAAGCAGCTTCATAGCTGTGGCTTATGGTTGTGTGAAAAAGGTAGCAAAGAATAGCATGTTTGAGAAGAGTGTCAGGAACACTGAAAGTAGACGTTTAGTCACTTGGATTAATGGGCAGGAAGCTCAGTAATTGCATGGATTTCAGTAAAGCTTAAAAATAATATTCTTTTGGTTTTGTAGTGCTGTTAAAACATTGAATTAATTTTTAGATGCTGCGTTTTGACATTTGACTGTTTCACTATGGCAGAATCACCTATTTTGTAACATGAGGGTGTGTGTGTGTGTGTGTGTGTGTGCGTGTGTACAGGGGTGGCGGCTTCAGGAGATAAGTTCCTTGACGTTTGCAGAGGAAAACTTAAAACATGTACACCTTTCTGAAAGCTACCGTTGATTTTCCTGCCTCCCACCCTGTTTTCCTGCTGTGCTTCAGGGCCCTCCAGAGTTCCCACAGCACACACCTGGACCTGTTCCCAACAGCTTCAGCCAGCCCCCGCGGCTTCCTCTTCAGGACCAGTGGAGGGCCCCGCCGCCTCCCCAGGAGCGAGACCCTTTCTTCTTAGGAGGTAAAGGATGGTGCAGAGTAACAGAGCAAAGCCGCGTGGGGCGACGTGCCTGAACGTGCTTATGTTTTAAACGGTATTTAGCTCCCAGTAGGAGATTTTGTTAATAAGAGTGTCAGATTTTTGTCCCATAGCCCTTCTGCCTGTCATTTCAGATGCTAAAATTGGACATTATTGGTATCTGAAATGTGAAAATCTCATACAAAGGAGGAAATCATCTATAGAAAATGACTAATGAAGCAGTCTAGAAATAAGAGGCAAAATGTAGAATTCTTTTCAGACATTCATACCCAGCCACCTCTTGTAATTTTCGTCCATAGTAAGACAGTACATAAAACTGATTGCTGTGAAGTGTGTGTTCTGTGTGACCAGAGGGCAGTAACGGTGCAACGCCCTACTGTTTCAGGTGAACCAAGGTTCCCGAGCCATCTCTTTCTGGAACAGCGAAGTCCCCCTCCCCCGCCACCTCCTCCCACGCTTCTTAGCAGTGGTCACCCTGTACCCGCTCCCAGCCCCTTACCATTCACCCAGCCTGGACCAGCGTTTAATCAGCAAGGACAGCAGCCTGTGTTTCCCAGAGAGAGGCCCGTGAGGCCAGCCCTCCAGCCGCCAGGGCCGGTGGGGATTCTGCACTTCAGCCAGCCAGGGTCCGCAGCAGCACGGCCGTTCATCCCTCCTCGACAGCCCTTCCTGCCCGGCCCGGGACAGCCCTTCCTGCCCGCCCACACACAGCCTAACCTTCAGGTAGGCATCAGGGGCTGGTTTTGTGTTTCAGAATTCAAGTTAAAACCTTTCACATTTTTATCCTGGTCTGCCAAGATGTGGAGATTAAAGAACGAGGGTATTCAACTTAAATGTACTCTATATTAAAGACAACTTCCTTAACAATATTGCTTATCTCCTTAATCATAGGAGAAATGGAGAAAGTGATTGTCATTTTTTGGGAAATGAAAAAATTCAGTAGTAATATTTTGTAAAGGATATACTATACATTGCTAATGAAATTAGGGCATGTTTTGATAATACCTTTGCTTATCATTGCAAGATTCTTAAAAGGTTAACAGGAAATAAGGTTCTTTGTCAAATTATGTTCCTGCAGTATGTAGTGGGGGGAAAAAAGGGTTGCTGCTCCCTCATTATTTGAGAGATTTGAGTGCCCTCTGCTGGTGTTTTATGTTTCATCAGCTGCCTTGAGTCTGATACCTCGCTTACCCAGTATGTTTTTTCTTGTGTCTTAAGTTTCCTGTTAAGGTTATGTAATGATGATGGGCTTGAACTGATTATTTAGAAACACATGGAATATGTACCTAAAGTAAGAACAGGAAAATGGTTATTATATAAGGTGTTAGAGTAGGATAAAATTTTTTTTTCTTTTTATTAAAAATATATAATTTGGGAATTTCCTGGAGGTCCAGTGATTAGGACTCTGTGATTTCATTGCCGAGGGTGTGGGTTCAACCCCTGGTCGGGGAACTAAGATCCCACAAGCTGCTCTGCACAACCAAAATAGATATAAATGCGTGTGTGTGTATAAAAATATATATACATAATACAATATAATGTAATATATAATCACTGCATTGCAGAAATAAGTATAGATAGGAATTTGAAAAGGAAATGAAGTCATCCCGCCATCTAGAGACAGTTACCACTAACATTTGGGTGCACATGCCTTTAAGTCTCTTTAGTGCTTGCATCCTCATCATGATGCTTTCTTTTCCCAGTTAACATGTTATTACCATCTTCTCATGGTGATGAGTTCTCTTTCACCACGGCATTTGAAAACACTGCATGAGTTGATGTTTTACGGCTGTCACTATTTCTGGCACGTGTTTATTGGTTTCAGTCCTTGGGTATTGGAAACAGTGCTGCAGGAAACATCCTTGAGGTTGTGTTTGCTCGCATCCTTAGTTATTTCCTTAGGATAAATTCCTGGAATTTCAAGATCTAAAGGATTTAGGGCAAATATAAAATGCAGGGTAGTAGCTTTTGGCTTATCACTGCATTTAAGATAGTATCAGCTTCATCAACAAATCTAAAATGAAATTTTAGTGCCACTTGAAGCTTCTTTCTGGTGTTGGGGTTTTTAAGGAAATGGCTGAATTGGAACATGAGCAGTACGTACATGATAAACTGTTGCTTCTCTCTTGTTGGCTTGGAAGGGGCCCCTGCACCCCCCTCTGCCCCCTCCCCCGCAGCCCCAGCAGCAGCCCCCGCTCCCGCCCCCGCTCCAGCCACCCTCGCAGCACCAGCCGCCACCGCCGCCGCCGCCGCCGCACCCGCACCCGCACCAGCACCAGCACCACCACCTCTCTGTTCCTCCCCCGCCCCTGATGCCCGCGGCTCAGCCCCAGTTCAGGCCTCACATGCAGACGGGGCCGCCTCAGCCAAGCAGCAGTCGGACGCAGTGCCCCCAGCGCCAGGGGCTAAGGCATGTAAGTGTCCAGTTCCTCAGCTGTCTTCCGGGGGCACCTTTTATGTCGCGGGGCCTTGTGTGTCTAGATCCTCCTGTAGTGCAAGATGGCCTTAGTAATTGATGCATAACTTCAGAAAGTAGTTTTGGGTGATAATCATTCTACCTTTGCCAGTGGCTGTCTATCTCCTTGGGCAGTGAATGCACAAGTAACTGAATTCAGGAAGAATTTCTTGAATATCCTTTGTTGTTAGGCACTACTCTGGTTCCTGGGAATACAGCAGTGAATGAGAGAGACACATTTCCTGCCTTCATGGAGCTTATAGTTAATCGTGGGGGATGGACTGCATTGATCTGTGAGGTTATGCTCTCGAGTACCATCAGCAGACATGCGGCTTGTCATGCATTGAAAGAGACTGGGAGATGTGTGTCGCTTTAACAAAGACTAGTCACGGTTACTGTCTTATCGTCCATTAAATAACTAACCGTGTAAAGTGGCTCAGGGTTAGAGTTCCAGGCTGTAAGGTGAGATAGTTGGGTTTTCCCTTTAATACTTGTCCTTTTGACCTTGAGCTTCAAGCATGTCACTTAGCTGCTTTTAATCTCAGTTTTTTCGTACCTGCCTCTTTGTTTCTTAAAGTAACATTGAGACTAAAATGATGTAAGAAGTAAGAAAGGATTTCTAGATCTGGAAAGAGGGTGCTTTGTAACCTGGGCTTCATTTTGTAAGAACAGTGGCAGACGACACCCCCAGTCTTGAGCTGAGCAGCCGTGGAATGCAGTCCTCCCCCAGCCATCTCACAGATCTACACACTCCTCTAGGCGTTGGGTCTCTGTTAAGAATCCTCGGGGTGAACATGACTTGACGGTCTCCTCCCCGATGAGAGCTATGGGCATCTTTCTTCTGTTTCTTAGCGCAGTAACTTAATGCTTCGTTCTTTGTTTGTTCTACCTTCAATTTAGGGGACCCATTGACAGTGGTGGTGCCATTAACCCAGCTGACTCCTTGTGCGGGAGTCCTTGTTGCACTGTTGATTCTGTTAAAAATGTTTGTCCCCATCCTGTAAGTCACCTGGTGTAATATCCATAAAGAGGAGCCTGTCTGTAGGCAGGTATGGTACCTTTCCCAGCCCCAGTCCTTATCAGTAAGGGTATGTTACTACGTAGAGCAGAAAGCATTTATGCAGGGGAAAAATGTTTACCAACAGGAAGGTATCTGCCCCCCAGAGGAGAAGTCACTTATTCAGTTAGAATGATTTTAAAAAATATTTTAATCTAATGTGCCTTTTTATGTTTCTTCTCCCAAGTTTCCAGTTGTAATTAGAATTTCTTTCTTCTTGTGATGATAGAATACAACTTCTCAGAATGTAACCAAGCGACCAATGCAGCAAATGCAGCCAACTGCTCCAAGAAACAGTAATTTGCGTGAATTACCAATAGCACCCTCACATGTTATAGAAGTGAGTAACAGTCGCTGCTCCTCCACACCAGCCGGGGCTCAAGTAAAGCCTATTATCAGCACGTCACCGCCCACGAGGCCCGGAGTGGGGCCCAGGACTGCCCAGGGGAAGGCTGATGTGAAAGTCAAGCCAGTTAGCCCTGTGGGCCGACCTAAAGAGGAAGCAAAAACAGAACCAGAGGTAGGACTTTTCTTTTTCTAATTAAAAAATAATGTTTGGTCTCCAACAGGGAGAGCTTATAATCAAGGTCTGTACCTCTTATCTCAGTTCTCTCTCACCCAGTGAGTTCTTCACAGAATCATCCCACCTTCTTTTAACCTAACAGCCATATTCATATAAGATATACTTTCATTCTCACTAGTACTATATCAGATTGTATTCATATATTTATACAGTTATAGTTGTTTGTTACAGAATCTGTGTATATCAGGGATCTTAACCAACTGTTTCTCTGAAGGGCCCAGATAACAAATATTTTAGGTTTTATAGTCCAAATTGTCTCTCAGAATTACTCAACTCTGCTGTTTTATCACAAAAGCAAACATAGACAGCCTTACATCAATGGGCATGGCTGTGTTCTGGTAGCACTTTACGACAAAGTCAAGTGTTGGGCCAGACGGGCTCATGGGCCATACGTAGTTAGCTGACCCCTTACATTTACTCTTATGTTCCTGTGGCTTTTCTGGTTTTACACTGTAAACTTCTAGAAGGTAGGACCAGGTTAGACATTTAAATAAGATGGGGAGGGGTGTTCTCTTCTGAACTGTGTATATTATTGCTGATTTCTAAATAGGTATAAATGTTGTAAGAATAAATAATAAATGCAAGTCAGCATTCTGCATGATTTCCAATTGAGATGTTATTTGTACCTTGGTTTAGTTTTGGCCACTTGATTATGTTTTGCTTAGAGGCAGTTCAGTGTTAATGCAGTATTAGTCACGAACTTTCACATTTAAAAAAAAAAATTTCTTTACGTCAGTAGAATTTATGCCTGAGACAAACCCCTTGAGGCCCTTGGTCTCCTGTAAAAGAAGTGGATGCGCTTGTCTAATGCTTCCCTGAAGTCAGGATTCCATTGCGGGCTGTTGCCTGGAATTATAGATACAAAAGTTGGGCAGTATCTGTATAGTGTAGGTTCTAATGAAGCATAGGCATCTAGTGTAGCACAGGTTAGAACACGCCCTTGGAATGCTCCGCTGTCGCTAGCAGTGTGGCTCTGAGCCAGTTACTTCACTTATCCCAAGCCTCAGTTTCCTTAACTATTGGGTGTATGTGCCTGAGACGTGGCAAGAGACCAGAACGTGGAAGTTACGTTAATAATAATATATATAATGTAATAAGTAAGTATATCTATTAACTTTATAAAATAATGGCACAAAGTTTCCTTAGATGAGGATATAAGCCCTTAATCATAATAAAAACAAGCGTTAACTGGTTTTTGCCTTTCAGTCAATTAAAGTGCAGGGGAGGTGTCAGATTTTCTTCTAATAAATTATTATAGCAGCTGTAATAATGTTTCCAAGTCAGAAATGTTACGTAGAAAGTGAAAATACTGAGTTAACGTTTAATAACATCTTATTAGAAGAAGGGGGACATTTCGGTTTTAAAATCAATATATGAAAAAATCATGTAGATTTACAGATGGGATTGGGATAGTTTATAAAAAGAAATCATTGCTGAAAATTTTATCCTGCTTTTAGTTTATATAGCTAGCTCCTGACTTATATGTGTAAATGGATTTGGCTCAAAAATGAAGTCACATATACTTTTGTAGTAACAGTGGCTAAATAAAAAGAGAAAAGTGACTTTTTAGGCATACCACTAGCCATGTTTGTCTGTCCCTTTCATAATAGTTGAGTTAATAAGCAGGCTTCTGAAGAAGTCTTCTGTAGGATAAAATGGATGCTTTGTGCGTGAAGTGGAACTTGCAGGTGGCCATAGTGTAAGTGGTGCGTGTCTTAATTTGTTTGCTTTTAATTTTCTGTGCACATAGAATGGGACCGGGAGTAAAGTGTTTTTTTATTTTTTAAAATCTTCTGTTTGTTTTGCTTAGGTAAATGTAGTTTATCTTCTTATATTCACCCAATTGGTAATGATATAATGAAGGACAAATCTATTTAGAAGTATTTCTACCTATATTCTTGAACATACTTTAACTCTTTTTTGATTACATGGGGAAAAATCCTAGTGAATATTAATTATTCTTGCATTTGAAATGGTTGGTCCTCTGGACCTGTTACTATTTCCCTAGAATGCCCTGGCCCCTGTACTTCTTGAACTTCTGTTTTTCTGTCTTCCCCTTAATGCCACTTCTAGCTCTGTGTAGCCCTCAGCCAACTTAAGATTTTCTGTTTCAGGTCTGCCCTAGATTTTGAAATTAGGTGACTGAGTTGATCAGGATTGCTTCTAAAATGACAAGCAAGCCCCAATGAGGGGGCTTGGCTCTGTGTCTTGTAGGTCAAGTGCACGGGCTCTGGGGGCACCAGCCAACTCTTCAGCTACATTTTGGTCTTACAATTCCTAACTTCTAAGGTTTATTTGCTAACAGCTGATCTAGATAGAGTAAATCCTATTATATTCTTTTGCAAAGGATCTGTGAGTGATGATATCTATGATTTTTTTTTTAAGAAAATTATTACAATTTTAAACAAATGCTAAACTTTTAATAAACTTTCCTCTTTGGATGCTCTTTTTTTTTTTTTTTTTGAGGTACACGGGCCTCTCACTGTTGTGGCCTCACCAGTTGCGGAGCACAGGCTCCGGACGCGCAGGCTCAGCGGCCATGCTCACGGGCCCAGCCGCTCCGTGGCGTGTGGGGTCTTCCCGGACCGGGGCACGAACCGGTGTCCTCTGCATTGGCAGGCGGACTCTCAACCACTGCGCCACCAGGGAAGCCCCTGGATGCTTTTTTTAAGAAAATTATTGGACTTTTACAAAGATTCTTCAGATAGACTTTCAGAATGGTTTGGGACTGGCATATTAAAGGCATTCCTTATATACCATTAATATTCCAATACTGCAATTGGCAGCATTTTGATTCTGAGGAGAGTGCATGAGTTCAAGGTCAGAGAGATTGACTTGTGCTGTTCATTATAAGCAATTATTCTGTGACAAATGAGTTTGAGATCAGCCTGAAAATTCTGTACGAAAAATCAATAGTTCTAATCAGACCCTTTCAGGTCACTTACACCCCACCTTTTGTTGGTTCGTCAGAGGAGAGCCAGATAAAACCTGTGTGACAGCGAGGCCTCTCTACTGTTGCAGTTTCCATTTCAAACATATTTTGATATCTTAAATGAGTAGTTTAATTGGTTTCAAAGTTGTAAATGAGTGGAAATTTACATTATTTCATTTTTAATATTCTGATAAGATGTTCCAAATTAGCTTTAGCTGTGTAATTTTTTTTTCCCTCCCCAGGGGAAGGAGTTATACTTAAAGTCTATAAGCAGATTTTGAATGGCTTCTTTCAGTCCTGAATTAAAGGGTTTTTAGAAAGTGCCTTTTCTTAAGTTTGCTGAAACAGACTGGAACCGTCACCTAGCCTTGTACTCTAAACCATGTGTGTTTTCTGCTTCAGTTTCCTGATGAAGATGAAGAAACGAGGTTATACCGCTTAAAGATAGAAGAACAGAAGCGCCTCCGGGAAGAAATCCTGAAGCAGAAGGAGCTGCGGCGGCAACAGCAGGCCGGCGCGCGGAAGAGGGAGCTGCTCGAGAGGCTGGCGCAGCAGCAGCAGCAGCCCTGCCCGCCACCGGCCCTGGCTGGGCAGGAAGAGCAGCTGTCGGCACCGTCGCCCACCAATGGTAACCCACTGTTACCTTTCCCGGGGGCACAGGTCAGAGCGCATGTGAAAAACAGACTTCTCGTGAAAAACCAAGATGCCACTGTTTCAAATGTTCCACCCAAAACATCCAATTTTGTGCCATCTGGTGCTAACACGCAGTATCAAGGACAGCAGATGAAACCACTGAAACATTTGAGACAGGCCAGAACCATACCTCAGTGTCCAGCTCAGCACAAAGTCCTGCAGGTAAAGCCTGCAGACGGGGAGGGACCGCCACCCCCCTCGCAGACTGCTCGAGCCGCATCCCTCCAGGGCCGGCCCCCGGAGGCCAAGCCTGGCGCGAAAAGGACTGTCATGCACCGGGCCAACAGCGGTGGCGGAGACGGGCCGCACGTCAGCTCCAAGGTCAGGGTGATTAAGTTGTCAGGCGGGGTAAGTTGACGAGGTCACCAGTGCCTCTTGGAATCTGTGTTTCACTTAGTATGTCCTAACTCCCAGAGAGGGTTTTTGAAGGAAGGGAAGTAAAGTTGCCTGTCTTAGAATCATGTGGACCAGCCTCTCCCCACTTGAAGCTGGTGTTAAGAATTGTCGTTTAAATCCTGCTTCCAATTGGGACCCATGTTTCAGTTGTCTCTCGAGTCTTAGCGAAAAACCAGTGTGACAGTTCCTGAATTAGACGTTTCTCAGTTTTAGCTTCTTTTTATAGACAATTTATGCTAGCATCATCAAGTTTGTTTTAAAAATAAAATTTCCTTTACCACAGAACACACAATTTGTTGTGTGTAGCTTTAGATTCAGGGAGCATCTATGGCAGCGGGGGGTGGGGGGGCAGTGTGTGTGTTGCTTTTAAGCAGCGTTGTTTCAAAGACTGTTTCCTGTCTTCCAGTTCAAGCTAATTGCCCACCACCCCGCCCCCATTTGAGGGAAAAAGGGATCGACAGTATTCTAAAGTGAAGTCATGTGTGATCCTACCATGTGCTTTCAGAAGTGGGGCACCCCTCATTTCTTTCTTCACGTCATAACAGTGCCCATTCTAGAGCACTTTCAGTAAAGCACAGTAATTGCAGTTTGGATAAATTCAGTACTTAAACTAAACGGAGTTGCTGCGGTAGATTCCCCTGTCCGCGTCTGTAGAATACTTGCTTCCTTGATCCTGCCGTGTAGTCTTTATTTATTATAGAGGGCAGCACTCACCTCCTGCTTTAATTATAATTAATTCCGCAACAGACTCTCTTTGGTCCGAGTAACTGTCGTGCTCTCTGTCGCAGCTCCCTATTGTGTGCAACTTGTGTTACAAACTGGGGAAGAAAGGGGGAGAACCGTAAGACACAGGCTCTTAGAGCAAACCAGCTACAGATGATTACTTTTAAAACCACAAAATATTTATAGTAAAAAGAGAAAAGGACTTCTAATTCTCAGTTCACCCAGGGACAGCAGTACCACTAGGAATGGGCAGGAGTTGTTTGCTGTACTGGATTAAGGGCAGCTCCTTGTTAGCTGCTTAATTAGCTGAGTTTTGCTTTTGTTTCTAGGTTTGTAGACTAAGGTGTGAAGTGTTTTGCTTTTGACCGTATTTTAATCATACTTTGTCGTTGTCTTGTTTTTTTACTTGTTTTTACTTGAGTTAGAAACTTCTGAGGATGGGCCATGGGGCGATGGTTTGGGAATAGGCCTTTTCCCTGGGCAGCCCCAGTGGTGCGGTGCGGGCCTGGGCACTCTGGGCTCCGGCAGACTAGGAGGTGCGGGGCACAGCTCTGCTGTCCACAGGCAGCCTTCAACTAACAAATTTATCTACTTCAGCAGTAGATATCTATAAAGATATCTACTGCTTCTACTTTATCTACCTCAATTTTTGCTTTTTTCTCCAGTGGAAAAAATACAGTTTTTATATCAGACCATATTCCAAAATCATGCTATATAATTTTACAATACACAGGAAAACAACAGAGGAATTTTACATGAAAATAGCTGTCTGCCAAACTTTGAAATGGTTTTTTAGCTCCCTTTTTAATTCTTAAGTTAATTAACCAACATGTTCTGTATATTAGGATTTATTCCAATAATTCCTCCAATAGCATGTTGGCAACTTTCACCTTATCAGAGGATAGATGTCTCTTGTTTGTTTGTATCTCTCTGAAGCAGAACATACAGTGTTTCCCTAATGGCCTGGGTTTTTTTGTGTGTTTTTTTGGTGGGTAGGAACTATTTGTAACATACCCATTGTGCAAAAAGGAGACAGTTCTTGTAATTGCTAAGTATGCTCTCATTTTTCCTTTTATTGCTGTCCCTGCTGGTCCTTCTCTCCTTTCATGCACCATGGCATTAATGCCCAGGGCTGTGCTATGTTGTATGCTTGGAGCTGAACCAGCCACCCTGGTGAGGGTCTGACAGGGGCTTAGCATATGGGAGGATTGACTTGTATATCGTACCTGTGCAGAATATTATTTATGCATTTCAGGTTTATAGTTACTTGTTTAATAGAAGCATTTCGTTGTCAGTTCACATTCTTGTATTTTGCTATGAGCCCAGGACTTCTTCACATTCTGTTAGTGCAGAAATACAATAGATATTCTATTTATAAGGTTTTCTAGAGAAATTTACTTTTCAGAGAGTCAGTTTGATTTCTTTCACTTTTTTCTAACCTAAACTGGCATCGAACGTATTAACTATTCTTTGCATTCAGTGGTCTCCTCCTTCTAGTAGTCGGTCTTCAGACAGGACACAGGACTATCGTAGTATATAGTGCTGTTCTAGAAATTGTGCTCTGGCGGTGATCACAGTAAAAATATGTATCTACAGGATTGTTAGGAAAGCGGAATTTTCTTGGCAGTCTAATTCTGATGTACAAATTGAAAATATATTACAGCTTAAATTAGGTTTCTTTAGGTGAACTTTTACCTGTGAGGCAATTGTGAATCAATAAGGTCTTCTCTCTTGTCATTTTCCACATTTCATTATCTGTAATTCAATAATTTATCTTTGGATTTTACTAAATTGGGTTTTTTGAAAGGTGAAAGACCCTGCTTCTTAAGACTATAGGTTTTTCAGTCTGCCCTTTCATTAATTATACTATCTTCAAAGTGATTTTAATTCGTACTGATCATCGAAGGAGAATTTCTAGTCTTTTTATATTGTTCCTCCTTGTTAGAGCTAATGCATTACGGACATGGGAAGCATTTTCAAAAGGACGTAATGAAAAGTATTTCTTGGTGTTGGTTCTCACACAGTCCCTGACCGGGGTCTGGTCTGGGTTTGTAGCTTGCAGAGTCGCACCTGACTTTCTTCGGGAGCCATCTTGGCATCATGCGTTCTTTGTTGGCCGATCCAAAGCTCCTGTGTGTGGGGCGTGGAGGTTGAGGCCCTCAGTCACCAGGAGGGTATGATAAGGTGAAAACAACGTGGCTGTGTTTGAGGAAGACCCGTGGCTGGATGCTTGTCTAATGTTTATTGTCTTGGGGGCCCTTCTAACACGTAGAAGCTACTTTATAAATGTCCATTTTCTTTTTGGAATGCTCCCAAGGCCCCTTCTAGAAATACATGCCCTGATTTTATGCCGCATAATAGGTAGTAGCTACTGTTTATCAGGTGTTTAGCATGTATTCACAGCATCCTTATGAGTTAGATCTATTATTGCCATTTCATAGGTAAGTAAATTGGGTCTCAGATAGTAGCCCAGGGCCACTCAGCTACTAACTGGTAGCGTGAGACTTCTAAATCCTGTGCTTTTTACCTTTATTTATAATAGCTATTTTTGCTGCTCCTTTTCCTCCTAGGTTTCTTAGTTCTAGATCAGGGAGAGTAGTCTACTCTTTCCAGTGAGTTTTTTAGGGGTGGCTTCTAGGATGAGGGGGTGATCAGGTTTCATTTTGCTTGCCACCCCCAGTTGGTAGTGACTGGCTGCAGAGTATGTTGAGAAGGGTTTAGAGGTGTGCCACAGAACCCTGACTGGTGAGTGGCATCAGCTGTGGAATCAGGACTTGGGAGCGGCTGGGTTTTCATCATGCCTGTTCTGGAACCTGTGTGGAGTCGCCTCGTACGGTGAATTAAAGCGAGGGACGGTGTACCCTGGCTGAGTGTAGCTATGACTATAGCTGTGTGCTAGAAATGTGTCTTTGAACATTTCTATGTAGATCAAAATAGATCAGATTTTATATTTAAAATTGAAATCATTAAGGGAATTTGAAATTTAAAGAGACCTTTTGTTATGAGGCTAATCAATCTCTTTGTGAATTTTAGTTTTTTCCCATTTATATTGTCTGGATTTGTTGGGTGAGATTTAAAAAAGGAACAAATTAATGCTACTTGTAAAGAGTGTTAAATGTTGGCAAATATTGCTTCTAAAATTTCATGTGCCTCCCTGAATAATATTTATATAAGTAATCTACTTAAAGAACTTTATTTGATGGAATGGTTCTCTTTTTATTATTTAAAACATAGGAATAGTCTCCATTTGCTCATTTCTCAGAAAGCTACTTTTAAGTATTTAATTTTCAGAAACCAAAAGAGCAATCTTGTTAAATTATAATTTCTGAAATTCCCTGGTGATCCAGTGGTTAGGACTCCATGCTTTCACTGACGAGGGCCTGGGTTCAGTCCCTGGTTGGGGAACAAAGACCCCACAAGCTGTGCAGCGTGCTGTGCCCCCCCTGCCCCCAATCATAATTTCTCTCATAACCAATACATAATCCAGAAAAACTCTTCAGGTTGATAACAGAGCATATATAAAAATGTAAAATGTTTACTTAGTGTAAACTTAGTATAATCGTCGTCAGCCATGTTTCGTGATTAAACACCAGAAAAAAGAATTAGGACGAGCAAGTGCCACATGCGAAATTCGTTTATTCAGGAGTTTAATTAGGCCTGCAGCTCTGTCTTCCAGTTTAGGGGAAATGGGGAATCTCTGAGATGTTTGCATCAGGTTACCTGGCCCAGATGAACCCGTGTCCTCCTCAGAATGAGGCTAAGCTTCTCCCAGGGTGGCTGTGAGGGTTAACTGTCGTGACATGGGTGAGATGAGTGGCACAGTGCTTGGGCACATGGCAGTGGCTCAGTAGATGTTACTACCCTTTCCTTTTACTTAAAGGAAGAAAAAGTGTGTTCTTACAGTGTTCTTTAAGAAAATGAAAGCAAATTCTGAATTCAGCTGCTTTATTCTAATTGAGGTCATGAAAATTTTAAGAATTTGGCAGCAAATTAAGTAAAGAGCCCTTTGTTCTGCTGGCCACACAGAGAAATGGGAGAAGCACAGAATGCCTCAGCAGGAAAGCCAGCTGTCCAGTCATGATATTCTTGTATTTTACTTTTAAAAGGCTGTCAAAATGCTTCACGTAAAAGGTCCCAATTTGTTTGCGTGAGCTTGCTTTTGGGGGTTGGTGTGCATTTGTAGATTTCTTCCCTTCCTCAAGGTATTCTCAGATTTTCTCTAGCGCGATGGCGTGTGCATACCTGATCTTTTTTTGTGGAGTGGAGGACGTTTAATTTTGATATACGTAATCTCAAGAGAAGTTGCAAAAATAGTATAAGGAGTTTCTTACACTGTGTATCAGATTTACTAGAAACAGAAGTGCTGGTCTTGGAGTCATCTGTCAGTCTTCGGGGACTCTAGTCTGAGAAGGGAGTCGCAGGTGGGGGTACAAGTGGTCACCCTCGCGGCCTCCCGTTCTCCGGACGTGCCCTGTTGTTCCGTGGTCTGACCGGCCGCCTTGCTCTTGTAGTTCTGTCTCCCTGCTCCGGCCATACTCACGCTGCGCCCTTTCCCTGCGCCTGCACGCCCCCACCGCGCCCTGCCCTTCTCTGCCCACTGCTGGAGCTGTCTCCTAGTCACTGCTCCTGACTGAGGCTGGGTTTCCACTTCAGCTCATTTTTTGTCTCAAATACATTATAAATATTTAAGAAACATTTGTTGAAATAATAGAGAAAATAAGTAGCTTCTCACTTTAAAAATACAGGTATTGTCTACAGCTTCTTTATGGAAATATCCAAGGAGGAGGAGTTAACACAGGGTGGTGTTGTCCTCGTCCCCCCCCACCCCCCCGCCCACCACGGTACTTCTGATTATAAAAGTAACAGCTGTATATTGTAGACATTTAGATGACACTAGTAAGCAGAGTATGATAACACCAGAAATAGCATTAATCCTTGTTAATTCAGGTTACGAGATGCGATTGTATCATACATTTGGCTGCTGTTTGATGAGTGTGTGGTGATGACTCGTTCTTGGGGAGACCCACGCCCCAGGCCGAGGCAGAACAAGGCTCACGTTGTGTATGTCATTCTATGACTCGCCAAGCTGCCTGGCCACGGCTGGAGGACTCAGCTCTCCTGACTCATTGGTTTCTGGTGGAAGCTGACTTGATGCCATGGTTTTGGGCAGTACCCAAGAGCTGATGCCATGCTCGAGGGCCAGGAGACAGCAAGTCAGATGAAAGTGAGCTGGAAATGGGTAGTAAAGGACGGAGCTGCAGTGGGCTTGTGATAGAGAAACACCTCTGGGAAGCTGAGTGTAAGAGAAGCTTCTTTGACACAGGTAGGGGAACCAGGAGAGGCCCTGCCCAGATGGACGGGGAGTGGGGGTGGGTGTGGAGGCACCACCGTCCAAGGAGGTGAGAGCCCAGACTCCCACCTTGCTGACCCCTGGTTCCCTCTCGTCCTGCCATCCCTCTCCTCTCTGGTGGGGAGAGTGGCCAAGTGGCTGGTTGTAGTTGGGCCTCATTTGCTGCCTGATCATTTCCCTGTTAGAGGAGCTGATGAGCAGTCAGATGGCTGAAAGGCAAATAAGAGAGGAAGAAAAATGGGGCACGAATCTTGATTAATCGCTTGTTTGATAAGATGTATATTCTAGAATCTTCTTTTGGAGGAGAAGCTACTGTGCATAGGTAATTGTTTTTAAGAGCTTTGAAACACTTTGGTGGGAAGAACTGATAACTTCTAGAGGTATGACGTTTTAAGCATTCTTAAACGTGTGACCTCTAAATTTGGGCAAAATAGACTACTGTTCACTAGAAGACAGGAATCAGTTTTAATGAATTAGAATGTCTACACATGAATTTATAGGTGTTTTTAGGCATATGGTGTTTCTTTCAGAGCGAAATAAGTGGTTAAATCAGCAGTAATTCTCTTGTAATTAGGAATCAGGATTTGCTAACCCACCTTCTCCAGCAGAGAAGGAATCTGCTTTCTCCAGCGTCTTGGGTAACTTCCCTCTCCTCACTTCGAATCGCTACCAAGAATAGGAGCCCCGTCACCTGCGCCAGGAAGTCGCCCAGCGCCGTGACGCAGGTCCTCCCGGGCCGCCCGTCCGGGGCAGGTTGGAAGCAGGTTGGAAGCGTCTCTGCTTTGCGGAGTCTGCAGCTTCATCCCTACAGGGGCGCTGGTGCTGGGGAAGCCAGAGTCCGTGGGCCCCTGCTGCTGGCGAACCGCAGGCTCACTTCTAGCAGTCCTTCGCTTTGTTTAGATTGGTAGGTCTGTGCTGTAGAAATTGGAGAACCCTGGGGCATCAGATCCCCTCACAGGCTCAAGGCTTTGGTATGTTTCTCCAAAGGCCAGTTAATTTTGCTTTTAAAAGATTGCCCAAACCTAACTAGTTTCAGAAAGGTAGAATGTAGAGAGAGAGAGTGAGAGAGAGCACTTGAATAACTGTGCCGTGTTATCACCATAAGGCGAAATCCTGGTGCCCTTACCGGTTGAATCCTTTTTTTCTCCAGGAAGCCCAAGCAAGCACTTGTGAGATCCCTTTAACCTTAAGGATTTTGTTTCAGTTCAACCCGTGTAGACCTGTTACTGGAATTTTATAGGAAGCATTTTAGATTTAAGTTGCTGCTTTTACATGTTTTGCATGCTTGCCGTATGTAAGGGTAATTTATTGCATAGAATAGATGGACGCTGCACATGTGAAGCGTCCTCACCTCATATCATATTGCAGCAGTTTAATTAGGGAATTGACACAGGAGCCTGGATAAGAATGTTATTAGCCTGTTTATTTTCTTTTCACTTTTCTCCTTTAAGTAGTAGTCTCAGAGACAGACTACAGCATGAAATGTATTTGTGTTTAGAAACTTCGTAGAGCATGTGCATGTCATTTATTGTCCAGATTCGTGAGCTTTCTAAAGATCACAGGGCCAGGGCCAGCATTGTTGTAGTTAATAGAAACCTGCTCTGTGAGGTCGGTGGGCTGGCAGATCAGCAGCATTGCCATGACAGTGAAGTAGGCCTTATCGAAAGGAGAATTCATAGGAGGCTGCCCTGGGACCCTAACCACTGTCCTTCTCTGTGTCCCGACAATGTTATCTGTCCTCTCAGTACGGAGTATCAAATGTCTGTCATGAGTACAGAAATTAATTTAATGTCACCTGAAGACATGCAATTAATCTTTTAGAGGTTTTCATAATACCTTTACAGAAAGAGTTGCCAGTTTGGCGGATTTGGATTTTGGGGTTTAGAAGAAGATAAGGAAAATTAATTTTTCATCAGGGTTAATACAAGCTAGCAGGGCCACAAAGGCTGAGAAAAATGGTTGGGGAATTTGTCAAGTGTTGTCACTCTAGAATAATGCTGCTTAACGTCTGATAGGTGTAATCAAGAGTTGAGATTTCTATAGAGAGGGATTAATCAATTTGCTCACTAGTGAATGCGAGCCAGCGATACCACTTCTTCATGATGTTTAAGAATGAAAATAAGATTTGATCTGTCAAATTGCAGGATACCCTGACAATATCAATGGGCGTTTTTATCTATACATTTAAACAATTTGTTATAAATAAATTTGTCATGCTAATGTTGGTGGCTACAAACCTCATTTTTTGTAACGATTAAGCTGATAAAAAGTGTTCCCTAAGCTTACTTAATTCAGGAAGTGCCTTTTATATTTAAGAAAAACTGCTCTCAAGAGACATTTTTAAAGTATTCATTAAAAGATATTTATTTGTGGAAAAAAACCAAGAAAATATTTCCAGGTTGGTCTAAGACAGGCCAAACTTCTTTTCTCTTCATCTGTTTTGGAGGAAGTAAAAGGTATTTAAAATCATGTCTAAACACACTGCTGTGCAAAGAATTTAAAAGGGAACTGTGCCACCCTAGAGAAATGCACTTTCAACGTGGATTTCCTTCCTTTGAATGGAATGGAATGTGCCATCCACAGATGACTAGTTATTTCCTTACATTAAGATGATAATGTAACTTAAGTTTTTAATGCAACTTTCAAGTTTCTGAAAGTTCTGGTTTGAATCGACAGTATTTTAAAATTTGCATAAGTAATAATTTTGGGACCTCCTTCAGTGCTGTTAGCTATGTAGACAAGTTGTAGAGGACTTCTAAGTAAATAGGTGGGTTCAGTTCGGCTTGGTTCGCATTCACCTTTTTTCTGTGTCTGTGAGAGTAGGTGTAAAAAATATGTTTCTGGCCACAGCCTAGAAGTTAGTAGGTTGAGTGTTGCCTAGTGTTAACCGGAATAACTCTGGGATTTAAAATTTATCCTAAGAATTAGCTTTTCGTTGTGCTAATTTGAAAGAAAATAATTGTTCTCTCAATTGAAAAAAAAAGTCTGCTTTTCTTACAAAATGAAATAACTTATTACTTATATTTAAGCCTTGAGTCCTCAGCATGGTTTCCAGAAAAATGTCAGAGCAGAGTAAACCTTCATTTCCTTAAAATGATTTAATTGAATGATGGTTAGTCCCTTTGTTTCCAACCCTGCTAAAAATAGGTATGTTAGTATAAGCTCCTTGCCTACGAGGTTGTGTGGAGTCCATGCTTTGGAACCACTGAGACAGGAAGTCCTAAAAGCACTTACTGTGTGACCAAGGATCTCGGGTTTTTCATTTGGAAAGTGAGAATAATAATGTTTACCTTGAGGGAGGATTGAAGGAAAACAGTCTCTGTACAGACCCTAGTGTACTACTTGTCAAATTGAAGACATTCAGCAGACAACTCCATCCATCTTCCCATGAGTGGAGCATGTTGAATGATGCCATTCAGCATGGTGATAGAGAGCCTAGAGTGCCTTGGAAATTTCTGTTATAAAGTTTATTACATCATTTGTAGCTGTAGAAGGTGTAAAACATTGTCCTGAATGTAAGTAACTCCAGAACTTACCGAGACCTTCCCGTCACTTGTCAGTAAGCTGACGATAGCAGTTTTTCCCCAAAGTTGGGCTTTTGTTCTAATCCCTGCCTGAAGCATCCCTCTTTCTTGTTCATCGTTGACTCACCAAGTGCTTGTCGTCGTCTTCCTGCCCAGGGCTCGGTCCTCTTCTCTGAGCCGAGGATGTGTGGCGACCAGTGCTGCCCGCGGGGCTCCCGTTCTTGTGAGCGTGACAGGATTGTGAGTGGTGATTAACGCTGTGAAGAATAAAACCGTTATGTGGCCTGGGAAACCTTAGGGTTAGAGATGCTGGGGGCCCCCTCGAGTGAGCAGGTCAGGCTGGCGGCTGCTGAGGCTCCCCGGGCGGGGAGGAGTAGGGGTGCTCACCGTGCCTGTGAGTTTGTGAGATGCAGACAGAGCGGGGAGACCGCCAGGCGGCGAGGTCCAGACCTGCAGGCGCTCTGATCACAGACGTCCTTTATATTTTACTGTGTCTTCTCAGGGCATCTCCTAGGAAGTCCTAAATGGAGAGGCTTTTTGTGATACCTGTACCTGTATTTCTGAACTGCAGATGGGAATCAAGCTTACTTTAAAACGTAAACTTGTTTTGAAAGGAAAATAAAAGTTTAGAACTTTGTTTTTCAGGGTGTTACTCTGACCTAATATTGTCAGACATAAATTATCACCAGTCCCTTAACTCAGAAGAGCAGCAAAGAGAATTTTTGTTTGGGGTGTTTATTGACTAAATGTTTCTGTTCTTAATTCCCAGTTTAAAAATCATCAGATCACCACAGCATTACATATTTATCACCCAAATACATACACACAGTGTATACCTTAAAAATAGGCAAATATCCTACTTTTGGTGCAAGCTCTTCTTTTTAAATAAAAGCTTACTATCTAGATCATCTACTTTTTTTTTTTTTTTTTTTTTTTTGGCTGCTCCTCGTGGCTTGTGGGATATTAGTTCCCCAACTGGAGATTGAACCCAGGCCCCCCCGGCCGTGGAAGCACAGAGTCCTAACCACTGGTGGAGAGGGAATTCCCTTTTTTTTCTCTTTTTCTTTCTTTTTTTGTTTTCTATTTTAAGATCATCTACGTTTTTAGCTCTGGATTGCTAAAGAAAATATCTGCAACGATATTCACCTTGTTGTCCGCCGTATATATGGACATCGTTCCTTTTAGACCACATGTACCAGCTGATTACCGATTTGTACAGCATGACGGCATGTTTTCTGATGCACCCAGTATCAGTGCTGAACTGAAGGCTGGCCTTTTTAGTATCACAGTGGCATTTAGTAAATACGTATGTACTAATTGACAGTGGCTATAACCTAGTATCCTGATACTGTAATCTCTTTTTTAATAGCACATTCAGAACTACGTAGTTTTTAGAAGCCTGATCTACCATTGATTGTTTTATTCAGTAAATATCTCAGTGCCATCTATATGCATAGGAAATTTTGGCTTGGTAAACAAAAACAGACTTACCCAAGTCTAAGCCACTGGTTTCTCTAAACCATACATAATAGCCAGTTCATTTATCCACATTCGTGAAAAAGGTAGACGGTGGAGAATCAGTCAGTAGACTGTTAGGTAGCTGAACTGTGTGGAGAATTTAGTGACCCAGTGCCGCCTGTGTCTATGGCACAGCCTCTGGTGGGACCTGGGGGCTAGTGTGAAGTGTCAGCCCATGTAGAGATGTTTTTAAGAACAGTGAGACTTAACATTTGAATAGTGAATTTATGAATCTTATACTAACGTAATTTTAATATGATTTTAAGTAAATTAATAAGTGATGGATTACTGGCTTTTAAAGATAGGGGTATGTGGTGTATATCCTTAAAATTTTCAACTTTTTAATATAGAAAATTTCAAGCATATACAAAACTAGAGAGTGTTCACATAGCTTTTCAAGATAAGAACTTTGAAAAATTGTGTGCTGAGAATAGGCCATCCCTGCCTGGCTGGGGTACCTGCTCACACCGTTTGGGTAACAGATGTGATGGAGAAGTTTCAAGAAGCACAGGAAGCAGCCTGACCTCACGTGGACCCTGGTCCTGCAGCACGGCCTGCCTTTCCGTAGTGCATCCGTTTTCATTTGGGGAACAGTCTTCTATCAGGTTGGAATAACTCCCAGCAGGATCACATTTCAGGCAACTATAGCCGACAGTATAGAGTCACAGAGTCACAGAACATGATGGGGGCACCCACCCGGTTCAGCCATCCTCAGCCCTGGCTGGACATCACTGGAAGAGCGTTTAAAATATGTTCATGTCTGGAGCTTCCCTGGTGGCACTAGTGGTTGAGAGTCCACCTGCCGAGGCAGGGGACACGGGTTCGTGGCCCGGTCCGGGAAGATCCCACGTGCCGCGGAGCGGCTGGGCCCGTGAGCCATGGCCGCTGAGCCTGCGCGTCCGGAGCCTGTGCTCCACGACGGGAGAGGCCACAACAGTGAGAGGACCGCGTACTGCCAAACCCCCCCCCCAAAACCAAAAAAAACAAAACAAAGCAAAAAAATGCTCATGTCTGGGTTCCAGCTCCAGAGGGCCTCATTGGATGGTTCTGGGTCAAAGTCCAGGCACACTAACACATGAGAGCTCCCCGGGTGACTAACGTGCAGGTCGAATACCCCTGACTAGTCTCACACTAAGCATGATGTGAGCTGTCGATTTTTGGTAGATTTCCTTTGTCAGGTTGATTTGTCCATTCTGTTCTAGTTCACTGAAAATTTTTATTATGAGTGCTTTTCCTGTATCAGTGCAGGTGGTCATGTGGTCTTTTCCTCCACTGAGGTGGTCTGATAACTGATTTTTGAGTTAAACCAACCTTGCATTCCTGGGGCAAATCTTACTTGGTTATGGTGTATGATTCTTCTTCTGCGTTGCTGAATTTAGTTTGCTAGTGTTTTGGTGAGAATTTTTTTCATGTATATGTATGAGGGATATTCTTTTGTGGCTTTTGTTTCTTTTGATGTCTTTGTCTGACTTTTGTAAAAGGGTAATACAAGTCTGAGAGAATGAGTGGGGAAGTTGTCCCTCCGCTTTTGTTTTCTGAACCAGATTGTGTAAGATTGGGAGGCTGTCTTTCTTAAACAGTTGATAGAATTCACCAGAGGATCCGTTTGGGCCTGGGCTTTTCATTTCTTCGCCTGGTCTCCTGGGAGGCAGCCCTGTCGCTGCCCAGCTTAGTGCTCAGCCAGTGCTCAGGGATTGGTGGTGCTCGGTGCCCTGCCCTGCCCTTGGCCGGCGAGCTGTGAGTGTGTTGCCCCCTCAGACCCCTCCTCAGCTCTTCTTCCTGCTGTCCCCCCGCGGTTCCCTGTCCGCCATGTGGGGAGGACTTGTCTGGGCCTCCAGTAACTCTTTCATTTCTAGAATTTCCTCATTCAGTTTCTCAGACTCCTGGCTGGTCTGCTCTTGTTCCAAACAGGACTGAGGCCGGAGGCCAGCCTACGTGTGAGTACTTGTGACTCAGGGGCGGAGGGGCGACCAGGGTGCTGCTCAGCCTGTGGGCGCTCTGGGGAGCCCAAGTGTTCAGGGTTGTATCTGCAGGGAGGAAGGCACCGGGGCATACCCGGGATTCACAGCCAGCCCCGGGGGGCAGCGGGGCGAGTCAGGATGATGACCCGCTTTCATTAGGTTTGAGTGCGAGTTAAAAGTTTAAAACCACTGCCTATACAAACTGTCAGATTTTCACAAGAATGTTCATGAAAATGGAAAAGCCATGTCGAGTATGAAGTATTTTTAAAGTCAAGCACTATTTCACTGAACTCAACAGCACTTACTTTAGTAATTATAGACCTCTTGAGTGGATAAAGTAATTAAAGATCTTAGTTTTAAATTTGAAAAATAGGATTAAAACCCAAACACCCGTCAAATAAGAAATTTCCTTAGTGGCCCTAGTGAAATGGCAGGCTTGATGGTTTTGCGTCTCAGTTGAACACTGATCGAGGTGGACCCCGATGCTGGGGAGGGATGCCTGCTCGTGCAGAGACTGACCAGCATGCTGCCTTGGTTTCAGCAGGGAGGAGAGAGCGATGGCTTTTTTCACCTGGAGGGCCAGCCTCAGCGGCTCCCTCAGCCCCCAGAAGTGAGACAGCAGCCTGCCCGCAAGGTGACGCTGACCAAGGGGGCGCTTCAGCAGCCCCAATACCCTCCGGTGGGGGCCCACGTGCACTCAGCCGGCCCTCCAGGCATCAAGAGCATCCAAGGAATTCACCCGGCCAAGAAGGTACTGCCTGTTACTGCCCCTGCCCCAGGAGCGTGGCGCCAGAACCCCGTGAACCCACTGATGGGAGTGCCTGGCACAGCAGGAGTGCTCAGATTGTGGATGAACGAACCATAGTTTCCTTCGCCCTGGCTTTGAAAGCTAACGTGTTCACAAAAGCGCTTTCCTCTTGTGACTTTTTTAGTGGTACGATGCTGGGAAATCACCCTAAACCCAGGCTGCGGGTATTTCAGGCAGCTCTGAGCTGTGCTCTGGGGACAGCCCTGCACAGAGCCCAGCCCAGCGCTCCTTCCTCCCCTGCCAGCTGCTCCTCCAGAGACTGCTTCCTCCTCGTCACCCCAGTTCGCAGATGGGAAGCCTTTGGGGGTGAAGTACCTTGCCCGAGAAAGTACCTCTCCCCCTGGCTCTTCCCTCCTCCCTCCCTCGCTCTGGGGGTCGAGGGTGTTTTCTCCTTCTCCGAGCTCAGTGTGGGAGACGAGGTGTGGGCATCCAGTACCCCTTGTGAATTTAACCTTCCCGAGGAGAGGAGCCGTCCCCCTTGTCCCATCATGTCCTGGTGGGGACCGCCCCCCCAGCTTCTGGTGAGGGTGTCTTTGTAGCTTTCCCAAGGCCCCCCCCTTCTCTGCCCGACAGCAATGTCCCCTCTTGATGCAGAAGCCAGATGCCCCTTGCCTGATGACCTTAGGGTGGAAGAGGGGCAGCAATACCTGCTCTGAGTTTCTTCTAGAAAGCTCTGAACTCTGCCAGTTCATCCTCTCTGCTTGCCTTGCAGGTGATATTAAGGAGTAGTGTTAGCCTGAAGACCGTTCTAGCTCTTTGAAGTAATTCAGTTACTCCGGATTTATTTTCTCATAAATACCTTATGATACAGGGACAAGCAGAGTAGTGACATTTTTGCTGCAGGTGGCATAGGCACAGACACATTAAGTCGTATCTTCAGATATACTCTTTAAAAATTGCTCCAGTCTAACTTTTCTTCGGTCAGGTGTTGTCCCTGGGTATGCTATGAGAAAGATCGTAGAACACCCGCCCCGGCCCCCCGCCCCACCATAGTCTGTCGTACACATAGATAAAGCACTCGTGTTTCTTCATCCTCAGCCTCAGGTTACTCTCCTATAAAAGTGAGGACAGTAATCTTTCCTGGCTTATTTGGGCTCTTGCGAGGGTTTTATAAGAAGATACACGCTGCCTGGAATGTGAGCCAGCACTCGGTAGAGAATGTTGTTATTAATGTTACAGAACACAAGAATAGTTATTTACTGCTAGTTTCCAGGCAGTGAAACTTGCACTTTTTGATGGTGTTTTCCCATGTGACTTCTCTTGAAATACCCTTTTGCACTCCAAGAACTCACTTCACAGGAGTAGTTGTGTTACCTTCTGTGGAATGTTCCGAAGTGTTGCGTTTTTTTCGCAGTTTCCCTTTGTGTGGTACCCATTCGTGTACTAAGGTTCCATTCTGATTTCTGTCTGCCTTCCTCTCTGCCCTTCTCTGTGATGGGACCAGAGGTCATTTTTGGCTCTTTCTACCCCGACTCTCGGGCAGAATTGGGCAGGACGTCTGGAAAACCCAGTGAGCCCAGTCACATCTGTGTCTGCGTTTCACTGCTGTCCTGATCCGGGGGGTGCTGGCGCTTTATCTAATTTCCGGATTAGAAAAGACCGGAAAGCTCAGCGGTTCCTTCTTGTATAAAAGATCCTAGAACAGTGGTTTTGAGCCCTGGACGGCTTTAAAAAATGCTAAGGTCTGGGCCCTACCTTAGGCCAGTGATGTTGTAATTTCGGTGGGGGACAGGGGCACTCAGTTGTTGTAGTTTGGGTTTTTGGTTTTGTTTTGAAAGCCCTGTAGAGGAGTGTACTGTGCAGCGGTGCAGCCGGTGGGAGACTCCTGCTGCAGAATCCGACCTCCAGGGTACGTAGTGTTGTGGCTTTGCAGTGACAGGGAGGCGGCTGTGCGGAGCACCAGGCACAGTCCCCTGGTCCCCGCTGGGTTTGCCTGGGGTACAGTGGGAGAAATTTGGGCTCCGGGGCCGTGAAGGACTGGACCCAGATCTTTGTGTTGCTCGCGGCAAGTTTCTGAACCCCTGTGATCCTGCTGCTTCGTCTACAGGATGATGGTAGCACAGAAAGTGCCTACCTAGTACCATGCTTGGCACCAAGATAGGTGCAGACTTTGCTGCTTCCTTTTCCTTCCTTTTCTTTCACTCCAGTTTGCTGGGTACTGTGGTCTTACTTAGACATTTAAATAAACCCTTTTCTGATAGTGGATAAAAACTACAGAAGGCCCTGTTGCTCACGGTATATTTTAATGGATTCTCATTTGTTCCCTTTTGTATCTTAGTAGCTGTGAAAAAAACCCCAAGCTTCAACCTTGAATAGTTCCTTTTGTTGTTGCCAGGTCGTCACGCACGGGAGAGGCCGGGGAATGGCAGGTGTGATGGGCCGGGGCCGCCTGATGCCGAACAAGCAGAATCTCCGGGTGGTGGAGTGCAAGCCTCAGCCCTGCGTCGTGTCTGTTGAGGGCCTTTCTTCGTCCACTACCGACGCCCAACTGAAGGGCCTGCTGACGTCAGTAGGGCCCATCCAGGTGGGTCACCCGGGGCCCGCTCTGTCTGTGCCCTTTGTCCTTCCCAAGACTCGGTTATTTCTTCGTTTAAAATCCCTTTGTGTTGGCTACTTCATGTTAAAACAGTGCTCTTGAGAAGAAAGACAAATATTTTATCTGCTGTGCACACTTGATGCCAGAACTTTTGCCTTGGGGTTAGATTATTTGGAAATTATCAGGTGCTCAGAAACGTTATGAAATATTTATTCTAGCTGAACAGATTATCCTTTGAAATCCTCATATTATCCTAAAGTTCTTATATGCACCCAAACACACAATCTTTTTGCTCTATCACACACTTGTTTTGTGTGTAACAATTTTAACATTTTAAAGTATTTTAGCCTTTTGACCTTAATTTTCAGAAATAGCCTCACATGTTAACACCTGTGGAACTTGCTTTAGACTTTACAAATGTGAAATAACGTGGACTGTATTTTGGTCTCTTAATTTTTAAACTGGCTAATTCTAAATGCGTGAAGATCTCTGCCGAGCTGGCCGCAGATAGGTCTCCAGTTGTGTTGTAAACAAAAATTGCCACTGAAATCCCTGATTGCTCTAGCCTCTAGAGCCCTGGAGGTAAACCGGCGCAGTGGGTAGACCTGGTTTTCCTTGAGCAGCGTGTCTGTAGTCCCCAACTCTGGCCTTTCCTGCCAGCTCCCCGCCTCCCGCGCCCACCCCCACCCCCACCCCCACCCCCCCGCCCCGAGCAGCACACCCCTCCATCCTGAGCCAGGACCCATGTCTGAGGCTGGAGCATTTGGGAAGGATGTTTGATGCAAATCATAGGACGTGGAGTGTGAATGTTAGATTTCTGAGTAAAAAAATGCACAGAGAGGGGACTTCCCTGGCGGTCCAGTGGTTGCACTGCAGGGGACACAGGTTTGATCCCTGGTTGGGGAGAACTAAGGTCCCGAACGCAGCATGGCCAAAAAAAAAAAAGAACACAGAAAGCACAGAGTGCTTTCTTTTAAGGTCTCTTGCTTTATGGGGAAACAGAGTTGACACAAGTACATTACATTAAGTACAATACATTAATTTTTAGTGTATTTTAAGCCTTCGTCTACCATTGAGTGTTGACAAGAGTGAGGCGCAGATGGAAGCCCTTCCGAGGTGGTTTTGTTGTTTAGGTTTAACTACTTCTGCCCTGATCCTTGGATTCTCGGAGATGGTTAAGCTTAGTTTCCATGTGTATGTAATAGTGAAACGTTGACCGGAGGTTGTAGCGTCTGTTTTTAGGAGGGTCAGTTTCCCAGCTGTGTGGTCAGGAGCGGCTTGTCAGTCATCAAGAGGCATTAAGCTCAGGGCCAAGGAGAGTTGTCCTTGGACAGTCCGTCATAACACGGATTAATTTGCAGGAACAGAACTGGCATTAGAGAACTTACGATGCATTAAAATATGGTTAAATTACGATAAATCAAAATATGGTTATCCTGAGTGGATTCTCAAACAAATGGCGGTTGAAAACTTGGGGTCAGATCACAGTTGACCAGGGAACCTGGAGTTAAAGACCCGGGGCCTAGTCCAGTCTGTTTTCTGAGGCCTCGTGTTCCTGGTGTCTGTGTTTGGGTGGGAAGTGGTAGCGCTGTTGCTTTCCACATGTGACCTGCTCGTTTTCTGGGCTTTGCTTCTTCCTACGTAGTCTTGATAATTCTCTTGAGCATCCTTGAATGTGATTCAGTTTTCAAGAAGTGTGAAGGGCAGTGCTCTTGCTGCTTACAGCACTGCGCGAGGTTGACTGCCCTGCAAAAGTTAGCTTGGAGCCACTGCTAAGACACCTAACCTTGGTTTTATCCATCTTAAAAACTAAATTTTGAGTTCTGCATTTTGGGGGCCATCTTTCCTCCCATTTGCCTTTTTTATTTTTCTTTCTCCTGTTCTGGAAAGAAGGATTAGAGATCATTGTGTTAAATAAAGTTTAACTGAGGGTGCTTAAAACCAGGCAAAAACAATGCCAAGTGTTTTAAGGGCTTCTCTTAACTAGAAAGGGAGAGGAAGATAGGGAAATGAGAGTGGTGTTTTCTGAGTTACATCAGGTACCCTGAAAATGCCACCGTAAAAAATCCCCGAGGGTGATGGATGAATCTAGCACTTACTCAGTAGGGCATGTTCGTCCATCCCAGGGAGCAAAAAGCAGAGCTCTCATTTCTTGCCCGTCTTACTTAGTTCCGTAGAATGGTTTTGAGGGAGAGTTTATAGATTTTTAAACACTGCATTCACAAAGTACTGAGTTACTCAATTTAAAAACAAACAGGGCTTCCCTGGTGGCGCAGTGGTTGAGAGTCCGCCTGCCGATGCAGGGGACGCAGGTTCATGCCCCGGTCCGGGAGGATCCCACGTGCCGCGGAGCGGCTGGGCCCGTGAGCCGTGGCCGCTGAGCCTGCGCGTCCGGAAACAAACTGATCTGTCAGTAGCAAGCTTCTGCCAGCATTAGATAGCTAAAGAATAATATTGCAAGGTATAAATTTTTTAAAGGCGTTTATAACAAGACTTCATTGTGGTTTAAGTATAAGTACACTTCAGAGGGAGGGTTAGGGGACCCAGGCCCCCCACCCCGCTGCGCTGACTGAGGAAGAAACGTGTCAAGCCTCTGGTGGGCTGGTCTGTGGTGCCACCTGGCGTTCACTTAGTGTAAAAGCAAGAGGTCGTGTCTGGACCACGAAGGCCGGTTCCTTTGGGCCTTTAATTATGGGGAACGGCAGTAACAGCACGTCAGCTCTGCTGCTTTTCTGTGGCGGCGTCACTCCCCGGTTAGTGTGCTGTCCCCTTAACCTGTTCTCATAAGCCTCTCTCTAAAGAGTCCTGTTTAAAGACATTTATCTGTAGTCTCCCTGACAGAATAAGGAAAAATGATAGAATTTTGTAGAAGTGTTCTGACCAGTGGTAGAAATGACACAGGAAGCATCACAGCGTGTTTGACAGTTTCAGGTGAGAGGGTGCAGTGAGAATAAGCCCACCTGGCACTCTGTAGCGGTGATACGGAAAGAATCAGAAAGAAGGGTCTGCCCGGACACTGGGGGGGTCTTGCTCTTAGGGAAGGGAGGGGCCGGCTGGGTGCACGTGGGGCTCCGGGAGGCTGACTTGTGCGGGGCATGGGGGCTCCACAGACAGGTGAGTCTCGCGCAGGTGCCCCTCCGGTGACCGGCACATGTTCCCCCGGAGCGGCCTCCCGCTGCGTTCCAGAAGACTGAAGCCGAGTTAACTCTTAGGGTCAGGAAGTAAGGTAGTTATAACTTCTGAGCCCCTTTGCTTAGTTATCCTTATTTCCCTGTTTGAGGGATTTTACCTAGAACTGTTAAGAAGAAAACTGTGTTATCCTATAGAGAAATGAAATGCCACGGTGTAAAAATAAAAGTATTTTCCTAGAATAAAAAGGCGGGCGCTGGCCATGAGCAACGGCAGTAACAACGGCTGAGGCTTAGATTAGGCCAACACGTGCCTGGCACTGTGCTGTTCACTTTTCCCCGGCTTCTTTCCTGATTTCTCCAACAACCCTGGAAGGTAGTCGCTAAACCGAGAGCCCGAGTGACCGGAGTGGCCATGGCGGCTCATTCTCGAAGCTGCCGGGCTCTCCGGGACGCGGCAGTGCAGCAGCAGGTGTCGGGCTTTGAGAGAGGGCTTCGGTTTCAGTCCCAGGTCTGCCGTTTATTGGTGTGCAGCTTCCCAACCAAGTACTTCACCTACGTGAGTCTCATGAACCACACAAGCTTGCAAACGCTGTCTCCCACCTCTTTCACCATTCCCTGGCATCACCCGGAAGGGGGAATGGAAGAAACATGGAGGCCTCCAGATGCCATTGAGGGGGAAAGCGTGTGCTCTCCAAAGGCGGCCTGTTGTCCCAGAGCAGAGTCCTCTGGGGGTTCGTTTCAGGCTGCTGTGAGGAGAGGCCGTCCAGGACCCACCAAGTTTGCCAAGCTCCCAACGCGGTAGTTCCAGGGAACCAGACACTTGGAAAGCCCTCATTCTGGTGGGTATCTTGGGCCACCCAGTGAGGGGGAGGCCCTTTTGAGCAGTCGTGTAAGTTGGGGTCACATTAGAACATACCGCCTTCTGGGATGAGACCATCTTACCTTCTTTGCGTCTGGTTCTGACTGACCAGGGATGTCTGGTGGGTGATGTGGAGAAAGCTGGGATCTCAGTGAAAGCAGTTCAGTCATTTTGAAGTTCAGGACGTTTGGGAAGGAAAACACCAGGCATAGTCAAATGTAGACTTTCTGAAAACCGACGTCACGAGGTTTAAAGAAAATACAGGCATGGCCGCATGATCTGAAACCGTAATGGGAAAAACTGTTAATTGGAGACTCCCAAAGTTCTGAAAACACTGTTGTAAATAATCCCCAAAGAAAAAAGAGGATTCCAGGCAGACCATGTGATAAGACACGGGCTCTTACTTGCAGGGCACGTTTGTACAAGATGAAGGTGAGTGTGGAAGAGGAGGGCCTCAGAATGTCTTTAAACTGTATCAGAGCAGAAAGAACAGCACTTACGCCGTGGACACAAGAAGCCCCAACACAGGACTCGAGGAAAAAACAGAATCGGCATCAAAAAAGACCGTACACGCTGCGATGATTAGTTCAACATGAACAGGCACGGGAGGAGTCGTCGATTTCCGCGAGAAGCGGCCTGAGATGCTGCCCCGTCACCAGCGAGAGGGTCGGGTGGGCTGCGCGCAGAAAGGGTCGGGAATGAAGGGGTCCTGCGCCATGCTGCCCAAGGACTGGCTTGAGGAGCCCGACTGCGAGGCTGGAGAAGAAAAGATTTAATGGGCATAGGCCAGCTGCCACCACCACGTGCAGGTGCCATCGCGTGAGAAAGGAGGACCTAGTGCGTGTCCCTCGATGGTTCCCAAGCTGTCCCTGGAGGCTGGGCCCAACCCAGGATGTCTTATCAGGTCTGGGGTGGAGCCCGAGAGAGTAGATTTCTAATGATTTATCAGTGGGGTTCTTGTTTGAGCAATTTCACTTGTTTAAAACAACTAATATCAGTATCATTTTTGGCTTTAGGTTGATTGCTGAAGGTGCTGGGAACTGTTGGCCAGAGTGGGGAGAATAGTTTAATTGATTTTCAGGACTGCAGAATCATTTCAGAATCCCCTTAATGTTCATATGGGGATATAAGTATATGTATAGCTGATTCACTTTGTTATACAGCGGAAACTAACACAACAGCGTAAAGCAATTATACTCCAAAAAAGATGTTTAAAAAAAAAAGAATCCCCATAATATTGTAATTTATTAGTATACATGGACATGAACACAAGCTCTTTCTAGAAGGAGGAAGAACTTTTCCTAATCAGGGAAAAAACGGCCAAGGTTCTGAACAGCATGGACATTTTTCTGGACTTTAAATTGTAGGTTGTCACAGCTTTTCTACTGTTGATGTAGTGCCTTGTGGCAGCTCCGTCAAATGGCCCTGAATGGGATGGCTGACTATAAACAAAGGAAGCGGCCAACTAAAGGAGTATCTTAACTGGTATTTTGCTACTTACAGTAGCACAGTTATTCTCAAATTTTCTGCAGATGTCTTGTCTCTGAAAAATGAGAAGTATATCAGGGTGGGCGTGGGCAAGTTAGCCTGTCTCTCCGAGGGCCGGTACCTTATTTGTGGGGGAGATGGGGCGGGGTCGGAGTGAGTGTATAGACTGGGGACAAAGTTTAACTCTCTGTTCATTGTGGGTGAATTAAAGTGTTTAATTCTTTGGAAATGGGCCACTGAGTAGCAGAAGCACGTATTTTCACAGTAGACTGGTCATCATAGTAAGTTTCTAGCTCATTAGTGGACAGTGTCTTCTCCGCTCTTCCCAATAAAGTGATTGCTAATACCTGTCATTGTGGTAGGTCAGAAATGGTTGAATATTGACAGTTTTAGCAATTCAGTGTTATATCTGAAAATAGGTTTTGTTTTTTGGAAAAGGGTGCAAAAATGTCAATAAAGGGGAACAGACAGAAAACAAATTTTAAGACAGTGTTCTTATTACTTTTGTTGACTATTGAGAACTGATCCTGCATGCCACAACTAAGACCTGATGCAGCCAATAAATAAGTAAATAAATATTAAAAAAAAAAAAAAGAATTTCATTGAAAGTTTATGCTCTCTTGATTGATACCTTCTCAATCAAATTGAGCTTTAAACCACTTAGATACAGATAAGCTGTCTTCTTACCTCTTACCTTATAAATTGGTAAATGGTAAAGAGGAAGCTTCATGCCTTCATTCCACATTGAAATCACCCAGAGGAAATGACACCTAGACATGCTTTTTCTCCAAAGAAGAGCATAGTATTTTCAAAATCCAGATTCCATCTGTGAATTGTAAAGTGTGGATAATCATTTGTGATATCATAACAAGTTAGTATTTTCTTGTCTGTTCCTAATGGAGCGATTTTTGTAGTTTTGGACAAAATAAGTTTAGGTAAGTTCTTCTAAGTCTTGTGGTAAGAACTGCCACAGTGCTGGCAGCAGTTCATGAAGCTGTGCCTACACCCCAGCGCCCTCGAGCACTGCGGCCACGTGGCGGGAAGAGGAAAAGGGTGCCTGAGGCGCCTGAGATGGAATCAGAAAGCAGGGCCCGGCGGGGGGGTTCTGCTGCAGTGCTTGGGTTGGACTTGGGGCTTGAAGCTGGCTCTTACCCACATTCTTCTCTGGCCTCCCCTGGTGGTGACAGGACAGCAAGGTATTTCCTCTTGCATTTTCTCTGCAGGAGCAGTTCCAGAAGAGCTTCAGCAGCTGGAGATCGTTCAAGGATAAGGCACAGAGTGGGCGTGAGCCGAAGGCGGGGGCTGGCACAGAAAGCAGGTCTTTGTCAAGTAACTAAAGTGGAATTTGAGAGGCCGGAAAAGCCGCGTGCTGACAGTGTATCCAAGAGAAGTTAAATTGGTGGCATTAATTAAAGACCAAGTTGCTGAGCTTTACTTGTCCAGTTCACTTAATGATAAGTGAAATCATCAAGAAAGATCTTCTGCGCCTGGTTTTTATATCTGAAAGAAGAGGAAAACTCTAGTATCTACTAAACTGGTTTCAGAAAACAAGGCAGACGAAGCTCACTGCTGCCTAGCGGCTGCCTCTGTCACCTCCGGGCCTGGTCCTTGCACTGGTCCGGGTCTGGTTGGTGATGTGCCCCAGACTATCTGACTGCTCCTCCGAGGGGAGCCAGTGTGTAAACCGTAGTGCCATGTAATGTGGAGACTTGAAACTGTTTATTTCTGTGGGAAGCACTGATAAGCAACTTTTTGGAAAGAATATTTTTTTAGTGCTCTCCTGGTCATGTTTTACTCATGGGAGTTCTGTGTTTACTAAAATGGAGAGTGCTTATTTCATATACAGTATACCTTTTTTTTTTGCAGTACGCGGGCCTCTCACTGTTGTGGCCTCTCCCGTTGCGGAGCACGGGCTCCAGACACGCAGGCTCAGCGGCCATGGCTCACGGGCCCAGCCGCTCTGCGGCATGTGGGATCCTCCCGGACCGGGGCACGAACCCGTGTCCCCTGCATCGGTGGGCGGACTCTCAACCCCTGCGCCACCAGGGAAGCCCTACAGTATACCTTTTTTGAACGTATTTCAAGGAACTGATATTTTGGCTGTGTGCTTTTGTTGTAGGTCTTTGAACAAATGCTTTAAAATGAAACAGCCACGTGTGTAGACACTTCTAAAGGGTTGTGTGTTACCATTAGTTATTTTTTCTGGCTGTTAAACGTCACTGGACAGAGCCCAGACACAGCAGACGGTTCCCCGCCACTGAGTCCTGTGCGGCTTCCTCAGGCTGTGTCCCCGTGGTAGCGAGGCCCCCCTGCCACTTCGCTCATTGCCCCAGACACACATGGCAAGTCACCAACATGCTTGAGGAGGAACAGACTCTGAAGAGTGGGGCTGGCTGAGAAATCCGAATTCTCCTCCGGCGCATCCCTCCCAAATCCTAGGATCCTACGTCCCCAGGCCTCAGGGATGCACAGAGCTGCCCCTTGTCCTCAGGGCAAGTGTGAGGGGGGACCAGTGTAAGTTCACTGTCCCTGCACCAGTCTCTTCACTTGATGGATCCATCTTCTTCAGGAGCTCACTTGGTTTTTACTGCAAACAGTAGCCTCAGGAATGGTTGTTTCAAATCCTAAAGATTTAATTTTTTTTTTAAGGTTTTTTTGATGGTGGACCATTCTTAAAGTCTTCATTGAATTTCTTACAGTATTGCTTCTATGTTTTGGTTTTTTTGGCCGCGAGGCATGTAGGATCTTAGCTCCCCGACCACGGATCAGACCCACACCCGCTGCATTGGAAGGCGAAGGCTTAACCACTGGACCACCAGGGAAGTCCCCTAAAGGTTTAATTTAAGATGCCACTTCTCTCAGACTTTTTAAAGCACAGACTATGACCAAATTGTGCTGATGGCTGCCACAGACACAGCTGCCCCTCACTGTGGCCCACCTACATATATGAAACCCTTAATTTACCCCAGTGGTAATTAGGAGATAACTACCCACTCCAACCGTGGGGTCCCGTTGGCTTACGGCAGTTCCTCCTGTATGATGAGTATTGTGCTTTTAAAAAGCTGACTGAGGGCCCCGTGGAAAATCGCCTGACAGGAAGACATGAAAGCAGAAAGTATCTCCAAGGACACCTGTCCTGGGCCTCCCCAGGAAGGTTTAGAGAGAAGATTGGGTGGCTGACGGGGCAGATGATGGAAGGTCTATATATATATATATATTATTTTTGGCTGTGTTGGGTCTTTGTTGCTGCGCGTAGGCTTTCTCTAGTTGCGGCGAGCGGGGGCTACTCTTGGTTGCGGTATGTGGGCTTCTCATTGCGGTGGCTTCTCTTGTTGCGGAGCAGGGGCTCTAGGCGCGTGGGCTTCGGTAGCTGTGGCTCGTGGGCTTGGTTGCTCCGCGGCATGCGGGCTCTTCCCGGATCAGGGCTCGAATGTGTGTCCCCTGCATTGGCAGGCGGATTCTTAACCACTGTGCCACCAGGGAAGCCCCCTGATGGAAGGAAGGTCTTAACAGCAAGCTGCGAGGACACAAATGACTGCTGCTCAGGGCAGTGACTTAGCGAAGCACTGTTGCTGGATAGATTATCTGGATAGATTACAAAAAATTGCCAGGGAGGTAGAATTAGTTTGTTTTTAGTGATCTGAGGGTCAGCCTGGACTCAAATTTTGCATTAAATCTGTTGTATAAAAATAAATAATAAACAAACAAATGAATAAATAAATGTTTTATTTATATATATATATACATATATATATATATATATATATATATATATATATATATATATATTACACCCTGTACAACAGGATTCTAAAGTATTTCTGTCGTCTTCCTTCAGAGTTTACAGATGCTTCCCCAGCAGCGGAAAGCCATAGCCAAGTTCAAGGAGCCCGCCCATGCATTAGCGTTTCAGCAGAAGTTCCACAGGTAGCCTTGGATCCCCTGGTGACAGGGGGGAGAGGGGAGGGGTCTGTGCTGCCCCCTGCTGTCTGTCTCTGCGGAGACGCACCAGGGGTGCAGAGAGAGGGTACGCCGCCTCCTTTTGTGACGTGGGTGGTTACCCCTGGGCTTGTGTGGATCTCCTCTGTCAGTCTGCATGTTTTCTTCTACTTGATCAGGTGGCTGCTGATGTGCAGAGGTAGCTTAATGGTCATTGTTTCTTTAAATCCCCACAGGCATATGATAGATTTGTCCCACATAAATGTGGCCCTGATTGTTGAGTGATTTCTGGCAGGAGAGCCTGACCGTAACGCTGCACACGCGCTGTGGAATTTCTTCCCGGGAGCTGCTGCGCAGAGCCCCACGAGCCTAGGTCTCTCCGTCCGCAGCCCTGCGTGGCTGTTGTCCGGAGCTCCCAGCGGCCCAGCACTGATTCCAGAAGAGCTGAGCTTACGGGACGCGGCAGACTCGACTCGGTGTTAGATCGCTTCACATTCTCTTGTCACCACAAAGAACCACAGGTTTCGCTTTCTCATGTTTTCAAAGTGCTTACAATGCATGTAGACATCGTTCTTCGTGATCTTATGTATGATCGATTACAGCGACTTAGAGTGAGTAAAGAACATTAATGTCACAAATTCTCAGTAGTTTTCACAGCAAAGAATATTTGATAATGGTTGCACTTATCTTCAGCGCAGGCTAGATGAGCGTTTTCTCAACCAGCTTTCACGTGTTTCACCGTCTCAGAAAGCCCTCAAAAGGCTCTTGTAAAAACGTAGGTTAAAATTCGGGTGATTATGATTGGCACTTGCATATCCTGGAAAGCAGGGTATGAGGGTGGTTGGGAGCGGTGCCAATTGTGTGGCCAATTCTGCTTCTTGTAAATATTCCAAAAGCGCCCACTGTATAGTCCGAGTTCCAAAGGGAGCGCCCCTTTTTATACTCGTTCTGAATGCGGCGGAAGTGCTGCTGGGCATCGTCACGCGCCCCCAGGCTGAGAGCAGGTGTCCGGACGCCCTCACCTCCAGCCCTCGCTGGGCTCCCTGCTAGGCGAGCTGCGTAGCATACCTGCCAGGTGAGGAGGGTAGGACAGCCTGAAGCTTTCGCAGGCCTGTTTGGTTTTTTCCTCTTTTTAAATATGCGGCCCCAAGTGGCATATTCACGTCACCGGCTCTGTGACGCCTATAGAACATTCTTGGGCAAACTGTGATTAAGATTTTCTTTTTTGAAGGCCTTTTGAGCAGGGGCTGCACTGTCCTTCAGTGGACCCGAGAGCGAGGGGATGTTTGCGCTGGCTTGTCGTTCTCCGTGGCTTGTGGCGCAGTGTGTCTCTGGGATGCTGGGTAGAGGCTCCTTCAGGTGAGAGGCGCTTCCTCCCCTTAAAGTCACCTGTAGTAAAATTCATTCTGGGCAAACGTGGAAAAAAGTGCCTTATTGTATTTCTGCTCATGAAGGAGTTTCACTATTTTGGATTGATTCTAACGTGGACCTGAACTAGTTGAGCAAATGATACCGGGGCATGCTCAGGCTTTTTAGCTATATTTTATACCTAGGATTTCCTGTGAGATTTATTAATGGAATTAAGGGAAATAGAAGCCTGTTACCACCGGTTAATGCGTCTGGTTAGCCCAGCAAGGACCAGATGTGAGCAGGCAGCCCCCTGCAGCAAGGCGTCCCTCCTTCTCAGCCTTCTCTTGGGAGCTAAGACACAGGTCATGTGAACTTGTATCTTCTTATTTTCACAGTTGAAATTTTATATTACTTTTTCAAATTAAGTTACCAGAACCAGAGAAGAGCATTTCAGACCCTGTGAGACTTTCTGTAGCATTGACTGAACTGTGGTACCGTGTGCTAGGAGTGATCCTGGAACGTGAAGGTGGGGCGTTGATGGCTGTTCTTCAGAAGATTTCGGTTCCAGGAAACTATAGGCACTCATAGAACATGCTAGAACACCCCCGTCGCCCCCCTGAGCTGAGGTTCCTGGCCACCGGTGCTCCAGGAAGCCGCTGCCCAACCCTTGGGGGGTGGTGGTGTGTGCCAACCTGGCCCCAGGTGCTCCAGCGGAGCATCCAGATGGCCAGTGGCCACTGCCCCCGTCCTCACAGGTAGAGATAAAGTTGTGTTCGCAGGTTAGGAGCGTAGCTTATGTGGCTCAGTCCACAGAGAGCTGCGTTGAAGTGGTGAGTTGGGTAGCATGCAGGCACCACATAGGAGAGATCCAGACCACTTCCCCGCCCTGGGCAGCAGGAAGGCTTACAGTTAATGGACGTATTTTATCACCGAGGACTTAGTGACGCAGTGAGCTGAGTTTACAAAATTTACTGCTTTTTGAAATAGTCTGAGTGTGTTGTGGCTTTGAAACTAAAAATCTGCATGTTGTCTCTGAAAAGTAGCCATTCAGGCATACTTTCTTCTAGTTAGTGGTAAGAAACGAATCCTCTTTGGGCACCTTTGTTCAAGGCAGACCTCATGGCTACTTTAAGGTCTGTTTTTGTGTTGCCTGAGTCTGACGGGTGCCCCGGAACAGGTGTGTGTCTGTAACAAGTCTACACACACGGAGAAGTAAGCTTTCTCTTGATAGAATGTTCTTGAAAGACCCAGTCGAGCCGGGCCTTCTGGAAAGGACTGGTTAGAAAGGCTTCCCGCGGTCGCTTCCTGATGCACACGGCCCCTGGGCACGGGCTCTGTTAGTGCCAGCCAGGCCTGGGAACAAAGGCTTGGTCTCCTTGAGGGAAACTGGAGAAGGAAAGAAAGAAGCAGAATTAGGAAGGAACGTTATTTCCATTTGCGGCGCACTTCTTGCAGTGAAGTCAGACCACGGTGAGCTGAACCCTCTTGGAAGATCTGCTGCAACCATTATCTTTGTTCTTTCTTTATCATGCATTTAAAGGGTATGCAGGAGCAGTTAACAACCATGTAAATATGGACCTCTTAAAATTAAATGTTATTGGAAATGCTTTCAATTCAGCAGCATCTTAGCTATTTGTTAGTTCTTTTGTGTTGTCTTATCAAAGTTTAATGGATGCAGTTCCATAACTGTTGATGTGTTTGTGTGTATATTCGATTTTTATAAAGATGGTAGTAAGTCAATACATTTATCCTGACCTGTGTATTATTTGTTCACAAATTCAAGAAGCCAGTAAATATCAGTATATCTCATAAGGTGAAGACAGTAGGTGACTGTGTGGACCTGAGGTGCTTTTTCTTTTTGCATTATATCTTGTTTGGATCTTATGCTGTAACAGAAGCTCACTTAGCTACTTACCTGAGCATAACCGTGCACTACCGTTGGTCTGGCCACATTTGTTAAATTCTTACACTGATATCCTTCTTAAGGAGAAATATCGTCTCTTTTTTCCAAAAGAAATACTGCGGGTTCCCCCCTTTCTGGACAGGCAGCATGCTAAGTAGGTGTTTGTGCCCTCTCCCCATCGGGGAGGGGGGGGGAGGGGGGAGGGGAGGGGGGAGGGGAGGGGGGGCGTCATCATAACTATTTCTAATTGGGGGTCTTCCTTCTCATGATTTGTAAAGGTCCTGGATAAACAATTGTTTATGCTTGGTTTTGTGGCGTTTCTGAATTGTGACAGCTTAGATCCTGCACAAAGCGGTCTTTTTTTTAAAAGGGCATTGGGCTTAATTATGCAAACAGACTTTGTTGCTGGAAGGAGGCTGGGAGAGGTGTCCAGGGTGAGGGAAGAAGGAGCCTAGAAGTGGGGCGAGGAGAGTTGTAGCACGGAGGGGTGCTAACGAGGGTCCATCAGAGGCTTTATTCTAACACGCTGGCTCTGCACAGGAGTCAGCCGGTCTGGTGGGGAGGCCTGCGGGCGGGCGGCGGGCACGGTGGGCTCTGTAGATGTCCGCTGGTGGCCCGGGCTGGAGGAGGGGCGCCCGCGCCAGGCCCAGCCCCTTGGGCTCGGTGGACCGCCGGGCTCTTGGACAGAAGGAGACCTGGCTGGCTTGCGTGGAGGGTAGATGAGAACTGAGGCCGTGTTGTTTTGAGAACCTGTCACTTTCTTTTTTTGTTTTCTTTTGTTTTTTTGTGTGTTTTTTTGGCTTCTGGTTTTTGTTTTGTTCTGTTTGGCTTTTTGTTTTATTTTTTTTAAATTTCTTTGTTGTTTAATTGAAGGTAAGCTCAATGTGCTCGTCGTCCCCTCCTGGGGACCGTCAGGTTTTGGTCGAGGTCTGTGTGCAGAGCACCTAGAGCCACTCTTGGGGGCTTCTGTCCTCCCTTCTGTCCCTTACATCCTGGAGAGGCAGCGGGCCGCTTGTCCAGAAGCGCGTCCCGGCGGGCGCAGGCCCGCGCTGCCCTTGCTCTCCTGGTGCCTCTCTGGGCTTCACTCACGCCCCGGTAGAGCTGCTTTTACTTTCCTGCAGTCAGCTAGAGGTGCCCGTCCCCGCCCCGTCCGTCCCCCCACAGCCCAGCTCCTCTCTCTTTGTTTGTTGGGGGAGGGGGTGGGGTGCTTGAAAGGTATTACTGATTTTTTACAGGGTTTTAAGTGACAGAATTCTAAAAGGGAATTAACCAACAGAGGGGCGGGGGGTGGGTGAGGCGAAATAGGACCAGGAGATGCCCCCACCCCCCATGAAGGAAGCCACAGGAGTTATATCGATAGAGGGAAAATTTAGATACTTCATTGTATTTAATGAGCATTTTATTAATCAACCTTCTCAACTCTTCTTAAAACTTGTGAATGATGCATTATTTTGGACATTGGTAAATATGATCTCTCCAAAGGCAGTCAGCCTTGAGTTCTATTAAATCCTAAGGATTTTGTGTAAGGTTTTTTACAACCTATTAATTTTTCTCATTTAAAGTGCCCATGGTTTTGTGTCCTAGAACCAAACAAAACTCACTGATTCATATTGGATCCCAGGTATACCTTCTGGTAGCGTGCGGTTGGGAGGGATCATTGGTTTTACACGTGTAACCTGCCCTTTCTAGAGAAGGTGCAGAAAATCTTAACTCGCTCTTTTCTGTGCCGTGTTTTGGTAGGAAATCTTTTCATTAAGATGGGCAGGCAGAACACGTATTTTTAGTGAGAAGTTGCTTTTTGCTTTTACTTCTTACCAACTGAAATGTAAAAAGGCCTCCGTGCTGGTGTTTTGTTTTACTTATTTTGAAAGGTATGTAGAAAAATATAGGCCTTTTAAAAAGGAACATGATGTAGTCTTTGAATTTTAATATTTTCCACAGAGTGGACAAACAGTTGTGCTGTTTTAATATATTCTGTATTTAGTAATTTATATACTCTAGAAAGTAGACGTCTTGCTAGCATGATTTTCTTTTAAACTGTTTTTCATTTTAAGGGCACGTAATGGAACCTGATTTTTAAAGGACTATTTAAATTGTGTGCACTCTGCAGTATTGTCTTAGAGTATATAATTTATGTTTTTAAAGCAACACGCATGCATGCAACACACATTTATACTACTGACTGAAGAGCAGATAATCATTTGTTTTTATAATTCAGCTTTGCTTTTCACAGGCATGGGATCCAGAATTGTTCTTCCTTTGTGAGGATTTTAACTCCAAGGCTTTAATTCCACTGTTTAATTTTCAGGTTCACCAACAACACAGCCTGAAATCTGATTTTTTTTCTCCCCCCCCACCCCACCCCATTTTTGAGTTGGTTCTCTTTGCTGGGCTCCCAGTCTGGTCTTGCTTCTGCTGCTGAGTGTCTGGGCCACGTCAGCCAGGCCTGCTGCGCACCCTCCTTCATTCCTTCGGGGGTCTCCCTGCCAAGCCCACCATCCAGCGTCCTCAGGCGCGGCTCCTTCTTTCACGTGCCATTGCTGGGTCCATTCTCTTCTCCTGCCGCCTCCCCTGGTGACGGCTTCTTCCTCTGGTGACGGCGCTCCTTCCTGGTTGCTTGTCCAAGTGTTGACGTTTAGAATTCCACTCTCAGGGCCATGAGTATCTTTGTGCTGTGTCGGCCACTCGATTACATCTAAACCTTTGCTTTGACAGGTTTTACTCACGGTTTGTCCCTCCAGGTCTTTGGTTGGCGAGAGTAACATCTGGATTCTGTTGTTTTGCAGTCCGACTCAGGGGCTTGGGGCCCCGCGGAAGCCAGCGTCCTGCAGCCTGCGCCGGCCGTGCCATTAATCACCCCTTCTCTGTTTTTATCCACTTTTGCAGGACCTCTTTTGCATGGGTTCAGTGTTAGTGGTAGCGTGCCTCTTCTTCCACTGGGAGGTGACGGCTTGTTTGGCTTTGTTGCCGCTCTCGCTGACTGTGACCCTTCCTAACCTTGTTGCTAATCGCTGTGAGCTGGTCTGGGCCAGCTCGGCGTCGAGTCTGAAGCTGTGCTTATGGGGCGCGCAGTGGGAGTTGAGACATCAAGAGCTGAGCGAATTGCTTTCCTCTGGGTGATCTACTCCGTGTTTTCTACCAAACGCTACACACATTTGCGGGAAATGATGTTGCCCTGTTTTACCCCATTTTTCACTTTGCTCTAATCACTGTGACAGCTTTATCAGGAATATATGTGAAGAACAGTTGTGACATGGTTGGAAAAAATGTATTCTTGTGTGTATCATTTGTGTGATTCCATGCTGAGAAATGTCTTGAACTGTATTGTAATTTGAAAGATGTGCTAAATAAATAGCTTGCAGTTTCTGCTTTTGTTCTTGTAGCTTTTATTTTTTCTCACACTCGGGTTCGGTCCGTTCCACGTCTTACCCATGTGGACAGAGGGCCCTGGGACCGTCCCTCAGAGGATGGGGGTTGTCCCCAGGCCCCCCAGATCCGCCTCCTCTGGTCAGCGCTTGGCCTTGAACGTGTCTGATTCATGGAGGGTCAGGGATGGCCTTCCTCAGTCCACGGTCTCACGAGTCTGAACTGACCAAGCAGACAGCGTCCTTGTGTGTTTTGTTTGTTGGAAGTGGGAGACTTATATTCTCTTCTTTAATTTTTTAAAACATCACGAATAATCTGTACAGGTTTTCAAAGGAAATCTGGACTCCAGCACTAATCGTAACACTGAAAGTGGGGAAAATCAGCCGCCCGTGCCTTTCCACCGCCATCGCCCAGTGCCTTGTGTTTCTGTCACGTGCCCACGGCCTATCTGAGAAGCCGTGTGCACTGGCGCTGCTGTGTCCGCTTCCCACCTAAGGCATCCTCAGAGCTTTTCACGCTGCTACAGATGGCTCATAATTCATGGTCTATTTTGAAAATATTAAAAAAAATAAAGGTCCCCCCCCCCACAAACCAAACATTGTTAAAGGAAAAGCTTGAGGAGGAGAAGACCAGAGGTTTGCCCCTCCCACCTCCCGCCGTGCTGTACAGGCCAGGAACCTGGGCTCCATCCATACACACCCGCTGCCTCACTGACAGAAATGAGGCTGACGTTTCAAGGTAAGCCGTAGCTTAGCACTGCTGTCCCCACGGGAAGGCTGAGGAGGATCCCAGGTCTCAGGGAAGGACGGGAGGGAGCAGGTGGGAAAGGCTGGTTTGGGGGAACAGAAGGAAGTGATGTGTCACAGAGGCCAGTGCATCTAATCAACTTCTCAGATCTGATTTAGTGGAATTTTTACACCTCAGTCAGAATCGGAAAATACCTAGTAAATAAAGTCAAAGCCATTTTTCTTCTATTTTAACCCATATTCCATGGATAAGTCATTCTTTTTCTAAAAGGCTGACCTTTGCGTTGAGTGATGGGATCTCAGGAAGATGGACTCAACACCTGGAGATGTCAGGTCGAAAGTGGGTTTCTTGCAGCTGGGGGGATTCCTTATGAATGGAGCTCCTTTGAAAGGTGCTTTCAGGTCTCCAGCCCTCTGTACCCCCGCCCGGCCTGGAGAGGTCTGGGCGAGTGTCCCTGCAAGGGCCGGAGGAGACAGCGTGTGTCTCCGGCGGGTGGGAGCCTCCTTGCAGGCTCGGGAGGCGGGGAGGTACTCTGTGCGCTCCCGTGACGCCTGCTGAAAGGCTGCAGCTGTCTCCACAGTTCTCACCCAGCTCTCATCTGACAGGCTCTTTTACTCAACAGTGTATTTCCATATTTTGAAGGAAATTATAAGTCTGAAGAGAAAAATCGGTCGTGAAAGAGTTCTCTAGGCGAGCACAGCGCTTAGGAATCGTGGCTCCAAGAAAGAGAAGCCCAGCAAGTGACGTGTCTGCAGCTTGAGGTGTGGCTTCCAGATTTAAAGACGTGATGAGCGCAGCAGGTTTTCAGCTTCATATGCTCAAAAATAACGTCTCCTCGCTCCACTTCTGGTGTCGCCTATAGACGGGGTGAGAGGCAGAGAGGTTTAAGTTAGATCCAAACCAGAAAATAAACCCGAGCCTCCCACCAAGTACCTCTCCCTAACCTGCGTCCACACTTGTGCCTGGGTGATAAAGGGGGGGCAGGACGCATCACGGACCCTCGCGGACGGACCCCCCCCCCCCCGCCTTGAGGTGAGGTGAGACGGCTGAGCCCGGCCTAGGGACCAGGATGGGCGTGGGGAGAAGAAGAGCAGAGGTTTGGCCGGAGGACAGCGCCCCCTGGGCCCGAGCCCCCGTGGCGGCCCCTGCGCTGGCGGCCTGGTCGGGAGGGGTCCTCGGGCGGACGTGGCTCGCGGCGACCGGGCGGTGGGCGCTGAGGGCTACGCGACCACGGGGAGGCCCTGCCCCTGCAGCTTCCAGCCGTGAGCTCCGAGCACTGGCCGGGGAGCACCCTGCAGCTGCCCCGAGGGTGCAGGTCGCGGCACAGCCGGGTCGGCACCGCCCGGGGACCCACCCCGCCCTGCGCCCGCCCGGCCTGCGTCCTCCGCGATGCAGGTCCCAGCCCTCCTTCCCTCCTGAGCCGGCGGGCCAGGAAAGGCGGCTGCACGTTGGGTGCTCAAGTCTGCGTGACCGGGAACCCCTCTCTCCACAGGGGTACTTGCCTGAGGCCTGAATCCTCGGACGAACCAGAGGTGGGGCTCTACCACCCACTGCCCACTGTGGATGCCATCGCCCCAGGGACGGGGACACACACACACACACACACACACACACACACACACACACCCCGAGTCACGCCATCACACACACACACACACACCCGAGTCACGCCGACACACACACACACACACACACACACACACACACACACACACACACACACACACACACACCGGAGTCACGCCGTCCCGGTTTCTCTCCCCCATTTCTTTGGTCGTTACTCTTAGGAAATGTCATTCCCACAGCATGATATTAGATGGAGACTCGGTTGCTTGCCTTCCTCTGCGCCCTCAGCTGCCCCCATCCACCCCTTGTCGGCCACCGGGTCATGGCCAGAAAACATCCCCCGTGGCCTGTGTGGACACCTCCTGGACTCCAGATCCACTGGCGCCCCGACTAGCGAGGCTCCACGCCCCCGGGACCTCCACGCCTCAGCCCCGCCTCTTTTGACTGCTTTTCACCTGACGTCGGTTTTCTGGCTGCTGCTGGGAACCGGCTCCTTGAGCTCTTTCCACTCCCTTGCTTTTGTTCTCTTCCTGCTTTGATGCTCCCTGGGCAAGGCCCCAGCTGTGACCATGGCTGGAAAGACGGGCAGCCGCACTGCCTGGCCTGCTCTGGATTCATAGGTGCGGACGTCAGCCCCACGTGTAGCCGGGTGACCCTACTGTATCTTCCGGTCAGGCCAGAGTCACTCTCACGGGAGCATTTTCACGTCTCCTCATCTCTTCAGTGTCAGCGGCCTCTTCCCCGCTCCCATTTGCTTTACTACAACAGGAGTGCTCAGAAGAGAACTCCCACATCCCCTCACCACGAAACGCCCAGCATGCCTTCAGGCGCCCTGCGTGAACCACGGGCCCCTGCTACAGTAGGCGAGCATCCCTGCTCCTGTGCAAGGCCAGCATCCCGGCTGCACTGCCTCCCGCCCCCCGTCACTGAAGGACCCGGCACCTGCAGGTATCTCTTCTCACCCCTGGGTTTTTTCTTCTGTACTGGACCTCTCCTGTTAGCAACAAACATGCAGCAATATTCTCCATTTAAGACAAAAATCCTCCCTTGACCGCATCACCACTTTTGGTGACCAGTGCATACTTCTTTCCCTCCTTTGGTAAAACTCACTGAAAGAGTTATCTTTTCTTGCTGCCTCCGTATTCTCTTTTAAAAATTCTCTCTTGAATCCACACCAGTCTGGCTTTCAAACCCAGCGTTCCCCCAAAACTTCTCTTGCTAAGAATGTTCCTGGTGCCCGTGTCACCAAATTCAAGGATCAAGCCTCAGGACTCCTCAGTCCATCGGCGTGTGTAAAGCAGCTGACGTCCCCCGGTGTCCAGGACACCGCCTTCTCTTCGTTTTCATCCTACCTCACTGGAACCTGCTGCTTGGTCTCCGGTGGGGTCCTCCTCACTTGCTGTCGGCTAAAGGTCGGAGCCCTTGGACCTCTCCCTTTCTCGGTCCACACACACTCCCTACATGACCTCAGGCAATTCAGTAACTTTAAAGAGCAGCAGCAGGCCGCTGAGTCCCATGGACTTTCCCATCCTCCTGTGGACTTTCTCCTGAACCCCAGACTCGAACCTTCCTTCTGAGATGTTCAGTACGCAGCTCACACCTAATCCAGCTGAGCTCTTGATCTCTTTCCTTCTCTCCCCATCTCAGGAAATGGCAGCTCCTTTTTTTTTTTTTTTTTTTTTTTTGTGGGCCCTCACTGCTGTGGCCTCTCCCGTTGCGGAGCACAGGCTCCGGACGCGCAGGCCCAGCGGCCATGGCTCACGGGCCCAGCTGCTCCGTGGCATGTGGGATCTTCCCGGACCGGGGCACGAACCCGTGTCCCCTGCATCGGCAGGCGGACTCTCAACCACTGCGCCACCAGGGAAGCCCGGCAGCTCCTTTCTTAAGGATGCTCAGGCCCCAAACTTGGGAGCCATCCTTGCCTCCCCTTCCTCCCTAACGCACCACCCACACTCAGCAAGCCCTGTCCTCCAAGTGTATCTGGAATCTCACCACTTCTGGCTCCACAGCTACCACCCCAGTCAAAGCCACCAACCTCTCACCTGGAAGGCCAGCCTGGTCTCGCGACTGATTTCCCTGCATCCACCCTTAACCTTCTGCTGTCTGTTACCAAACATCAGCTGGAAGCATCTTACTTAAGATGGAAGGAAGTCAGGTGACATCACTCCTCTGTTGGGAATGCTCCGGTGATTTCTCGTCTTACTCAGGATAAAATCAAAATCCCCACAACAGCCTTCCGGGCCTTGGGTCCCCTGACCCCCATCATACTAGCTCATCTCACACCCTTCCGCTCACTCGGCCCAAGCAGCACTCGCTGCCCTGCCCTTTCCTGGTAAGCCAAGCAGGATTCCACTGGCTGTGCCCTCGCCCTAGGATGCTCTGCCCCTGGATGTTTTCCTGGCCGCCTCCGTGCACACTCTCCGAGGCGTTTGCTCTCTGTCAAAGCGACCGCTCTCTAAATAATCTCCCCGTTCCCTTGCTACCATTATTTTCTCTCTCCTTATACTACTTCATTCTCCTGGGAGTTTTCACCCTGGTGTCTTTCTTCTTAGAATGTCCAGTAATTTTGGATTGTATATTGGACATTTTGGACACATCATTTTGGGAATCTGGAATTTGTTGTCCTGACTTAAAGAATGTTCATTTTTGTTCTGGAAGGCAGCCAATCTCATGGAGGGTTGGCACGAGCCTTTGAGACGTCGTTTCAGCTTGGTTTGGTCCATCTTGGGGGGCCCTCGCTCAGGGCTCCTGGGGCTGGAGGTGCAGATTGATTGCCCAGGATGTCCAGTGATGTTTCCGCTGTGTCTGGTCAGAGCGCCTCCTCTCCCAGCACTGAGTCCTCTGCAGTCGGCGTAGCTCATGGTTCTTCGTGGCTGATTCCTGCCAAGCCCCACGGTGTCCTGCCCAGAACACGTGCAGCTTAGTAGGAAGCCAGGGCTCCCGGGGACCCCCTGCAGGTGTCTGGAGCTCCTCCTCTGCTTCGTCCTCCCCAGGACCCTGCACCACAAATTCCAGTCTGCTCGGCTCAGCCGAACCGGCGTGCTGCACTCGGGGTCCATGGCCCTGCACTGAGGTCTGGAAGGTTCCTCCAGGCAGAAAGCCGGCTATGTGTGACGACAGCCCTGTGTGCCTGTGGTCCAGCACCTGGCAGAGATGCTGCATACATTTCACTCCGTTTCATGCCTGGTACAGGGGCAGAACCAGTTGGGTTGTGGTCGTTCTGTCCTGGTTGGAAGCAGAGCTCCTATCCTGTTGGGTAATATAACCTAATAACAATACATTTTGTATGTTTTGTTGATCACATGCCTCCCTTCACTCTATAAGTAAGTACATTCTAGAAAGGGAGGAAATATTTCCTGTTTTTTTTTTTTTTTTTTCTTTCCCTGCTGTATCCAGAGGGCCCAGAATTGTGCTTGTCACTCAAAATGTGCTCAGTTCGTAAGTGAACAAGTAGAACTTGTCCCCAGACGGTACCACATGAGCTCCTCTTGGAGGAGGACCATCTGGGCCCCGACCCTGCCCCGCACCTGCTCCCACGGGGGCCGCGAGGACCGCAGATTCAGTGCTCCCGTCCGCGGGGCCCAGCACCCCTGGCTGCCCGGCACACTGGCAAAGCTTCTCTCGTTCAGTCTGCTGACGGGGGCTGAGTGTGCAGTGAGGAAACCCTTCTGTTTGAAGAGGAACTGTAAACGTTTCAAACGGGAGCGACCGGCTGCAGGCGCTCCTTGGAATTCAGCTGTTACGACCTGTGCAGGAGTTGGCGGGGTGCGGTGACCACCCGGGACGCGGCATGGAGCGGGGGCGCGTGGCCACGGGAGAGCACGGCCCGGGCAGGAGGCACGGAGCCTGAGCCGGGTCCCTGCCACCCTCAGCTGCAAGACGTCTTCCCCTGGTTGGGGCCCAGAAACCAACGTGGCATGAGGCCCAGAGACCAAGCAAAGCTGTCAGCCCTTCAGTAGAAAGCGGCTGCTTCCTGGGCATCCTGGTGGGGAATCTCTGGAGGATGAAAGGCCCTCAGGTCACACCTGGACATCAGTGACTTCTGTTCCTCTCCTTCCACACCCCCTCCTGGATTTCATGGTGACGATCCTGTCATCTTGTAAGCCCCAGGCTTCGGGAAAAAACATATATTTTAAAATATATGTATGTAAATATCCATATTGATTTTATAAAATATGGCCCTCATTCTTTGCGAAACAAATTTAAAGTTCTCTAGAGAAGAAGTCTACACTGCATTGTGGTACGCTGACTGTAAGATACTCCTTTTTTTCACCCTCGGCATCTCTGAGACGGGGTGTGTCTGACACTCGCCATCAGCCAGGAAGCGCTCAAGGTGCAGTTGCACGCATCTTGTTCATCTCGAGGGCATCGTCAGACGGCTGCCGCGCCTTGATGTTGCAGAAAACAGCCATTGAGGAAGGACCGTGGTGTGTGAAAACTTCCATTGGTACCTCCCACTGGTAAGTTAGGCAGCTTCGATTGGATAGAAGATGTAACGGCTGCCACTTACCGAACGCGTGTAAGTGCTGAGCCTGTGTGATGTGCGTTATGTTGCTTACAATACATAGCGTACATGTACCACAGATACACACACACGTGTTGTCCAGTGCACAACAGCCCCTGTGTGCTGTGGACGGTGACGTCGACTACAGCCCGGTTTGGGCCAGGGCCACACGGCTTGGCATGTTGTTGACGCAAGTTTTGGAAATCGCCCCTGTCCTGGTTGAGGGTATGAAATCGTATTAACCGAGGGCTCAGGAGCGGAGGGGAGGGCGGGGCTGGGGAGAGGGAGCTCACAGCCTCCCCGGGGCCCCCTCCCCTCTCCTCTACGGCCCCTCAGCTCTGTCCTCCGCCTGCCCCTCCGGCGGCCCCGTGGTCCCCGCGTGGCCTGTCCCAGGACCCCGTCACCTGCCTGTTCCGTTCCTCTCAAGACCCATCCTCAGAGGAGGAGTCGATACTGAAGAAGTGACAGGCTTTCCTCCCCAGGGGCCTAGCATTTCTAGCCCAAGCCGCCTCTCTCGGCAGGAAGACAGGCGCCTTTAGCCCGCGCTCGCCCCATCCGGGCGCTCTTGGGCTCAGAAGGCACCTTCTCACTCAGCCCGTCTGGTCCTCGCTCTGCGGCCCGGCGCCTGCGCACTCCTCCCCGACTCCGCCGCTCACGCAGACACACGCGTGTGCGCGCACACTCACAACTCCCGCGGTATACTTGCGTACACGCACGCCGCACACTCACACGTACACTTGCACACCCAGCCACGGCCTCCAGCGCTTAATCCAGAAGCCCGTGTGCTCACCTGCCTGTCTGCACCTTCCGGGGTGGGAGGGGGAGGCAGCGGGGGCCCTGCCTCTCCTGGAGTTGGACTTGGGGATGGGGTCTGTCTGCCCTGGGGCGTCTTCCCTGGGGACTGGAGGTCACAGCTGGCAGGACGGCAGGAGGGCGCCCGGTGCGCTCAGAGGGTCCGCCTGGAGGAGCCTGAGGATGGGAAGGCTGCGCCCTCCAGCCGGCTCGCTTGCAGGCAAAGTATTTTTAAACTCATTTCCTTGACCTAAAAAGGTTCTTTTTGGACTGAGCACCTCGTTTTCAGGACCGACGCGGAGCACTGCCTATACATAGCTCGGAGCGGCGGGGAGGGCGCTGGCATCCGGGGACCCCGAGGTAGAGGCCCGTGTGAGGGCCACCGGGGTCGCTTTAAGTCACGGAAGCGGGAAGGGATGAAACGGGCCGTCCTGCCCCGCCCCCGAGTGCCACACGGCCGGGGAGCGAGGGGCTGCAGGGCAGAGGGCGGCCTGACCGCAGGGGCAGGATCTGAGCTCCTGGCATTTAAAAATCACTTCACTCTCCCCACGACAAAAGGTGCGCTCCTTCCATGGAACTTAGGGAAACAGAGAGAATTCAACGAATCGATACGTATCCACGAAGCTCCTCACAGGTTGTTTTCAGGCCACAGAAGCCAAGTGACGGTCCACTGTGATGGGCGTGGCTGGGCTGAGACCCCCCCCCTCCCCGGGCCGCCCCTTCCCGGCTCAGCCTCCTGGCCGACCAGGGGTGTCGGGGCTTCTCTGCTGAGGGTGGGCAGGCTCCTCAGATGCACCTTGGACCATGGGGGCTGGTGGCTGGCGGCTGAGACCCCCCCGGGCTGCCTCAGTTTCCCCTTTTCCTTCTCACCCCCGGTGCTCACCTTCCTCTGCCCTCCATGGGTGGGCTGGTGGCCAGGAGGGCAGGTGGGGGGTCTGGGGCTGCAGTGGGACCCAAGCTTGGTGCCGTCTGCAGGAGGTGCCCTCCGCACCCTCTGTCTGGTTCTTGGCTCGGCCCTGGGGTTCAGGGCAGTTACTTGAAAGCCTCTCCTGCAGGCCGTCCCGAGGTCGTGGACCCCTGGATGTGAATAAACGGGGGAGGGGGGGAGGGAGAAGGCAGTGTGCGCGGCAGGCAGCATGGCAGTGGTGCCGCTTGGCTGGAGTTGGGGGAGATGCGGCTCCTCCCCGTGGGCGGGCCGGTCGTATCGGTCGCATCGCGAAGGAGCTCCAACAGGGAAGGGGTTCTGGACGTTTGATCAGCGTTGGTCTATTAGGTTTTTTCTTTTTTCTTCAACTTCTTCCTTGAAAAAGAGGAAGAGAGCTGAAAGGGGTGCCTTCCCCACAGCAGCGGCTGCGCTGGGGTCTGCATCTGTGTGGCCTGGGCTCTGTCTGGGAGGGGCTGGGAGGAAAGTGCTTTCTGGCCTACAGTGGATGAGGACAGAGAGGAGTCTCTTCTCCCCGTCCCCAGTCGCCCTCCGCACAACTCTGCTCCCGCCACAGCCAGCCCTGGCTTTTAGGGAGGGGGCATTTCTCCTACAGTGTCTCTGGTCCCCAGGTGTTGCTGCAGAGGGCACCGGGGCGGGGCAGTTGCTGGGTTCTTTCCCACTGAGGATGGCGTCCAGCGCAGGGACGGGTCCCCCGTGAAGGCCGCTCGAGGGAAGAGCCACGCCCCCCTGCCCCCCCCCCCCCCCACCCCGTGCTTTGTTGCTCCGGACACAGCTGGTGTCGGCATCAGCGCTCCACTGCAGCCGACTCCAAACATCGGTTCACAGAGACTCAGATGCCTTCATCTAGAATTTTCAAAGACTGTAAGGTCATCTTTTTCCGTGTGTGTAGACAGACTCCATCAGAGTCTCATCTGAATCCAGATGAGGCCTGAGTACGGGGCAGAGGAGTGATCCAGCCTTAGATGAGGGGTATTTCTGAGCTTAAAGGGACCTCAGGGTACCCTGTCTCATCTGCCCTGGGGTGGAATGGAGGCCTGGTGGAGTTAACCCCCCAGTCAGAGGGCTGGGGAGTGGGGAGCCCATCGGTTCCCTCTTGGTAAAGGAGAGGCCACCATGATACTGTCCACGTGTGTGGCCCTGTCCTTCCTAAGAGCCTCTCACAGGTCATCCACTCACCCCAAGATGTGGGAAGTTGTTTCCAGGCCACGGAAGCCAAGTGACGGTCCACAGGTCCAGGGACCTCCGGACGCTGCCACCCGGGGCCCTCGGGAGGAGGACTCGCCAAGTCGCACCCCTGGCCACGCCCCTCAGCTCGGAAAGGGCTGCAGCTGGGCCCGGATGCGGGGTCTCCCAGCCCGGGGACCCTCAGCCCCAGTTAAGGGAGAGGAAGGCTCGAGGGTGCCCTGACGCCCTGCTCAGCACGCGTTTCTAGGCTTCACTTTTCCCAGCACAGTCGTCGTTTACTTCTTCCTTCTTTGACTACTGGCCAGAATAAAGGAGTGATGCTTTAGAGCACTGACCCGGCCTGGTGCAGGGGAGCAGCTTTGATGGCTGGGCTTCGACTGGTGGGGAGGGGATGCAGGACAGGGCGGTGCTGTCGGCTCTGACCCCGCACGTCACCCCTCTCTGGGGGCTTGTCCTGCCGCCATTGCCCTCTTTTTGAGGGTACTTTTGATATTTTGTGTTCATCAGCCCCCGCTGGCGGCCCCTGTCCGGGCGCGAGGCCCGACTTTCCCACCGTGACCAGCAGAGGGCGCTCGGACTCCACTCAGGAGAGTTTCTCCTGCCAGCCCGGCTGCCTCTCCGTGATGCTGGATCCCGGGAAACTTTCTCGGCGAGCAGGCTGAACCAGAGGCATGGTGCCACCCTGAGCCAGCAAGTCCGCAGCCCAGCCCTCTGCTCCCAGCCGCCTCCTGCACTTGGCGCCTCTGCTGCCCGGGGCAGCGTCGAGGGGAAGGAGGCTGCCCGGAAGTCCCAGCGAGAAGCGGAGCGGCTGCAGGCTCGGGAGGGCGGGCGCCGTCCCGGGAAGGCAAGAGACGGGGTCGGCCGGGCCAGCCGGAGCGCGTCCGCGGAAGGGGCGGCGGCCGCCCGATGCTGGCAGCGATGGGGCACTGGCCCGCAGAGCCCCGGGCTCGGGAAGGTTGGCTGCGCCCTCCCACATAGGCCACGGAGTAACACCACCAGCAGCGGGGGAGCGCTCAGGTCCAGCTCCACCTGGCGGTCCCGTGCTGATGCCAACGCTTTGGGGCTCTTTCTGAAACAGGCCCCCTTCCACGCCCACGTCTCTGCCCAGGCTCCTGCTTTTCTTGGCCCATGTGTGGCCTGCCTGTTGGGTCTGGCTGGAGGGTTTCGGCTGGGATTCTGATGACATGGACCCGCAGGGTGGCAGACACAGGGACCCGGGGCCCAAAGCTCCTTCCAAAGACATCGGGTTTGTTTTGCGACGCTCAGAAAGGGAAGCCTTGAGCCTTCCTGGGGGGGGGGGGGGGGGGGCGGTGGTCTGGAGAAAGGGAATTTCCCGACTGGGATGAGGCTTGGCGTCCAGCAGAAAGGGCATCACCTTCCCCTGGAAGCAAACACCCAGGCCCTCGCCTGGGACGTGGAAGTTTCCACCCAGGAACCGGTTCAGTTGTACGGGGGAAATCCTTGGGTTTTCGGCATAATATTTCTTCGAATTTATCTTTTCAGATTTCTTGAGCCTCTTATTTAAACCAGTTTCCCCCTTCTGGAAGCATAGTTGCCCTCATCCTGAAAACCAAAGACACCCATTGAAAACGCCACCCTCACGCAGTTTCCCTGTCTTCTTGGTGGGCCCAGAGCTTGTTTAGAGAACGTGAATTGCTGTCAGTTTCTTCCTTTGAGAAAATCAGGCTCAGCCAAGAAAAGTCAAGAAGGTTACCTCCAAACACGGGCTTCCTATTTTCCCTCTGGGGGCGATTTTCACCGGGTTGGGATGAAGCCTGCACGGCGTCCGGCCCCCGCCCGTGGGTCTTTACAGGTGGGTGTCTCCTGTTTACCTCCAGGCTAGCATAGGGTTCTCCTGTCACACCACCAGGTCTTTGCTGGATTTGTTACCCCAGCAAGTAGCGATGTGAGCCGCCTTTGAATTCCAATAGAGAGTGTGCTGTGCTGGCCTCACCCCACTACGTTCCAGCCCCACCACAGCGGGCTGGGTTTCCGTGAGATCCTAGACGGGGGTTGGCGAACGTCCTCTGTAAAGACCCGGATGGAACATACTTCAGGCTCTGCGGGCTGCGTGGTCCCTGCTGCAGCTTCTCAGGCGCCGTGGGAGCCTGAAGCCCCCCCCCACCCCCACCCCCGCCCCGGGACAGCAGGCAGAGGAATGAGCCAGCCTGGGGGTGGGGTGGGGGGAGTAAGATTCCAAGAGAAACTTGCTGATGGAAGCTGAGTTACAGATTTTATAGAATTTTCACATATGGAATATTCTTCTTTAGCTGTTTTATTTTCAACCATTTAAAATGTAAAACCCGATCTCAGCTTGTGGGCTGTATAAAAACGGGCCGCTGTCCAGATCTGTCCCTGGGGCCATGGTTGGCCGATAAGAAACTATGAAGGTCACTTCCCTGGACCTCTCAGCCCCCTTGAGTGGATGGTTCTTTCACAAGGATAGACCGGCCACTTTTCTGCGCCACTGGGGCACCCAGATGCTTCCCCCCACCCCCCCAGCCCTGGAGCTGGCTCACAGGCAGGCACTTTGTTGCTTTCTTGCCAAATCTTGCAACCAGCCGGCATTCTTTGCATGTCAGCCCGGTATTTCCCATGTGGCTGTGATGCTGACAGCAAAGGGTCTCCACCAGGAGAGGATGGGGCTGCCTCCCCCCCCCCCACACGCACACGCACACACACACGCACACACACACACGCACACACGCACACACACACGCACGCGCACACACACACGCACACGCCGCGTGCTGGCAGCTTCCTCAGATGGACGAGACTCGTGCTTTGTCCCACAAGTAAGAGCCCATCACCACCCCTGATGGATCCGAAGTGTGCACTCTCAATGACATTTCTTCTTTCACATATTTGGGACAACCTGGTGGAAGAAAACGGGAGTTGCAGATGACAGGATGGGACGGGAATTCTGCCACAGAACAGACACGGCACAAAGTCTCTGTAACTTCTTTAATTATTCAAACAACAGAGCACAAAGATAACAGTTTCAAGTACATTCTGGTACGCGTGTTTGACAGGAATAGATATGCAGTTAGTCACGAGGGAGGCCGGCGGCAACACCACGCACACGCTTGGCACAAACTCTTGGTCCTGTCAACCCTGAAGATGGAGAAGTGGGCCCTCGTCCGGCAGCAGTGCTGCACCTGCCCGATGCCCTGCACTTCGTTTCTCTACACGGTGGACGTGAAAAAGAGAATTCTCACTATAAAGCTGCGAAGGGTCTTAAAAGGTGGGGACGGAGTGGGGGGACACAGGCGAGGGTGCCACAACCTTGCCAGGCCAGGAGGGGGCGCTGCCAGGGACCTTCGGGCCAGGCCAACACGTGACCTCTCTCTCTGACCGCTAACTAGTCCGGTGGCTCAGGCCGGCCAGAGCTGCTGGTGTGCTGCGTGCTCCTGATTTGACTTAACACTCAGACCTGAACGGTTCTCAGAACAGAAACCACCAACCTTACCAGGGATCGTAACCCTGCTGACCACCTAGGAGACCAAGGAGAACCAGGGACCACTCCTGCCCGGAGGGTGAGCTCTGGCCCCAGTGCCGCCCATCGGGGCCCCCGGCCTCCTGGAGGGCCACATCTCACCAGACCTCAGCACAGAAGCCCCCCCAGGGACCGGAGCCCTAGCCTCGGAAGCAGTTTCTCTAGACCCTGACCAGGTGGGACCGAGACTGGCCCGAGGCCGTCGAGTTCAATTCTGTTCCCCTAAGCCCAGGCCCGCCTTGTTTAATCTTCTGAGAGGCCCTGAGGCCACACGGCCCACCTTCCCAAAGCTCAGCCTGCAGAGGCATTTGGGCCCAGAGCGCAAAGCGGGATGGCAGCCTTCACTAAACCGAAGCCCACAGAGTGACCGCCCAGGGCGGCTGAGCCTATGACACAGCAACAGGCACGGAGGACTCGTCTCCACGGCCCTCCTGACACAGGGCACTGGCCCCAGGGCGCCCGGAGAAGGAGGACTACGACCTAGGGACAAACGTCCTCACCTGACAACCACTCGAGACAGACAACTTGGAGACACCAGCGTGGCCCGAGGACCCTGGCACCCTGAGGCTCTAGTGGGTGTGACGGGAGAGGAGGGAAGGCCGGGTCCGCACAGAGCAGGCAGGGAACACATCCTCCTGCAGATCGTCAACACCTGGCCCCCTCCTTGGGGACCCTTCTGCCAAGGGCACCCCAGGACTTCAGAAAGCAGTTAGGACCTCCTCCCTACAAGGCCAGGGGGACAGTGCACCCCAACCTGGGTCAACCAAGTGGAGGGAACAAAGTCGGCTACCAATGACGCGGGGCCTGGGGAGGAAGTTCTGGGTGACTGCCCCAGGCCATCTCCTCCAGGCAGCCACTGAGGCTGTGCTGGTTAAGCTGGGGGAGGTGAGGGCAGAAGGGCACCCAGCACGGCACCGCCATCCTTTGAGTAGAGAGACTTTCACACAATAAATACAAACAGAGCTGAGGTTTCTCCAGTGACGAAAACAAACAAGTCGATTCGGTTACCTACGTTAAGTGGATCTGAATTCACAGTATAAGCAACACATCTAAATATAATACTGGGAACTCCTGTCAGCACTAGGTTTCCCAAACAAAGAAGCCAAAAAAAGGAAAGAAAAAGGGCTGCAACAGGAATTCTTAGTTATTATATACTAACCAGGCTGTGCGTGGCACATTTTATTTCTATAAAACTATTACAAAATATTCAAAAATACATTTTAGTAAATTTACAGCAGTTATTTCTCAATTTATTAATGCAAAAACATCCTTTGTTTTTCTCTGTACAAACTACAGGCTCCATCCTTGTGGGATCATCACTATGTGCGCTTTTAAAAAATATTATTTTCTAATAAATTCTTTGAAGTTAAAAATAAGAGTTCTTCCAGTTTGTCCAAGAAAAAAAAAGTGTATGTGTGTGTGTGTGTGTGTGTAACAGTCTTGACTTCCAAGAATGTGGCCAAAATGGTGATGACAAAGCAAATATTAAACCCAGAAGACAAAACAGGAGATGGCTGTTACATTGGAAACTAGTTAAATTAAAATAATATATTTTCATATTTTACACTATTTCAAAAATGAAATGTACTTCAGTTAAGTATTGATCTCTCAAAAATCTAATTTACAATTCTGTGTATAAAAATATAATTTGTGGACCCCCATGAAGCATGTTTTAGTTTACACTTGCTGAAAAGCAGGAGAGTTGCAAACGAGGAATGGAGAGGACAGAATTTTGCTTTCTGAAAGTCAGGACGAGGGACATGTAGAAAAATAGACTCTGAGCGGGTCGCTTGGCTTCACAAAATAATCTTTCCCCCTGTGAGTACAGTTCACATGATAATAAATTATCCAAGAAACAAACTATTTAAGGCTCTTGAAGGTCCGGTTCATATTATTTTAAAACATCTATTCATACCAAACAAATAAATAGCCAGGAGAGGTGAAAAAATAACCAAAATTAAACAGGAATCAAAAAATTCAAAAATATATATATATAAACTAAACACAACAACAGAATTTCTCGGGGTCTTTGATTCCTTATGGTCTACTTTGGACTGTCCTACATTTTTATTATTATTAATTATTATTATAATTAAAGTCTCATTTCGTGCGCTTTTTCCGTGTGTCATTTGCGGTATCTCGCCCCTCCCCCCGCCCGCCCCGCCCCCTCCCGGTGCCCTCCCCGGCCCCCTGGCCTTCAGGAGGACTTGACCGCCATGCCGAGCGGGTGCAAGGCCTCGCTGTCCAACAGCCAGGTGCCTATTTGGTAGAGCAGCTGCGAGTACCAGTGGATGCCCGAGGCGCCTGGCGCGTCGGTCGCACCTGGCGCGGGCGGGGGCACGCGGCCGCCGCCCCCGCCCCCGCCGCGGTCCGTGCGCGAGGGCGCCAGCGCGGCCAGGAGCGCGTGCGCCAGGCGGTAGGGCGCGAAGGCCCGGTGCGCCCAGTTGTGCTCCTCTATGACCGCGTAGCACGACGCCAGCACCCGGTTGATGAGGATGGTGCCCTGCGCCGTCAGCGGCGCGTACGCGCCCGTGCTCTCCTCGCGCAGCGTCACGCTGTGCACGGCGGCCGGCAGGAGCCGCCGATCCCCGCCGCGCTCGGCCACCACGTACACGTGCTGGCCAGGGCGCACGCTGCTGGCGAAGAGCGCCCGGCGCTCCGGCGCGCCCCCAGGCGGCCGCCCGGCGCCCGACAGCGCCTCGGGCTCCCGGCCGGCCGAGCCGTTGTGCGGCGCAACAAAGAGCAGGTGCGCGGCGGTGAGCAGCAGGCGCTCGCGAGGCTCCCGGGTCTCGATCGCATAGAAGACCTTCTTGGCGCCGTGGTCGTGGTCCAGGAAGGTGAGGAAGTCGCTGTAGAGCAGCCGGCCCTCGTCGTCGGCCGCCAGCACGCGGTCTCCGGGGCGCAGGTCCTTCACCAGCTTGGTGCCGCCCTGCTCCAGGTGCACAGTGGCCGAGCCCGGGAAGCAGCCGCCCGATTTGGCCGCCACCGAGTTCTCTGCGTGGGGGAGAGAAGGGAGAGAAGAGGAGACAGGGCGGTGAGTCCCGAGAGGAAAACGCGACTGGGAAGGGGGGCGCACGCTTGGTGTCCCGCGCGCCCAGACCGAGGAAGCGCGTGGCTCCGGGGAGAGGTGCCAGGCTGGTCCCGCGCGGACCTCCCTCTCCCCATCCCCACCGCCTCGGTGACCAAATGCAGATGCAGACGCATTCCTTAACGACTCTCTTAGGATTGGACTGGCGGTGACAAAGGTCGATTGGCGTCTCCGGCGGGAGGCCGGTTACACTCCTTCCCTTTCGCCTTCCCCCTCCCCCGCCCGCTCAGCACACACCCAACCTCGCCACGAATTCAGAGGGTATTTGCTCTCCACTTGGATTCCTCAGGAAGCCTCCTTGAGCTCACCCGGGCGCCGGGGCGCACCCTCCTTCGCTCCCGCCTCCGGCGCGGGGCGCGGCGCCCCCTCGTGCGCTCCGCACCGGGGCTGCGCGGCGGGGACCCTCGGCCGCTCCCCGCGCCCCCACCCCGCCCCCAGCGCCCAGCGGGGGGCCTTGGTGTCGGCTGGTTGGTGTCGGCCGGTTGGGGGCGAGGGCGGGGCTGAAAAATAGCTGTAGTAGTTGTAGCAACTGGACAAACATTCCAGAGAATTGGCCGAGGTGTGAAAATCCGGGGCTTGTGTGGATCTTCTAATTAAAATCCAATAAAGGGCTCGCCATTGTCATTGTAATTTCTGCAACAAATGGGAGGCGCTCTTGGAAGAGGGGCTCCTTCCATCCCCCCACCCCTTCCCGGCTCCCTCTCTCTCCAGCTCTGGGCCGCCCCCTCCCTATTTGCTCAGGTGCAACCCCCCCGCCGCACCCCCGGCGATTCACACGCGGGCCCTCAAGAAGCCCGGGCCTCACAAGCACTATTTGCACAGCCAGGCCTCTCTTCCAAGCACTCGAGATGTGTATTTGAATTTTAAATGGCGGGGCCTGCTCCGAGCTCTGGAAGCGCCGGGTTCTCAAGGCCCCTTGACTACCCGCTTTCTCCGGCCTCTGTCGCTCTCTGAGGCTCACTGTCCCGAGGACAATAATCGGAGTCGGGGGGCGCGCAGGGGGCCGTGGAGGAGGGGTGGGGACGTCCCCGTCTTCTTTGCATTCCAATCTCCGGGATCCTGCTTTTTGCAAATAGAGATCGCGAGAAAGAATCTTCCTGCTGGAATTACTGAGGGTTTTTAATCTTCTCATCGTTTTCTCCGGCATGAAGTGCGGGGCCGGCCTTTGGAGGCCCGACATAGCCGCCCGGAACGCGCCCGGGACGTAGGCGAGCCCGAGGCGTCGAGTCGCACGACCCTGCTTGACACGCACCGCCCCGCGCCCGGCCCGTGTGCGCGGAATGCCAATGAGCGGCTCTGCGCGCCGGGCCCGGCTCCCCCGGCGGGGTCCGGGCCGGATGACCGCTGCTCATTTGCGAGGAGACCTCGAGGGACCCCCGCCAGGGGGACCCCGCGGACAGGGGTGGCCCGGAGCCGGCCGCGCGCCGCGCCGCCATTTAGGAGCCCCGCGAAGTCGGGGCGCGCCTCCCCGCCCTGCTGGCGTCTGAGACCCTTTCCCGGGCTCTAAGCCCAGACCTTCTCCCCAGGCTTCCACACCTTTTCTTTCTGTTGTTACAGGAGGCCACTCTTTTCCTTACCTCCAAAGTGTGCCTCGACACTTTGAAAGTGTTTTTCTACTAACATACGCTATTAAAATACAGTTTAGGTGACAAACAGGCGAAACTGGGGGTGGGGGGAGACGCAGTTCCTCCGAAATTCACCGTGAACTGTCTTGCTAAATGCGCCGGCTTCTGCCCAGAGTTGGAGAGACCTGCGTCAGTGGAGCCGGGGCCTGTGCGCGCGCGCGCCTTCCTTCCGGAGCTGTTCCACGCCAGCAACAGCGTGTGGCGTTGCAGGCCCAGGGAACTCAGCCTCACGCAGCAGCGCGGGGGCTCCAGCTGCAGGCTTGGCTTTCCTGGCCCTGCCTGTGGCTCAGGGCAGCCCAGCTGGTTCCTAATAAGGACGGATGCTTCTGGGCTTGCGGCCTCCAGATGTTGGAAGTGGTGACTACCGGCTTTATTACCTCCCATCAGGCCTCTTCCCAAAGGCCGAGTGAGTTAAGTTAGTTAAGAATCCACAGGGTTCCACCCTGGGCAGAAACTCCTGTGCTGGGTGCGGGCCGGTGGCGAGTGGGGAGTAGTTCATTCTTAAGCTCTGTTGAGACAGAGGCTCTGGGCCCGAGCTGGCCGACTGGGCAGGGCTGCAGTCTCTCACCAGGACAGCCCCCCCCCCCCCCCCCGCCCCACCATATTTCCTCCCTGTCTCTGCCACCTGCAGCGGGGACTCCGGAAACAGGGGTGGGGGAAGGCTCGAGAAGCCAGATGCCCTCTGCATCTGGGCTCAGAGAACGTGGGCCTCTGTGGCCTCAAAGGTAGGGACAGCTCCCGGCGGGGGACTGGGACAGGCCTCACGGAGTCTATTCCCGCCACAGAAACACCAGTCGTCACCCAGTCCCCTCCCTGCCTGCCCCCCCTCCTCCCCACTTTCCTCCTTCCCGTGAGCCGGGCTTTGGGGCACAGATCTGGAGCTGCTGGGGTGTGCTGTCGGCGTGGGTGGGGTGGGCCCGCCCGCCCCCTCACCTGCTTTCACCGAGCAGTGGATGTGCGCTTTGGACTCGTAGTAGACCCAGTCGAAGCCGGCCTCCACGGCCAGGCGTGCCAGCATGCCGTACTTGCTGCGGTCGCGGTCCGAGGTGGTGATGTCCACTGCACGGCCCTCGTAGTGCAGCGACTCCTCTGAGTGGTGGCCGTCCTCGTCCCAGCCCTCTGTCACCCGTAGCTTCACTCCTGGCCACTGGTTCATCACGGAGATGGCTAAGGCGTTCAGCTTGTCCTTGCACCGCTGTGGAGAGAAGGGGGCACCCAGCGCGCGTGAGCATCCGGGCCTGCCCCAACCCTACCCCTGGGCTGCCCTGCCCAGCCCCCCAGCATGCGGGCTGTGCGCAGAAGTAGGGAGACAAGGCCAGGCCCGGAACGGGCCGGCCTGTTCCGGAGAGGGGGACCTCGGCCAGGGAGGAGGGGGTGGCATCGTAGGAGGAGGCACGTCCTCTCAGAGGTGACTTGAGCGCCTTTCTCCACACCTGAAATAGCAGAGCCCCCGTCACGGCCTGAGAGGCAGATGAAATGTCTGTGTTCGAAATGAGGAAACTGCGTGGTTTTGGACAGTGGCTGCAGAAGCCTCCAGGAGCACCCTAGGCTATGGCCCACGTCCTCCTCCACGATGCCCTCCACGCCCCTGCCCTCTTCTGTGGCCCCATCGCTCCGCACCTGTGCAAGGCTCCACCCAACTCCCTGGACAAACTCCCTCTCAGGAGGCGGGAGAGAGAGGCCCCCGGGCGCAACTTAGCCGTAGAAAGAAAAATACACGGTATACTTCTTACAGAGTTAAAAGCCTTTTGCCTTATCTCTGCCCTGCGCCTATCTGAGGTGAGAATTAAGCCAAAGGTAGAGAGGGTGGTGGGACCCTGATAGCAGCTGAAGGGGTGGGGGAACCAGAAGTGAAAGGCAACCAGGTGACTTATAATTTTCAATAAGACCAGGGCCGGATGGCAAACATTCTTTATCTGGACAGCCACATTCCTTTTCCCCGTGGGACTCTTTTCTCCCGGCTTTCCTGTGTCTGATTGTGTCTCTTGTTTTCCTTAACCTGTTCCCTCCCCCCTCTCTTGTTTTCTTGGCCGGCGCAGAATGGTGTCCTGCAAGTTTGAAGAGCCAACTTAAGAGGGGGAGGGGAGGGGAGGGGGGGGGGGGGGAGGGGAGGGGAGGGGGAGGGGAGCCAGAAAGGCCTGGGGCCTCTGAGCTCTTGCCTTAGGGAGGCTTCTTCTGGAAACCGCCCTTGGGGTTCCCCCCCCCCCCCCCCCCCCCCCCCCCCGCCAAGGAAGCTGCCAGTAGGAGTAAAGAAGCAGTGAATAGGCGGGACTCAAGCCAGGGTAAAGCTGTAGGAATTCCCATATAATTCTCGGGTCCCATTCAGACGAGGATGCAAGAAAGAGTTGAATCACGTGCGTGTTTGTGTGCACAGTAACTCAACTGGGCGTTTATACTGCGGCTGGTGCGGGGTTGAAAAAAGGGGAGGTGGTGACAAAATCACGATGGGGGCGTCCCCCAGAGAGGCAGACTCAGGAGGGATAGGGGACGATTCCAAGTTGACTTCTGCAGAGGGTAGGGCTGATATCCGGGCGGGGACCCCGGTTACCGAGATGACCAGACGGCCCCAGCAAGGACCCTATTATAGTCTGGGGGAACTCTTTCTTACAGAGCGCGGAGGAGGCGGAGGGCTGCTGCAAGGGCCGCTGCTGCGTTTTAAGGGGATGCGACCGATTGCACGACAGGAAAAGACCTGTGTAGTTGGCAGCAGTAAAAACCAGTATATGGTTGTAGAGTTAGACATACAGCATGTGTGTGTGTGTGTGTGTGTGTGTGTGTGTGTGTGTGCGCGCGCGCGTGCGCGCGCGTGGTGGAGGGAGGGAGCGCAGAAGGCTAGGGGGCGGTCCTGGTAACAGGTCAGCGCTTGCAGGTTTCTAGGCCCGCCAACAGTTTTCTTAAAAAAAAAAAAAAAAAGTCAGAAGGACAGAGTTTGAGTGAGGTCATCTTGAGGAGTGAATGCGTTTTACATGAAAATCAATCAGTAAACCAGGGTCAGTTTAGAGCCGGGATGTGGAACCGGCTGCGCAGGCGCACACCACCGACGCGCACACGCAGACACTCGGCTTCCCGAGCCCCCATCGCAGCCCAGCTCCCTGCTTTCGGGGGGCAGATGAAGCTTTCAGTGGCTTCCCCCGGGGCCGCTGGCGAGGGGGAGGGCAGGAAGGGGAGCACGCGTACCATCCCCCAGCGTTCTGAGCTGCGCCACTCGGACAAGAGGTGGAGACCCCAGGCGAGGAGCCCAGGGCCGAGGCAGGCCCGGGCTCCGCCAGGCGCAACGCGGCCTCGGCCCGCGGCTGCAAGAGTCTCTGCGCCCCGGCCGGGCGGGATCGTCGCGGGCAGAGCCGGGAAGCCCGGGCCGGTTATCAAATTCACTGGGTCGTGTGCCGCGAATCAACCGCACCTCTGTGCAGCCACCGTGAAGCCCAGAGGGGCCGACGGGCCCGGCTTTGTGTCGGCGGAGGCCAAGTTGTTCCCCACGCCCGAGCTCCCGCGCCACCTCCCCAGTCTGCGCAGCCGCTCCGCGCCCGGGAGCCGAGCAGGGACTGTCACCGCCGACGCCCACGGGCTTCCCCAGCGCGGGGGAGGGGGTGTCCCGACTTCAGAAGGGTCCCCTCGGGTCCCCGCACACACCTCTCGCCGCTCCTCCTCCCCCCCCCTCCGGAAAACCAGGCCCCTCCCTTCAAACCCACACCTGAGCGCCGCTCCCCGGGGCCGCCACGCACCCGGAAATCTGCCCAACGTGGCGCCTCGGGCCGGTCCCCCGCGCAGCCCGCAGGCCGGCCCCTCGCGGCCCCCTGCCCCCTCGGAGCCCCTCGGCACCGCGGCCTGCGGGGAGAGCGTGTCTGTCTGCGCTTCCCCCTCTCGTAGTTAATATTAACCAGGGGCTCATGCGTTCCTGAACTGCTCTGAAAGTTCCACTGGGGACGATCTTGCCATGGTTGAGGGACTTGGGCGGCAGTCACATTAGGGAGACAGAGACACGCACCCTAGAGCAGAGTCTAGGTGGTTATCTTAAGTGGGGGGCCGGGGGGGGGGAGCAGGTGCCCCAGGAGCCCGGGAGGCGTTGCCGCTTTTCCCCTTCCCCAGGCCCTGCCCTCACCTCCCGGGTCCCCCGCCTTCCCCACTTTAACTCTTAGGACCGGGGACGCAGGAAGGACGGGGAAGGGGTAAAGCAGGGGGCGCCTTTCAGGCCACCCCCCTTCCCCAGCCTCCAGGTTTTTAGGGCACGTTTTTGGGGCCCGTGGTACACACCTGGCCTGGCTCTCCCCACCCCACTCCGACGTCGGCTGCCCCTCCCCCCTCCTTTTGTGCTGGGAACGGGAATAGCCACTGCCCAGGGAAAAAAAGTATTTGTTTTCGTTTCGTTCGTCTGAGGGAAGTTGACAGAAGGTCAGAAGTTCAAATGCTGCCAGCGCACGCTGCGGCCAGAGCGGCCGGGCGCCGGGCCGCGCGGCTGTAGGTCCCGGCGGGGCGGCCGGGGGCGGCGGGGCGAGGGACCCGGCGGGGGGCTCGGGCCGGGCGCCCAGGCCCGCGAGGCGCCTCCGCCCTGGAACCGGCTTCTCCCTCCCGCCCGGGCCCGCCGGGCCCGCCCGCGCCGCCTCGGCAGCCGGGCCGTCGGAGCGCCGCCGGGAGCCCTGGCCGAGCCCGCGCTCGGGCGCGTGGAGGGGCCGGCGGGCGGCCGCAGCCCAGCCCCGCGCGCACTGAAACCCGAGCCGCGAGATCGATAACCCGGGAGTAAGTGGAGCCGAGACGCGTCTGCCCGGGTGCGCGGCTCCGCGCGCTCGCACTTGTAGGCGGGGCGGCGAGGCCCGGGGCCCCTGGCAGGGCGCGGGCCGGGACCCGCTCCCTCCCGCGTCGGCCCGGCGCGGACCGCGGCGGCCGCCGAGCCCTCCGGCTCGGGGACCTCCGGCGTCCCCGCCCCCGCCGCTTTCTCTGGCCTCGCGCCCCTCTCCCCGGTGCTGAGGGATCCCGGGAAGGCCCCTGCCCTCCCGCCGGGACCGAGGGTGACCAGGGGGCCGGAGCCCCAGACGAGCTGGAGAAGCGCCCGCAGCCGGCCGCACGCGCAGGGCACCCCGCGGCCTGCGCAGAGTTAATTGCGGCTCGCGCTGCTCTCGGGCACAGGCGCGCGCGTCCACACTCGCGGTCCAGATTTAAGGTGGTCGGGAGCAGATGCGAGCGAGCCGGGGACGAGGACCCTCTCCTCCCCTCCCTCTCCGCCTCCGTCCGTCAGCTGGAGCCCGCTATCCCGCCTGCCCCTGGCCTTCCTCGCTCCGCAGCAAGGCCGGGCATCGGGCTGGGGAGCGGAGCGGCCGGGAGGTGTCTCCTCGGTCCCTCCCACCCCCAGCCTCCCCTGCACTTGCGCCCCGCCAGCGCCGCTCCGTCAGCTGCGGTGCGCTCCTGGCCCTAAAGGTAGGACTTGAATATTTTAATAGGGCAGTAAAAAAGATGTTGACCTATATTTGCCAGGAAATCCATTTCTAGCTTCAGTTATACGTGCCTGGAGTTGCAGAAAGTCTGCCATTGACGGGCAGATTGGCAGCCCGAAGTCTCAAACGGAGGCGGAGAGGGAGGGAGGAATGCGTGTTTTGCTCTGATTCTTCTTTCCAGCCCCCCCTCCCGCTAATATCTAGTCGCTCCTAATTTCCTATGCAAGCAGGTTGAAAACTAGCGTGATGCAATGCCAGTAAGTTCTAAGTCCCTCCCCTCAAGTACCGCGGGCTCGGGAGAATAAGAGGGCATCCTTAAAGAAATATCGATACATTCACACTCTGATGGGCACAACTGCCAGCGATGGAATCGCAGTGGAGCTATGTGATACGGTCAGGGACCAGCCCAGCCGCCTCTGGAGCCCCGACCTTTTGTCAGCCCGGCCTCCTGGCTTTGCCAGTTGAGGGTCTTTGGTGGGGGGCAGCGGGGGGGGGGTAGCAGTGGTGGGAAAGAAAAACACAGAGGAGAAGGGAAACGTGTAAGCGCCGAGGCTACACTTGTACAGTGATCTGGACGCCACTCTATGTTTATGGGGGGGATGCTTGCCCCCTCCCTCCATTCCCACTCCCAACTTGGAAAGGACAGATGCCCCCAAAGTGAAGGTCTCCCCAAGTTACAAGCCAGAGCTGAGGCAGGATGGGAATGCCATCCCAGCAGGACAAATCAAATCAGGGCCATGCAAGGACCACATCTCCTAGCGTCCTTATGCCCACCCCCCAGCCTAAACTTCTCCGGCTGGACCCTTCACCTCCATTCCCCTCCAGGAAGAGGAAGGGGTGGTAGGCCGGCAGGTGGGTGGGGAAGGAGAGGACAAAATCGGCTTTCTACCTGCCTGAAGAGCAAACAGACTGAACGGTATGGTTACACATAACCCCTTGGGAGCAACACATTCCACGCCCCGTGCTTGGTTTCTACCTGAGTCATCAGCCGGTCCGCTCCAGTGTTTTCTTCATCCTTAAATATGATGTCAGGGTTGTAATTGGGGGTGAGTTCCTTAAATCGCTCCGAGTTTCTCGTGATCTTCCCTTCGTATCTGCCACTGGCCCCTAGGGTCTTCTCAGCCACGTTGGGGATGAACTGCTTGTAGGCTAAAGGGGTCAGTTTTTTGGGGTTCCGCCTCTTCCCAAATCCCCGGCCGGGTCCGCACGCCAGCCCCGAGCACATCAGCAGTGAGGAGACCAGCACCACCAGCAGACATCTCGCCAGCAGTAGCATCTCGTCCATGGAGCCCGGGGACCTGAAGGCTGGCCCGAGCAGGTCTGCGTGCGCGAGGGTGCGGGTGTGCGAGTGTGTGTGCCCGTGCGCTCTCCCTCCCTCGCTCGCTCCGGCTGGCTGCTGGCGCCCTCGCTCTCTGCCTCTCGCTCTTTCTCTTCCTATATAACCTTGCCCGCCGCCGCCGCTGCGGGGGACTCGCCACCGATCCCCACCCAGACGGGGGCTGGAACGGCAGGCTGCTGGCCGCTGATAACGGAACACATCGGAGTTGGGGCTCAAGACAGCAATCAAAAGACAAAAAGAGTCTGATTTTAAATGGTAGCAAGCCTGAGAGCTTGTGCGAGAGGCTGTCTTCAGTACTATATTATAGCTGGCAGGGGCGTATCTGATTGGCCAAAGCAGCACAGGCTTGTCTTCTGATGTTTAACCCTAAAAAAGACTAATTTTTTTTTCCTGTGGCTGCTTTATTTTTACCTGAAGGCTTCTAGTTAAAAGAGAAAAACATCTTTACTGAGACAAAGGTGAGGGAGAGAGAGGAGGCACGTTGCTGCGGATAACATCAGCTACCCCCTGCCCGGGGCACACCTCCCGTTCCCCCTTCACTTTCTCCAGAATGGTAGATGCTTCAGTTAAAACCAACTTAAGTTTTTAAAGGACAATCTAGACCCACCGCCACCCCCCCACCCCCGGCCAAGCTTTCCATCACCAAACAAATAGTCTCTCAAATGTTTGAGGGGCAAAGCTGCCCAGGTCTTATCTAAATATTTTCCCAGAGACTTTATCATGCAGGCCAGGGCTCCCTGCAGTTGAAAGAAAGAGGGGCCTGTGCCCCCTCCCGAATATTCCAGTTGCCACGATGGGCCGGGACTGTACGTAACGTAGTGCTATTTGAAGTGCTTTAAGCACCTTAGAAAAACTTGAAAATACTGCTCCTTTATTGTGTTTCAATTAATGCATTATTCTTAACTCTCTGGAAGTGGAATGGAGGCGTGCTCAGGGGCTGGTGCAGAGTGAGCTGACGGGACGATCTGGCTGGCTGGGCCCAAGCGGGTCTGGGGGCTGCACCCCAGCTCAGAGGGAGGGAGCCGGTGCTGGTGCCTGCGTGGTGGGCGGAGGCCCATTGTGCCTGGGGGCAGCGGCGAGTGGGCAAGGCTGTGCACACACACCAACCCCATGATTCAATCGATCGGAGCAAAGTGCAGGCCAGGGGATGAGCTGGATGTGAAATTCAGGTTCCTTCCACATCATGCCGAGTTGGCTTTCCCTGGAGCTTGACAAGCCCATCCTCGGGGTCCTGGGGGCTGTAGCCCGAGTGGGGCCGGGCCCTGGGGGCACAGTGTTCTGGTCAAAGAGGGGCGTGCAGAAGAGGGCCCGGTGCTCAGAGCCGGCGATGCTGGAGCCCCCAATTCCTGCACTTTGAGAAACAAACTAACTTAAATAGTCTTATTTAAACCCGGAAAAGAAAATCGGAGATTCGACCTTTTTGCCTCCTCCTCCTGGGTCCTCCCTGTCTCACTGTGACACAGCAACTGCTCTGGAGTGGGATGCAGGAGCGAGGGTTCTTCGTGTGGAGTGGACGGAGCGAGACCCGGCTGTCACTCTGTGCAGTTAGGCGCTCTCCCTTGACCCCAGCGCGAGAGAGGCCGGGGTCGGTCCTCAGAACAATGGGACACTTGCCGCAGTCTGGGTAAGCTCCAGTGTAGATAAACTTCTCCTCTGGGTGTGAGGAGCATGGAAGGGGACATCGAAAGAGGCTGTAGTTGGGCCTTTGCAGACACTGAGCATCTCCAAGGCTCTGCTGGCCAGGAGTGCATCCCCACCGCACCTTTTCTATTCTCTGATTTGTGAAGCATCAACCCAACTTCCTCAAGGCCTCCCAGTGGAACCGATGCAGCAAGGTCACACCGTCCTGGACCCAGGAGGGTGGGCCTGCCTGAAGTGGTCGCCACGCAGCAAGTGTTGTGACACTGCTGGGCATGGGGGGCTTGAGAAGCCACCGGGCGCGCTGGGGACACTCCAGCCTCCTGATTCCCTCCCCCACGTGGCACCTCGCTCCAGTCCCTTCCCTCCTCCCCTCTTTTTCTGCTCAGGCAAAGGCGAAGGGGCCTCAGCACTGGGTCTCAACCCCCCGGCTGGAGACCGGGGAGCCCATGTGGCCGCCGCACGAGCAGGGATGCCCGCCTGAGATCTCACAGGTGCCAGGACCCCCCCAGACCCGGAGCAAGGCTGGCGCTTCGGGAGCCAGAGCCAATCCCGCAGAGAGCTCTGCGTGGCTCCGAGACTTGGGGGCTCGGCTCCCTCCAGGTGGGGGGCAGGCAGGACAGGAGGTGGGAGGTCCCGGCCGTCAGGCCTCCTCGGCCCAGGGGGCCCAGGCTCGGGCCGAAGCCCCCTCCTGTCCGTCTCGGCCAGCCCTGGACACCCCAAGAGCCTGCCAGGGCCGCCTGCCTGGGAGCTGGCCAATCCTCAAGAATGAAATAACGATGGACCGTAAACCCACCACACTGAATTCCGAGGGCTGCTCCCTGGGGCGGGTGGGGCTGGGGTGCGATGGGGAATCAGGACAGGGATCAACTATAGCTCGTGTGTTTACTGCCCTGGAAACAAGGGTGTCAGCCGAGCCACCCAGAGCCTGAGGTCTCGCCCTCCCCCGACTTCCCCTTCCTTTCATCCCGCCCCCTCCCCACTTCCCAGACAGCAGACACAGTCCTCTTCCACCTCCAGACGCCAGATGGCTCCCTCTCTTTGCCTTTGCCCCTCCAGACAATCTGGGCCCCTCCCCGTGCGGGTCAGAGGTTCCAAACCCCAGCCTCTTCCTGACCTGGCCCGACATCCCAGGTAACCTCAGGAGCCATTTCTAATTTGTCTGGGCTCCGCCTTTCTTTCCCATGGTCGTCTGCCCTCCTCCCTCCGTATCCCTCCCCACCTCCATCCCCCATCCCTCCCCACCTCCATCCCTCCATCCCTGCCCACCTCCATTCTCCCATCCCTCCCCACCTCCATCCCCCAATCCCTGCCCACCTCCATCCCCCATCCCTCCCCACCTCCATCCCCCATCCCTCCCCACCTCCATCCCCCATCCCTGCCCACCTTCATCCCCCATCCTTCCCCACCTTCATCCCCCATCCCTCCCCACCTCCATCCCCCATCCCTCCCCACCTCCATCCTCCATCCCTCCCCACCTCCATCCCCCATCCCTCCCCACCTCCATCCCTCCATCCCTCCCCACCTCCATTCTCCCATCCCTCCCCACCTCCATCCCCCATCCCTGCCCACCTCCATCCTCCCATCCCTCCCCACCTCCATCCCCCATCCCTCCCCACCTCCATCCCCCATCCCTCCCCACCTCCATCCCCCAATCCCTGCCCACCTCCATCCACCCATCCCTCCCCACCTCCATTCCCCATCCCTCCCCACCTCCATCCCCCATCCCTCCCCACCTCCATTCTCCCATCCCTGCCCACCTCCATTCTCCCATCCCTCCCCACCTCCATCCCCCACCCCTGCCCACCTCCATCCCCCATCCCTCCCCACCTCCATTCTCCCATCCCTCTCCACCTCCATCCCTCTCCACCTCCATCCCTCCCCATCTCCATCCCCCATCCCTCCCCACCTCCATCCTCCATCCCTCTCCACCTCCATCCCTCCATCCCTCCATCCCTCCCCACCTCCATCCTTCACCAGCATCCCTGTTGAGGACAGGTGGCTGCCTGTCTTCTGCCCCCACCCCCAGGAGGCGCCTCCCAGGCCCGGCCCCGCCTTCCCACCAGCCCCCGCCGCTAGATGGCCTCCTCACTCTGCCTTCAGCCTCTGGGTCTGCAGGTTTGGGCAAAATATGTGCAGACCAGGTTGGGAGGGCCCTGAAAGCGGGGCTAGACAACTTGGTCCATCCTCCCCTGATCCCCCCATTAGTTTTTGCAATCCCCCATTTCCCTTTTCCCAGTGTGGTACCCGCTGGGCCCTACAGCTGGCCCTCTGGCCTCCCCATCGAAGCCGCTGCCTACCCCACTCGTCCAGGGCTCGCCCGGACTCCAGTCTCTGGGTTAGGGCTCTAATCTTACGTCCCCTCCTCCCTGTGTCCCTCACTTTGACTTCTCTTCCTGATAATACTTGTACTCATTCTCTTTCCATCCAAGCATCCAGTTTCAATTTCTTTCTGATTTTGTTGCAGCTTTTTGGCAAATTGAATCTCTGTTGTTACGGTTCTCCTAGAGATTGCCAGCCAAGGCCCCTCTGAATCTTGGAGGGATGGGGTCCTTCAGCACTGCTCTCCTAACCCCATGTTCCTTGCTGACCTGGACCTGGGGGATGAGTCTCCGGCTTCCCGGAGGGGTCCAGGGAAGGCCCTGCTGTTCACAACCGGAGCCCTCACCTGGGTGCACAGCAGCTGCTGCCGCCCTGCATGCATGGCCCCACAGAGCTGCAGCAGTGGCGGTGGCAGTGGCAGGAGGAACTGGTGGGGAGGCCCGCAGCTCTGGCTGTGCTGGCACGAGGGGCCAGTGGGGCGATGCCGTCCTCGCGGGCTGGTGCTTGCAGGGCAGCAGTTCTCAACAGAGCAGAGCGGAGAGAGGGCCCCGCCCCGCCAGGGGACGGGCAGGCTGCCGCAAGCTGCAGCAGGCCTAGGGGTAGGACCTGGGCGTCTTCCAGGCCTCAGGCACTCTTTGAAGCAAGAGCACAGGTGGCATCGAGGCCCCTTCTATCCTGAGGACTTACGATTCCCTCCCTTACTTGGGAAGGGCCTGGTGGGCCCAAGCTGCTACACGGCCGAGGGGCTCTGTGTGTCTCCAGGGCCCAGAGCTGGGTTCGGAGTGGCCCGGCTCGGACTCAGCCCTGCCTCTGGGGGGGTGGGCACTGCGGACGAGATGCACCTGTCCAGGGAGTGAGGACTCCGGGCTGCATCTGCCTGTGTCCTGTGTCTGCCGGGCTGGTAGAGCCCCTGGCTGGCTGTCCCCGCCTCTCTGAAGGAGGGTAGCTGTGACCCTTCTTGGCAGGAAGCAGAGCGCTTACATCATCTGGGCAACTTCTGTGCAGACGTTTTCTTTTAAATAAAAAAGGGATGCAGTGCTGACATGCAGAAACAGAAGCCATTTCTCTACAGGAGCAGAGAGAGCACAGAGGCTCCCCAGGCGGTGGCTTCAGTGTTTGCCCTCCGCTGTCCAGGGAGCATCCCCGGCATCAAGACTCCCGGGTCCCAGCCGCCGGGGCACCTTTGTGGCTCCAGGTCTGCCCTCCTCCACCCTCTCCCTCCTGGCCAGTCATCCGACCGCTCCTGAGCCCTGTTGCATGATGACCATCAATGCTGTGGCTCCACGTTTGCCTCGTCCAGCAGCCTGTCTACGGCAGGAAACAGAGAGCCTGAGCTGGCCCTACGCCCCCGCTGTGAGCATCCCTCCTGGCTCCTTAGGTTTGTCCCTCGGACGCCTCGGCCCCTCCCTGGGGATGCACCTCTGGTTTGGGGTGGCTTCCCGGGGCCTTTTGGCTATGTCGGGCACCAGCCACGTGTGGAGTTGGGGAGGCCCTGTGGGTCCCACTTGGCCAGGCAGCTTCCAGAAGGTGCATCCCCTCCCCCACCCCCCTTCTTTGCTGTCATGAAAGCGGGCGATGCCACATCCCTCTTAAGATACACAACCAAGAGCAAGAAACACAGAGGCATCGGGCGGAGGGGGCCAGGCAGGGGCAGAGGAGGGGGCTAGGAAGTGGGGGCAGGCGTGTCAGGAGGTGGGATAGGGCGTAGAAGGGGAAACTGAGGTGCGAACACACATTTGGGCTTGGCAACGTTAGCAAAAGCCGCTGGGACCTCAGCAGTTCGACAGACCCCAGACCCAACATTTGGGGGGTGCTAACAAGAACCCCTGGGAGGGTGGCTGGTGGCTCTGGCTGGCGGGGGGAGTTTCCCGGGGAGACAGATGCCACACCACAGGGCTTGACCCTCTAGGGGCTGGGAGGAGAAGGACGCTGCGGGTGAAGGAGGCGCCGTCCCCGGGGGTCCCGTGGCCCCTCGCCTGGTGGAGGAGTACAGCACAAGGGCCTGGCTGATGGGGGTGTCCTCTTGTGTTTGCCAAGCATCTCAGCCAGAGAGTGTCACTCGGTGAGAAGGGAAGTCTCACCTGTGACGTTGGGTAATCGTATGTGCTTATTCAGTGTTTATTATACCTTTTCATTGTGCTTAGACAAAATTCAGTTAATCAATGCACACAACCCATTTGCACAGGTGAGGAAAACGAGGTATAGAGAGGTGAGATCTCCTGTCCGGGCACTTGCAGAAGATGTGACAGAGGGTGGCCCTGCCCTAGAGGCAGGCTCAAGGTCTCTGCTGGGCTGATGCCAGCACAGATGAGCAGCAGGTGACTGTGCCCAAGGCCCCTTAGCAGTGAGTGGTCAGCATGGACCAGACTGACCTCTGTCTTCAAGCTCCGGGTTCTGCACCCCTGAGTCCCAGGAGAGACACCCAGCAATGCTGTGTTTCCAGGCTGGCCGTGGGGCTGGCCCCTGAGCTGTGGGCAGAAACGTGGGTTTCAGGTTAGGCATGCTCAGGGACATCATTTCTATGAATCCTTGAATTATTTATTTATTTTTAAACATCTTTATTGGAGTATAATTGCTTTACAGTGTTGTGTTAGTTTCTGCTGTATAACAAAGTGAATCAGCTATATGTATACATAAATCCCATATCTCTTCCCTCTTGGGTCTCCCTCCCTCCCACCCTCCCTATCCCACCCCTCTAGGTGGAAACAAAGCACCGAGCTGATCTCCCTGTGCTATGTGGTTGTTTCCCACTAGCTATCTACCTTACGTTTGGTGGTGTATATAAGTCCAGGCCACTCTCTCACTTTGTCCCAGCTTGCCCTTCCCCCTCCCCGTGTCCTCAAGTCAGTTCTCTATGTCTGCGTCTTTCCTTGAATTATTGATCTCTCAGATGACTGTGGAAAAGAACACAGTGCAGCATGAGAGAAACCTTTAAACAAGAGCAGTCTTCCTGGGCTGGCCTCTCTGTGAGATGTCTCTGTTTTAGGGTTTGCGACCTTCACCAGGAGGGGACCCCACTGCTGCTTCAGAATGACAGAGGTTTTCAGACGCAGGACTTCCAAAGCCCGCCTCACCTTTGGGTCCTCCGTTATTGTTACTCAGCATTCTGTTCACCACATGACAGTGTGTGGGTCTCCAGGGCCTTTGATCAGCCCCGTCGGGGAGGGAGCGGCATCCAGCTTGTCGGGCTGTCCGTCTGCAGGGTGGGGAGCAGAGGTGGTCTGACACACGACCCATCACTGTGGCAGGATGCTGCGCCTTTCTCTCCTCTTTGCCAGAGTGCAGCTTTTGCTGGTTTCAGTTTTATTTTTCAAACAGGTTATTGTGGTACATAGACCCAGGCAGACAACACGATTCCCCACAGCTAAGTCAGCCTGGGCCTCCTGTGGCCTCAGAGCCGCCAGGGCAGGGTCCCAGCATCTCGGGCGGGATGGAGCATCTACAAGTCTCACCGACCGCCTTTTGCCTCTTGGTCTCTGAATGTGTTTATTTTAGCACCTTTCTGTGCTCTGTCCTGGTTGTCCTGATGTGGACTAATTCCCCGGGGCTGCTGGAATGAAACGCCACAGGCTGGGGCTTAAGACAACAGACATGCACTGTTTCACAGGCTGGAGGCCAGAGGCCTGAGCTCCAGGGATTGGCAGGGCCATGCTTCCCTGACGGCGCCAGGGAGGGGTGTCTCCCTCGCCTTTCTCTTAGCCTCTGGTGTTGCCGCAGTCCTTGGCATCTTACGGTTTGTTGATGCATCACTCCAGCCTCTGCCTCCATGGTCCCCTACCTGGCCGTCCCCTCCCTGTGTGCCTGTGGTCTCTCCTCCTCTTAGAAAGACACCAGTCACTGGGTTGGGGCCCACCTTCCACCAGTGTGGCCTCATCTTCACTAATTCCACCTGCAAAGACCCTAGTTCCCACTAAGGCCACGCTTGCAGGTACCGGCTTGGTCTTGAACGAGTCTTTTTGGCCCCAGCTGAACCCACCACAGATGGATTAAACATTAGCTCTTCAGTAAGAGGCCGCATTCTCTCCAGCCCCTGCAGGTAAACTCTTGGTCAGGACGAACAAGACCTGGGACCTTGTTTCCTCCTGGGCTGAAAGGAGGTGATTAGGATCTGAGAGCTGTGATTTGTGTTGCTGCAACTTGTTGTCTCTTGTCTGTAGGGCAGGAGCCGCGTCACAGATGGTGCTCTACCCGAGTCGATGGTATCCCGCAAACTCCTCGTGTGCAGCACGTGTTTGCAGATCTCGCTGGAGCCCCCGGCAGCCCTGGGGGTGGGGTGGGCGAGGCGGGGGGCATCGTGCTCCTGTCACAGGCGAGGCGACAGAGGCCACAGGACTCCCTACCAAGAGCTGGCATCCAATCTGGGCATTCTCCCCCCACCCCCACCAGAGCTGCAGCCCACGGTTCTGGGGTCTTTCATCATACATGTCTCTTTTGATTAACTTAGACGGGGCAGATTCCAGACTTATTACTCCCCTGCGTTTCTGTCTGTTGCGTGTGGGTCACCCACGCCGTCCCCGCAGGACCCATGGTCACTCCGTGGCCCAGCCAGTGAACTTCTCCATCACTTTCGCTCTCTAGCTCGGCGTCCACCTTCGGGGCCAGCTGTGGCCTCTCGCCCTCCATGGAGTCCGTCGGTCTCCCCACATCTCAACCTGTGGACCCCGGACGCCAGTGCATCATGTCCTTAGAGTCAAGCTGATGACCTCTGTGTCACTGCTCACGTGCATATCTGACTCTGAGGGTTGTTACTTGCCTTTCGTCATTGGGGTCGCTATTTGTATCCTCAGCACGTTTGCTGATTTCCAGAAGAGCCTTCAGGGTGTGAGTCTTATTCATCTCTGTAAGTCCCACAGCTTCGGCTCAGAAGATGCTCAATAAATATTTGTCAATTGACAGATGTTTCTTATTCATTAGCCAGTTAAACTGGTGACATGCTGTGAAATGCACTCTGGTGGATGCCGCTTAAAAAGAAACCCAACAAAACAAAGCAAAGCAAACAAATAACAGCAACAGAAATCTCAAATCTCAAGTTCAGGCTCCAGGTACTTCTTTCCTGCTGGAGAGGGCTCTGGGGACCTCGGTCCTTGTTGGCTGTGATCTCGGAGCTGTGGCCTCAGAGGGGCTGAGGGGTAGAGGTTCTTCTCCTATTCCAACATGTTGTCCTTTGAGCCCAGGGCTCTGCCAGGAGCAGCCAGAGGGCCGGGGAGTGTGGCCCGAGGCCAGGCCATGTCTCTGCAGCCGGTAGGACTGAGCTGGGGCTGGACCCTCTTTGACGTCCACTCTTTGTGCCTCTGAGCGAATTTCTCCCTCTGTGCAATGGGGCGAATGCTTGGGTTGTAGGGTTCGCTCAGTAAGTGACGGGGCATGGCACTGCCCAGCTGGTGCCTGCCCGACGTGGGCTCCGAGCTGAACAAAAGCAGTTTCGCGGTTAGACCGACGGACATAGCTGCTAGATCCTTGTTTCGCACAGTTGGGTGTCAAGTAATTCAACTGTTTTCAACAGAGTGGGCCGGCCCTGGGTCACTTCTTTAGTGTGATGAAAAGGACATTGGATCAAACTGAGTCAACTTAAATAATCTTGCTTTCCGTCGAGGCTCAGTTTCCTTGCCCCCTGTGCCTCCACCACTCTTAAAAACCACCTCCGGGCGACTTTCCTGGCTGGTCCAGTGGTTAGGACTCCGCGCCTCCACTGCAGGGGGCCCGGGTTCTATCCCTGGTCGGGGGGCTACGACTCTGTGAGGGCCGGTGGGAGGGTCTCAGAGGGCTGTCCCGGGTAAGGGTGTGTTTTCAAAGGGGCTGTGACCCCCGCAGTGACATTCTGAGGCGGGGGCGGGCCCCAGGGCGTTGCCTCCCTCTGATAGGTGAGGCAGCTGAGGTCTAGGGTGCGGGTGTGTTGCCCAGAGTCCCTTGTTCAGCCTCTGGCTTGGCCCCGTCACTTCCATTTCCCCCCGTTCAGCTCAGGTGTGGAGTGAGTTTGTGCTCCGTTGCTCTGGACTCTACTCTTTTAACCTTAAAGCTTGAGCGGCCAGAGTGTCTGGGGCCCGGGCCTCGCCCCGCACTCTAAACAATTTCTCTTCCACGTAAAGAGCCTTCTTTTGGCTTCTGCACCGACTCCTGCCCATGGGATCTGGGATGCTCCTACCAGCAGTTTATCCCCGGAGAAGGGAAACCCCTGATTGGCGTCTTCCCTTGAGAGCGCTCAACGCTGTTTGTTTCCACGGAGGGGAAGGCAGAGATGGCCCGGGGGAGGTGATGGGGTGGGGAGGGAGGGAGGGATGCCAAGAGAAACCCAAAGGCATGAGATCAAGTCGAACCCAACGCCGCTCCTCTCGGCCTTTTCAGTGTGAGGATGGCTCACCCCAAAGTACACAAACCAGCAGACTGAATCCCAGCTCTCTGTTTGAGCGGCACCCAGACAAAGCCTGCCCTCTGGGGTCCTCCCTGCGGCCCCGTCCCGCCATGGTAACAGCTGAAGCCCCCGGGCCATGGGAGCAGGCCAAGTATGTGCGTGATTGTCCTGGGTTCTCTTGTTGCCTCCCATCGGTGGACGGCGCCGGATGTTGCGTACGTGTGTTCTTTCTTACCCTGATGTATTTATGCCCTGATTTTGTGGTGCTTTGTTTGGGGGAGGGCGGAGGGGGTGGGAGGCAGTGGGGCCGGGGACTCTTTTGTGTCAGATTGGTCAAGAATGTGCACCTTGGACTCTTCAAGTGCCATCGCCCAAAGGCTGGGAGAGCCGTCCCTCTGCAGGACGCAGGTCCTGATGCACTTGGAGGCAGTTGTAAGATTTCGTGCCAATGTGATCGCGTGTCATTTGGCTTCTGCTATTAAGGAAGGAGGTATAAAGGCCACAGACACCTTAGGCAACAGTTCTATACGGGAGGCAGTAAAATGTGTAATTAGGCGAACCCAATAAGGCGCGGCGACTACTTTCAACTCTTCAGTCACATATCATTTCCCAGCAATTTACTGTGCGTTTCAGTGAGGTCTGTCTTTTTACAATTCCCTGTGAAAATAAAAGCCACGGCAGGAGCGTGATTTGCTGTTAAACACCACTGACTCACATCTCAAGAGTGTTACGACAGGCATGGCGTAATTTCATCTGATGGAAGGGGACGGGCAAGTATGGGATATTTCAAGGATAAGCCTGGGAAGCCCAGTGGTGGCCTCAACATTCTGTGAATTTCCAGGTTATAGACCCATATCTGGAGGAATCCTCGTGTCTTAATGGTCCCTGTTCCCATTTAGTCTCAGGTAGCTCAGTCCCTTTAACAATTATGCAGTTTTGCCCAAATCTGCTGTGATAGGACAACTAATCCATCGGTCACCTTTCTTTGTGGAAATAATCAATTCTCATCAGTAATTGCTTTTGGGCAATAGTTCAATTCTGCTGTCATCGTTTGGCTCACAGCATCATAACATCATCTGGGTAGCTCTAAGGGCCATAATACATGTTCAAGGCCAGACAGTATTTATTCCTGTGCTTAACTATTAGGTTAATATGCAGTGCATGTTTCCACGTTTTATCCTCTAGCCCCACCGTGCAGAAAAGACATGTGCGTAGGAGTCCGTGTCTTCAGAATGTCAAACATCTGAGCCTCTGGAATAGATCATCTTTCTTTTCTTAGTTTTCAGAGAGAGAGATTTAGCGCCAGGTAGACACAACCTGGGATTAGTGAAGTGGTTTTTCTGGGGAAGGATTTATAAGGTCTTAGAATCAGCATAAGAGGAAGGATTGAGTGAAAAGAGCTGGCTTTAGGTCAGAGGTACACCAAGAATCTTCTGCAAAGAGATACCTGGACCCGTAGCTACATGGCTGAGTCATGCTGGAAGGAAGGAAGCCGGTGCCAGCAGGTGTGGCTGTGAGTGGTGACTCGAGGTTCACGGTCCCCCCCACCCCCAATATGCTCCACCTCCTCTTTCACCACATTCTCCCAGAATGGGGCCCCTCTCCCTTCCCTGGTCTAGGTAAGCCTTACTAATAAGTTTGGGCTGTTAGATCACTCCACTGCGGGATTTTCTGTTGTCTAACTTGGCTTTATAATCTCTCCAGCTGGAGGTTTAAATACCTAACATGTCTTATTTACTCAAGAATACATATCCCTTAAGAAGTCAAATTAAAATGAGGCCTATCTGTTTCCAACTGTCCTGTTAGGTCGTGGGTCGGGGTGGAACTCGTAAGGAATAATGGACAGTTGATGCCATCAGAGCAGAGTGGGTTTAAACCAGGTGTGACTGCCACATACTCCTTAGGGACTATTGAAAATTGTGACCATTTTCTTTTTTCTTTCTCTCTTAAGCTAGGCTTTGCAGGAAAAAACCCCACGAATTTGCTCCTGGTACAAAGGTTTCTAAGATATTTGTTATGAAGAAATAAAAATCCTATTAAAATATTTATAAATCTAAACAACCCCCGAAGCCACACACACAATTAGGCCTTTCAGCCTTCTATTCTGAAAGCCAGATAAATCATCATTCAGAGAGCAAAGATGAAAAATCAAAACACACACAGAGTGCTCAGATGGCCGCCACAAAAGAAGGCACGGAATGTGGTCTAGAAAATTATCCTTGTCTCTGAGCCATGCCCAATCCACAGACGTCCCAGGAAACCTTTGAGTTTCTGACTCATCAAAAAAAAAAAGCTCCTATGATGTCATCTCCAGAGAGCATCATTGAAGTCTATAGGCAACTGGGGCTTATCTGACTCAAGTGCCTTGTTACCGTCAAAGGCTGAAGAGTTCCAAAGCCAGGACCGGAGCACACACCTCTCACCCTCCGCTCAGAACTCTGCTCCCACGTTCGTCTTGTCCCACAGATTCAGAGTCCAGTCTGTGACCCAGCCCTGGAGTTCGAGACCACACATGCCCTGACATTGTGGTGCTGGTGACACTGAGGAAAAAGCTTTGCTCACTGGTTGATCTTCCACCAAAAACGTATCCACACACCTGCTTTACTCATTTCACGGACGTGCACTTGACTCCTATGATGGGCTAAGACACGCTAGGATGTCCTTTGGTACAAACGCGAGAACCAACCCCCCGGCCTCACAGCGTTCAATCGGGGAAGAGATGTGATGGCAGAAATCTCTAAAGGCGATGGGTTCCATCATAGCGCCAAGGACAAGGGTTGAAACCCCGGGAGAGGAAGCCGTGGAGTTTCACTCTTGCTTCTGTGCCCCGGGGGTTAATAGCATTAATTTCTCCGCTGGGGGACCACGCACCACGCAGGTGGTGTACGTTTGGAGACCACGTCCACCTGTGGCCTGGCCGGGATCTCCAGTTTCTCCCAGGGAGGGTTTGTTTCCTGACCCCGAATCCTGGGTAGAGCCGTGTTTCTTTGTTTCTTCTTGGAGTGGATGCGGAGCGCTTCCCCATCTGCCTTTCAGCTTTCTTCACGACGAGAGAAGCCCTTCCACGGGTCAGTGCCAGGGCCGGCTCTCCTATCTATCACTGCGGCTGCTGAAACCCAGCTCCCAGGGTCCACAGCGGGTCTGACCACCCCTGGGCCTGTTGCAACATCACTTCACAAGAGTAAGGATCTGACATTTTTCTTTAGAGTCCCCCGAGGCGTTCTCTTTATTCCCTTTCCAGGTATGTTTCGGCCCTTTGAAAAATGTTACTCAGTACCTGGTGTGTTCGTAGCAGGTCCTGTGGCCCCAGCTTGGCTCAATCCGTGGTGTTGTCACAACCCTGCTGAGCTCTTTGCCAGGCAGCTCTCCATTTGGTGGCAGCTCCTGGCAACCCCACCCCCATCCCACCCGCCGACAAGGGCGGGCCTCCAGCTTTCCTCGCTCACCGCCCCGCCCCTCCCCCCCCCCGTTGGGGGTGCAGGGTGCAGGCTCTCTGATCCCCAGCCTGGGTGGGATATGCTCATTCCGGGGAACCCTTTGATCGACAGCCCCACTGGGTGAGTGCGAGGCAGAAGAGGGACTTTATAGCTGGAGGAGGGGACGGCGACGTGGACGGGCGACAGCATCTCCCTCGTTTATTCGCTACTGAGGCTGCTTAGACTCACCAGGGAGGGTGTCACCTGGAGGTCTTGAGCTTGTAAAGCACACACTGTACCAGGTGACTGGAAGGTGCTCACCTCGGCTGCCGAGTGCCACCCCTCCTCCAGGTGAGAAGGGAGCCACGCTCGAGTGCCACCCCTCCTCCAGGTGAGAAGGGAGCCACGCTCGATCCCTGTCTGGCGTGCCGCCTTCTGATGCCCCCGCCCCCTGACGCAGTCGCCCTGGCAGTGCCGGAGGCGGCCTCTTTCCCAGCGGTGCTGGAGGTGCAAGAGCGAGTTCCCCGGCCCTCCGCCCTCCCCCGACGACCTGGGTGGGGCATCCAGCAGGTGGAGGCTGTACGGGGGCCTCAGGAGGGGTCGGCAGCAGCGCTCCCCTCCTGGACGCTCAACATGTGGACGGACTGACTCACAGCACGACAGACAGAAACGCCGCCCAGGAGAGGTGCCGGGCGTGATTCGGACTCAGCCCAGCCCCGCCCCCAGCCCAGCCCAGCCCTCGCCGCCCGGCCGGCACAGAGCCCTGGTCTCTTGTTCCCCCCGGAGGGGGAGGGGATGGCCCGCAGAGAGGGAGGGCGGCCGTGTCTGGGGATGGGAACCCCTCGCGTGGCCTCTGGCGCCGGTTCCGGGGTAGCTGTCCATGGTTCTGTAGCCCAGGCTTCTCTGCCGGCTCCCCGCGTGCTGCTGTGAATGGGCCTCTACTGAAGATAAGTCGAGGGGGTCCTCAGAGGGGGGCCGTGTTCATCACACAAAGCTGCGAATTCCATGGGACCTAGATCTGGAACTGAGTCAGAGGGGAGGGCCCGAGAGAGCCGGGGACTAGAGGCGGGGGCCAAGCTGGCGACCCTGGGGCCTCTGAGCCGGGGGGCCAGGGTCTCCGCTGCTCCTGGATCCTGCTTGGGGGCTGTGGCCTGAGCCTCCTGTGGGTCCAGGTGCACAGGAAATGGGGTGTGGGGCTCCCACGAAGCAGGGAGCAGAGGGGAGGGGGCAGTCTAACATGTACTGGATTCAACGACTTCTTTCTCAAGTGCCTTTTGGGTTCCAGGCACCAGAGGAGGGGAGGAGAGGAGGCTTGGCCCAGGCCTCCAGGCCCGGGAGGCTTTGCGCTGAGCCAGTGTGGCTGCAGGCTTTGCTCTGAGTCACGGCCAGAGCAGCACCCCAGATGATAAGTGCTGTGTGTGCAGAGGTTCGGACACCCGGTGCTCCGGAGGGGACAGGCTTCTCAGAGCTCCTCCTTTCCTCTAATGGAGCCTACCAGCAGTTTATGGGGGAGGCACTGGCAGTCCCATTTCACAGAGAAGCAAACTGAGCCTGAGGGAGGGGGAGAGGAATTGGGTCGCATCCAGCAGCTCATCCCTTCTGCTACCCTCCTGCCCTTGAAGATGGCACACCTGGTCTGGGAGGTGTTGTTCGGTGATGCCAGACATGGGGGATGTCCCTAGCCTTGCAACGCCTGAGCCTCTGGGAGACCTCACGGGTCCCACCCCTCAGCTTGAACCCTCACATACGCCCACTGTCAGGAAGACAGTACCTTCACTCTTCCTCCGACGAATTAGAAGATCTCCTTGTAGCTCTCATAATCCATGACCAGCGATGCTGGGAAACAACCCAACAAGCCTTCTGCAAATACACTAACTATATGGGATATCTACACAAATACACACCTATAAGGAACCCGGTTCCTGATACGGCAGTTTCGTTTGTTTAGAACACGGCCAGTAACCAGAAGGATGGTAAACAAGACTCTGGTTCCCCAAACAGATGTCCTAGGTCCACACCCATCCCTACACAGAAAATGGGCTTCCTCACCCTCATCCAGAGCCTACGTGCTCTTGAAAAACTCCTAACCCTCTCGGTCGTCTGGCTGCAAGCATCCAGCAGTTTTAGAAATAAAACATCAAAAGACAGGGGAGAGATTCTTACAGGTTGGCATCCCCAGGGGCCAGGTGTCAGTGACACGGGGGAAAACCAAGCTCTGGCTGCCTTGGACCAGGCTCAGGGGCTCGGGGAGCCGGTGGCCGGAAGCTCTGGGTGGGGTTCAGCGGCCACGGAAACTGATGATTCTAGCTTGTGGAGGAGGTGGATTTAGTCCAGTGTGAACTCTAATAAAGCAGAGCGAGGGTGTGGCGCTTTTTCAGAAACATTTCTGTCCACCATGAAGAGCAGAAAGCAGTTTTGACCTGGGCATGAAAATTAGTCCTGCATTCCCCGGAAGGCCGACCCCCTGGAAGGTGGGCACTTGTGTCTCAGCTGAGTGGTGAGCACGCTCTCAACCTGAGGTGGGCAGATGAGCTTCGGACGGGAGGTCCCCCCCATCCCGCCCACCAGGACCTGAGCTGGGAGGGTGGACCTGAGAGGCAAACTCCTCCTATGTATGGGGGGCAACGAGGAGCAGGACGGGCTCAGGCCTTGCTTCTCTTTACCAGGTGAGACTCAGGGCTTCCAAGGTCTTGAGGCACTTGACGTCCTTGCTCATCTTGGAAGCACTTTATCTGTGTGATCCCTCGGTGTCCCCTCCCTCCGGCCTGCCGGTGACCCTCTTGTAGGCACAGCCACCTGGGTCCCGCTGACACCTGCTGTGGGAGCCCGAGCCTCTCTTCCTCGGTCAGAATTTCTCAGCGGAGCTCGTGGGAACTTGGCCGCCCCCAGGGCTCGGGTGGTGACAGCTGGGGGATTGACCTCTCATCGTGGAGAGCTGCTCCCGAGACAGCGGCCACCTGACCCAGGCAGGAGCTTTGCTGCCCGAGGATGTCAAGGGCTCCGGGACGCCTCCTTTCCCCGGAAGGACCAGATGGTCCCGGGGGGCTGCTGTCCAGAAAGTCGGTGGTGCCCCTACCCTGTCCCCGCAGCTCTGGGGACTCACGGGCCTGTGGTGCTGTTGGGAAGCCTGGGGTGACAGAGGCACCTGGTAGCTGGCGTCCTGAATGCCACAGGCTCTTCTCCACCTGGGTCTTTAAGGAGCGCTTGGTTTTGGGAAAAGTACCGTTTGCTGGATGGTCCTCGGGGACTGGAGGGAAAGACTGCTCAGGAGGCCGCAAGGACCCGGCAGCTGAGGGTGGGGACAGAGCGCTCCCTCGGGCTGGTAGCTGGGGGGTGTCCTCAAGCCCACGGCAGGAATTGATTGGAGATTTTCTGACTTCATGAGGCTAGTTTTTATTTTATTTATTTATTTATTTTTAACATCTTTATTGGAGTATAATTGCTTTACAATGGTGTGTTAGTTTCTGCTATATAACAAAGTGAATCAGTTATACATATACCTGTGTTCCCATATCTCCTCCCTCTTGCGTCTCCCTCCCTCCCACCCTCCCTATCCCGCCCCTCTAGGTGGTCCCAAAGCACCGAGCTGATCTCCCTGTGCTATGCGGCTGCTTCCCACTAGCTATCTGTTTTACATTTGGTAGTGTATATCAGTCCATGCCACTCCATGAGGCTTGTTTCTAAACAGCTTTGTTCAGATAAAATTCACAGACCGTACAATTCACCCATTTAGAGTGTATGATTTAATGGTTTCTAGAATATCCGCGGATGTGTGCAGCCATCACCACAGTCAAGTTGAGAACATTTTCATGACCTTAAAAAGTAACCTTTAGCTATAACTTTCCTGTCTCATTCCCTGTCGTCCCCGCTGCCACCCCTCCCCAGCTCAGCCCGAGGCTAATCTACTCTCTTTTCTATTGAGTTCCTTGTTGTGGACATTCATGAGAAAGGAGCAATAGAACACGTGGCGGTTTGTGACTGGCCTTTTCATGTAGCATAATGTTTTTATGGCTCATCCATGTCGTAGTCTGTGCCAGAGCTTCATTCCTTTTTACGGGAGAATAATGTATCATTGTATGAATGGACCTCATTTGTTTACCCCTTCATTTGCTTTTGCCCCCGCAAATACACAACATAGTATTGTTAACTGTAGTCACTACGTTCTACATTACACCCCAGGGCTTACTTATTTGGTCAGTGGAGGTTTGTGCCTTTGGATCGCCTGCACCCACCCCTAACCTCTGGTAACCATCAGTCTGTTCTCTGCATCTATGAGTTTGGAGTGTGTGTGTGTGTGTGTGTGTGTGTGTAGAGATTGCACATATAAATAAGATTGTACAGTATTTCTCTTTCTCTGTCTGACTTAACTTAGCATAATGCCCTCAAGCTCCATCCATGTTGTTGCAAGTGGCAGGATTTCTTTTCTTTAATGGCTGAATAGTATAATGATAATAATAATAAAGTAATATAGTATTATATATATATATGTGTATATATATATATATATATATGTGTGTGTATATATATATATATATGCCACATTTCTTTATCCATTCATCTGTCAGTGACACGGGTTGTTTCCATGTCTTTGTTACTATAAATAATGTCCCAGTGAACATGGGGATGCACATATCTCTTCGAGACAGTGATTTTTCTTCAGAGAAATACCCAGAAAGAGAATTGCTGGATCAAATGGCAGTTCTATATTAATTTTTCAAGGAACCTCCATAGTGTTTTCTATAGTGGCCGCACCAATTTACCTTCCCGCCAACAGCGTACCAGGGCTCCCTTTTCTCCACACCCTCTCCAACACTTGCTACCTCTTGTCTTTTTGATGACGGCCACATCCTAAAAGGCATGAGTTCATATCTCACTGTGGGTTTGACTTGCATTTCCCTGATGATTAGTGATGTTGAGCATCTTTTCAGGTACTCGTTGGCCACCTATACGTCTTTTTCAGAAAAGTGTCTATTCAGGTTCTCTGTCCATTTTTTAATCATATCATTTATTTGATATTGAGTTGTATGGGTTCTTCATATATTTTGGATATTAAATCCCTACCAGAGATATATTATTTGCAATTTTTTTCTTCTTCAGTAGGTTGCCTTTTCATTTTGTTGATGGTTTCCTTTGCTGTGTAGAGCTTTATAGTTTGATGTAGTCCCACTTGTTTATTTTTGCTTTTGTTGCCTTTGCTTTTGGTGTCAAGTCGAAAAAAATCATCGCCAAGACCAATGTCAAGGAGTTTACCCACTGTGTTTTCTTCTAGGAGTTTTATTGTTTCAGGTCTTACATTTAAGTCTTTAATCCATTTTGAGTTGATTTTTGCGAGTGGTGTGAGATAGTGGTTCAGTTTCATTCTTCTGCATGTGCGTATCCAGTTTTCCCAACACCATTTATTGAAGAGACTGTCCTTTGACTATTGACTATTCTTGGCTCTCTTGTCACATATTACTTGACCATATATGCAGGGATTTATTTCTGGGCTCTATATTATGTTCTATTGGTTGATGTGCCTATTTTTATGCTGTTTTGATTACTATAGCTTTGTAGTACAGTTTGAAATCAGGAAGTGTGATGCCAACAACTTTGTTCTTCTTTCTCAGTATTGCTTTGGCTATTTGGGGTCTTGTGTGGTTTCCTACAAATTTTAGCATTATTTTTTCTACTTCTGTGAAAAATGCCATTGGAATTTTGTTAAGGGATTGCATTGAATCTGTAGATGGCTTTGGGTAGTACAGACAATTTAACAATATTAATTCCTCCAGTCCATGAGCATAGCCTATCTTTCCATTTATTTGTGTTATCTTCAATTTCTTTCATCAGCGTCCTACAGTTTTCAGTGTATAGGTTTTTCACCTCCTTGGTTAAATTTATTTCTAGATATTTTATTCTTTTTGATGAAATAGTAAATAGGATTCTTTTCTTAATTTCTCTTTCTGATAATACATTGTTAGTGTATAGAAATACAATTGATTTTTATACATTGATTTTGTATCCTGCAACTTTTTTTGGTGGAGTCTTTAGGATTTTCTATGTATAATGCCATGTCATCTACAAACAGAGAAAATTTTACTTCTTCCTTTTTGATTTGGAGGCCTTTATTTCTTTTTCTTGTCCAATTGTTGTGGCTAAAACTTCCAGTGCTATGTTGAATAAAAGTGGGGAGAGTGGGCATCCTGTCGTGTTCCTTATTTTTTTTTTAAACTTTTAATTTTATATTGGAGTATAGCTGGTTAACAAAACTGTGATAGTTTCAGGTGCACAGCAAAGCAACTCAGCTATGCATATCCATGTATCCATTCTCCCCCAGACTCCCCTCCCATCCAGGCTGCCACGTAACATTCAGCAGAGTTCCCTGTGCTTTACAGTAGGTCCTTGTTGGTTATCCATTTTAAATATAGCAGTGTGTACATGTCGGTCCCAAACTCCCTAACTATCCCTTCCCCCCACCCTTTCTCCCCCCGATCCTGTCTTGTTCCTGATCTTAGAGGGAAAGCTTAGCTGGAAGCTTTTTACTGTTGGGTGTCATGTTAGCTGTGGGCTTGTCATATGGGGCTTTTCTTATGTTGACGTATGTTCTCGCTATGCCTGCTTGCTTGAGAGCTTCCTTCTTCTTCTTTTTTTTTTTTTTTTTGCGGTACGCGGGCCTCTCACTGTCGTGGCCTCTCCCGTTGCGGAGCACAGGCTCCGGACGCGCAGGCTCAGCGGCCATGGCTCACGGGCCGAGCCGCTCCGCGGCATGTGGGATCTTCCCGGACCACGGCACGAACTCATGCCCCCCGCATCGGCAGGCGGACTCTCAACCACTGTGCCACCAGGGAAGCCCCTAGAGTTTCCTTCTTTTGACTATTGTGAGTTGTGCTACCATGACCATTTGTGGACTCTGTGTGGTCGTGTGTGCCCAGGAGAGGCTCCACCAGAACCTGATCAGGAGACAGAGCAGGGGGGCTAGGGGTGAGGACTTGCTCAGGGGCTGGGAGGGGCCGGCTCCCTACTGTGGCCCAGGCCTGTGGTCACGCTCAGGGTTACCCTTGCAAGAGCTTACCCTCAGGTGTATTCTCCTCTGAAGACAGTGAATGTCTGAGCCTGTGACCCCAGAAAGGTGTCTGAGTTCTTTCCTATAATCCTTATGATGCTTTTTAAAAAAAAAAAAACAAAAAACTCTTTTTTTTCAAATATTTATTTTGGCTGCACCAGGTCTTTGTTGCTGCATGCGGGATCTTTAGTTGCAGCATGTAGGATCTAGTTCCCTCACCAGGGATCGAACCCGGGTCCCCTGCATTTGGAGCTTGGAGTCTTAGCCACTGGACCACCAGGGAAGTCCCTCCTTATAATTCTTATATATGGTAAATTGCATATGAAATTATATGTGTAGAAATCATATGTAGGAAATTACTCCTATATACGATTTCTTACAATTCTGGGGGCACACAGACCTGTGAGAACACAGACCCTACCCATGGGGAAATGAAGAGCGCAGCTTGGTCCTGTGCTCAGGATGTGTCATTAGGGCCCTTCCATCTCTGGGTCTTGGTTTCTGGTCCTGAAAACGTCCGGGGTGCATTAGCCTAGGTGCCACTGAGGTCCCCAACTCTAGCATCTGTGGTGGTAGCTGACCTCATTGGTGGAAGAGAGGTGCGTGCAGGAACTACCCTACTCTCTAAGGGCCTCCGTTTCCTCCTCTGAAATCTGAAGTCCTTGGACTTGGTTGTCCAATCAGAGGCTGGGCTCCTGTCTGGAGGGCTGGCAAGGGCTCTGGCCATTGGTAGCTGGATGCTGACCTCTGGGCTTCTTATAGCCCAGGCGTGGTAGGAGGGTGCCGTCCATGTCCTCTGTGGGCTGAACCCTTCCTGTCCAGGGAAGAGGCTCTACAGCCCCACTGGGTATACAGCCTTCCTGGAATGGGCACGATCTCTTAGGAACTTGACCTTGGAGGGTCATAAGCTTTAACACCTCTGCCTATGTCTTCTGTATCCCACCCCTTTATCACCCCCACCCCAGCTCCTAGCACTGTTCTAGGCAGACAAAAGGTATTTAATAAACATTTGTAAAGTGCTTGAAGAATTTTAAGTGATGTTCTCAAATCTTCCTGGATTAAGACATCAATGGAAAGCAATTGAAATTATTAATCTGTACTGGGATAGGTTCTTAGCCAGAATGGCCATGACCCCAGCTGCATCGATCCATTGCACTGGAGAACGCGTTTCCCTCTTCACGCTGGCTACCTGGGCCTCACCTGGCCAAGGGCTTTGAGTCACTGCATGTACGTGACAGTGGCCCTTTTAACCAAGAGAAACCCAGTTACAGAGACAGGTTTTTGAGGGAATATTGGTTAGCTGATCATCAATATAACGGCTCTCCTCGATTTTGCTTTCCATCAAGAGTGACAGAGGCCAGAACTTCTCCAGCCCTAGTGGTAGGGCTGTCACCAGGGCACTGGGGACCCCCCTCCCATTCCTCTGCTTTGGAAAGAGGTCTGTTCCAGCTCCTCTTGAGCTGGAACTGGGGAAAGTCACTTCTCTGAGCCAGGTTTTCTTAATGGTAAAAAGGGAAGATGTGCCTCTACTATCCCACGGGTCTGAACATGGGTCAGGTCATGCATGGGGGATGGGTGTAAGTGAGGAAATAATCATGAGATTTGGTCAGAAAAGGGAACTAGACAGAACTGAAGCTGACCTCCCTGTCATTCTGATTGTCCCATGACCATCTTTTTGTTTCTGATGGGTGTCGTCTTGGCACACATACAAATACAACCAGAATTCCCCTATCCACCTTGTGTTGTCCATGATGGAGTGGATTTTATTTCAAAGTCAGTGACAAGGGCTTCCAATTGTTAGAAGGTGAGACAGCAAACTGTAGTCCAGGAAGCCTCAACGATACTTCTGTAAAAGCACTGTGTTTCTACGAATTGAATTGAGGAAACTAGAGGAACTTTGGTTGCTTGCTGAAGTGTTAGCTGTAATAAAGGTTTAAAGTTCAATGAACTGAATTAGAAAACAATATAAATTAATGAATATAATTCCTTCAATGTTAAACTCATGTCCCGTGACATTTTCTTAAACCTCTGGCATCCCCCCTTAGGGGTGCCCCTACTTTGATGGCAAAAGTAGGTGAACACACAAAACAGAAGTATTAAGTTAAAAACTTTTCAAAAAAATTTTTAAAAATTTATTATTTTTTTGGCTGCGTTGGGTTTTGTTGCTGAGCGCAGGCTTTCTCTAGTTGCAGTGAGCGGGGGCTACTCTCGTCGCGGTGAGCGGGCTTCTCACCGCGGTGGCTTCTCTTGTTGCGGGGCACGGGCTCTAGGCACACGGGCTTCAGTAGTTGTGGCACATGGGCTCAGTAGTTGTGGCTCACAGGCTCTAGAGCACAGGCTTAGTAGTTGTGGCACATGGGCTTAGTTGCCCCACAGTATGTGGGATCTTCCGAGACCAGGGCTTGAACCTGTGTCCCCTGCACTGGCCAGCGGATTCTTAACCACTGTGCCACCAGGGAAATCCCTTCAAAAGTAATTATGTTTGCTTTAATGACTCATTTTTTGTGGACATGGACGCTTATGGTTGTGACTGTAGACCTAAACACTTAGAAAGTCAAATTTCAATGAATAAAACATTTTAATTCTTGTGATTGCACTAGAAAGATAAATTCTTCTTGATAGTCTTAAAAAAACTGCCATGTCTTCACAGAAAAGGGCTCGAGACACCTCTCTTTGGTAGGGAGGTCAGGCAGCAGGGAGGTGAAAGACTTGGCCTTGAATCTCAGTGTCACTGGGAAGCAGAGCAGCTGTCTGATTAAGTGTGTGCCTAAGGATTTCAGGTCAGACACATGAATTTATTTCACTGGAGCACCGGGAGCCCAGTCTAAGACACAGTGTGGATGGTTTATTATAAAATTACAGCAAAGGCATGGGAAACCAACAGTGTGCCTCAGACCTCTCTGAAGCCAGCAGTTCTTTGCTTACTGTATCCAGATGACAGTAACCTGGACGAAGCTATGCAAATATGCTAAACCAGGTCATTCATTTCAACACTCTGTGGGGCTCTGGCAGTCTCAGAACCACTGATTCTGGGGAAAATTCCTGACTTTTGGCCGGGAAGCCTTGGAAGGGCGGAGCCCGTCAGGTGCGAGCTGGAGCACGGGGCCTGCTCTGCAGGTACCTGCTGTGAGCACAGCAGGAGTGTTTCCAAGACTGTATCCGTCATGCTGTCAAAGAGGTAATCTTATCTTCACTCATTTACTAAATATACAAGGGCTGGGATTTCCACTTGGCAAATGTGCCTGTTTACCTGAAGGCTGCTTTTCCCTGAACTCAGATAAAGTTCATCGGCAGCTATTCAGAGAGACAGGCTGACTTCCAATCCCTACAACACTTTGATACGCACAGTCAAGACTCTGCTCTCAGTTAGTGGCACACTCCCTGGCCCAGCTGCTCTGGCACGGAGGGTCAGCCGTCCGATGGAGAAGGCTTCCGGGGACGTCATCTCCTGGAGCAGGGCCACCACCCACCCTCCGTCCTTGTAAATCCGGTGCCTGTTTCCCCGCTGGGCTTGTAGAACTGGGCGTTTATTGGAATTTGTGACCAGACTTCCCCTTTGAGGTCACAGACTCTTTTTTTTTTCTGAGCATCTTTATTGGAGTATAATTGCTTTACAATGGTGTGTCAGTTTCTGCTTTATAACAAAGTGAATCAGTTATACATATACATATGTCCCCATATCTCTTCCTTCTTGTGTCTCCCTCCCTCCCACCCTCCCTATCCCACCCCTCCAGGCGGTCACAAAGCACGAGCTGATCTCCCTGTGCTATGCGGCTGCTTCCCACTAGCTAGCTATTTTACATTTGGTAGTGCGTATTATGTCCATGTCACTCTCTCACTTCGTCCCAGCTTGCCCTTCCCCGTCCCTGTGTCCTCAAGTCCGTTCTCTGCGTCTGCATCTCCATTCCTGAGGTCACAGACTCTTTAAGCATATTTTACATGCATGTGCCTTTCAGCCAAGTTCAGGTAGGTTGTAGTTTAAGTAGAGCTGAGATAAATAATCCAGATTTATAAAACATATCTGTTTGCAAGTTTATTTCCTCTTGGAGAAGACGGGCTACAAGGTGCCTTTAAACAGTGAGATCCCCCAGGCACTTGCTTGTGAGTCTATTAACTCAACGGGGCCTCAGAACAAGGTTTGACACACCCACACGTGTACACACACACACACACACACACGCACACACGAACGCACAATGCAAACCCCTAGCAAGGAAACACACACGCTTTTCTCACTCAACACACGTGCCTACATACACCTCAGTGTATGCTTGTCCCCCCAGGGCTGTCCCTTAAGGACGTCTGACCCTATGGACAGCCTGTCTCACTGGCAGAATCTGCCTTCGATCATCTCTGGTTGTGAAAACTGAAATTCACTCTTACAGGACAACTTCTGAGGACATCTGGAAAATGTGCTCCAGCTTCTGAGCGATGGTGTTGGGGATGCACGACGGGGGTGGGGCAGGGACCATGGTGGGGGTGGCGCAGGGGCTCATAGTGGGGGCAGGGCAGGGACCATGGTGGGGGCGGGGCAGGGACCCACCCCTTTAGGAGCCCTGGCCATGTGTCCTGTCTTAAGGCCAAGGTCCCCTATTTGTCATCCCCCTGTCTCCACCTGGTGCCATCCCTATTTGATGCAAGGAGTCGGGGACCTCAGGCATGGGACTGAGTCACACCATCCCTTGGCCCAAGAATCATTCTTGGTCTTCCCCCGGGCTCTACTCTCACAGTGAAATTTTCTGCCCTTCTTGACCACGTACCGCATTAAACTGTCTCACTTTCAGCCTTTCCTAAGTTAGATCTGCGTGCTGGCTTCAGGGTGGAATAACTTCAGATTTTTGCCTGCTTGGCCTTGCTTCATTTTGGACAATTCCTGGCTTTGGGGACCAGGCCCCATCCCGCCCTGCAAGGTTCGTGATGTGCCATCTCCCCCTGCTTTGCCAATAGGGATGCTATGGAGGCCTTGCATCCCAGGCCAGGTGGGCAGGTGTTTCCCTGCAGCCTGGCTGTGCTGTGACTCCTGCAGAGGCCAGTTTGTCCTCAAAACGGCGTTTCGTTTGTTTGGACAAGGAGTGAAACTGTACTGGTTTTCACTCTTCTGTCTCAAAGGCTTTGCACTGCCCTTGGTTCACTGGCGGCCTCAGAGTGGGTGACAAACCAGCCCCAGAGAAAAACCTGCCTGCGGAACCGTGGAGGCATTAGCTTGGCAGGCATACACCCTCACAGGCATCTTTACCTCTGCTGTCCTTTCACTTGTGAGAAACAGCATTTATTTTTATTCCCTGAAGAACTTCACCTTGAAAGTGCAAGACTGAGTTCTAATCCCCCATCCACAGATTCCTCCCACCCCATCACGGTTATGCCCCGTCTCGGTGTGATGACAAAAGCAGCCAGGACAATTTATTACCGTCATTTCTACCTCCATCCACTTTCCATTTTGATATTAAATTATCTGCCATAAAATGGGAGGAATTATGGTCTGTGGGCCTTTCCCTTCTCCCTTACCTTTATGTGTACAAGCTGCTCGGAAGAACGGCCCTTCTCCACCAGATGACGTGGCAGGTCAGGAAGTTGGCGGGTCACCCTTCGCAGCCATTTCCGTCTTCTCCATCTTCTCCATCAGTGAATACTTACCGCGTGTCTGCCCAGAGGAGGCAAGCAGCGTGGATGCTCAGGAGTGTAGGCCCTTTGTTTGGGCTGCACGAAGCTTCCAGTCTACTCCAGAAACAGACGGGGCAGGGATGCTAAGCGGCGATACCGTCAGAGGAGAACGGCCTCTGGGGACCGGGAAGGAGTTTCCCCGGAAGGATGGTCAACGCCGAGCCGGGCAGAGGCCAGAAGATGGAAGAGGAGAAAGCAGGAGCGCAAGTTTGGAGCCCTGGCCGGCCCCTTCTGGGCCGAAGGAGTCAAGCGAAAGCCCCAGACTTGTGGGAGTGGGGAAGACGGAGGGCCAGGCGCCCCTCACCTCTGGAGCCATTGTTTGGAATCTCACTGACCAGAGAGAACGGTGACAGTGAGATTTCCTTGGAGGTGAAAATATTCGAGCTTACCCAGGCGGAGTGCTCACCGCGACCCCCAGGGGGGCTGGGCCTGCACGTCCCCCCTTCCAGGTCACTGCTGGCTTGGACCTCAAGGTCCTGGCAGTTCAAGGGACCAAGTGTGAGCTCTTCTTTCGCCCCTGTAGGCAGGCGCGGTCTTCCACACGCGTGGGTCAGAGGTCTGTGCCGTGTCCCTGTTCTCAGGGGCAGAGCAGGGCCAGGCTGACTTTGTCTCAACTTCATCCCAAGACTCCTGTCCTCAGTCGGCGCTCCGCAAGTGCCTGTGATTCGAGGGTGTGTAAAAATGCCGTCGTGCCTGCCACGGTAGGTGGTGCGAGAGGGTGCCACTCAGCCAGCAGCAGCTCCGCTGTTAATTTCCCCAGCAATGGGAACCCAGGACGGCACAGGGCCGTGGAGAAGGGGAGGCAGGAGTCGAGTCCGGTGCAAGGGCAGCCCTGTGGGGTCTGTGGGAAGAGTAATGCGTCAGCGGTCTTGTCTCCAGGCTCCTCTATGGGCTCTGCTGCCCAACGCCTCTTTCTGAGCATCTGTGCAGCCCCAGCCTCATGCTCCTGGCCTCTTCCTCCCCGCGGCCACTCTGCCAGCCCATCACCTGCCCCGTCTGGGCACTTTCTCCTCAACTCAGAAAAACCGGGGGACATCAGAGGTCAGAAGCGGCTCAGCACTCATGGCGTGGGGTTCGCCCCTGAGTGGCATTGGACATACTTTGGGGGTGACATGGGGTGACTCTTGAGGGCGCGGGCTGGAGGGTTTCCCCAGGAGACTTGGCTGGCCCTGGGCGGTCACCCCACGTCCCTCCCCCTTCCTGCTGTCCACTCTGGTCCCTGGCCACCGTCCATCCCTAGCTCGGCTCGGCCAAGATGAGGAATGCATGCTGGCCCCTCACCTGGCTGCTGTATGTGGGGAGGAATGAAAAATATTCTTGAGTTCCCGCTACACCCCCTCCCCTGGGCTGCGGCCTCCTCCTGTTACTTCCTTGAACACGCTGGGCGGCCTCGGCGCGCCCGTCCTAAGCCCAGGCTCCCTGTCAATGATTAACCGTGAGTTTGTGGGTGTCCCTCACCCAGGTCCTGGGCCGCGTCCCCGCACCCACTCCTGAACTGGAGCCAGGAGGGCGTCAGGGAGGCGCCGGTGCCCGGAAGGACGCAGAGCTGGGTCTGATTCCAGTTTCTCCACTTTTTAAGTCTGAGAACCTCTGAAGGAAGTGGGGTAACTAAGTCTCCGCGGCCTGATGGTGTTTCTGAGGTTCACAGCCCGGCAGAGGCACCCAGCCGTCAACCAAAGCTTCTGGGTGGCGGGGGCCCAGTGCCCCTGCGCTCCGCCCGTGTGGAAGGTGTCTCTGGGGGACAGTTCCTCTGCTCGCAGGGGCCCCGTCCTCTCTTTGCCGCCCTGTGCCTCTGCCCCCCGAGAACACGCGCTTGGGCTGACGTGGGCTGTGACTGAACATTTGACGGAGAGGTCCAGGTGCAGGCTGGGGTCTCCGCACCAGCACTCGTCTCTAGTTGAATTCGGAGTCCCCTTTCTGTCCGGGGTGGAGGCATGCCTGTACCCAGAGCGAGCTCCCGGAGCCCCACCTCAGACGAAGCCTCCCCCTTCTGACGCAAAGACACACTCAGTGCCAAGGCCAGGCTGGACTGGATGGCTTCCCCTTCCCCATATCCTGGAGCAAACTTAGGGCATCCAAAGTAGCCGGTCCAGGGAAAGGGAAGGACCCCTTTGCCTGACTCTCTAAGTGCTGTGTTATCTTCGCTGCACCCGTGTTTGGTCTCCATTCTTCTATTTATTTTATGACTGAGGAAATTGCGCCCAGGGTGCCTGTCCCACGACTGCCCACCGTCTCCCACTGTGAGTTCCTTGGGGTTCCAGCCTGGGCCCCCTGGGCACGAAGACCAGGCTCTTCTCGTGGGAGGACGCCGTCACTCGCTGAACCCTGGTGGTGTCTCCCGCCGGGCCGTCCCCAGCATCTGCACGACGAGGCCACCTGACCAACCTGTCGGCCCGACCCCCACACTAAGGAGCGCCACACCTGGGTCCCTTATGGCTACAGTGTCTGCACTTGGCTTTGCCAGGGATTTTGACAGAGATCCCTCGCGCCGGCATGGAAAGCACGCCAGTCTTGAGAGCTTACACACACTGCTCTGCTGCCCCTGCTCTCTCCAGGTACACAGGCTTTAGGTCGGGATCAAGCCCCGGGTATCCCACGCCCTCTCCTCAGAGTGTGCTCTGAGCACTGGAATTCGGACTCCTGGGCCCCACCCAGCCCCTCTGTGCCAGCGTCTGCAGGCGCACGGCTCCCTGGGGGTGTGTGTGCAAGGACCCCTAGCAGAGCTCTCTCCCCTGCACGTTTCCTACGGTCACGAGCTGCCCCTAAGCTGGGTCTGGGCCAGACCGCTCGTTGCCGGCATCAACCCACGTGAGAGAGAAAGTCGGCAGGACGGACTGATAAGGAGGCAGATAAGGGGTGCACGAGGGGCTGAGACATCGCAGAAAGCAGTGCAAGGGCCGGTGCATGTGTGCACATGAGCGTGTGCGTGTGCGTGCCTGTGCGCACACCTGTAATTGGACGTGTGTGTGCACGTGCGCGAGTGTGAAAACACGTGTGTACACGCGTGTGAATGTGCGGAGTGGCAGGGCGATGGGCAGGACGAGAGACGACAGTGGGCATCTGCCGGGAACGGCCCCCCAGCTGCTGCCCCAGGTTCAGCAGGGGTCAGCGCCCCCTTTCAGGATGGTGCCGGGCCATCAGGGTTGGTGGAAGGGTGTTGGTCCTACAGCCTCTTGGCCTTGGGCCAGTTACTTCAGCCCTCTTCTTACATCTCCCCAATACCAGTGTCAGGGTTCTTGTAGGGGTTAAAGTGATCCCCAAAAACCTCTGAGCTGAGGGCATCACGTGTTAATATGCCCTCAACAGGTATTAGTTACAATTCTTCGATCCTTACAGCAGCTCTGAAGTAGCTGTTGTTACCTTTATTTTATAGATGAGAACAACAAGGCACAGAGAGGTTAAGTGATTTACCCAAGGTCACACAGCTGGGGATTTGAGTTTGGGTCCCTGACGCTCAGCGGTCTTGTCTCCAGGCTTCTCTACGGGCTCTGCAGCCCAGCGCCTCTTTCTGTGCATCTGAGCAGCCCCAGCCTCATGCTCCTGGCCTCTCCCTCCTTGCCACCTGGTCTCCCTTTGTTCTCCCCTGGGACCACCGATTTGAGGTTTGAAGTCTTTGCTGCTGATTCTATGTGGGTCGCTTCTCTCTCACTGGCTCAGCTTCCTCCTGGGTGAACTGGGAGTGATTGCAGGGGCTGGTCCCCGGGGTCCCCGAATGGTCACGGGACATCAGCGACAAAGGACGGAGCCCAAGGTGAAGGAGACCCTGGGCTCACAGGCACCTCCTCGCAGGCACTTAGGACGGGGAGGGTGCAGCTCCAGGAAACACACAGAGGATTCGAAGGCTCGACTTCCAGGCAGCCTCACTGAGTGAGGTCTAACTGGTCAGTGTGCTTCCAGGGGCACCGGAGCACCTCTACGTCGGAGACCCCAGAGCCCGGGAGCCAGCTGTGCACGGGGAGCCCTGGGACGCAAGGCCCTGAGATTTGGGGTTCCTCGTCTCCCAGGGCAGGGAAAAAGCCAGGAGGAGACAGGGAGTGTGGAATGACCTCATCTGCTACCAACTCTCAGGCTCCAAAGGCTAAGCTGACGTCAGCTCATATGTGCAAATCATTTTTCCTCTTTCCTGCAAAACAGTCCCTGCTGCTGGGAGAGCATTTGGCCGGCGGCCCCGTCGCGGGACTGCCAAGGCGTGCTTCCGTCCCTGAGAACGTTTCTCAAGTGCCCACCGAGGGGGCAGCGAGGCCCTGGCTCCCAGCAAGTGCCCCCCTGCCATGATTCTGATGGGGGTTGGGGCCTCTCCAGGCCCGGGTCTCAGGGGGCACCTGGCGCCGCTCCCCAAAAAGCCTGGAGAAACAGCAAGAGCTGGGTCTTCTCTGACCGTGGAAGGGACCCTTGGGGGAGTCACTGCCAGGCTTTCCTTGTAGAGAAGCTAGGATCGTGGTCATGCCCTCTGAGCAGGTATGCCCTGGCACGGACTCCGTGGAGGAGGCCAGGCAGGGTGGGGGACAGGACACCCAGAGGCCACCCCAGGTGTGGACAGCAGAGCTCTGGGTCTTCCGGCCAGGAGGACAAGGCAGAGAGGCAAGCTGCTACGTCGGTCGGCCTGGCCATGTCGCCATGACGGCCACACGTGGCCCCGCCGGGGATTTACGGGGACTCCAAGCTCTGAGTGATTGCTCCAATTTTGTAAGTGCATCACACTGCAGAGTGGCACCCCACAGACCCATAAATAGTGAGTTGTTAAATGTCACTCTGCTGTCTGCTCACGTGTCCCCAGTGCACATGGTGAAGAGGGGTCCCAGGCCTGTCCAGCCCTGCAGGTGGCATCATCAATAATCACCTTCTCAGGCTCACTGAGGGGGCTCCTCTCCCCTCCCCAGTCCAGGCCCCCGTCCCCCGTTCTTCTGACTTCACCCCAACATAGGTGCTGCACACAGGTGTTCAGCTTACATTTCCAAGTTCAGGTGTCCTTACAGGAAAGACGGTTATCGACTGGCCCACAGGTGTTCATGGAACGTTGAATAGTTAAGATACTGGCTCATGAGGAAACACCATGTGCACGTATTTGCAAGTGTACATCTCATCTTCATTCGGAATCTACGGGAAAGCACCCACCACGACCATCCCAGGGACGTGGAAATCCTGGGGGCTGTGTGTACTCAGTGAGAAGGTTATGGAACTTTCTTATCTAGTCCCCTGTCCTGAGGCCAAGGAGAAGGGCTGCACCCACCGTCCGCGGCTCGCAGTTCCAGCGGGATCGATTTGATTACTCATGCTTTATACATGAGGAGACAGTTCTGAGGACGAGGAAACGTTTGCTCTGTTGTGCCAGCCTCGGCCCCGCACAAACCTCTCACTCGATACGTGCCCACTGATGGCCCTCCTTGTCGCTGTCCCACCATCATTCTGATGATGGTTTACAGGGTTACAGACTCCTGGACCTTAGACCTCTGTCTGTAATTTTAAAAAGTTAAATGCAAACTTCTACTGGCTGATGGCTCTGGAGTTCAGCATGATGATAAAATACAAAGGTCACCACCCCGCCCTTCTGGAAGGCACAGCACACGGCTTCCTGGCTGAGGGCCGGGTGGCGCAAAGCTGGCCCAAGACTGAGGGCTGCTGCTCCGCAGGGCTGACCCTGACCTCTGACCGGTGGCTGTCCCCCTCAAGGGGCACACAGTCTTCCCAGCTCAGGCTGCAGGGACGCCTCATTCGACGGCCTTCCATCCTCCCCACGGCTCTGCACAAGCCCTTGACTTAGCAGATGCAAGAAAACCCGCAGGGAAATGAGCTCTGCCTCAGGCCACCCCCCTGGATCCCTCCCGGACACTTAGGATCTCTGTGCATCAGGGTCCTCGTCTGGGAGGTGGGACGCCAGGCCCTGCCTCTCGGGGTTCCGTGACATTTACGTGAGACTGGCAGGTGAGTGTGGGGGATGGTCGCTGACACCGAGCAGGTGCTCTCGTGGCTGACTGCTCCCCCTCACACGGCTTCTGGAACCTCCTGGAAGCCCTTGTGTGACCACCACCGAGGCCGGCTCTCCCGGGCTCGCTGACTCTGGGCTGCGGCTCCAGGCTTGTCCTACGCGCGCCGCCTCCTCAGCCTGGCCTGCACCTTCTTTTTCTGACGTCACGGCTGTCTTTGAGCTCTTCTTCACTGGGTTTTTGACGTGCTTTTCTTATACCCTGGGGCTTTTTGAGGAGAGAAAACACCTTTTAAAAGTCTTTTAGGGGGCTTCCCTGGTGGCGCAGTGGTTGAGAGTCCGCCTGCCGATGCAGGGGACGCGGGTTCGTGCCCCGGTCCGGGAAGATCCCACATGCCGCGGAGCAACTAAGCCCGTGCGCCACAGCTACTGAGCCTGCGCTCTAGAGCCCGCGAGCCACAACTACTGAGCCTGAGCGCCACAACTACTGAGCCCACATGCGTAGATCCTGCGCTCCTCAATGAAGAGCAGCCCTCGCTGTCTGCAACTAGAGAGAAAAGCCCAGGTGCAGCAACGAAGACCCAACGCAGCCAAAAAGTAGAATTCAAAAAAAAAAAAAAAAAAAGCCTTTTAGAGTGTACACAAGCAGAGATATAGCAAAGTCGATTCTCAGCTCCTTATCTTTACCTGAAACCACGGGGGCCGTGCTCCTTGGAGAGACAGGCACATCAGGGTGATGGCTTCTCGGTGGGACGATGGTGTGGGCCCACCCAGCCTTGGCAAGCTGCCTAAACTTGGCCACAGACTGTGACCGTCAGAAGCCCTTTCCACATGTCTGCATGTTTTGGTGGGTGGCCTTCTGTGTCCCCCTTCACCTGTGCTCCTGGGGCCTCAGGTCGCCCGCCATCACCAGACACGGCCCTGGTCCTGCACCCGCCACCCCAGCACGTCCATGCACTGGGGTGACCTTAGGAGGTTGGAGGTTCGTAGACACGTAGGGCTCACGGGGACTCCACCAGAGGCCTCCTGGCCTCGCCCCTCCACCTGGGGTCTCGGCACGGCGGCTCTGACTGCGCCCTTTGACCCCAGGCACTCACCAAGGACTTCTTCCTTCAAACAAGAGCGATTCCGGTGCTGTCAGCTCCTGGACTTTTCCCAACTTGGTTGCACGGGCAGCGGCCACCCTCTGCAACCTGGGTCCGAGCCCATGTCCCCCTCACGCCCGTGGCTCTTCTTTTCCCACTGACTGGATGGGAGAGTGACCCTGCAAGCCGACGGGCTTAGAGATGTGCTTTCTTGCTCTCCCCCAAGGTGTCCCTTTGGGGTCCCCTTGGGGAAGGGGAGTCCTTTTGGTCGTGCAGCCGTAGCCCCTCAATGCATCTTCCTTCCCCCTCTGTCGCCTCTTTGCCTCGACACCGAGGCAACAGCCTGCCCTTCTCACACTGGGCCTCGGCCCAGCCGCCCTCACCTCCTCCCTCCCTTCGAAGCCCACGTGAGCGCCGCTCCCTGACCCCCGAATAACCAGGTTTAACCATTTGTAAGGGTGCAGCCTGAGGTGCAGAGACCCCCAAATGTGGTGCTTACATAAGCACGGAAGCTATTTCTCTCACACGTGACCACCCAGAGGCTCTGCTCCACGAGAACACGTGGGGCCCCAGGACCGATGTGTGGCTTCCCTGTCTGGTCCAGGGCTCATCTGCAATCGCCTCCTGGCCGCAGAGAAGGGAGCAGGAGGTGACGAGGAGACAAGGTGATTGCCGTGAAGGTGGGGGCAGGGCTGCAATGTCCCTTCCCTTTACGTCACGCTGGTGAGGGTCCCCGCATGGTCAGACCGAGCTCCAGTGGAGGCGGGGATACGGGCTCGCTGAGGCCAGAGGTGGGGAGACCCCGCCGTTAAAAGGAGAGAGAGGGGGTAGCGGGCACAACCAAGGCTTCAGCACCTCCGCTCTCTCTCTCTGATCTGTCCTACTCGTGCCCTGTTCCCAGGGTTTTCCCAGTGTGCCTTCTGCCGACGGGGACACACCGGGAGGCAGTTGGCTCTCTCCTTCGGCTGGGAACGCTGGTGATGGGATCTGGTCTGGTCTTCTGGAAGAAAGCCGCTACTGGGGCTTCTCGTGGCCGCCGCCGGGCTCCCAGCCCTCTCTCTGGGTGGGAAACAGCCTCGCCCGCCTATGTCCCAGGGCTCAGAGAAGGCCGGATGGTGGGCATCCTTCTCAGACATTGTTTCCGGCGCTTGGACATGGGTGCCTGGCTCGATGCTGGCAAGGACCCTGAGCAGGCTGCGTCCCTCCCTCCACCACCCGGCCTCCTTGGCACTGTTCGAGGCTCTCTGCCCTCCTGCATGGCTGGGGCCGCTCCTGGGGGGCCCCGAGACCCACGACCGCTTCCACTCACGTCTGTTCGCCCAGACGCAGATCCCGAGGTCATCCACACCCACGTCCTCACTGTCGGAAAATGTCAGCACCTTTCTATAAACATCTAAAGAAAATCGCCCATTGTGGGGAGGGCCTGGTACTCCCCGTGCTGGCGTGAGCGCTGTGGAGAGCGGAGCTGGGGTCAGGACGTGGGGGAAGTTCCCACCTGGGAGGTGCGCCCAGGAGTGAGGCGTGAGTGGGGGGGGGGGCACCCGTGTCCGGGGAGGCCAGGAGCCCTCACAGCAGCGGTTGCTGGGGCAACAGTGACCCTGGAGTTGCCCCTCGGCCTCAGTGCGGACTCGCCCATAGCTGGCTTCCCCGGGCGGGAGGGGGCCACCTCTGGGACTGTCAGGTCCCCTCACCTTCAGGCCAAAGAGCCGGAGAAGCCGAGGAGGAGCTTGAGGATGGCCAAGCCGAGGCGTGGAGCTGTCCAGCTCATGGGGAGGGAGGGAGCCGGGTGGCCAGGGGAGCTCACCCACCACCGAAAGTGTCCTACACGCCCTGCACGTGAGAGTTGTCACATCCGGAAACTCACGCCAATCCAGACGGTCTGCCAGGCTGTGCTCTCTATGTTTTATGTCACCCGAAAGATGACATAAAACATCTGTGTCTGATGTTCCACATGTGTGCGTTATTTCCCAGTCTGTCCTGGGAAGACTCCCAATCCTACCCTCTGTGCATCTCCCTCCCATCCAGGGCAGAGCACCGGCAGCAGGCTCCTAAGAACAGGGTCCTTTACGATCCATCGGGGGACTTCCCACAGAAACTCAGAATATGGCCACTTTCACTCTGGCATGTAACTTCGATGCTCGGAACAGTCTCCCTGGGTCAGCAGAGGACACTGACATTGGATACACAGAGAATAAAACCCTTGTCTGAAGGGAACAATCTTTACACAGTCATCATCATATAAATGAACTTAACTGTTTAAAAACTTTTACTTCTCTTTGGTAATCAGGCTACGGATAAAGCCCAGAAGACTTAATTATGGCTTCAAGAGCGAACGCCAATGTTAGTATTCCTGACAGTGTAAAAATACAATTGTAATTGGTAAAAGTGGCAGAGACAGTGGAGGGGAGGGAGGGGGGAGTTTTATTTGCTTCCCCCTGATTTGTAGAGTAGAAAATCAAGAGATACCTTTAAAGTTGGTGGAAGAAATAAAGTGCATCATCTAAATTTATCAATGTGAGCGAGAGGGGAACTAAAACTAAAAACATATCTACCGTATCGTTTGGGGGGTCGTGAGAAGCAGTGTGAGTGAGACAACCCTCACTTTTCTTAATGTGCCACAAACACATAGTTTCCAAAGCTGAAAACTTGAAAGTATAGAGGCTGTATCAATCAGGACAGACAAGGTTATGCTGTATAACAAACAAGCTCAAAAATGTCAGGCATGTAACTTTAAATGAAAGTTGTTTTCAGCTCGTGTTAATTGCAGGGTGTGGTAGCAAGTGGAGGTGCAGCCCTGGCTGTAGCTTTGGCTTCAGGGGCAACTTCCACCTGGGTTTAGGATCTGTGTTCCTAAGATGAGCTCTGTGGCTGAAAAGTGTGACTTGGCCTCCCTCCTTCTGCAGGATTCCTTGGATCGTGCAGTATCTTGTTCAACCACGTCCCGGATCAGAGATCCGCAACCTGGCTGGCAACTTGTTTTCATGTGACTGTGTGCTGAGTCGTTTTTCCATTTTTAAATGGTTGAAAAAAAAATCAAAAGGTGAAAAATATTCCATGACACATGAAAATTATATGAAATTCAAATTTCAGTCCATAACGCAAATTTTATTGGAAAAAGATTTCAGAAAGTTCTAAAAAGCGAAACTTGAACTTACCGCAGGCTGGCAAGTGTTTACACAACATTTACACTGTACAGGTATTAAAAATAATCTAGAGGTGATTTAAAGTGTATGGGAGGATGTGTGTAGGTTATACGCAAATACCATGCCATCTTATATAAGGGACTGCAGCAACCTTGGATTTTGGTATCCACGGGGGTCCAGGCATCAGTCCCCCCACAGATACCTGGTGACAAGTACTTGCCAACTGCCCTTCACAGGACAAGTTTGCCTACGTGCTCTCTAGGGGTGAGCATCTGCTCGGTCGTCCCCATCGCGAGGATTCGTTCATTCATTCATTCACTCATGCATCCAGCGAGGATTTGTTCATTCATTCACTTCACTCATTCATCCAGCGAGGATTCATTCATTCATTCATTCACTCATTCAGCCAGCAAGGATTCGTTCATTCATTCATTCACTCATGCATCCAGCGAGGATTCATTCATTCACTCATTCATCCAGTGAGGATTCGTTCATTCATTCATTCACTCATTCATCCAGCAAGGATTTGCTCATTCATTCATTCACTCATGTATCCAGCGAGGATTCGTTCATTCATTCATTCACTCATGCATCCAGCAATGTTTAATGAGCACGTGCTTCCTGGGAGGATACACACCCTGGAGCTCTTGTTGACACAAAGATAAGGAAGATGTGTTTCAGGAACAGCGAGTATGAACTGGCCATTCAAGCCCCCTCTGACTCAGAATGGAGCTCTTTCTGCAATTCCCCCACTGCCTGCTGTTATCAAGGTAATGGGTCCCCAGGGCATCAGTAGCACGAATTCACTTTGAATTCAGTTTTTCCAAAGAGGGGCATTACCCCTGGGGGTGGAGTGTGTCCCATTATCCTCTGAGGCTCTCAGAGGCCTGGATTTTTACTGGGCGGGGCAGCCTCATGGGTCCCAGGCTGGGTCTCACCTACCGTGGGGCCCCTGAGCTCATGAAATGGACCAGGCTGAGGCCCTGAGGTCCCCAGGGCCTCAGCCCTCTTCAAAGCACAGGTCTGACTTGGTTTATAAATATTCTGTGGAGTTGTTCACGCACGGCTGGGGCCACTGTCGGTCTCGGTCCCTTGGCTTCGAATTAAGGAACTGACTTTGCAGGGAAAGTTCGTGGGAAGGCACAGCCCAAAGGGCTGTGATTTTACTGGGGTTTGGCGAGCTCACGGGGCAGGCCAGGCAGGATGCAGGGTGGGGATGCAGGCGTCCAGCTGCTGCAGGCTGTCCTCCTACGACCTGGAGGGGGGCCAGTCCTGGAGGCAGGTGGGCTTTCAAGTGTCTTGTCATCCAGCCAGTCCTGTCCCGTCTCACCTCCGCTCATGGGCCAGAGGTCGTCTGGAGGCAGAGGTTATCTTCCTGAATGCCACCCTCCCTCGACTGGGCATGGCCTCGATCACTTTCCTTTCCCTTGAAAGAACTTCGAGGATCCATAAAATTTTTAAAAAAATTAATAAGAAATGTGCATTTGTCAGCCGTGTTTTCTCAGAAGCGGGTGAAGGGGAACCTAATCAATCTTCATGCACAGGCAGCATCACTTCGTGTGAAGAGGTGCCCAGAGCCCAGCTTTCCAGCCGTACCTCTGACCCCCTTCCTCACACTGTCTTCCCTTCCCCACGGCTGACCCAGGAGCGCCCTCTGCCCAAACGCGCCTCCCGTTTGCCACCGAACACGGCAAACGTGTCCCCTTGGCCTGGAATGCTGTTTTCCCCTGGGGTCCTCTCCCTGGAGCTTCTGGGTGGCCAAGCACACCCCCATCTGGGCCGCACAGTGAGCATCTGGGGGCCTTGCTTTCCCAGGCAGTCGAGGCTGCCTGGCATGGAGGTCTAGATCCAACGCGCTGGGTGACCTACAATCACCTCACCTGACGGTCCTGTCACTCATGGCTCTTCCTGTTCCCTGGATGTTTGGGTTTATTCACTCACTCTGTGTTAGGTCCCTGGAGGCTGGGAGTCCAAGATCAAGGTGTCGGCAGGGCTGCTTCCTCTGAGGCCTGTCTCCTTGCCGTGTAGATCACGTCTTCTCCCCGTGTCCTCACGCGGCCGTCCCTCTGTGCCTGTCTGTGTCCTGATCTCTTCTTACAAAGACACTGGTCACATTGGATCCGGGCCCACCCATATGACCTCATTTACCTTCATCACCTCCTTAAAGGCCCCCATCTCCAAACGCAGTCACCTTCTGAGGTCCCGGAGATTAGGACTCCAACGTATGACTCTGAGGGGGACACAATTCAACCCATAACAAATTCTGAAAAGAAAAATGAAATTGGAGCTATTATTTGAACAAACATCCTTAAAGCCAATAAGCTAAAAGAATCACTCAGGTGGATGCTAAGCATTGCATCATTCACAAAATGCTGCATTTTGGACAATTATTAAAAGTGTAAAAATGAGCCACGTGTGCCCATGGACAAACATGGTCTAGAATGCTTAAAATGCAAAAAAGTTAAAAAAACAAAAAAAGAAGACAAGAATGGGTGAAAGAATGACCTGAAGCAAATCTGTGTGAGGTGAGTCGACCTCCCAGCACCCTTCTGGGGTCTCTGGCCTCCAGTAACCAGGGAAGCAGGTAAGCACACCTGTTACCTGGGAGGCAGGTGAGCACACCTGTTACCTGGGAGGAGATGGGCTCAGAGGCTGCAGCTCTTGCCTCAGGTCTTGGATGATGGGACTCTGGCTGTGGGCCTGGGCACCTGGCTCTCCTGTCTTTCCTCCCACCTCCACCTTCTGTATGGTTGGATGTGGAATCCGGACCTTCCTCGTGGCACAGGTGACCCAGGCGGGGGGTGGGGGGCGGGCGGACCACGTTGCCCTCGGCGCTGGCTGCTGGCCGCTGTCTCTCCTGGGCTACCAGGGGCGGCTCACGGGTGGGACCCGTGTTCTTTCCCTCCGCTCCTCACAGGCATTCCATTTTCATGAACCAGTTTTCAGAATTTCTGGACAATCGGCCCAGGTTTCCTATTGCTGAATTATAATCCCCCACCCCCAGACTGGAATCCAGGAGTATTTTTGACCAGAACGGTCACCGAGTCCCAAGGAGCGAAACCTTCTGAAGAGCAGAGTATCAGACGCACTCTTCCCGCAGCGGGCGACTGCCTATGTTTCATTTACAGCTTCACGTTTCCTTAGTTCTGAGGATAATGTTATTTTTGTCCTGAAAATTCAGCCTTCCTATTAATAACAAATGCAAACCCATGGCCATATCCTGCCACCGTTCTGTGCTCAGATCGATGGCAGTGTGTAGCTTCTGCCGTGTGTGTTTTTTCTTTACCGATAAAATATTTCGTTTAGGTGAGTTTATACTGCTTAGGTGTGATTTATCCAGAGCGCTTGAAAAATGTCCCGATAGCTTTCTCTCCCCCTGGTTTGGTTATCACCAGCCACAAATGACTCACAGGAATTTTAGTTCAGTTTTTAGAGAATGAGGATTTTGAGGTTAAAAAAGATGTTAAGATCGCTTTTTGCAGCCTCATCTTAGAGATGAAAAGATGGAAGGCCCAGAGAGCTTAGAGGCTTAAGGTCCTCAGCTAGCTAGCCACAGAATCAGTGCTAGAACCCAGGGACCCCCTTCTCAGTTTGACATTTCCTCTTTGCTGATACTTCCTTGGCTAAAACATGGATTCACTGAGTTGGCCATTCCACAGCTTTGGAGTCTGTTCTGTGAACCCTGGTCCACCCATGATGCCAAGTGATGCAGAGCTAGTGTGTCGAAAGGGAACTGTTTGCATGACCTGGATTTCCGTCAGCCTGGTCATCACGGTGGTGAATAGCAGCGCCTTCATTTTCCGATTGGTTCACCCAGAGTAACTTTTATCTGGTAATTGCCCAGCTGCCCGTGCTCTTATTGGTATTGGCGTCTCATATGTGCACAGGTCTGGAACTGATCGGCTGAACTGCTGGATCAAGTGAGAAACATATAACCGTACTTGAAGAACCTAATTAGACATTTAGGAAGAGAGCAGTTCCCCCATCTTCTCCCACATCCCCACCCCACCAAAGTCTCCCTTTGTACAGTTCAAATAGGAAGCAATCCTGGAAAAATCTGAAAATATGCACAAGCCCACTGCTGTTCCCCGGAGTGAAGGAGGATCGATCTCACACTACTTCTATTGATTTAATGTCACCTCTGTGATTTAATCATGCTTTCTTTCCCCTCTGTTTGCAGTCTTTCTTCTATTGTCTGCCACGAAGCAGCCAAGGCCTTTCAGCCGCTGAGCTGGTCAAAATAACTTTGTTTTCCATTTGCATTGTTTGCAAGAAATGATTAAACCGCCCAGGGTAGGACATTGGTGGCTGGTGTTACGTGGGGTGCATAATGTCATGGGACACCCAAGCGTCAGCCTCGGAGCCCGGCCGCAGAGCTGGTGTGGGTCACGGTCATGGGAGCGGGGGCATCTTCCCCTTCAGCTATGTGGGAAGTGCTTGCTTCGTGGGCGATGCCTTTAATGCCCCTCTCCCTCCTCTTCGAGCCTCGGAGTCTGCCACGTCCGAGCCGGGCCACACAAAGCCACAGTCAACGGTGGAAGCTCATTGGTAATGAGAAGCCGTCCAAAGAAAGACTTCGAGGCTTACTTTGTTTTAAAGGGGGTTTACTTGCCAGTATGACTTTTGTGCACGGTGCCGCCGTGGCAGCCATGAGTGGTGGCAGACACGCGGGGACGGCTGCTGGCAGCGTGGAGGCCCTGGCCGTCCGTGAGTTCTGGCCCTCCATCACGGAGTCTGTGCTCTCTGTCTCTGTCTGGGCGGAGAAAGTGACTCTGAGACCCTCAAGTACGTGTTTGCGTAGAGGGGGATGAGATTCTTATTTGGAATCTCCATGATTCGAGAGCTTTGCTTTAAGATTTTTAAAACGGTGCTTTTCTCATGTTTAAAGAAACTTTTTCTTTTCTTTTTTTCTGAAGCAATAGATCTATATAGTGAGGGAGACAGGGAGAGGGAGAGAGGGAATGAGAGAGAGAGACAGAGAGAGAGAGAGAGAGAGAGAGAGAGAGAGAGAGAGAGAGAGAGAGAGAGAAAGAGAGAGAGAGAGAGAGAGAGAGAGAGAGAGAGAGGGGGACCCACCTGGTTTTAATCAGAGTTCTCCATGAATGCTGGTAAAGACTGGCCTGGGAGGCAAGACCCCCATGGGGCCCTCCATCCTCGGGGGCCAAGGCTAAGGCTCCCTGGGCTGTTTATCTGTCCTGACCGTGCTCATGTCTGTCTTTTCATTCGTGCTGTGCTCTCGGCCTTCCCCTCCTTCCTCATCCATTAAGCTCAGGATGAAATGCTGCCTCTAACTTGACCAAAAGTTTTAGTCCCAGCCCTAAACCTTCTGAAAGTTAAGAATCACTTAATAAAATAAGTTGCCATAAAGAGGGAATAAAAATGGCACTTACTATTTAGTTAGTATGGATGGTGCCCTGCTTATCAAGTCTATGGGGGTAGTCAGAGCAGTAGTCATGAAAATGTACAGTGCTCAATTCATTCCATACAGGAAAAAAATGTAAATAAATATGCTAGATACTCAAGAAGTTAAGACAGGGCAAAGGCCATAAGCAGAAATACAAAGAGAGAAAAGCAGGGAAAACAAATGACATGCAAAAATTAGCGCGTTAGAAAATAGAGGAATAGCCAAAGGGATTGTAAATCCATAAACTGGTTGTTTGGGAAGAAATGATAAAAAGATCTAAAAAGGCAAATAAAAAAGAGAAAATACAAATAGATAATATTAGAAATGGAAAAGGAGATCTGAGCATGGAGCTGAATTTATTAGGCGTAAACAGAAGAAGGAATATGGTTGTAATGTAACCCTCTGCTTGTAAATTTGTATATGTTCATACATTGGATTATTTTCTGGGAAAGTACAGGTTGGCAGAACAGGCTCAGTGAGATGTTTAACGCATGGATAGATTGATGTCCTTGGAATAAGTTGTTCATGTTATGAAAGAATTACTTCAAAACCAGAAACATAAGTGCAGGATACAGGAGTTCTAATGGCCAATGCTCTTAAACTTTCAGGGAAGGGATAATTGTTTAATAGACTTAATTTTTTAGAGCAGTTTTAGGTCACAGCAAAATTGACGAAGGTGCAGGGCTTTCCAACATACCCGCTGCCCCGCTCATGTGTAACCTGCCCCATTATCAACATTCCCCAGCAGAATCAGAATGATACTTCTTTTTTTTTTTGTGACCAAGGATGAGTCTACATTGACACATCATTATCACCCAAAGTCCATAGTTTACATCATGGTTCACTCTTGGTGTCGTGCACTCTGTGGGTTTGGACATGTCTACATTACGGCATCATACGGAGTAGTTTCACTGTCCTAAAAATCCTCTGTGCTTCATCTATTTATTCCACCCCCCCAACCCCTGGCAACCACTGATGTCTTTGCTGTCTCCATAGTTTTCCCTTTTCCAGAAGGTCATATAGTTGGAATCATACAGTGTGTAGCCTTCCCAGGTTGGCTTCTGTCACTTAGTCATACACATTTAAGGTTCCTCCATGTCTTTTTATGGCTTGATAGCTCATTTTTTTTAATGCTGAGTAACAGTCCATTGCCTAGATGCACCACAGTTTATCTATCCACTCACTTACTGAAGGACCTCTTGGTTGTGTCCGGGTTTCGGCAACTGAGAATAAAGGTGCTATAAGCATTCACGTGCAAGCTTTTGTGTGGACATATGTTTTCAACTCTTTTGGGTAAATAACAAGGAACATGATTGCTGGATTGTATGGTAAGAGTATGTTTAGTTTTGTAAGCAACTGCCAAATCGTCTTCTAATACGGTTATATTGGAACTTCCCTGGTAGTCCAGTGATAAAGAATCCTCCTTACAATGCAGGGGACTCGGGTTCGATCCCTGGGCAGGGAACTAAGATCCCATGTGCCGCAGGACAACTAAGCCCTTGTGCCACAACTACTGAGCTCCTGCACCTCAACTGGAGCCTGCAGACTCTAGAGCCCACGCCCTCTGGAACCCGCGCGCCACAACTACAGAGCCCATGTGCCCTGGAGCCCTTGCGCCACAACTAGATAGAGAAAACCCGCATGCCACAACTACAGGGAAGGCTGCGGACCACAATGAAGAACACACGTGCCACAACAAAAGAAGATCCCGCATGCCTCAGGGAAAATCCTGTTTGCTGCAACTAAGACCCAACGCAGCCAAAAATAAAAATAAAATAAATAAATACTAAAGGCACAGCAAAAGAAACAAACAAACAAACAAATAAAGTGGTTGTACCATCCTGCATTTCCACCAGCAATGGATGAGAATTTCCTTTGATCCACTCCTTGCCCGCATTTGTGTTGCCCATGTTCTAGGCTTTGGCCATTCTAATAGGTGCGAAGTGGTATCTCACTATTGCTTTGGAATAGATAGTTTTCATGTTGTTTCATGTCTGTTCACCCACATGCAAAATAAAAATCTCCCCAATTAATTTTACTAAGTTATCATAATTCTTATATAAATCTTGACCAAAATAGCATGAAAAATTATAGACCAATCTCATCTATGCATACAGATGCACTAAATTGTAAAGAAAATACTACTTAATCAAATCCAGCAGAATGTTGAAAGAATAATACAACTTGATTTCAGGAATGAGGTGATGGCTTAATACAGGATACTGTTGGTATAGTTTATGGCATCGATAGGCTTAAGGATAGAAAGAAAAGTTTATCTTGATAGATTTCTAAGAGACTCTATTCATGATTTTTAAAAAGTTTTAGCAGATTAGGAATAGAATGATTCTTCCTTAACTTGGTAAGCATTCTGTCTTTTAAACTAAAACCTAACATCTGATATCAGAGTAAAACAATTAATATATCTCTATTAAACTTAAGAACGAGGCAAGGGAGCTCATTTCCCACTTTAACACTGATCTACAAGCTTTAGACAATACAATAAGATAAGGAAAACATGAGAAATAATATACATCTCCAAAATATAAAGAAAAAACTTATTACAATTTGTAGATGATTTGATTGTCCACCTAAAAAAACTCAAGAGAATAAACTGAAAATGCTATTGGAACTATTCAGATAGTTTGTACGAAGTTGGCTAGTTACAGTGCAAAAACATTAACCAACAGATGTTCTACGTGTTTGCAACAACTAGTTGGAAAATTTTAAAGGAGAAAAGATTATATTCATTATAGTATATAAAGCAACTGGGAATAAATTTAAGAAATGTGCAGAGCTCCTATAACAAAAAGCCCAAATTTTTTCATTTGACAAAATGGAAAGATATGCCATGTTCCCCAATGTAAAGACTCATTATTATAAAGATATAGCTTTCCCATAATTAACTAATTAAAAATATAATGTAACTCCAACAGAAATAGACCCACAGACATAGAAAACAGACTTACGGTTACCAAAAAGGAAAGGAAGCAGGGAGGGATAAATTAGGAGTATGGAATTAACAAACTACTATACATAGAATTAGATAAACAACAGTGATTTACTGTATAGCACAGGGAACTATATTCAGTATCTTATAATAACCTATAATGGAACATAATCTGAAAAATATGTACGTACAAAACCGAATCAATTTTTGCTGTACCCCTGAAACAACACAATATTATAAATCAACCATACTTCAATACAAAAATATAATGTAATTGCAACCAAAATCATGTAAGGATATTTTTGGAACTTGATCAAGTGATTCTAAATTAAGGAAATAACAAATAAGTGGAAATAGACAAACATTTTTAGAAAAGAACATTAATGGTATATTTGCTGTCCTAGATTAAAGGTATTGTGAAGAAATATTAACTCAATGGGAAAATAGTAGGTCAACAGGGAAAAAAAGAGAAAACAGAAACAGATGTAATATTTTAAAATAATCTAGTATGTAATAAAAGGTACATTTCACATTAGTGGGAAAAGCATGGGTTATGCACTGAATGGTGCTGGGACACTATGTCGGTATTTGGAGAAGAGCTCCGGCTCTACTTTCCATCACACATCAAATAATTTCTCACATGGATTAAATAATTCCATGTGAGAAAAAGAGAATCAGGGGAAAAAAACAGAGCAGCATTTATCTGATTTTAGAGAGGGGAAGACCTATGAAGGCAAAGACTGATATGTTTGACTATATTAAATTTTAAATATTTGCAAATTAAAAATAGTATTTCAAGTTAAAATGCAAACAAAATGTACTGGGAAAAATTCACATATGACAGACAAAGAGGTAAAACCCTTCAATATAAAAATGCTTCTAAGGATCTGTAAGAAAAAGTTGAATATCCAAGGAGAAAAATGAGCAAATGGCATCAATAGACAATTCAGCGAAGCAAGACAAATGGCCAATGAGAGTAAGAAAAGTGTTCAACCCCACTAGTAATCAAATCTTTCATAGTGAAATTAAATTAGTAGCTCTTAATGATCAAATTGGCAGAGATCAAATATCGAGATAACAACCAGCCCAGGATTGGCAAAAGGCTGAGTGATACAAAAACTCTCATATCCACGTGTGAGTAAATTGGTACGATTTTCTGGAGGCACTTTTACTACTTTTTAGCAAGATTCTTAATGCTTAAACCATCTGACCCAGCAATAAACCTCTCCTAGGAATTTATCCTAAAAAAATTTTTTAAAGCTGCATACGATAATTTTTATTTCAATGTTGTAAATTATACCAAAAGATTGGAGACAACATAAGTAGCTAAAATAGGGGATTGTCCAATACAGCAAAGCCCTATCTGTGTACTGCAATACCATGGACATAAATCTGAAGAAAACCTAACGAGTTGGAACATTTGCATCATATAATAAAAAGTGACAGAAAGGATGCTACTTGTAAGAAATCCTTTAAGTCCAATATTGTAAAATAAACATTTTGTATATATTAAGTACATAAAATAGTCATCATTTGGCTCTAGTTGGTGGAATTAAGGGAGATGAAAAGCTACCTTTCTGTATCTTCCATATTTTGTACAATGAGCATGTATTACTTTTACAATCAGAGGAAAACATGGAGTGTCATGAGGCTGAAAGAAGGGCTCTGCAGACTGAAGGGAAGGAAGGACGTTCTATGAGAGGGCACCTGGTACCTGACGTGAGTTCAGTTATTTGGGCCTATAGCACGCACATCCTGACCGGAGTAGCAGTTGGCAGGTGTGCTCTCGGCATCACCGTCGGGAGTCCTTGGAGAGGGGATGACTCACGTCGCGTGTTGGGGATGCTGAACGCTGGCCCCCCTGGTGGGAGAGGGGCTTCTGGGGTGTGTGGGCTTTGGGAGGGGTCTCCCTTCCCCTCCTCACGTCCCCAGCCTTGGTTGCGGACTGGTCTTGGGCTCAGGTGAGCTAGCTAGCTCCCCCAGAGGGCACGAGGCTTCCTAGAGGGTATTTTATAAGCTTGGGTATCGGGATGGCGTGGGATCCTATTACGTCATTTAGTGCTGAACATGCAGAAAGCGTGAGATAGAACCGCAGAGATCTTGGAGTCGGGAGGGGTTGGAGCTGGATTCCCTTCAGTGCAGGTATTTGCTCTGTAACACCTTGAATGGTTTGCTCCACAGTTGTATGCTTTGAACAGAAGTTTCACACTTTTGAAGCAGTGTTTCTCAATGTGGGATCCAGGAATTCTGCATCAGAATCAAACTGCAGATGGGGGTGTCTCTTCTTTAGCAGTGCCCATCCTTATGCCTGGCCCCCTTCCCTTCATCTCCCACCACCAGCCTCAGCTCTGCCTATAGCTCAGTGGTCCTATTCCATCTCTCGTATGATACGTATCTGAAGGGAGCTATCGTGTTCATTTTGCCGGAATATCTTTTTCAGCACAATGAAAATAATAACAATAATTTAACGAATTTGCTGAGTTGTTACTTTGAGATGGGCATTATGATTTACATGATTATCTCAGTTAGAGAAAGTGTCTAATTATTCTTATTTCTCGTATGAGAAAACAGAGGTTCAGAGAGGTTAGGTAGCAGTCCAAAGTAACACAGCTAACAAATGGTAGATTCGGGAGTGGCCCACAAAGCCCACCTTCTCTGGTCTGTTCCATGCACTCTCCTCGAGACATAGTCTAGCTTGCTTCAGGGCTGGTCTCAAAAGTGTCCAGGTCTGGACTCAATGTGCTGAATTTGGTTCCACCTAGAGTGTGAATATTAAATCCTACCGAGGCAGTCCAAACTTGTGTTATTTTTATTTTATTGTATTTTTCAGACCTGTCACATTAGCCATAACATCCACTGGGTCTTTTGCACACATACTAAGTTATGTCTTCCCCAGCTTACACCACATGCTTACCTTGAGTTTAGGATTTTGTATTCATGCTGGATATATTCCATCTTAGTTTATATAAGTTATATAAGTCTGTATATCTGGACTCTTTAAAAAAATGTTTGGTCCGGTCATTTGAATATTAGCTGCATCTTGAGGTTTGTAACAGTCTCAGATTTTCTGAGCAGGTTGACATCTCTCTGTGCATAAGGTGTGCAGGAGCCCATCTCTGAGGTGGGGAGCTGGGAGCCACAGAGTCTCCCTCCTCGGGAAACGGGCCCCTCGCCGCTGCTCAGCCCAATCTTCTCTCCTGGAATATTGCGAGAGGCAGCTGCATCTGTGGATACCCTGGGAATTGTGCTATTGAAAGCAATCCGCCATACCGACTTGCTTCAGTGAGATTTCTCAGCTTCTGATAACAGTAGGATGAAGAAAGTGTGTAAGATAACCTGGGGAGTGAGTTTGTGGCTGCAGCTACCTGGACCAAGGGCACTTCCTCCTGGACCAAGGTCTGCTTATGGGCTTCTCAAGGGCGTCTGCTCACCACTCTGGGAGCTTCTGTGGCTACATCAATTTGCTCACCATTCTGTCGGCGCTTTCCATCCTCTGCAAGCTCGCCACAGACATCCGTTGGGTCGTAAAGACAACAGTCAACCTCTAAGTAAGCCTGGGCTGCTTCGCAGAGAACCTGGATCTTCCCACAATGCACTTGCACACTTTACCTGAAAGTTGCATGTCCTATAATCGTACGCCTGTAGCATGACTGCGAAACAACAAGGTGGGTTCTAAAGCCACACAAAACCATCCGCATAATTTTGTAGTGAAGCCTCACGTGCATTTAAGCTTATCTGTTGACAAAGATTATACATTGGGAATTTCTGAAGAGTGCCCTGAGCATGCGGATTGCATTTTAAGTGCTCAGTTAAACGCTGGTGTCCACGAGCCCCGTGCTGTCTTCCTGACCCCAGAAGCTCAGTTAGTCTGAGACCAGAGCAGTTTGAAGGGCTAAGCTTTGGATTTTGTAGGAGCCGGGTCTCCTCAGAATGTGACTTCACACAGTTCTTCCCAGGCTCCCACTTGCCTACAGCGTCTCAGAGCTCCCTGATCTGGACGGTGATCCTGCCTGGATCACATCCAGCTGTGGGCGATGGTATCAGTGACACCCAGGGAATGAGTGACAATCGCACGCACGTCAGGGGGTGTGTCTGCTCTCTCATTGGGAGATGTGTTGACTTCCGCCCCTTGGAGACAGTGTCTGGGAAGGGAGTCCAGGTGGGAAGGAATGTCTTCCGTGGACTCGGGGTACAATCGGGTCACTAGGAGAATTCTCAGCTCAACCCACGCTTTGCACCAGGTCTTCGCGACCAAGCACTTAGACGGGAGTGTGGCTCCCCTGGGCTGTGGGCTGAGCACCTCCCACCGCCAGAACATGTGGAAGACAGTGGGTCTCTTCCAGGCCACCTGAGCCATTGTCTCCTCAACTGCAGGGCAGGGAGCATTTTAAAAGAGACAGACCTCTCTTCAAATATCCCACATGCCGCTCAAGTCTACAGGGGCAGCAAGGCAGCTATGGGGGTCCCCAAACCCACACACCCATGCATGCTGCGTGCTGGCATCTGCAAATCCCCTTCTTGGCAGACAACTTGCTCCTCCCCTTTCGAGAAAGCATCCTTATGGAATTACAGATCCAATTACATTAAGAAATCAGCATTGTCATTATCACAAGGTTTTCCTCCCAGAATCCTGGAGAAGAGACAGATACCATTCCCAGTTGTGTCATGGGCGCTGGCCACCCGTCAGAGAGAGCAGGAGTTAGGAATTGGCCTTGGAAGGTGGGCTGAGTCACCGCAGTCCTTTCTGAGCAACTGTCCTGGTCTCTATGGCGCCTCCCTTTCAGGTCTGGTTGGGAGACTAGTGAGGACGTGACAACAGGGACTGCCGGCGGTTAGGACCAAGCGAGGCCTCGGGGCAGAGTCGGGGACTCACTGTGGGAGACTGGGGTCAAACAGGGGTTCCTGGAGGAGGGGATATAAACTAGTTTAAGGTGCTCTTCTGGGGGAAAATGCCAGAAGTTCCAGACACCTACATCCTGGTGTCAGCACTGCCTTTCACCAGGTGAGACGCGCACCTGGCTGGGTCACCGCACCTCTGTGGGCCTAGTGCTCCCCTTTTCTGGGAGCTGAGTGTGAGTCCTGGATTTATGGCTGCCAAGCCACGTGACCTCGTGAGCTTGCTGACCTGTCAGGGCCTCCCTCTGTCCACCTGTAAGACCAGGGTCGTGGCCGTCCCCATCTCACCTGGTGGTTGTTATGGTAAACAAAGTAAGATGCAATCCCGGAAACATGAACTAAATGGGAGTCATTTGTTAATTAGTGAGATTAAGGCATTGGAGGAGACCGTCTTTAGGACCCCTCTCCAGTAGGGTGGTGGCGGTGGCTTCCTTCTCGGCCCGGGACAGCCTGCTCATGAGAAACCAGAGCTCTTCAGGTCAGCCATGGCTGCCCGAGATGGGGCAGGTGGGGGAGGGAGAGGAGGCACCTGACCTCTCCCCGGGGGGACAGGGTAGATGGGAAATCCACGCAGGGAGGGTCTCCCATGAAAGGCTCTTTACAGGAATCAGATCCACCATGGGAAGAAGGAGAGACTTGAGAACCCAGTTTTTCTGGGACAATTTTGTAACCAGTTAGGAAACTTGGGACCCAAGAGCGCTGAGCATCTTCACGTGGAGCCCTGGAGCAGGTGAGGGCTGCGGTGGGGCTCCTCTCCCCTCCAGCAGGCCCACGTTGACCTCACTTTGCGTATAATGGCCCCAAACTCATTATTCACAGTGCCTCCAATTTTCATGAAAACTTTTTATTCTGAAATGTAAGACACGCAGAGGTGCACAGTCATTAACGGACAGGGTAATAAATAATTGTAAATAATAGTACGATCCCCAGTAAACTGAAGAAACAGAACACAGCTATCTCCCCAGAGGTTCCTGCTCACCTGGCTCGGCACCTTCAACAGTGTACACCTTCTTATTGCCATAGAATATTCTGGTAGCAAGAATGAACACATTAGAACTACACACCACAACACAGATTATTCTTAAAAACATTCCGTTGAACAAATGAAACAAGATTCAGAAGAACCAACAGTGGAATCCTGCTGGTATAATGTTCAAAACGGGCAACCTTTGGGCCAAATGGAGGGGAGAGGTGCCCCACCGCAGCCCTCACCTGCTCCAGGGTTCCAGGTGAAGATGCCCAGCGCTCTTGGGTCCCAAGTTTCCTAATTGGTTACAAAATTGTCCCAGGAAAACTGCGTTTATAAGTCTCTCCCTTCTCATGGTGGAGCCACACGGTATAGCAAACATGCCGCTCGTTTGGAGAGGGCTGTAAATGAACTTCATCTTCCACTTAAAGAATCGACGCTCACACAGAGACGTCCTGACTTAGTGACACTTCATGGTGCCGAGCGCTCACAGCTGGAGTGAGTTGAGGCCGCCGGGCCGAGTGGCGGCCGAGGGTGGGAGGGCGGCGGGCCGCTCGGAGGGCCCCGGGGCGCGGTCCTGGCAGCAGGCAGAATTCTCTTGGGATGGATTCAGTCCTGCACTAACTACCTGGGCTTAAAGAAGCTGGGTCAGACCCTGGCTCTTGGGGGGGGGGGGGCAAACGTCATGGTGCAGGAGCCTGGCTGGCCATTGCAGTGTCCTGCGGTGGCGTAGATGCAGGGCTGGCACCAGTGCCCACCCACCATCTGGGAGGCAGGATGGGCGTCTGCTCTCCCTAAGCTTGTGGGGGAGCAGCTGTCAGAGGCTGCCCCCCTCTACGAGTCCTGAGTGATCCCAGGGACAGGGGGCACCAACCTAGCAAGCTGCCCGGCAGTTCTGGGGGCAGCGCCTGAGGCTCTGGGAGAGAAAGGGGAGCCGGGATGGACGCGGAGCCCAGGCCCCGCTGGAGTCTTGACCACAGGATTGAGGGTGAGCCTGGCGTCGGGTCCTCTCCCACCTGGCCCACGGCTCAGCGCCCGCCCTCCCCGGTGCAGGGCTGTCTTCCTCATTTGCACCCTGTCTGCTGTGCCTCGCACTTGCCTTTTGGGAGCCCTTAGACGAGTCTGCACTTCCGGGCGGTCCCGGCCCACGCTTCATGGGTTTTCTTTCTTCTCTGAGTGTTCCCTCCCCAGCTCTGCCCTCTGTTTGGTACTGCTCCACAGAATTTCTTTGTTCTGCATGGAGCCCATTCTCTGTCCCACCACTGTGGACGGGGGACAAAGAGGCCTGAGTCACTGCTGACCGCACGACCCTTCCCTCCGCTTCCGGAAGCTCTGAGCTCATCCCCCCCCCCCCCCCCCCCCCCCACCGCCCCCACCTCGGTCCGCCTTCGGGGACTCTGGGCTGTGAGTTTCCCTTTTGACTTCCCTCCCCACCCCTCCCCCTCCCCTCCCCTCCCTTCCCCCTTCCCTTCCCTCCCCCTAACCCTCCCCCCTGCCCCCTCCCCTCCCCTCCCCTCCCCTTCCCTATTCCCCCTTCTTTTTTTCTCTTCCCCACTCTTCCTTCTCTTTGGTGTTGGGGGAGGTGACTAAGCAGATGACGAGGGAGACTTGGCTTATGAGCACCCCTGAAAAAGTACCCTGATCCCAAAGAGAAAAAGCGGGGCCGGCGAGGGCACACGGGGTGGGAGAGATGGAAACTAGGAAGATGGGTGCTCAGGTCAGAGACCAGACCCTGCTCCCTGCTGGGCAGGGGCCCCAAGAGGAAGTGGGGTGGGTGCGCCACTGGTTAGGGTGGGAACTGGATGACTGGTGAGGGGCTTTGGATCATGGGGAGGAGACTAGATTGAGCAGCCGCTAAACTTCCTTCCCTGCTTAGGTGCCAAGAATCTTGTTTCACGGCGAAGACTCTCTGAGGAGGAGTGACATCAAATTCTCTTTTATTTTATTTTAATTTTATTGGAGTATAGTTGACTTACAATGTTGTGTTAGTTTCAGGTGTATAGCACAGTGATTCAGTTATACAGACACATATATTCATTCTTCTTTTAGATTCTTTTCTCATATAAGTTATCGCAGAACGTTGAGTAGAGTTCCAGTTCCCTGTGCTGTACAGTAGGTCCTTGATGATGATCTATTTTATACATAGTAGTGTGCATGGAGTGACATCGCATTCTTTTTTTTATAAATTAAATTAAATTAATTTACTTTTTATACAGCAGGTTCTTACTAGTTATCTATTTTATACACATTAGTGTATACGTGTCAATCCCAGACATCGAATTCTTGAAGGAAGGAAGGAAGGAGTCAGGAATTCTATATATTTTCTGGATACTAGACCCTTATTAGATATGTGGCTGGTGAATATTTTCTTCCATTCTCCCACTTCCACCCAAAGGAAAGTGGGCTCTCTTTCTCTGCCGGCACTGTCTGCTCACTCTCTTCTGTCCCTCTGTGTCCCCAGGTTCAGTCTCTTTCTACTGTCTTCAGTGTTCTTTGAACAGCAACGTTTTTAATTTGACGAACCCCAATGAGTCTATCCTTTCTTTGGTTCCTGGTGCTGTTGGTGTCATATCGAAGAAACTGTTGTCTGTTCAGGGCTCACGAAGGTTTATACTTGTGTTCCAAGAGGTTTATAGTTTTAGTTCTTACATTTTGAGTTAATTTTTACACATGGTATGAGGAAGGGGATCCAAATTCATTTTTTTGCTTGTGGATATCCCGTTTTCCCAGCACCATTTGTTGAAAACTCTGTTCTTTCCCCATCAAATTGTCTTGCTACCTTTGTCGAAATCAATTGACCACAGATGTGAGGGTTTATTTCTGGGTTCTCAATTCTATTCCTTCGATCTGTCTGTATATCCTTGAGCTCTAGCTCTTTGGTGCCCCCTGTGCTCACCCCCCACCCCCAAACTGAAGGTTGACCAGAAGTCTTTGCTCCTGGAGGGAGGCCGTAGTCCCCTGTGCCAACTGCCTGGGTCTCCCAGGGCCTCACCTGCCCCAGAGGCAGCTCCACCTGCCAGTGACCTCAGAGAACCTGGCCCGTCTCTGCAGCACCAACAGCACCTTCTCAGAAGGAAACTACTTGAAATTCACAATATGACGCTCAGCGCTGTGCTCTTTGGAAGCAACTCTTTACACGTCACTTCTACTTGAGAGAAGAAGGAATTGCTAATTTTTGTTTGCTGCCCTAAAGCTTATATCCAAAAAGCATGCACTATCTACTGGACTGCCCCGTATACCCAATTAATCAGAGGCTACATGTTCTGGTGATTACATATTTGAAGTGAGGCTCTTTCAGGATCTCAGCTGACCCGCTGGAGACCGTGATGGGTTGGGGCCGTGTTCTTGTCCTTCCACCTCTGCCGGCACTGTCTGCTCACTCTCTTCTGTCCCTCTGTGTCCCCAAGTTCTAGCTCATGGGCCACCGCCTCTGTGCAGCCTTCCTCAGGTGTCATAAGCCTGTGCCCCTCCTCGTCCCCAGAAATCCGTGTGCATCACCGATATACCGAGTGATGGGGGTCTGGTCTCCCTCTGCTGACGATGAATAGAGCTCACTGTGCCTAATGCGTGTTGCCCTTTGTCTGCACGTCTAATAGTAATACAGTTGTTGAATGTTTGTGCAGCATGAAAACCACCGGTTCCCACTGTTCAGGGCTGTCACGAGGAGCTGGAAGGGCAGAGGGGGCCAGAATAGGAGATTGGGCTGAGGGTCTCCAGACTCCGGGCAGACTGAGTGAGCGTCTTAAGGTCCCGTAGCTAGTCAACAGCATGTCTAGACCCTGTGCCCACACGTGAGCCCAGGCTGGGCTCATCACACCCCGGCGGGTTCAGCTCAGAGAGGCCCCACCTCACCACGAAGGTTTCTGGACTCCGCCGGCCACTGAGGGGTTTAGCGGGGGGATGGGGCAGAGTCTGATGAATGATGGATCCGGCAGCAGCGAGAAGGAAGGGTGTGGAGGGAGACTGAGGGGCCCCGCGGTAGTGGGAGTCGGGGGGGCTACAGCTGAGAGGTGGAGGGGCTGAGCCAGGAGCTGGGCTGGGAAAGCCGGGAGGGGAGGCAGGTGTGACAGGCACAGTGCCCAGGTGGACCTGTCTCAGCTGTTAGAGGCAAGCACCTGGGGGAAGGTGGGCGTCTGCCTTCTCCCCGGGGCCCTGTGTCTGGGTCTGCCTGTGAGTCCCGGAGATGCACAGGAGTTTGTGACCCATGCCCAGGAGATGTCAGCCCTGGGTGTGTCTCCCACACCCCGACGGTGGCCGTGCACCCCACTTCGGGTCTTCCTCACCTCAGTTGGGCCCCATCGGTCAGGCCTGTGTCCCAACCTTAGGAGCGCGGAGCTTTTGCTTTCAAGTCAGCTCTGCTAGTCGCTGAGTTGAGTGGAGCTGGTAGTGTAAGATCTCACCTTTGCCAGAGATTCTCATAAAGCTCTCACTCATTTTGCTTTTCTTGGAGGACAATTTTTAAAATATGTGAAACTGTATTTCCTTGAACGCCGTATAAGCAATGCTGCATGTTTGGTGATTGGCTCTTATTTGTCACCACCCACAAACGCATATCCTGTCACTCTTCTATTTGGGGCCCGCACGGTGCCAACATTGGAATGCCTTTTCCTAGCAGCTCGTGGAGGACTGAAGTTCACATAAAAGTGATGGTGGGGCCCTGCTTGCCCCCAGGGCCTCATAGCGGGCGGCCCTGGGGGCAAGCAGGCCTCATTCTCTGGAGGCCCCATTTACCACGCAGGAGAGGGGCAGCATGCCTCTCCATCAGGGCAGCTCTTGGTGGACAAGAAAGAGGCTTGATGCTCCGAACCAGGTGGCATCACCTCCACTTTACAGGGATGAAATGGACGCTGGGAAGTTAATTGGGGCTACAAACTAGTCCCAGTTTTACCCAATGTTCCTGGTTTTAGCACTGAAAGTCCTGCGTCTAGGGAAATCCTTCCATCCAGGGATGACCAGATACAGACCATTAAAGGACAGGTTGGGGCTTGAACTTGAACCCCTGAGCTTGAAGCCTATTCATGACACAGCCTCTGTCCTTGAGGCCGCTCTGTGCTGACCGCTTTTTGTAAACTGTCGTCACATTTTTAATCCTAGGAGAGGTAGGTAGTGCCCTTTCCATTTAACAGAAGAGGACTCCAGGTGCAGAATCAATGGTTTGATTAGGTCCAGGTGGGACCCTGAGCCCCGTCTTAAATGCATGCTAGCAAGTCCTGGCCACACTGTGTGTGCGTGGTCAGTGGAGGTCGCCCTGTGCTCCCCGTGTGAGGGCAGAGGCAGGTGATGGCACCTAAAGACTCACTCTTGCCCTGAGCCCAGCAAGGGTGATGGGGAAGAGGGTGGAAGGAAAGTGCCCGCCACCTTCACCAGAGATCCCGTGTCACTCGGCCTGGTTGGCCCCTTTCCCAGGAGCGGGTCTGAGTGGACCCGATGCCTTCACGAATTCCAACACTCATCTGGACCCTGGGGGCATAAGGTGGGGCTGGCCCAGGGCCGGCCTCTCCCTCGGGGGGACTGGAGGGACCACGGCATCCCCCTTGGCCCCACAGTATCAGCACCTATCGCCCAGTGTCGGGCAGCTCAACCAGCAGGGTAGACAGACGTTTCCTGGCCTCACCTTCTCTGTTCTTGGTTTTCGTCCTGCCTGGCCTGAGGGGCACAGCGCCTGTCTGCCTGCGCGTACCCGCGCCCTCGCCTCCCTCTTTGGACAAAAGAGGGAAATAAACCTATGCCCTGAAAAATTTCCGAAGCCTGGCCGCTCACTACTGGCTGGTTTTGGGGGCCGAGGAGCATTTTCCCAGCTTCCCTACAGCCCTGCCCCTCAGTAACGTGGCCGTGTGGAGCCCGTGAGACAGAGGGACCTGCGCAGCAGGAAACACGGGCATCCCAGCTGGGACCTCAGTCGCCTCGACCCCCCTTCTCATGAGGTCCCTCCTCAGAGCATCTCTACCCGAGAGTCTGCTCATCTAGCTGAGTTTGGGTGGAAAAATCCTCGCGTGATTTGCTCCGGGAGCTGTTTAATGTGGAAGTGCTGCTTTATCAACACGTGCCTCTCTGTAAACGGACGTTTCCCTTTTACCTTCCGCCTGTTTTCTGTGACAACCACGGGAGGGGCGGAGGGAGCGGGCAGGCTGGTGGGAAGTTGACCTCATAAAGGACCCTTAAGACAAAGCTGACGGGGGAGGGAGAGAGGCCTCGAGGAGATGGCAAACACAGAGCACAAGTACAAAAATCTGAGGGAGCTCAGAGGCTGGTACAGGAGCCGATGGTCCCCCGAGCGCCCCTGGAAAAGGGTGGCTCTCCAGATAGGGCGTTTTGGTGTGTTCTGATACCAGCTTCTTGAGACAGAGTTGCCCAGGGCCCACAAGGCCTGAGGGGCCAGGCACATCGCTGGGTTCTTCTAGAAGGTTCCTTCAAAAGAGCTGATCCAGCCCCTTCCCTGAGGAGGCACCTACAGGCAAAGAGGCCACCTGTGCCGCCAAGGGGGACGTTAGGGCTGTTTGTCCTCCCCCCCGCCCTGCAGCTTTCTCCCGAGAGGCCCCCAAAACAGATGTGTTCAGCAGCGCCCTCTGCCCTCCACGCCAGGAACAGTTGAGAATCTCGGTCCTTGAGAGGATCTCAGTCTGGGCACCGACATTTTGTCATAATGCCAGAAAATACGCAGGGGCAGTGATGATAGCTGCTTTTCTACTTTTCTCCTTAACAGCACTTGTAGACTTTTTGCATCTACCAGACCTGAGAGGAAGAGCAGGTTCCTGCCACCCCAGGGACTGTCGTGATCCTCGGCAGGTGGCAGTTGAGTTGAGTTTCTGTTGGGACGGCTACCACTTTTCCCTCCAGAAAGGAAGGAAGTTCAACCGTGCTTGGGGCTTGTCAGAGAGAATCAACCTCAAACTATTATGGGCAAACAGCACAGATATTGCCCATATGGGACGACGGGTCTAGGGCTTTGTGACTTCCGACGTCTCCCTAAGTGGACTCTCTAGGTGATGTTGACTGCCCACGGTGCACAAAACTCTGCTGAAATGCTGGACGCCTTGGTCTGTCCTAAGAACCGTGTGCAGCTGGTAAAACTTGCCTTTGGCCAGTTTCTGTCTTCCCTGCTGAACCCAGTCTCCTTCCCGACACCCGGCACCACTGCCGAGTCCCTCGCCTCCCGGGGTCTTGCCCTTGTCTCGTTTTCGCTGTTGCCTGCAAAGGTGTTAACGGACCGTGAAGATAAACTAGCAGGTAAAGCACTGGGCTTCCAGAGTCCCCCCTCTTTAGGCAGCCTGTGGAAGATCTCCACCGACTCCCCGCCCCAGTGTAGGGCACCGACCCGGCCTCCGCCTTCTGAGAGCTAGAGGGGGAGCCGGTGTGTCTGATTTTTGGCCTCTCTCTCCTCCACCTTGTCCCCCCAAAGTTGGAGGCTACAATGAATATATATATAATGAGAATTAGGGAGAAAAGGAATATAAGGATAGAAGAAAAGGGATGAGGCCAGAGTTGAGACTTTCTTGTGGAATCAGGTGACAGGGTCCTGGCAGTTGGCAGGAGGTGGACCGCAGAGGTCACGCTGAGACGTTAGTAGGTCACAGAAAGAGGATGACACCACCAAGGATGTGCACCTTGAAACGCTTACAAGAAAAACAATACCGTTTCGCCAGTGAGGCCCCCCTGTTTGAAACTCCAGGGAGCTGTCTTCCCGGGCTTGCTCTGGTCCGGTCGCCACCGGGATGCCAGCGCTGCAGCCCTGAGCAGATCTGGGTCAGGCAGCAGGGCAGCCTGCTCTCAGGCTGTGGCTGTCGGGGGTCAGGACCATCCCAAGACATGTTGGGGCAGGAGAGGCTGCTTGTAAGCTTTGCCCTCTTGCTGAGTGGTGGCGAGTTTGGGTGACTGGTCCTGAGACCCAAGGTTCAGGTTGAGCAAAGGTCTTTTACACGATCGATGCTTGCCATCCACGTCCGGTGTTTGCAGCTCGCCTACTTGCAACATTTCTGTGTCACCGCAAGCCAGCATTCCTGAGCTTCCACTGTCCTGTGAGGACGTGTGCTGAGTGGTGAAGATTCAGGGTGCCTGACACGCACGTTCACGGCTGGGGTGACGCTGGGTGGTGCTTCCCTTGTTTCTGCCCGTTCTGCAAACACGTGTCCTTCTTGTCGTCTGCCCAGTGCCCTTTCTCCATGTCTTTGCATGTTTTGCTGTTGTTTCCTTGTTTGCAACGGCTGCCAGACCTAGTGAAGTGCGGGCCAGAGCTCCCGGGCGCAGGACGCAGCACTGACCGCGGGGAGGGCACCTTGCTGAGTCAAGTTCACGCAGGCGCGAGTTACAGGGCTGCTGGCTGGAGCTCACTATCTATGAACCAACAGTATATACTCAGCATGGTGTCTTGAAACAGAAGCACACAGAGCAAGGGCATGTGCTGATCAGTTGGTGAAAACGTGTAGCCTGAGGCTCTCAGGAGCCCAGCCCTGTGTTTCCTTGGGAGCCATGGTCCAGTCCCTGACAATTCAGTGTTTGTGGTGACTCTCTAGGACACAGCTGCCACGATAAGAGAGCTGGCTAGGTTGTGCCCCCGCGGAGGTGCCAGGTGGCCTTGCGGGCTCCCCTGAAGCCCCTCGCCTGGCACCCGGCTGCGGCCACCTCTCCTCCCAGGCCCAGCCAAGTCGGTGGCCTTTCAAACAAGCACCTCTTTATTGCCACCGTTCCCGGGCCACAGTGGCATTTGTTTGTGACGGGATAATGGGCCTTTGCGCTGCGTGGCCTTGCTGGTGGATGCTGACTTCTGCCCCCAAGGCTGTCATCTTTACGGGGGAGGACTTCCTGCTGTTGAGGCGATCTCAGAGGGCAACGTGTGACCTTCCAGGTGGGACAACAAAAGGATTTTCATTTTGCCGAGAATTGCTCACCCCGTGGCCGCCTGGCGTGGTCACATTGTCGGTGACCTTCAGGACAGGACCACTTGGAAGTCCAGGCACGGGAGCCCACTTTCTCCCGGGACAATGGAACCCTGAATTCCAGCTACTCTCAGTTCCCGGCTTTGCCATCTGTCCCGTTCAAAACCTGTAGGCGTCTGAAATAGACGGCATCGCAACAAGCAGGCCTTCAAACCACGGCTCACGGTGGGGCCTGGGCTGGCGGCCAAGCTCCGGCTCTGCTGACCCTGCAGGGCCACCCTCCGGCTCCCCCTGGACGCATCGGAGAGTGTGGAGGAAAGCGAGGACCCTCCCCCTGGTGGCTGCCCCCCCAGTTTCTGGAAGCCCCAGTGGGTCTTGGATTTGGCCTGTCTGACCTCTCCTGGCTGCAGTGGATAAACGGCAAGGCAGTGCGTAAAGTCTCACCCCCATGCGACATGACACGCGGAGGGACAGCTGGAATGTCACGCAGTAGAGAAGAATGCGGCAGGTTCCGACTCCCAGACGCACACAGACGGGGCCTTGTGGGGCCGAGGCAGAGCAGCTGGCCTCCTAGAGGATGGCGGTGGCCGGGGTGTGGGGAGCAGGGCGATAGCAAGGGCTCTCTTCCCTCCAAAAGAAAGAATGACTGTCTCTCCTTCCCAGGTATCTTCCCAGCTGCATCTCCCGCTGCCTCCTGAGCGACGCCAGGAAGGGCGGGCTTCATTCATAAGTCGCCTCAGTGGCTGCTATGTAGCAGTGAGGTGCTGGTAGGACAGGTCAGCCAACTGGAGTGGCAGTGACCCCACCTGCTCCCTCAGCATCGCCCTGCTGGCCACCCAGAGGGGAACCCAGAGGATGGAACTTTCTAGGCAGCTTGTTAGTGGCAGGGTTGGGCGAAGACCCCGCAGTCCCAAGGCTCAGTCCAGGGCTCCTGCGGGGGGCTCTGTGCTGAGGGCGCCTTCTCACAGGCCCTGGAGGAAGAACTGAGCGCTCTGGGAGGTGGGCACCGGGCAGGCTGGGGGGCACCTGAAGGCTGATGCTCGTGACCGACCGGCAGTGGCTGGGGACGGGACCAGCTGGGAGACCCATAACTGGTTGCACCCTCTTCAGAGCAGACCAGAGTCTAGCTGGGCCGGGCTGAGCCGGCAGGTGGCAGGTGAGGAAGGAAGGTGACGGCTTCAACCGGGCACCTGGGGTTGCTGCAAAAGCCTCGTGCTCCAAACAGAATGAGGCGGAAGGGGCTGTGAAGGGTCTTTGATTGGTCGATTGGCTCATTCATTCATGCCTGAAATATTTATAGGCGTCTGTGTTCCAGGCATGGCGGGAGGTAACGGAGGTGCAGGAAGTGAACGGAGTAGATAAAAATCCTTTCCCATGTAAATGAGAACGCGTGGCCTATTCATGGTGATGCTTGCTGTGGAGGAAAAGCAAGCAGGCGGCAGGACGTGGGATTGGGGAGTGGGGTAGGTGTCGCCAAAGCAGCTAGAATCCCAGGGCACCCCTGGGGCTGGCGGGGGGCAGGGGCCGTGAAGGAGCCTCCGCGGCTCTGAGTGGAGGGGGCCACGAGCGCGCCATCACTCAGACAGGCAGCCGGGCCGCGGACCAGAGGCCCCCGAAACCACCTTGCCCCTCGTGATGGATCGGTGGGTCGCACAGTGGTGGGGTGCTGTTGGAGTGAGGGCACCTGTGTGGCTGGGCCCTCGGCGACATGGGGCTCATGGGGCCAGCCCTCCTCCCGCCTGGACCCGAAGGGCGGTGACAATGACCTGGCAGTAAGAGCTCGGACCCGCCGGGCCCTCAGCGCAGCAGGACGTGGCTCAGCACCGCCCACCCACCGTGGCTCCCATGATGCTGGGAGTGGGCTTGCTTATGTCGGCCCTGCAGATGGGGTGACAGAGCCTCAGGGCAGCAGGAATGACCAAGTCACACAAGCAATGACTGCGAGGCTGGGGAGGGAGGCGGGTCCACCTGTCGGTGGAGTCCAGGCTCTTTGGCTCCAGCCGCCGGCCACCTCGGTCCCTTGCAGCCAGGGCCTTGGGGGCCCAGTCCTCTCCCCGTCTGAGCCTCGAGGGGGCATCCCGATGTGCGGGCGCCCTACTCTGTGGACAGGGGCCCCGTCCTAGAGAGTCTGTCCGGGGAGGAAGGGCACAGCCCCTCCGCCCAGGATTCGGTCAGCTGTAAAAGCACCCGGCATCGGCGTGGGGCAGAGACTCAGGCACGGAGGCTTATTCTCGTCCTGTCCCCGCAGGGCTGGATTTGTACGATTATCGCGCTTCAGATGTTCCTGATGGGCCACAAGATGCCAAGCAGCCACACCAAGGTGAATACTTTCTTTAATGACCACTTGGGCTTTGACCTTGCAGTGGAGCAAGCGTTCTGAGGGCACATTTTCCCCTGTTGGTTTTTTTGCTCAGCCAGAATTTTGAAAAAAATTAACCCTTATTCTCATCCAGATAGCTTGCCAGCGGCATTTTACTTGTCGCTTTTGCCTTGAGCCAAAGTGCTTTGAACAAGGGGAAGGAGGGAGTGAGGGAGGGGGACAGAGGGGGGAGGGGAGGGGAGGGGAGGGGGAGGAGGGAGTGAGGGAGGGGGACAGAGGGGGGAGGGGAGGGGAGGGGGAGGGGAAGGAGGGAGTGAGGGAGGGGGACAGAGGGGGGAGGGGAGGGGGAGGGGGAGGTACATTTTACACTCTGGGTCCCTGCCCTGTTCCCAGATCTCCAGCCAACTCTGGGGGACGACTGACCCCCGTCTTGGAGCACAAGCTTGGTGTACCCTGCAGGGTCCCCTCTGAAGCTGCTCTCTCTTGCATGGATTCTGAGGCTTAGTTTTCTTCCTCTCCTCAGTCCTGCGTGTCTCTTTTTTTTTTTGGCTGCGTTGGGTCTCTGTTGCTGCATACGGGCTTTCTCTAGTTGTGGCGAGCGGGGGCTACTCTTCGTTGCAGTGCACGGGCTCTGGGGTTTGTGTCATTTTCTGCTTGGTGGTGGCTTTCCAGGGAGTTGCGATAAAATAAACCAGAAGATGACAAGGACCACAGAGCCAGCCGAAGGTAAGGGGCAGAGGGCCCCCAGCCTGAACCCCACGCGTGTACTTCCATCCGAGGCGCATTCCTCCTGGGCTGTGGGTCAGAACACACTTACTTTCTCTCGAAAATTGCTCTCTGTCCTGTGGAGGACGTACTGTGGCCTTTCAGTGATTCTCCTGAGAGAAGGCAGATGCTCAGACAGACACTCTGTTTGTCCTGGGCTGCAGGGCCTGACCGAAGTCCAGCCACTGGCATTAACAGGCGGGGTGGGTGCTGTTGGTGGGACACCGTATGCCCACCTGGTCTGACGGCCCTGCTTCAGGGGGTGCTGGGAAACTTCCCAGCCGTCAGGCGGAAAGTGGGTGCTCCTGGGGCTTGATTTGTATACGGGTGTCCTCGTTGTCAAAAGATATCTTGGGTCAAACCATTCCAGGGGTCCCCTCAGCCTTGAAAATTCCAGAAGATTTTCTACTTTCATGAGGGAAGCCAAGAACCTAAATTGATCATCATTTTATTTTTAATTTTTTTAAGTGAAGTAGAGTTGATTTACAATTTTGTGCCAATCTCTGTATAGTAAAGTGACTCAGTTCTATACATATATACATGCTTTTCTTATATTTTTCCATTATAGTTTATCCCAGGATATTGAATATAGTTCCCTGTGCTATACAGCAGGACCTTGTTGTTTATCCATATTCTATATATAATAGTTTGCATCTGTAATTCCCTCAATTGGATGAAATGGACTACCCTACAGCTTATGTATCTGTCCCATGTCGACCACTGGCCCCGCGCACAATAGGTCCTTAGCGACTGGGCTAGAAACCAAGACGGGCTGAGATGTGAGGGAAAGGAGGGAGATGAGGGAAAGCTGGAAAAGAGGGAGAAAAGGTCAGGTTTCACTTGCTGCCGTTTCTACGTCTGGAGCACAAATAGCAGATCACAGCAAGTCAAAGGGAACCAGTCCTCTAGGGAACAGATAATTCTTTCTGAAATTTGAAGCCACAGCATCCCTGGCCCAGGTTGGGCCTGTGGCTCCCAAGGCACCTTGTGTAAACCTCGGTGTGAACAGAGCAGATAAGGTCTCTTACAAACTGGGAGGAAGAAGATGGAAGGCAGCCCTGGGTGATGTGAGACGTGGTGTCTTAGGGTCGAGGGACTTGCGAGCCGCTGGCGGAAGCAGCGGTGGGAGCCTGCATCCCTTCCCACCACGGAGCTCCACGTTCCATGCTGCACCTGTCAAGGCGACTAGAACTCACGGCTGCAGAGCAGGAGGGGCCTCTGGAGAATTGTGAGCAGGGTCTCCAAACTGGCTGACCGTATCCATTTCGGGGAACACCATCTCCGATTCCAGGCCCCGCCACCTGCATCAGCATTTGAAACAAGAGTCAGATGATGCTGACACACCTGGGTCATGGACCAGGATGGGGCCACTGAACTAGTCCAGTAATCTCACCCTGTGGCTTGCGGGACTGAGGCTGAGGGCGTTTCGGTGATTTCGCCAGAGTTTCCCACAGGCCCCTGCCCCGTTTGTCGTCTCGCGCTCGTTCTTGATTCCCGTGACAGCTTGTTTATGGTGAGCTCCAGGCGCCTGTGGGGGTCAGAGCGGAGGTGAGGCAGGTGCTCGTGCTTCCATCTGACTCCCGAGGTCCACGGTGGGCAGGGCCAGATGCACAGTGACGTGCCAGGTCCTCAGGCACCATCACCTGTCGGATTCGCCAGCTGTCCGCGGGAGGTTGTGCCCGAGGCCGACGGAAACCCTCAGAACCCCCACGGCCTGTCTGCCTACGCCGGGCACATTCTGCACTGGATCTGCCCCTGGACCGTCTCTTTTGTGAGGACTCGCGGCCCGTCGCCGCTGCATCTGGGAGCACCCACCCCCCACAGGGCTCCATGTGGAAGCCTTTGTGGGTCCTGCCCTGTGACCTTGCATCTGTGTGTGTTGGCGTTCTGGAGCCAGGGAAGCAGTGGATATGGTAATACCAGGTTTCCAGGAAGTTTTGGTCTTTCTTGGGTCTGAAATTTGGAACCAAAGAACTTTTAGAGGAGGGACACCTAAGACCCATCAGACCCTAAGGCCCCCGTGATCAGCCTCCATCAGCCTTCACGTCCCCCGGCCGGTGTCTGAAGCGTCACAGTATTACTCCAAGACGTACCCCACTGAGGTGCTTTGGGCCTGCTGGCCGGATGTGCTGTCAACTCCCACCCTCCTCAGGGCCTGGCTCAAGCCCCTTCTCCGTGAGCCATTGTCGGGTTTATCTGGGCCTCATTCATTCATTCACTAGCTTATTCATTCAGGAATGTTCACAGGACCCTTACTACGCCCTGGCACCTTGGAGGTTCCGGGTGACAGGAGCAGAGATTAAGTCTCTGACCTCATCAAGTCACTTCCAAAATTCCTCTGGCCCCAGTTTAGCAGTTAATTGTGCTCCGTCCCTTGTCACTTGTTATCCTTCACACGAGCTAGCCGCGCCCGCCCCTGAAGACAGAGAACGTGCGTTTTTGATGTCCCGACAGGTGGGTGTAGGGGATGGGTGGAGAGAGGTGAGTAAGCCTCGTATAAAAACTCTCTCTCTTTAAATAAATCGATATGACTTCATGCCTTACCACAGGCAGCATATTAGTAATTATTGGGAAAGAGTAAAAACAGAAATCTTTATTTTTTAATGGGACATGATTAAACTTTAATGACCAGTGACCTCATGGAATGAATGCCGTACGATGCAATTTACTCATCTCTGCCTGTGTATACCTTCTGGGTATTAGCAAATTACATAATTAAGTATAGATTACCACAGGCATGTCATTACACATTTTATTATTCCTTAGAGACTTAGTAGTAATGCTCTGTATTTATATGTGCTTTTCATCAGATTATCTCCAATCACTTTACAAATATTATCTCATTAATCCTTTGCCGCAGTTCCATGAATTTCTCTATTTAATGGATTAAAAACCCACAGCCTGCAGCAGTTAAGTGACAAGTTGAACACCGCACACCCCATTCTACTACCAGGGAAAAAGCAGCCTCGTCTGCCACTTCCACCTGGAAAGGGTGTGTTCTCATTATGTGAGAACTGAAGTTCCAAGAATTCTTTGCAAGTGCGCTGGAAAATAAGTAGAAATAGAAGTGTGCATCGTAGAACGATCATGGTTGCTGATTCTTCAATGTCCTCAGTTGGACTTCTAGAAGAAAGCTGGATGGTGCTTTCAAAGAGGAGGTTTTAAAATGTATATATATATATATATATATACACACACACACACATCTGAACCAGGGGATGGGAGCGGGAACCCATTTGTTTTAGAGCCACTTACCAATACTTCTGTTACTTGTATTTGTGGATAATGGCTGTAGAAAGTGGAGTCATGGAGCAAGATGTTACCCAAGGGCCTCAGGTGGTACCCAAGGACATCAGATGGTACCCAAGGGCATCAGGTGGTACCCAAGGGCATCAGGTGGTACCCAAGGGCATCAGGTGGTACCCAAGGGCATCAGATGGTACCCAAGGGCAACCAAGCCTGTTTCTGGAGATGAGTTGGAGATGAATTTAATCGGACAGGTTTGAGCATCATTTCCTGGGGTTTACGTGAATTCTGTTCATTACCTCTATCCTTTATGACACCCCCGTAGTGTGGCTGCTCTTGTACCCACTTCACAGGTTAAATAACAGTCTAGAAATATTAGGTAATTTGCAGGAAATCACATCAGCAGTTGGACGGTGTGTGTCAAGGCACATCTGACTGACTCCAAATCCAAGGTAGGCTCAGAGAGGAGAATGATCCTAAAAATCTAAACTGATTAGAAAAAAGCACATGGAACCGCTATTGAATGTAGTTTTTCTGAAAGAATAAAACATTTTCTGACAGCTTTCGGCTACCCCACCCCCCCACCTTCTGAGGGATGCTCTGTCCCCTCCGCATGCTTCTCAGCCCTTCATGCAGCCTAGCTCCTTTGCTCCCCACAGAGGAGGAAGCTGTTGCCCTGCTCCCCTGCTGAGAGTGGCTAAGCGAGACTTGCCTCCACGGGCAGGCTGCCCTCAGAGCTCTGGATGCCCTGACTGCCTGCCACTCCCTGTTCCCACCCACCCGCCTCTGCACGGATCCCCATGCCCGGCATCACGCCAGCTCACACCTGATTTCTTGCCGTCCTTCTGTTGGAACGTAACTATGTTCATCACTGGAAGGAAAAAACAAAATTCCTCTGTCCGTACTATGCACCCATTCCTAGACCAGAAGCCATGAGATGGGAAGATTGGCAGGTTTAAGGCTCATCATTATTGAAATATGCACAGTAGCCGGCATAGAGGGGGCACCTTCCCTTTGCTGACTGCCGTGTGGCACATGTACACACCTTATTCCATTTAATCTTTATAAAAACCCTGGGCTGCGGGGACTAATAACAGCCCCATTACACGTATGAGCAAACTGAGGCCGTGAACCACTAAGTGTCACGCCCCAGCTGTGGGTGAAGCTACCGACGGGTGCCGGTCGCCTGCCGCCACGGCCGGGTTTTCCTCTCTCACAGGCCACTCGCTCTGCCCCTCCTTCCACGTTCTGACCCAGCAACTTGCTGGTCCCTGGGAGAATCTACTGGACGCATGGCAGCCTGGACACCGTGCAGACAGGTCTTGTTAGTCTGACCCGTCTGTCACCTTGGAGGATGGCCACGTGTCCCGTGCCAGCCAGGCGGGGCGTCTGCGCTCACCTCTCCCACACAGCCTTGCTGGGGACAGCCGTGCAGGAGGCTCACCTGACCTGGGCTCCAGCGGCCACTGGCTGAGCATGGGAACTGGCCTCACCCCAAAGAGCATCAAGGAGGGAGAGAAGGAAGGAGGGTTATGCTGTCAGCTGCCTTTGTCTGGAGCCGTTTCTTAAATTCTGCTCTAGTGAAGGCGTGCGTTGGAAAGGAAACCCAGCTTGGTCCACCTGCCTCTGCCGGCTTTGCAAAGCCTGGGCCTTTTGTCAGCAGGGCGAGCACTTGGTCAGTCTGTGAAGACATCAGGGTGGAGTGGAGTTCCTGGACCCCCTTTCTGTGCCCCTGCCTCAGGGGCCCCTCCTGTCTGCAATGTGCGCTTCCCACTCCCAAGCTGCTCCTGGGGGGCCTGGGGCCTCAGGTACAGAATATTCAAGAAGAATGTGCATGTGTGTGCACGTGTGTGTGCACGTGTGTATGCACGTGTGTGTGCACGTGTGTGTATGCACGTGTGTGTGTGTGTGTGTGTGTGTGTGTGTGTGTGTGTGCATGGGGGGTTCTGGAGTTTGTATCTGAGCGGCTCCTGCTCGGGGGTGGTACAAGGCTTTGTCCTTCCTCAGGCACTGGGAAGTCCTCCAGCAAAGCACCCGTTTGACCCTCCTGGCACCATGGCAGTGACTTGTTAAGAGAAGAGAGAAAAAAGAAGCAAGATTTCCACGCAGAGGACTTTTTCTTTCTGTGAATTTCGAGATCGTTTGGATTTAGGGACGGCTTGCTTTGCCCTTTCAGATCAATTGGTTGGAGCCAAGGCTATGAAATCCAGTGCCTATTTCAGGACATGAAACCAAGTGAATGACCGGTGATGGAATCTGTCTAAGGCCTTGGAATAATCACCTTTAATATTTTCAGCCTATTAAAAAAGGCAACAAACTGAGAAGTAGTTTCCTTTTATCAGACTGCCCTGATGCCCTATGATGTAATGGAAAGAGTTTAGGACGAGGACCCAGAGGGGGTGAGTTAAATCTTCTGATTCTACTGTGACCTGTGGGCAAATGATGGTGAGGATGCTCATGAGGGCTGCTTGTGTGATGCTCGCCATCACCACCACCATCATCACCACCATCACCACCATCATCCCCGTCATCACCATCATCATCACCATCACCACCATCACCACCATCCATCATCACCATCACCACCATCATCCCCGTCATCACCATCACCACCACCATCATCACCACCATCACCACCATCATCCCCGTCATCACCATCATCACCATCATCCCCGTCATCACCATCACCACCACCATCATCACCACAATCACCACCATCATCCCCGTCATCACCATCATCACCATCATCATCACCACAGTCACCACCACTATCCATCATCACCATCACCACCATCATCCCCGTCATCACCATCACCACCACCATCATCACCACAATCACCACCATCATCCCCGTCATCACCATCATCATCACCACAGTCACCACCACTATCCATCATCACCATCACCACCATCATCCCCGTCATCACCATCACCACCACCATCATCACCACAATCACCACCATCATCCCCGTCATCACCATCATCATCACCATCACCACCATCACCACCATCCATCATCACCGTCACCACCATCATCCCCGTCATCACCATCACCACCACCATCATCACCACAATCACCACCATCATCACCGTCATCACCATCATCATCACCATCACCACCATCACCACCATCCATCATCACCATCACCACCATCATCCCCGTCATCACCATCACCACCACCATCATCACCACAATCACCACCATCATCACCGTCATCACCATCATCATCACCATCACCACCATCACCACCAACCATCCATCATCACCGTCACCACCATCATCCCCGTCATCACCATCATCACCATCACCATCACCACCATCACCACCATCCATCATCACCATCACCACCATCATCCCCGTCATCACCATCATCACCATCATCATCACCACAGTCACCATCACTATCCATTATCACCATCATCACCATCACCATCATCATCACCATCCTCATCACCATCACCACCATCATCGCCATCATCCCCACTTGTATACTGTCACCATCATCACTGTTACGATCAGCATTATCACTTGTGCAGTGTCACCTGTGCCAGCCACTGTCCTCAACGCTTAACGTGTATTCATTCGTTGAATCCTCACAGCAACCTAGGAAGTAAGGTACTATTATCATTATTCCCATGTTATAGGTGAGGATGAAGGGCTCAGAGGTTATCTAACTCTCCCAGGCTCCCCACCTGGGAGCTGTGGAGCTGGGATCCATTCCTGGCGTTCCTGCCTTTGACCGTTAGGCTGCCGCTCAGCCATTTAAGGCTCTGGTCCTCTATTTTCTCGTCAGTAAGATAGGGTAATATTTATGTCTAGAGGTGCAGTATGAGGGCTGAAGGTCTAGGACAAATAATAGATGAGAGGCTGCCAGACACTCACTCTGAGACTAAAGTATGGAGGGGGACAAGGGGGTTACAGGAGGGACGAGGCAGCTGGGCTTGGGGCGAGGGACCCATAGCCCCGGGGGGACAATCTCACAGATGGGGCTCTGTGGGGCCAGGTCAGTGAAGCGCCCAAAGCCCCCTGGTCCCAAAGTCTCCCTGCCTGGCCGAGGTCCTGAAACACCGTCCACAGCGAGTTGCAAATGTCAGCTCTCCACCCTCTCATGGCAGCCGGGTGCTGTGGCCCTGGCTTTGGGAAGCTTAGCTTGCCCCTCTGCCACTTGTGGTCGTTCCAGGTCTGCTTGGGCATCACCACCTCCAGGCTGCCCAGTGGGCTGCTGGCTACTTCCACTCTGAAAGACATAATGCAGCATCCTGTAATTTTTACCCTTTGGTCCTGGCCGCTCCTCCTGGAGCAGCAGAACTAGATTCTAGGAGACTGAAGCCTGGAGAAGATGAGAGGTTTGCTGAAGGTGCACAGATGGGGAGTAGCCTCTGAGCGTGGACCTCCCAGCCGATCCGCTGCAGGGCATTGCTTTGTAGTCCTTTTAAGTGTTGGCTTGTTGCCCAGCAAGGTGGACGTCCTCACTCAGGGCAAAGACCATGACATACACTCTGCTGAGAGAGCCCAGCCTTTATGTCCTACAGAGCCGGGTTCAAATCCCAGGTCCACCACTTACTAGCTGGGTGACTACTCCTCAAAGACTCTTTTTCCTTATTTATTCAATGAGGTTAACAAAGGGGCCATAACTGTTATGTTCTGAGTGTAGTTCCTGGTGTATAATAGATGTTCATTCCATCCCCCCCATGCCCCCAGGCTGCTGTGTGAGGAACACGTCATTAGATGATGAGCTGATAGGCTGAAAAGGCTGCTGGCCCAGGTGCAGGAGCAGAAAAAGATCTGAAAATGGGTCCATATGCAGCTAATTGCACAGTCTTCTGAGGCCTGGGGTTTTGAGCCGTCAAGAAAATACTGTAAGTGGACGAATCTGGTGTAGGCTGTGTTTGTTCCCACACGGAGTCAGATTGTACTGCTGGATTTCCATTTGTCTTCATTTTTGAAATTTTATTTAGAGTGAATCCTAAGAAGGCATAAAGCAGGGATATTTTAAGACCAGGGACAATGGGGGGCTGGCTTTGAATGCTCATCACATAGTTATCAGAGATCAAGCCAAAACTGAGAGGTGACAAATCAGTAGTTGAAAGGCAGGATAACCCCAAGGTAAAGAAGTTCAAGGGTAGGGGAAGTGGGTGGGAAATCTATTGTGGTTATTTCTAGTTTCCTAGATAAATGGTTATAAAACTTGGAAAAATTTTGATTAAAACCAGCCTGGACCAAAAATACCCAGAAAAGAATCATGTAGAGCTCGTCTCCTCTAGAAAGAATCATGTAGAGCTCGTCTCCTCTAGAAAGAATCATGTAGAGCTCGTCTCCTCTAGAAAGTCTTAGAGGACGTGAGAAACTTCTCAGAAGCAACGTTTTCGTGACATAAAATGTTGTGTCACAGCAGGACAGGACTGTTTCCCAGGAGCCAGGAATGAGAATTCAACGGCAGGAGGTCCATGCCAGCACCAGGGGCCAGAGCTCTGGGGACAAACAGGCACAAACAGGGACACCTCTGGTGAGCCGGGGTGTGATGTGTAGAGTCAAGACAGAGGCACAACCACTGGGCAGTTTTCCACAACAGTCTGTTCTCACTTAACAGTTTCATCCCTTCTTCCCAGGTCTTTCTTCTCCAAGCTGCAAACTAGGATTTATTGGAATCCTAAAACTTAAAGCAGGGCTGAGAGCCTACGTGTAGGTTGAATGAATCTGCAAACCGAAATTTCAACCTCCCTCGTGAACATAGATGCAAAAATCCAGTATAGAATATTAATAAAATAAGGCTAAACGTTTCTATAAAATAATAACACTGCAATCAAAAGTAGAATTTATTTTTGGAAGACAAGCGTGGTTCAGCATCAGAAAGTCTATTCATGTGACATCATTACAGAGTAAGGGGGAAAGTATGACCATATCACTGAATGAAGAAAAGCATTTATTACAATTCAATAATAACTCACAATAGAAAATTTTCAACAAATCAAGACTAGAAGGAACTCCCTTAACCTGAAAGCTATAGCAAACATCATTACTGAGAATATTCCCACAGAATACGCCCAGTAATATTTAGTAAAAGACATTGGCTCTCCTAGCCAATGCAACAAGATTAAAAAAAAGAAATTAGAGGTGAACTTTGTTCATGGATGAGCAGACACAATGTACTAATGTTAATTCCTTTAGAATTAATTTGTAAATTAAGGTAACTTTTATCAAAAGAGATAAATGGAGTATAACAGAAACTTGTATTCAAACATTCTTCCTTTTCGTCTGTTAGAAAGGATAAGCACCTCCTCTATCTAAAGTCAATCCTTACACAGCAAAAGGCAATAGATCGCTTCCCTTCTCATCTACCCATGGATTTTATTGCCACAGTGATTTCCTTCTCTCCTTCGTTATCAAATTCTCACTTTTGATTAGATTTTCTTATCAGCATACAAGCATCACAGGTGGGCAAACCGTAAGAAATCAAGCAGAGTGATAAAATTATAGTAATTAAAACAATGTGGTTTTTTGGCACATGGATAAACACTAGATAGATAAAATGGAATTAAGACCGGAAATGTATCAACAACTTGCCCACGGTAGTCTATTCGTGAGGCCAATGCTCTTCCTCATGCTTTCTTCTCTTTAACTACACTCGTGTGCTTGGAGACCTCATCAAATCCTCCAACTTTCATAACCACCCATATGCTAATGACACCACATTTATGTGAACAGACCAACTTCCTTCCTGAGCTCCTGGCACATATACCCAGCTGCCCACCGGACATCTCCACGTCCAAGAAGAGCTTCAAATTTAATATCTTAGAAACAGAACTCTTGTCCTCATTCTCTCCTCCTTCCTTCAGATGTGCTTCCCCTGCAGGATTCCCATTTCAGTAAAATACCATCACCGTTTACATAGTTGCTCCAATAAAAAAACCCTTCTTTCCTCCCATGTACACGCAAATTTGTCACCTTGACCTTCCAAATGGCTCTAGAATCCAGCCACTCCTCTCGCTACGCTACATGCATGTAAGTCACACCATCATCTGTTGCCTCAACTGTGCTAACAGCTTCCTTATCGGCACCCCTGCTTCCACCCTTCACGTACGAAAAATCCCAACTTTTTTTTTTTTTTATTTTTGCGGTACAGGGTCCTCTCACTGTTGCGGCCTCTCCCGTTGCGGAGCACAGGCTCCGGACGCGCAGGCTCAGCGGCCATGGCTCACGGGCCCGGCCGCTCCGCGGCACGTGGGATCCTCCCGGACCGGGGCACGAACCCGCGTCCCCTGCATCGGCAGGTGGACTCTCAACCACTGCGCCACAAGGGAAGCCCAAAATCCCAACTTTTTAACCTTTGTCTAGAGGCCCTGCCTTCGTCACCTTGCCATCTACCATCTTCCCACTTTATTGACTTTGCCGAGACACACTGTCTTCTTGAGTTTGTCTCAACTACAAACGGTGAGCTGCTTTTGCGTCTCGGCTTTGTACTTGCTCCCTTTTCTGCCTGGAAAATGCTCCAGGTCCCTTATAGTCTGCACTCTGTGAGAACAAGGCTGCTGTCTGTCTGTTTGTCTCATTCACTGCCGTATGACCAATATTTAGAACAGTACCTGGCACACAAGAGGCATCCAATAACATTTATTTAAAGAATAAATGTTAACATGAAATAGTAACCATTAAATATTACTAAGGGAATGGAGAAGAAGATGGAATAGCCAACAAATTAAGCAGGGACAGTTTGCTTCCCATATAAAAATAAAATTAGACACCTACCCGACTTTGAATATAAAAACTTCCAGGGCATTTAAGGTCTCATTGTGAAAAGCAAGACCACAAAACTTGACAAAAAAAAAAAAAAAACGCCTGTATCCCCTTTTTGGTACCTGGTAGAGAGGGATTTGTGAAACGACACTGGAACACAAACCACGAAGGACCGGCGTGGCTCGTCACGCAGAAAGCCTCAGCCTGGCCCCGTCACTCCGGGAAGGGCTGCGGTGGAGGAGGGCTTGGTCGGAGGCAGCAGGTGACCAAGGCTAAAACCTCTGATACCTGAAGAACGTAGGAGGTGAGGATGTGAGTGTGTTTACCCAAATCTTGGAGTTCTCAGAAGAGAAGACATTTGAGAGGAAGGGGACTTAGGATAAATAAAAAGACTTACTTTATGGGAGGCAATACATGTATCCGTCCAAAGTGGTTGTACATTTGTAAGAACCTTCAAGAACAGGTAGCTTTACTTTGTGGATGACACATCCCAAAGGACGCTCGGTGCATCCCCTGGGCTCTGAGGACAGCGTCCTGGGGGGAGGCCATTCCCGCTCTCCCGTCACGGGGCACGGGCCCCGGGTGAGCAAGGTGATGGGATGTTGAGGTCCTTTGATCCCCGGCAGGCTTTGGGGCCTGGCTCTGCCCAGTAACATCCACTAATGTGGCGACAATAGAACCTGTCCCACGGGGTTGTTGGCAGCATAATGAGCTGACAGTAGTAAAGTCTAAGCACCTTGAAAAGTAGTAATTACTGGGCCAGCTGATCTCGCAGGAAGCGTAAGGTCTCAGTGTCAGCAGAAGCTTTCCCTGGACAAACCCACGGGCGCACGGCTGGGAACAGGCCTAGAGGCTCACTCGGGAACCTCAGCAGAGGCCTGTCCCGCACACCAAGTCGTGCTCAGCGTCATCCCACAGCCCCCGCGTCACAAGGATACAGGCTCACGAGCGTGCTGACGTTACGCGACCTGTGATGGGCAAGACCCACCTCTCAGCCGATTGTGTCGGGAAGGGTGGTGAAGCCAGCGGGGCTTTCTCAGCCTCCCTGCCTGAAGCAAAGCCCAACGGGGTTTAAGGTTTTGACTTAAAATATGTGTAAATTTGAATTTATTTAAAATTATTTAAAAACGTGCATAGCTCTTGATCTGGAAACCCCAGCTTCAGGAAAAGTCCTCGACTGGGCTCCTTTGACCTGGCAGAGCTTGGGTCCAATCCCGCGTCACGTTCCAGGTGGAGTTGCCTTGCAAGGCTCTCATGGAGACAGCCATCCAGCTGGGCTCGTCTCTGGGCTTTGGGTAGACGGGGCAAGACCCCTTCCATTATTGGGGTCTTGCTTTTCTCATCCACAAAGGAGGAGCTTGGCTAAGATCAGCCCCAGCTCCGATTTCTAGAGGAGTTCTGTCATTCGATGGTAGCACCTGGCTCTGGGCACTGAATCACTAAGTAGTCTCACATCCATGTAAAGGAATATTTCATTCTCTTTCCAGAAGACAAATATAATGCAGCAACGAAAAATGACAGGAAGAGGTGTTTATTTTGATACAAATATTCTGTAAGATGCATATTATATTTTCTTTGTCAGTTGCATTGGAAAAAATAAATGTTCACCAATCTCCTTAATAAGAAGAGCCAGGTATTGCTTAATGACACTGGTTAAGTGGTCACGACTCTGCCAGTGTTCATAAAGGCCATTACATCAGGCCACTGAAAGGGACCTGTTGATTTATTAGATGGTGATGGGCGGGGCACCTGGAGCAATTTCTTTTATGGGTTAACACAGAATTAATATACCTAAATGGTTAAATCTGTTACTAGCATGGGTTCTTCCATAAGGAAAAATGGAAAAAGGGTCACAGAAATCTTCCACTGTGATGCTAGAATTAGTGTACGTGTAGCGTCTTCATCCTAACTGAAATGCCGGAATGGTTATGATACACTCAGGATACAGTGATCCGTTTTGGCTGTCTCCCCACCTCCCTTTTATTTTGAGCCCAGAAATGTTTTAGGTATATTCCTTTTATAAGCATAAACCCATAGTTCAAAATATTCCCTAGGTAGCCTGATAATTTGCAAGACACCGTATTTATTTACTCAACATATATTTGCTAAGAACCCGCTGTATGCCAGATGCCCCCCGAAATTCTGAGATGCAGTGGTAGAAAATGAACATCCCTTCCGTCATAGAGCTGACATTTTGGAGGGCAGCAATATCGCTGTTTTGTTATGAAATTGGTTGGACTTTTATGACCTTGCGGAAGAGTAAGATGGGGCCCTCCCCTGCTCCCTGCAGGCTGTGCCCATGAGGCTGGTCTGTGCCTACAGCCCTCTCTTTCTCCTTCCTGTGGGTGGGCCCTGGGAGGGCAGGGGCCGTGGGAGTTGACTGTGGCCTCCAGCACCTGGCACAATTCAGGGCACACAGTAGGTGTTTCGTGAAAATGCAGGTATCATAGGACTAGCTTTTTCCTAAAAACATTCTGGGTCCTAGTTACTGGCAAATTCCGGAGGGCAGGAGAGTGTCTGATGTTTTTTTTTTTTTTTTTTTTCTTGCCTTCTCATAGAAGCAGCTAGTTCAAGTGGGATGAAAAAGATCACACCTGCTCTTTGGTGTTGTTTTTCCTTTACCAGAGCAGCATTACCTGCTTTTATTTACATAAAGTCACCCGGAAATTGTTCTTAAAGCACGGAAGTAATCAGATCACGTTCTTCAGAGCATCTGCAAAACTATTTTCCTAAGAACCCTAAGAAGTATTCAGGAATTATCAAAGGGAGAAAATATGGACTTTCCCTCATCTTTCACAAGCCGGCTTTTTTCAGCGCTCAACAGTACTTGCCAGCGATATTTTTGGTAACTCACTCAAACCGAGGAAATTCAGGAAATTCGCAGGTAGAGTGGATGTCGCTTTCACTCTGCATTGTGCTGTCTTTGATTTTCTGATTTACCCAGAATCCGCCCGACTTGGCATTTCCTGACATTTGGCTTTGGACCCGGATGGTATTTAAACAAAGGGGGTGTGGGATCCAGCGCGGTTGGGGACCGGGCATTGTTTGGCTATCACCCGGGGTAAGGAATTAGATGGTGATGTAAAAGTGAGCTTAGTGTCAGGCCCCTGAACCCTTGTTTATTATGTGACAACAATGCAAGTCCATTTTATGACAGTGAAAAAAATCAGTGGAGCTACATACTCTGATTTAAGACATGATCTGAGTTACTCCCTCTTAAACAAAACCCTTCACTTGGCTGCCCCTTAGCCACCAAAACACCAGGCTGCAGTGTACAGGGTCGTACTTGACGCTGCTGAGAAAAATGCACCTTCTGGGATGGCAACAAGGTGAAAATAATCTAGTCTTACCTTATTTCTGCGGAGGGTGACAAGATTTTTGTGAATTTAACTATTTACAAAAAAACCCCTGCCTGTTGCTTGTATCTTTCCTCGATCTAACAACCAAGGAAATGAACTTGCTTTTTTATTTCTTGCTTTCTAAATTTTATGGGGGATACAAATTTAATAATCCTGGTCTTGGTTTTACTAGAATAGACTCGATTTAAAATATTATTATCAGACTGTGTGTCTAAATTTCTTCTCATGGTGGGGGGAATGGGCCCTCTGTGAAGAGCTTGGCATGTAAGGCAGTAGTGGGTGTCTGGGTCTGGGCGCTGGAGCACCCAGCTGCCGTGGTCCCAGGACCTCGCTCCTGCCCTAAGAGCATCTTTCTAAACCAGCCCTGTGGAGCAGCCTGAGGGCCGGGCAGGAGGGGACGCCAGAGGTTTCATCACCCCAGGGAGGTGGGGACCCAGACACTTTGGGAGTTTACTCTGTTTCTCACCTCCTTGCTGGAATGAAGCGTGTCCTGCGGTGGGATGAGGGGCAGGCCACCGCCGCAGAAGCCGGCGTGTGGGGTAAAGAGGGAGGTGTCCCCCCTACCCACGAGGTTGCTGCTGGAAGTGCCGTCCAGTCCCTGGACGTGTGGGAGCGAGAGCCCTGAGAGCCACAGCCCCCTGCCAGCCCCCTTCTCGTCCTCACGGTCTCGTTCACGTTCAGTCAACGGGAAATCATCTCGTGTCTGCGACATGCGGTGCGTCCATTCAGCACCGGCCCACTGAGTGTTTGCTACATTCCAGGGACCACGCGAGGGGCTGGATGCTCAGCCACAGGTCACACTTGCACCCAGAGCCACAGAGTCCGGTAGAGGGAGAGGCGCAAACGGATTGGTGCCTCCCGTGCTTCCAGAGGGCGAGAGGGCCAGGGGTGGGCAGGTGCAGCCGGGCATGGAGGGCAGAGCTGGACTGGGGGTCTTCCTGTGTCTCTGGGGTGTCCCTGATGCCAAGTCTGGAGGACCACCCACTCCTCACAGCTCTCGGGTTGCTACCCAACACCAGCGCCTAGGAGACTGAGGGTTAACGCCTAATAGCAGAGCTTTCAAAAAGAATGTTAATTATTGTAAAAATACTGTGTGTGGATTATAGAATATTTTGAAAACATAATAAAATTTAAAAAATGAGACAAAGGAGTAAAATCAAAGACACAGTAACAACCACTCTGATCATCCATGTTTCTTTCCGGTTTTCCCCTCAGATATATTTTAAAGTGGCTATGCGTACAGCCTATTAAAACATAGTATTCTTCCTTTTTTTTAACTTCAGGTGTTATCCTATGAATTTCCTATACTCTTAGAGATTCTTTTTTAAAAAATTTTTATTGGAGTAGAGTTGATTTACAATGTTGTGTTAGTTTTAGGTGTTCAGCAAAGTGGATCAGCGATACATATACATATATCCACTCTTTTAGATTCTTTTCCCATATAGGTCATTAAGAGAGCCTTGTCAACAGGATTTTGTAATGGCTGAGTAATATTCTATGACTTGGAATTGCTTCTCTGGTTTAAATTTTTCTCTATTTACACACAAGTATTTGATACCCATCTTTGTCAACAGAATATTATGTTTTTATTAGCATTTTTTTAGTTGATCCCTTGGGATAGATTTCCAGAAGTGGAACTGTTGAACCAAAGTACACAAATGTTTTCAAAGGTCTTTGGCGAATGCCATCAAATTATTTTGCTGAAAGTTTACGGGAACTTTGTTCCTGGGCACCCATAATGCTGTGGGCACAGGCCTTGGGTCAGTCAGGCAAACACTGCCTTTCTGTCTTAACGGCATTTCTTTTAAACTAAGAAAGTTAACTTTTATTAGTCACTTGTATTTCTTTTTTCTTTTTTTTTTTTTGGTCAATTCTCTTTCCTGTCCTAATTTTCTATCATCTTAGTTGTTATTTCCATCGATTTTCTTTTAGTGAGTATTCACCTTCCTTTATTACATGTGTTGCAAACATTTTCTCAAGACATTTAATTTTTAGATGTTTTATTTTATAGACATTTTATATTTGTATGTTGAGTCTATTCATTTTTTTCTTTATTTCTAAGAAGGGACTGAACTTTTGATATCAAACGACACTACCTCCGTGTGTTGGATTCTAGGTGCTAATATTTAGCTGTAAAAGTACAAGTTGTCATAGTATTTAATGAATGGAACCGGGTTCCGTCCCATTTGGGTATAAAATGATGGGTTCAAAAAAAGAAAGCTTCTCAGAATAAAATGGAAGATCTCTTATGGTGAATATTTCACTTTTATTTGGTTTGATAGCCACGTAGTCAATAGAAAGATTTTCTATTCATCCGGTCCCATAAGCAGACAAAAGCGGTTCTTCAGGATTCTTTCTTTTGGGTTTTCCCCCAAATACATTCATTCAAATGTCATTTCTTTTGGAAGTTGGTGGCAGTCTGGCCTCGGAAGAATCAGGACGAGCTTGAACTCTCCTGGTTATAGGGAAAGACAATAATAATAAAACCTTTGTCGTAGGGGCGGAGGAGCGTGGGTGGGTTTGCTCAGGGTTAAGGACGGGGCGTTCGCCGCCGAGCCTGTCCGTCCTGACACAGGGGCGCTGAGGGTCTGGCCAGGCCTTGCAGGGGACACGGAGAAAACCATTTTGTGGTCCTGATGGGGCTCAGAGCTGGAACCCACTCTGTGAGGAGCCCCAGGCACCCGGAACTGGTCATGAGTTACCTCTTAGCCCTACAAATCAAATGGGGCAGTATTCTAGCTATTGGTGACCCCCATTTGTCCCGTCCAAATAACCGAGGTTTGGCTGTGTCATTACTGTGAAACAAAGGCTCCAGCGACGGCCAGGCAGGGGCTGGAGGCGGACCAGAGGAAGGCGCGTTTTGATGGCTTTGCGACTCTTTCCCTAAATAACGTGGCCATGAATCATGACCTCTTGGAGGATGCCGGTGGTGACTCAAACCAAATGAACCAGAGAGCCCTGATTCTTCTCTGCGGGCAGGACTGGACTTGACCTGGAATGTTCCTTGTTTTCATGACAAGGGGCAAGACCTGAACCCTGCCACACCGTGCAAACGCTGTTTGATACAGGTGCTGCGTGGCCGGGGACATTTCCGGCTGCCACCCTGGAAAAATACTGCCTGAGTCACCCTTTGCTGGGTGTCACAGGCCCTTCTCCTCCAGGCGCGGACCCCGCGGGCCCTGCTCTCTCCCTTCGCCTCTGATTGTTGCTTGGCTTCCCCGGGAGCCCCGCTGACGAGCCACTGGGGCTGGATGACTCACCGGAAGGCCGAGCATCAGGGGCAGAGGGGCCCTCATGAGCCCCACGCTCCACTGCACCCCAGATGCGGAGAGGCCCGGAGACCGGACTGGTTACTGTCCCACCGGCACGAGGGACTGAGCTTTCTGGTTGCTAGTTGAGTGCTCTTTTCATGCCAAGAGTGCTCAGATCTTGGATATAAGCTTCCAAACATAAGCCTAAACGCGGTCCTTTGTTCAACAAGTATCTACCCAGTGCCTCTTTCGGGGCAGGGCTGCAATCCTTTCCATTGTCCCCGGATCCCTGTCACCTGTGGCCTCTTCCCTCTGACCCTCTGTGACCATCAGGCCCTTCATCGTCCTCCCACGAACACCCTCGGTCTCCTGAGCACACGGATGGTTCGTGGGGGCCGGGCGATCCTCCTTGCCTTTGAACCCTCCTTCCCCCTCCCTCCTCCAGCATCTAAGGGCTTCTCCTGTGGCCTTGCTGGGAGGCTGCATGCTAACTGCCCATGAATGACATACATGTTAGAATGGAAGTGACGGGAGAAGAGAACTAATGTGTGTCCCTCTCTCAGGCTGATCTTTGTAGAAATGGGGAACCTGGGAGAAATGGTGCCTTGGCCCACAATTTGCTCCATACATGTCCATACATTTTTACGGACAGCCAGCATTGGCTGTGTGGGCTCTGCAATGCAGCTGTCAGGGTTCACATCCCCGAGCCCCACAAACTAGAGGGCGACCTTGGTTTCCTCATCTGTAAAGTGGGGAAATGTTAACACCTACCTTGCTGAGTTCTCTTGAGGGTTAGTGCATTAATATTCCCATGGTTACTTAAAGGTAGGGCTTGGTAGCGGGCAACTGGAGCACGTGTGCAGCTAGGCCCCGATGGGGATGTGCCAGCGTCTGGGCTCCAAGAGAACAGTCTGGTGGGGCGGCCCCTTAGGTGGCAGCTCTCAGGCCACTGTGCAGGAGCTCCCCATGCGATCTGCCTATCTACCCCTCCGCCCGTCTGACTTCCAGCCTGGCTCATGGTTCCAGCTCAGGGAGGAGTCCCTCCACCCCCCACACCAGCCGCCTCCTTCTTCCTTTGTGGCCTGACTGTCCCAGGGGCTTCTCTTTCTGGGTGGGGAGGGAGGCACACGCCGGTGACATTGATGGCACAGCCGGCCAGTGTCACCTCCACCCAGGACGACATGGGGAGCGCTCACCACTGCTTGGAGTCCTTCCCAGGGCTGGTGATGGGCAGTGTGTTTCTGGATGTGGCCAGATGTGCGTCCTCAGAGAACGGACGCCGCAGGGCAGGGCAGGGCGGACGCCTTCGAGGTCCTGTGTCTACCGGTTGTCACTGCAGGCAGAGGCTTCCATGCTCTGTCTCAGCTTGCAGAAGAGTGTGGGGCCTTTAGGACTTTGTTTTTTGGATCTTAAGACCGGGGAGTGCGCCTAACTTTGCATCCCTAAGTGCACAGCCGCTCCTCCTTTGTTCATGATGGAAAAATGTCCACACACAGTATTTATCACCTTCACCACTTGCAGTGCGCAACTCAGCAGCATTGAATACATCACAATACTGTGTGACCGTCGCCTCTGTCTGTACCCAAACTTTTCAACATCAGTATCAACTCCATCCCAGTGCACGCTAGCCCCGGGCCCCTCCCCGGATGAATTTGTCAATGGTATTCCTTTTTTTAAAAAAATTGAAGTATAACTGACATACATGCAGCATCACATTAATTTCAGGTGTACAGCATAATGATTCGACATTTATATATGTTGCAAAGTGATCACTGAAAAAAGTCCTGTGTCTTGAAAGGGCTTTTTAAAAGAAGAGAATACTTCAGACATGACAATACAACTAAAATAGAAAGGGCATCCTTCCCAGCCAAAGAAGGTGAATTTTGCAGATACGATGGAAGTACCAAGGTATCCCTTTCTGAGCAGAGAACAAATTCTGAATTTGGGTTTGTCATTCCTACGGCTGCCTTTATAATTTTACGATGTACAAACATATTTATAAATAATGGGCAGTAGTGTTTTGCATGTTTTTAAAAAACTTTTATGTAAGTGGTATCCTTCTGTTCCTGCCCAGATCTCTTCTCCCTGCTTTCTCCCCTCAGCACCATGGTTTTAATAGGTGCCCGTTTTGGGTCAGGAAGATCTAGCTCTTCCTCTGTTGGTTCCTGCTGGAGTGGGATCCCTGGGGCGAGGACACCAACCTTTGTGGGTCCATCCTTCTCTAAAGGAATATGTAGATTCCCAGACAATGCTGGGAAGAACATTTTTGCCAGCACCTTTTGTGCACGTTGATAATTTTTCTAGGATATCAGTTGAGGGATGGGATTGCCGGGGGGAAAGCCATGGCCGTTTTCTACACACTGGTCTTCCCAATTTTCACTCCAACTCTGTGAGCTTTTCAGGCTCCTCTTATACCAGCCACTCATGGGGGTTTTTTTTTTTCAGATAATGTATACGAAATAATATCGATGTAACTTGGGGGGCACAAAATTCATTTTATTGATGACAAAATACCAAAGAAATACGTTCTCATAGTAAAGAACCAAGGCCCCTGCAGAAGCACAGGGAATATAGCTGGCCTGGCCGGGGCGGCGCCATCGAAGGCCACCTTGGCTTCCCAGGGAAAGGCGGCGGGAGGGGAAGAAGTTGTAGGGCGGGGACAGGACTGAGGAGGGGGGAGAGAGGGGGGAAGGAGGCCGCGGGGGGCAGCACGGGGACTGTCTGCCAGGCTTGAGGACGTGGTAGCCGCTGACGGAGGCTGCTGCTCTCTCGCTACTGCTTTGGCTTCCCGGCTCTCCCCGCCCCCCCACCCCCACCCCCACCCCCACCCCCACCCCCACCGACGGAGAGGGCAGCCCGGCCGAGGCTGATCAGGTAGCCTCTACCTCTCGCCGCCCATCCCTGGCCCCGACTGGCACGGAGCAGACGGTGGCAGCCGCAGGCAAGGAGGAAGATGGCCGGACGGCTGGAGGCCCATGGGGTGGACCGTGGCACGGGGTGTACAAAACTAGGATATGCCGGAAATAGGGAACCACAGGTTATCATCCCTTCCTGTATCGCTATTAAGGAGTCAGCAGAAGTGGGTGATCAAGCTCAGAGGAGGGTGATGAAAGGTGTTGATGACCTAGACTCCTCTTCACTGGTGATGAGGCAATAGAACAACCTACATGTGCAACAAAGCGGCCAATCCTCCATGGTATCGTTGAAGATTGGGACTCTTGATGGAAAGGTTTATGGAGCAAGTGATCTTGAAATATTTAAGGGCGGAGCCTGAAGGCCCTTACCTTCTTTTGACTAACCCCCCACTGAGTACTCCAGAAAACAGGGAGTGTACTGTGAAATAATGTTTTGAGTCCTTCAGTGTTCCAGGCTAGTGCTTTGCTGTACAGGCCGTTCTTGCTGCAGCTGCATCCTGGACCTCCAGACAAGTAAGAGAACGGACGTTGACCGGTACGGTAATAGACAGTGGAGACGGTGTCACTCACGTCGTCCCTGTGGCTGAAGGGTAGGTGATTGGCAGCTATATTAAGCACATTCCAATTGCAGGACGAGATATAGACTATTTTATTCAGCAATTGCTGAGAGATCGAGAAGTAGGAATTCCTTCAGAGCAATCCTTGGAAACTGCTAAGGCAGTAAAGGAGCGCTATAGTTACGTCTGCCCAGATTTAGTAAGAGAATTCAGGTATGATACAGATGGACCAAAGTGGATTAAACAGTATACTGGAATCAATGCTATCTCAAAGAAAGAATTTTCCGTTGATGTTGGATATGAGAGATTCTTGGGACCTGAAATTTCTTTTCATCCAGAGTTTGCTAATCCAGACTTTACTCAGCCTATCTCAGAAGCTGTAGATGAAGTAATTCAGAATTGTCCTATTGATGTCAGACGTCCCCTCTACAAGAATATTGTCCTCTCTGGAGGTTTGGCCATGTTCAAGGACTTTGGACGCCGCTTGCAAAGAGATTTGAAAAGAACTGTAGATGCCAGGCTGAAATTGAGGAATTGAGTGGTGGTTGATTGAAGCCAAAACCTATTCACATACAAGTCATTACACACCACATGCAGCGATATGCAGTTTGGTTTGGAGGATCCATGCTGGCTTCCACACCTGAATTCTACCAAGTATGCCACACCAAAAAGGATTATGAAGAAATTAGACCTAGCATTTGTCATCACAATCCAGTGTTTGGAGTCATGTCGTAGAATTGGCTTCATAGTTATTGGGGTTAGGGAGGTGGGGAAGAAATAATCTTTCTGATTCCCTGTTTTGTCTGGATGGCTGGTTTTGAGGTTGTAAACCTAACTTGAAATAATAAGACGAAACATAAGTAGACAGGAATATTTTAATAAGCATATCAACATGTGAATGTAGAGGAGAACCAAAATGATAGTGTTTTTCTTTAGACTGGATATTTGAATCTTATGTGTAACAAAAAGAAGTGGGTTTTAGTTCTTTCTGTGCCCTGGTATTTTGTATATTGTTGAATTACCCAAGATTTGATGGGATTTATCGGTATGTCAATAGCTCTGTAATGCTTGAATTGTATACTCTGAAGTGTGCAATGCAAGAGCTTGTTTATATTTCATACTTTTTATACTATGAGGAAAAAAAGTCAAAGAAAAACCAGCACTTGTGGGGAAAAAAGTGACCAAGTAAAGGATAAATACAAAAAGTAGCCTATGAGATTTGGCGTGCACACACACTCATGGGACTCCAGTTATTGGAAGTGCTTCCGTACCTTTTGCCCCCCAATGGTTTTCTCTGCAAGTGCCTTCGGAACTAAGAAGCTAGTATCTTGGATTAACTGATGCCTGCTAGTGCTTTCTGATTACTCGCATTCTGTTTCTCGCTTTAAAGGAAAAGTAAAGACGAGACTGTTTGACCAGTATTGCAGTTCTGTAGTGTCATTTCTTATTAAAAAATGAATAATTTCATTACCCAAATTCGTATATTTAAAGCCTAACACCATTCTAATAAAGGCACAAATTTCTTTTTAATACTTGTTTTCAGCCCTTTAATCTCTTTATAAGTTAAATAGTAAATCTATTTTCTTCAACAAAAAAGTACGGGGCATAAAAGTGGAAACTTTCCCTTGCTCCGCTCCCATCTCACAAAGCTAGGACCTCTCCATCCTGGAGCTTCTAGTGGATTCACAAAGACATGCACGTACATACCACACGTGCATGTATATACACATGTATGTATATGTATATATATATATATATATATAAAACATTTAATTGTATATTTATATATCAATAAAATATTATTTAGCATAAGGAACAAAATCTACAATGTACATTGTCCTGCAATCCGCGCCCCCTTCAGATTTCACATAAAATGACAGGGTTTGGTTGTCCCCTGGTATTATGTTACGTGGATGTACCACTATCAACAAATGTGCCTTTTAAAGATGTTTAGCTAGTTAAAATATTAAAGCACTTCTTTTTTAAAAAAAGTAAGCAATCAGAGCTGGCTGAGCAGGGGAGGAGAGCGGCTAGCCAGAGGGCCCTCTGGGTGTCCACTGTGATGCCAGGCTGAGTCCATCCGTCTCCCACCCTCTTCCCCCCAGGGCTGCACCCAGCTTCCCGGCTCTTTCCCCTGTATGTTCCCCTCTGATCTTCCTCAGCAGCCAGCTGTTGGTGGGAGCTGCAGGGGGTGTCAGGCCCCCATGGGGTGTTCCAGCTGGGAGTCCAGGGGAGGGGGCAGATGGGTCCCGCCTGCAGCCTGGGGCGGCAGGGCCTGTGTGTGGACAGGGCCCAGGGCGACAGGTGACACATGACTGCATTTATCTGCAGCGTGTCACACTAGTCTTATCCATACTATAGGCCAGTGGCAGGTGTTACTGGAATAAATACTGGCTTCCAGTGTGATTGTATAGCCCACAGTCCCTGGCACGCAGGTGCCACCTCCCCGTTCACAGTGCCACGTAAGGAAGACTCCACGTGTGTGGTCCGAGACCTCTGCCTGGACGATGGGCCGAGGGCTGACCCCTGCACTCCTCTCTGGTGGAGACCACAGACCCACGCACGCCTCGGAGCCGGGACATTTTCACCATCACTGAGCCCCCCTCGCTGCTCCGACGGGGACGGAGAAGGTCGAGGTTCAGCCCCCTATTTGGCCCCCTATTTGGCCCCCTGGCCCCCCATTTGGCCCTGGGCTGGACCTCCCACCTCTGTGCAGCAGCCTCCAACTTTTTTTCTTGGGTGCGCCCGCAGGGTGTGCCGGCCGAAGGGCCCGCATCTTGCTGATGGTTTGTTTCAAAGGCGCCAGGTGCCCCCGTGGCCTTCCATCCAGCGTGTCTGACCAACCTGATGAGGGTCCTTAGTTGTGGAAGAGTTACTTTAATTTGAGAACAGGATCCTACCACTTTAGGACTTGGCTGTGTAACTAGCACATTTCTAGACGTGCACACGAAGAACGGCGGCCAGTGAAGAGGCCACACTCTTCTCACCCATTTCCTTTGCCTCCATCTGCCCTGCTCGAGCCAGCGCGTGGTCCTCAGGGACCCTTAATAGCCCCAGGCCCAGGCCCTGTGCCGGGAGGTGTACGTCTCCCTGCAGGCCCACGTGGGCATCGGACGCCATGCTCCATGCCCACTCGGGAACTGTCAGGCCAGGGATGGCATGACTTCCCCTGTAAGAAGCTGTACACACAAAACTCAGTGTTTTCTTTTCCGTGAGACCAGCCTCCGGGCCGTGGAATATGCTGGAACCCTGTCCGAGAAGTGTTGGACCTTTGGGTGGGGAGCCCTGGGTGGGAGGCAATGGGACACGGCCTCTCCCACTCTCCTCCCCACGTCCACATCTGGCCACAGCTGCAAGGACACCTGCCGGGTCCCTCCGGTCCCTCACAAGTTACTGACCTGGAGTCTTGAGCTTCCTTTTCCAGAATTATTTTGTTTGCTTCTCATCACCCCTCTGTCGTTTACAGGGGAAAACACATGGGGGACAAATGAGGAAACCGAGCCCCTGGACGAGCTGCTATCACCCCTGCTTCCTCCTGCTTGGAGCGAAGCAATGGGGACAATTGTCCCTCCCCCAGAGCTGCCGTTTCCCGTGATGGGGCTGCAGGTGGGAACCCAGGTGCCCTCGGAGTCATTCCTCGGTGTAGTGGGCTGAGCCGTGTCCTCCCAAAGCTATGTTGACGTCCTAACCCCCGGTTCCCGTGAATGTGACCTTGTTTGGAAATAGGGTGTTTGCAGATGTCATCAGGAGGTTAGGATGAGGCCTCGTAGGGAGAGGAGAAGACCGTGTGACACCAAGGTGGAGCTCCGGAAAGTCACGGGCCGGCGGCACCCCAGGAGCTGGAAGAGGTGAGGAAATTCTGCCCAGAGTCTTGCGGGGGGCTCGGCCCTGCATCTCTGCTGCTCAGGCCCCAAGTGTGGTGCCCACTGCCCTCGGCGACCACGGAGATGGGAACCTGCCACGGGGATTTAGCTGCGTGGAGGGTTTACAGATAGGATTCAAACTTTTCCACACGTGATCAAACATGTTCCAGGGAGCAGAGGGAGAGAGAGAGGAGGTCAGGTGCGTAGTCATCCTGCAGCTGATGGCACCTAGGGCCGCCACGGACCAGCCCACACCTAGCCTGGCTGGCGGTCCTCACGCATCTGCATATAGCTGGCCTCCTCTGGGCATCCTGGGGACTCTGCACAGACGCGGGCAGAGGGGCGGGGACGCCTGGTCACACAGGGTGAGGACCCCGACTCCGGGCCCAGTTCTTCTCCTTTCATTGCAGACGGTCTCTTGAGAGAAGAGGGTCAGAGTGTGGTCAGTGTGACACGAGTGGTCAGAATTGCACAGCGCAGAGCAGAGGGTGGGGTGACACGGCCGGAGCAGTGCAGCGTGTCTGGCCCTGGTTTGCAAGGAGGGCGGCCGCCACGTTTAGTCAAAGCCGAGGGTTCCCTACGTGGCCGGCTTATCTTCCAATACAACTGATGATTTCCACTCATCCACCTTCAAAAAGGGGGATCACGGGCACTTTCTAAACACAAACAATCTTCCCCTGGAGGTGAGCCACGCAGTTAATACCCACTGAGTCACAGCACCATGCAGCATATAAACACTGGCTTCTCATTGGGAGTAATTGCACTGGACCTTGAGAACACAGCAAACATCCTTCCTGCTATTAAGGGTGTGGGGCTCTCGGGGCCTCAGCGATGCCTGGCAGAGCTCTGGTGACGTTGACCTCAGGGACGGGGGTGCAGGCTGGCCGGGCTGGGTGGTGAATTTCCTCACCTCTTCCAGGTCCAGGTGGCCAGCCGGTGGCCCCGGCTCCTACCACAGCCCCTGTGTCTCACACCCAGAGCTGGCCACCAGCCCCGCTGGCCTCAGGAAGGTGCCACTGATCGGTGGGAGATCCGTGCTTGGGAGATCAGTGCTCTCAGGCTGAACAAGGCCGTCCCCGTAGGAGGGCAGTTCTGGTGGAACTGAAAGGACAGCATCTCACTGGGAGGGACCTGACGGGACGGGCTCTGCTCTGCCTCATCTGGGGGCCCCTGTTTTTTTGTTTTTTGTTTTTTTTGAGATGCTGGGGGTAGGAGTTTATTAATTAATTTATTTTTGCTGTGTTGTGTCTTCGTTTCTGTGCGAGGGCTTTCTCTAGTTGTGGCAAGTGGGGGCCACTCTTCATCGCGGTGCGCGGGCCTCTCACTATCGCGGCCTCTCTTGTTGTGGAGCACAGGCTCCGGACGCGCAGGCTCACTAGTTGTGGCTCACCGGCCCAGCCACTCCGTGGCATGTGGGATCCTCCCAGACCAGGGCTCGAACCCGTGTCCCCTGCATTGGCAGGCAGACTCTCAACCACTGTGCCACCAGGGAAGCCCTGGGGGGGGGGCCCTGTTTTTACCCCTCCCATCTCAGCAGCCCTACCCCTAAGCACACCCCGTGTCTTCCCGAGGACTCTCCCATTTCAAACGCCTCAGGGCATCACCCAGACCCAGGGCGTTCCCTGAGATCACCCAGGGACTGTATTATTCTCCCCATCCCCCCCAAGAAAGCCACACAGATCATTATGGCTCATCCATAGATGGCCATTTCCATAAAAGAGAGAGCTTGTCTTGTTAAGTAAATAAGATAATTGGCAGAGGTTCATTTATCTGCTGTGTGAATTTCAATTTCCAGGGACCTATTTCCCCATAACCAGGGAGGGGTTAAATGTGCCAAGTAGTGTTTTCATGTCAGGGGACAGTCACGAAGGGGCCGTGTGAAGAGACTCTGCCTGTGTGTGTGTGCACGTGTGTGCCTGCGTTAGAACCCTTTCCTAACCTGGCTTTGAGGAAAATACATTCCAGTGTCTGTGGCTTCCCCCTTTTCGACCATTGTGACGTCTCTGTTTTATTAGACTGTTTTGCACCTTCCGTAGCCTCCTTCTCTTTTCCCCTTAACAGAAGTTTCGCTGGACTTGACTGATTTTGACCGAATTGAATACTATGCACCATCCGGATCTATCGTAATTCTGGTTTATTAGAAACAATTTTAAGTAGCACAGTTGTCTACAGTTTAGTGCATTTTGATGAACTTTATTACGTGAATAGAGGTAAACAAAGTATGATTTTGACAAGTGACCGCCACACCTCGCAGACGGCCTCACGACATCTGACTGTCCTGTTCAACGGCGTGTCATCTGTAACCGTCTGTCCTTTTGGCATCCTGCAGTTGTAGAATTCCAGCTCACAGAGGGACAGCCCAGCTTCCAAGAACAACGCTCTTACCGCCGTCTCTATGCAGTCTCCCAGACTCTAGAACACTGGGCTCCCGGGAGCACCATGACTATTTAGGGGAGGGCCTCTTAGGGCGGGGAGGCAGGGCACACGGATGCTGCTGTGAGGTCTGTGAGGAGGTGGGGACAGACGCCTGGGGAGCGGGGACTGGCAGAAGGGAAGATGGTGCTGCAGGGACGGAGGGAAGGGGACCAGAAAGAGCCTTGCGCCCAGAGCTGTGAAGCGAGGAAGGAGCAGGGCCCCTCCTGGACTGGCCTTTGGGCAGCAGAGCCTGAGTCGGGGTTAGTGGGGGCGGGGGGTGGGAATGGCTGGCCGGTGAGCTCTGGGCACAGGCCCTGCCTCCAGGTGGAAGGACTGGACAGCAAGGAAACAAACCGTCTGGAGCCCAGGGCTTGAGGTCCGCCCAGCGTGACAGGCTGATTTCTTCCTGTCCTGTCTCCACAGGAGGGATCGAGGCTGTGACCTCCCAGGTGGGTCCCCATCTTTCCGGGGAGAGCAGCACAGGCTCAGCCTCTGAGTTGTACTTTCATGCTCACAGCAATCAGAACGGTTTAAGAAGATAGTCCTGTAAGTTCACTGCTCTTTGTGAATTAGTCTGCGTGAATTGCCAGGGTCACCGGTGCCACCGTCCCGGGAGGCCGGTCCAAGCAGCAGTGACAATCTCCCCGACACATCTGGGCTTCTGTACGTAGACAGTCTGACTTCTCAAGCTGCCCAGCTTCCCCACCTGCTCAGGAAGTGTACATCAGCCCCCGCACCGACTGAGCCGCTTAGGGTGCCAGAATGAACCTGGCCTCGCCGTCCCTCTCTGGGTGGGGCTGCTCCCTGCTCGCCACTTGCATGCGACGCTGGGGTTATCCCCCTCCTCCCCTGTATCAGGAGTGGTTCTCAGGAAAGGATGAGTATCAGTCATTTACATGCTAGTGTGAATGAGCTCCAGCTACTATTCCCCCTGATTCATCCAGTAAATATCAACCGAGGGCTGCTAGGCTGTACGAACTGGGATATGAAAACCTTGGCCCTGACCACTGAGTCGTAGGACTAGAAGGGCCGTGGAGGGAGAGACGTAAACAGAAGTCGAGGTGGTAAGTGTGGTGTTTTTCCCAGGGCACTCCTAGGAGCAGGTGCCACTTAATGTGGACGAGGTTTGGTTGAGAAAGGGTTTCTGAGTCTCGAGGTTGAGGGGGAGGAGAGAGAAGGTGTGTGGGTGGGCAGAGGGCTAACACCGCAAACCCCACCCAAGATTACCAGCCTGGAGGGTTCTGGGGGTTTGGTGCTGTCAGGAGGGCGGACGTACAGGCTGGAGCCCGACCCTCTGCTTGCCCGGTAACCTGACAGCTGGGAGCTCGGGACAGTGTGAGTGGGAAACCCACATAGTCTTCTCTGCTTTTTCTGGGCTTGGGACAAATGCCAGTTTTGTGTGGGCTAAGCCAACATGAGAAGGTTTCTTGGGGGTCTCTGACGAGAGGGGACACCCTGGGGCCAGTTAGGGGTGAGACTCGCTGAGCTGGATGGATTGGGGACAGTAGGCGTTGGGGAAAGTGCTTCCAGCTGGACCACAGGGTGGGTGGTGGTATGTCCAAGCAGGGTAAGGGACCAGGGGTAGGTGGGAGGCCAGGGGCTTAAGGGGCTGTGCCGGGTTCAATGTTGGATGCATTTAGGGATGTTTAGGCAACCTGACAAATTGTTCAGGTGGGTCTAAAGGAATAAAGCTATAATGGTGGGATTTTAAAGATAGAGACGATGGGCTTCCCTGGTGGTGCAGTGGTTGAGAGTCCGCCTGCTGATGCAGGGGACGTGGGTTCGTGCCCCGGTCCGGGAAGATCCCACATGCCGCGGAGCGGCTGGGCCCGTGAGCCATGGCCACTGAGCCTGCGCGTCCGGAGCCTGTGCTCCGCAACGGGAGAGGCCACCACGGTGAGAGGCCCGAGTACCGCAAAAAAAAAAAAAAAAAAAAAAGATAGAGAGGATGAAGGGGGTGAAGGGCCCAGCGGGCCACTAGTCGCCCTCAAATCACAGCTTGGGGTGGCCTCGTGTGGGCGGGCTGTGCGTCCTGCCGGCACTGAGCTTGGAGGGACCAGAGGCCTCCCTGACGCCCGGGCAGCTGGGGGGCAGAGCTGTGATGGCCAGGCCTTCTCGGGGACACCAGGACTCAGAGAAGTTCGGGGCCTGCTTACGGTGGCACAGCTCGGGAGAGGAGGAGCTGCGGGCCCTGGAGGCACCCTCACCGTGGCCCCTGTGGGCTCCCACCCTGGACTGCGTCTCCTTCCAGGGGTCCTCCTGCCTTGCTACTTTCCGGGGTCCCACTCCCGCTGCAGGTAACACCCTCGGCTCTCTGCTATCCCCAGTGGCTCTCATCCCGTGTCCCCTGATGCCACGGCCACCGCCACACTCCACCCAATCTCTGCAGTCACTGTCCTGAGTGACGGCTAATGACAATAATGACAGCAGAGACGCTGGTATGGCAGTAGCGGTGCCTGCCGAGCTCTCTCCTAAGTGGTTTACACATCTAACCTCATCTAACCTCAAGCGCACTTCTGGATGGGCGGGTCCCGTTCTCAACGTCCAGTTTACAGATGAGATGACTGAGGCTCGTCTGAGTCAGGGTGGGAGCCAAGGGAGCAAGCAGGAGGCTGCAGGCGAAAGCCCCGCCCCTTCCCTTTCTGGGAAGCACAGACAGTCGAGGCGGGACCCTCGGCGGCTCAGCCACATGTAGTGTCGTAGGGTCAGCAGGAGTGACTGTGCCCTGGGGCCGGTGAGGAGACGGCTGAAGGCAGCCGGGGCTGCAGGGTCCTTGCCCGACGCCACCCGGTGGGCGCCCACCTCCTGGGCCTTGCAGCTATGGGCCAGGACAGTCCTGGGGGTGGCCCCGTGCAGGCTGGCTCTGGGATAGGTGGGCCAGGATGGGTACCTGGCCGGGTGCAGGATGGAGGCTGGGAGGAAAGCTCTGTGTCTGGCCCCGTCCTGGCCCCAGTGCACAGGTGACCAGGGGAGCCTCCCACTGGCCAAGAAGAGTGGGGTTCGTGCCTGGTTCACGTCTGGATGCCCTGCTGGTGCCTGAGGGCACCCACACATCAGAGGCGGCTGGAGCCTGTGTCAGGTCACACAGCAAAGCCACAGGGAGGGGGACCTGCAGATCCCGGAGCAGGAGATGGGCAGCTCTCTCAGCGCACACTCACACACACACGCACACACGTGCACTCACACGGGCATGCACACGTGCATGACTGACTGGGGTCCCAGGTGCTCCAGGGCCTGGTGTGTCACCCCTGGAACCTCTATCGCTGCCTTGTCCCCATATGGGCCTCTCCCCGTTCAGGGTGAGTGCAGGAAACTGACCCCCTCAGGTGTCACCCATCATGCCCTTCTGTTGAGGAGGGACTGTTGGTAGCAACAGCTCTACGGTCTAGGGGGCTAAGGGGCCTTGGCAGTGAGCTTGCCAGAGAAAGTGCCCCAGACGAGGAAGTGGCCCAAGTGCCTTAGGACCAGGAAGTGCCCCAGGTGAGGAAGTGCCCCAGGTGAGGAAGTACCCCAAGTGCCTTAGGACCACGAAGTGCCTCCAGGTGAGGAAGTGCCCCAGGTGAGGAAGTGGCCCAAGTGCCTTAGGACCAGGAAGTGCCCCAGGTGAGGAAGTGCCCCTTGCAGGCTCTCCCAGCACAGCCACCAGAGTGATCCTGTTACAACCCCAGTCCCAGTTCTCTCCCAGCCCCAGAACCCTCCAGAGGCTCCCATCTCACTCAGGGTCAAAGCTGAAGTCCCCACAGTGACCTTCAGACCCCGCATGGCCCACCCCCTTCTCTGTCCACACCTGTTCCATCCTCTTCCCTCCATCCAGCCACAATGTCCTTCTCAGTATCTTGGCCGGACTGGCACGTTCTGGCCCCGGGGCCTTTGCACGTGCTGTGTCCTCCTCCTGGGAAGTGGGTCTCAGGTGTTGTCTGGCTTGCTTCCTGACCTCTTAGCCTCCTTCCTTGGGACTCTGTGCAGGCCTCGCTGTGAGAGGCCAGCCCTTCACCTCCCGTCCTACCTCCTCTGCGCTCTTGGCATCCCCCACGGACCACACGGCCTCTTCGCCCGTGTTTATCTTCCATCTCTCACCAGCATGGACGCTCCAGGCTGGCAAGGAGTTTTATCTGTTTTGGTCACGGTTGCATCCCAGTACCCAGAACAGTGCTCTGTTCACAAATATTTACTGGATAATTTCTCTTCAGACATCTTAGAGAGAGACTGGGGAGAGAAGGGGAAATGGGTAAACTGAGGTGGGAAGAGTTTGGACGAGACCAGCTGTGGCAGGCAGCCCAGGGACCTGTGGGACAGCAGGAGGGGACAGAAAGGGCCGGTCACCCGGAGATCTGTCCTGCCAGCAGTGCATCTGTGAGCGGCCTTGCCGAGAAAGGCCCCTGCAGCCAGAGCTGGTCAACAGGCAGCCGGGGCTCCTGCGCCCATCCTGGTGCCCGGTTTCCTGGTGTCCGGCCTGTCCCAGGGCCTCCATTCCCATAGGTGAAGTCTGTGCAGCTGCTGGGCCTCCTGCTGACCAGGGGCTTGGACATGACTTGACCTGGGGCTTTACTTTCCCGGAGGCCTGAGCTACAGTGGACCTCAGGTCTGCATCTCACACTCCCGGCTGTGGCCCCGCGTGGCTGGCCGCCCCTGTCAGCCCCTGTGGAAACTGGGAGGGGCTGCAGTCCACACAGACTTATTTAGTGGCCTGTGGACCCCAGCCTGCCTGAACCCGTGGGTCTGGTTGCAACCCTCTTCATTCCACAAGAGAGGTGAACTTGGTAGTGACCAAAGGCAGCTGAGCGACAGGTGGCTTGCTGTGGTGCGGTCGATTGAGGTGTTTGTAAATGTGGACTTGTCCAGGCAAGTGCATGCACATCACAGCTGTGAAAGTCCTTAAAAATACCTCGGACTCCCCTCTTCTCCCACGTGGACATGTGGGTGCCTTATCTGAGCTACATATTTATAAATTACCTGGATCTTGGGTGATTTAGATGAGCAACTTCTACGTTAGAGTTGAGCGCTTGATATCCTTCATCACCTGGCAGACAGGTGTGGGATGCCTTAGTCTGCTGGCCCTCTGCTTATTACTTTGCCCTTTGTTCCCACAAGCTGTCCTTGGAAATTCAGAAGCCCGCTGCACCAGCACCTGGGTGCTCCCCTGCGGAGCCCCTCTGGGCCTGCCCTTGGAGAGGGTCCTGAGCTCCAGCCATCCCTCCGGGTGCCCGCCTCCCTCTGCCCACCAGTGATGTCCTCCCGTGCAGCGTGCTGGGCCTCTGCTCCTCTGAGGGTCGCTCCACCTGGGCGGGGGAGCTCTCAGAGGGAGTGGCTCTCTGCGTCGGAGCATTGGGTTGGGAGGGGCCGTGGAGGCCTTCCTGTCGGTGCTGCCTGCTGTGTCCAGAGACAGAGCAGCCCCACGGCCGGCAGGCGGGAGGGGCTGCTGGGGAACAGGGAACACAGGCAGCACGGTGCCCTGGCTGTCCTGCGTGGTCCTGAGCCGCTCGCAGGATGGCGTCTTGTCACCAACAACAGTGGGCCAAGGAGAGACAGTTAAAAGTTCCCCTCATCTTCCCTGCCCTTGGCTGCTGGGGGCGGGGAGCGTGGCTGTGATGGACCCACGGAGCAGCTCAGGTGAAGGCTGGGCACCAGGTACTCCTGTCTGAAAGGTGAGCCCATGGAATGGTGGTGCTTTCATCAAGGCCTCCGTCCCGGAGGTGGGGTGCAGGTTTCAAACCGTTCAGGGCTTAGACATCAAGAAGCTGTCTGTCCGCCGCTGGGTCAGTCTGGGTCCCCACTTCCTTTGATATTCTGACCCGGGAACCCTGACCCAAAGCCAGCTACACAATATCAAAAATTCAAGACAGTGAAAACGGCACGAAACATCTTAGATTTATTAGAAAAAAGTTTTTACACCATTGACCCCCTAAAGGGGACCTGGGGACCCTCCTGGATCCATGGGCCACGTTTTGAGAACCACTATATTTGTCAAAGCACGTCCTGATGCTGATTTCAGACTCGGGAGATGGGGAGATAGACTCAACCCCTTTAGTGATGGGAGTTCAAGGTGACATGGCAGAAGGCGGGGATGTGGGCGGGGAGGACGGAGGGGAGTCAGGAATGCCATCCACCCACAGAACTCTGGCCGAGGACCAGGTAGCACGTGAGAACTTGATCCTGGGGTTGAGGCCTCTGGTGGGACCCTTTCATCCTCCACATTCACGCGTTGTTACCTGTGATCTTCTATTCTTGCGTAGCCTGGCTGGTCATCACACCTGGAAGCTAGAGAAGGGCCTTACGCCCTCTCCCCAGGCCCAGCTTGACCCTCGGGCGTTCAGTCTCTCTGGTGGGACGTCCTCCACCCGGGAGCTGCCTGGGTTCAAAGCCCAGCTCCACGTCTCAGGACTGTGGGACAGTGGGCAAGTTAACTTTCCTAAAACTCAGATACCACCTGTAGAAGGGCGCCCCTCATATTTGCTGTGACCGTTCGACGAGACAAAGCTTGTAGATCTCCGGGCACCTGGGACGTAGTAACCACGGTGGACTTGGCTATCCATCTTCTACCCCAGGATTCTGGTTTCACTGGAACTTGGAGGTGGTGGGGGGATGGACGTCTTCTCCGCAGGGCCAGTGCTGAGTCGTCTGCTCTTTCTAAGCAAGGCGGGGAGCTGGTTTCAAGTTGCAGGTGGTATCTTTCTCTGACCTCTTTGCACATCATCTTGTGAAATACTCTGTAAAGTCCTTTCTTCCCTATTCGAAGGACAGTTCAAGCTTAGTTTGTTTCTATGCTCTTTCTCTGTCTTACAAAACACGTCTAGAATCTTTCTAGAAAGACCTTTGGATCTGGGTCCTGGTCCATCCTGGAGGTCTGCTTTTGCTGAGCCCGGTGACCTAGGTCAGGCTGTCCTCAGTTACCAAATGGAGAGTAGATGTCTGGCCTCCCTCTGGGGCTCTGATGACACAATGGCGTGGTCCGCGTGGAAGAGCTGCGACAAAGCGTTTAAGCTGTATTAAATTGGTTACTTTTGATGGTCACCTTTATTTTTTCATGAAAACCTCAAAGGACTTAATTTTGGTTCCTCTTTTTGCATTTTCGTCCATTTCCCCTCCCTTTTGGGACTAATTTCTCAAGAAGAAATTCTGACACGTGGTTTCCCTTTTCCTTTTCAGATGACGCTACGACTGGTTCTGTGAGGCCAAGTGTGTCTTTCGGGGTTCCCTACCTCATTCAAAGCAGGACCGATGTCATGGGTGCTCTGTTATGCTTCGGCCCTTGGTGGGTGACCCAGACTTGTCCCCAGTGACAATCATATGTGCTTACTCAGCTCTGGAAGGAGGCTCATCTCATCTTAATGTAACAGGAGACCAAACGGGGGCCGCCTGACACGTCTGCTTGTCCAGTCTCGCCTGGAACACTCAGCCCCTTGGACACTCACAGTATTGAGTCTGCTTAGAAAAAATCGGAAGAAACATTTTTTCGATCACCACCCCTTGGCCGGGTCTTGGACTACACTTACCCTACTCTCAAATCTGGTCTTTCCCTACATCCCTTATCAGTTGTGTGCAGCCATCATACCCAAATGTAAATCAAACATGATATTTAATTTGTCTCACTGCCCCGGCTGTGAGTTCTGCAAAGACAGGACAGGATCCATGATTTCCAGTGCTGTCGAGGATGCTGGCCAGCTGCACGAGGCAGGAGCTGCGGTTTCCACTCCTGGCTCATCTGCTAGGATGGGCTGGCCTCAGGTGTTCTGATGTGGGACAGAACAGGTGCCTTTAGGCTTTCTGGGCTAGTAGTATAGATTTGTATGAGATTTACCTGTAACCAACAATCTTCATTTCTGCAAGTCATTGCTGGAAGGTATCCAAGCTCCTGAGCTGAGATTTCACCTCTTCTTTTTTCTTTCCTCAGCCTAAGCTGGGGACACAAGCCTGTTTCCTCAGCCACCCAGGGCGTCCCCTCCAAGGCTGAGGTCAGATGCACAATTCCCGCCAGGATGTTGAGTGGAATGTCTCTCTCAGGTGAGAAACCCAACGACTAGGGACGAAATTCTGCAAAGCAGAATGAGGAAGAGGCTTGTCCCAGCCCCCGAGGCTTTCTAAGTCCCATAGTCATGCAGGCAGCCCCAAGGAGAGGGCCCCTCCGTCAGTGGCCTAGCGGCTGCGTGCAGACGACACAGGTCAGCAGGGAAGCCACAGCCCAAGCATCTCCTGAGCCCTGAAGTCCCTGTTTGTCCTCCTCAGCCTTTGAAAGCTCTGGTTTTCTCTCTCCCTTCCTTCCTTCCTTCCTTGCTTCTTTCCTTATTCTATCTAAGAAGCAGTCTTTATTTCTCTCTATTTTTTCCCACTACTGATGCCCAGCATATTCTAGAACCTGAACTCAGAAGCACAGGCTCATAGCCACTTGTCTGATGTGATTTATAAAAATGTATTTTATCATAAAACCTGGGGCCACTTGTACCTGGCAAGGGCATAGCTATAATAATCTCTGTACCTATATTTAGTAGAAGATTAAGCTATTCTCCTGGACACAATAGTTTCCCATTTCACATCGTATATATTAGGTTAAACTTGGTGTTTGTTAGGCCGGATTTCAATCACAAGTGTAAAAGTAATTATCTAATTAACTACTCAATCTACCTAATGATTTTTAGAAAAGGATTATTGGATCAGGTTAAGGCTGTGGACATACTGCATCTAGATTTTTCTCGCATTCTTTTAAAAACCAAATTCGAACAAACACATATATTTATGGAGAAAATAGACACATGTGGTTTGTAGGATTGCCCAGATCAGTGCATTTGGACAAGGAGGGCAGTTTCTCAAGAATGACCGATGCGTCTTTATCAGTTGTTATGGACTGAGCTGTGTCCCCCTAAAATTCAATCACTGAAGCCCTAATAGGCAGGACTTCAGAATGTGACTATATTTTGGAGTGCGCCTCACAAGAGGTAATTAAGGTACAATGAGGCCTTATGGGTGGGCCCTGATCCAGTGTGACTGGTGTCCTTATAAGAGGAGGTGATCAGGACACAGACACACACAGAGGGACCACCCTGTGAGGACACGGGGAGAAGGTGGCTGTCTACAAGCCAAGGAGAGAGGCCTCAGGAGGAACCAGCCCTGCCTACACCTTGATCTCGAGCCTCCAGGACTGGGAGAGAGGAATTTCTGTTGTTTAAGCCCCCATCTGTGGTGAGCGTCCCGGCTGGAGCCGGCGCCTGACCTGTGTGTGAGTCTGCTCTGTCGGCATCACAGGGCACGGCATGGACGCGCCATGGAAGGCTGGAGCACGGGGGATGGAAAACCTCACCTGTCCCAGGCCTCTTCTCACGAGACAGGTGCAGTCCATTGGTTTAAGTCTGTGGAGACCCAATCCTCGGTATTTGTATCCAAATCCAGCACCTGGGGAGTCAGGACCTGGGGAGATGTGGTCACCCCACCCCTAAACGTGGAGTAACACGGAGCTAGGAGAGGACGGATTCAGGAAGCCATCACAAAGGGAAAGATGAGAACTCACGAGGTTGGGACAAAGGAGCAAACCTCTTGAGGGGTGCATGAAGGGACGCAGGGGAAATTCTGAAAAATTGGAATTTGGGAAATTCCCAGAGTTCCGACTCTACTAGTGCTGGAGCTAAAATAGCAAGGGTGGCAAAGTGGCGAGAGTGTTAGGTGATGGAGATTCACTGATCCAGCTGTGCGGTGCCACCTCCAGAAAGATAATTCTCTCTTAGGCTGCAGGATGGCACATGGCGGTCAATAACCCACTTTGTTCTGACGAGTCAGGCCACAGGGGACAAAGTGCTCCAGGACGAGTATCTTAATTTGAGCCACGTGGACAGTGGTGCTCACCTAGCGAGGTGAGGGCAGGGGGGCCAGGCATGTAAAAGTTTACACTGAAGGAAGGAGAGCTGTGGGGCTGGAAGTCCTCTCCAGGAAGATGGAGGTGAGCTCCTACTGTGTGGCCTTCAAGGGCAGAGCTGCCCAGCAGGCGGAGGGTAGGAGCAAAGTGGGCTCGAGGTCGGGGAGAACTGTCTCTCGGCAGGAGCTCTTCGAAATCTGCAGGGGCTGCTCCACATGTAGCAAGTTTCACACCCACGGAGGTGCTCAGGGCAGGCAAGCCACGTCGAGGGCGTCACACAGAGAAGTTCAGGCCGGTGGTGGGGACGGTGGAGTTGACCTCCAGGGTCCAAGCCTTGGGATGGGGATGCCTGCCGACCAAGTGCTGGTCCAAGGGGCTGCTTAGCAACTGTGCCATCAATTGCTTATTTATTGGGATTCCCTTATTCGCTGGGCCCTCCGCCAGGTGGGGGTGGGAATGCAAAGAAAGACAGCACACGGTTCGATCCACTGTTGTACGTGAGCACGTGGGACAGAGTCCCCTGAGAAGACTGTTCCCAGAAGCTGGCGGCAGGTGGGTGCTGGGCTGGACACTAAGGAAGGGGTGGCAGGGGTTTCCTCTGGGCTTCAGGACACCTGGCTTCACACAGAAAGGGAAGAGGTGTGGAGGGGCTTCACACGGGATGCGGAGAGAAAGCCGGGGCCCGCCTACCTGGGCGGAGCTCTCTGTCACCCAAGACTAGCGTGGGAAGGTCTCCTGGGGTTGAACTCTGGAGGGCCTTGACCCCAGACAAGGGGCCCAGCGAATTGCTATGAAATCAAATACTCAGGAGGTCAGATACTCAGGGTTCTCAAAGGGTTTTTTTTTTTTTTACATCTTTATTGGAGTATAACTGCTTTACAATGGTGTGTCAGTTTCTGCTTTATAACAAAGTGAATCAGTTATACATATACATATGTTCCCATATCTCTTCCCCCTTGCGTCTCCCTCCCTCCCACCCTCCCTATCCCACCCCTCCAGGCGATCACAAAGCACGGAGCTGATCTCCCTGTGCTATGCGGCTGCTTCCCACTAGCTATCTGTGTTACATTTGGTAGTGTTTATATGTCCATGCCACTCTCTCGTTTTGTCACAGCTCACCCCTCCCCCTCCCCATATCCTCAAGTCCGTTCTCTAGTAGGTCTGTGTCTTTATTCCTGTCTTACCCCTAGGTTCTTCAAGATATTTTTTTTCCTTAAGTTCCATATACATGTGTCAGCATATGGTATTGGGCTGGAAATAAGCTTCTCAAACCTTGAGGCCAGCACAAATGAGGATAAACTCCACGGCCGTGTCAACAAGGTGTGATCCCTGAGGGCTTCGTGTTCACCGAGGCAGGGTGGCTGCATGGGAAGGAGGATGTGAGCTAAGTTTGAAAACATTTTTAAGTGACTTTATCTAAGTGTAAATTACATGCATAGAACGCACTCCGAGTGCACAGGTCAACGGCGTGTGACACATTTTTAGCGTGTGCGCTGTTACCACAATTCAGTTTTAGAACATTTACTCCATCTGCCCCAAATATCCCCCGTGCCCGTTTGAAGTCACTCCGCATCCCACCCCTGCCCCCCTGCAACCTCTAATCTGCTCTCTGTCTCTCTATCTGCCTTTTCTGGGCGTCCAGTTAAATGGGCTCATTTGGTCTGTGATCTCTGTGCCTGGCTTCTCTCACTCAGCACAGTGCTTCTGAGGTCCACCCGTGAAGTAGTATAGCAGTTTATCCTTTTTTTATGTTGAATAGTGATGCACTGTATGGGTGTGCCTCATTTTGCCTATCCATGCAACAGGGGATGGGCACATGGATTGTTTCCAACTTGCGGCTGCTGTGAATATCAGATGCTGTGAACATTCATGTACAAGTCTTTGTGTGGACGTGTTTCCATTTCTCTTGGGCAGGTACATAGGAGCACATGACCTGGGCTTCGATGAGCATTAGAAGGGGTGAAGAGGATGTGAGAGGATCGAAGGGGGGCACGGAAGCCCCCCAGTGTGGTGTGCAGAGGAGTGTGACGGAGCAAGGACGATTCTTGGCCAGTTTGGGGGTTTGGGGCTCATTGGCTTGATTACAGCCAAACCCTTGCTGATCTGGGACACTGAGCCTGACAGCTTGGGCTTGATGTCAGGGGACCAGAGACCTTGGAGCTTCCAACAAAGGGTGTAGGAGAGTGAGGGCAGCATCCTATGTAGTGGGGCCGGGGCGGGGACTACTCAGATGCTCAGGACACGTAATCGCAAACAAGAACTTAAGTCTGGCAAGAAAGTGTGCGGAGAAGACCCTGTGCGGAACGACAACTAGGCTCAGAAAACATCACAATTGGGTTAGTGGTGACTCAGTGGTTCATCCCAACTAAAATTAGTCCTCATGCCTACAGAAAGGCACTTTTTATTTCTTTAAAATATTCTTTTTACACATTCTGCTTGAAGACTGCTCAGAAATAACTCTAAAATGACAAAATATGAATAAACTGCTAAACTGAACAGAATAAAATTCACAAGGGGCCCCGATTCCGACACCACATAGACAGTAAATGACTAAAAATTCTAAATGAGCACAGAAAGCGTCTGTCATGTCACATGTATTAACTCCAACAGTCTAATAGATATGCTTAATTAAAATGGTGAAGCCATCTGTCCAAAAGACTTCTTGCTGAAACTATAATGAGTTGTCTCAGCTTTACTACGTAGCAGAGAGAAGGGTCTTAGAGTTGATTTCTTCTTAGCAGATTTGGAAACTGGGAAAGTGAGACAAAAATATTTCTTTTGGTGACATTTGAGAAGAGAAGGGAATATCACTGCTTTCTCCTGATCTGCAGTCAGACACATTATCCACAGCCTCCGATCCCTTGTTATCGTGTTTTCTTGTCTCTGCAGTGACCGCAGATAAAATACTGAGTCATGGACTTCATAACGCCTGTCTGAGCCCGCAGGTCCGTGGCCTGCATTAGAGGTTGTGTCATATTGAACTCACATTATATTTAGTGGTAATATTTAAGGAACATTCTTCTTTTAAAACAATTTTTGAATTGTGGTAAGAATACAATATAAAATTTACAATCTTAACCATTTTACGTGTGGAGTCCGGTAGGGTTAAGGATATTTAGCACGTTGTTGGACAGATCTCCAGAACTTTTTCATCTTGCAAACATTAAACAATTGTGCCCACCAGACAACACCTCCCCATTCCCCCCCCCAGCCCCTGGCAACCACCCTTGTATTTTCCGTCTCTATGAATTTGATGGCTCCAGTGACTTCATATAAGTAGATTCATACAGCATTTGTCGTTTTTTGTGTCCGGCTTATTGCACTGAGCATAATGTCCTCAAGGTTCATCCACGTTGTAGCAGGGGTCAGAATTTCTTTCCTTTTTAAGGCTGAATAATACTCCATTGTATGGATGTGTCACATTTTATTTATCCATTTGTCCATCTACAGACACTCAGGTTGTTTCTACCTCCTGGCTATTCTGAATAATGCTGCTACCAGAAGTGGAATTGCTGGACATATGGTAGTTCTATGTTTAATTTTTTGAGGAACAGAAAATTATTTCTTTTAGAGTAGATTTAAAACCATGTACTAACCTACGTCATACCAGAGCCCCTCTGAGATTAACCTTTCATTCAGAAGTTTCTCTAAAGCCATGGAAGAAGGGAACCAAACTCTCTACATCCCTTGCCTTCTAAAGTATAATGAGATAAAGTGGTAAAGTGGAAAAAATAGTACCACACACTTTGGGAGATGTGGCTCTAGTCTTGACTTTCATCCTTCCTAGTGGTAGAACTTTGAATAAATCAATTCATCTTTTTGAGTCTGGGTGTTCTCAAATGTAAAAAGAAAAAGTTTGAAAGAAGTGATATTTAATGCCCTACTCGGCTCTAAACATATTATGAGAATAACTTCCAACCTAAACGAATGAATAAACCATTGAATATGATTGAATATGTAATACTGTATATTGTTGCAAAATATTCAGAACTATTAAAAAAAAATGAAATATACAATAGCCAAGACGTGGAAGCAGCCTAAATGTCCACTGACAGATAAATGGATAAAGGAGATGTGGTACATATATACAATGGAATACTACTCAGCCATAAAAAGGAATGAAATAATGCCATTTGCATCAACATGGGTGGACCTGGAAATTATCATACCGAGTGAAGTAAGTCAGACAGAGAAAGACAAGTATCATATGATATCTCTTATATGCGGAATATAAAAAAATGATCCAAATGAACTTATCTACGAAAAAAATTCCAGCAGAAAGGGCCTGCCTTTCCAGTAGGACCCCTTAGATGATATGCATGCCTGTGACCTAACATCAGGTACAGAAATACTTATTTGGGAGTTAAATTTCCTTATTGTATTATTTCCAGATGATTTTCTTCACCTACCTCCCACTCTTTCTTTCCCCCTTCTAGGCATTTAGCCAGTGATCAACTTCTGCAACCCTTCTAAAAGCTACCTGTTAAGGGTAGGTATTTCCCCTAAAGTATTAGTTTTCATATTACCTGCTCTGGGTACAAGAGCATCTTCATTAGAACGAGAAAATCTGTGGGTCTAATAGCGATAGTTTCCTAATGGTAGAACTCTAGACGCTGTGAAAGTTGAGGTGGAAGGAATATGTTTTGAGTAAGAGGTACTCCCTCAAAGCCTTCCTCTTTGGAAACTCCTGGATCTGCCAGCAGGTCAAGCCTCTCCCCCAGACTTGGAATCAGAAATGCCTTCAGCTGTTTTTCTAGGGGTGGGACTGAGTTTGCGTTGACTCAGCTCCTGTCTTGGTGGTCCAGCTTGTGACCAGTCATGGTCATCTGTAAGACCAAAAGTGTGCTCCTAATTCCATCTCCCTGAGATCCCTGGATGTGCCCACATCCAAGAAAATTCAAACATTATCTATCTCTCTGAGAAATATAATTTTCCCACAACTTTGACTTAATCACAATGTAAATATCTTTGGCCAAAGAAGTTGGGCCACTTGGATTAATTGCGGTACTGCCGCATTGTTTATTAGGTAAATTGTCCTCGCACGGCCCTTGCAGGGCACCCAGCATAAGATCAACCAAACAGTAGGAAGCCCAGTAACCTCTATTAAGGAAAGAGTTCAGATTTGTATTTTTTCATTTATTTTTCTATTCATTAAATTTTATGGAGAAAAAAATTTTTTAAATTAAAAAATCGAAACAAAGTCGAAACTAGGCCCTTTAGGGTGAGAAACAGGCAAAAGCAGGGTGACAAACACACACAATTCTAACATCTCAGCTGCTGCTGCTGTGATACAACTGCGATGCCCACCCATTCCCCCCCCACCATGAGTTCTGACACGGCACGTGGGCAGTGGCAGAAGAAAGCCCAACAGGATCTGGGGCTGGAAATCTGAGTCCCATGACCCTGATTGCTGTGAAAGAGTGGGAACAATTACGGGAGCTCCTTTCGTGGCATTCTATGGGGTTCTATTGTTCCAAGCCAAATTGGTACTCAAGTATTCTTTCCTGCCATAAGCTTGGTATTGGAAAATTCCCCGAGCCATTTCAGTCTCCCATTTGCGTAAATAAGCCATTTGCCTTTTGTCAAAGGCTTTGATGCTTATTTTTTTGTCATTGTGGGAATATTCATCATCCTTTTGGTTTTGGGACAGTAGCAAGAGCTTGTAACTATTCTTCGTGACTGTTCTCCCGCCAATGAAGATGCTGTGGCTTTCCAACATCCCAAGCCCAGGACAGCTTGGGAGTGTGTGATAAATGGCAGCTGACTTGCGTTGAGTGGGTCAAAGGTTGGGTGACTAACCCATCACACCATATTTACATCATATCTGGTTTCTCAAAAACTCTGAACAAAAAAATCTGCGCTAGATTAGCTATTTTGAACCGTCCTTTCATTTTTAATGGATCTAAAATAATCTGTGTTTCCCCATTTTCTAGAAATGGATTTGCCTTTGACATGAATGCCTGACTAATGACTATAGAAATAAGCTCTGAGGGCGTTCGGTGGAATTAGACTAAAAAGATTAACTTCCTGCATGGTATCTGTATCCATATTATTTCTTATTAGAAATTAATTACCGTCGCTTTCTGATTTTTTAGGCAGTAACTGAATATAAATAAGGAAAACAAGAAGGAAAGAAAGCAAAAACAAAGAAAAAAAGCAGATGATCATTTAATATGCAGACTGAATTTAAGCAAATTACTGTCTAGTCACAGATTTTCTGTATGGATAAATTTATGGGGAATATAATTAGCTGACTGAACAGACACATAGCATCTTCATTTATTTCACAAATCCCAGACTGAATGTGAACCGACAATGTACTTACTTACACTTAACATCCAAACAATTTGGAAGTAATTGACTCTTTGGATAATAAGGTCCTTTGGGGTTTTTCTGTTTCCCCAAAGATGTCTTAATAAACATCAATTAGCAATGCATAGGTCTACAGCTGTAGATGCAAATAATCTTTATTAGTTCTTCTGTTTGTTGGAATTTTGGATAAATTGAGTTGACTGCGCCCATGGAGTCAGCAAACACAGGTGTGCCCTCTCCTAATGGGACTCGCTATATCTTAATTATGTTGGCCTTTCAAGTTAAAAAGTCTCATCACAAATTTTACCCTCTCCAGTAAGACTTTCTAGATAATCCCAGCCCATACCACTGACTTTCCTTCTAGGCTTCTCACAACATTTTGTCTCAACACCTTTGGGCACTTTCGTTATTTTCACGTGGGTGGTTGTACCACCATTGCGCAAGGCCCCAAAGATTTCATGTAGGACTGACGTCAGGGCAAGGTGTCAGCCCCTTCTCGGAAGTCATTCTGTCTGCGTGTGTGGTAAGAACTAGGTAGAATGCTGATTGAGTTTTATTAAAACCCCAGGATGAGCTATTCTCCTATATGGAGGTGTGCTCTACCAGGACGGAAAAAATACCCTTTCTCTATCAGTTGGGAATTGTGCCTGGGTGTCTCTAACAGAGCCCCTGTTATAGCAGCACGACCAACCAGGGGAATTTGCCAGGCGGGGGGCAGTTGGGTCTGGGACAGCAGTTCTGTGATGGCATCACATTTGGAGTGCCACCTTTCTACTAACTACTCTGTTCCTCACGGATGCCTCATGGCCACAAAGTGGATGCTCTACTTCCTGCCTCACATCTACTTCCTCTAGAAGGAGGAGGGGAGAGAGGGGGGAAAGGAGAAAGCCACGAGGAGGAAAGGGACCCACCTGGGCCAGGAACATCAAAGCTTCCTAGAAATCCCCATTACTCTTGCTCTTACCCCCCTGGCTGTGTTGATGACACAACGACAATGCCAGCCTCAAGGGAACTGGGAAATGCAGGTTTTAAAGAAAATTCTGTGTACCATGCCGCCCTGAAAAGAACTGGGATTCTTTTAGCAAGGAAAAAGGGGGGAATGAATATTGCTAGCCTCGGAGGCCCCTCTTCATGAGGGGTTAGGAAGCAAGATTGGAAAGCTGGCTGCACTCTGCTGTAGAGTCAGATTCCCACCAGCGACCTTCAGGGAACCGGGTGTTTGACAGGTGAGAGATGATGGAATATCAGTGGCACCCAGCTCTTGGGGCTGGTTCCAGCAGCCATTCTGTGAGCTTGTAACACAGAGAACCTTATCTGAAACCCGGAGCAGCTCCGAGGTGGCTGTGTCAGCAGATCCCCCCAGAGAGACCAGTCTGGGACTGGTCCCAGGGGTCACCCCAAGGCCCCTGTGCTCCAGCAGGACCTGCTCCACCCCAGGTCCGTCTCCACTGGCCTCAGTGGGGACACACCTCTGCTAGGTTTCCCCTCTCATCTTGGTCAGATCAGATGGGAACTTTCCAAGACACCAGCTTGATTTTGGGCAAAGACAACGGCCGTACTTCTGAGACAAAGTCTCTGTTGGTTGGCCGCACATTCTTTAAATCGATGAGAAGGGCCTCTTCCCAATTTGGGGTTTTTCTGGCTTCTGGGTCTTGTACCTTCTGGGAACCTCAGTTAGGAAAGTCCACCGCTGCCTCGGTCCAGGGTCCCCAACTGAGACAGAAGTCTGTTCCCCGGTGTCAGAGCTGCCTGGCCTAGACTCTGGGAGGTTCTGTGACTGTCCTGTTCTCAGCCACTCCTGAGTCTTAAAGTCCTGTTTCCCCAGGGACCCATTTCTCCAGGCCCTGAAGCGTTCTCAGTGATTGACAACGATGGACCTCCCGTGGCTGGGGGAACAGGGTCGAGCCTCAGGGAGGCTGGGAGTGAGGTGACCAGGCCTCAGGGCCACTGTCCTCTTTCTTCACAGTTCCCAGAGAGAGAAACCGTAATTGCAATGCTGCCCAGATCTACTACCTTCTCCAGCTGTGCGATGGCGTCCACCTGGGGCGGGGCTGGTCCTAGGTCACCCACAGGGCAGGTGGGGACTCGCTCACTCTCTTCCCGCTCAGCTGGTGCATGAATCTTGATTCATTCATTTTTTAGAAAGTCATATTGAGTTGTCAGTCACTTGCTGGACATTGGGGAGCCCGGGGAGCTTGTGCTCTGGTGGGAGAGATAACCAGTGAACTGTCGAGTGGTTATGAAGTACTCTGAGGGCTTGGAGGAAATGCTCAGGGCCAGGTGGTCATGGAAGGGGGACCCCGACTGGGCTGGGGGCCAGACGTACTTCTCTGAGTAGGAGCGCTTGAGCTGCCGCCACAAACACTAAGAAGGTGAAGAGGGTGTGACGTCTCAGGATGATGTCTCATCCTGCTTCTCACGATGGTCTTGCTGGGGGACCCTTCCTCTTCCCAGGGGGTGTCCAGCCAAAGGGGCTGGGGCTCTGAAACTGCTCTGTAATTTATCCCTCTTGCTGCCCTCTGTCCCTAGCACCTTCCCCAAATCTCTTTGCCTACTGAATTTCTATACAGTGTTGCCCTCTTACAGTTATCTCCTTGAAGAAGGAAAGAGACCAAGAAAGGAACTGTGGAGTCTGAGGGGTTGTGGAGGAAGAGGGTGCCGTGGGCCTGGGCAGCACCCCTGAGCGTCCACGCTGGCTGGGCGCAGAGGTCATCGGCCAAGTCTCCTGCCATCTGCCAGAGACCCCCGACTCAGAACGTCTGTGCGGAGCTCTTCAGGCGGCTCCAACGTGCCACCTGCCTGCAGGCCGAAGCTTCGTGCTGAGCTCAGCTGAGCTGCTGGAGCACAGCGTCCTAAGGGTGGCCGTGGACAGTCGAGCCTCTCCCCCAAACACTTACGCATGTGTGTGTTTAATGCTGAAGGTAAAAACCAGGGCTGGATACACAAGGAAATCTGTCTCACCGCCCAGCCATTCACTCAGTCCATCACTCACCTTGTTCATCAAATCATCAGAATCCTTCCTGACACAGTTTGAAAACCAGATCTCCCTGGGAGGTGGCCCTTCAGCCCCGCCCCGTCACAGCTGCTCCTGCTTGCTGAGCGCTTGCTGTGCTCGGATGCTGCGTTCGTCAGGTCAGCCCCAGACGCTGCGCTGTTGCGTCTTGTTTTACACAAGGGCAAAGTAAGGCGCCGAGTGACTCAGAACCTTGGCAGATGCTACGTGACAGGTGCAGCCTTCCCTGCTTTTCCGAGGGCTCCTGGGGTGGGCGAGGCCCGGAAAGTTTGCAGCTCGGAGACGTGGGAGGATGTGTGCAGCCTTCAGGAAGGATCGGCTCTCTTGCCTCTGCTCCCTAAAGCTGCGTCACAGTGTATAGTAAGTTGAACTGGTCACCATTAAAAAATAAAATTAGGGCTTCCCTGGTGGCACAGTGGTTGAGAGTCCGCCTGCCGATGCAGGGAACACTGGTTCGTGCCCCGGTCCGGGAAGATCCCACGTGCCGTGGAGCGGCTGGGCCCGTGAGCCATGGCCGCTGAGCCTGCGCGTCCGGAGCCTGTGCTCCGCAACGGGAGAGGCCACAACAGTGAGAGGCCCGCGTACCGCAAAAAAAAAAAAAAAAAAAAAAAAAAAAAAAAATTCATTGAAGTAGAGTTGATTTGCAATGTTGTGTTAGTTTCCGGTGTACAGCAAAAGGATTCACTTATATGTGCATACATATATATCCTTTTTCAGATTCTTTTCGATTATAGGTTATTACAAGATATTGAATACAGTTCCCTGTGCTATACACTAGATCCTTGTTGTTTCTCTCTTTTATGTATAGTAGTGTGTATCTGGTAATCCCAAACTCCTAATTTACCCCTCCCCTGCATTTCCCTTTGGTAACCATAAGTTTGTCTTCTATGTCCATGAGTCTGTTTCTGTTTTGTAAATAGATTGTAAATAGATTCATTTGTATCATATTTTAGATTCCATCTAGAAGTGATATCATATATTTGTCTTTCTCTCTCTGACTTACTTCACTTAGTATGGTAATTTCTAGGTCCATCCATGTTGCTGCAAATGGCATTATTTCACTTTTCTTTATCCCTGAGTAATGTTCCATTGTATATATATGTACCACATCTTTTTTATTCATGGACACTTAGGTTGCTTCCATGTGTTGGCTACTGTAAATAGTGCTGCTATGAACATTGCGGTGCATATATCTTTTTGAATTAGAGCTTTCTCCACATATGTTCCCAGGAGTGGGATCACTGGATCACAGGGTCACCATTCTTTCTACTTGATTTCAATTCTTAGAACACAACTCTTAGAACCCAGCACAAGTGTCTTCCTTCCCTTTCACTCTCTGAAAGGGAATCAAACAATATAAAGTAAAATCTTCCCATCAGGGCTGACCTTATAGTCTAGAGAACGTTTACACGCACAATGTATAATATGTATACACTTTTCTTTTGATGTTGTGATTGCCCCCCTCTGTCTGGCCTGACAGCCTCATCACCTGCACTTGGTCAGGACCATCTCTGGGGCAGGTGTGGGGTCGTACCACCCTCCTCCTCCCTGGGGTCCCAAGGATGACCTGTCCCCTCCCTGAGGCTTTATTCATGTGGCTACAAAGAGGAGGCAGCAGGGCAGATGGAATGGGCCCTCAGGCCCCACTGTGACTCCCGAGGCCGACCTGTCACCAGGACTCGGGCATGTTTGTCGCAGGCAAATGCTCAGCCCAGGTACCATTTCGCTGCCGACGGCCAAGACAGACTACAGAAAACAGGGAATGCAGGGACACAGGAGGTGGCTGTGGGCACTAAGCAGGGGTCTTCTCAGTTTCTGCTGGAGTTACAGAGTAAGGTCCACGGCGGGTAGGGGACGGGGGTTGAGAGGGGTCTTGAAAGAGGGTGGGAATTTGGTGTCTTTATAGATGTAAACGTTAAGTAGATGTGCTCTAAACCTGCTTTGTTTCTTCGGCAGAGAATTGAGGATGAAGTGTCGAGAGCACAGCCTCCGCCCACCGGACACAGTGCCCTGCACTTCGTGTTTCTGTGTCTCCTCCCCCTCCTGCCTCAAGGCTCTTTGCTGCACACCTCTTCTGCGCAGGTGAGTTGTGGACAGGTGAGCTGCGTCGTCATTGCCACCACGGTCCCCGCGTGCTTGATCTCCGCATGTTCTGGGTGTACAAGCTCCTGCCTTGCCCGGCTGGGATGGGCCAGAGGCTTCCTTCAAGGCCACAGGATGGAGGGCTGGGGCGTGGGGAAGAATTGGATTGATTTTACTTGATTAATTCTGAGTCATGATCTTTTCTCAGAAAAGCCACCTTAATTTTAGAGAACTTGGCATGGCCCGAAGCCTGAGCCTTTAAGAGCCTTTGTGCTGAGAAACTTCAAGTCACCTCTTCCCAAAGTAAATGATTAGAGGGAGGATTTTAACCGCCCCCCCACCCCCACCCCCAATCCTGCTTTTCTCCCCTCAGCTCTTCTTTTTAAATGTGGGAAATTCTGTCATTCTGATCATTTGTAATGAGTTCAGTTTGTTCACGATTACTCCACAGAAAACAGCTAAGTGGATATTACAGATTAGTCAGTCAAGCATCCCCAAGACAACCCTGGGCTTTGGGAGCAGAGGCCACGGCTCCTTAATCCCTGGGTCCCCCGGGCCGAGCTCAGCACTTCCCAAAGGGAGGTGGCCTTAGATGCCAAACCAGTGGAAACAAGAAGCAGAAGAAATGGAGCTTTGGAGGTGCTGAGGGAAGACCCTGGTGAGCTCCTGCTTGTCGGGCTGGCCAGAGCCAGGCTCATGAGGCAGTGAGGCCCCACGGGATGGACACAGTCCTCGTAGGAGAGATTCAGTCCCCAAGGGGGGCATTCAGTCCCCTTAGGGGGGATTCAGTCCCCAAGAGGGGGATTCAGTCCCCTTAGGAAGCATTCAGTCCCCTTAGGGGGGATTCAGTCCCCAAGAGGGGGATTCAGTCCCCTTAGGGGGGATTCAGTCCCCAAGAGGGGGATTCAGTCCCCTTAGGAAGCATTCAGTCCCCTTAGGAAGGATTCAGTCCCTATAAGGGGATTCAGTCCCCCTAGGGGGGATTCAGTCCCCGCAGGAGGGATTCAGTCCCCACAGGAGGGATTCAGTCCCTACAGGAGGAATTCAATCCCCATAGGGGGGATTCAGTCCCTGTAGCATCCCTAAGAGGGTGTGAGATGACCAGCTCCACAAGGCAGAGGTGTGAAACAGACAACAAGGAAAGGGTATCTCCCCAGGGGATATCTCCCCAATGTCCATCCCGTGGGGCCTCACTGCCTCATGAGCCTGGCTCTGGTCAGCCTGACAAGCGGGAGCTCACCAGGGTCTTCCCTTTGGCCAGTGGGCTGTGCCGGGTGGTGGGCTGTCTGTACAGGCAGGCAGGGATGAGTGGACATTGGAGAGGGGGTCAGAAGGAAGTGGCTCCTTCCTCGGGTCCACGAAGCTATTGGCCAGTCTGTGTAGCCGTCCTGACAATGCTCACTGGGGAGGATGGGCTGAGGAGGGAGGTGACCAGGTGACGTCAGTGGTCCCGGCGCATTGCCCCTCCCTCTGTCATCCTTTGGGGAACTTTGGGCCCCACCCCAGGCCTGGTCGTGTGACTCACATTGCCCACCATAGTGCTCTGGTCCCTTGGCTGTCGCTGGGGTGCTTCCAGGGTTGGCGTGCTGGAGGGGAGGAGGGTGGCACAGGGCAAGCCTCTGGGTCCTCCCCTCTGGGGCTTCCTCTGTTAGCCACTAGCCAGCCATCCCCAGCCGAGGTCAACAGAACCTCCTAGGCCCCTTCCCGCCCCCGCCCCAGCAGATACACCAGAGCCCAACTTGGTCAGCTCAACTTGCGGACTCATGAGCTGAGCTCAGCCCTGAGGTGAACTGTGCTGTCGCATTATTGCAGCAAAGGCTGCCTGATCCAAGGCGGCCTCAGACCGTGCTAGAAGCAGCCACCTGCTTCCTCTGGGTATTGGTTTAGAGTTTCACTTCTGGAGATTGTAAATGTTTTTAAGTATTAAAATCCCAAGTGCCCAGACAGAGCAACACGTTCTTCCCTTTTTAAGGGAGAACCAATGTCAATAGCTTCCTCATGGTCAGTGTCATTTTCTGATGTCTGCAACCCATTAGTCGGTGAGTACATTCAAACTGTAAAAAGTGTCCTTTGAAAAGTTAGATTGGGCAGAGGTGGTCAGGAATTCTGAGAAGAGCACTGGATAGGGAGTCTGGGGTCAAGTCTTGGCCGCAGTTGTTCTTGTTTTGTTTGGGTTTGTTCTGGAAAGTGGGGTCTGATCTATTAAACCTGTCAAGTCGTAGAAACGGTGGACAGGGGGCACGAAAGGTTAATTTTTGGTTCTCTCAAAGGACTGATTCTGATAACAGTCAACAAAATCCTACTAAGATGGACGAGAGCCACAGGCCTGTCCAGACTGTTTGGCCCCTAAAGGGCGTGGCCTGATGCACAGGTGACATCAGATGCCCTGGGCTGGGGGGCAGGTAGCAGTGAATCCCTGAATCGGGGCTGAGCCTCACGCAGCCCAGGGCTGGGGCTTAACAAGGTGCGAAGTGAATGCTGATAACACGCCTCCTATCCCACCCTGGTTTCTTCCTTTTTCATCGCATGGCCTGAAACCCTGCTTGACGATGGTGTCCATGGTTTGTGTCTTATTGTTCATCAGAATTCTGTTTTGTGCTGAAGTGCATTTATCCGTTCCAGGCATTTGTGGAATGCCGGTTCTTTGCTTGTCCCTGGGAAGGCCACGGGAACCAGGGACGGTCCAGTCCTCCAGGAGCGGGTCTGGTGGTGAGAGGGGGGAGAACGGAGGCCCACCAGACAATGGGGCTCCGAGGAAAGTGGTAGCCACGTGCCCCCTACACACGTGGGAGCCACTGGCAACCCAGGGACTAACAACCCAGGGAGCCCCAAGGCCTGGCATCTGTGGGGGTCTTGGGCCTGAGGCCAGGTCGGCCGGGCTCAGGGAGATGAGAGGCCGTGCCTCCTGGTGGGGGTATGGGGTGGAGGCTTGGGACGGCCAGCAGAGGTGGTCCAGATCGGGAGGGCCTTGCTGACAAGTCTGGTCTCTCTCCCCTAGCAGAACCAGGGCGTCTGTGCCAGAGAGGGGCCACCGAGAACTTGGCTTTCTGAGGTCTTGGCCCACAAAAGGACTTTTGTGTTTCCCCGGGCCCAGGGCCTCTGGTCACAGGGTGGGAGGTGCTGATCACGGCTCATGGGGAGATGGAGAGGGAGGAAGACCCGGTCAGGCAGGAGGGGTCAGGCTGAAGGACGTGGGCAGCCCCGGAGCTGGAGGAGAGCGGAAGACCGACAGAGGTCAGCTGGCCAGTCTTTTCTCTTCACAGCGACTTTTGTGCGAAAAAACAACTTTTCCAAACATAAAGTGAGGAGAATGGTCATAGATCCTTATTCTTAGAGCTGAAAGAGGCCTTTGGAGGCCACCCCAGAAGGAAGGAATGGGGAAGCACTTGCCGTGTCACACGCTCCACACCCGCATCCCGCCGACTTTCCATTAAACCCACGAGGAGGGAGACAGGGCTGCCGCTGCCGCTCGGGGGGCTCAGCACCCCTAGACGCGCCCCCGCCCCCCTCAGGTCTGTGGGACCTTCTTCCCCGGCTGCTAACAGTTACCTATTAACAAAGTTAATCATGGGAGCAGCTTCCCTAACACTCAGCTGATTGGCTTATTCCCTTCAGAGTCTGTCTGTATCATTAAAAGACCTCTTTAGGTTTTCAATTGATTCGATCCGTCTAATAGCTCATGAGCTTCCCTGAACCGGTAGAGACATTATTTGTGACTATCAATAATTATTTTCTCATTAATGTAATTAAAGATCTCATTCTTTGCTATCTCGGAGCCTAGGAGAAATAAATCTTCCAATTATCTTCACTTTCGAGCTCTTTTTTTTTTTTCTTCAAAATATCTCTAATTATCACTCTTGCTACAAGTATAATCAACTTGCATAAATTAGATCTATTCTTAGCTGTGGTTTAGCTATCCCCCCATCTTGTTTCTAGCACTTTGTATGTTATGGTGATAAATTCTGAGCTAACACATCCATTCGCCATGCGGCCCAAAATGAAAGGACCAAACTAAAATCACGTATCTACATAGAATTTGACTCAGAAGAGTCTAAACACACAAAAGAACAAAGATGGATTATTCGGCCATACGATGCAGCCCCCCACCCCCCACCATCCATCTACTGCTGGGGTTATGCCATTTACCCTGATTCCACTGTATTTCTCTTTCTACTAATTGCTGACCCTAGAGATTGTGATGTCGGAGAGGCTGGGACCCATCTCCCGGTCTACATTTACCCGACACCTGGCCTCTGTTTCCAGGGTCACAGGAGCTGAAGGGGAGTGGTAGCATCTCCCCCTCACTCGCAGAGGTTCTGAGAAACACTTGGTCAGCGTACGAGCCAGTGCTAAGTCAGGTCGACTCTGAGGCCAACGGGAATCACAGAGGGAAGCTGGGTCTGTGGGCAAGGGGACGAGAGGGGGGCTTCTGAGAAGTCTGGGGGCAAGACCTTCGGACGGGGCCCGGAAGGGTGGGGAGGGTGCCCAAAGCGGGGACCACACCTTTCAGGAAACTGATCTCCGTTCCCGGATGAAGAATCAGTACGCTTGGGCCTGTCCCATCGCTCCCGACCTCTGGTCCACTGTCCAGGTCATCACAAACCGCTGAGAGCTGCTCAAGGCTACTCTCGGAGCTCCTGGGTCTGTAGGACACTGGATCCCAATGGAGACGCCCTGGAAATCCTTTGTTCTCAAGTGTCCACAACACTGCTGTTGAAACCACTGCAGCCAGGGCTGGTCCGAGACAGTGGAACCACGATCAGCCTCACTAACAGAACTGATAAATCTCAAGGGACGGCACCCACTGTGCGTGGCAGCTTCTTGGAGGCGCTAAACCCAGTGTCTGTCCTCCTCACCATCCTGTAAAGGGGATGTCTTCATGTCCGTTTTACACTCCAGGCTGCGGAGGCAAGGTCAGAGGGTGGGTCTCGGTTAGACTCGCCCTCTGTGGTGGGCGCCCTCGTCCTGACATGGGGGCTGCTGCTCTGGCTGCAGGATGCCTAACAAAGAGCGTGGCTCCCTCGGGGGAGGGTGTGGCCACGTGGCCTCTAATTAGGAGCTGCTCTCTGGACCTACTGGCTGGAGAGGCCTCGGGGAGCGGGGCAGCGTCAATCGCGTCTCTGAAAGGATTTTGTAGCTGGAAGGCACTTGCTGCCTGTAAGTGGCTGTTCCTAAATTAGGCTCGCCAGCAGACTGGGCACTTGGCTTGGCCACCTTATTGGTCTGCACTCCCTCAAGTCTGCTGTTACATAATGACTCAGCTGCCTCCGCCTTAAAAGGCTTTTAAATTTCAGTCCTCCCCAGTGTGCGAAGGTGGGGGCTTTGTCTGGAAGTCCCCAAGCTCTGGCCTTGGGCCCCCGACTCATCCCTTACTGGAGCCGGGATCCTGGTTCCCATGGCGACTGTGTCTGCACCACTCCTGGGTGCTCGCCTCCGTCACCTCCCTCCCGGCAGAAGGGGCAGCACCTCCGCGGGGGCCCCTCTCCCGCCGAGGCTGACGCAGCTGAGGCCAGGACAGGAGCACGCTGGAGCCCGAGAGGTTCCCGGGGCTGCGTCCCGAGGCACCAGCTCCAGCGGCAGATGCAGCCGTCTTCCCGTTGTCCTCGAGGCTGCAAGTCCAAGACCCAGGAGCCCACAGGGCTTGCTGCTCCTGGGGCCAGGAGGGAGGTCTGGTCCAACGTCTCCTTGGGGGGCATTGGTTGCCTGCCGCCTGCCTTCCCTCAGCCCCCTCGCCGCACATCCATCTCTTTGTCCACGTTTCCCCTTTGTGTCAGGAGCCAGTCAGGTTGGAGTCAGGCCACCCTGATGACATGACATCTGCAGCCTCTCTGTTTCCACGGGGGTCACATCCTGAGGTGCTCGGGGTCAGGACCCGAGCATACAGATTTGGGGAGGCACAGTTCACCTGAGAACAGACCCCAGTGCCAAGCGCAGTGCCTGATGGCCAAGGCATATTGTTTGCAGGGTGAACCTCCATCGACCAGAGTCTCGGGGCCCCGGCCTAGGAAGCAGGAGGCGCTATCCCTTGCTCCAGGCTGCAACGCTGGCGGCGGGGTGGCCTCACCCGGTGCATGAGGTTTTGATCATAACGGTCACTCCTTGGGAAGACCACGCTCCTAAGGCTGCCGTTACGTGGGTTATAGCCCTGCCCTGGCGTTTCCGCCCATCCCTCTGCTGAGGCACCAGACCCAAGTGGCTCGCCTGCCCTTTGATCTGGCGGCCTGGGCACGCCCACTGCTCTGCTCCCTATCTTTCCTGCCCTGCACCCTGTCCTGGGCACCCCTCCACAGCCAACCTCTCCTTTTCTGTCCCCCGAGTGTACCGTCCTGGTCCGTCGCCTGGACTTCTCCGTCTGTCTGTCATTCTCTCTGTCCCTGCCTCTCTCTCTCTCTGATTCTGCCTGTGTCTCTCTCAGTTTCTCTGTCTCTCAGTCTCTCTCTCCCACTTTCACCCAAACCCCAAGTCCCAGGGAGTCCACCCTTTTAGAACCTGTCGTGTGCCCCTCCCCCCACGTCCTCCACCACCTCCCACCCAGGTGTCCGCAGTGGCCGCCGCTGTCCCGTCTGCGTCACCTCGGGTCTTGCCCCCTCTGCCCAGCTGCCCTGTGTCCACACTGACCTGAGACGCACCCTGCCCTCTGCTCCTGCGCTTCCCCAGCCCTTTCCTTCAGGTCCTCTCCTTCCCCGGCCGTCCCACAGACCTCGGGGTCTGCCCTCAGCCTCCGCTCAGGCCCACCTCCTCTCGGCGTCTCCAGGTGGTGCCTCCTGTCGGATCTGCACCGCCTCCCCGGAGCCCAGCTTCAGCCCGTCTTATGGACCTGCTGCTGGATGTCCCAGGGACCGTAGGCTCCTGAGAGTAAGAACAGGCCCTGCTGGGTTTGTGCCCCAAACTTATCCCACCCACTGTGCAGAGCGGGAACCCGCACGCATCTGGAATAATTCCCAGACGTTCTCCATTAGGACGGAACACAGACACGCCAGCTCCTCCAGCTGACCTCGGAAGACACAGCCCAGCGTGACATCGTGCCCAAAGGAAGCCCAGATGCAAGGCCAAGAACCAGGGAAACTCAAATGCAAGGCCGAGAGCCAGCAGAAGGTGGCTCAGGGCTGTGTCTACTGTGGGGAATCTCCGCGGTGGGGGCAGTGAGGGCAGAGCACCCTCCCGGAGACACAGCCAGGTGTATGGGGCAGGGAGCCCCTGCTGTGGAGCTGGGATCCTGGGCCATGGGAGCCTGGATCCAGGCCCAGTCACTCTGGCTGACCTTTGGGGTCACTCTCCTCTGCCTCAGTTTCTGCATATGCACAAGAGGATAAGGCCGGAGGCTGCCTCCTGGTGCTGCTGGGACCAGTAAGACGGGAACGTGCGGGGCCCTCGGGACAGGCCGGTTCAGGGGAGCCCACGTGTGCGCTGGTGATGCGGAGGCATCACCCGTCTCAGGAGCCTCTCATGAGACCCTCCCGAGGGCAAGGGAGGGAGGGGCCGAGAAGGCTTAGGGATCCAGCTATTTTCCCCTCACACCGTGATAGTGACACACCTTCCTTTGTTTGCAAACAGTGCTGCTGTCGTTGCCTTTTTTTTCTGTTTAATGATCTATTTTTTTTTTTTTAAAAACAGTTCAATCGTTTTATTTTTTCAGTTTAAATAAGTTGAAAAAGGACTTCCCTGGTGGTGCAGTGGTTAAGAATCCGCCTGCCAGTGCAGGGGAAATGGGTTTGAGCCCCGATCCGGGAAGATCCCACATGCCGCACAGCAACTAAGCCCGTGCGCCACAACTATTGAGCCCGCGCACCGCAACGAAGAGTAGCCCCCACTAGCTGCAACTAGAGAAAGCCTGTGCAGCAACGAAGACCCAACACAGCCAAAAATAAATAGGAATAAATAAATGAATTTATTTTTAAAATAAAAATAAATAAATAAGTTGAATACATTTTAAAAAAGAAAAAGTCTACATAAATTTAAAAATTACGTTGCCTTTTTTTTTAAATTTAATTTTATATTCAAGTCTAGTTGATTAACAATGTAGTGTTAGTTTCAGGTGTACAGCACAGTGATTCAGTAATACATATACATGTATCTATTCTTTACAAACTCTGTTCCCATTCGGGTTATCACAGAATATTGAGCAGAGCTCCCTGTGTTGTGCAGTAGGTCCTTGTAAAAGCCTGAGGAAGGAATGTGTCCTTCGTATGCTTGCTTCAGGTCTCTCCTTACAGAAACAGTCCGACCAAACAGCTGATCTTCCCTAAGAACTCCCGTCACAGATCCTGCTTAAGTTCACCTCCAGGAGGAAGGGTCCCCCTCTGGCCTTGAGATAAACGAATAAGTTTTCTTTTTGTTCAAAGGTGAAAGTCACACCCGTGGGCCAAGTTCCATTTTTGCTTTGGCCGCCAGGAACCCCGGGTTCTGCACATCAGCCCTCCTCACTTCCCTGCGACATGGGGGCTGTTTCTGTTTGGGTCCAGTGTCCGCCTTCCAGAGGTGGGTTTGTCCTCCAGGGTTGGGGGGCGGTGTGGAGAACAGAGTTCTCTGGGCTAGCGTGATGGAGACCCACTCTCTTACAGGAAGACGTCTGCTTTAAGTCTCCACCCCAACAGCCTAACCTCAAAGCCACACGCGTTCCTTCTGACTTTTCTCAGACTGCACAGAACCGGACAAGCCTTTGTGAATACAAGACTGGCTCGGAGTGTTTCGGCTTCACAACTCAGCCTTGAGAAAAAATCAGTCGGATCCAGAGCTTAGACATTTAAATCCTATGCAAATAATTATGACGAATGGATGAATCAGAAAACTGTACTTTAAGTTGGGCTGTGGCCGCTCCTTCCAGTGTTGCCTTTTATTTGAAAACTAGGCAAACAGAAAAGGAATTATGTCTATTTGCTTTTTCTGTGGAATATTTTAATGGTTTGCTCTGTCTGAGAAAACCTGATGTTTAGCTCAAGTTGATAGAAACCACAAGTGGACGTGTCACAACAAGCCAGAGAAAGTTACTTTTGATGTGTTTTATTGAGATATCCATGGTACTTTCCAATTATTTTATGCCAAGAAAGGTAGTTCCTCACAAAAAATGATTTCTTTTGAAAACCACAAGTGTAACTTGTCAAACCTTAAGAATCACTGAAATCGATCACAGGGAGTGTCCTGAAGTGGCGGCCCTGCTCCCGGCGGGAGGAGGAGAGTCTGATGGAGTTGAATCTCGTGTGCGTGGCTGGCTCCCCCATACCGTGCCTGCCCATGGAGAGGCTGGCCTGGAAGGTGCAGCCTCCGGGGCCTTTGCACCACAAACAGCCCTGCTCCCGGGCGAGTTCTGAGGTCCCGGGCTGGGTGCGTGTGGCAGGCTTGCGGGAGAGCCAGTGGCACAGGGCATGGCCTGTAGCGCTGAGGCCTGGGGCAGCTCTTGGCCTGGGGAGAGGCCAGAGGCTGGCTCTGCCCACAAGGCGCACGGGTCCTGGCGTGCGTGGTGGAGCCCGTGTAGACTCACCGCCTGCAGCAGCAGGAAGCACGCCCTCTCCTCGGCACCCGGCTTTTCAAAAGGTGGCTGAAGAAACAGTCCACAGACGCAGAGACAACAGGCGGGAGGTCTTTGCAGATTAGATGGAAACCACATGAAAGGCTCTTCGGAGGAGAAGCAGGGTTTGGACTTGACTCAGCGGCGGGAGGGGCCTGAGCCGTGAGGGCCGGATGACGGCAGCCCGGAGGGGCCTGTGAGTGGGAGTGGGTGGGCGGCTCCCGGAGGGGGGAGCCGGGGCCACGGTCCCCCACGGGGGATGCGGGGGCCAGTGCAGCTCTGTGGACAGGGGTGGGTGTTGCTGTAAGGACTGGCATTAGAATCCACGCTGGGGAAAGGGAAGCAGACCCAGAGGTTCTGAACACTCTGCCTGGGGCCCTGGGGGAGGTGAGCCCTGGCCCGTGCCCGCAGGGTCCCGTCCTGGGACTCTTCCTCTGGCCTCCTGAGTCCTGTCACTCAGTGCTCTTTAGAAAGGAGGGTGAAAGCAGTGAGCACAAGAAACGTCTCTTTTATAAGCTAACACTTTAGTACAGGACAATGGGCATCATGAGTGTGCAGGTGACAAGTGTCCACCAGGCGAGCTCACCCGTTGCCGAGCCTGCACGCAGGTCGAGGCACCAGCGGGAGTGGCCTCACCACGTCGCTGGGGCCGAGTCCAAGGGTGGCGGATCGGGCCTCACGCACTTGACCCGGGCAGTGTGGACATGAGCGGTGGAGCCCTCGCCTGGCTGCGAGGGAGGCCTGCACACTGGCCAGACGAGGTCTGTCCGTCCCATCCTTCCTGGAGACTTGCACATGCACTCGCTCTGGTCTGGAAGCCAGGACGCAAGGAGCTCCCCTTCCTTCATGCCTGTGCCGCTTCCTGGGGCTCCCAGATCAGGCCCGTCAGGTACAGAGTCCACCCTGATGCCTCCTTTCCCTCCTTCCTGTCACCCACCCGTCTCTACCTGGGGATCGTGGACGGGGTCACCCGTCTCCTGCCTCTTCTTCTGCCTCCCCGCCCCTGCACCAGGGCCGAGCATGGGGCCAGGCACCTGGCGCACATAACAGGGATGGTGAACAGCCCTGGTCACCCAGCTGCGGTGGAAACCCAGCCTGGGGCCACGTGCTCTGGCAGGCCCCCCGAGTGCCCGAAGGCTGGAGCTGGTGAGGTTGCTGTCATCCTTGGATGGAGCCTCATGGGTGCTGCCAGAATTTGTGTCATTCTGTACAGCCGTGCTGCCTGAGGATTTTACATGGCACGGCACATGGAAAATGAAGGTATCTGTGCTACGTGATGGAGTACGTGGCATGGTCACCTGTGTGCCTGGCACCTCAAACGCTGGGGACGTGCTGATTTCTATCTGGGGTCCTTGCCCCCCCTTAAGACACAGGGAAGGGGTTTCTCTCGGCGGGAGTGATTTGTGGAGGGAACCATGTGGCCAAGTGTTACAGCTAAAGGGCTGGATGTGTTGGACCTGGCAGAGCTGGAGAGAGTGGACGCCAGGTGAGGCTCCAGCTCCAGCCCCAGCTCTGTGGCTGTCATGGGGGTGGGGAGCCCCTTCCCTCTCTGCTCTCGGTTTCCCCCGACGGGTGGAGTGGACAGGATCCATGCCGGTCCTCTGTGATTGCCTTCTCCTCCTTCTTGGTCTTTGTCTCTTGTGTCTCCCAGTCTGTTGCCCGGCTTCCCGGGGAGCCCAAGGACACCTCGTTCCCCCAGGTCTGAGTGTAATCATCCCCGAGGCCACTTCCTCACATCCCCCTTTTATCAGCGTCTTTGTAGCTTTATCCCTCGTTCCTCTCTGTGATTTCTAGACGAGCTGCAGCTCAGCCGGTCGGTCCCTAAAGCTTGCTTTCAAAACCCTTGCAGTTAAAGCTGTTATGATGGGATTAAGGGCGCTCTCTTTTCTTTCACGCAATCATTCATTAAAATGCCTTTTTGCCTAAATTACACTGTGCCTTGCCAAGCGGTGCTCTCACCTGCCATCCTGGTCTCTGCTGCTAAGTCGGCTGCCTGTGCCCTGCCCTGTGGCTGTCCGCGGGCTGGGGTGCTTCTGCCTGTCTCAGGCCCAGAGCCCGGGCTGGGGTCGCCTTCCCCCAGTGTAGCTTTGTGCACGCGGGTCTCCTCTCGGAAAGAACCAGCAGCTGACCGACCCAGGCGAGTACGTGTGATGTGCGAGCGTAGGGCTGAGTCTGGAATCCACTGATGAAGACTCGTGTGTCTTGTGTGAGGTCAGGGTGAGGCTCTCTGGAGCGGGCGGCCGCGTCTGGAAGTCCAACGAGGAAGTGGAATCAAGTTTGAACCTGAACGCGACGGGGCAGGGGTGCGTGGGCCGCAGTCCACGGTGCTCACGGCAGGAGCCGGGCTGTGCAGCGTGCCCATGGCTGTGGACGGTTGGTCAGGGCTGCTTCTGGGCACTGCTGCCTCGCCCAGGGGCCCCCGGGTGGCAGGGTGACCTTACACAAGTCCACCCTGGGGCCGCTGGAGGCCCGTGAGTCACTGTGGCCCCAAGGGAGCCCCATGGGGTCAACCTGCTGCCCGCGGCCCCCTGAACACGTGTCCTCGTCCTGCCTGCTCCTTGGCTGCCTGGGCTCTGGAGCCTCCTGTGTTGTCCTGTTGCTTTCCCCCGACGCGGAGCCAGCCCTGGCCGGGAGCAAGGGGCCGTGGAGGCCAGGGTGGGGAGGGTGGCCTGGTGCCCAGCGTGCGGCGTGTCCTACAGTAGCTTCACCCTAGAGCCTGGCCTCAGACGACCCACTCGGCCCACCAGTGCTTGCGTGTCCCGGCGCGGATCCACGGCTCTGATTTCCACGTTCATCACGACGCTTTCCTTCTCTGCGAAGGGTCTGATTCCATCTCTGCTTTGGGAGCCCAGTGTGAGCCGATGACGGCTGTGTCTCGTAAGCTGAGAGCACACTGGGTCCCCCGGCCCTCCCGTGCCCTGCCCCTTCCCCAAGGGGACACTTTGCCTTTTAGAATTCTCACTTTGTATCGTTAGGATGGTCACATATTCAGGACTGAAGTACTAATTGCTCCTTTTATAGTTTAAAACGTTCTTCTTTTTTTTTTTTTCAGTACAAATTTTCAGTGCAAAAGTATAAGACAAGAGGAAAAAAGCCAGCTCAAAATTCAGAATATGGAGAATGTTGCCACTTTAATTTACAGCTGCTTGAGTCACAAGGCAAAATACTTCATCAAAGCACTTCCGGCAAAACTCAAAGTTTGAACGATAGCGTGAATGCGGTGATGGTCTAACCTGAGGGATGGAAACCCACCAAGCATGGCCACACGCCTCAGGTGAGGGTGCCGAGTCCCAGGACACTCGGGCACTGGAAACTTTTTGAGATACCATAGCCTTGTGTGCAGGCGTAAGTGATGACACAGAGCCACCAGACTCCAGACACCTGCACCCGGTCCCCCCGTGGGAACATGTACAGCACGATGTGGCAGCAGGGAACGGACGTCAGATCTCATGTGCCCTGTGTGTTCCTGTGGGCGCACACGCATGCACGTAGTTCTGTGCAGTTTCATCACAGGTGTGGGCTGTGACCACAGCAGGGTCAGGACGGCAGAGTCCAGGGACCCGTTCAGGTCCCTCCTTGCCCCACCCTCACCCTTGCCCCACACCTTCGCAGCTGTGCTCATCTCTCTACCCTCGCTTTCCAAGATCGCTGTGTAAGTGGAAAGAGACCTCATGGCACCTTTGGGATCAGGTTTTTATCCACTAGGTGGTCTCGTGTATCAACAGCCCCTTCCTCCTCCTGTCGAGTGGCTCCGCTCACCCTTTGGCGGTGGAAGGATGCGGTGGTCGGACCCCGTCTGGGTCACGACAGACGAGGCTGTGGTGAACGTACATGGCAGGTTTCCACGTGAACCACGTTCACACATTTTTAAGGAGTGGCAAATGCTTCTTGAATTCCTAAGTTGGCGACAAGGATTTGCTGACCCAGGGTGGCACCGTGAAGGCCCTGGTGCTTTGGGGGCCGCGGGCCTGGGTTTGAGTGCCAGCTTTGTTGCTTCCTGGTTGTATGATCTTAGACAGCTGAGCTACACGTGCCAAGCCTAGGCTTCATCGTCTGGGAAATGGGGCCATGACGATGCGTGCTTTGCAGGCTCCTCATTAGGATTAAATCAGCCGCTTGTGCCATGCACTTGACGCAGGGCATTCAAGAAGTGCCAGTTGATGTCACCACCATTGTCATTACCTAGAATGTCTTAAAGGCTGCCCAGTGGGAGGGGGCCTCCCACTTTGCTCCCTGAGGTGGAAGGGCCCCTCCCGCCCCGTGAAGGCTCACAGCTGACCTGCAGGTGAAGATTCCTGCACTTTAACACGTGTTCTTGGGCCTCCCTGGTGGCGCAGTGGTTGAGAGTCCGCCTGCCGGTGTGGGGGACACGGGTTCGTGCCCCGGTCCGGGAGGATCCCACATGCCGCGGAGCGGCTGGGCCCGTGAGCCACGGCCGCTGAGCCTGCGCGTCCGGAGCCTGTGCTCTGCAACGGGAGAGGCCACAACGGTGAGAGGCCCGCGTACCGCAGAAAAAAAAAAGAAAAAAAAATCAAAAATGTGTTCTTCCTCGTTTTATAGATGTTCTTATCAAAAAGATCCTTCTGCCTGTACCACACTCTCTTGGTTACTGTAGCTTTGTAATAAGTTTAAATCAGGAGGTGTGTTTTCTGACTTTATTCTCTTTCGAGATTGTTTGGACTATTATGGGTCTCTTTCATTTTCATGTGAATTTTAGGATCAGCATGCTTAATTTCTGTAAAAATGGCATCTGGGATATATATAGGAATTGTGTTAAAACTGTAGATCAATTTGGGGAGTGTTGCCATCTTAACAAAATTAAGTCTTCCAACCCATGATCATAGATGACTTTCCATTTATTTCGATCTTTAGTTTCTTTGAACAATATTTTGTAGTTTGGGGGGTACAAGTTTTATACTTCTCTTGTTAAATTTCTTCCTAGGTATTTTATTCTTTTAATGCCATTATAAGTGGAATTGCTTTCTTAATTCCATTTTCAGATTGTTCATTGTTAGTGTATAGAAATACAATAGATTTCTGAGTATTGATTCTACATTCTGCAACTTTGCTGAACTTGTTCATTAGTTCTAATACTTTTTTAGTGGATTCATTATGATTTTCTATGTATAAGCTCATGTAATAGCTTTACTTCTTTTCCAGGATGGAAGTCTTCCCTCCCTTCCTTCCTACCTTCCTCCCTCCTCCTCTTCGTCCTCCATAACTCCTTTCCTTCCTTCCTTTTCCTTCCCTCTCTCTCCCTCTATCTCTCTCTCTGTCCTTTACTTAATTGCCCTGCACGGAAACTCCAGTATAATGTTAAAGTTTAATGTTAAAGTTTAAATGTTAAAGTATAATTGAAAGTTGATAATTGTTCTATTTTTCTATCTAATTGATAATTGTTCTAAAGTTGATAAGTCTTAAAGCTGATAATTGTTCTATTCCTGATGGATCAATCTTTTCTTCATTATAAAATGACCCTCATTATGTTTAGTAAATTTATTTTGTTTTAGTTTTTTTTGATATGATATTAGTAAAGCCACCCTAGATTTTTATGATTGTTGATTGCATTATATATGTATTTCCATCCTTTTACTTTTAACTTACTTGTATCTTGAAGCTAATATATATCTCCTGAAGGCAGAATAGTTAGATCTTTGGATTTTTAATCCAGTTAGACAGTCTCTGTCTTTTGATTAGATTGTTAATCCATTCACATTTAGTGTTGGCATTGATATGGTTAGATTTATGCCTACCATTTTGACTTTTTTTCTATAGGCCTTGTGTTCTTTTCATTCCTCTAGTTCTCCTTTAGTGTCTTCTTCTGAATTGAGTGGATAGTTTTTAGCATAACATTGTAATTTCTATAATAATTTTCACCATATATTTCTAAATTGTTTTGTTAGTAATTGCTCTATGCTCACAATATACATCTTAACTTAGAATCTACTTCAGGTTTATACTAAAAATTCACTGAGATATTGAGATAATACTGCTACAAAGCTCCCCTTTGTGCTATTGTTATACATATTATAGCTATATATGTTACAAACCCAGGAATACATTATTATAATTATTATTTTATATAGTTGTATATCGTTTAAGAAGCTTGTAGAAGAAAGGCATGCAGACATGTATTTTTGGTGTTTGTTATATTAATCTTCTTATTTACCATTTCTCATTCTCTTAATTTATTGCTGCAGATTCAAGTTACCATCTGGTGTTATTTTCTTACCCCAGCAGACCTTTACTGCCACTCGTCTCCTTTGTGCTGTTATTGACATACATACCACGTTACAGGCTTCCAGATGTACTTACATACATACTACTTTATATAATTGCTTTTTAAATTGGTTAAGAGAAGAAATGAGAAGATATATGTAATTATATTGTTTTTGATAACTACATACAGGCACACCTTGGAGATATTACAGGTTTGGTTTCAAACAATTGCAATAAAATGAATATCACAATAAAGCGAGTCACATGAATTTTTTGGTTTCCCAGTGCACATTAAAGTTATGATTATACTGTACTGTAGTCTAGTAAGTGTGTAATAGCTCTAAAGAAAAACAATGTACACACTTTAATTTAAACTACTTTATTTCTAGAAAATGCTAATCATCCTCTAAGCCTTAAGTGAGTAGATATATTTTTACTGCTGGAGGGTCTTGCCTCAGTGTTGATGGCTGTTGACTGATGAGGGTGGTGGTTGCTGAAGGTTGGGGTGACTCTGGCAATTTCTCAAAATAAGACAGCCATGAGGTTTGCTGCATTGACTCCTCCTTTCATGAATTATTTCTCTGTAGCATGCAATGCTGCTTGACAGCATTTTACTTACAACAGAACTTCCTTCAAAATTAGGGTCAATCTTCTCAAACCCTGCCACTGCTTTATCAACTAAGTTTATGTAATAGTCTAAATCCTTTATTGTCATTTCAACAATCTTCACAGCATCTTCACAGGAGTAGATTCCATCTCAAGAAACCACTTTCTTTGCTCATCTATAAGAAGCCACTCCACGTCTGTTAAAGTTTTCTCACAAGATTACAGAAATTCGGTAATATCTTCAGGCTCCATTTCTAATTCTAGTTCTCCTTCTATTTCTACCACATCTGCAGTTAATTCCTCTACTCAAAGTCATCCATGAAGATTGGAATCAACATCTTCCAAACTCCTGTTAATGTTAATATTTTGACCTCTTCTCATGAATCATAAATGTTTATAATGACATTTAGAATGGTGAACCCTTTCCAGGGGGTTTTCCACTTTCTTTTCCCAGGTCTATCAGAAGACTCACTATCTATGATGACTATAGCCTTATGAAATATGTTTCTTAAATAATATGAATTGAAAGTTGAAATTAGTCCTTAATCCACAGGCTGCAGAATGGATGTGTTGGCAGTTGTGAAAACAATCTCATTGTACATCTCCATCAGAGCTCTTGGGTGACCAGGTGTGCTGTCAGTGAGCAGTAATATTTTGAAAGGAGTCTTCTTTCCAAGTAGTAGTTCTCAAAAGTAGGCTTAAAATATTTGGTAAATTATGTTGTAAACATATGTGCTGTCATCCAGGCTTCATTGAGAGCACTGGCATATTAGATTTAGCATAATCCTAAGGACCCTAGGATTTTTAGATGGTAAATGAGCACTGTCTTCAACTTAAAGACACCAGCTACATTAGCCCCTAACAAAGGAGTCAGCCTGACCTTTGAAGGTTTAAAGCCAGGCATGGACTCCTCCTCTTTAGTATGAAAGTTCTAGATGGCATCTTTTTCCAACAGAAGGCTGTTTCACCTACATTGAAAATATGCTGTTTAGTAGTGCCACATTCATTCATTATCTTGGCTAGATCTTCTGGATCACTTGCTACAGCGTCTACACCAGCACTCACTGCTCCACCTTTTACTTTTATGCGATCAAGACGGCTTCTTTCCTTAAACCTCATGAACCGACCTCTGCTGGCTTCAGCATTTTCTTCGACAGCTTCCTCACCTGTCTCAGCCTTCATAGAACTGAAGAGAGTCGGGGCCTTGCCTGCATTAGGCTTTGGCTTAAGGAAACATTGTGGCTAGCTTGATCTTCTATCCAGACCACTTGAACTTTCTCCATGTCGGCAATAAGTCTATTTTGTTTTCTTACAGTTCATGTGCTCACTGGAGCAGCACTTTTAATTTCCTTCAAGAACTTTTCCTTTGCACTTACAACATAGTTAACTGTTTGGCACAAGAGGCCTAGCTTTCAGACTTTCAGCTTTCCACATGTCTTCCTCACTGAGCTTAAGCCTTTCTCATTTCTAGCTTTTGATTTAAAGTGAGAGATGTACAACTCTTCCCTCACTTGAAAACCTAGAGGCCACTGCAGGGTTATTAACTGGCCTAATTTCAATATTGTTGTATCTCAGGGAATAGGGCTGCCTGAGGAGAGGGAGAAAGACAGGAGAACGGCCAGTTGGTGGAGCAGTCAGAACACCCACAACATTTATCGATTAAGTTTGCCATCTTGTATGGGTGTAGTTCTTGGCTCCCCCAAACAACTGCAGTAGTAACATCAATGACCACTGATCTCAGATCACTACAACAAATGTAAGAATAATGAAAAAGGTTGAAATATTGCAAGAATTACCAAAATGTGATAAAGAGACACAAAGTGAGCCAATGCTGTTGGAAAAATTGTGCTTACATACTTGCTTGCTGCAGGATTGCCACAAACCTTTAATTTGTAAAAAACACAATATCTGCGAAGTGCAACAAAGCAAAGTGCAATAAGTGAAACTGCAATACAACAAGATATGCCTGTCATTACTTTACCAGCACTCTTTTTTTTCCTTGTGAATTCTAATCACCATCTGGCCTCACTTGTTTTTAGTCTGAAGAACTTCCTCTAGCAGTTTTTGGTAAGCTGGGCCTACTAGCACCTAATCCCTCTATTTTTGTTTATCAAGAAATGTCTATTTCACCTTCCTTTTTCAAAGATAGTTTTGCTATAGATATAAGAGTCTCAGTGATAGTTTTTTTCCTCCAGCACTTTACTGTCATCCACTCCCTTCTGGCCTCCATTGTTTCTAATAAAAAGTTAGCTGTTAATCTTACTGGAGTTCCTTTGTGTGTGATGAGTCATTTTTCTCTTGCTGACTTCAAGATTCTCTTTGTCTTTCAGCGTTTTAACTATGATGTGTCTGTCTGTGTATCTCATTGAGATTGTTGAGTTTCTTTTGTTATTGTTGTTGAGTTTCTTAGATGTGCAGATTAACATTTTTTAAAATCAAGTTTGGGAAGTTTTTAGCTATTATTTCTTTGAATATGCTTTCTGTTCCTTTCTTTGACTCCTCTCCTTCTTACACTCCCATTATGCACATATTGGTTTGCGTTACGTGTCCCATGTTTCTCTAAGGCTCCACTCATTTTCTCCCTTCTTTTCTCTTTAGGTTCCAAACTATCTATGCCTTCAAGTTCACTGATTCTTTATTTTGTCAGCTCAAATCTACTATTGAACCCCTCCAGTGAATTTTTCACCTTGGTCATTATACTTTTCAATTCCAGAATTTCCATTTGGTTCTTTTTTAAAAATAATTTTCATTCTTTATTGATATCCTCTATTTGATGACACATTGTCATTATACCTTCCTTTACTTCTTTAAGCACAGTTTTCTTTACTTCTTTGAACATACCTATCATAGCTCTTTTGAAGTCTTTGTTAAGTCTGACATCTGAGCCCTTTCGAAAGCAGTTTCTGTTGCCTGATTTCCCCCCCCCCCCCCCGTATATGGGTCATGCTTTCCTGTTCCTTTGCATGTCTCATAATTTTTGTTGAAAATTTGACATATTAGATAATATATTGTAGCAACTCTGGGTACCGATTCATCCATCTGCAGGGTTTGTTATTGTTTGCTTGTTTTTTGGTAACTGGGCTGGACTCTTTCAGTCAAGTCTGTTACCCTCACAGGGTGAAGCCTCTGATGTCACTCCCCTGAGGGCACAGTCTTGGCATGTGTCCAGCCATCCTGGAATGACAGTGGTTTCAGCCAGACTCTCTCTGATTGCCTCTCTGTTAAGTTGTCTTTCTCTCTTGGTATCACACTCAGCTGTTAGCCTCCACTAATGCTGGCTCATTGCTCTATTGTTTCTGACAAGGCCCCTGGGCATAAATTGCTCCACGGTCAGATTCAATTAAATTCATGCCCCTTTGTAAAGCTAGTCTCTGGGTCCAGAGTCTTGTTCCAACCCCAGGAAGGCTCCTCTTAGCTGTCTCTTTCACTGGTTCTCTCTGGTAGACTTCTAGCTGGTTTACAGCTCGGCTTGTATTCATGGTGCTACCAGCCTCCTCTTAATTTCTCACCACCAACATTTCCATTGTTTTTGACAGCACCCTTAGGTTGAACTTCCTCACTCTCTGTTCCAAATAAATCCGTTTTCTTTGGGAGAGCTCAGCGCTATCTGTTTTTCAGGCCTTTCTCTACCTCCTGGGCGAGACCTTTGCATCCCTCTCTGGACCTAGGGGAGGGGATGGTGCCTGCTTCTCTCAGGTAACATCCCTGCCTTACAAGCAGGCTATTGGGTGGGCGTGTTGGCCTCTGATGTTCTTGGCTTGCCCCTCCTGGTATGGAATCTCTACCCTATAAGTGTGCAAGGGTGAGGGTGGTCAGGGGCCCATGGTATTTTGTGCTGCTCCTGAGCCAGGGTTTCTGAGCTGTGGGTGAGATCTGGGTGGAAGAAGGAGTCTCCAGACCTCTCAGCTGCTCTTGCCTAGAATACACCTTCTACACCACAGAGTTGGGGGAAATGAGAAATGCTGGTGGCCTGTCCCTCCCAGGGAAAAACCATAGCCCTGGACTGATGGCTGGAGGGGCAGTGAGCCCTGTGATATATATAAATGTTGCTCTTATTGCTAGTAGTGGTACAGATGATTAATACATATTTCTTGGGGAAAAATGTAAAGGAATGGAATGAGAAGAAGATGGTGAGTTGTCTGTTGCTGGAGTATTTTATGTGGAGTCCAGCAGGTTATCTGTTTGGAGTGGTGTCCTGGCTGAGAGGTTGGACTGGGTGGCCTTTAAGGTCTTTTTGGTTGATGAGATTTCATGAGTCTAAGTATTGGGTGGGCCAAAAAGTTCATTCAGGTTTTTCCATAACATCTTATGGAAAAGCCTGAACGAACTTTTTGGCCATCTCAGTACAAAACTGAACTCTGTCTGAGCCGGACATTTGAGCAGATGACTTTACACTAGTACAGCTTGGTCCTCTCTTTGTGTTGACCACAAAAGTAATTCTTCTTGGGTTGCCTGCCCCTCTTGTGCTATCAGTGCGATGTTTTTCTAATGGCAGGGCCACACCGGTGTTTAAAAAGTCAGCACTAGTGAAGTTATTTAAAATCTTCCTATTTGAAGCAGGGGCTGATGTGTCGTGGTGCTGTCACTTTGCCTGCCCCATGAGAGCTTCTGAGATGCTACCAGCCACGCAAATGCTCCATCTCAGGAGGGCTAACACACCCTTCACCAGCCATTTCATGCCAACCTGCGTCCTCCACTCCCACAGTGATTTGTCTCTGTATTAAGTGGAAACAGGAACCCAGGAGAAGTGGGCAGCTACTGTCTGGTATGATTGGTGGGTGATATGACAAACCCAGTGCTCACAGATGGCCCCCTTACTCTACACCTTATTAATTTCTTTGTATCAATGCTGCCGGAAGAAAAGGTTTTTGTTCACATAGCTGTTACTGCTAAGATGAATTCTTTGTGTCAGAAAAGACTTTCTGTCTTGGTTCTAGTAAAATGTGTTAAAAAATTACATTAGAACTTGCAGGTGTATTTTTATAGCGTTTGTCTCAGACGTCACATCAAAATAGACTCTAGATCATCATCTCGCTTGTTCTTGTAACGCTGGCTTAATGATACAGGAAAGAAAGCATGAGACTCAACACATAAATCCGTCTCCACATGCCTGCGGTTCTGTGTCTTTGTTCTCTCCCCACTGCAGCCAGAAGGAGCACTGAGAAAATTCAGGGTTCTGTTCATGGTCCTATTATGAAACTCAACTGTTACCTCTGATTAGATTTCACCTTGATTAAAAGTGTCAGTATACAGAAGTATTGACTATTGCCCATGATGTGACAAGCAGGGTATATAGAATCCAAACACATTGTCTTTTAGTAACAGTCACTAATGAAGTTAAGAGCAGCTTTCTTGAAACAAATGATGGCTGTGATTAAGAAGGTGTGTCTTGGATCCTAATGAATGAATCAGCTAATTAGCCATCGGCCGCCTTCGCTAATGCCGTGAAGGTGTGATGTGGTTTGGGCAGGGAAGGTCTTTGGTCTCTTTATAGGTTTTAGAATGCTAAAATATAATGGCCTGTGGGATCCTGGACTGGACCTGCAACAGGAAGAGGACATCAGTGGAAAAACACGTGGAATCAGAGTCTGTTAATAGAACCGCGCTGATGTCCACAGCTGGTTCAGACCCTCGTATCATGGGTCACGTTGGGGATACTGTGTGAGGGGTACAGGGGAACTTCCTGGACTATCTTTGCAGCTTTTTCTAGAAATCAAAAATTATTCCCAAATAAAGAGTTTATTTAAGAAAATATAATGGCTCTAAAATTCTCTTAGAAGGTGAAGCTAATGTAATGTCTTTTTGTTGTTGTTTTGTTTTTCTTGGCCACACTGCACGGTTTGCGGGGTCTTCCCTGACCAGGGATTGAACCCGGGCCACTGCAGTGAAAGTGCGGAGTCCTAACCATTAGGCAACCAGGGACGTCCTGCAATGTCTTCTTCTATCAGTGAACTCTGTAACTGCCATGGAACAATAACGTGGACCTGGGGGATGGAGTCAGGCTTCCAGATCCTCGTGGGCCCTGCTCGGCCGGTCAGGTGGCTGGGGGACAGTCAGCTTTCCCAATGGCCTCCACGGTCTCATCGAGAAAGTGAGATGGTGGGACCCATGGGGCCATCTTCAAAGTTCTCTCCGTTGGACGCTCTGTGATAGAATGTTCCGCTCATCACCATATCAGGGAGGCAAACCCCTCTAAAGTGTCATCCTCTTCTGCGGAAATCCAGCTGGTTCTCTTTAAGTGGCGACAAAAATAAGATGCTCCAAACCGCTCAGTAGCAGGAAAGAGTGCAAATGAATCCTTTTGAATTGCTAATTGGGGATTTAGTTGGCTAGATTGAGGGTTATGAGATGAAAGCACGGGCTTTTGACCTTTTCCAAAGGTAGGGAAAGGATGCTCTCTCTGGGGACCATGATGTCCTCCTATGTACAATGCAGAAACTTGCAGGAAAGATGAGAAAGCATTTTGGCTCAGCCTCTAGAGGCTGCGTCCTGTCCTCCAGAGTAATGTGAACGCACGGCCCCCTCACATTCCATCCAGAAGGAGCGCCTTTCGCGTGGGTGTTACTGGGTTCGAGCCACTGCTGTCAAGCTGGACGTCGTGGTGAGGATAGGGCAGTGTGTCTCCCAAGTGCTGGCACCTGCAGGAGAGCACGGCAAACCCGGCGGGAAGAAGTGTGCTGGCTTTCGGGTGATTCAGGTGGGCAGGAAGAAAACCCTCTGTTCGCAGCATCCTCTGTGGTGCCTGCCAAGTGCTTGGAAAAGTTCCTTCTTGCTTTACGCTTCCGTGGATAAAGGGATTAGGGCCTAAGAAAACATCCTTAGGAAACAGAATTTATTAAGTTATCATTTGCCACGTGCATCTGATGTGAATTGATAAGTTCCTTTCCAGCATGTGGGTGAGCCAGGAAGATTCTCTGACTGAGGAGAAAAAGGAGGAGGAAGGAGATAGAAACAGAGGACACTGCACTCCTGGAAGGGGAGGTGGCAGGTGCTGGAGGAAGACTTCATTCCGCAGGTCAGGTCAGGTAGGTAAGATTCAGGTGATGGCACATCACTGTGTCGCCACCAGCCTCATTTGGTACAAAAGGCGCTCCCATCAGTGTAGATCTTTGAAGGAGCTCATGTGGGGTGATGGGGAAGTCCCCAGCCACCTTGTGCTCTCAGCAGTTTGAAGTCAGCAGTTATGGATTAAGGCGGGAAGGCACATTTGAGACCCTGGTAAAATGAGTCATGTATCTTTCGAGCCCCCCCCCCCCCCACCGCCGTCAGAAACCTCCTCTCCCTTTTGTGTCACATTCCAGTACTTTACAAAATCTCATAAAGCCCTCCCTGAACCTCCCCGTCTCAGACACAGCCCTCCAAGCTAAGCTCCCCCTCCCCTCTTGAAACGGAACCACCTTACATCTCAGGCCTTAAAAACCCAACCTCCTTGCCAGCCAATTTGTTCATTCACTTGGGTTGCTGTGTTTAGGGCATTGCAGGCTCTCTGTCCTGAGATTACCATGGAACATTTCAACTTTGTAAAGCATTTCACATCTTTTATCTTGTTGGAGTTTCATAACATCCCGGTAACTTGCCCAAATGTTGGCAGCAAGACTTGAGTTGGAATTCAGGGCTCCCAAACCCCGGTGCCTGCCTGCTTTCCCATACCACATGGTTTTCTATAAATAGAAAACTTCACATATTTGCATCCCATCAAGTTCCCGTGAGTGATCTCACCCCGGTGCCCCGGGAGATGTTTCGGGGCAGTCAGAGCCGTCTTGAAAAGCTTGAGGTCCTTGAAATAATAGCCTGAAGTTGGCTGGCAGGTCTATCTGGAGCATTTGCTGCTCATCTCTGCCTCTCATTACCTCAAAAACGAAGACCTCCAAATAGCTTCTCCCAGCCCTGCCTTCTCTGTAGGTTTTACATCTTATTTTGGTCATAAGTCGTTTCAGTGTTCGCGCTTTATTTCCTCAAGGAGAACTCAAGATCCTGGAGGGTGAGCAGCCTCTTTTCTCCTTGCTTTGCATCCCAGGGCTGGTTCATTGACACATAGTAAATGCTCAACAAAATCTGTTGAACCACATGCATGCTTGCTAAGTGATGCCGATGAAGCCGTGTTCTGCTAAAATATACCAGAGGCGGTAAATGATGTCCTGGGGCTTTTTCACAAACATAGCAATTATCCCTCACAGGGGACCTTTTACAATGGATCTTTTACAGGGATCTCTCGGGTGTGGCCCAGACGCTGAGCCCCTGTTGCAGCAAGTGGGCAAACCCTCAGGTCATTCTTGGAAGGCCTCTTTTGGAAATGACTGGCGTTTCTTTGGATTAGCCTCAATGTGGGCAAAACTTCACTTTTGAAGGTAGAGTTGGATTTTGGAAATGCCTAAGTCATTTGAAGCTAACTCTTACGAGAAAGTTTAAAAAGCTGGATGACGCTAGTTTTGAATATGTAAACAAACAAATAAAAAAGTTAAATGACTGTAAAGCAATTAACTCGAGTTTTCAATGTGCTTCATTTATTAGTTCTTAAAGGATAAAAGATTCAGTCGGGTATGTCTTACTGTAAAGTCAAGCACTGTGTCTCACCAAACAATCTAAACATTAATTTGAATGTGCCTCCAAATCCTGAAGACGGGGGTCTTTTATCTTTTCACCTCTGTCTTTCCTTGAGGCACCATGCTTAGCTCATGGTTGGTGTTCAGTAAAAGACTTTTCAACAAATGACCTTGGATGCATTACACAAAATCAGTATAATTATTTTATATCAATATATGTATGTGTGTGCATTTGTTCTTATTATCTAATGCTGCATTGTCACAAAAATTAAGACTTCAAACAACAATCATTTTTTATCTCTCACCATCACTCTTGGTCTGGTATTTGGGAAGGACCTACCTGAGCAGTTCTCCCTTGAAATCTCTCACACAGGTGCAGTCAGATGGCATCTGGGGTGAAGTCTCATCTGAGAGCCAGGCTGCAGCTGGAGGACCCACCTCCCAGGTGGCTCCATCACACAGCTGGCAAGTCGTTGCTGGTTCTCTTCAGATGCTCTGCGCATGGCCTTCTCCATGGGGCTGGTTGGTATCTTCACTGCGTTCCCCTGGTGAGTGATCCAGGAGATCTAGCAGGGGCTGCTACCCAAAGCCTTCGATGGCCCTGCTTTGAGGGTCTCACTCTGTCATCTGCACCACGTTCTTGGTCATGCAGGGCCAGTCTTGATTCAAAGTGGGAGGAGACTGCACAAGTGCAAGATCCTGGGGGTGTAGACTGAGCCATCTTGGAGGCTGGAGTCTCCCCCCTATTCTACACATTTATTTAGCCTCTACAGTTCATCAGGTACAAAGCTTTTTTGGTACTGGGTTATAACAGTGAATAAGTCAAGTCCTGTCCCCGAGGAGCTCACTGTCTAGGAGGAAGAGCTATGACCATCATTCGACCACAGTGCTTTAAGGGCTATGGTGTGGGGTGCATAGGGACCCAGAGGAGACCCAGCTAAGCTGACCTGGGGGATCCCCTGTGGAACTCATATGAGTATTTGGGCAAAGATGAAAGGGATGATGCCTCAGGGGAGGGAATCGTCTGGGCAAGAGGCATGGAGGCACGCATGAATGCGATGTGTTTAGGGAGCTGCAGGAACTTGACATGATCACGCCAAGAGGCGTGTGTAGGGGGACGGCCTCTTGGCTCGATCAGGTGGGGAGATGTGGGGAAAGGTCAGCTGGGGTCAGATCCCCCCAGGGAAGGCTAGGACTGGATCTGTGTTTCGGGAAGACCATTCAGTAGGAGGTGGAAGGTGGATTCAAGAGAGACCAGCTGGAGATGCGTGGGTCTGGAGCAGGAGCGGGGACAGAGTCACTGAGGGCTTAACCCAAAGCAGCGGGAGTGTCTGGGCACTGAGGAGGGATGGTGACCTTGGGTGTTGATGAATAAACTCTCCGCCAGTCGTCAATAATTGGACAGGTGAGTGAGTGGGCAGGTGAGTAAGATGTCCCAGGGTTCAGGTTCAGGAGATGGGATGGATCAAGCTGGGGATGCAGACTGTGCTGGCTGACGGAAAACAGCACAATTGAAAACCCACACGTACTTTCTCATCTGTAGAGTGAATAGTATTTTCTATTTCCCTCCAAACATTTTGTTGCTATTTTTTGATAACTGTTTTTCCTCAATGTCTAAGAAGTGAGTAATTTGAATAAAGATATTTACACTTGGAGGTTTTCTTAGTACTTCCAAACAGAGACATATGTATCAATGCTAAACAGTAGCTTCACATCAAACCTTCTTGCCATTTTAACATTCTGCACTGGGGGAACCCACCATAGTTTTGGCTTTCCCATCCTACCTCAAACAGATGGGCTTTCTGGGCTCTGGTCTAAATTTAAACGTGTTACTTAGGTCACGGAAAGGGCAGCCAGACTGAAGAAAATAAAAATATGGGCTACCCAGCTAAATTTGAATTTCAGATAAGTAATGAATGCCCTTGCAATATTTGGGAAGTGCTGAAATTTTATCGCTTCTTAAATCTGAAATTCAAATTTAATTGGGCATCCTGTACTTTACCTGACAACCCTAGGCACGGGACATTTCTTTCAGTGACTACTGGATATCCCTGTGACAAATGATCACTTAGGGCCTTCTAAAAAACAAAATGGAATGTGGCCAGCATGGTGCTTGACATTTAGCACGCTCTCAAATAATTGTTAAGAGTTTTGAGAAAACGGTTTCCCATTTTCAGGACATTTCCACTGCTTCTGCGACCTGAACTCAATTCCACCCTTGAAGACCACCACCAACAAAAAACCTACTGATACATCTTCTGTTGTACCAACGTCTTGCAATGGACCATCCCTCATGGCAGCTTCAATACCTGCGGTTATTTTTGCTCTCTCAGGCACAAGCCTAAATAAACAGGTGAGACATTTTCTTCCCCTTGAAGGTCAGGGAAACCAACCCCTAGCAGGGCGGGATTTCTCCGGTGGGAATATACTCAAGTGCCAATCGCAAGATTCTTAACTTGGGCTCAAGATGTCTCAAAGGAAGCAAGCACGTGAAGACTCCATGGAGCCTTGCGGATGGAACTGGTTTCTTCAGTTGCCACTCAGTATGTCCTGGGCGCTGACTGAAGCTACCCCCCGGACCCTGAGCAGAGGCTGCTGTGTCCCCTGCACCTGCTTTGCAATTGTGAACATAGCCTGGTTCACCCTCATCCTCTCACCTCCCCATGCGGTGCCCGGGGCTCCCCCTCCCCTTCCTGAGGGACAGCTGGTGGAGAGTGTCTCGGAGGAGTGAATCAGGGAAGTCTGACCACTTGATCTTGGTCTCATATGTCTCTAATCAGTTGGAGCAAACTGTTTCAAAAAGCACAGTGACTGACCCATGACTGAGACCAAAGTCCTTTGTAACAACATTTATGTCGTCTTGTATTTTCCATGGGTTAGATCCTTGCTACTCAAAGTGTGGTCCCCGGACCAGCAGCACATGCCTTACCTGAGAGCTTCTTAGAACTGCAGGATGTTGGGCCCCGTTTCGCAGGTACTGAGTTGGACTTGCATTTTGGTGAGATCCCCATGTGCACAGAGCAGTCTGAGAAGCCCTGGTTTGGGTCATTGTGATTGACTGTGGGAAGGAGGGGAGCTTGGGGCACTTACACTCTGCTCTCTTGGCCGTGACCGCCTAGAACGCCCTGTCTGTTAGGGCCCCCGAGAGCCCAAGGCCAGCACACACGGTGCACGCATGTGGGGCTGTTCTCCATGGCCCTGTGGGAAATGTCACCAAAAAGTTATGGCCCTAGTCCATCAGGCCAGCCAGACCAGGTGGAGTTCAACTCTCATCTTATAAGCAAGAAAACAGTGGCCGAGAGAGAGGGGGCAGTAAACTGCCAGAGGTCAGAGAGCTGCCCAGTGGCAGATCCAAGGTCACAACCCAGGTTTCCTGACCCCCATTCTAATTTTCTGGACACTCCACCTAGAAAAAAGGAAGTCGCAAGAATGCTAAGTGTCTTCCTGGTGCCGTCAAAGGGCCTTTAGTCATGCATTGAGCAAAGAACAGAGCCTCCGTGGTATGTTTGGTGAGCTATGGAGAGAAAGCAAATATAACACTTTAGCTCCATGGCCCCTGCTTAGGCCACTGTGGATCAAGCAAACCCCCTCACTCAGACGTGAAATAGCAAAGCCAGAGAAGAGCACGTTATTTGTATAACAGCCTCTAGTCCTTGAAAAGGGCACGGAAAAGTCATCTTGTTTTAAAGATATTCCAAGTGTCCACCGTGCTGCCGTGAAGCAGAGATGCAATCCTAAGGTGGATACTTTTCTGCGTAAGAATGACTTTGTAGGTTTGGATTTCCTGCAATCGAGAGTAAGTTAGGACTGCAAAGAGAAGAAGAAAGGGAACTTGGGGTGGAAATAAACACTGATGGAGTACTGTGACTTCTCAAAGCCCTTTGTGAATTCCAGGGCTCCTTCCTGCATCTCACCTAGCCGCTGTGGACACAGGTGGATTTGCGCCTTTCTGAGCCCAGCCTGGAGCTCTGCCACTGGACCTATCCTGACTCCTGGCAAGGCTCAAAATTCTGCTTTTGGAAGTCCAATGCGCTACCCATTGCTCCACGGAGACACCTTCAGAGTCCTGCTTTGGAGCTGGTCAGACAGGCACTAGTATTTGGAAAGTCACTCACGTTAGTGGACCCTTATCCATAAAGCTCATCTCTTCTGGCCCAGGTGATGCCCTGTGCAAACACTGCGGATGCTGCCGGGGGAGGCGCCACGTTGGTCCCCGGCCCTGAGCTGCCTCAGCTTCTCCTGTTTTCACTCACCCCTGTCCTCAGGGTCTTCTCAAATCCCTTCCTCACACCCTCAGCCGCACTTGTCAGCTGGACAGATTGCTGCTTCTTGCCTCCTTTGTGAGACTTAAGAAGTTTCTCGCCCTCCTTTGAAACGGAGGAATGAGGGCCCATCCTGGGGTTTCTTTGCGAGATGAGCGAGCGGCCCCTTTCAAAGCTCTTGGGAAAGCTTTCAATAGAGGGTTTACGGCAGGACAGAGGAGTACATGTGACTCTGGGCTTAAGATGTTGGCTCCGGCATGAGACCTCAAGAAATCCGGCGGATGTTTCCATTGTGTCCTGGAAATGTAAGGTGGCAGCCTTTGCCTATGAAAAATATTTGCTTAATGGAACAAAGTGACCAGTTGGGCAGAGTCCTTGCCGGGAACCGATGTGCTAAGTCTTTCCCGAGGACTTTATTCTGTTTACAAGAAAGAACATTGTCTTGAATGCGGCGTCCTGTATCGTAGTCCCGATTCAAAGGGTACCATCTTAACCTCCCTCAGGACAGGCTGACATGGAGATTAAGGCAACTTCCTGGGCTCGCATCTCTTAGGTTAGCTGTGGGCACTGATGCTCCGGCTTAGAGGTCCACAGGCAGCGTTGGTCCACTCACCCTCACGTGCATACCGGGCCTCTGGGGAAGGGTGTACAAACTTAACAGAACGTGTTGACCGTCTATATGATCAGTGTGTGCAGTGTTAAGGACTGCCAGTGTTCTGATGTTGTATAAGATAGTAGTGCCAGGAGTTTGTCATCTGTGGGGCAAAGAAACATATTAAATAACTGATAAGTACACAAACCTGCTAACATGTCAAATTATGGGTTACAGATGACAAACCGTTTGGGTCAACTTTGTGCATCATCTAAATCAGGGGTTGGAAAACACTTTTTTTTTTTTTTTTCGGTGAAGGGCCACATAGTAAATATTTTAGGCTCTGCAGGTGAGGTGGCCTTTGTCACAGCTACTCACCTCCACTGGCTTCCTGCCAAAGCAGCTGTAGACCCTGGCAAATGAATGCCCATGTGGCTGTTCCAATAAAACTTCATTTAAAAAGCAGGCAGCAGGTTGGATTTGGCCCAGGCAGGCTTCCCTGATTTAGCAAGTAAAAATCCAGGGAGCCCAGGTGAGTGTGAATTTCAGATAAACAACAAATGCAATTTTAGTACGTCCCGAATATTGTATTTGGTACACTTACACCGGGCATCCAGTATTTTAGCTGGCAATCCCGAAGTTTGAAGGTTCCGGATTTGAATCAATGGATATTTTGACTGAGTCAAGTTACAACTTCTGGCCTCCAAACACATCCTTTCAAACTTGGGGAAGATGGAAGAGATGTTTCAGATGGGAAAACTGGGTCCCAGATGGGAAGAGATTTTCCCCAAGTCCCATGGCTGGTTGGGACAGTGGCCCAGCCCAGGCCCCCAGTGCTCGCAGCCCAGAGACCCTGTGTGCGGACTGGAGGAGCCCTGAGGTTGGACAAGACAGGCACTGGGTGGCCGCCGTGCATTCTGCTGGGAGTCGTCTGGTGTCCTGGTCCCCCACGAAGGAAGGCCTTCGAGAGGGGGCTTCCTGGCAGCTAGCTCCCTGTGAGTCAGCACGTTTGTCCCTTCCTGTTCTCAAAGATAAAAGTAGGTGATTTCTTGGTAATGGGCCAAATGTTCACCCTTCTGTCACGGGGTGGCATTGTTCCCGGACAGTTTCAGAAGATGGGAATCAGACCCAAAGTCACTGACCTCTCTTTATATATATTTAACCTCATGTATATACACATATACTTATACAGGCAGTGTACACATATATTTAAGTTAAAGATATTTAATATAAAGCTTCGACCCGCCTCTGTCCTCAGGGGCTGTCAGGACACAGCACCTTCACTGGGGTTGCAGTAGCCTTTTCTCCTGCCTTGGAATGAACGCGTGAGCCTGGACACGTGTCCGGTGGAGAGAGCCACGCGTGGGGTTTGATGAGGAATCCCGGATTCTAATCCCCGCTGCAGCACTGACTGGCTACCTGAACTTCCTTAGAGTTTGAACTTCCTCTTCTGTAAAATTGGATTAAGGACACACTCCTCACAAACCCTGTGCAGTCAGCTCCAAGCCCAGACCTTTCATACGTGGCCTTGAATACGTGAATCTCTCCTTCCCCTCCCCTGACTGTGCCCGGCGGTGCCCGAGCAGGCGGTAGATTCAGCGCCAAGTGAATGAGGTCCCCTCTGGCCATGGGGATGAGGCTGACCTGCCGCCGGGGTTCTGGGTGACACACAGGTGCGGGGCTGGCAGGCGCAGTAGACAAGCAAGGCACGGATCCCGGCTGAGGAGTGAGGGGAGGGATCTGGGACCTGGTACGTGCAGGAGTTTCTACATCTCACCTTCTTTTCGATGAAGGAAACACACTCAGAGAAATTCAATAATTAGGGCAAAATCGTGGCTAGCTAATACTAGCTAGCTAATACCCCAACCTTTCCCTTTCTCTTACGTGTTTCTAGCCAGGTCTCTTTGGGTCTCCAGCGAAGACCTTGGGATGCACTGGAGTGACTGGCTGCAGCACTGCTTTCCGTATTTGGTGACCAGAGGGCTCTTAGCATTTTAGGCTCCTCGCTTGTAGCTGCACTTCTCCATCATTGTTCAGAAACGATTCCCAGGGCTTTGTCCGCTCAGGAGTTAGGAATGCTGGGGAATGCAAAATATTTGGACCTTGTTTGATTTTCGACTTTTTGCCAAGTCTTCTTTTTCCCTGACATTCTTCAAAGGATAAAGGGCACATTAGCAAGCTCTTCACGGATGGTGACAATTAGGGTGAATCTGTGAACTCAGATCTGCCAATTGCCTTCATTACTTTGGAATTGACAGTTTGCTTTTCACTCTCCTTTAAAACGGCGCTTAACGTAAAGCCGGCCCACCATGCCGGATGGAGGGATTTTCTGAACTCCAGATTAGTCTTTTAAGCAGCGAGCAGAGGCAAGGTGGGTGCTCTCGGAGAAGGACAAACGAGCCCCCCAACCGCTCGGACTTTGTGATCGTTTGTTTCTAGTAGTAAAATATGGGCACGTGTGCGACCTTGCAATCACTTTTGCTGGGCAGGGAGAACAACCACAAAACGCTGGTACCAAAATGAAGGCCGGGGAGGGCGTGTGTCCTGGTGACAACTGACCGGCGGACTGATGAACTAGCTGATTCACTATGGGTTTACTTATCTGTGTATTGATAACCGGATGATCGGAATCTGAGAGGCACCCTTGTGACCACTCAGTGGCCCCAGGCATCGCTCTTTGGGCGGGCATGTCACAGGAGACAGGAAATGACCTTCTCTGTCCATGACTTTGAAGAAGGGAGAGGACAGGCCACCTGAGCCGGTCTGCCCCCTGGCTTCCTCTCTCTTCAGCTCTGGGGCTCGACTGGCTGCCTTGCATGGCGGCATCTATTTTATTGCCTATGTAATTGGCTCAAAGTTTCATGTTAATTGGGTGGAATCTTCCTTGCGGAGTGTTTTGGTTCTCAGCAGCCTGAGACTTAAGCACAGTTAATTCCCCTCTGAGACCCTCTGTCACTGACAGCACGAGATCAAAAAACAACTAATTAACACCAAAGTCCACCTTCCAGTGAAGTCATCGCTCGCTTCCCCTGGAGGAAGTCATCTTCTAAACTTTCAGTCCCTGGGGAATATTTTTCCTCCTCAAATCATGTGACTAGGAAAATGTCGAGTCTGAGATGCCTGTTTCCTTTCTAAGTCAAAGGAAGTGGTTGTTACGAGCGGTTTCGTAGGCTCGGCCTTGCCGTCCACAGTCGCAGGGCTCCCAGGATGCCCGCTCAGGCCTGCTCTGTCTGTGGGTGCTGGGGGTCATGTGTTAGGGGGCAGTAAAGTGTTCAGGGAAACGGTTAATGTTCACGCGTGGTGCAGGATTCTTGGTACTTCAGACAAAGATTCCCTGCCGGTTGGGGTGTGTGTGTGTGTCTGTGTGTGTGTGTGTGTTACTCCTGAGACAGAACATTGTGTGTTTGTGTGTGTATGTGTATTTATATATGTGTGTGTTACTGCTGAGACAGAACGCTATGTGTATTTGTGTGTGTGTGTGTGTTTATATATGTGTGTTAATGGTGAGATAGAATGCTATGTGTGTTTGTGTGTGTGTGTGTGTATTTGTACGTGCGTGTGTTACTGCTGAGACGGAACGCTACGTGTGAGTGCGCGTGTGTGCGTACTCTGTGGATTTACATGTCTACCTCGCTAGCCGAGGACAGCAGAAAGCTAACGGCTACTATTTAGCTGAAGGATTAGCCAATGGCCAGCGCTCAGCACTCACCATGCTCTCAGGAAACATCCCTTTGGGGTCTGTGGCGATTTCTTTCTGTGAAGGGGTTGACACGTTCAAAGGTCACCCTTGGAAGGGTTTTTCCTTTGCTGTTCACTCACCCTGGCTGCCCTGAGAGCGAACTGAGTACGGAGGCTATCAGAGCATCGGCCCCAGACCCTGATGGAGACTCCGGGCGTGCACAGCAGAGAGGTGGGCTTTGGGGTTTGCTCCCCGTCTCGCGGGGGCTGGAGGCGGACAAGACAGGGGAAAGCAGAGAAGATGGTGGCTGAATGACAGATGGTTTGGGCAGACAGAGCTCGGGGAGGGAGCTGGGATGCGGACCAGAAAGACTGTGATGGCCTCCCACCCTGTTGTCCTGGGGGAGCCCGGGTGGCCTGGTGGGGACCTGCTAGCAGAGCCCTCTCAGGGCAGAGCAGAAACCTCCTGGCGTCGCCTTACCCTGGGCCCCCTTCTTCAGGGTGGGGGGTGTCAGGGTGGGCACGGCCAGCTGCGGTGGTCTCGAGGGTGTGTCTTCTTCTGGAACTGCACCCCCCGAAGCAGCAGGTGACCTGGAGGCAACGGCCCCTCCCCACAGAGCCTGTTGCTGTGGTAGAAGGGCTGGCCCTCCGTTGCCCGTTACGTCCTGGCCACGGAACTGCTGTCCCTTTAGGGTACCGTGAGTCCTTCTGTTGTGACTCATCTGTACATTTCAAGGCTTGATTTCCTGGGGGTATTTTTATTCCCAAGTTCCAACCTCATTAACTGAATAAACGACCTTTAAAATTACATGGTTAACGCACGCTCATTATTAATTGTTAGAACATAGAGAAAAAAGTAGCTAGAAGGAAATTCCTAAGTCTAGCACCTAGAGAAAACCATAAATGGATAACATTTTCAGTTGCATTCAACGGAACATAGGACTTTCACAAGCCACTGTCCCTTTTCCAAATCCTATTTCTCCTCCTTCTTGTCAGGCATAAAAAACACACACTGTTCACTCAGGCTGTCTTCAACATACATATTACATGTCAAATCCCTACTCCTGTATTAAATCGAAGGAGTGACTCATTTTATATCGTGAAGTAACAGCAGATTCTTACTGCTTTTAATTTTTTAATAACCCTTCCCAACTCCCTTCGTGGCTCCTGGGATAAAACGAAATTTCTCAACTGGGAATCAAGTTGCTTTCTAGCAAATCAGTTAGTTTTTCTTTCGAACAAGCTACACCCCACTCTCTATACACTGAGCTTTGGTTACTACCCTAGCTATTAATACCTCCTGCCTAGTCAGACGCTGATCCTTACGTTCAGATTTGTGCAACAGAAAATTATTTTATGCTAGAGTTTGTTTCCCGGTGGAACTTAGGCATTTGCTTTAAATTCTCAAGGTCTGAGTTGTCTTAAGGATTCAAGGAGGCAACGCACAGCGTCTGGCAAATACCAGGTTCGGGCAATCGTCACTGTTATCACCACCTCGCTGAGCTAATAAATCACACTGCGTGTCCTCTCAGACTTTGAGAAGTCCAATAAAGTGTCCAGGCTGCGCCATGAGTAGCTAACTATTGTAAAATACATTTTCTGTTGAGCAAATATAAAGGGGAGGATTTGCTTTCGTTTTATGAAGAAAATGGATTTCTTCTGGTAACGTTTGAGCAATGAATACAATAAATGCTTGGAAAAGTAATAACCGTCTTAAATTTACACCCTTAAAGAAAAGTACCTGGGGAACAGATGCGGCAGGAGGAGAGGTCCAGCTCCTGCAAGAGGGCGCGAGCATGCCCCGCAAACGCCTGCATCCCCCCGCTCGCCAGAGATGCACATTTGTCTGTGGGAAGGTGCCATTTCTTGGAACAAACTCATGATGAAATTAAATGGTTTCTTAAGTTTGCAATTCTTTGGCATGAACACTAATGAGCGGGTGGTGACAGACTTTAAACACCAGAAATATGTGCCTGCTTTGACCCAACATGCCTGCCCGTCGTACCCACAAGAGGCGGGGGGAACCCAGGGCCCTCCTACATGTTGGGGTCTTCCATGGGCAGAGGGCGTGTGCTCTTGACTCAGACAAGCTGACCTGGGTGGGACACCTGCCAGTTTCCTTCATGCCCGCCTAGAAGAGCACATCATCTGAGCTCTCCAGAACATGCTATTCTAAGACTTCCCAGTGGGTCTCCTGGGGCCCCGTTTGCTACAGCGCCCTGCAGATAGACCACTGGTGTCTGACAAGCTCCCTAAACATCCCAGGAGGATGGCTGTGGTTTCTTCTGCAGGAAAACACGTGCACCATTTTAGAAAGATTGACAGCAAGAGCACAACACAAAGGGGTTGCTGCTCATTTGAAGTAATAGTATTTCCTATTCTCTAATCATGTCATTTAATTGAGGATTTTAAAATAAAGTGTGTCTTATCATCAGATCGTATTCACTGATATCAATTTGGAAGAGAAGAGAAATGTAGGGGAAAAGCCACCCCAGTCTCAAAAACAACCCCTCAAATCTCCCTTCCCATGCAGTGGTTGAAAAGATGCAGCAGCCGTGTTCGTGAAGGTAGGACGTCTTCACTTGCATTACCGGCAGGCCTGTGCTTTTACGTGGGCTTTAGAACTAGATAACTGTCTGTCAAGTGGACGCGGCAGAGTTTACTTTCAGTTCATTGAGTAGTTATCTCTGTTCTTACTGTACATGAGCTGCTCTTAGCTCTAAAGAGCAGCCCTCAGGTAATGACCTGGCAGCCTCCCATTTCCCAGTTTTCTGCCAGCACAGCCAAATTCCACCCCCCTCACCACGCCCCGCCCCCCCCCCCCCAGCAGATTCCTCTGGGCCTCAGAATCCAGCTCCAGCCTGGGCACAGCGACTGGAGTGGCTGGAACAGCTCCCAGCTCAGCCGGCCTAGCCCCTCTGCTGGCCCTGATGTCGGCTCCTGCATCAGCGTCCCGCCCTCTGTGACCATGCCTGCCTCAGTGACCGAATTCCCCTCTTGTCCCCAGAGACCAGCCCTCCTGGGCACCCCAGTCACCGGAGCTGGGTTTCCAGGCTCTGGCCTTGACGATGGGCACCCGTGGCCCGCCGCTTAGTGGAAACTGAAGTTCTGCTTCGTGCCTGACGTGGGCTGGACTGTGTCCCCCAGAACGTGTCAAAGTGTTGACTCCGCGGCTGTCGATGTGACCTTGCTTGGAAACAAGGTTTTCGCAGGTGTAACTGAGATGAAGTCACGCCGGAGAAACGTGGGCCCGAATCCAGCAGGACTGGCGTCCTTGTTAGAAGAGGCCAGAGACGGGGGCGGGGGGATGGTGAGGGGAAGAGACACACAGAGAGGAGCCCACGTGACCCCAAAGGCAGAGACTGGAGGGTGGTGTCCACACGCCACGGTGCCGGCAGCACTGGAGCTGGAAGAGGCAGCAAGGTCCTCCCCTGGAGCCTTCCCAGGGAGCACAGGCAACCCAGGAGACTCGGGCGGTGCCCTCACGAGGGAGGGGTCGCTCTCAGGGTGGGCACCATGCGCCCAGCTGCGTCTGGGTCCCCACTCCACCTCTCACCGTCCTGTGAGCTGTGGCCGCTGTGCCGAGTCCCCAGGGCCTCAGTGTACTCCCCTCACTCTCATCCCGCTTGGAGGCATGATGGGCGGGACCCGGCTGTGTCACAGGCCCCAGTGAATGGCAGCTCCTCCAGGGCTCGGGGTCCTCTCTGGGCTACATGTCCTTGACCCATCCCAGCTCTGGGACAGTCACTTGCCCGAACGGGAAGACAGGCCTCGGCCGTGGGCTGAGCTGTGCATCTTGGATGTGGCCTTGGGTCCACCTGGACCCAGACTTTCCCTTGGCCTCTCCTTAGGGGCACGTCCAGCGTGTGCTCTGATGCCCCTGGCCTGGTCAGACCTGGATCTCCATCCCCCCACCCGCTCTGCCGGCCACTGGCAGAGCCCCGGTGTGCACTGCTGCATCAGGGGGCCCGCACTTCTGTCCCAACCTGTTCATCTCCTGGACCGCCCTCAGGACAACTCCCTAAGCCAGGTGAGCCTAGAACCTGCCATGGGTGGGTGGGCGGAGGGGTAAGGAGTGTGGGGGAAGTGACTTGCTAGGAAGGTCAGCAACCCTTAGAGGTGGGGTTACCTGGGGATGAGGATGGAAGGGGTCTGCGAATCTCCCCAACTGCCCTCCATCCTCCAAATGGAAATGCCCAGGCCCAGGGATGCATCTTCCCCAGGTCTGCCCACTGGTGGGACAGAGCTGACCCAGCCCCATCCTCCCTCCTGGGCTCCAGGAGAATGGGAAGAGGCAGGAAGCTGAAAACCCAGGCCCCAGCAGGTGGGTAGGGTGGATAAGATGCCACCAGCCTTGGGACACACACCGGGACCAGACCCGGAGGCCAGCCTCAGTCAGAACCCCCACCCCGGGGGAGGAAGGCATTAGCAGTTTAGGGATGAGAGTCTGATGGTTTGACCTTGAAGGGTTTGCATCTTGCTGCGGAAGAACTCATGTGGGTACGTGGGTCCTCAGGACGTGAGAGGCACCTGGAGAAAGAGCCTGGGGCCTCAGGTGAGCTGTGAATCTTAGAGAGCCTGAGCCATGGGGGCTCCAACGGCTGGGCTGAGTGGCCGCCTTCTCATCCTGTGGGATGGTGCTAGGGGCTCGTCCAGGGGGACCCTCACCTGGTTACAAGATGGCTTCCTGGGGACCCACACCTGATTCTCGGAGGGAAAGCCCAATCCCCGCGTGCACGTGAAGTGCACGCTATCCAGACCAACGACAATGAGAGGAAAGTGACTGTTTTATAGTTTTCCAAAAACATCTTGTATCGAGATGCTGTCCAGCAGAAAGAAGGTTTCCCTACCCCGAGCATCTGAGATGAGCATCTCCTACGGCAGGTGTCGGCCGGCTTCACCCCAAAGGGACGCAGAGTCTGAGGGCTGTCATTGCGAAATTTGGACGGAGTGACTGGGCCACAGCGAGGGAACGGGTCGACCCAAGGGTGTTCTATAAGCAGGGCCACCCTCCCAGCCCTCCCTGAACAGGGAAAGGACACGTCCCACTCCCCCCTGCCCCTCCAGGCCTCAGCTGCCCAGATCCTTCCCTGGGCACCCCACATAGAACCACGTGGGTCCCGGCAGCCCTCCGGTGTCCCGGCACGTGGATCCCCTGGACACTCGGTCTAGGAGGCAGCAGAGGGGAGAAGGCTTGGGTGCAGGTGGCCGCGGGGATACACTTATTTAAGGAAGGCCAGTGCGGCCGGGATGAGTTCCCATCCAGGAGAAGAAATTTTAGTCACAAATAGAATTGCTGCTGCTTTAAAATCTGGACGCTGAGCTGGGCACCGTCTGTGCACACAGGAGGATATTTTCACAATGGTGGTTGTTTTTTTTTTGGTTGTTTGTTTTGAAGGTTGGGGAAGTGTGCCTCTTTCTTTTTAATTATATAAGTAAATCACGTTCCTTACTCGCAAAAAAAGAAACAACACACAGATAGTAAGAACTTCCCTTAGTTTATCTTTAGGTAATGACTTTGACTTTGGAAATAAAGCAATCTTGCATTATGAGGGTTTTCCTCTCCCCGCCAAAGGACCCAGCTTCTTGGATTCCATGTGGTTTTCACGAATCACTCTGTCAGCGCAGAAAAGGACCCTGCGTGTAAAGGGCAGGGACGCTGACGTTCAGATTAAACCGTTGAGCTTAAAGTGGTTTGGAGATGAAAAGCCCCGTAGAAGGTATCACGGTCATCACGGTTAATAATGGATGAGTTGGGCGGCAAATGGAACCTTGATTCTGGCACGCAGGGGCCGGGGCCTTTCGGGGCAGGTGTCCTGGCCTGTCCTCAGCTGGCCTGCCTGGGTCCCTGCACCCTGCCCTGCCCGGGGTGGGAGGCAGGCTCTCAGGAGGCAGGGACCCAGAGACTGTGGCCTCTCCCCCCTTTCCCTCTGTGTTGCTCCTTCGGCTGTCACTCAGGGACATGGGGACCCTTTCTCCTGTGAGCCTTCAAGGCAGGTCTTTGGGCCGTGGGTGGGGCAGACTCTCCCCTGACTAGGGGCTGGGCGTAGGCTGTCTGCGTCTGAGCATCCAGCCAGGCCCATGGGAAAATGTGGGGCGACGGCTGCCCCAGGGTGAGGCCCCCCTCAGGGCTCTCCCATCTCCTCCCCAAACTCTCCCTTTGAAGACTTTTCTCTTCTGTGTCCAAGGAAAGCTCCCTCTTGACTCTGTAACCAGGAGGCCACCCTTGCTGATGGAGCTGGGGGCATGGGGTGGGCCTGGGGGCTTGAGGAAAGCTGCGGGCCCCCCCCAAGTCTGGACCACTTTCTGCCTAGACGTGCTCCCCAGGCCCTGGAGGGTGGGGTCGGGTGGCTGGAAGGTGTCTGCAACCCGGGGTCTCAGCTGTTGGGATCAGAAGACAGAGGTGAGGGCGTGGTGAGCCTTGGGACCAGACAGATTTTGCGTGGTGTCCAGAGTGGCCGTTGCTTCTGGACAGGAAGTCTGAACCCGGCCCAGTGAAGGGGCATCTTCACTGCGCTTTATACATGAGCACAAGTGGGAGCTGCAGGCAGGCAGGCAGGAGCAAGGCCACAGGCAGGTTTGACCTCCGAATACAAAGAAGGCCGAGGCGGGGCTCCAGGTGGCCTCACCCGAATATTCTGGAAGAACGGATCTGTTCACGATGAAAGCCTTCTCCAGGGCGCCCGCACAGCCCGCTTTCTGTAGATCTGAGCTGAAGGAGAGCATCTCACCCAAAGCATTTATTTCTGAGAACTGCATGTTTGTGGACGTTCATTTGATTTCCTCTGCTTGAGTGTATGAACAGTTAAAATTCCCTGTAGGAGCTACCCTTATTCCATGACTTACACCCTTGTTTTTGGCGCTGCCCCTACACCTGTCTCGAACCATTTTACAAAATCACACAAGAAAGCCCAGACCCTTGAGTGAGGCAGAACCACTTATCCCAGGGAAATGCCAAGGACACGCCACAGTCCCTGTGTCGGACCCGTGGGGGGAGCTGGTCCTCTTGGACTCGTGCATCTTGGCCCTTTGTCTTCCCTGCCCTGGAGTGAGTGGCTGATGGTCTCCACGCAGCTCAGCCAAGAAGGCAGCAGCAGGAGGCTGCAGGTGGGACTTCACCCTCTGAGCTGGAGACGTGGCACGTGCAGGGACGTGGGGTCCACATCGGCCGCAAGTCTCATCGGGGACCAAGAGGAATCGCAATGCAACCTCACGGCACCTGGCTCACGGCGATTGTCTGACGTCGGTGTCTCTGGGCTGAAAGGTGAGAAAATATCAGAAATAATAAACGCACACAGGAGAGATGCCCCACGGGAAAGCTGGGGCCCCAGAAAGAGCCGACCTGAGGCCGGTTAGTGACATGAAATGACAGTGGCCGTGTTGTGAGGCCACAATCGAATCAGCTCAATCTGTTCTTACAGACATCCCACCGGGTACACCGCTGCGGCTCGTGGCCCACAGACGCTGAGGCCACATCCTTGTAAGTGGCCGCACTGGGAGCTCAGGCCCCTCTGTCCCTGGGGAGGGATCTCAGCCGAGAGGTGCCAGGTCAGGCTCAGCCAGGGCGATGCACACTGCCCTTGGGCCTTTCCTGAGTTTTAGTGCCTCGAGTCCAATCGTGAGAAGGTCTGAGTGAGGGCTGAAGACTTCTTCCTTCCCTGTACTCCTGGGCATCCTCTGTGTGAGGCAGAATCCGGGCTGTGTTGTCATGGAGGTGAACCAAGTACCTGGTCCAGCGCACCTGGGAGAAGGAGCACACCCCCTGCTTGTGGATTCAAAACGCACATTTGCATCGTAAAGGCTCTGAAAAACCCTGAATAGAGAAACCTGTTTAAACCGTGTTTACTACAGTGCTTTCCTATGTTTCAAGGAGTATTATTAATGTGTCACAGAACAAGCATTCTCTGGACCATGGTCAGGATACTGGGTGGAGTGGTGACAATACAGAGTTTAGAGTCACACAGACCTTTGTGCGAATCTTGCTTCTGCTGTGCAATTTGGGCAAATGATTGATCCCTTATGGCCCCTGGTTTCTCGTCAATAAATGACATTGACCTCCTTGTGCTGCTGGAGATGAAGATCACATGCGAAGTGCTTAGCACGGTACTTTGCACATAGTAAGTGCTTAATAAAAGGTATCTGTAATCCTTCTCTTCTTCTATTCTATCTGTACCTTGATATTCTTCTTGTTCCCAGGGTGCTTGATGTTAAGCTCGGAAGTCCAGATCTGGAGTGAGGGTCACTGTCTTGCCGCTCGCCCTCCACAGGGACGTGTGAGAGTCACAGCCACTCGGGTGTTTGCACCGCTCTCTCCTCGCCCAGGTACTTGGCTCCAGTTCAGCCAATGAAGTCAGAATTAATAAGGAACAGCAAAGCACTTTCTCCCTCTGAGCACTAACGGTCTTGAGAAAATGGTTGAACTGCTCTTACATTTAATAATTAGATGGGACACGTTCATTTATATTTCAAGGAAACCCCGAGTCCTCCTTCCATAATTAAGGTAATAGCCTTGCGAGCGAGCCAGGGATGGGGGCCCGCAGGTGTGACGGACTCCCCCCACCAAGGTGCGCCACCAGGCAGGGCTCCGCTCCTCCGTTGCTCTCTGCGGCAGCCTATAATTAGCACCTGATTTATCTCTCCTGTTCTCCTTTCCAGCCTAATAGATTTTACCGGTTATTAGTTTCAGCCACACGTTCAGCCAGCTGGGGTTGGGCATGTCATTTGCTTTTTCATTCACGATGACGCCAGAGAGTTGGGGTCTTTAATCCAATTGATGAAGTTAGAGGGTGTTTTCTGGTTCCTGGAGCCCGTCCATTCACTGGTGCTGTGGTGACTGCTGACCCCTGCTATCGATTAGGAATTAGGGTACCACCAACTAGCTGTTGTACCGAACACGGCCTTGAAATCCCAGGGGCTCGGGCCCGTGGAAATTTATTGCTGACGATTTATAATGGACAGTTAAAAATGGTCTCTATTCCGGGTACACAGCTTGATGATTTTATATGTGTGTACACCGTGAAATCTTCACCACGATCAAGCGAGTTAACAGATCCATCACGTCATTTAGTTACCATCTTCTTTCTTTTTGTCTTTTTTCTTTTGTGGGGATAACAATTAAGCGCTACCCTCTCAGCAGATTTGAAGCACGCGATACGACACTGTTAGCTGCCGCCTCATTGCTGAACATTAAATCTCCGGAGCTCACTCACATTGCGAGACGCAACCTGCGCACCGCTGGACCGACATCTCCCTGCAGTGGGGGTTTGAGGTCCAGCCTCTACGGGTGTGGTGCACGTGCTCCCAGCCCACCCCTTCCTCCTGCGGCCCCTGCTTTCTCAGCCTCAGGAGCTCCCATGTCAGTCAGAAGACGGGGAGGGAGCGCCTGGAAGATCCACACCCCTTCTGGTCCACCTGGGTGGGAGTGCCACGCTCCACCGTGCCCACGCTCCGTGCCAAGAGCCAGCCCCAAGGCCCCCTGGGGAACAGGAGGGTCTGGACAGCGGGGACCTCGGCCGAGCAGTCACTCCACAGCAAGGACACGGTCAGTGCGAGGGGCTTGGCATCTGCTGGGCAGCTGCCCTGACCCCACCCGTGCTATGGTCACGGAAGCCCCTGAGAGGCACGCGCTGTTTTTCGGATCTCAGCCTCATCTCAGGATTCCCCCTCTTATTCCCTTCCCCCTGGGATGCTCTGGTCCTGGTTGTTTGGGTTGTGGGTTTTTTTTTTTATTATCATTCAGGTTTCATTCTGGAGCCAGATAAAATGTTTCCTCCTTGGAGGGATCTCTTCCCACTGCCCTGGTTGGCTGTACCTGCCCACCCATCCCCGCTCTCTACATATCGCTCTGTTTAATTATTTCATGTCACTATTCAAAAATCTCACTTGTTTTTTGAAATTTTTTTGATGTACCATTGTCTTTCTCCTTAAATCAGGTTTGACTGCCTTGGTCTCTTCTGAAATCTCAGAAGAGTGCTTTGCACATAGTAAGCATGCCATACATAAAACAGTTTCACTGCAGAAAAGTTAGAAAATTAAAATTCAAGTTAAAGCAATCAAAGAAGAAAAAAAAATAAGCCTGTAATCCGTGACTAGGAAATATCCTTTTAACACTTTTCCACCTCTCCTTTGGATTATGCACGTTGCAGGAATTTTATTTGTACATGAGATCATATTGCAATCACTTTGTAATTTGGCTTTTTCTCACTCACAGTTTTCATATTATCAAGTGTTCTATAACATTTTAGTGCCTTCTTGGCATTTCATCACCTGCCTGTGTGATGATGACCTACACAATTTCCTATTGTAGAGTACGGTATTAAAAGATTTTTCGCTGTCCACTGTTATGAACAAGGCTGCAGTGAACACCTTTGCCATTGTAACTGTGAGTAGTTCTTTAGGATCTATGGGTAAGTTCTTAGACGTGAAGGATCGTGCCATCGCATACGAATATGTTATGTGTCTTGTACGTATTGTCAGCTGGGCCCCAGATTGTAAAGAACAACTTTTGGCTTCTGTTGCTGGTTTATGAGGGTGCCTGTTTCTCTCCATCCTTCGTTCGCAACAGTGGCGTTTTATATTTTTAAAATTTTCTGCTAACGTGATAAGTGAACGTCACTCCCTGTGGTCACATTCCATTGCATTAAATTGGGGACCACAGTTGCTTTACCCTTCCTATACACGCGGACATTTAGGACAACGTATGAAAAAGTACTTCCAGTATTCATGTACGATGACTCGGCAATCCCTGGGGCTGCCGGTCACGTGGATTTGGCCCAGAGCTCCTGCAGAGCTTTGGGGCATTTGCTTAGGGCCTTAGGGAGCCGGCTGGCTACCGAGCGCAGAGGCAGACCTCGTGAGGGTCCTAGTGCCGGCCTCCGTCTCCCTACCTGTAAAGGGGAAGGATAACGCCATAGCGACTGCTATGTGTGTAACACTTAGCACAGCCCCTACTTCTGCCCCAGCGAGGGCTCAGGGCCTGCGGTGAAGTCTCCTGATGACACAGAAATGGGGCCAAGGCCCCTCTTATCTCGGTGCACCCCAGGCTGTACTGACACCTGCAGCGGGCGAGGCACTGCGTGGCTGTGCGGTCCGGCCTGGTGGAGTGCTGGGGTGGCCTCCGCGCCCGCGGTGGTGGGAAGGAGGGGTCCGTGGGGCTGGGAGGAAGCGAGGGCTTCCCACGGGGAGGAGAAGGAAGAGGCCCGCCTCGGGGAGAGGGGCCCTGCAGCTCTGGACATAGGTGCTAATTTTACAGGCAGGAGAGTGTGGAGGGGCTGGGAAGCGAGAGGGGTCTGGGGGGCTGTGATGGGCAGGGAAGACCCCTGCCCTCGGTTTGGAAGGCATCGCCACAGGCATTCCTGTTTCACCCTCACCTCCAGCCCCCAGCTTTTAGAGTGATTTTCTTCCCGGGCTTCTCTGGCAGCCTGTCCTTGCACACATCCTGGGGCTCATCCTACGGGCCTGGCCTCCGGGCCCACAAGTGCCAGTGCAGCTGCAGGACCACAAGCGGAGCCCCCTCCCCACGAGGCAACGCAGGCCAGCTGTTTGTCCCACTGCGGAAGAGTTTCAGGCTTCAGCTCCTCGTTGAGGAAGAGGCCACTTCAGGGCCTGTGCGTGAAGCGCTTTCAACAGGAGGTTCTGAACGATTTCTTAACGTAAGGTAAAAATTGTGCCGAGACCTGATGGGAAAGTCCTGCTCTTCTTGTGCTTTGTCCTCTTTCCTTCAGGTGCTGAGTTGAGGAAGCTGGGATGGCCCCCGGACTCCCCTGACCCAGCCCATCGTCAAGGTCAAGGTCAAGGTCAAGGTTGACCCAGACCCAGCCTGACCCTCTCAGGCCCCTCTCACGCCACACACGAGGTCTCAGGCAACGCTTTCCCGCCAGCATCCATGCAGAGCGGGACACAGAGGCAGCCCAGGGGACTCGGCTGGATCCCAGGCCTCTGATTCCACGTGCCGTCTGCCCTCCACTCACTGCAACCTGGAAGGTTCCGTTTAGCTCTCTCACAGCTGGGCTCGTGGGACGTTCCGAGGAGAGGGGACGCAGCCCATCAGAGGGAGCAACATTCTTCCCGGTCTGTAAGGCCTGCAGGGCTTCAGGGTTGTCTGTGCTGCAGACACGGTTTGCTTTGGTCTGTTCCCTGGAACAGGCTGCCCCAGTCCCCTGCGGGGGTCCCCTGGCCCCTTACCCTCGGCCTCTGGGGCTGCCTGATGCCAGGCTCTCGACTTCAGGCTCCGGAGGCTCCCTTCTGGTCCCCCAGCTGATCGGTGCCAGGGCGCTGGCCCCGCAGGGACAGGGGGCCGTGGGCTCCCAGAACACAGCTGAAGAGAGAAGCCAACATGACGGCAGGATGTGCGGTGAGCAGCAGGTGGCTGGCCTGTGACGGCTCGAGGGGGCCCTCTCGCAGCACCAGACAGGCTTCGTCCTGACGTCCAGAAACGGTCAGAACTGCTGCTCCTGAAGGCGACGCGGCCGTAAGCAGGACGACAGCTGGAGAAAAGTTCTCTGGGGGCAGCCAGGACATGGGGGTGGGAAAGGTGTGTTCAGTGAATGAATGAATGAGCGAATGATTGAATGAATGAATGAGTGAGCAAATGAGGGAATGAATAAATGAATGAGTGAGTGAGTGAATGAATGACTGAATGAGTGAGTGAATGAATGAATGACTGAATGAGTGAAGGAGTGAGTGAATGAATGAGGGAGTGAGTGAGTGAGGGAATGAGTGAGTGAGTGAGGGAATGAGTGAGCGAATGAGGGAATGAATAAATGAGTAAAGGAATGAGTGAGCGAATGAATGAATGAGTGAGGGAATGAATGACTGAATGAGTGAGTGAACGAATGAATGAACGAGGTGAGGGGGCAGGTCCAGGTCCTCACCCACCGCCTCCTTGCAATGGCATCTCCTTGGGGCATCTTTGTGTCACTCTGGCCCTGGTGGCGGCTTAGGGGGCCTCGGGCTGCCCTGGGCTCCTGCCCCCTGGAGCTTCCCTGGCCGCTCGCCCCGCCTGTGGGCCTCACACTCCCGGAAAGTCCCGACGAGCCAGGCCCTTTGAAGCGGAGCCCCTGCCAGGCCACAGGGCTCCCCACCTCCGTGGGGTGGTGGCCACACGGGGCCAGTGGGAGGGGGAGGCGTGGGGTGAGGGGACAGAGTCCCCAAGCCCACCCGGCCCGGAAGCTTGATGGCTCCTGGGCGAGACGGCCAGCCCTTTCTCCCCAGGTCGCCGCATCCTCCTGTCTCACTGAGCCCTGGGGAGATGCTCGTTTGTCTTACGGTATTTCCTGAGCACCTACTGTGTGCCGCATGCCAGGCAGAAGGGCTCGGGCGAGCTGGGCCTCTTCCTGTGCACAGACCCCTCACCTTGCTCTAGCTGGGTGCCACCCGGTGAGTGCCCCCCAGCACCCCTACACTCATCCTGCCTCCTGAGGGCTGCTCAGGGCTGCACTCAGGGGTGGGCGAGCTCAAGAGACTCAGCTGGTTTAGCTCCTGCAAGGTGAGTAACCCCTGCCCCTGCAGGCCCTGGGGAAGGCCGCCTGTGTGCAGCCTCTGGCCCCGGGCCTGGCTTCTAGTTCCAGCGGGTGCGTCATGGTCACCTGTACCTGGATGCGTAGTGAGGATGGAAGGGGCTGTTAATAATCGCTCAGGACAGGGATGCAGATGGGCCGCTGCTGGCGCGTATGCAGGATCACTCACTGGCCGTGTCTCACCAGCCTCTCACCCTCCACTAGAAGAGCCGGTATCGTTCTTTTCTGCACCTTCTATAGCACTGCTTTTAAAACTGTGGGCTGAGAACCATTAGTGGGTTTTGAAATCAGTCTGGTAGATCATGACCAGCGCTTCTATAAAAGATGAAACGGAAGAAGATGGAAGGAACATGGCAGAGGACATCACCTAGAGTGAGGTAAACATTGCTCGGGGAAGCAGTTCTTTCCGTAGGTGCACGTGCACCTGCAGGAGACTGTCCCCCGCCCCTGGGAGGCCACTGGTGCACAGGCAGTGGCTCAGGAATTGCTGTGAACACTGAGCGATCCTTAACATGTGCTGATGGACTAGATCTCTTACTGGATTTGGAACCTGGTTTCCTGCAGAGACGGTGGGGATGTGTTTCCTTCCTTCATCTGACACATTTTGTATGATGCTAGTTGGGAAGTGATGGGTGAGTTGCTTCCCCGTTTCAAAGGAAAATAAAGGAAGGCTTCCTTTCTTTCTTTCTTGCAAATCCTACACCTAAACCTCCAGAGTTTTGTGCCCTCTGTTTTTTTTAATAATAGGCACAGTTGTGTTTTCTCATGTTCTAAGAATGGATCATCACAGATGTCCTGCTGTTCTCATCCCAGCTCAGTTTTGAACACCTGGCTTCAGTTCTCCCATTTCCAATCCCATCTGGGTTACTCCAACTCACATCATTTTTCTCCTCCCTTTTAATCCTTCAAACAGGAGCAAGTAACAGAGTCTTTCCCATATATCTTTCATTTCATACTAGTAAAGCCTTAGAATAATTTTCATTTCTCGATGCTCTGATGCCAGGTCTAATAAAAGTTTAATGTCTACAAAAACAGTGCTTTTCCATCTTGAGTATTTTGGTGTCCATGTCTGCCTCGATGATGTTTGAGAATCACGGGCTAAGGTGGGCATCCAACTTAGGAAAGACGAAAGAAATTGACCTCAAACCTGCCCTTAACATGGGACCCTGCTCGCACCTTCCCTTGAGCTGGTGTGACCAGCAACTCTCTGAGGAGTGTGTTGTCCTCGGTGCGACACCTCGGAGGCGGGGACCTGCAGAGGGAGGAGTGCCCACCATCACCCGTGTTGGTAGCAGGGGACACACCTCCAGAGCAGGGGGTCTCACCCTCCACTTTCCACCCAGAAGTCCATGAGCTCAACCTTCTCTATGGGGCCAGAGGAGGTGGCCCCAGGTCTTCCCACCGTCCTGCAGCCCCTCCTGCCCTCCATGCCCCCAGCACAACCAGAGCCCTTTTGCAGACACCTCCTGCAGACACTGCGGCCACGTGCCCAGTAGGTTGTCCGCTTGGGCATTGGCAGCAGGGGAGCCAGAGGTGACCTTTGGGCAGCCACGGCTCTGACCACATGCTCCCCTAACCCCTCTCCCAGCCCACCCGTCGGCCTCTCATCTCAGACACGGCAGGGAGAAACGCACGCTGTGTTTGCCCTCACGCGAGAGTGCGGCTCCCACTGCCCCACCCCTGCACAGGGAGGACGCTGCAGGGCCTCTCCTGCTTCCCCTGGGAGCTGCTGTTTCCTGGGGGTACAAGAGACATCGATCTCGCTTCCTGGGCCGCTCATAGCTGCTCCCTGAGTAGCTCCTGTTCCTTCAGGAGCGCAGCAATTGCCACCTTCAGCGTTTCCCGGAAGCATTGCAAGTGCTTTCTGCGCGTCAAGCTCACATCCTAAATCAGCCGAAAGTGTGCCGGCCCCAGTATATGCTTAATTCATGTCCACTCATCACCACAGCCCAGTCTCTGCCTTCAAGCTTATTTTCTTCCTGTCTGCAGGCCTGCCTGTGACTGTAAATTGTCAGGGGTCTCTTCTGCAGGTGGCTCACCCAGAAGACGTTCCTTACAGTTAGGCCACCGGGATTGCTTTCCCTGGTGCACTGGGGATGCTACTGACCCATGGGTCTGAGGCCCCCTGGGTGGCTCGGCACAGTGCCAGGTGTAGGAGGCATAGCCTATAAACCCGCTTTTATAGGAAATACTGCAGATTTTCTTTGCCTGTGAAGCAGTGATTTCCGGATCTAAGTCCCCACGTGGACCAACATTATTTAGAGCTCAGTTTGTGCCAGGCTGAGGCACGGGTTAAAGAGGGGACTGTTGTTAGCACATTTTACAGGTGGGTAAACTGAGGCACGGGGCATTTGCGTGAGCCTGCCAGGGCCCCCCAGCTTGTAAGCATCAGGACAGGGACCCTCACACCGGAGGGCAGAGGGTGTGCTCTTTACCATCTTGCTTTATAGAGGCCCCGGTTGGTATGAAACTCAACCGAGACGGGACCAAGAGGCGGGAGGGTGGAGCACAGGGGCGCCACAGGACGCTGTGGACCCGGGGGGCTGGGCTGGGAGCTCCCGGTGCTTCCCCTGCCCACCTCCCTCACCGGGCGGGACTTGCTTCCTGTCCCCTTGGGGTCCCTGGGCAGCAGGGCAGAAGCCATTGAGGGAGCCACAGAATCACTCAGTGCACGGTTTCCTCCCTGAGTTTGGAAGGTCATGGGGAGAAGGGGAATACGAAGTGACTACAGATGAAAATGTCAGCATTTCAAATACGAGCCCCGCAGTGTTTTGAAGCGTTGAGAGGGTCTGGGGGGACTGACCGCCTCCAGGGTGTCATGGGCTTGCCTTGGCAGTGTCCCCCAACCTGGGCCACAAAGACCTCGCAGAACGAGACGGTGGGAAGCGAGGGTCCAGGTGCTGAGGGTTCTGAGAAGAGACTTCCTGGGCTCATGCTGGCGAGACCAGAAGGAAGACATGCTCCGCTCTCTGCCTGCGGTGGATGAGGGTGGGGGAGGGGACCAGGTGCCACTAGGCTGCTATAAGAGGCGCCCTGGCCATGGGGGTCTCTGGGGGCACCTGTAGGAGCTGCACCCCCAATGCTGCAGGCTGAGCACCTAAATCGGAGCAACTAGATCCAGCCCAGCCGGGAGCCAGGGCTGCCCGGAGACTTTCCACTTACGCAAAACGATAAACTGCCTTCACGTTGGGTGTGGGTCACTTACAGGACCAAACGTTGCCACAGGCACACCGGGGTTCCCGCGGCAACTGGGCCCAGAACTGCTAAAGCCCCAGGTCTGAAGTCTGTGACTCCACGGACATCTCCGTCCCGCCTGAAATCTGTGTTTCACGGCCTTCCTGTCCGAATATTTGAATCTATTTCTGTCAAAGTTGACACTTGGGTTTAGCACCCATTCATGAGCCAGACGAAGGAAGCAAAAATGGGAAAATGATGGATTTCTTCCTCTCTGTGAAATCATTGTAAAGCATATGAAAAAACATTAGGAATGTTAAAAACCAAGTGAAGGTAACCTAATGAACCAACATACACGTCAGCAGAACCAACATACATGTCGTCAGCAGAACCAACATACATGTCGTCAGCAGAACCAACATACATGTCGTCCGTCAGCAGAACCAACATACATGTCGTCAGCAGAACCAAGGTGTGGCCTATATTTTTGCTGGGCCATGAAACCTTCTTCTTTAACCCCTCAGGTGATTACTAGCCAGATCTTTCTGGTTCCGTTTTGTTCGGTTTTCAAAGTCTGATTCTTTGCACTTTCCTACCAAAAATATTTATTTCTGCTTTGTATGCTATTGGCTTCACCTGAAAGCGGTCCCAGTGACTAACAGTGTACGTGTGGGGCACCTCTTCCAGGAGAAGGGGGCTCTGCAGTGTCTGCGCTCGGCACAGCCACCTAGGGGACTGGCCCTTCTCCCCACGAAAACCGTTTTCTCTTCGTAAAGCAGTGAAGTCTCGCCAGCCCTCGAGGTTTCCATCAGGCCCCGGGCAGCGAGGCTCCTGTCCTGACTGAGGCCTCCCCGCCTCGGGCAGCTGGTTAATTAAAGTCCCGTCATCACTTGATGACTAATTAGTGCCACGGCTGCCTCAGAAACATGGAATCGCCCCCCCCCCCCCAGATGCTTGGTTCCTCCTCCGCGGGCGCTTAAGAGTGGCCCAGGGGGCCTCTTCTCTGTGCGAGACCTGGGGGCTGCCTTTCGTCTCGCTTCCTCTCGGCACCCAGAGGACGCCAGGCGACTGAGCCCTGTTGGTGCCCGGGGAGCTGGGGACTTTGTCTCTTGGGAGCGCAGGGCAGGTGCGGGTGGGGAAGGAAACAAGGTGATGGTTCAGCAATGATGACTTTTATTTAAAATCCGTGCCCGACACCACCCAGGTTCGTTCAATGCCACCACGTGACAAGCATCCCAGCTATTCACAACGACATCCAACTCAAGCACATCTAATTATTCCTGTTTCAGTGCTTGCCGTCAATCAGTTTTTACACAAACCCAATGACCCTTTCACAGACTTATGATTTCAAGACTTCTCTATGTTTTCTACTCCTAATTGAGAAAATAAAGGGGAAGCAGGTACGGTGTATTTTATGCAAATCAGCAACATGTTTCTTTCGTACGAATTCAAGTCAATCTTGGCAAGAGGTGAAAAGGGAGCATCAGTAATTCCAGCTCGCTATATTTTTCTTTCCTTATTAAATCAGTGAAACTGATCTTTGTTCTTCTAAGACAGGCTCTGAAGGGTCTATTAAGGCACCCGTGGCATGGTATCCCTCACCTGAGCTCTCAGGGAAGACAGAGATAATTAGAACGCTGTAATTTTATAACGTCTTAGAGTAGGAAGGGGCCTTACAGAACTTGTGCAGTTTGGTTCAGCCTTTTTGAAATCAGAGATGTGAAAACGGGGGTCCTTTGAGTGTTAGAGGCCGGAGCTGGCATCAGAGCTGGACCCGGATCTGAGAGGCCCTTCTGCCCGCTGGCTTCCTTCAAGGCAGGTTCTAACGCCCTGTCTGGGGGCAGGCTCTGGAATTTCCCAGCTGGAATCTCCCAACCCCACCCGGCAGTTCTGCCCCACCAACCCGTCCCCCTCCTTGGTTCTCCTTTTCATTAATAACACAACACAATTGCAGGGGCCGCCGTCGGCAGAGCACTGACGTGTTGCGTGTTCCAGGTCCCGTGTTTTGATCCCTCATCTCCCGCAATCCGTCCTTCAGCCCTGCGAGGCAGCTGTGGTCGTGTCCATTTTAGAGACCAAGGCCGAGGCCTGCTGAGGCTGCAAAACGGGTCGCCGGGGAGGCTGGCTCCACACTGAGGGAGGGCCTGGGCCTGTGGCCTTCAGGCCGATGCCCGCAGCTCCCTCCTGTCCAGACCACCACCCATCTCCTGCCCCCAGGGTCCCCGGGCCGGCCCCTCACCTCCCACTGGAACCTGGCCTCACGGAGGGTCTGTGTCCTTGACTCCAGCAAAGAGCGCTGGTCAGTCCCTGTGTGTTGGCCCATCTGGTGACCACACTGCCCCCTTCCTGGCTGCCAGGAGCGCTGGGCCCACTCAGGTTTGTATTTGAGACTCTCAGACGTGGGGTGTGGCCGTGAGGATTCCACCAGCTCTGGGTCCTACTGGCGGCCTCACCCCACCCCAGGCTCCTCACTTAACCCACAAGGCCGGCCCTTTCCTGTGTATACTTGGGGTCACATCTGAGATGCCAGTACTCTGAGTTTTGTGTGTAACCAAATGCCCCTTGGTCAGTTCTCGGGAGAGCCGGAGCCGGACTGGGGCAGAATCCTGGTGCTGTGTGTGCTTGTGTGTCTGTGTGTCTGTGTACGTACAGGTGTGCATGTATGCATATGTATCCTGGGCAGGTGTGCATGTATGTACCTGTGTGTACACACGTGTCTGTGTACGTGGGTGTATGCGTATGCATGTGTGCTCCTGTGCACATTTGCACGCATGCATCTGTGTGTGTGTGTTTGCGGGGGTCCCCAGGGGTGGAGACCAGGCAGGTGCTATAGTTACTCAGCTCCTGCATTGCCCGCACATGCTCTGTGATGAGTTGGGGTCTTTCTATGGACGCCTGACTGTAGACCTGGTCCCCTTCCCATCCCTCACTGCTCATGAAGGCATCCCAATGGCTGGAAAGAGAAGGATGCCATGTCCCTTCCCAGCCAACCATGGCCTGTTAAATGACTGCTGGGGGAGGTGCGCTGGGTATGGTAGGAAACCTGCCCTTGGTGTCTGCCTAGGGTTGGGACACACATGGAAACGAAGCATGATCCATGGAGTTCAGTCTCCTAGGGCAGACCTCCGGCGTCCTTTGGGGCCCTGGGTCCCTCTCCTAGGGGTGCAACCCTGCCACCTGCTCCTGTCCCACCCAAGGCCCAGGGCACGAGACTCCATTGCTGGCTGTTCCAGATCCCGGGCCAGGCGCACTTGTCTTCCAGGCTGCAGTCTGCTTGGGCTGCTTCCCCTTGGCCCCCTTCCTCGCTGATCGTGGTGCCCCGGGGCTCTGGACACCTCCGCTTTCTGGGCCCGTCTTCCCTGTGCTGGTCCTTCCCAGTCTCCGCCTTCTCCACGCAGCCTCCCTGCTACCCTGTCCCAGATGCACTCGCCCCATCTTGGCTGGGACGCAAGGACTCCTGCCTCTCCCCCTACCCCGAGGACAACGGTGGGTGCATCAGCGGGGCCGCCACCTCCTGCCGGTGGGCCTGTTGGCTTGGACCTGGGGGAGGCAACCAGCTCTGAAGCCTGAATCAGCACCTTCCAAATGCCCTCGGGCTGCAGTATCTTCCCGGACTGAGCGGTGGCCTCAGCCCTTTGGCAGCGCTCAGTGAGGGCCCGTGTTTTCTGCACGCAGGTCCTCTGATCTGCAGTGCTCTGCGTGGGGCTGGCTGCATCTGCGTGCCCTGCAGGCCGCAGAGCCGGCCTGTGCTCGCTTACAGGTCCCTGCGGGCTTGAGACAGCTCGGCGCTTTGTAATAGTTTCTTCAGGGGTGGCTCAGGGTCCATGGAAGAGACAGCTTCACATACGTAGCGCTGTGGAAGTCCTGCCGTGGAAGGCTTCCCAGATCCCTCTTGCAGAATTCAAATCTCAAAGTCCCTACAAAGTCGACCCAGTTTCAGGGCTGACATCCTGTGCTATTTTCCCCGCTTAAAGATGGATTATTTCTTTGCCCCTCGGAATTCACGCTAATAGGGTTTTGCTGTACATATTCATAATTCTCTGGGCAAGCCGCTCGGCCATATGGCTTTTGTAGAGCGGAGTTTCTCAGACTTTAATGTGCGTGACTTTCACCTGGGGACTCTGTTACAAAGAAAATTAGTATTCAGTGTGTCTGGGGTGGGGTCTGAGAGCCCGCATTTCCAGAGAGCTCTGGGCGATGCTGGAGTCTCGGTCCGTGGACCCCGTGTGGACAGTGGGACGCCAGAGTTCTGTCATTTTAAGCTTTGGGTAAGTTTTCTTCTCAATGGCTTAGTGTGCTCCCTCTCTCCAAAAATGAGAAATGAATCAGTTTGCACTGTAAATGGGTACCTGCCAGGCCAGTTTCCACTGGATCCTAAACTCTGCTCACGGGGTGCACTGCGTCTCTCAGAGGCCCACGCTGGCTCCCCAGGGGATGACTGAGAAACGGTTGCTTCCTAACTTGATCAGTTTCTTGATTCCATAATTCTAATAATAATACCTCTCTTACCTTCTAAGCCTGTGCTTCTCAATCTTGGCTGTACCCTAGAATCATCTGAGTAGCTTTTCAAACATCTTAATGTACACGACCCACCCAGAATTTCTGCTGGGAGCCAAGGTAGGGTGCTTTTGTTTTTGTTTTTGAAAATGGTCCCCACCCCCCCCACCCCCCCAACCCCATCCCCCTTGGAGAGTGCAGCCAGGATTAAAATTCACAATGGAGACAAGGCTTGACTTGCTGGGTGATAAAGCATTTAAAAATTTTAGGGCTGCAAGGAATCTTAGAACCTGTCTAGTTTCACCCTTTCATTTTATGGGCAAAGGAACTTGCTGAAAGCTGCACCGTTAGTGGTGAGTCTAGAACTCAAGGCATCCGGCCTCCTGCTCTGTGTTCTTTTTCTAACCCTTGATTTCATACTTGTCGAAAGGGAGGCCAAACATCATGAGGCATCACAGCCAAGGGCACAGAAAGCTCCCTGTCAAATCTGAAAAGGAAGAGAAAATACTTTGAAAATATTAAAGGTTATTAACCAGATGTCAAACGAACGTCATGGAAATCGCTTCAAGTTTTTCAACACACTGGGACTAATTGAATTTATTTAAGTGTCTTTGTCAGCTTGAGGAATTCTTGAGACTGCTACTTGTCATTTTATCCTACTATTAATCACCTGCAAGCTAACTTGAACTGGAAATAACTGTAAAATTTGTTATACTCCAACTGATCAGGATTCAAGACATTTGATTCTTAACTGTTGGTGTAGGATCAAAGATATGGCTGCCCTCCAAAAGGTTGGGATGTTTACTTCAAAGTTGAGGTTGAATCCCTTTCAACCTGCTCCTCTCTTTGGCACTTAGATGTAAGTTCTTGTTGAAAACTTTAAAATAGAGCTGTGCCTGTGTGCGTGTGTGTGTGTGTGTGTGTGTGAGTGTCAGCTGTCGCCCCCACCCCAAATCCAGCTTCTCGGTGTCATGGAATGGACAGTGGAGGTGATTTCTGAACTCACCCGGCTCTTGCCAAGTGAACTTGGTAAAGCAGCCCTACAAATATCCTTTTGATACATGGCTCAGGGACCTTTCCAGTCACAGTCACATTGTCGCGGAAAAGGCTTTTGACAGAACGAATGCTGGTCACCTGGCCTCCAGTGTGAGAAAAGCTGAGACCCGATATGTTTTTTCATCAGGAGAAAGCAACCTGTGATTCACATTTTTCTCTTTCATGTGCGGCGCTTTGCATCAGGACCCACTGGTGCAAATTTTTCTCTGTCTCCTTCATTTTCCCCTTTTCTCTTCCCTCCCCCTCCCCTTTCTGTGCAGGTTGCAGAAGGTAAATGTCTTCGGGCAGATGGGAAAGGAATTGCTTTTACTTGTTTCAGGTGCAGGCAGCACGGTGAGGTTTGCTATGCTGGGAGCTTAAGACAACAAACGTTCAGGGGGCCTGGATGCTGTCTAAAAGCACGGAGCACAAGAATTTCTAATTGAGATAATATCCTCGTGTCTACCAAGAGAAATAGATACTTGCCTTCTTAAAAAAAAAAAAAAAAAAAGCGTCTAAAGTGAACTTGCTCATAGAATCCCAGTCATAAATACTTTCATGTCTGACTCAAGCTGGAGTTGTAACTTAACATTACCATGTGCCTTTATATTACTGAAGTTTAAAGGCATTCCTTTCAAAGCCCAATGTTTGGCGCACGATGAAAGGGAATCAAACAGCTTATTGTAAGTTACATTCAATAATTACATAAGTAACCCTTTAAATACTAGATATGCAAATAATGCACGATTCTTTCTATAATTACTTTGTGTACATGGTTTGATAGAATCCCAAGACTGTAATACATGTTTATGGAGAAGATTAGCGAACACGATTTCTTTCTGAACAGAAGACACGAAATAGGAATTTAATAAAGATTTGCAGTTGCTCTGAATGGTTGCCTGGGACCACTTGGTATGAAAAAGCCCCGAAAGATCTGGGTAGGGGTCCTAGGTAAGGCGGACACTGTCAGAGTGTTTCCTATGCCCGGCTTTATCCAAGTCCTCTGAGACGCCCCGAATCCCCAATTTTGCGGGCTTCCAGTCTTGAAAGAACAGATCCCCTCAAGAGATTTTTGGCACCACTTTCTGGTTGGGCTGGAAATACCTCTGTAGGTGTTTCAGAGATTTCAGTTTTTATCTCAACTTAATCCAGGAGGAAGGGGGGTGACCTGGACATATGCCCCACTACCATATACCTCCAACCTTTGAAGGAGGAAATGGGGTGATTTGGACTTAGATCAGTGGCTTTCAGCCCTCCTCCCAAAAACATACTTTTAAACACAAGTTATTTTAAGTGTGATTCCCTCTAATTGTAAAAATAACCAGAGTTAAGATGTGTGAAACTTCTTTCTGTACACCCTTTCTAATCTCATATCTGAAGAGAGAGCTTCCGTTAAGAGCCCTATATGTTTATTTCCAGACATTTCACCTGACTGTAAAAACAAGCGAGACACACAAGCACCCCACACACTTGCACTGCTGCCATGGACACTCTGTCACTCATTCTGGACACAGTCCTCACGTTCAGCCTATCTGGGTCCTTCTCACGTCCCAGGGAGGGAGACGTTCGTACTCATCCTCACCCAGGTCCGACTGCATTCTGCTGGTCAAAGAAATCAGCTCATGGAGGACACAAGGGATCGTTCGATCAGCAAAAATATTCCTTGGATGCCAACAACCTGCCAGACTGTGTCCCAGGAACACAGGAATATCAGGCAAAGAGTGGGAGGGGATGGAACAGACAGTAGTCAGTGAACATAAAAGTGAGCATATTATTTGTATATGCAAGGCGGTGAGCGATATGGAAAGACAAAGTGGGGCATGGAGGGGGAGGTTGCTGCATAGTGAACGGGGTGAGTGGGTGGGGTTGCTTCATAGTGAACGGGGTGTGGAGATGGTGCATCGTGAACACGGTGTGGGGTTGGTGCATAGTGGGCGGGGTGTGGAGATGGTGCATCGTGAACACGGTGTGGGGTTGGTGCATAGTGGGCGGGGTGTGGAGATGGTGCATCGTGAACACGGTGTGGGGTTGGTGCATAGTGGGCGGGGTGTGGGTTGCTTCACTGTGAATGGGGTGGGGGGTTGCTGCTTAGTGAATGTGGTTTGGTGTCGCTGGAAGTTAGGTGAGGGGGTTGTCAATGTTCTTTATAATTATTATACTCTACCTCCAGCCTCCTTCTAACTTGTGTTAGTTTTGTTATTACTTTTGCCTGTTTCACCTGTTGTTTATGCTTTTATTAAAACATCCATCCCCTGATTTATAGCAGTAACAGCTCCTTGCTCTGAGAATCGAGGAACTCAGGGCAGTTCCCTGCTTCCCACCCTGCTCATCTTTATGCCTCAGACTTTGGTGCTTCCGTGATCATTTTTCCTTCATAAGTCTGGTCACATTTACTTTGCTTTTTGTAAGCATACGGATCTGATGACAAGATGTCTGTAATAATTGAACAGCAATAGATAACACTCCCAGGATTAAGATTATGTAAATGTCACTCATTTTTGACACTTTTCTAAGCATCAAAACGTGATGAATCTTTAAAAATTTTCCACCAAGTCCCCTCTGATCCATTTCTGCCGTGCCCCCTGGTTACTCAGTCTTGTATCTCTCTCGTTCAATCTCGTCTCATTTTGTAAAGTAATTCTCCCCGCCCCAATTTTTTCCTAAAGGTAAATTTTCTGAATTTTGAAAATGCCTGTATTTCCTCTCACATTTGATTAGTAGTTCGGCTACGGAAAGAATTTCAAGTTCAAGGCCTTGTGGGCACTGAAGGTATTGATCTTGGCACTCCCTCAGCATCATGATAAGAAGTTCGACGATGTCTTAGTCTACCGTGATAAGTTTGGTGATGCCTTCTTCTTGTCTTATTCTCATCGAGATAAAAAGTCCGATGATATCTTGTTCTCCTTTCTCAATATTGTTGGAAGCCTTTTGGGCAGCATTTTTATTCTTAGAGGTTGTCTATTTCAAAGGCAGAATGTAGGCATGGTCTTTGAAGAATTCACCCTGCTCAACTCTTCATGGCCACATTTGATGCTAAGCTGTGGCCTTCCTGTGGGCTCTGGAGCCCCCGGTGACTTTGTTCTTCCCACTCGTTTTGGAATGCCCATCAGTAGACGTTAGGCTTCTTGGTCTGCTCTCTGTGTCGCTAAGTTTTCTTTCGTATTTTCCATCTTTCTCTTGTTCTTTTTTTCCCCTCAGTGTTCCGGGAGATGTTTCATCTCCTGCTGCATACATTTACTCTCCCGCCATGCTCCACTATTCAGGCCATCCACAGAATGTTTTATTCCATTAAAATAGTTTCTGTTTCTTTTTCCCTTTTGATTTCTGTCTCTTTCTAACAGGAGTCTGTTATTTTAGGGATACTCTGTCTTCTCTCGCCTCCCTAGGGATGCAAATGAGAGTTTGCTAAAGTTTCTTTTCAGCCTCTGGCTTATCTCTGTCTTCTCCTGGTGAGCTTCTGGGGGTCCATGTTGCCCCTCTTGGTGCTGGGGCTCACGTCTGTGAGTGAAGGCGTTCCTTCTCTCAGGCCTCGTTTACATTGTGTGGGTCTGCGGCCCAGTAGCCTCCCCACTGCACGGTGGCCATTGTCTTCGGTGAAAACAGGCGAGTGTTTCACTCCCAGGCAGAGCTGCCCACCTCCCCTTCCGGCAGGGGGCTGGAGGTGTCAAGCTCTGCTCTGATGCACTCTCAGTATCATCTTCCCCTGCAGATCTCCCCCATTCCGTTGGGAGCTGGTCCTTGAGTTGACCTGAGAAAAAGGAAGGTGCTTCCCACTAAATTCCAGTGGGGGCCACCCAGCTATTCCAGTGCAGTTACCAAGTGAGTGATCTCGGCAGCCCCAGGGCCCAGCCTTCTTCTAACGTTTTGACTCCTTTTGGGTGTGGATCTTACAGAGACCTCCCTTCGGGTGACGTGCAGTTGTCCCCGGTGTCCACACTCTGTGGTTTCCTCTCTTCTCTCCTTGTCAGGCTGGTTGCCCATGGGTCCTATCTTCCAGCAATTGATCAGCAATTTCTGGTATATAATGGCACCCCTTGTAGTTCCCTGTTAATGTGAACTTGGGAAAAATGGTGTGAGGTGTGTGGGCTCGGGTGGCCTCTTTGACGGTCCTCCCCTCTCCTTTAGACCGAGGAAGCCGGGAATGTCCCTGGGAAATACTTCCTCTTCGAGGTACAGGGAGGGAGAGTGGCCCCCTACCTGAGATGGCAGGTTGTAGCTCCTGAACTCAAAACCGTGAGCTAGGTGACCTTGCGTGAGTCATTGAGATGCTCCGAACCTTGGTTTACTTACGGGTGTCATGACCCCTGACCTCCAGGGATAGAAAGGGCCAGATCAGATGGTTTCCTGAGCCCCTTCCAAGTTTAACCAAATGGCTGGTGTCCCGTGGTCACCTAGCTGCAAAGGGAAAGGCACATCAGGTCACGATGCTAAAATACTTAGAAATAAAAACCAGACTCCAGGAGTTTGGTGGCCCTGGCCCTCATGTCACAAAAATGCGGCCCCGCTGCGGTCGGAATGCCTGGGCAGGAGGCCTCAGCCCGGAGTTTCTCTCCTGTCAACACAAGCGAGGCCAGCTCTCTCGGCTTGTTTGCTGTACGTCACTCGTTCTCTGGTAGCAAAACGTTTCACGGGTAATGAACCAAAGCCTCGGTCCAAGCGGAATGAAGCAGGGAGTGGAGCTGTCTCTGGGCTTTTGTTAGCGGCTCGCCTTTCAGGTCCTGGAGGCTCCACCCACACCTCCCCGCAGACAAAACAACCTCGGATTGACAGATCGACTTCGGGAGATTAGTGGCCTCTGACAAATCTCCTTAAGTGCGTGGCATTTGGTTTGCCATTTCATTAAACGGTCTGGGCCCCCTGGCCGTGCGCACCGGCATTTGGGGGACGCGCGGAGGTGACTGAGTCATTGCCACAAGGACGTGGGGCAGCAACGTTGTGACAGCAACTTCTGGTGGAAATAAACTCCCGTGGGAGCACCCGGGGCCCTAACTCCATCATCACCCTTCTACATGGACATACGAAGCAGACATCGATTTATGGAGTCGATATTCCTTATGGGTCCAATAGAATTTTCTGTGATGATGGAAACATTCTGTATCTCTTCAATATGGTAGCCACTGGCCACACGACTATTGAAATGGGGCTGGTATGACTGGAAAACTCAAATTCTCAATTTTATTTCAATTAAATGAATTTTGGGGGGCCAAATGGCTTGTGGGATCTTAGTACCCCGACCAGGGATGGAACCCACGCTCTTGACAGTGAAAGCACAGAGTCCTAACCACTGGATCACCAGGGAATTCCCTCATTGAAATGAATTTAAATAGGACTTTACCCAATCACAAGTGGTCAGTGGCTCCTGTTGTGGGCAGCGCAGATCTGGAAGACTTAATTACCCGGCCAGGTTGCAGGTCTCCATGTCTGGGCAGTGGAAACAGTGGGAGAGCTTCCCCTTCTAAAATACCTCTGTTGCTTACCTGTCTGTAACCTCATTCTTTTTTTTAACATCTTTATTGGAGTATAACTGCTTTATAATGGTGTGTTAGTTTCTGCTTTATAACAAAGCGAATCAGTTATACGTATACATATGTTCCCGTATCTCTTCCCTCTTGCAGGCTCATTCTTATAGAGATGCTAATCTCTCTCACATCGTCTTGAGAGATGCAAATGGAGAAGGATAACACCCACAGAAATGCCAGCTGTTCACATATTGGTGGGACTTGTCTATGTCTACCAGGTGTATTTCCTTTAAGGCAGCTCCCAGGAGGACACCAGTGAAGCACTCAAGCTCCTTCCGGAAGGCCCAGAGGTTGGAGATTAGATCCGAACCCCTCACTGGGAAGAAAGAGCAGTAAAGATGGACAGAACCCAATGCAAAGACGCTCCGGGTCCCCCACGGGAAAAGGAGTTGGCCTCAGAAAGAAGGCCGAGAGCAGGGAAGTGAAATGGGCCCATTTCAGCTTCTGATCAGCTTTGATGAACACCCCTGGCCTGGTTTACAGAGAACCTGGCACAGTCTTATAAGCAAACTCAAACGAACTCCACTTTTTAAATGAAATAGCTTAGCTTTCCCAGTCTAACTTGCCGATCAGGTGATGCGCGGAAAGTTGCAGCCCAGATGGCGGGGCAGGGGGACCGCTGGACTGACCAGGGTCTGGGACACAGCCGTGGCAGCACTGATCACAGTGTTCACACCTGGCCCCTCGCCATGTCCAGCTCCAGCCACCGTTTTAACCTACGTGGGAGGGAAGTGCATCTACACTTGGAATTTCCCACCCGTGGTGGGATTATTAAGAGCTCATCAGAAGCAACTGCTGGTATCCCTCACGTGCACACATCCTACCAGCTTGTTCTAAGTGCTCTGCAAGGATACTATGTAATAATGCTCACAATACGTCTTCTTTGAGAACCTTAGAAAATAAAGCAGGTGTAGTTACTTCCTTTGTGACCATGATACAATTCATTTATCCGAATCTGATCTGAATGATCCTTGAATAGATTTCTCACCTGCATGTATATTTCAAGGCCATATTCCTACTGAAAAAAAACAAGCAATTTATCTTTATAACAGAGAAGCTAGGTAAAGAAAATAATATTTGTCAAATCTCTTCTCTCCTTCCTGAGGTTTTTCTGATGGTCTCGGGCCACAGAAAGCACTGAACGTGGAGCCAGCTGTGGCTCCAGCTTGGAGGGCCCTGGCTGTGGGACTTTGAGTGACACCCGGGCTGCTCTGGTTACTTTCTGCCTCCTGAGAACAACGGTGCACGTTCCAAGCCTTTGTTGCCTTAATGACCTCGTGGAGTAAAGCTCTGCGGAAAACCCAGAATCGCAGGGGTTAGTAAAAGGGGGTTCATTTAAGAAGACGTGAAGACAAACCTTCCAGCAGCCTCCTACATAACCAGCTATTTGTTATTAAAGGGTGGGTCGCTTTTTCTCAGCATCACTTCATCTTTTTCGGCCTTTTCCTGTCCCCGATGGCACAATTCTCCCCCCCGAGACGCTCACACCGGAAACCCCACTTCTGACCTTGGGGAAGCCCTCTAGACTGTCCTGATGGAACCGCCCGTTTTCCGAGGAGGAACTCCACTTTCCCTGGCGTTCTGGTCCCCTTTGCATCAGAGTGTGAGGGCAGTCACGCATCACGGCTGGGCTTTCCTGCATCTCCCGGGCTTTGCAGTGTCGACAGCCAGTGGGGTGAGCTCCGCCCCGAAGGCTGGCAGAGGGGGCAGGAAATTCCTCTTCCTTTCAATGCAGATCAGCCTGTTCTATCCTCAAATATTAGAAACCCAAATCCTCGGTCATCTCTAAGTGTGTCTGCTTTCACTGCCTTTTCCTGAAATACAGACTGCTCTCTTGTTCAGCCTCCTGGGGAGGTGCAGTCCGTGGAGCTCTCCACTCCAGGATGCTAGTGGCGTTCCTGAGTCTGCTCTTCTGGGCAAGAACCCCCCGCAACTGTCAGAGCGACTTCTTTGTAGACCCTTTCGTCGTCATTTGGTTGTTTTGGAATCTCATAATCTTCTGTGTCTGTGAAAAGCGCAGCAGACCCGTATGCTTCCTATAGCAGTATTTTCCTATGGAAGCTTCTGGCCCCAGAGTCTCCTTGAATGCTGCCTCCCACCCTGGTAGAACTTTGCCCCTGGTTGGACCGTGCCGCCCTCTCTTCTCCACTTTGTCAAGACCTTCCTCTGAGATCTGGACTCAGGGTCACCTCCTTCGGTCACGTTTTTACACCTCTTATGAGAGCTCATGCATTCACTTCTTCATTCATAAGATTACACTCTTACAAGTGTTGATCCGTCGGGGGAACCCCCCCAACCCCCAACCTCCCTCTCACACCCAGCCAGTCCCTCTGTTCCTCTGATCCATAAAGCCTCCGTGGCACGTGTCACAATTTTGTCATTAACTTCATGTCCTTTCCCACGTTGTCCTCTCATTGTTTCATGCATTAGTTTTGTCTTCCCAGCAAGAATAAAAAAATAATTTTTTATGGAAGTATAGTTGATTTACAATGTTTCAGGTGTACAGCCAAGTGATTCAGTTATATATACATATATATATATATATATATATATAATGTGTGTGTGTGTATATATATATATATATATACACACATATTCTTTTTCAGAGTCTTTTCCATTACAGGTTCCTACAAGATATTGAATACAGTTCCCTGTGCTATACAGTACGTCCTTGTTGCTTATCTGTTTTACATATAGTAGTGTGTATCTGGTGATAAATTCCTAATTTATCCTTCCCCTCCAAGGATAAAAACTTTTTGAGGAAAAAAAAACTCCCCACAATAATATAAATAGTTAACATTTTTTGTGTGGTTAGTATGTAATATGCATCATTCTGAGTGTGTTACAGTGTCTATCGGATTTAATGGTCACACTGACCATATAACACAGATTCCCTTGTAATAGCTATTCTACGGATGAGAAAACTGAGGCCCCCTTGAGAAAACTTCTCAAGGTAGCACAGGTTGTGAGTGGTGGGATTTGAGCCCTGTCAGTTATACATCAACTCCGCCTCTTTCATTTGCTTCCCTGCACTGGCACTGTCAGGCTCCATCCTAAGATCCCTTACGGTTTGAAACTTGCAGCCACCAGAAATTAGGAGGAGAGATGGTCAGAGGATATGACAGAACCCCACAGGGCCAGTACAGGTGACTGAGGACTGAGGAACCTGGCTTCAGACTGTCTGGGTTCACGTGGGAAGCTACCGGGATACAGGGAGCTAAATATGCCCTGTACAATTTTCCAAGACAGGAAGGAATTGGCCAGAATGTATCATGACACATTCCGATCTGGCCTGACCCTGGAGGATATTGTGCTGCAGGCTTTGTGAGAATTATACTTATTCCACCCCGTAGAGATCCAGAGAGAAAGGGCCCCAGGGTTTCTTCCTGAGTTGGAAGTTTTACCAGGAACTCTGACAGCCGCTGTCATCTCTGTACAGTCCATGCTTGATACCAGCCAGGATGAAGATCTAGGTTGTGGCTGCACCCAAGAGACTCAGAGGTTAGGACAGGTGACCCCAGCCATCAAGGTCTGCTGAGCGTTCTAGTACCTGGTCCCTTTCATCCGAGGTCTGCATGGCCCAGGAGAGGAGATAGTGGGGGCTGAAGTTGGGAGTCCTTCCTTCAGTCCTAGTTTTGAGGCTAACTTGCTCTGTAAATTGGGCAAGATGCCTCATTTCTCTGAGGCCGTCTGTTGAATGGGCTGACAACCCTAGATTTGCAGAACCCAAAACCATTCACTGTATAACCGCGGACACTTAGGGCAGATTGACACATGTATTTAAGTTCCTAATTAACAAAGAAAGCGCTAACCTGCGCATTGCTATAGCTAGTTTTCTTTTCACTTTTGAGCACGTTAATGGAGAGAACAAGAGAAATGATTACGGTTGTTCTTTCACAATTTCTTCTGTGCTGTTGATCCAAGGCTCCTTTGAGCAATGTCTATGTCATTGGAAACTTTGGCGAGTGTGACATGGAATCTTGAACAAAGAATCAGACCTGTCCCAGAGATTCCCCCCTGTCCACTTACAGAAACGGAAACCCCATCCTGTCGGCATTTGTAAGGGCGCTCAGGCGAGTTTAAAGCCAAATGGCATTCCCACGAAAAACATTTTCCTTCTTATGCTGGCGTTGAGGTTTTAAACCAATTAGGGTACGTTGGATTTTCATTCTTTAGACCCGTTTTGCTCTAGGGATAGGAATGTTCTTTTATCCACGCAGTTGAAACTACTGATCACGTACCATCAACGCTGCGTGAAAACAGCCTGTGTCATCTTCGGTGGAGTTTGCAGAAGGAAGCGGAGGTGCTCGCGTGATTCAGCGCCAAACCAGTGATTTTCTGAGTAGGCCTGTCCCAAAAGACAGGACGTAGACGTCCAGGAGACGTTAACAACATATACCTGTAAATTAACACCCAGAATTTGTGGTGCATTTTAAAAGAATGTCTAAGATATATATGTCTGAATGGGTGTTTCTGAAATTTAAGCCTGAAAATCCAAGGAGTAATTGAAAACTTGAATCTCTGTTTCTCTACAGTCACCAAATTGAAGCCAAAATAAAATATCTGTGACCTCAAAAATCGTTCTGAGTTTGAGTTCATGGTCTTAGGTTAGGCATGAATATTTGAAAGAAGTTAGGGAAGGTGGTCAAAGAGCGTGGGTGAAGGTCATGGTCACGTTCTGCCCCTGGGGTCAGAGCAGCCATGGGTTCCTCTGGCTTCCTTAACCCCCCAGGGTGGAAGGTGAGGATTGGAAGCCCCCAGGGTCCGCTGGGGGCCTATTTCCGGCTCTCACTGACCCGAGTAGGGGTCTCTTCTGTAACTGAACTCTTTGGCTGAGGCTTGAACATTTTCGTTCACTCTCCTTCCGTGCAGATGGGGAGCAGCCAGGTCACATTAGGCATACTCGCCCTTCATATATTCTGTGACTACAAATTTACTTCTTGAGCTGGCTGTTCTGCTGATGGAAAGTTCCAGAACTGCTGGAGTAAGACTTTGCCTGCCCTTGAGTCCTGTTTGTGACAGTTGTTCCTGAGACCCTCATCATTCCTCCGAGGACCAAGCTGACAATAGCGGGAAGACTGCTTTTGTTCTCATGCATTCCAGCCTCCAGCAAAAATATCCAATTACTCTGTTTTTGTTTTTTTGGAATAACAGAACTAGGCCATGCTCTTTGCTCAGCTTCTGTGAATCTCCCTGATTCTCCAGTTCATTTTTCTGGTCATTTTTTGTGCCTTACCAGTCCATCCATCCTTGTGTCTACAGATCGTTTAGAGCCCTCCCGTTTGGCTATGAGGCAGTAGAACTACTGGTTAAGACCTCGTTAACCAAAAAGCCACAGAACCATTAAGATACTAGAACCCCGTCTCAGAAGAGCTCTTAGAGCTGGGGTGGGCCCCCCTCCGTCCCACATCTCAGACTCCCAGACGATGGTCCTTGGAAGGGCAGCCCTGCAGGAATTTCTCCTGAGGTTGAAAATTCACTGTGTTACGAAGCAGCAGATTCCACAGGTGGGGAGCTCTGTTCATCAGGAAAGTCTGCTTCCCTGAACCTTCTTCCCACCCAGTGGTCCAACCCGCATTCTGCCACCAACAAACTAAAGACCAGCATGAGAGCAGTGGTGCAAATTCTGCAGCGTCAGGGTGGCCCCTCCCCAGGTGAACAGAGGCTGGCAACTCAACATCTGAGTTCTGACAGTGAATGCCAGGAAACAAAATAAGTGGGTTTTATTTGTGACAGGTGTTAAATGAAAGGAGGCATGAAATTCTCCATGAGGGTCTGAAACCTCCTTGCCCAGAGTCTCAACATTTGAAAGCCTCTTTCATTTAAGCTCTATCCATCCATCCATGATCTATCTATCTATCCATCCATCAATCATCTATCTATCCATCTATCTATTATCTATTTCGCCATCTATCCATCCATCCATCATTTCTATATCTATCTATCCATCCATCCAAGTATCCATCATCTCTATCTATCCATCTTTCTATCATCCCTATTTATATATCTACCTGTCCAACCATCAATCATCTATCTATCATCTATATATATATCCATCAATCAATCTATCCACCATCTGTCCATCTATCATATCTATCTTCTCTATCATCTCTATATATACATCCATCTATCATCTCTGTCTATATCTATCAATCTATTGATCTCTCTCTCTCTCTATCTAATCTCTATCTATCCATCATTCTATCATCTCTATCTATCTATCTATCTATCATCTATCTAACCATGTAACTATTTATCTATGCATCCGTCCATCTATCCATCTATCATATCTACCTATCTGGATAATTCTAGATATATTTCTCTCTCTCTCTCTCTCTATGTATATATCTGTATATAGGTATATATTTTGGGGAGTGGGGAGGAATTGTGGCTAAAAATGGGGATCACCCCAGGCAAAACTCCAAAGCAGAAGACACTGGGGCTGCACCCCTCCCCTTGCATCACCCCCCTTCTCACCTGGTGAATTCGGTCCCCCTCTCTCCTAGCATCAGAGTTGCTGTAGGAACATTTGTGGCTATAAGGCAAAAGTGACTGATGGCAAAGACCCCTAGAATGGTGGCCTATTAGAGCTGGAGGAACAATAGTTCAAGCCCTGTTTTATGAGACCCGGCACCGTGGTCCTTCTCGCTAGGCCACTGGTCCAGAGCTTCACTGACACACCTGGACGTCGAGCCAACAGCCCCCACTCCCCACACCTGTGTCTGTTCTTTCCAGCAGGTTGTCTCTCCTCCTCCAGAAAAATCCACATTTTAGCGACAAGGTCCTACTGTGTAGCACAGGGTACTATATTCAATATCCTTTAATAAACCATAATGGAAAAGAATATGAAAAAGGCTATGTATATATATGTGTAACTGAATCCCTTTGCTGTACATCAGAAACTAACAACACCGTAAATCAACTAGACTTCAATTAAAAAATTCACATTCTAATTTGCATCCATTAGAATAAGGGATATGAGCTTCTAGGAGAGGTTCAGTCCCTCAGGGAGAAGGACCCTCTGGCCTGGGAACCCAGCCAGAAATAGCGATTTGGAGACAGTCCTCACTCACAGGATGAAGTGGAGTTCAGAAAATGGTTTTCATTTCAGCTTTGGGGACACCACGGTGTGTTGCGGCTTAATTCTCCAGATGTGTGGTTGACTGTATCGATCCCCGCACACAGGTCAAGAAAGAGAGAATTTCTTGACAGAGTGGCAGTTTTTCTCGAAGCAGTCAGCTGTCCTGTGTCCTGAATTAGATTGCGCTGCTTTTGAAGCCATTGTGTGGAAGTTGCCAGGGAGTAAACTCCATCCTCTGCGCTGCTCCCTCCTCGTATCAAGTGTGGATTCTCAGGAAGCCTTCAAACATCTCCACGCAAAGGCAGCGCTTGTGGGCTTGTCTTCAGGCAGAAATAAAGTATCTGCTTCAATCTGATCCCAAAGCCTAGTCACCGAGGTGGCTATGTAGTTTCTGACATGTATTTGAAATGAGAGAGACATTTTACACATTTTAATTTTCATGTAATATTCCAGGCTGTAATTATCTGTGACTGACACAGGGATCTATTTCACCCCGGGCAAAAATAGAGCAGGCAGATTCCACGACAGTGTGGTTCTCACATCACCTCTCACAGCATTTTCCTCCCTGGAAGGTAATAGGTTTTGAGTAACGCCAGGGATGCCCGTGTCTGTCTGAAGCAGATGTTGGAGGTGAAGAATGTTTGGGAAGGATTAATCTGTTGTTGCAGGAGCTCTGAATGCCAGGAGTTACTTGCTCAGGGGAGAGCACGCTCTTGACACTGGCCCCAAGCCCACGTCACTCCTGTTTTGCGGTTGTTTTCGTGGATGCTGCTTTCCTTACACAACTGCCTAACACAGGGCAGGCTGAACCTGGGTGCAGCACCCATTATTCTCACAATTCGTGGCACTAACACCTGGATAACTCCTCACCCGCCTGGACGCCCCTCCTCCTGTCTGTTCTCACCACCCCACGGGGTGGCAGGACCTGGACGATGGGGATACCTTCCCCTGCTCCCACCTGTACATGAGCCCGGTGACCTCAGCTGCTTCCAGGACAGGTGCCCAGCTGTGCTACCTCAGGAGGCTGACGTCTCCTACCTGCAGGTGTAATTGTGTTGTCTTCACCTGAATTTCATTATTAGTTTGGCTCTTCAAGACATTTATATTCTTATTTGTTTGTTTATTTTCAATGAGTTGGCATCGAAGAGAATAAACTTCCTGAGTGATCACTCAGGTTGAATAAGGCTCACTTGTCAGTTCCAAAGGGCAGAGAGAAGTCACATCGCTGAACAGCGGATGTACGGCAGGGGCCACGCTGCACGTACCTTGTCCTCCATGATGTTGTTTTTTTTTTTTCTGTACGCGGGTCTCTCACTGCTGTGGCCTCTCCCGTTGCGGAGCACAGGCTCCGGACGCGCAGGCTCAGCGGCCACGGCTCACGGGCCCAGCCGCTCCGCGGCATGTGGGATCTTCCCGGACCGGGGCACGAACCCCTGTCCCCCGCATCGGCAGGCGGACTCTCAACCACTGTGCCACCAGGGAAGCCCTTTTTTTTTTTTAACATCCTTATTGGAGTATAATTGCTTTACAATGGTGTGTTAGCTTCTGCTGTATAACAACGTGAATCAGCTATACATATACATATAACCCCCATTTCTCCTCCCTCTTGAGTCTCCCTTCCACCCTCCCTATCCCACCCCTCTAGGTGGACACAACCTTGTGATCTTTTAAACAGGCCTGGGGCGTAGAGTTCTCCTTTGAGGAACGTGGAAACCAAAGCTTCCTCACGGCTTACAGGAGCCTGTGTTTGTCGGGTTTGGGGGGACCCTTCTACATCTGAAGCCAGTTTAGTCTGTGCCTACACGTGAACATGACAGCGACTCAGAAGAAAGCCATATGTATCTCCTTCCTGCTCTAATGCACAGGTGTGCCCCCTTCTCAGCTCCTCTTTCTCCCCTCTCATTGCTTGGCCTCTGACACCCTCCACGGACCCTAACCCCATTGGCCCATCTAACGACACCTTCTAGGACTCCATGCAAGCATCACCAGCCAGGAAGCCTTCCTCCGACCCATCCACCCCATCGGATTGGGAAGCCCTCCTGGTTGCTCCCCCAGCACCAGACGTCATCCTAACACCAGCATCTAGGAATCTACTATTGACTTATCTGACCCCTGCTAGACCTGTGGCTCTGCACTGGGGGCCATTCGGCCTTCCAGGGGAGCTCTGGAATGTCTGGAGACATTTCTAGTTGTCACGCCTGGCCACTGGGCCACTGGCCTGGAGTGGGTGGAGGCAGGGATGCTGCTGAACCATCTACGATGCACATGACCGCCTCCACCCCAAACAAAGAGGGAGCCACCCCAAGACGTCAGGAGTGCCGAGAAAGCTGGCTGCCCCGGACAGGTCCCCTGACCTGCGAAGCTCTCTGTTGTTGATGTGACGTGCTCCACAAATGTTTGTTGACTGGGGTCGGATAAAGAACTCATTAACTTAGAAGAGCGAGGTGCGTGAGTGGAAGGAGAGTCGCCGTATTCATCACGGAATCTGATACACACCCAATCTGTAAAATGTATCACCATCAAGCTGAACACTGTCATGGCAGATTCCTCTCTTTGCGCTGTAGCAGTTCCATCTGTATCAAGTGAACTGTGTTCTGCATTTAGACCAAACTCTTTGGCCAAAGGTTTGAGCTTTTCTAAGTTGTCTGTTAGCTAAAGCTGTGCTCCTTTATTTCATTTAATTTATTTTCCATGAATACGTCAGTAGAACTGCATATAATGATGGGGCAAGCTGCTCTACTCACCAGACAGTTAATATCAATAAATGGCCTCGATGTAGGAATTGCTTAATAAAGAGCGTTGTTATTATAACTTCCAACAAATTATTCTTTTAATGCTTGTCCAAAGTGTTTTGAGTTAAAAAAAGAACACATTGAAATCAACACCATGAAGTCTTCTGGTGGTGGATGGGAGAATTTCCAAGGGCAAGCACACTACTGAAGAGACAATTTTCTCGAATAAGGCAAGGTTCTTTCTAAACCAGCATAGTAGTTACGAGGTAGAAAACAGTGTAATATACCTTTAGCTATGAGGACGTCAAGCAAGAATGGAGAAATCCTTGTAGACGCCGGATACGTGTGTATCACCCATTGGTCAATGGCCTTCATCCTACTGGATGTTTTAAGGATCTTGAACCCATCATTTTCCATCAGCACGACTCATGGGGAACATTGCCATTTTTCAGAAATGAAACTTATGAACTATATTATACTTCAGCATGCTTAATAGGCACTCACAGTTTCACTTTTTGATGACACCAAAATGGACTCAGTTAATTAATTAAAATACTGACTCATTCCAAAAAGGATTCAAGGCAGCTGAAATGAAATGTTGCATAATGTAAAATCAGTGATGAGATTAAGATGAATGTGAGACAACGGTAAAAGGAGGTCAGCAGCGACAATGACACACAGAAATGTACCGTAACGTCCTTCATGGCTGTGAAAGCCTCGTCAAAACCGGGGCTCGCTGTTTCTTGTTACAAAGCAGAGACGATGTGACCAAATATGGACTCACAGTGTCCAAAAGTTAAAATACAAATGGAATTAATCAATAATATCAGGAGTCATTATGCCAAAGATCCCCAAAAGGATGAAAATAAGCTGTGCTAGGTTAGGAAAAGAACGGTTTCCACGAGCCTAATTGCAAGATACATTAATCAATGTTAACTTGTGTGGCTTTCATAATTACAGAATTCGGGAAATTGTAGCTTGTAAATATCTTTCAAAATTAGGACGGAAGTGGCAGTCACTCAATATCTCTAAAAAGCCCCTCAAGTTAACACCTTGAGGCCCCACAGGTGGCTGAATGTCTAAGATACACCAGCTCACCTTCACTTCTATACCTGGTGCAGACAAACTATAAGGAGTGGCATTTTCACTTCGAAATATTTAGCAACCAAGTTCAAGAAAACACGCTGTAAGGAAGTTTAGACTCCCAAGGTCTAAACTGCAGGTCACAGAGCTGTCCTTGACCACCTGAGGAGTTGACTGTGAAACCACGGGGAACTCTTACGATGTGGGTTCCTATTTTGGGGTGCCAGACCTTGACCGTGAGGTAGAATGCACAGGTGTCATGTGTTTCTGGGGGCAGGTGTCTGGGATGGCCACCACTGGCCTCAGGTGGCCACTGAGCATTTGTACTGCAGTCTGTCCGACTGGACATGTGATATAAGGACAAGATGCCCACAGGAGCTCAAAGATTTGTTACAAAAACATCTAATGAAAATTAATTTCACCTGCTTCCTTTTCCTTTTGTTAGTGTGTCTACTAGAAAATTTGAAGTTACAGGTTTGACCCACATTGTCTTCTATTCGACGGCACTGGTCTAGAACTAAAAATCAGCTTCCCAACTGGCTCTTCCACCCAGAGTACAAGAGCTCCTGGCTTGTGTCTGTAATGACTGGCATATCAATAATGAGATTTTTACAAAGAAGACACACATCACCCCAAAATCTCTAGTCCAGAGATGGTTAACATTAACCTAATTTTGATAATTCCTCTTCTCCTGTGTGCCTTTTAGTGTATGTTTAAATAACTTGGATAAAGAGGCATATATTTTTGTATCTTTTTTAAAACTTAAATTGTATCATGAATTCCATCCCCCCCAATGCTACAGGCTTAAAAGCATATTTGTAATGGCAGTATAGCACTCCAACCATGTCAAAACCAGGATTTATTTAGGTGTACTTCTATTGTTTGACATTTAAATCACGTTATGTGAATCACTATTATGAGTAATACTACAATAAACATCTTTCTACACAGGCATTTGTATAGCTTAATTGTTTTTCTTTAGTCTAGACTTCTAATGAGTGCATCAAGGGGTGAAAAAACACTTTCAAGACTCTTGATATATATTGTCAAATTGCTTAGCAGATTTTATCTATCAGCAATATCTGAGCCTCAATTTAATTGCACTCACACCAGGGCTGAATACCACGATTTTAAAATAGCTTCTTTTGGATTAGAAAAATGGCAAGTCATCAATGTTTCATTTTCATTTCTTTGTTGCTGCAATTGAATTTTTTAATATTTATTACATATTTTCCATTTTTTTTGAATTTACCTTTTCTTGTCCCTTTATTTTTCTGGTGGGATATTGTATATCACTTATTGATATAAAAAGCCTCCCTATATTAAAGGATCAATTATCTGTTACTATATATAAATATTTTCCCAGTTTGTCATCTAAAATTTTTGTTTTATATTTCTTATGTCTATATATTATTCATTTCCATGTTTGAAAAGTCTGTGGGTCCCCTACATTGAATTTCCTTCCATCAGTTTCCTACAGAACTTGGTTAAATACTCATGTATGTTTTTCTATCTTGTTTAAGATTTTACTTTTTACTTTTAAATTTCACTTTCACTTCATCTGAAGTTAATGTTGGTATATGATAGAAGGCAGTGGTGAGCTGCCAGAGGTTTAATCACTGTCTCTTCGGGCAAAAAAAGCTTTGATTAGTAACATTTGCCAATTTCTCTGGTGTAAATCCTCCCATCTGGCTGATTTCAAACCATCACTGAGTGTAGAGAACGGAAGGCTCTAGCTCCAGCACACCGCTGGATAAATAAGAATTTCCCCCCAAGAGGGAATTTTCCCAATATCTTTATTGAAAAGACTTCCCCTTCCCTTTCACTACAAAATGTATCTTAATGTATTTCCTGGAGTGATTTAGTTCCATTCATTCTGCACCTTGAACATACTGGTAGCTCAGTTAATAGTTGTTGAATGAACGACCAGTCCATTGATCTACCTTTGGATCTGAAGTTTCAAGTGTTCTGTTCTATTTATGTTAACTTACCTGTATCTCATCGTAGCATATCTGACACACCTCATTGATTTATTCTACCTGTTCCCAACAAAATGGCATAAACAACTGCCACCCAAATGGTGGAACAGCTTAAAGAAATGCGTTCCGGTGACAAAAATCATAAACATACTCATAAATAAGTCAATAAGAAATTTAATTACTTAATTAAACAGCTCAGTGGAGCATGGCAGCACTTCTAAAGTGCCTTAGGATTGCTCTTGTGTACGCCTTAATTTCCTTTAAATTTTGTATTTTTCTCATGTTGACCATAATAAAAATAGAATATAATGGGAAGGAATGATCCCAGTGGAAGATACAAACACAAGTGGAAAGAGAGAAGATGAGCAATGCTTCAAAATGTCAGAACCTCTCATTCTACCTCCGAGTAAATAAAAGCTCGGAGGTCACAACAATGAAGCATCTTGACGTCCAAAAATAAAGACGATAAAAATCACAACAGTAGAGCTAGAAAAAGCACCTCCTTAAAGGAGCCGTCGGGTAACTGGTCAGGGGCTTGTAGGCTGAACGAGCACGAGGCCCCTGGGGAGACTTGCTGGGTGGGTGAGTGGGGAGTGGAAGTGTCTCTGGACCAGAGGCCTGTCCTGAACCCCCTGGGGAATCCCAGCAACCCTCCCTCCTGGGGCTCAGGGTGGAGAAGGTGTCTGTTCACGAGCACCGAGATCCTTTTCTCAGGTTACCTGGTGGGCCGGAAGGGCATCTGGGCCAGAAATGAGATGCAGGAGGGACGGTGGGAGGGGCAGCACAGTGGAGGGGGCCGGGCGCACAGGACGAGGAGATGAGAGGGCTGTTCCGGGGAGGGAGCCCCTGGGAAGTGGCGGCTCAGCCCTTCCTGACTCCGAGTGACCGGGCTGTGTCCTGACCCAGGCATCGGGCATGTGGGGCTGGAGCTGTAGGGTCGGGGGAGCTCTGTGCCACGTTGGGGACCATGGCTCAGCACAGAGGACTGAAGCACAATTCTAAAAGTAGATCAGATCTAAGATAAAGGTAAAGGGAACCGCCTGGGGGCCCGGCTTGGTCATACGGAGGGAGACGTGGGTGGGAGACGGACGGGGCTGCCTCCTGCCCCTCCGGCCGCCACGCAGGGGGCGGGGGACGCCAAGCTGCGGGCCAGGCGGGGAGGGCAGGGCCCTGAGAGCCGGGACGCCAGGCCACAGAGGAGCCTTCCAACCGCTAACGGGGACTCAGCGGGCTCTACCCTCCTCTGGGACCGTGACTCGTGTGCTGTCTTTCTCCCTGACCTGACTGACAGCAGCCTGGGGCCCCACCTCCGGTCTCACCACTGGTCCCCAGGCTCCTATCCTGCTCTTCGACGGTTGGCCCTTCACTGAACGATGGTGGCTCTGCTGCTGCACGACGGCCGCGCAGCCAGCGCAACTCGGGCCCACCTGCTTTCTGGATGGCCATGTGGTGGGAAAGTGCCCTGCGGCGTGCCAGGCGGAGGGGGTGGCACGCGCGCGGGTGCACTTCCGAGACCTTGACCGCAGACCAGCCTTGGAGCTGGCCGGGAGACAGACGGAGCCCAGGACTCCAGACAGGTGTTTCCCCGGGGCATGCGCAGACCCTGGGCCCCGCCCTGGGCTCTGGGCCCCTGCATCTCCGGCCTCCCTCTTCTGCTTGCAGCCGGCTGGGCCAGGAGATGAGAGGACGGAAGGGCAGGGAGGTGGGAATCAGCGTCTCCCCGGCTCCCCACTCACGCAGCCTCCACTGGCTGCCCTGGCCCCAGGCCCTCTCCGCTCCCATCTTCCATTCAGGGAGGGGACCATGGTTTTCCAACGTGTCTGGACTCCAAGTGCTCGCAGCCCTGTTGGTCCCCAAAATAGACACGCCAGGAGGCTGTCCTTCGGGAGGGAGTCCCCGGGAAAGAGCCGGACAAACGGTGGGAGAGACCATGCCCGGGAGCCGTCAGCATCCCTGTCATCGGTCCCCGCCAGGCAGCACGTGATCCCCAGCCCCACCTCTGGGCCGTCCTCCCGTCACTGTGGCTCCCCGAGGGCGGGCGGACGAACAGACGGCAAGAGCCCGGGAGGGGCTGAGCCAGGCCCCGCCGTGTGGACCGTTGGCCGTGGTCCTGCGTGTGTGAATCCGAGGGTGTGGCCTCGAGCAAGGCCAGATGCCGCAGACTGTCCCTCCCGCGTCACCGCAAACAGTTGAACAAATAAAGTTGCCAGGCGGTTGTAAGGCAGGCCTTGAAAAGACCTCGGAAAACAAGCGGCTTTCACTCCCACGGGCCTTTGAAATCATCACCGCTTTGTGCAAACACCCTTTGAAGCCACTGCTTGTACCTGGCTTGTCTCTAAATTAACTGTTGTTTTGGTTTCTCCAGCGCTCTGCCCAGGAATCGCTCCCTTGACAAAGACGGAGGTTCTTTCAAAACGCTCCCCTTTAAACAGACCCTGCACAAACCAAACAACGGAAGCGCTGGCGAGCCCGCCCCCACCCAGATGGAGCCCTCTGCACGGCGAGTCTATTGTTGTGTCTCTGAAATGAGGTAACTTTTCCTTTGAAACTTCTCACACTTCTAAAACACAAGAAAAACAAATTCAGTTCACCAGAAGCCCTTTTGTCCAGGCCAGGTTGTCCCCAAGAAGCGCTTATGACTTAATTACCTGTACCTCTCAAGGGGCCCTTTTGTCATCAGGACTCTGCCCAGAGTTGTAAGCTGGCCCGACTTGGGGTGAAATGGAGAATTCAGTTTTCTGATGAGTCACCTTCACTGTCCCTCCTCTGTGCCATTTTCTAAGCGAGGCCCAGTTTTTTTCTGTTTTGTGGGGGCCTCGGCCAGCTAATCTGTGGTTGGATTTGGCCACACGTCCCAGCTCGTCCTTCTCGATGGCGTAGGGGCTGCAGGAGCCCATGGCCGCAGCTGTGCTGGGTGTGGGAGGCCTGGTGGCCGTTCCCACGAATGGCTCGGGGCTCGGGGCTCGGAAGTCGTGAAGCCACGACCTGAAGGATTCCCGGGTGTTTGCAGCTGGAGACAGAGGGATGAGGGCCCAGGGCTCCAGTGGGGCAGCAGCTGGAAGACCCAGGTCACCCCGGGTGAGGGGTTTGGAGAAATACGTCTGGAGAGGGAGGGGGCTCTGACGGACACTGACTCTTGAGCTAAGATATTTACTTTGTACTTTGTGACTTAGAGGAAGCCCGTGGACGAGGGTTCCTGCCATTTAATTATTTATATTGCTTCTCTTACGGTCCCATCCTGGCAGCCAGCAAGTCTGTGGGCGTACCTGGTGTGTCCACCGCACCTAGTGTGTCTGGTGCTCCTCCAGACACTCGAGTCCATCCTAGGACAGAGGAAGTCACGCATCCCTCATGGCGTTGGCATTTTCCTGAACCCAGACCTGTAGTTAAATATACAAGATAGTAGATGACGGGGGCTGGGCGTTGTGGAGAGACAGGGTGGACACAGGCCATCGGAGCACTGCGGGGGACGGGCTGCTGCCCTCAGTGGTCAGTGTAGGGCTGTGACCCCCGACCCCAGGGAGGTGAGGGTGTGCCCTGTGGACACACATCCAAGGCCGAGGGAAGTCGTGAGGAGGCCCGCGGATGGGGAGGTGAGAGTGGAGGGAAGAAAGTCAAGGTCCCCTGTCCTCTAAGGACCTCGAGACCCCTCCATGGCCTGGGGGAGTGGCCTCTCCCTCCACCAAACCTTCTCAGTGGAAAAATCTGACTTTTAGTTACAGCCAGCTGAAAACAGCTGATAATACATTTCAAAGCATAAGGTCCACCTTTCCCTCTTCCAAAGGTGCTGGCCTTTGTAACAAGATGAGAGTCTTGGGAAGGAGGGTTGAGCCCTGAGACAGGGTTTCAGAGGCCCTGTGCTGGCCGGGGAGGATTTCCTTGGTGCCAAAAATTGCACCATGTGGGCTGTTTCCTCCTTGCCCAAGACCGAGACCAGCCCTGAAAGGAAAAAGACAACATGTGACTCACTCTAGAATATTTGTTCTAGAAATTGTCTTTGGCAAAACTCCACTCTGCCCTTAAAATTAGCGTCCATGACAGGTTCACCTTCACCCTCCCTGGCAGAGGCTTTCACTGTGTTAAAAGTATGTGCTGTGGATGTTTTCTTAGGATGAGTCTGGAAATTTCCAGCTTGGTGGGAACCTCGGAGGTGGCCTCTGGCCCTGGGGCCCGCTTTGCAGACAAGGAAACCGTGGCCCAAGGGGGATCTGAAGCCATGTGGCCTTGGATGTGGCAACCAGAAAAGGGACCGGGGTCTCCGGATTCCTCATCCGATTCTCTTTTGATTATAGGAATTTTCATTTGGGTGCATTTTATGTTTCTTTTGGGAACAATGTACAACTTCATCCTGACACTCACTCTGTTTTCTCGCTGAGAGACTTACAAGGAAAAATCAGGACACTTCAGAGCTCAGGGAGACCTCAGGAATGACACAGCCTCCACGCGTTCTACCGGTACAGCCATCCCCACCACCTTACAGATGGGAAAACTGAGGCACAGAGCACTTGAGTGACCGGCACAGGGTCTGTGGGCTGGTTATCAGAAGAGCTCAGGTGGAAACCGAACACCCTCAGCCTGCCGTTTCTGTACGACCTCCCACTAGCTCTGTACGGCCTTTTGGGAAGGGGAGGGCGTTAGCGATCCTGATGTACCGCGTGGAAGGCTGGAAAGCTGCGTCTCGCTTTGTTGTGTATTATGTGGCGCTTGATCTCTCCTGAGGGAGTAGAAAGAAAGGGGAGATGCTGGTGCCTTCGAGCATCACTTAATAAATGCTTGAGAGGCTCTGGTCTTAGCACAAAGCCGGGCTCCTCTGCAGACAACCACAAGAAAGAAGTGGCAGGCACTGCACTGCCCTTAATTCTGGAGCAAACACAATAGTATTTTTTTAAGGATAATGTCAGGGTAGAGAATGAGACTGCTAATTTCTTTTGGGAGACAAGGGAGGAAAAGAAGAATAGAGAAGAATTTATTTTGGCAACAATTCTTGATCTTCTTTTTACAAAGAAAGTTAAAGCCATAATTCCCCCAGGTGCAAATGCTGTCGCCTGAAAAAACCCTTCCTTAAAATATATTAAGTCAGAAAAAGATAAGCAAAGAGGAAATGGACCTGTAGCTGGACCTAACGGCTTTCGGTTTTATCTTTTTAATGAGATCTGAAAATAGGATGGTCGTAGGAAAACATTTCGATTTCAAAAATCTAAATATTGTGTGAATGTCGGAAATGTGAGCGGTAAGCCATCTTTCTGACAGGCAGTGAAGTAGACATGGGACCAGACACAGTCCTTTTCTTTTGAATGCAGGGAAGGAGTCCCCCGGGGGGAGGCTGAGGGTAGGGGCAGAGGCCTGGGCTCTGGTCTCAGCTGTGCTGCTCACCCATTCTAGGATGCAGGGCATCCTGACCTAAATCACCTTAGGCTTCAGGATGCGATACCTGGTAAATGATGCTCTTGGGGAGAGTGTTACCCCGGGGGAGGCCGAGGATTCTGATTGGCCAGATGCACCCCGTGTCCAGGAATGTCTTCAGAGAAGGGGCTTCAGATCCAGCTGCTTGTAACCTCCCTTCCTTCCCTCGGGCCTGCCCCCCTCAGCCCCCATTCAATCCTATCAGATGGAAGATGGGGTGGGATTTCCTTTTAAGGTTAAAACTTCTTCTGTAATTAATTTGGCCTGCTTTGGATGTAGCAAGCAGTTGCCTTGGCTAATTGATGAGATTCCCGCCCTCCCCCCCGCACCCCCGCCCACTGTCCCCAGTGACAGCTCAAGCCGAGACCACATGCACCTGCCTCAGCCGGGCACCCCTCTCTGCTCTCATCCAGGAGGGCTGCCCATAAGGCGGGCTTCTCCAAAAGGGAGCGGGCACAGGGTAATCAGCCTCAGTCCTAGAATTCTGCACACCAGAATGAGAAAATTGACCTGCACCATCCCAGCAGGTGTACAACTCTCCCAGCTTTATTTCTTACATCTCTGACTTAAAGGACTTGGGTTCTCCTAAGGCCTCTGGCTGTGCCCTTTGACCCGCGTTTGTAGACATAATAGGTTGGTTGGTGCACTGCTGGTTCCCTCCCACGCCCCCCTTCCACTGTCCCTCATGCTTTCACACTAGCCTAAGGACAGGCTCCGGCTACCTCAGCACTTGTCACAGGATGAGACAGGTCAGCCCGGGACATTGCTGGCCCCGGAGGCTCAGGCCAGGCCACCTTGGATCGGATTTTTGGTTATTCAGCAACCTAGAAATAAGGCATCCAGACCTGGCGCCCTGTCTGCTAAATGGGCTTTGGAGAATTTCAGAGAATTTTAATTTCAAATGATGAGCTAGGAGTTCCAGCCGAAAAGTAGCCGTGTCTTATTTTCTTTCTTTTAAACATCTTTATTGGGGTATAATTGCTTTACAATGGTGTGTCAGTTTCTGCTTTATAACTAAGTGAATCAGTTATACATATACATATGTTCCCATATCTCCTCCCTCTTGCATCTCCCTCCCTCACACCCTCCCTATCCCACCCCTCTAGGTGGTTACAAAGCACCGAGCTGATCTCCCTGTGCTATGCGGCTGCTTCCCACTAGCTATCTACCTTATGTTTGGTAGTGTATATCGTGTCTTGTTTTTTAGACAAATAAACCAGAATTGATATGGTGAAAACTCTGTTAGATGGACCTCTAGAGGATGCATCCTCTGCCAGCTGTTTTCTGCAGCTGATGGAGAGTTTATTTCTTTATTCACCATTAAAGAATATTGAGCCTATTGAATAGAAATCTTTCTGCTCTAAGTGTAGCAGCCATAAGACCAGCTCCTGACACTGGCGTGTACAGTCACAGGAAGTCTCGGCGGCTGTGGCTTCGGGGGGACCTTCTGAGAATAAGACGTAGTATCACGATGGGCACAAGCAGGGGACCTGCTCCAGGCTCAGCGTTCTCTGCCTTGGGAACTGTATCCATCACGACGCCAGCCAGAACCCTAATGGCCAAGACCTGTGGATTTTTCTCCCTGAATTCTTCACTCATTTGCTGTGTGCTCTCATTCGCTTGCTTGGATTGTTGCTCCAGCCGACTCACAGGCCTCCTTCCTTCCAACATGCTTCCCGTCCGTTCTTACCAGCCACCCATCAGACAGCCGCTGAGGCCACAGAATGTCACTCTCTTCCTCTGAGACATTTCAGTAAGTCACCACCACCGCGTAGGAACACACAGCAGCCCTGGAGTTTGGGGGCCAGGATTCCAAGCCTTCTCCTGTCTGCTCACACTTACCCTCTCCCTCGAAGCTGCTTTTGCCTCTGATCCCCTGTGAACCACTTCTGCTCTTCTAAGACTCAGCTTGGTGGGTACCACCCCATTTTGCTCCGTTCGGCACCCCAAGCGGACTTCCATGCCGCACATCGCATCGTCTTTGTTAGGAAACCTCTTCCACGCACTCACGCACCCCACGAGTTTCTCGGTGGACCACAGGCTTCTGGAAGGAACGACCTCGTCCATCAGCAGCTCTGAATTGAGCACCTAGTCTCTGTTGAGCACAGGTGATGGGCACTGGCCGCACGGAGCTGCGCTGGGGGCCAGGTGATCACACTCCCTGAATCCTTCACAGGACTGAGTCGCTCTGGTCACGGAAACAGGAGCGGAAGGGATGCCTGTCGGTTTCTGGCCGAGGAAGTGAAAGCCCGAGAACATTCCCTGCTCTCTCTCTTACGTCCTGCTGCGCATATGGGTCCACAGAACGGTGGAGCCATGTTGCCACGTGGAACAGCATAGGTGAGAAGGGAGCCTTGAGTTGAGCCTCTGTGGGGACCACAGCGGGCCCACCAAGTGTGACAGGACACGTGTCCCCGTTCATTCTGGTCGGGGGCCAGATAAGGAGAGAGCACAAGACAGAACGAGAATACTGCAGGTAAGTCTACAGAGAATTAAAGTTGGGTGACGGATGGAAGGTGAAGGGCTTCCTCAGATGCTGTGGCCAGAGGCACGGCTGCGGCTGAACCTGGTGAGGCGGGAGTTCTGAATAAGAGGAAAGCTTTGGCTAAAATCCAGGACAGGAACACGGCGGTTGGCAAACAGCTCGTGCAAATGCCAAGGGGACGAACCCTGGCAGAGTATTTGACATCCAAAGAAGCCAGTATAACCGGATCATGGGGCAAGAGGGGGAACATGGGCGGATGGAATCGGAAAGGAAGTGAGGGCTAAGCCGCAGAGAATTTTGTTCCTGGGCTAAGGCACCTGGATTTCATTCTGTACCTTTGAACCTCTGAGGCCAGGACAGTTCACGACACCTAAGTGATGCCAGGTTATTCTGGGTCCTCAGCTGTCTGTTGATTTGGGGTCACGCTCTTCATAAAGGAGACTGTCAAGGGTCCAGGTAGCCAGGGTGGCAGAGCACAGGATGCCACGCGTAACAGGGGCTGAAACTATCCCAGAAAATAATAAGCAAGTAATTGTTGGGCACATGGAGGTAAATGACCAAGCAGCTATAGCACACCAGGTATGCCGGAAGGAGATGCATCTTTGGACGAAGCCGCAAACACAGGAGCAACAGCAGATACGCAGGGAGTAGGCGACTCCAGGAGGTATCCTTCCCTTGGACTGTGGGGCTCAGAAGCTGCCTGGTTTGGAACCCTGGCCCCTCTCTGGGGTTATCAGGAGTGGGCGTCCTCCAGCAAAGTGACTCAGAGAAGCTGGGCCATGGTTCCCTTCCTAACAGCAGAGCTTCACTGTTGGAGCAGCGCTGGACCCGCCCTGGCGTGATGGGGGCTATAGGAGCCAAGCCTGAGGCTGCAGGCTGCTTTCCACCGAGCTTTGCAGGACGCTGGTCCTTTTCTAGGAGGCCAGCATGCAGGGGTCAGTCCCACATAAATAACTCTTAACTTTCAGTTAAATAACTGCCCCTAGATTGAGTTATAAATCCAAATATGCTATTTACAAGCACATAAAATGAAGTGCCAGAAAAGGATTCAAAAGATGAATTGTGTACATGTACATAGAAAGAAGAGCTCATAGAATTACCGTGCACTCTGCAGGCTTCAAAGAAAAAGTACTGAAAGGACCAAGACAATAATTTTAGATTATAATGGGTACCATTCACAACAGAGATATGTAACTGTTATGAACTTTTCAGCGTTGAATTTAAGCACTGTCTTTATTTATTTTTTATAATTTTTGTTTCAGATTTTATTTTGGTTTATTTACTCAGACAGCTGTCTAGATATATTTTTTACATTAATTTGTATTGGAGTGTAGTTGCTTTACAATGTTGTGTTCGTTTCTACCATACAGCAAAGTGAATCAGCTCTACGTATACATATATCCTCTCTTTTTTGGATTTCCTTCCCATTTATTTATTATTTAAAAATTTTTTTAAAAAGGGCAAAGATTTTATTTATTTATTTATTCTTTAAGGGTTTAATGCCTTTTTTTTAAACATCTTTATTGGAGTATAATTGCTTTACAGTGGTGTGTTAGTTTCTGCTGTATAGCAAAGTGAATCAGTTATACACACACATATGTCCCCATATCTTAAATAGGTAAATTAATGTTAGTAATTCAAGAGATGTTGACAGAAACAAAATGTAATAGGAAACCCTGTATTCAGTATTTCTACCTGTTTTTGCCAGATGAAGCAAATTTTAAAGAAAGATATAGAGAGATTTGATAAAGAAATTAGGAATGATTTAATATAGAAATTAATACCCTAGAGAAAATATAACTTTTTGAAATGTCCATGGAAAATTAGCTAAAATGCATCAAGTATTTATGCCATAAATAAAACCTCAAACTGGAAAAGCAGGGTGTATACAGGTTGTACTCTACGACTACAACATATGGATACAAAAAGAAAAGAAAAAGGAAATGCTAAAACGTAATGGAATCATGAAAAATGGACGGTAGGAAGAGGGAAGAAGTAAAACCAAAAAAAAAGGAAAAAAGAGAGAGAGGGAGGAAGGAAGGGATGGATGGAAGGAGGGAGAGAGAAAGGAAAAGAATAGAAGAAACCGTGGTAAATCGAAACAAGGATAAAGGAAGACTGCACTGACCAGCTATAGCCTTGAGCAAGTACAGATGATCCTTGAGCAACACAGGTTTGAACTGCGGGGGTCAACCTTACACGCGGATTTTTTTTCAGTAAATACACACGGTACTACGCGATCTGTGGTTGGCTGAATCTGCGGATGCGGAACCTTGGATACAGAGGGCCAGTGAGCAGCCGCGGATTTCTGTATCCTCGGGGCTCCTAAACCAATGCCCTGCAGATACCGAGGGATGACTGTAATGAGGTCTTTAATTAAATCTATAAAATGGGAGAAAATATGAGGGTTAAAAAATATGATACAGTCAATATTACTTCATGCATTTCTTGGCATATTGTAGATGCTCAAAAATTAACTACAAAAAATAGCACAAACTAAATCCTATAACCAATTTTGCTTATATAAATAGATGCAAAAATCTTAAGTCAAATATTAGTAAACATTAATTTAGCACTATATTGAAAGAATAACACATAAAGCCCAAGTTATGGTTTATTTCTTGTAATGCAATATTATTTTGTTCTATTTTAGGTTCAATGTTAATTAATTCAACACACAGATACTCAAAAATCTGAATCATAAACTCAGTAGATGTTGAAAATGCACTGATTAGAACATCCATTCTTGATTAAAAGAAAAAGAAAACCCTCTTAGAAAACTAGGACTATATCTCTGACATCTGAAACAGATCTATCTGAAAGCAATATCTGATACCATAATTTATAGTGAGATAGTCCCATTAACAATAATAATTATACAAATAATACTAATACCTACTAATATAATATAGTAGGTATTGATACCTACGAATATAATGCAATAATAATAACTCTAGAAATATGGCTGTTGTATTATTAACAATTATTATTAAAGTTCAAGATGAAGCAGTGCAGTAAGAAAGTGAATCGAAGCTATAAATATTGGAAAGTAAATGGGTTGAACTGTGTCTCCCCAAAATACATATTTTGAAATCTAACCCCCACATTGCAAGACATGATCTTATTAGAAAATAGGGTCTGTGCAGATGATCATGTTAATATGAAACCATTAGCATGGACCCTAATCCAATATGACTGATGTCCTTTTTAAAAGGGTAAGTTTGGACGCATAGACAGACATGGGCAGAGGGAAGGCGCCATTTAAGACAGAGATCGGAGTAATACTTCAATCCAAGAAACACACAAGATTGACAGCAAGACACCAGAAGGTAGGAGAGAGCCTGGGGCACGTGCTGCCTCACAGCCTCAGACGGGACAAGCCCTGCTGACACTGTGATCTTGGACTTCCAGCCTCCGCAAGTGTGAGATGATACAGTTCTTCTGTTTAAGCCACTCGATCCGTGGTACTTTGTTCAGCACTAGCCAACTAGTAGAGAAAGCAGAAAACACATTAGTATTACTTATAAATGAACCAAATATTTTCCAAAAAACTCAAAATTATCAGCTAAGACCCTGCTAGAACTAATGAATGAGATAAGTGAGTTTGCTAGATATAATCTACAAATATGAGAGCTTACATACAGGATAAAAAGAACAAATTTGAAAATATAATAGGAAAAACATCCAATTTCTAGTGGTACAAATATAAAATAAAAGCAAATCATCTATTTGCTCTTTAGTGATGTGTGTGATGAATGCATGATATGGAGAGTTTTGCAGCAATTAGGATGACAGACTTATGAACAGCAACAGAAATAGATCTTAAAATATAATTCTACATGAAATGAATAAGAAAATGAGTAAGACCTGGGGCAACATTTTATACATTCAGAAAAGAGAGGGAGAGAGCTTGATTTAAAGATGCTGTACTTCTTTGGGCTTTGAAGGCGGAAGAAGAGACAAGGACCCATGGAATGCAGATGGTCTCTAGAAGCCGGGCAGAGCCCTAGGCCTCCGGAAGAAATGCAGCCCTGCCAACACCTTGATCTTAGGACTTCTGATTTGCAGAACTACGAGACAATAGATTCGTGCTGTTTTCTTCGCTTTAGAAGAGAATTAAAAGTTTGAAGAAAACGGGGGTTGGAGAAAATATGGGGCCAAAGATACTGTCATATACTGTGGGCGAGAGTGCCATTTGTACAAACATTTGAGAAGACAGTTTGATAAAACGTGTCTGAATTTAAAATTAGCCTAGCAATTCCACTTCTAAGAGCGTCTCTATAGGAGATTGCCAGAAAAGTGTATACCAAAATGGATGGTTAAAGTTTCCCACTTATTGTTTATACTATAGCCAAAAATTGGGAACAACTTAAAAGTCGAACAATAAAACATATTCGTGATTTAGTGCATATTTAGACTGGAATAACAGGAGATACCTTCAAATGATATTTGTCTATATTTATTGGTATTGACCAAAAGATCCATGGTATATACTTTAGTAACTAAAAGGTTACATAACAAAATGCATACAATAATGTCTTTGTATAAAATTCTAATTCACATAAAAATGTCCAGAAAAATATTTACCAACATGTTATTAGTGGTTTTCTCTGGTGATGTAATTTTGGATGAATTTAACCCTCATCCTCTTATTTTTCTGTACGTTCGATTCCTTTCTTTTTCTCTTATTTTCTTTCTCTCTTTTTTGCAGTGAACATGTATAACTTTTACGGTTCATGAAAACAATAAAGGTACTTTTATTTTGGAAAAATAAAACACAACCAAACTGCTAAAGTCAATGAAACACGTATGACAAATTTTGAGCCTCTTCATTTTTAAGGACATTATGAGTCCTTGTCATAAAAAGACAATTCCCCCCAAAAGAAATACATGGTCAGTAAAGGTCTGAAAAAACCCCCTTGAACCTTATGAGCAATCAAATAAATGCAGTAAGGCAATGCGTTTCCATTTTCTTGTATCATATTTGTAAGGGAAACAATATTTCCTTTTCATTGGTTTACAACCCCGGCTTGTCTCTGAAAGTCAAATCTATTATCAAAAGATGACTTAAGGTCAACACCACTGCCCTTTAATCTTGAACTTTTCAAATTAGCATTATTAGTATTATTACAGTTACAAGTTGTTTCTTAACTAAGGCACTGACGCAGCTCTGCTGAGCTTGGATGAGCGGCCTTGGTCAGCAACCACACAGACTGTAGCTAGGAAAGGGTTCGGGCAGTCTGCCATCTAAAAGGCCAAGATCTTGTCCACCACTTGGATGGAATCCCACTGAACGCTTTTCAAGACTATTTTAATTTGATTAATTTCTCCAATTTATAAAGCTGAATTTTTTTTTTTTTTAGCACAATTGCATTATATCATGGAGTCTTTATGGATTTGAACCACCAATATGCATTAAACTAGCCACAATTAAAGCAAACTAAATGTCTGTGTTGGTAGGGTCTCTGCTCTACAGCCTTTAAAAATGCTATCTATATATTTTATCTTTAGCAGTGGGACCGTTCTGTTCATTCAGATACATCCATTCATCAAAGCAGAGATGAAACTCAACTTCAAAAAGTGACCTTGCTGTTGGGAATTGGATTCTCAGCTAGCAGAACATAGAGAATATTATTGGAATGCTGGGGGGGCCTTAATAGGAAATCACTGAAACAGATTTGCAAAAAGACAGTGTGACTTTAGGGACACCCACGTTCATCCTTGTGTCCTGAAACGGATTCCTCTCCCTTTTTGCTCTCTGACGCCTGAATTTCTCCAACTAAGCCCTCCTTTCCACAATGTGACTGAAGGCATAATATACAAATTCTCCAAAATGGGGAACAGAATGATTTATCCTCATTATGTGTATATCAGTGACTGATATCAGGCCTTTTCCAGAATGGAAGGGCATGGGGCAGAAGGTCATTACCACAGGAAGAACAGATCAAAGAGAAACCAGAAAAAATGGCAGACCAGTACTATGGTTTATTCCGGTCAGACAGTGGCCAATATTACGACATTAATGACAGTTCGTATGAATATGTAACCAGGAATGGTCGTCATTGTCAACTTATCTATTTCGATCCACACAGATTTTGACATCTATCTTCGTCTTTGAAAATAAAGACTCGTGTCTTCTGTATAGAAGTTCCATTAACAGAGAACCAATAAACCCAAGCAAGTAATTAGCCAAGGTTCCCCAGTTTTCTTATACCCTGCTCTAAATGAGAGGCAAATGTCAAGTATTGAAAGGCAAATGAGCAAACTCTTCTGCATAAGAATTCTACAAATTATCCTACACAACACCTAAACCTTCTTTTTCCAACCTCTAATCCTAGACAATTAGCCTGCCTCGTCATAGGGTGGGATCAGAGCTACGGTGATGTCTTAAAGTTTCAGTTCCCCTCACCAGACCCTTTTACCAAGAGACAGAGATGCAAACCTTTTAGAAAACATTCAGCAAGGCCTCCATCTCGAACCCCTTCTCCAAATCCTTTTTGGCGAGAGCTTATGTCATGAGCTGAAAATATATTTGAATTCGAAAGCAAATTAATTGTGTCTAACTATCTTACATAAGGTTCCATTATAGGCATATTAGAAAAATAGAACTCAGTAAACCCTAAGCTTTGGAAAACCATTGGGCCTATTAGTCATGTTTGAGATTTCAAGATTTGGATGTGACAGTAAAAAATAGAAGGAAATGAAAATAAAATACAAAATGGTAAAAGTCCTCTAACTCTGAATTTTAAAAACATTACACTGAAGATGAACTACTAAGAAAATAAACACAGAATTACTTTCCAAGCCCTTAAGGTGGAGGAAGATACTAGGCAACAGCAATAAGGTTGGTGAGGGACTGAATTTGGGTGGTGGACCCAGCCAGCTGAGATATCGTCAGAGGCAGGAAGGGCTTTAGAGGCACATCTAGATGTGGTCTGGAGTCTAATCCGTAGGAAATTCAGAGGCCAGTCTAGACAGTGTCTGCTGGAGATCTTGTGATTCCATTTCTAGCTCCAGCTGCTGGGGATCCTTCCTGACGTGAGCCAGGATCTGTCTCCCCCTGGTCCTAGCTCTGATCTGGGCGACAATGGACACGTCCCTCGCCCACATTGAGACTGGTCCTCCGGGTCTCTGCTCATTCATGTGTTCCTCCAGGTCAAAGCGTCCTTGCTCACTCCCTTCACTCTTTATCCGGCGTGGTTGCCGGACGCCTGGGCTCGGTGGACATCGGCCTCAAATGTGGTGCCCAGACCTGCAATTCATTGCTGCATACACATCTACTGAGCTCAGGGAAGAGACACACTGTTGTCATCACTTCCCTTGTCCAAAACCAGTTCTCAACACATCAGCGATGGCCTGCATTTCCTCGAGTCCACCGCAGAGCGATGCCTCTTTACGGAGACGCAGCAAATGTATGGAAGGATCCTGTTTCTCCAGGAAAGTGTCAGACTTTGAAAGAGGAAGTGGTGTTTTATCTACTTTATCTCTTATTTTATTCTATTTTATTTTAAGAATTTTTATTGGAGTATAGTTGATTTACAATGTTGGGTACGTTTCTGCTGTACAGTGAAGTGAATCAGTTAATACGTATACATATATCTACTAGATTCATTCACCTGTATGGGTCATTACAGAGTATTGAGTAGAGTTCCCTGTGCTATACAGTAGATCCTGATTAGTTATCTATTTTATATATAGGAGCGTGTAGATGTCAATCCCGATCCCCCAATTTATCCCTCCTCCTCCCTTCTCCGCCGCCTCCTGTAGCCACAATTTTTTTTTTTTTTTTTAACATCTGTGACTCTATTTCTGTTTTATAGAGTTCATTTGTACCTTTTTTTTTTTCGGTACGTGGGCCTCTCACTGCTGTGGCCTCTCCCGTTGCGGAGCACAGGCTCCGGATGCGCAGGCTCAGTGGCCATGGCTCACGGGCCCTGCTGCTCTGCGGCATGTGGGATCCTCCCGGATCGGGGCCCGAACCTGTGTCCCCTGCATCGGCAGGCAGACTCTCAGCCACTGCGCCACCAGGGAAGCCCTGTACCATTTTTTTAGACTCCACATATAAGCAATATCATATGAATTTGTCTTTTTCTCGTTTTATCTCTGATGAGACATTTGCTTCTTGAGCTCACAACTATTTTCACTACATGGAGGAAAAAGGGCGTAGATGGCGAAACTATTCCGTGGAAGAAAGTCAAGGAGTTGTCATCTCAGATTCAAATTTATTCCGGGCTCAGGTGGCTTGAGCATTTTATTATTTTTGTGAGCAGGTGTTGGTAGACACAGGCCCTTTGCATTAAAAACATCCTGAAATCTTGATCTGGAGTTGCTGTGAAAATACATCCTGTGGATAATGGTGCATTTAAAGGGGGGTGGGGGTCGGCCAGGCAGGGCAGAGGTGACATGAAATAAACAAATTTCAAGGCAGGAAGGCTGGGAGGGGACATACAGAGATTTTTCTTTTGTTCCACCTTTTGTTTCTCGATTAGACAGATCCTGGCCGTGTGAGGTGACACACAGACCGTCTTCTTCCTGAATCGCTACATGGCATCATGCAAGCGACAGTGAGGCAGTGACTTGGAGACAGAAGCCGAGAAGCAGTGAGATTCAGAATAATAATTACACAGGCTGAAATCATGAACGCAAGCCGGTAAGTTCCCCAAACCCACCAACCTGAAAATTGCCGCAAGAGCCCCGCGAGCCTGCGTCTGTCGGGAAAACCTTACAGCAGGCCACTGGCTCGTGTGATCTGCACGTGATGCTACTGGACTCCAGGCAAAGGGGCCTACGGACAATGGGTAGAGCAGGCCCCGAGGAAGGGCTTGCGGGGCAGGTGATTTTGGAAGGAGAGCTCAGGAAACACAAGGTGAGGAGTGGGGTCCGTGAGATGGGGGGATGTCCTGGGGCCGGGGAAAGCCCGAGGCAGGGGGCCGGCAGTGTCCACTGCAGCTCGGCCTGAACTCGGAAGGGAGGGTTCCAAGGGTTGTGGGCATCGCAGTGCCTGCTTCAGAAGAAAATGATGAAAAACATCGCAAGTCAGACATCCCAGGTACCAAGGCTCTTGTCTTCGCTTCACCTCCAGACTCGGCCCTGGGGTGTGGGGAGGACGGCCAGCGCCAGTCTCCTTGGCCAGCTGGGTCCTTGCAAGGAGCAGCCCAGGGAGGGGACCGGAGGGAGCCGGCAGGCCGGAGGAGAAGTATATGCCGTGCTGGTTGCTTCCTATTCCTGTCGGCATCACCCCAGACATCAACAGCACTGGCTCTCGTGTCTTTTGTCTTCAGCACCGGCTGGGCCTCTCCTCGGAGGCCTCAGCCTGCTCTGCCAGTTCCTCCCGTGAATCCCCAATTCTCGTCCCCTCTGTCCCCTCTGTCCAGCGGGAGCTGCTTCCTGCACCTGCAGCCCCACTGCCCCCCTCCTGCCTTTTCAGCCCTCCAGTCCTGTTCAATCAGCTCCCATGTTAGTCAATTCTTTACTTGACTTTTCTGTTAAAATCGGGAGTGGGTTTTGTTTTCCTGACTAGATCCTCTGCTCAGTAAAATCTAGAAAAGGCGAAAGAGGGGATTTGGGCTGGGTAAGGGCAGGAGAGATGGGAACACACGGGGCCCCGTGCACCTGGGAGTGGCTGGTGCATCAGCCCAGGTGGGGAGGATGGAGACGGGTTGGGGGTGAGCGGGGCTGATGGAGCCGCAGAGACAAGTCGGGTTCCTGGAGGTGTCGAGAGGGGACCACGGCGAGTGAGGCCTGTGAGAGAGGCCTTTCCCTCCATCAGTTTCTTATGAGTCAGAAAACTCCATTTCGTCTTGGTCCAGAGAACTTGAACAGGTGCAGAAAGGAGCCCCAGATGAAACCAAAGCTTTGACAGGCAGGATCTGGGGGGCAGACGCTCGAGGTACGGGGTCTGGAGAAGGGAAGGCTTCGGGGTCCTGGAATGACCATGTCCCAGGGTAGAAACTGTCCCCGGATGAAGGCCGTGCTGGTCCTGAGCGCGGGTCGGGGGCCCCGGTGCTCGCTCTGCAAGCCCGTCCATCCGTTTGACCCGTGCACGTCCAGCACCTGCCGTGCACCCGTCCTGTTAATGGACCCGGGACACGTGATGGACCAGAGAGGTCAGAGGCGGTCCGATAGCATTTGATTCTAACTGTGCATCTCAATCTTCCACGAGACGCCGATTCCTTTCTGGAGTCCGAACAACCTTCAGACAAATTGGGGGACGTTTTCCCGTTGAAGGGCCTGAGTGGAAGCCGTCCTGGGATGTGCCAGCCCCAAGTCTGGCTTCTTACCGCCCCGAGCATGAGCACCTCCGTGGTTCCTGAGGGGAGCCTGTGTTCGTTCATGAGGTGGGGGCCCCAGGGGGTTAAGGAGGCGCTGCCACCGGTGCGTTTCTCCCCCTGAACTGGGGGGGCTTCTCTCAGAAGCCCAGGATCATCAACCTCTACACTGGTAGCCACACTTCTTGTCACAGAGGGTACGGACTTCAGATCAAACGTTCAAGGGTGTGGATGGGGGATGATCCGTCTCCTGCCTTAGCTCTCAGATTTAACCTTTGTGCCCAGTGGAAGCCCTCCATTGGCTCTGGTTTATTCTATCTGCCCGGCTTCACCCATCAGCCTAGGCAGCATGGCAAGGCCGTTTGGAGACGGGCAGGTGGCCGCAGGAGCAATTCAAGACGGGCGTTTGGGCAGCTCAGCTTTCCCTGGCACGTGTGGTCCTTCTCTGGGGCCCTGATGCTTCTCTTCTGCACTGGCCGTCACCCCTCCACAGTCTAGTTATTTCCAAGCTTTTTATGTAAGAAAAGGCAAACACGCTGGGGAGCCCACCTCCATCCCCTCCACTGGCGGCCTCTGATACCATGGCAACCAAAAGCCCCAGGTCAGATCCAGGTACTTCCCACAGGGAAACGGGGCCACAGGGGCCACAGAGCATCTTCAGGTCTGAATCCCGCTGGGTTTAGCTCACCTCTATCTTGAGCCACTCTTCCTGCGAGGACGGACCTGTGACTGCAGGACCAGAGGGGCAAGTTGAAGAAGAGGCTACAAGAGGAGCATTTCCCCACCAGCCCTCTGCTCCCTCCCCCACGGAGGCAGTCTGGGGCTTTGCACAGGTCAACGTGCAAACAACACGGGGTCTGATGATTTCTCGATTCGGTGCCTGTGTGCTTAGGAAAACACTGCCCGGCATTAAGCAGCCGGAACCCAAACAGCCTTATTGGTTAGAACTTATCCATCCTAAAAATGTCACTGGTAGAGACAAACCCCCAGCAGGGCCCGGACAGTAGGGGCAGAGACGACAGATAAGATACTTGAAACATGCAGCACCTGTCGCCAGGCAACCACACGGTGTAACAGAATGCTGTTTGTTGGTGACGCTGACGACAAGGAAGTCTTCCCGTCCACCGCATCTCCCTGGGCTGGAAGGAGTCTGTCACCAAGGCTTGTTTAGATAACGTTGTCAGAAAGGGCTACTCTTGCCTTTTTATAATTTCTCCTGAGCTGGGGAGTTTCTTTGACGTGAATCTAGAAGGTCACTGTCATACTCACTAACTGGTGAGTAAAACGGGAATCTCCTCTAACATGCGTTTCTCCAAAGAATTTCTTTTATGTGAGCGCTGTGCAGACACACTCTGGTTTCTCTACAGCGTCTTGGAGAATTTTGGAAGTGAGGGCCCCTCTGTCCACAGTGACCTTTGGAGAAGAGGCTGGAAGGAATCTACTCCTGAGTGTGGGTAATTTAGCGTCCTGGGGAACCAAGCGATGCCCTCACTGGGCCCTAGGAGGCCAAGCCTGGACGGTGGGCCAGTCTCCCCTTGGAGGACGCACGGCCTATCTGGGGCACCCACTGCTCCTCTGACATCCCCCTGTCCCTCTGGTGTCCTTCTTTGCATCCCACCTTCCTCATGTCACACAGAGTCACCCAGTAGACCTGGGCAGAGCTGTTCCTCGCCTTAGTGATGGGCTGCTTGTAAACAACCACCTATGCTGGCCTGTTCTGCCACCTCCTCTCCACTCCCTGACCCACCGTCACTTACCTGCTCTCGGCGATGAGGTCGTGTTAGCTACACGTGAGGGTGTCAGTGAGTGAGGCGGACCAGCACGGCCCACTGAGCAGTTGAGACGCTGTCCCAGCGCCAGGTGCAGAAGTCAATCCAACTGGTCGAGTGAGTGAAGCACAGGACAGGTGTCACCCTCCACCCCAGGGGAGAGAACGGAGACGGAAACAAGAGGCGTGACCTTCTCGACGCCGCAGAAATGGGTGAAACGTGATTCCGAGGCCTGTGGCCACTGCGGTCCCCAGCGCAGGTTTGTGACCAGGGCTCCAGACACCCCGACCCCACCAGGTGCCAGACACGCCAAGGTCCACGCCACCCACCCCTGGAGAAACAGGAAGGGCCTCTGATGGGGAAGCAGCCTGTCTCGCCTCCAGACACCTACAACCTGGTCCCACGGGGGGAATCGTTTCTTGGATGAAAGCATGTAAACATTAGCCAATTGCTCTGCTGAATTTTTTTTCTTTTCAATTGGCTATTTGGTGGCATATGATTTTTTAAATGTCTGATTTCTGGAAAATCTGGGTTTTTTTAAACATCTCAGGGCCGTAAAATTGTCCCCCATCCTCAACCCACACCCCCTAGCCTCGTGTTCACGGAGGGGTGCAAGAACCCTGGGGGCCCTCTCAGGCTGGACCTTGGCAAAGTTTCTTTATTACTGTGAAAGCTCCGTTGTACCCTGACAACAAGAAACCTTTTCTCCAGTACCAATTTCCAATAACCAGAGCCTCAATTTAGCAATTATTATTTTTTGAAAGTATTTTTTCCCCAAGGATGCAAGGGTTTTTCAGTGTCCACAGATCATCAGTGTGATACAGCACATCAGCAAGTTGGAGACTAGAAACCATATGATCATCTCAATAGATGCGGAAAAAGCTTTTGACAAAATTCAACACCCATTTATGATAAAACCTCTCCAGAAAGTGGGCATAGAGGCAACCTACCTCAACATAATAAAGGTCATATATGACAAACCCACAGCTAACATCATACTCAATGGTGAAAAGCTGAAAACGTTTCCTCTAAGATCAGGAACAAGACAAGGGTGCCCACTCCTGCCACTTTCATTGAACATAGTTTTGGGAGTACCAGCCACGGCAATCAGAGAAGAAAAGGAAATAAAAGGAATCCAAATTGGAAAAGAAGAAATAAAACTGTCACTATTTGCCAGTGACATGATACTATACATAGAGAATCCTAAAGATGCTACCAGAAAACTACTAGCAATTGTTTTAATTCAAAGAAGAGCAGTGGGAGGTGGGCAGCTTCGGCCAGGTGGCAGGGAAGAGCACTTGTTTAAACACCCGTGACGAGAGTGCCATGGAGACGTGTGACCTTGGGCACGTCACAGCCTCTGTGCTCTGTTTTCCTCATTCACAGAAGGAGGATGCAAGCGCCCTTGCTGCTGACCTCTTGGTACTTCAGAGGATCCAGTGTGAGCCAGCGAGAGGACCCCAGGAAGGTCCGCTCAGGGTACACCATCCAACGCCAGGCGTTTTAACTGTGATGTCACTATGAGCGGGGCACATAGGACCTGGGCTTCCCAGGGCAGCATGCGAAATGGAATGTGTGTGATGGGGACGGAGCCTCGGCCGCTTGGCAGGAAGGTAAAGCTGGCTGCCTGGGTGCTTCATGGTAACTGCGCTCCTACAGCCAACACAGCTGGTGGATCCCTCAGCTAATTTGCTGCCGGAGAGAGGAAGAGAGACCATACCATTAGATGAGTGGCTGATTAAAATAATGGTGCATGATGGGCTAGACATCCCTGCCTAGATCAGGATATCTTAGATGGAGAAGATGCTCTCTACCTTGACATAAGCTGCAAACACTGGTGTGCCCAATATCGTAAATCAACCATACTCCGATATAAATTAAAATTTTTTAACTAAACATTAAACAAAACCAACTTCACGTATTAGGTTTATAATATGAACTGAAATAAACTTTGCTTGAAAATGAAACAAAAATACAAGACAAAACAAAACAGAAATTGGTGTGTCATGGGGAGGCTGGCTTCATGGGGGACATGAGCTAGACCGTCACCCACCTGGAACAACATGAGGATGGTGGGAAAGGAACATCTTCCTGTCCAAAAGTTCACTACTGAGTCTTTAAATTTCACCATTAGTAACTCATTCCTTTGCTTTTGTGTGTTCTCTTTGAAATGAAAATATTTTTTTGGAAAAGTAACATGGCAGGTGTCTATACCTTGGAATGAATTAAGAAATAAAAATAGCCTGCTCCAGGTTGGGTCCTGGAAGTGAGAGCTAGGGGAGTTTGGGGGGTGGGGGGCAGGTCTGGTGGGAGGAATAGAGAAGACAGGAGGAGAGGGGCAACGAGAAAAAGGGAAGTAGGTCAAGAGGGGGACGTGGGGCATCTAAAAGAGAGAGGCGTTAAATCTGCATCTATATAGAATGTTACCCTTCTTCAAACAGGGGTGGCCTTGCTTGCCTCTGTGCTGTTTGTCTTTCCTTTTACATTTCTCGATAAATTTACTTCCCTTTTGCATCGTCTCTGAAAGCTCCATCTCCCCAGGTGGGAGAGCAAAGTCCCGCTGTAAATTGCTGACACTGGTCCCCCTGCTCTTGTCCTCATATTAAAGCCTGGGCTCTTGTCATGTTGTACTCAGGCCTGGCCTTGAAGGTTGCATACTGACTGCCACCTGGTGTGACCAGCAGCCAGGCCAAACAGCACAAAACCGGGATGGGTGTCTGTCCCCTTAGGGCGGATGACCCTGGGCTTGGGGTCTCAAGCAGGCAGCCTGGGCTGGAAAGGAGTCACACTCCTCACCTGCGGCCCTGGCCTGCGCAAACCCTGCGGGGTGAGAAGTCAGACTCCGGGGATCTCCTTGACACCAAGTCAAGCTGTAGGGAACCTTTGTCCATCTCTTACCTGATTCGCTACAGAGAGGACAGAGACAACCTCCAATCAACATCTTTTTTCAGTATTTCCCCAGGGGCATCGGGGTCAGAGCGTTGGGGGAATCTACATGCACTGCACTCGCTTTAGGCGTGAAGATGGACCAATGCCCGGTTATTATCCTTCATGGCTCTGTCGCCAGAAACGTGTGCTAAACCCAAACACAGCAACTCTTACGCAACAGTTACTATGGATGACAGTTAATTACAAGTTTTCTGTTCATTTTTCAGGTGAGCCAATGGTTTCCATTCTTTGCATCCGTCAATGACTTTGTGAACAAAATCGTTACACAAATCTCCAAATTATAAATCTGTTAAGCGCCAAACGTTTATTTGCATGTCAGTTTTTGTAATTTAGAGAATTTCAAGTTCTCATGGAAAATAGTAGCTCTGGTTAAGTTCTCAGGCAAGCTCACTGAGGTGGACTGATAAATAGGCAGAGAGAACTTTTTCATATTCATAGTTTATCTTTACAATGTCTTCATGTCAAATGTAGAAATCAATGTAAAAATAAATGTAGAAATACGATATTTCAGCTCTATTGTGGTTTAGATAGGTGTTCGTGGCTAACCTGAAAGGCTGATTCCTGTTCAAAACGTTATTTGGGGATTTGAAGGGGGGGACGCCCTGTTTTGATCCTGCCGTTGTAGGAGACTCAGCCAGGTGGCCTCCCACCCCCCAAAACCATGAAGGCACAGCACCCCTGTTTTGTTATTTTCAGTGTTTTTCTGTTAACATGTAGTCAGTTTTCTTTGTCGTAGGGAAGCTGGTTCTAAGAATGACTAAGCGTCTTAGAATGACAATGGCTCTAATGGGTTGATTTTTTTTTTTCATGGGAAGGCATTTTATTTTAAATACAGCAGTGTGCACACGTCAGTCCCAAACTCCCAGTCTATCCCTCCTCTCCCACCCCTCCCCCTGATGACCATAAGTTCGCTCTCTAAGACTGTTTCTATTTTGTAAATAAGTTCATTTGTATCATTTTTTTAGACTCTGCATATAAGCGATATCTTATATTTGTCTTTCTCTGTCTGACTTACTTCACTTAGTATGATAATCTCCAGGTCCATCTATGTTCCTGCAAATGGCATTATTTCATTCTTTTTAATGGCGGAGTAATATTCCATTGCATATAGGTACCACATCTTCTTTATTATTTTGGGTTGATTTAAATTCTAAACATAGAATCTTTATTCCTTCAAGGATTCATGGATTCTTCCCATTTTCTAACCACTCCCCCATAGCACTACATTTTCTTCCAGTTTCTGCAACTCAGCATTCTAAAGGCATCTGAAATCATTAGTGTGCCGTGGCTGACTTCACAGTGGGCTGAGTTTTCAATCATAGTCTCTGAGAGTGGATTTGGAGTTTTCCACACCCCCTACTCGCCTGATCTAATCCTGAATCAGAAAATTAGTGGACAGGGATGGCAGGGATGAACGTTAGTAGCCAGAATTTTAAAATCCTAGTCTCCTCAGTATCCTTTTCTGAATCCCTTGATCAGGACAACTTCCCATGACCCTTTCCTAGATTTGTGTTCAAGTCCAAGTTTTGACAGCAAATGAAGATAAACCAACCCCTGCCTAGAAAATCCACACAAAGAAAAGCAACAATTGTACAGGAAATTTGCCAAAGACTCTGTCCTCTAACTCCACACCGGGTGTGGAGACCACAGTAACGGCCATCCCAGAAAGCCTCCAGTAGAACCAGGCGTCACCTCTCTGGTCACAGCGACAGAGGTTGCCCTCTTCCGTGTCCTGCATCAAAGGCCCCTAAACTTGCCTAATTCCCATTAGAGTTGAGGGCAGCTCTGAGATGACTCATCTCTGTGCCTAAAACCCGAAGGATGGATACCAGGCATTTGTAGGGAGGGGCGCTAGAAGGGCACTGGGGGCAGAGAAAAAGAACGAGACTCTGCTGTTACAACATCGCTGTTTTCTGGGATAAGCACCAAATGGGTCTGGTCCTAACAATTTAGTTTGAGCCAATCACAGACTTGCTCTGGGTTCAGGCTCTGGTCGGTGGCAGGGGCAATGCAGGCACATGCTGACAGTGGCCAGGGAGGCGCCATAATTGAGTGTGTGGGGACTGGGCCCCCTGCAGCTTGCCCGCCCCATTACGGTTGTCCACCTGCAGTGAGGCAGCTTCACCAGATGCTCCAGGACAGAATTCTAGGTTAAGAGCTGTTAACTTCAGCATTTTGAAGGTATCCATCGAGGTCTTCTGTTATCTTTTGTTGCCAATTGTTTGCTGTTGTTATAATTATTGTTTTATTTGGTAATAATCTCTATGTTCTCGCTAGCATCTTTTAAGGCGCTATTCTCTTTATTCTCTATGCTTTACCTAGCATACGTGGGTGAAATATTGCCTATCATTTATAGGCAATAAAAGATATGTTTATTCTTTATTATTGCTATTTTATAGTTTCATTACGATATCTTTCAATGTGAACTTATTTTTATTTAATCTTCTTTGTTTTCTGAGGGCATTTTCCACGTGGAAGCTAATGTCTTCTGCAAGTCTGGAAAATTTCCTACCATTTTCTCCTCAAGCACTTGCTTATTCCCCATTTGCTCTTTTCTCTGGAAATTCCCATCTGACCTAAGTTGAAAATTCTAACGCTGCATGTTGTTACTGCTTCTCCTGTGCTTTATTTGGTGGCTCTCTGTTCTGTGCTCTGGATGAATTCTTGAGTTCTAACGGAAGAACTTAAGTCCACTATTCTCTTCGTGCCTAGTCTAGAGCACATTCCACCTACAGAGTTTATTGTTTTTAATGACTGTATTGTTAATATCCATGATTTTTTCCTGTATTCACCTGTTATTTAATTTCAGGCTTTTATGGCTTAATTTATCTCAAAGTCTTTTTGAGATTGTCCTATTATTTTCCTTTCCTCTGGAGTGAATTCATGCTACGATGGTTGACTGCGTTTGCTGTTTTTCAGTTAGTCTTCTCCAGGCATGGTCGTTTTGTTCCCAGTCTCGTCTTGAGTGGGATACTCCCTTTCCTGCCCAGTCTCTTTTTTTGCCCCGGCACTCCCTTCGGTCTCTCTGTCTGTGGCTTTTCCACTGCTCCCACCCAGCCTCCTAGGTTCCTAGTCCAGGCCAGCTCACATCATGGTGGCTCGAGCTCCTGCCATGCGGTGACCTTGGGGCGCTAGCTATCACAGAACTGGTTACTGGGACTCAGGTGGCTTGTCTTGGGTTCTGGTCCACATTGGTGTCTGTATTTGCCTGTCTCCAGGCCTGTGGCTGCCTGTAAACCACAGCCCAGCACACTGCATGACATTGCTGTGGGGGAACTTAACCTATTACCCTATGAGCCCAGCGGAGGTCACCTCTGCCGACTTCTGAACCTCTAGAACTTTGGACCCATGTTCCATCGCTGGGCTACAAAGCCTTTGTTTTAATCAAACTTCTTGTTTGAGATCATTGTAGATGCACAGGCAGAAATAAGACAGAGAGATACCGTGTACCCTTCACCCAGTTCCCCCAATGGTGCCAATGGTACAACGAAGGTGCAATGTCACAGCCAGGCTGTTGGCAAAATAGAGTCAAGTTCAGAACATTGACATCCTAGCAGGAATCTTTGCATTGCCCTTTACAGCCAAGCCCGTTTTCCTCCAACCCCACCTTCTTCTTAACCCCTGGCAACCCCTAATCTAGTCTCCATTTCTATAGTTTTGTCACTTCAAGAAGGTCGTATGTACAAGATCATACAGTATTACCTTCTGGGATTGACTTTTTTACTTAGCATAATTCTCTGCAGAGTCATTCAGGTTTTTGTATGCATCAATAGTTTCTTTTGTTACTAGGAGTTTCCGTGGTGTGGAAGGACCATAATTTGTTTAACCATTCGTCTGCTGAAGGACACAGAGGTGTTTCCAGTTTGAAATTGTTATGAATAAAGCTGCTATAAACATTTGTGCACAGGTTTTTGTGTGATTTTATCAGTTCTGCACATGCTTGCCAACATTTGGTGTTGTCACTATTTTTTAGTTTAGCCATTCTGATAGATGTGTAGTGGTATCTCACTGTGGTTGTAATTTATATTTTCCTAATGGCTAATATGTTGAACATTTTTTCCTAGGCCTATTTGCCAACTGTATGTCCTCTTTAGTGAAATGTGCCTTTGCTGGATTGTTTGGGTTTTGTTCAGTTTAGTTTAGGGTTTTTTTTTTTTCTGTTGGGTTTTGACAGTCTTTTATATATTCTACTTTTTTTTTCACTTTTAAAATTGAGATATAATTGACATATTATATTAGTTTCAGATGTACAACATAATGATTCAATATTCGTATGTATTACAGAATGATCACTACAATAACTCTAGATAAGATCTGTCACCTTACATAGTTACAAAATTTTTTTTCTTATGAGAACTTTTAAGATCTGTTCTCTTAGCAACTTTCAGATATACAGTCCAGTGTTGTTAACTATAGTCACCATGCTGTACAACACATCCTCGGGAGTGTATACTAGATACCAGTCCTTTGTCAGATGGGTGGTTTGCAACTATTTTCTCCTTTTCTGTAGCTTGTCTTTCCATCCTCTTGACGGACTCTTCCGCAAAGCAAAAAGTCTTCATTTACATGAAGTCCCATCTATCGGTTTTTTTGTTTTATGGATTATGCTTTTGGTGTTAAGTCTAAGAATATCCTGCCCTGGCCTAGATCCTGAAGATCTTTTCCACTTTTCTCTAAAGTTTTATAGTTTTACAGTTTTCATCAAACCCCGTGATTCGTTTTTGTGTAAAGTATGAGAATTAAGTTGATTTTTTTTTTTTTTTTGCCCATGGACAACCAACTGCTCCAGCACTATTTGTAGAAAAGGCCATCCTTCCTCAATTCAATTGCTTTTACACCTTTGTCAAAAATCAGTTGGGCATATTTATGTGGGTCTATTCCTGGGTTCTCTCTTCTGTCCCATTGATCTATGTGTTTGTCTCTGTGCCAACACCACACAGTTGTATAGCTTATGTTATAGCTATATAATAAGCCTTGAAATCAGTAGACTGATTCTTTCTACTTTAGTCTTCTTTTTCAAAAATGTCTTAGCTATTTTAGTTCATTTGCATATTTATGTAAATTTTAGAATAATCTTGCTGTATCTACAAAAAATCTTGCTGTGATTTTGATAGGAATTGTTCAAAACCTTATATCAACTTGGGGAAAGTTGACATCTTCACTATGTTGAGTCTTCCAATCCATGAACATGATATGCCTTTCAGCATACAAGTCCTGTGCATGTATTGTTAGATTTCCTCCTAAGAATTTCATTTTTTGAGCAATTGTAAGTGGCATTGTAATTTTTTTTTTCAATTGGCCATAAATGCATGAGTTTATTTCTGGAAACTCAATTCCATTCCATTGATCTATATGTCTATCATTATGCCAGTACCATGCTGTTTTTTTTTTAAAAATAGATCTTTATTGGAGTATAATTGCTTCACAGTACTGTGTTAGTTTCTGTTGTACAACAAAGAGAATCAGCCATATGCATACACATGTCCCCATATCCCCTCCCTCTTGAGCCTCCCTCCCACCCTCCCTATCTAACCCTTCTAGGTCATTGCAAAGCACCGAGCTGATCTCCCTGTGCTATGCTGCTGATTCCCACTAGCTAATTATTTTACATTCGGTAGTGTATATATGTCGATGCTACTCTTACTTTGCCCCAGCTTTCCCCTCCCACCCTGTGACCTCAAGTCCATTCTCTATGTCTACATCTTATTCCTGCCCTGCAACTAGGTTCATCAGTACCATTTTTTTTAAGATTCCATATATATGTGTTAGCATGCAGTATTTGTTTTTCTCTTTCTGACTTACTTCACTCTGTATGACAGACTCTAGGTCCATCCACCTCACTACAAATAACTCAATTTCGTTTCTTTTTATGGCGGAGTAATATTCCATTGTATATATGTGCCACATCTTCTTTATCCATTCATCTGTTGATGGACACTTAGGTTGCTTCCATGTCCTGACTATTGTAAATAGTGTTGCAGTGAATATTGTGGTACATGTCTCTTTTTGAATTATGGTTTTCTCAGGGTATATGCCCAGTAGTGGGATTGCTGGGTCATATGGTAGTTCTATTTTTAGTTTTTTAAGGAACCTCCATACTGTTTTCCATAGTGGTTGTATCAACTTACATTCCCACCAACAGTGCAGGAGGGTTCCCTTTTCACCACACCTCTTCCAGCATTTATTGTTTCTAGATTTTTTGATAATGGCCATTCTGACCAGTGTGAGGTGATACCTCATTGTAGTTTTGATTTGCATTTCTCTAATAATTAGTCATGTTGAGCATCTTTTCATGTGCTTCTTGGCCATCTATATGTCTTCTTTGGTGAAATGTCTATTTAGGTCTTCCGCCCAGTTTTTAACTGGATTGTTTGGTTTTTTGATATTGAGTTCCATGAGCTGTTTGAATATTTTGGAGGTTAATATTTGTCTGTTGTTTCATTTGCAAATATTTTCTTCCATTCTGAGGGTTGTCTTTTCATCTTGTTTATGGTTTCCTTTGCTGTGCAAATGTTTTTCAGTTTAATTATGTCCCTCTGTTTATTTTAGTTTTTATTTCCATTACTCTAGGAAGTGGATCAAAATAGATCTTGCTGTTGTTTATGTCAAAGAGTGTTTTTCCTATGCTTTCCTCTAAGAGTTTTATAGTGTCTGGTCTTACATTTAAGTCTTTAATCCATTTGGAGTTTATTTTTGTGCATAGTGTTAGGTAGTGTTCTAATTTCATTCTTTTACATGTAGCTGTCCGGTTTCCCCAGCACCACTTATTGAAGAGGCTGTCATTTATTCATTGTATGTTCTTTCCTCCTCTGTCATAAATTAGGTGCCCATATGTGCGTGGGTTTATCTCTGGGCTTTCTATCCTGTACCATTGATCTATATTTCTGGTTTTGTGCCAGTACTATACTGTCTTGATTACTGTAGCTTTGTGGTATAGTTTAAAGTTGGGGAGGCTGATTCCCCCAACTCCGTTTTTCTTTTTCAAGATTGCTTTGGCTATTAGGGTCTTTTGTGTTTCCATATGAATTGTAAAATTTTTTGTTCTAATTCTGTGAAAAATGTCATTGGTAGTTTGAAAGGAACTGCAGTGAATCTGTAGACTGCTATGGGTAGTATAGTCATTTTCACAATATTGAGTCTTCCAATCCAAGAACATGGTATGTTTCTCTATCTGTTTACATCATCTTTGATTTCTTTCATTAGCGTTTTGTAGTTTTCTGAGCTCAAGTCTTTCACTTCCTTAGGCAGGTTTATTCCCAGTTATTTTATTCTTTTTGTTGCAATCGTAAATGGGAGTGTTTCCTTAATTTCTCTTTCTGATTTTTCATTGTTGGTGTATAGGAATACCAGAGATTTCTGTGCATTAATTTTGTATCCTGCAACCTTACCAAATTCATTGATTAGTTCTAGTAGTTTTCTGGTGGCATCTTTAGGATTTTCTATGTATAGTATCAAGTCATCAGCAAACAGTGACGGTTTTACTTCTTCTTTTCCAATTTGGATTCCTTTTATTTCTTTTTCTTCTCTGATTGCCTTGGCTGGGACTTCCAAAACGATGTTGAATAAGGGTGGTGAGGGCAGACATCCTTGTCTTGTTCCTGATCGTGGTGGAAATGCTTTCAGTTTTTCACCATTGAGTATGATGCTTGTTGTGGGTTTGTCGTCTATGGCCTTTATTATATTGAGGTAGGTTCCTTCTGTGTCCATTTTCTGGAGAGTTTGTATCATAACTGGGTGTTGGATTTTGTCAAAAGCTTCTGCTGCATCTATTGAGATGATCATATGGTTTTCATTCCTTAATTTGTTAATGTGGTTTATCACATTGACTGATTTGCATATACTGAAGAATCCTTGCATCCCTGGGATAAATCCCACTTGATCATGGTGTATGATCCTTTTAGTGTGCTTCTGGATTCTGTTTGCTAGTATTTTGTTCAGGATTTCTGCACCTATGTCCATCAGTGATATTGGTCTATAATTTTCTTTTTTTGTGATATCTTTTTCTGATTTTGGTATCAGGGTGATGGTGGCTTCGTAGAATGAATTTGGGAGTGTTTCTCCCTCTGCAACTTTTGGAGGAGTTTGAGAAGGAGTGGTGTTAGCTCTTCTCTAAGTGTTTGATAAAATTCGCCTGTGAAGCCATCTGGTCCTGGACTTTTGTTTGTTGGAAGATTTTTAATTACAGTTTCAATTTCATTGCTTGTGATAGGTCTGTTTATATTTTCTAATTCTTCCTGGTTCAGTCTTGGAAAATTGTACCTTTCCAAGACTTTGTCCATTTCTTCGTGGTTGCCCATTTTATTGGCATATAGCTATTAGTAATAGTCTCTTATAACCCTTTGTATTTCTGAATGAGAAATGAAAACGAATCTGAATGAGATCCTTGTTGGTTAGAGTAATCTTGGTTGTTAAGTTTTTCTCTTTCAACACTTTAAGTATATCCTGCCACTCCTTTCTGGCCTGCAGAGTTTCTGCTGAAAAATCAGCTGATAACCTTATGGGGATTCCTTTGTATATTATTTTTTGTTTTTCCCTTGCTGCTTTTAATATTTTTTCTTTGAATTTAATTTTGTTAGTTTGATTAATATGTGTCTTGCTGTGTTTTTCCTAGGGTTTATCCTGTATGGGACTCTCTGTGCTTCCTGGATTTGGGTGACTATTTCCTTTCCCATGCTAGGGAAGTTTTCGACTATAATCTCTTCAAATATTTTCTCAGACCCTTTCTTTTTCTCTTCTTCTTCTGGGACCCCTATAATTCCAATGTTGGTGTGTTTAGTGTTGTCCCAGAGGTCTCTGAGACTGTCTTCAGTTCTTTTCAGTCTTTTTTCTTTATTCTGCTCCTCGGCAGTTATTTCCACCATCTTGTCTTCCAGCTCACTTATACATTCTTCTGCCTCAGTTATTCTGTTATTGATTCCTTCTAGTGTATTTTTCATTTCCATTATTGTGTTGTTCACCTCTGTTTGTTCTTTAGTTCTTCTAGATCTTTGTTAAACATTTCTTATATTTTCTCAATCTGTGCCTCCATTCTATTTCCAGGATTCTGGATCATCTTTACTATCATTACTCTGAATTCTTTTTCAGGTAGATTGCCTATTTCCCCTTCATTTATTTGGTCTTGTAGGTTTTTACCTTGCTCCTTCATCTGTGACATATTTTTTTGCCGTCTCATTTAAAAATTTTTTTTATGAGTGGGATTTTTTTCCTGTCTTACTGGTTGTTTGGGCTGAGGCTTCCAACACTGGAGTTTGTAGGCTGTTGGACAGAGCTGGGTCTTGGTGTTGAGATGAGAACCTCTATGAGCCCTCACTCCGATGAATATTCCCTGGGGTCTGAGGTTCTCTGTTAGTCCAGTGGTTCAGACTCGGAGCTCCCACCACAGGAGCTTCACCTGATGCCCAGCGGTTCACTTGGGAGTGTCTCCCATCTCCTTGGGCTTCAGGGTTCCCCATCAGTGACCAGCAGTTGCCCTAGTTGTGGGAAGATGCTAACTCGGCATCTTCCCACACTGCCATCTTCAGCACAGTATTTTTAATATTGGTGTTCATGTATTCATTGCTGGTATGTAGGAATACAATTGATTTTGAATGCTTATCTTGTATGCTGTGAACTTTCTGAACACACTTATTAGTTCTAGGAGCTGTTTGAGATACCTTGGATTTCATATGTGTATAATCATATCATCTCTAAATAGATGCAGTCTTATTTCTTCCTTTCCAATCAGTATGCCTTAAAATTTTTTTAATTGAAGTAAAATGTCATAACATAAAATTTACCACCTTAACCATTTTTTTTTTTTTTTTTGCGGTACGGGGACCTCTCACTGTTGTGGTCTCTCCCGTTGCAGAGCACAGACTCTGGACGCGCAGGCTCAGTGGCCATGGCTCACATGCCCAGCCACTCCGTGGCATGTGGGATCTTCCCCGACCGGGGCACGAACCCATGTCCCCTGCATCGGCAGGCGGACTCTCAACCGCTGCGCCACCAGGGAAGCCCCGACCTTAACCATTTTTAAGGTCAGTGATATTAAATACATTCATCTTCATAACATTTAATCTTGTAAAACTGAAACCCTATACCCATTAAACAATAACCCCCCACTCCCCCTCCCCAGGCCCTAACAATCACAATTCTACTTTCTGTCTCTATGATTTTGACTCTGCTCTAAATACCTACTTCATATAAGTAGAAAACCTGCAGTAATTGTCCTTTTGTGACTTACTCATTTCACTGAGCATAATGTCTTCAAGTTTTATCCATGTTGTAGCAGATGTCAGAATTTCCCTCCTTTTTAAGGCTGAATACTATACCGTTGTATGTTCATATCACATTTTACTTGGATTGCTTCCATATGTTAGCTATTGTGAATACCAATGCTATGAACATGGGAGTACAAATATTGTGTATGCCTTTTTTTTCCTTCTCTTGCCTTACTGTAGTGGCTACAACTTCCAGCACTGTGTTGAATAAAGTTGGTGAAAGTGGACATCCTTGCTTTGTTCAGAATCTTAGAAAGAAAGCATTTAATCTTTTATCACTAAGTACAATAAAAGCTGTAAGGTTTTTGTAGATGTTCTTTACCAATTTAAGGAAGTTCCCCTCTATTCCTATTTTTCTGAGAGAGAGAGAAACCAGTTTACCACAGGGATAGCTTTTGCTTAGCCAAATGATGAAAAATTTTCATTCTCATTTGTTACTACTCTATATTGATAATAAATCTTTTGGGAGAAGGTTGTGAGCAAAGAATAAGACGCTGAGTTTCAGCATCTTATTTTTTTCCAGAAACCACTGAGGAAATTACTCTGGTACCCCCGAGTCTGATGTGCCCAATCGATGCAACTCCCTCCCACTGCACCCCCTCCTCTTTGTAAGCTGGGTAAACTTTGGTGCCTGGATAATTCACTTATATCATCAACTTCATTTTCTGATGATGCTTCATAAATGAGATATGGTAGTTGGTTAAGGCAATTTTTTCATTTTCAACAGTTGTTTTGTATTTTGTATATTACGGACACAAGGGATTATTTGTGATTATTTCTATGACGCTTTTCCACATTTCCAGCCAGAAGGAGATGTGGGAGGATTCAACGTGCTCTCAGCACTGACAGGCACGGCGTGTGTTCTGTTGACTATCGTCATTTTCATGCACGTGTGCTTGTGCCACTGACTGGCTGGAATACTTATGGTCTGGATTACATATTTTGGTGTCTTATTTTGTCAGTTTGGCATCTTACTACAGATTTTATTGTAAGTTGGCTTTGTAACGCTTTTGATTGTCATGCTGATAATGTGGTGGACGGCGTGAGGCTGACAGACATCACTGATTTCTTCTGTATCCCTGGCGTCCCCGGCAGACCGTCCAATGGTGTTTGCTGAAGAGGCATTCACATGTGCTGGACCCCATCCCTTTGTGTTGTTTAAGCTTCTCAAGGAGAGAGGCCTGGTCTTCTGTGCTATTCCCCCCAGCTGGCCTTTATTGAATTACTGAGGTTGTATCAACACAATTCTAACACATTTTGAAAATGGAAAGCACGGTGGGATCCATCATTTATTGGTCATTAGGATGCTCAGGTTGAAGGAGCTGGACACAGAGGGTTGGAGAGCGTCCACTTAACCAGACACTGGGAGTCCTCCGTGGTCAGTGGTTGAGACGTTTTGATATTTGTATCTCCAATGCCTACCCTGCAGTAGGAGATGGTGGAGATTAGAAATGGGAGCACGTCCTTTGCCCCTCCCCTGCCCATGAGAGGTCTGTCTCCCTGGGATGTGGGCTGGCTGGTGGTGGAAGCAGTGCTGGGCCCTCTCTGGGCCTGGCCCCTGAGCAGTGGCTGCTTTTCTGCCCTTGCAATGTTCCTTCCTGTGGGCTGCGGCCTTGTGTGCCATCCCACTGTCCCAAGGCCGCTGTGCATGGTGGCATGGGATCCCCAAAGACACAGGGTTGAGTGCTAACCCCTGGTACCTGAGCATGTGACTTTATTTGGAAATAGCATTTTGTAGATATAGCTAAGATGTAAGTTATGATGGGGTCATACAGGAGTCAGGTGGACCCTTAACCCAATTTGACTGGTGTCCTTATAAGAAGAGGAGACATACAGATGCATAGAGGGAAGATGACCAAGTGACAAAAGTGGCAGAGACTGGAGTGATGCAGTTGCAAACCCAGGAACCCCAGGGCTCTCCGGGGCCCACCAGAAGCTGGAGGACAGAGCACGGCTTGGCTGACACCTTGATTTCCTACTTCTAGTTTCCAGAACTGTGAGAGAGTGAATTTCTGCTGCTTTAAACCACTCAGTTTGTGGTGCTTTGTTACAGCAGCCCTGGGAAGCTAACACAAGCCCCAAGCTGTTCCTGTGAGTGGGGTGGGCCTCCCGGGGGAGCGGGGAGGGACAGCAGGGCTGGGCCGCCAAAGGTAAGGTCCTCCTTGAGGTTTCATCGGCTGCATGAGCATCAGGGTTACCCAGGCGGGCCCAGAGTCCAGACCACAAAATGGCGAGAAAAATCATAAACGGTTTATTGTGTCTCTGTGTTTGGAGTTTTGGATGTGGTTTGTTACAAAGCAGTTGACTGAAATGGCAATCAGTACACGTTTGCTGAAATGGACTGTGTCCCTCCCTGTGCTTGGTAAGTGGTTGGTGGTACCAGCATCCAGTGCCATGTGAGGCTGTTACTGACCAGTGTTCTTGGTTCCTTAATCAATAGAAACTGATCAGAAGCCAGACAAGAAATTCAGGCACGGCTTTATTGGGGCCCCTGCTGCAGTGGAGGGAGAGAAAACAAGCAACAGGTTCCCTTGTTCACTTGCTCCCTGAGGGGGGATGAGCTTGTTCCTTATATGGGATGAGGGTAGGGTTGTGTCCAGGGGTCGGGCCTGAGGGGTGGCTTAGGTGGTCTGCCCACTCCTTTGGAGGTGTCGAGTCGGGGGGGGGGCATGCTCAGTACCCTGCTTTTCCTCCCGACCCCCTGCTTTTGCTCCCGGCTCTTCAGAAGTGGCAGTTGGTTTTTTTGGTCTCTTTGTATCTCACTGTCCGTAATTTGCCCCAACTGCGCAATTCATGCACTTATTTTTAGTCCCTTATAGTTTCTTTTTTTTTTTTTTAGAACTTTATTTTTTTTTATTGGGGTATAGTTGTTTTACAATGTGGTGTTAGTTTCTACCATACAGCGAAGTGGAGTTCCCTGTGCTATACAGCAGGTTCTTATTAGTTACCTATTTTATACATGCTAGTGTATGTATGTCAATCCCAATCTCCCAACTCATCTTACTCCCAGTTTCCCCCCTTGGTGTCCATACGTTTGTTCTCTACAACTGTGTCTCTATCTCTGCCTCACAAACCAGTTCATCTGTACCATTTTTCTAGATTCCACGTATATGAGTTAATATATGATATTTGCTTTTCTCTTTCTGACTTACTTCACTCTGTATGACAGTCTCTAGGTCCATCCACGTCTCTACAAAGGACCCAATTTCGTTCCTTTTTATGGCTGAGTAATATTCCATTTTTAAAAATCCCTTATAATTTCTTTGTATCTTGTAGCCCGAGGAGACGTGTGTCCAGGTGCAGGCTCTACAGGCAAAGGGCCCCAGGTCCCAGGTCCCAGCCTGTCTTGAAGCCACTGCTCTGTAAAGGGCCTGTGGCTGTGTAGACCCTTGTTTGGATTTAGCATTCAGGATTTAAATCTGAACACCGATCATGCAAGTTGTTTCTGAGTAGCACGTGTCACTCAGAGCCCAGAGAAGGGGACGAAGCCCCTGGATCAAACCACTGTGGCCGATCTCCATGGACCAGAGCATCACTGCAGGCATTCAGAGTAAAAATACTTGCATCTGAAGCTTTCCATGAACTTGTGCCAAATTCTCCTGATTTCAGGGTCCAGATGAGGGAGGTCTCTAACGCTCCCAGAGCCTCCCGCTGTCCCCAGAGCAGGGTCTGCTCAGCAGAGCTGTTTCGGTTGTGACCACAGGGGCACAGTATCAGGGGTTCCCAGGCCCAGGGATCTGGGCATGTTGGGACACCAGGGAAGGCAAGCTGAATTTTTGTAAAATCACTCACCTTTTTTTTTTTTTAAAGAATCTAATTTAGATGCTCTGCTTTTTCTCCATTTTCTTCTACTCATTATTTTTGCAATCGTAAATCCTTTTTTTTTTTTAAATCATTAGAGATCTGCTCAAATTATTTCAGGTTTTCAGTGAATTTGTGCTGTTTTTGAAGTGCTGTCGCTGCAGCGTGGTGGTTGTCTCTGGGTCCTCACATAAACAAGCCTCTCCATGCATGTGACCTTGCAGATGGCTCAGGGCTTCTGGGTTCTGACGGACTGAATCCTGGGCCAGCTCTGCCAGTGCTGGATGTTCACGCGTGCTCAGCCTGGCGGCCCAGCCTCGGGGGACCCCAGCTCGTCTCTGCCCCTGAAAATTCCTCTACCTCATCAGAAGTCTCTACCTCAACCTACCCAGGGCTCTCTGATTTTTCTGTGAAAAGAAAGAGAAATGTTTATTCCTGGGGATCCCTAAGGACAGCGCAGAGGCAGACCTGCTCCCTGCAAGACACAGAGGAAGACAGGCCATGTACAGGAACCAGGGGACCGTGCAACCCGGGCAGGCCCTGGGCTCGCTGTCAGGACGTTTGGATAAAATGCTAAACAGTGAGGGTGCCAGACAGGGTTCCAGAAACTAAGTAGCACATATTTCTTGATGTTTTTCCATTACGTTTCCAAAATAAAAACTCAGCATGGAAAAGTAATTCATATTATAGACTGGATAGAGAATATTCCACTAAACAGTCTGACAGTGTGTGGTGATGGAACTCACAAAGAGCACATTCAGGCCAGTACAATCTCTGCTCATCTAATTCCTTCCTCTCATATCAGTGTTGCTTTGACTGCCCCTTCTAATTTGTGTTGGTGGAGTTGAGTTTTCCATGAGCAAAAAAAAAAAAAAAAAAGGTACTTAATTTGTCACCAAAGCTTGATTCCTTTTTTTCCCCCTCTGCCCCGCACATAAATCCCATCAATTAGGTTAATAATAGAAGCAAATTTCAACGTGAAATGAAATCTCCCCCAACATCTAAGACTGTGCAGCAGCCTCTCTGCCTAATTGTATTAATAAAATTTTTAGCAACATAGTTTTGGGGATCAATGCCGCAGGCCCTGCCAATCAAAGACTTTTCTCCTCACTGAAAAGGTGCTAGACTTTTTAGTTTCTTTGTGACGGACTACGGAAAGGCTAAGTTGCCCCCAGAAGATTAAATCTTTAATTTCACATTATTTCCAGCCATGTCTATAGAACAAAGTGGGCTTTACCTGTTGAATATGGGGCTTATGTGACTTGAAGGACCCTTGAGACATTAAGAGGCGGCCGTGAACGGTCTCTGAGATTTAAGCTGTGGGGAATTCTAAAGGGATTACCGCTGCATTTTCCATAAAACGAGAAATAAAAACAGACTTAAGCAATGCATGATCATAAATGCATTCCTGCTGTGATGGAGAGCCCCGTTCGCACCGCCACTCTGAGGCCCAGGCAGGAGGGTCTGTCAAAGGCACCCACACTTGTAAGGGGTTTGGACGAGTCCAGCTTATAATGAAGTTAGGGCTGAATACTTTGCAAAGATTGGCTATTAAAAAAAAAAAAAAAAAAAAAAAGATCTTCTTCCGTTTTCTCCGGTCCAAAGGTGAGAAATGCATACGTTATTTTGACATCATTAAGATATCTTTTGTACGGAACGCTAACCTGCCTCGACCAGAACTGGAGAATTCTCTCTCTGAATAAAGGAGGAACAAATCTCTTCCTGGGAAGATTTTCATGACTGATTAGCTATGTGGGATGGAAAAAAGCGCGATGTCTTCCAAAGACCAAAAGAAAATGAGGACCCCAATTAAAATCCCACCATCCTCACTAATCAGCTTAAAGACTCAACTAAAACAAAAGTTCTATTAAAAATGTAACAGCATTCTAGAGAATGCATTGATTACCCAGCAACACACATTTTATATAAACACTGAACCTTTTTATGTCATGGCCATATCCGGTTTTGTAAGTGGATGATTGAAATAGTGAAAGAAAATTAAAATAAGTTGCAGACAAAATGTGATGGACCTGAAATAATGTAATGTAAAAACCAAACTTTTAAGTATACTCCAAATAACAATTTTCTAGACTTTGTGGAGTTTGTGGAATATGGAGGAAAGAGAAAACACCCTCGCAGGGCCACTTGCCTCATTTAACAAATGAATTCCTTTAACTCACCCATCCTGGCCACACAGTTTTTAATAGAAAATTAAAAGTGTATAAAATGTTGCTTCTTACCCTTACTGTAGAAAGGTTTTCACAGCATAGCAGCTACAGCATTTCATGATTAGATTCTTCCAGTCCTTAGCTTCTATGATTCAAAGTACAGTATAAATACAGAGCAAATACCTAAGCAGAAAATTTAAGACCTGGATGATTTTCTGAGCTGAACCTTCTAGATTTTTATAATTCTGGAACTGACTTGCTAAAGATGGCTCCTCCAGTTAGTGGAAGAGCTCATACAAACTCCCAGTGTCCTGGTGCCCTGTCTTCTTGCACCCCCCCCCCCGCCCCCGCCATGTCTCCAATCCCGTCATTTCTACTTCAAGGTCATTACATGTCAGACCTGTAACCGCGCACCTTTCTTCCCAAAGCGAGTAAGGGGAAGTCAGGGTTGTCCGGTTACGTGGGAGGTGTGGTATTTTCTCACCTCTGCAAGGGCTCAGCATTGCTGGAAAAGGCCCCATTTTCCGGAAAGTTCTGGACAAACATCTACCTGGGGAAAGGGTGGGCAGTGTGGGCACACCCAGCCCAAGCCTCCCCTGTGGCCTGACGCCTCCAGTCTGGGACTGTCAGGGGTCCCTCATGCCCCACGGCCTGGTCTGGGAGGGAGGCCCTGAGGGATCAGGGCCTGGGGACCTGCAGGAGGCTGGGGGTGTTTAGGGGAGCGGGAATGCCATCATGCAGATGAGACTGTGCCCCAGACACTTCCCTTGGCTCACGGCCCCCTGCTGGTAGAGGACCACTTAGCCTGGTCTTTCCCTGTTGGGGGTGAACTCCTCTCTGGCGGGGAATGATGGGATCCTCCATCCCTACTTCCCACGCCCTTGTCACACTCTATTTTACCTTCTCGGGGGCAGGAGGGGCCCCAGGGGTCAGCCCCGCCCTGGGTTCTCCTCTGCATCTCCACCAGCTCATTGCCCGGCTTCTACTCAGCATCCCTGGGAACGTGGCTCTCCCTCTGTCCCCCTTCCCTCATGAGGTGTCCACTTCTATTGCTGCAAAGCTTTCATCCTAACCCTCCTTCTTGTCTCTTCCTTCCAGTAGTCCTGGATCCCGGCACCCTATCCTTGGAGGCAGCTCAGAACATTTCTGACAAAGTCCTACGAAGACCACAGTTATCTGCTTCTCTTCAGGACAAAGAAAGCGCGTTAGCCCTTGGAACACACTTACTGATGATACAGTGCACGGCCTCTCACCATCCATTCACCCCTGGGGACACTGCAGCTTATCAAGAGCCCCTTAGAATGTAACACCCCAACTGGATGTGAAAGGCAGGCGTTCCTGATGAGCAAAGAGTCAAGCAAGGCTTTTCAGTCCTCAACTGAAGCCCCCGATCTCCTCCTACAGCCCCCAGGACATGCTACACGTGTACAGTTGACTTTCTTAACTTGATCTTTGCAGTGGGTACTTCCTGTTCACTTATAATCCTCAAACGCTCACCCTCAGATTTAGAAAATGTCCACTCTGAACACAGTGACTTGGAAATAAATATTACATTTCTTCCATCCCAGTATTTCAAGCCATGACATTTGCCTCACATCTATCCTGGTAGATTTTCACTGCTGCATTGCAATCATTCATCTAGAAGCAAAGGTACATATAACAGAGAGACACAACGTTACGTAAAAATGCACTGATGGTAAAGTGTGTACTATAGGCCCTGTGTACATTTGCAATAATGCTTTTGTTTCAGCTCCATTTCTAGGTTGATGCTTAAGGAGGATGGGGTTTCCATGCTGCTTCCAATTTCCTTCACTCCTTGGAAAACGTCACTGCACCAACCCACACAGCTGATCGGGTTTTGCGTTTGGGGTCTTGTCTCACGAGTTCACGAGAGGCTCTCATGATAGTTCCATGTGTGCAGGTATTTCGTGCATCAGTAAAAGTGGCCTGAAGGTGTCCTTTGTGCTACTGTGCCTCCTGCCATCAGCTCTCTTTGATGGCGAACTCCCCTTTGCCTTGGCCTTGGGGGAAGAAAACCCTATGTCTCCCCAGGAGCAGCAGGCAGTTTCATTAGGGGTGTAAGACGTGTTGCACTAAAAGCATCACCAGCCCCCCAGGACAGTTCAGGCTCCGTGCCGTGTCAGTGGTCCTGGGAATGCTCGGGGAAGAATCACTGTGGAAGGGGTGGGTGGGGGGAGTGGGAACCGCGCTGGCCCAGGAGAGGTGACTCTGATCCGAATGCACGGAGAGGAGGAGCAGGAAAGGTTGGAGTTGAGACCCGCATCAGCAGAGGGCGGGCGGGTCCAGGTCTGGGTGCGGAGGCGTCCTCCAAGGCCCTGCCTTGGGTCTGGCGCGCTGAGCACAGGCTGGGGTTCTCTGCTCTTGGGGGGTTGGGGAGACCACGCAAACGAGACACAGGAGGCACGTGGAAGAAAGAGGCAAGAGGCTCTGGCATTGTTCTTGCTTGTTCATTGTTCCAAAGGCAATGGGGGCTCTCAGACAAGGCTCGGGGGGCAGGGAGGAAGGGGAGGAGGAAAAGGCGAGCTGAGTTTTGAGCTGGGACCCGGGAAGGTGTCAGGAACGAGCCGATATTCAGCCGAGACGTGATCTGTGAGCTGTGCTGACTGCCGTCTGTACCCTCGGATCCAGGATCCATCCCGTGTCTGCCCTAGTGGGTCTGCGCCCAGACTCTCCTGGCTGAGGGTCACCCCTGCGTAGGATTCTTAAAAGAAAAAAGGAAGTTAGGAGCACAGTCAAGCTGCACTGCTAGTTGGAACAGTAAGAGCTTCAAAGACCCAGAGAAAATGTTATTTCATGCCTCTGTGTGGCTCCCAACCTGATCGCCCTCTGTGAATACAGGGGTTTCCCTAGTTCACAAGAAGTAGAGAAATGTGTCCTTTTTCCAGTCTTCAAAGAAAAGAATCACTGCAACTCCAAAACAAAACATAAATCTTTATCAGTTCTACTACATTTGAACTTCAGCCTATTAGTTTTTCTACCATTTATACAAGTCACTGAAAACCCTACTGACAAGAAGGCTGAAACTGTTTAAAGTTACTTTCAATAAAACTGCCCTTAGCAAAACTGACACACAACTGAAAATTCCTTCCGGCCCCTCCCGGGCACAGGGACCCTGTCCAGTGTGTGTGTGTTTGTGTGTGTGTGTGTGTGGTGGAGGAAAGGGTGACAGTGCATTTGGACAGAGGATTAGGTAATATTAAATGCCCTAATTAAACTAAAGATGTAAAAAAAGGATCCATGGTTGGACATTAAAAGAAAGACTGGAGTGACACGGAGTCCATTCCGTCCCATGGGAAGAACTCGCCGCAGAGGTGAATTTGCTTGTTTGGATCCCTGGGATCCTGAACTGGGGACGTTGGGCAAGGGACAACTGTCAAATCTCAGAGGAGGTTTGACCTGAGTGGTGACCAGAGGGCCACACCTTGTTACTGCTCCAGCCGTCACAGCCAAAGCTTCGTTAGTAGGAATGCAATTCACCGTAAGTCCAAGCTATATTTTTCCCAGCTCTGAAATGACAAATAAGTTGGTTGATACAAAGTATTTGTCCAAAGAAAATGATCCTACGACTGTTTCTAGCCTCCCCCTTCTTCCTGACCCCCTGCAGCAGCCTCCCTCAGCATGGCCCTGCTGCCCTTCTGGAAACGGCAAACTTCTCAGGTCTTCATCTAAGATTAGCCACTCCCTAATATTTCATACTGAGACTTGAAATCATAGACGGTGATCCAAGGTCTTTAAGATTCTGTGTTACAGAAATTGTTAGGTACTCATAATAAACTGCCATTTTTTGTCATCAAAGATGGTCAAATATTGACGTTTTGAACTATTCAATCTAAGGTATTCAATTTTAGCTGTAAAGCAAAAAAAAAAAAGGTGTGTGGGGGCTGGAATTCGGAATTTTGCAAAGATTTTTATCCAAAATGGGAACAAATCCTTCAATTCAGTTGGCCCCCAATGACATTTCTAGTTGGTTGGGGACTTCCTGTAGAGCAGCTCTTTTAGGGTTCCTTTAGCTTTCAAGAGACATATCGAAAGTGACCTCAGGAATGAGAGTGTGCGTGTGAAGGTGGTGACTGGGAGAGTTGCTGGAATGAATCTTCCTGAGATCCGGGTGGAGCAAAAACCCCAGCAATTCCTCGGAAACAAGAACTGGGGGTGAAGACCAGCAGTTGCCTCTGGGAACCTTGGGTCACATCCGGGAGTTCTCTCTGTCTCTGTCTCCGTCTCCATCCCCATCTCCGTCTCTCCCTCCACGTAATATCCGTCTCCATCTCTGTCTCTGTCTCCATCTCTGTTTCTGTCCTCATCTCCATCTCCCCCTTTGCTCCAAGTCTGTCTTAACAGGCATGCTTCTCCATATTCCTGGTTTCTTCTCACTAGTTGGGCTTTTGCACACAGCCCTGACTCTGCCAAGTCTGATTCCCAGAAGAGAAAGTTGAAGTTCCTGGGTTATCTTATGGCTCCAAAGGCCAAACAGTGTGAAGTCACAGGCTGGCTCGTGAGACAGGTGTGGATCCGTGAAGCACCCAGAAGTTGCCAGAATCACAGAGAACAAGGTATGGGCAGAATGGCTGTGGGCAGGCGGGCTCCACAGATGAACAGTGTGCAACACCCCGTGCTTAATGGCTTCTTCCCTACGTGCCCAGCCTGGCCATTGCTTGCGCACCAGGCATATCGGCTTGGAGGACTGGACAGCCCACCCGACCCTCAGATCCCCACCTGTCTGTTTGCTACTGCCTGAACTTGTTTTCACAGCTTCATTCCTGTAGCTTAAAACTGCCTGGTTAAAATGTGAATCTCCAAGAAGGTGATATTATCATAAACTGTTAACAGTATCACCTTTTTCCCCCCCATTGTAAATCCATTATGGGTTTCTTTTTTTTTTTTTTTTTTAATTGAAGTAGAGTTGATGTATGGTATATAAGTTACAGGCATACATATAGTGATTCATAATTTTTAAAGGTTATACTCCATTTATAGTTATTATAACATATTGACTATATTCCCTGCATTGCACAATATATCCTTTTTGCTTATATTATTTTTTATTTTTTAATGTTTTGGCCACACTGTGCATTTTGTGGGATCTTAGCGCCCTGGTCAGGAATTGAACCCGGGCCCTGGAAATGAAAGCACCGAGCCCTAACCGCTGGACTGCCAGGGAATTCCCTTGTAGCTTATACTATACATAGTAGTTTGTACCTCCCACACCCCCATCCCTCTGTTGCCCCTCCCCCTTCCCTCTCCCCACTGGTAACCACTAGTTTGTTCTCTAGATCTGTGAGTCTGCTGCTTTTTTGTTATACTCACTAATTTGTTGTATTTTTTAGATTCCACATATAAGTGATATCATACGGTGTTTATCTTTCTCTGTCTGACTTATTTCACTTAGCATAATACCCTCTAAGTCCATCCATATTGTTGCAAATGGCAAAATTTCAGTCTTTTTTATGGCTGAGTAATATTCCACTGTATATATATGTACCACATCTTCTTTACCCATTCATCTGTCAATGGACATTTAGGTAACTTCCATGTCTTGGCTATTGTAAATAGTGCTGCTATGAACATTGGGGTGCTTGTATCTTTGGGGATTAGAGTTTTGGGGGTTTTGGGGGTATACACCCAGGAGTGGAATTGCTGAGTCAACTATTGCCTTTTTATAGAGAAAGGTTTGGAAGAGATCAGAGTTTAACATCCCTGGGAGGAAAAGGGTGTGCGTGGGGCTGGGACTTGCAGAGAGAAAAAGACAAGACTTCAAAACGAGTTCCAGAAAAATGGTCAGGATGCTGAGCCCTCACAGAAATAGTTGGCTTACGTGCTGTACCAAGGGCAGAGCTTGCTCTGCTCTGTGGAGAACTTCGAGTGACCGATCCTATGCTGGAGATCTGTTTCACAACAACGTGAATATACTTCACACTACTGAACTGTACCCATAAAATGGTTAAGATGATAAATATTATATGTGTTTTTTACCGCAATTTAAAAAAACCTTTAAAAATCGCTGACATGAGCTACAGTAGCTTTTGGGTGTCTTAGCATCAGCTGTGCTGGGGAGGACCAAGACCTGAACACACGGTCCCTAAAAACCCCGCAGGCTGAAATATGACCGACCCTCCAATGCAGAATCAACAAATTCTCCGTGCATCTCCAGGAGATTTTATTTTATTATTCAGATGAACTTCACAAGAAACCCTACTATTTACCGTCCCAGCTCCCTGTGTGTGGAAATAACGGTGGAACTGGAGAGCTGTGGTCCTCAGCGCTCTGGCCAACATGGCCCTGTTCCTTTTCCTCATTCAGTGTTTCCTGTTCTCTTTCAGCTGCCCCGGACTGGCTGCATGTTCATATTCTACTGGTCCCCACGTGCATGCATCTCTCGTCCCACGGTACTGAGTGAGCACCTGTGGAGTGATGGATAGACGAGTTGATTGACCTGAGACTCTATTTGCATAATGATTGTCTTTGTATTTGATTGGGACAAAGGAAGACTTGGACTTCCAAACTGTGAAGCACCGTATCCCCACATCTCTTTCTCTCTCTCTGGCTCTTTAAAGCAGTTCTTTCTTTAAATGTTTATTTTACTGAAGTATAGTTGATTTACAATGTTGTGTTAATTTCTTCTGTACAGCAAAGTGATTCCATTATACATATATATACATTCTTTTTCATATCCTTTTCCATGATGGTTTGTCACAGGATATTGAATATGGTTCCCTGTGCTCTACGGCAGGACCTTGTTGTTTATCCATCCTATATGTAATAGTTTGCATCTGCTGACCCCAAACTCCCCATCCATCCCTCCCTGTCTCCCCGTCCTCCTTGGCAACCACAAGTTTGTTCTCTATGTCTGTGAATTGACTGGCTAGTGGATATATTTCTGCTTCTAAAATACAGTGTGTTTGTTTGTTTTTCCCCAAAGAAGGAGGTATGTTGCGACATCCTTCCCGAGTTACGGATCATGAGATTCGCTCCTCTTTGTTGAAGGGCGAAGAGATGATACAACTCCTATTGATGATCTACTAGAAAGTAATTGTCTTCCTGCCCCTCAGAATAGCTGCTGGCTGCGTAGAGCAGTCTGGGCAATATTTATTTCCTTGTGCAGCAAATGATCTCAGGTGATTACATTTTTTTATAGATTAAAGACATTTTTGTCATTTTTAATGTCTTACTACTGGTACTTTACAAAAAGTATTTGAGATTATGTTGACATACGTTTTACAAGAAGAACAACTTCAACAGTATTTAATGGATAACTTATTACTAAGAAAGAATTCTTCAGGCTTGTTTTACCTTTTAATTGGTGGTGCTAACTCTGAGCTGTTTTTCCTGCATGCAAAGCGGTGTGAGAAATGATAAGGAAGATGATAAATAATAATAATAGAGATTTTGATGATTGACTAGGAAGACTTAAGAACCACTACGTTAATAAGAAAGGTGTCATTTGTCAGTAAGGGAGAAAAAGAGCTTGGCTTTCAAAAGTATTCCTTAAAGCATAACTAAAGGAAAACCAAGCTGTGAAATTTGTCTACATAAAGGCTTAGGAAATGTATGCATTTTTGATAAGATGCAATAAGTTCACATCAGATCAGACATGTAATAAGAAACCTTGTGACCGCATTGATAAGATGTCTTGAATTTGAGGAAGAAAAAAGACGCCTAAAATTCAGTTCAATTTACCTTCAAAAGCCTTGAAGAACACACATAGGCTTTTTCTAGTTTCTGGTGGAATCGCTCTGGGGAGTTAGGCATATATATCAGGCGAAGCCAGCCAGCTTCCTGGCCTTTCCTCAAGCTCACGTGCATCCCCGAGTCTTCCTGATTAGAGGCTTTAGATCTTGGCCAACAGACTGAGGCAAATGCCCGTAAAGAAGAATGAGTCGCTTACTATGACCAATCTGGTAGGTTCTCATCTCCCAGGCCCTTCTCGTGGGTAGGAAGGAGAACATCCTACACCTGCTCTCTAGCTCTACGTGCCCATGAACGTGATTCAGAAACCCCTTCCATTTCTGGTTTCTGGGTAAACAGAGGCTCTTCAGTTAAATTTGAACTTCGGATCAACAATGAATACTTTTTTTTAGTATATGTATATCCCACACATTCAAGTTTCAGTTTAACTGGAACACCTTTATTTTTAGTGTTGAAGTCTAACAACCCTATTTCTATTGTCTGTTCATTTCAGAGCAGTCGACCAATAGATTCCCAGGAAGTAGCTACCTGTTTTCATTACTGATTATCATTGGACAAGGGTTCTTACCCCACACAACCCTGTGCTGGGAGCTACAGCAATAAAACGAAAAGAGAAGACACTGCTCCCTGCCCTGGGGAGCCCAGGGAAGAACATTTATTGCACAGTCACTACAAGCTGGGGCTTATGCACTTTTCGTACATTTTCCCATATAATTCTTATTCTAATTCGAAGAAGTCGGTATTTTTATTCCTGCTTAGGACGACTAGGGAAGAAGTAGTAGGGCCAACCTCTGAGCTCTATGCTCCATCCCGGGGCTGCACGTTACCTGTCAGGCTGTGCTCGCTCACCTGTTGTGTGTTCTATGTGTGAAGCCCGCACATTTACCATCTTCCACTCTGTTCCCTAGGGTCCAGCTGTGAACTCTTCCCGGATGCTTAGAATCCTGGTCCAGAAAGACATCTAGGCTGGCTAACAGGATACAACCCTGGGGTAAAACAAGACGGCAAAATATAGGAGCTCACGTCCTAGTGGGAAGAAGGTCAGCTGAGGACCGCTGCTCCAGGTTGTGAGAAAGTTCACGAATGTTCACGTTGGAACACAGCATCCTAATGGCGTCTGTTGATACCGAGTGAAGGACGTTCACTCACAAAAAGGGAAGAGGTTCATGGAAGGGAAACCACACAAGTCACGCACAGATTCCCCCATGTCTTGCCCTAGGAGAAGACGCAGGGGCTTCGAGTGTCCCAAATAAAGGAAACTTTCCACAAGTCAATGAACCCAGGAGAGGCTCTGTTCAGAAGTCCAAGGCACTGAAGACAGCACAGAATCGGGTGAAGAGGGATCCATGCAAGATGGAAGTCCAGGATGGCTTCCTGGAGGAGGAGGGACTGTCCCAAGGCTTATTGGTTCTGGAACCACTAAAGGGAAATACTGAGGGAAAAAAAACCTACCAATGGATCACCAGAATCCCCTAGTGTATAAAATACACTCCTAGAGAAGTTTAAGATGTGTTCCATCGAGGAGCTTTGGTATTTATTTATTCTTTCATCTATCATATTGAAAGTGCCCACTGATGCCAAGTCCAGGGGAGGCCATGGGACACAGTGTTGGCTGGGACATTCTCAGTCTTGCCTCCATGAACTTCAAAGTCTACTTGGGGTCTTCTTCTGTAAAGGACACGGTAGCAAGTATCTCAGGCCCCGTGGACATAGGGTCTCTGCCATAGCTGCTCAGTTCTGCCACAGTCAGGCCAAGAAGCCAGACACCACCCACGAGGGAATGAGGAGAGCTGTGTTTCAATTAAACTTCATTTATGGACCCTGATCATTACATTTTATATAATTTTCATGTGTCGTGAAGTTTTTTTTTTTTCATTTGATTTTTTTCAGCCATTTAAAAATACAAACACCGATCTTCGTACGGGAATCATAAAGAATTGCAAGAGGCAGGATTGACAGGTGTAACTTTAAAATCCTCAAGAGAACTGCAACCTCCTCCAGGGTGGGCCGAGGTACAAGCCCCTGCAGCCCCTGCAATACCCTGCACAGTGCAGGTGTGGATCCAGAACAGGTGTGGATCCAGTGCAGGTGTGGATCCAGTGCAGATGGGGACCCAGTGCAGGTGTGGACAGTGCAGGTGTGGACCCAGTGCAGGTGTGGACAGTGCAGGTGTGGACGGTGCAGGTGTGGACCCAGTGCAGGTGTGGACGGTGCAGGTGTGGACCCAGTGCAGGTGTGGACACAGTGCAGGTGTGCAGTTGGACTGGAAGTGAGCAGGGCTGTACCCCAGGCCCTCACCGTGGAAAGGGCTCTGACTAGAATCCCATGGAGACAGAAGTGAGGTCGTCCCACCGTCCTTTCCTCTTCTGTCCCAGGACCTGTACTCCCCCGGAGGCTGGGTGAAACCCGTGCCCCGTGGGGTGGGGATGGGCACGCCGGAGGGAGCGCACGCGAGACAGACATAGCTCTGGGGATCTGAGCCTCACACTGGAGCCTGGGGGTGAACTGCCGAGGATCGGATACAGACAAGTGATTGCTGGGCAGAGCGCCAGACAGGCCTGCATTGCCGTGTGGGCGTCTCTGCTTGGTTCCAACAGAGGGGAAATCAACTGATTTCTTGAGAGCAGCAGCTCTAATGTCTGCTTGATGTGGGCTCCCTGCTCCAGGCCGGGGGTGCTGCCCCGGGGAGGGGGCACCCCTCCCCCGCCAGCCCCTCCTCACTGGTCATCAGCCTGGGGTCCCACTGCCGCCCACCCACCCCAGCTCCTTCTCAGGCTGAGCCCCTCACCCCGGACCCGTCCCCACTCCCCTCTCGCCAGCGCCGCCCGTGCTTGGGGCTCGTGCTCCTGCCAGGGCTGCTCTGAGGGGCTGATTTCAGTTCTTCACTGGCCGACTGTGGTCTAAGGAATCAGGGAACGTTTCCGTTTTGAGGATTTGCATGGCCTTGGCCTGGAGGGCTTTCAGGGGCCAGTGATGCCAGGACAGAGCCCCTTCTTGCCCCATGGGGAGGCGGCAGTTGTCACATGTGTCAAAATACCTCTGTATTCGTTGGCATTGCCGCATCGCTGGCTGCATGGGGCCATGTAGAATTTCCTGTCTAGATGGGCGTCTGGAACGAGGGCGAGGTGTTGCCTAGCGATCATCTTAACCTGCAGGTAGCGTCCTCTGCTGCCTGCCCTGACTCATGGCCCCTCATCGCAGCCACTGGTCCATAGACGTATGTAGTCTTAAAATCACGTCTGTGCTCCTGAGACAGTACCAGGTGACCGGAGGGCAGGCGACAGCAGAGGTTTGGGGAGAAACGTCAGGAGTTAGAGCAGTGCTGCCTGACGCCAGACCCAGGACGCGAGGATTCCTCCCCGCCCCGCACTTGCAAGCCCCACTGCCTTCTGTTTTCTGGGGTCCAGCCCCAGAATGAGTGGCAATAAGCTTGTACCTTTGTTTAGTTGTTCACCCGGTTTGGGCGTGTTTATTGACACCCTACTATGTGCAAGGCCATCATTAGATCGTCAGCAGCTCCTGCCCTGGGGTCCCCAGAAGAGGCTTTACTGGACTGTGGCTTTGCACAGCATCCAGGGCTCACAGGGACAGAGCCTGTGGTACCCCTCGCTCTCTCCAGGGTGTTTCCTCCCCCGTGTTCCGTTCACTGTAGATCATCACGAACTGAAGTACTTAGATACCTATCCCAGCTTTCAATGGACTCACCGTGGAGTCTTATTTCTTAGAGATCTTTAAGGAAAGGGTTCTGAAATTTTAAATATACCTTTTACACAATTTATTTAATTTTTACGATTTATGTACAAATGTAATTTTGCACTGCGGCTGTTATCAGTAGTATGAATGGTGATGTGGACGGACCCTTAGACCTTCACCCGCTGAAAGGAAGGGGAGGGGACCACCTGATGGCCTCTGAGAGTTCCCTTCCTCCCTCTGGAGGACAAAGGTCCCACGTGCTGTCCTAGAGCACGTAAGCTGTGCCATCATATGCTACAAGAAGCAAAGCAACATCCACTCTGGTCATCAGAGTACATCTCTGAAGCCAGCTCTACCCTCCAGGACCCCAGGAGAGAGACCTTGAATGGATAAACCAAGGCCCAGCACAGCCCCTAGAGCCTGGGTGGATGACTTCCATTCAGCCTCTGGCCAGAACTGTGGGAACCATTCAGAAAGAAACGTCTCTACTCTCATCTCCGTAGGGGCAGTCAAATGCCAGGATGTGGCATGAGATGCTCAGAGGCGTCGTGGTCGGCAGCAGAGTGCCGGGGGAGGAGGACGCTGGTCTCCCTGGCGTGGCTGGAGTCGTTCCCAGGCCACGGGAGGGAACGCAGCTCCCCTCGCCGACTCCGTGCCCAGCTGCTTTTCTGATCACTGAGTTTTGCTTCCATCTGATCACTAGATAAGACCAGGACTACCATGATTTGGGCTGTTTTGATCGTTGTAAGACAACCCAAAACAACAGCACAGCGTTTGGCTTTGAAATATGCCTTCCATACCATCAGGCTGCTGCCGCTTACCTGTAGCAACCGCTTATTAAAATGGAAAAACAAGCAGCATCGATGCTATCGGCAGGCAAGCCAGCTGAGGGGACCAGCTGGCCACCCCGCTCTGCCCTTGGCTGGGGAGCACAGAGAGATGGTCGGCCAGGAGGACCCCACCTCCAGGACACTGGCACGGCCTCCGCTGTGTGGGGTCTGACAGCCACGCCGCGGGAGGGTGCAGCTCTCGCCAGGTGGGTGGAGGGAGAGAACGCTGCACCCTCAGCTCGGGGATGGGCCGCTTGCCGTGTGTGTTTGAGCGCGTGTGCGTGACTGGAGGGGGCACAGGGAAAGTCCGCTCCCCAGGATGTGAGCCCCTCCAGCTCTCGCTTCGCCCTACCCCACCTTTCCTGTGGTCTTGGGCGCCCTTTGATGGCCACGAGGTTCCTTTGAAAGTGCCGGAGGCCCCTGGTGCTTGGCGAGGAGCTCATCTGGGCACCATCCACACGTTTGCTGGTGGAGCTGAAAGCGGAGATGGCCGGGGGGACTCACAGCCTGGATGTGGGAGGTGCCCAGCGGGAGAGCAGACCACGCCAGGACAGAGGGGTGTGGGCCAGCCAGGGGAGAGGGTGTAGCAGCAGCTAAGCTCAGTTTTGCCCCAGACTACGGGATTTCTGTGTTTGTTAAGTGAAAAGCCTTAATCACTCTATGAAACTGTGTTCTTTTCATAAGGAGAGGCTGGCACCTCCAGGACTTGGTCCCAAGCCCCTTGAGGGACCACCTGTGTGGCTTGGATGACCTGGGGGTGCCAGGAGGGCCTGGCCCGCTCCCTGTCCCGGCTTCTGCCCTGGGTCATTGGGAGCATGCACCCCGAGTCTCCTCAGCTCCCACCCCAAGTGTGGGTGTGAACAAGAGCAGAACTCCCCCATCTCTAAACCATGTGTAGGCAGAGCTGGGGGTTCCGGGATGACCGCTCCAGACAGGGGTGCAATGGCCCCCTTACAGATGCCCCTCTCCCCCCCGAGTCCCCATTTCTGGGTCATCTAAGCGCTTCGGGTCCACCTGAGCATCTGCAGTAAGGACCCAACAAAGTAAGTATCACTTAGGTGAAGGATGGGTCCGGGGCTCCTGGGGATCAACTTTTGGCCCCTTTTGCCTTTTACAGGTTCTGACATTACCCATACTTGGGTCCCTCCCATTCCACCTCTGTTCTCTGCTGCTTTCCAGATCCAACCCTCTCTTCAAGCCCCATCCAGGAGCTCACCACCTCCCTGAAGCCTTCCCGGACTCACAGTCTCAGAAGCACATTTTGACACCGTGTTGTCTGTGGCTCCACCTCCCGGGAGACCAAGAGTCCCTCCTGGCTGGGGCTGTGCCCTCTCTCCCCTTCACCCTCTCCCAGCGTGTTAGCACCGTGAGCACATGGCAGGGCAGGAAACAGCCGGGGAACGGTCTGATGAGCGCCATCCAGCCGAGTCCTTGGCCGTGCCATGAGGAGACTCTCTCCAGGGAGGAGGAAGGGCCTTGAGAAGAAATTGCCATCGTTTGCGAAGAAGTCTCCGTGGAAACGCGTTGAAGGCTGTCAGTTGCTCATGTCCAGCACTGTCCTAGGCACGGTGGGGAAATACCAGGAAAACTGACAATGCAAGTTCTGCAGCGGGATGTGTATCTTTGGATAGACAGAGGCTCATGAAAGAACAGCTACGAAACAGTACATTTCAGAACGTAATTTCTAGACTGTACGTGAGGATACAAAGGAAAGCCTTTCCCTCCGCTTTCTCTCTGTGGATACCTTTATCGATAAAGCAGATGAGATTACACCCTTTCTCCCTTCTCGTGGCCCTGAAAGTGCTGATGAACGCCACGTCCCACCCTAGCTCCTTCTCCGTCCGTCTCTGCGGCCATGGGCTGGGGCACGGCATGCTTTGTGTACTGTGAGCCCCAGAATAGATCATTTCTACCACCTCCCTCTTCTATACAATATTCTTGCAAATAATCATATAATAACCAGAAGTGATTATTTTCTCGATTTGTTCTTTAGAGTCAAAGTAAGCAATGTTTTCTAAAAGAATAAATTTCAATTGTAAGGATACTATTCAAATTCAGTGAAGTATTTCGTGTACAAAAGAAAATTTGCACTTGCCCAACAAAAATATTACACCTCAGCCGTTTGCAATCTGTTCCACTGTTTTAAATTTTAAATACAAATTAAACACACCAAGTGGTCGCCTAGAAATACAGAAACTCAAGTTCTATGCCTTCCACTTTGTGATTGTTTAGTTTGACTCTGCTACTTAAAGACAGGCTTCGGAGACGTGGACTTTCCCCAAAGTGAACTCAAAACACATTGAACCGTCGCAAGCTGCCCACTACATGCACGCCCACAGCTGACTCTAACTGAGGGTTCCTCCAAATTAACTTTCAAGTCAATAAAATGCTTAATAAAGAATCCATATTAAAAACACACTCATTCGAAGCTTCCATATACAACATCAAAAGTCAGCAGGAACCACAGCAATCATTTAGAACAAAAGATATTTTTCCATTGTGGGTTGTTTAGATCGCGGGCATCATTTGTAATTGCAGGTGGGGTGACATCGAACAGCAGATGCCCTCTTAATTGGTGTTGAACACTCGCTGGCTCCCCACTACCCCCAGCAGGGGGCTGCCATGCCAGCCACATCCACTGACCCGGCTCACGGTCTCCTTCCTGGTGCACATCTCGGGGCATCCAGGTAACCACAGTGGCCCATGACCTGTGGCACCATGTCTGGATTTCATGGCTCAAAGTCAAGAACTTCCAGCCTCACAGTACCTGTGCTCATCACTCCTGGGTCAAGACTGTGTCTCGAGTCTGCCATGTGCCAGGCTTGCTCTGTCCTTTACCTGGAAAGCTCCCTCCTCTCTGCCCTTCTCCTGATGCATATCCAGCCTCGTCTGATGGCGCCATCTCTCTGTGTCCTGCCACAGGGCAGGTCTGCTCTCTGGCTTTTTTTTTTTTTTTTTTTTTGCGGTACGTGGGCCTCTCACTGCTGTGGCCTCTCCCGTTGCGGAGCACAGGCTCCGGACGCGCAGGCTCAGCGGCCATGGCTCACGGGCCCAGCCGCTCTGCGGCACGTGGGATCCTCCCGGACCAGGGCACGAACCCGTGTCCCCTGCATCGACAGGCGGACTCCCAACCACCACGCCACCAGGGAAGCCCTGCTCTCTGGCTCTTTGACAATAACTTCGTAAGTGACCACATAGTTCATGTAATTTCTCCCAGAGGGCAGGAAGCCTCAATCTGCATATTTCTTTCAGATAGCTCACGTAGCCTAGTACCCACAGTGGTAGATAAAAAATAGATGCCTATAGGAATTTAATACAAATATTTTGAGCCAGAGACCTTCGAAGAAAATAACATTTAGGGGGAAATATCACCTTTTCATTTGATTGTTGCCTCTGGGTCGGGGAGGGGGTCCATCACAAAGTACCTGACCTCAAGTCACCTCAGTTCCCCTCTTCCTAACAGTGACGTCATGATGTTTATTTCCCAGGGCTTAATTAATTTGCAAGATACTTTGATATCCTGAGATGAAAGGAGATATAGCAAAGCAAAACATCAAGAGCATTTGCAAGTCTATGATTACAGCTATTGCTCTTGTTCATAGAGATGATTATTATACCAATAGTAATAATCAGAGGGTTGCTGCAGAGTCTTTTCACTTGCTCCTGAGCACTTTTGACCCAGGGCTATAGGGCTATAGGGCTATAGGGCTATAGGGCTATAGGGCTATAGGTGAATGGCAGCCATCTTCCCAGTGTCCTGTTATTTATCGTAGATCTGCCCAGAGGTTGAATGGGAGGTAGGGATGCGTATCTCCCGGGCACAGTGCAGGTAGATAAGGACTGCCAAAATGTTATTTTGAACAGTTTACTCCCCAGCTAGAAATCTTCAGTGGTTCCCGCAGTGTGTCCCACAGAAGCCTGGAATGGGGAGACTCTGGACGTGGGGTCTGTGAGGTCGGACCCGAATCCTGCAGCTCCGTCCCTCACTATGGGGTCATCTTGCCAAGCAGCTCGGCTCTGGGACTCAGTCTGCTTGGCTCGTAAAACTGGGATAACAATGACCATCTTGTGAGGTGGGGCAGAATTAGCAGTAATAAGTGCAAAGCATACACTATATTACAATGTCATATAAAAAGACACACGAGGCGCAGCCTATAACACACAAGTAAGTGTGCAAATTCCGCATCTGGGAGACCCCGGCTCAGTCACCTTTGGATGAACGGCAGTGGGAGAGCCCTCGCCTCTCTGTGCCTCAGTTTTGCCGCCTGTAAAAATAGGGATAATAATAGTACTTGCCTCAGAAAATGCGGTAATGCATGAAAAGTGCTTTTAATGGTGCCTGACACATCTCAAGCACTCATAAGTGTTGTGTTACTATCGTTTTTGTTATTACCATTGTCTGCACCATATAGGGCTTAGCATGAGGTATGACACCCAGAAACTGGTCAATAAATAGAATCTATTATTGGTAAAAATTAAATATCTCAAATCCTTACCTTGGGCCTCTAGAATCTGACCCAAAGAGCTGGAGGTTGGGGGTTAAGAGGCCTGGATCCCAGCCGGCCGTCCCTCCAGTCTTCAGCAAGTGGCCTTCCTGTACCTCAGGGGATAGAATTTCAGGGTTCCGTCGGCCTCAGGCTCTGAAGGCTGCTGCCTCCGAGACACAGCTTATTGCTTCCTGACAAACAGTGGAACCCCAGCCTCATCCCGGCCAGTGGCAGACACCCTGTCCGGGCAGCCGCTGGTGGCCGTGGCATTGCCCTACCCGCAAGGGCCTCGCTGTGGCTCTCCAGGTGCACCCCACCCAGCTCCTCTCACACCCCCACTCTTCCTGTAAAGTCCCCTCCTGCTCTGTGCTCCCTCCACCCCAAGCTCCCAGGACATCGCAGCCTCCACTTGGTGCCAGCCATTCGCCAGCCCTGGGTCTCCTCCACTTCTTCTTTCTCCTGCGCTCACGCCTAGCTCACGCATCCTGGGCTGCTATTTGTGAGGCCCTGACCCGAGGACGCCTGCCTTTGATGCCCTGTGCTCCCCACGAAGGCCCCCAGCCGCAGCACAGAGGATGGGCCACGTCAGATGCTCCTGCCTGGGACAGATCCACCCTCGTCTGCCTGGAAAATTCCACGTCCTCCTTCAAGACCCACTGGAAATGGCGTTGCCTGCTGGAACCTTCCCTTATCCCAGCAGCAAGAACAAACTCATCAGTATCCTTACACCATCCTCACCCCCGCCTTCTCCAGCACTTGGGGCCCCGTCCCTGGTTGTGTTCTGAGGGTGTCACTCCCGGGGCGGGAGCCTGTGCCCTCAGGGGCCGATGTCGGCAGACACAGGAGGCTGGAGAAAGCTGGATGAGCGGCTGGCTGGTGGACGAAGGAGCGGGTCAGGTATGGCGGGGCCCCCAACTTCTTCGTGTGCTGTCCAAAGAGCCAATGCATCCAGAGGAAACTGGAGATGCTACCAGTGCCATCATGCCCCAGCCCGTCCCCCAGTCCAGTTGGGGGCTGGAGGTGGAGCTCAGCCGTTTGCTTTGCCGTCACTTAGCACTGACACAGAGGGGTCGACGGTTGGACTTTCCATTTGCCTGGCTCCCCTGCACACCTGGAGGTGGCGATGGTTGCCTGGGTGAAGGGAAGACAGACAAAGGCTAATCATGATCTGGAAACATGTCGCCACCTCCGCCCCAGCCCATCATCCTTCCACTGGGGCTTGGGCCATCCCACTCCAGGAAAACGGTCACTTCCGTTATTTCCCTGTATCCCCACCCCCGCCCCCAAGAGAGAGCAGAGGAAGAAAGGAGTAGAGTTTACCCATAAAAACCCAGGAGCTAGAACCTTAAGGAAGTGTGTAGTATGTGGGCACCAATATTCTATGGTAGGGAAACCCGCCAGTTTTCTCTGCCCTGGGTAATTCCTCCTGGCACCTTTATTCTCTGGTCTGCACATCTCTGTGATGCCCACTGAAGGCGGGGCAAAGCCTGGGGCAGCCGTACTTGCTGGTGAGGCTATTTTGTCAGTAGATTCTCAGCAACTCTGCTTCCACAAGTCAAATTGTGTGTGTGGCAGGGAGGGGTTGAATGGAATTATCCTTAATAGTTTTTTTTTTTTAACTCAAGGGACAGTTTCATCCATTGGCAGCTCTCTGCCTGACTGCTACTTGCTCGTGGGCTGAGAACGGGCAGGCCTGGCAGCCCAGTTAGAGCCCCAGATGCTAGGCTGAGGCTGGAGGGGCCTCGGGATGGCGCCCCCCAGGCGGCATTTCTTGTGTCTCAGCTGAGGAGGGTAAGGGCCAAAGGCATGAAATGATGGGTTCCAGGTCCCAGGTGAGTTGGGATCACACTTCGCATTCAAGCTCTGGTCATCAGGCTTTGAAGGGCACAGTGTACTCTACCAAGCGGGGTAGGGCCGCTAGATCTGGAAAGCGCCACCCTGCAGGCCAAGGCTCTGCTGACAATTTCCCACAAGATTCCAGCCAACTTACACAATCCCCTGAGGACCCTGCAATTGCTGGCAGAGTGAATGCCAACTTCCAAGTTCCTATTATACAGAAAGCACACATCTGAGAAGAAATATGCATTTCAGAGAGAAAGCTAATTCAGAGCTTCTAAAAAGTGTTTTGCTTAAAAGAGTAATTATACAGTTCTGGAGGCTTTGAACTCGTGCGGGTCTTTCATCAGTTTATGTGCAATAATACAGGAGCTGCCGCCATACCCTCTGGGTAGATATTATCACCTCCTTCCACAGCTGGGCAAGGAGATCCCATGAAGAGGAAGAGACCTGGCAGATGCGATGGGGAGGGTAAGCAGAGGACCCAAGACGGCTCTCGGGATTGCCCTGGCTCTGCCAAGAGCTTGCTCTGGACAGACCATCTTCAAGGCCACGCCCACCTCTGCACCCTGGTCCCCAGACCTCAGTGGTGGAGGGAGGCATCTCTGCTTAGAGGAAGGGTTTTGGGCTGATTCAGACAAGACCTGCCTGGCTAAGCCTCACTTCCCCATCTGTAAAATGAAGCCAAGAGTAACTGCTTCCAGTGAAGGCTGGGGGAAGTGCACGGAGTAACATACCTAGGACAGTGTCTGCACTTAGTGAGAATCAACACTGAGCTCAGTAGGTGGTGTGTGGGACCACCACTACCACCACCACCACCATCACCACCACCATCACCACCATCCCCACCACAACCACCACCAGCACCACCACCATCACCACCACCACCACCACCACCACCACCATCACCATCACCACCACCACCACCACCACCACCACCACCATCACCACCATCACCATCACCACCACCAGCATCACCATCACCACCACCACCACCACCACCAGCACCACCATCACCATCACCACCACCAGCATCACCATCACCACCACCACCATCACCACCACCACCACCACCATCACCACCACCACCATCACCACCACCATCACCACCATCCCCACCACCATCCCCACCACCAGCATCACCACCACAGTAATTCATTGCCCTCCTTTATCCTCTGGGGAACACGTCTCCTTCCCCATCACACTGTAGGACTCTACTTTGGAGTTTCCTGAGAGTCTCACACTAGTGATTGTGTCTCATCTACATCCTGGGGGTACTGCCAGGGGAAGCACTAATTCATTTGATTAATCACTCTAAGATGAGGCACTAATAGATAATAAGGGCACAGTGTGTCCCTAAAGCCAGGGAGCCTTTGTAATCCCAGTAGAGATCTTCCAGTGACAAGGAGGAGGAATGGGCCATACAGAATTTGGGGTCTTGGTGCGCTGAGGACACGTTATCCAAAGGGCAGCCCGAGGGGAGCATTCATAGCCATCTCGACTGGGACTCAGGGCCCAGCCGGCTCAGTCACCAGAGAGGCAGTGTTTTGTTTTGTTTGGTTTGGTTTAAAGAATGAGACTGAGAAGGTGAGAAAGCCCAAATGACCTTGAACCTTGACCTTGCTAGAACTACTTCCAGGTCAGACTTCATCTGGATGTGCCAGGTGGAGGTGTTCCGGGCAGACGGACATCGATCCCGGAGTGAGAGGAAAACTCAGCCGGAAGTTGGAGCCCTGCGTTCTCTTCCTTGGGCCCCGTCGCTAAGTCGTCTCCTTCACAGCGTCACTTGCACCTGCGGTCATCAACGTGCTCAGTTTTATGCAAGAAGCTGGCCTGGCCAGTGACCCAAGGATGCCTTCACGGACAGCTGTCCTCCAAGGAGATGGTGCGGCTGTGCGAGGATGGGTCCTTCTCTGTCTCACTGCCCACTTGCTTTAAGTCCTGTGGTCCAGGATAAGGAATCCAGATGGCTGGCCGTCTATAGCGCTGTTTGGGTTGGGAAATGCTGCCTGGGAGATCCCGTTAGCTATGAACTTGACTCTCATAAAATGCTGCCTATGATGTGCTCCAGGTAACCCCTTTCTTAATGGGCTCTTGTTTCTGGGAGTAGTTGGACAGGTGTCTGATTCAGCGACAGCCAGTGGGGAGGGGGCTCAGCGAGAAGAGGGGGGTCTGGGCACCCTGTGACCAGCAGGCCTGGCTGGGCAAGGACGCCCCCCTCCTCCCCTCCATGGCTGCCCCTGCCACACTCTTAGGCTCATGACTTCATCACGGAGAGTTGGGTCCTTGAAGACTTGACCTCGCAGGGCCCCGCAGCTGTGACTCCAGCCCCTGGGGGAGGCCTCAGGAAGAGGACAACACCCTGTCTGCCACGAATGGACGGACCTGCCTGCTGTAATTCTGCCACTCACCAGCCCCAGACCCGACAGCTTCCACACTGGCTTCCTGAGAAGCTGCCCTGGGCATTTTACAGGCTGACTGTCTCCTGATCCTGCTAGGAGGAGGGATGCACAATGGGGACAGAGAGATGCTTGGACGCCCGGGTGGCCAGAACCAAGCAAGGACAGATGCCCATCTGGCACCTCGGCTGGAGCAGTCATCTCAGCCCACCTGTGCCCGCATGGCCACACCTCCTGCTGGGACACACAAACCCACACAGCCCTGCTCTTGCTGGGCTTGGAGTCTAGCTGGGAGAGGGTGACACATCTTTACACGATGAATATGGAGCATTTTAGGGCTCAGCGGCTGAGAGCCTCAGCTCTGGACTCAGACGGCCTAAGTCATATCCTGCCTTCCTATTGGTGTGGCTCAGGCCAGCAGTTCCTTTACCTGGAGGGACCCTGTGTCCTTCCCTGTGAAATGGGAGAACTCTGGCGGGTAACTCATCAGGTACCGCAAGGACTAAATGACTCTGGCGCTGGAGCACAGTGCCTGGTGGGTACCTAGTGGGAACTCAGATTTTGCTATTATTAGCAAATCTGTGTCATCCTTTGCTGAGCAGTGGCTCCCACACAAATCCCATTCTTGGACCATCCTTCCACTTCCAGACCATTTGCTTACACTGTCGTCATTCTTAAAGTTGAAAAGAAGTATCTTCCCCGGGAAGGGGCCCACCCAGGCCCCAGGATCCTCCCTCTGTTATGAAATCTTAGAGCACCTACCTCTGTTTTCAACCCTGGGACACCTACCTACAAAATGCCTTGTATTGACATACGTTCACTTACCTATATTCTAGATCAACGCTGCCCAGGAGGAAGAGAAGAGGCGCTATCAACACAACCACACGTGGCCTGTGTATTTCCCATGAGCCACATCTGTTAAAGTAAAAAAAGAACGGGGCAATTAATTTTAATATGGTATATTTTGAACCTAACCATCCAAAATATTGCATTTCAGCATATAATCAACGTTAAAAAATCCTCAATGATATGCTCTACATTCTTTTGCTAAGTCTTCAGAGGCCACTAAGCACATCTTGACATGGACCTGCCACATTCTGAGTGTCCAGCAGCCCTGAGAGGCTGGAGGTAACACACCAGATAGGGGGACACTGGGCTGCAGAGTCCTTGGGCTGACTCATGAAATAATTTCACGTAATAGGACCTGGAAGCATTTTTTTAAATGTGATGGATTACTCATTACTTTGTTATACATTTTCATGACCCGTGGCAATCTGTGCTGCATTTGTACTGTTTCAGATATTATACTTTCTGGCACTGATTTTTCAGGCATGCTATTAAAAAATCAAGTACCCATCAAACCCATGTGTTTATCTTGTCTGCTTTGGAGAGTCCTGCATCTGGGTTCCAAGCAGTTTGGAATACTTCCTTCATCACCGGCCTGTCCCCAGGCCCACTGCAAGAGTTTCTTGAGCTCTTACGGTACCAGACTGCTCGACCGCAAATGTTACCCTGGAGCTAAACGTGGCCGAGGCACCGTGGGGTGTGTTCCTGTGTCCACGAGATGCGTTCTTCTCCCCGGGGACCCACAAGGACACGGCAGGTACCCACCAACTTCACGGAAGCGTGTGACCCCTTAAGCAACAAAGATTGGAACTGTTCCACTTGAAACTTTGGACTATTTTTACAGAGTTTAAGCGTCAAAGCAGAGATGCCTGTGAGTGGGACATAAAAACCCATCTGGCAAAAGAAGCTGCAGATTAACCTTAGCATGTTTCAGCTCCATGTTAGTTTATTTCAAGTCGTAAAGAAAGACACAACAAACTGGATTCTCCAGTCTCCCGAGGGGATTTCAAAGGCAAAAGTCCTGAATTGCCCCACAGGGTAGATGTCTGGTTGATTTGTAAATTGTTGCTTATAGAGGCATTAAAGCACATGTATAAACTAGTGTCAAAAAATAGTATCACCTCAAGGAGGACTCTGACATTAGGGTATTAAATAATCGACAGTGATGAAACGTTCTCGTGTTTCCTATTGATAAGAATGTTTGCACCTCTTAGTTATCAATGTGGTCAACGCACTCCTTCAACGAACATCGTTTAGACTTAAGCCCTTTTTAAAAATTTTTTTAAATTTTATATTGGAGAACAGTTGATTTACAATGTTGTGTTAGTTTCAGGTGTACAGCAAAGGGATTTAGTTATACATATAATGTATTTATTCTTTTTCAGATTCTTTCCCCATATAGGTTATTACAGAGTATAGACTTCAGCTCTTTGATAATGTTTTTTAAAAGCACAGGTCCTTCTTAAACGATGCCGGATTTTGCTGTGTTTGATTGCCGTGTCTGAAGGCTTGAGGCATTTTCTAATGAAAGAGTTTTATGATTTCAAAAATCCCCCAAATTATAAATAGAGCCTTCCGCCTCTGTTTGGCCTTAGAAGGTGAGAACGCTGCCTGCCTCGGCAGCCGCCCGGAGCAGCTCCCCGTCAGGCCTGGCAGACGGCAGCTCGAGGGGGAAGAAAGACGGAACTATTTGAAGATGATGTGACAGAATAGATGGTCAGTGGGGCCCTGGAAGACAGAAACGCAGCCCCGGCACACAGATGCACATCTCCTCAGTTCAGAGCATCCCTCCACGTCGCTGGCTCCCTTGGGGCAGGCTCTCCAGGCCACCGCCCGATGACCCACTGCTTCTCCAGGACGGAGGTGCCTGGGGACCTAGAGAGGACCGCGCCTCCCCTTCACCGTTGGTATTTAAACCGGCTCTCCCTTTAGTTCCCAGAACGCGTTCACCCGGGTGAACAGATCAGCAGAGTCTGGAGGCTGGTGATGTGAAAGCACGTGGCCTGCATGTCAGAGTGTTTCATTCCTGATGCTCCTGGGAGGTGCAGTGGGGTGTAGCTCTCTGTGTGGCCCCCCAACCCCCCGGAGGAGCTATGGGAGGAGAGGGGAGGGGACCCCTACATCCACGTCCCCATGCTTCCACCCACCTGCCAAAGGAGGATAAGTCCACACTCGGGAAGCAGAGTCCCCCTTGGAAAGGGACGGCCACGTGGGGGGCAGAGCAGAGGATGCTTCGCCTGGGTCCAGCCTGGTTTCCAGGAGACACTCTTTAGGAAGGGCCCATGCTGGCCTGGGCTAGGGGTGGCCCAAAGTCCAGGGGCCCGGGAAGCGGACAGAGCTTATCCAAAGTTGGGTTAACGAGCATTTTGCCCCAGCGGATCTGTGGGACAAGCAGCCCAGCTAATCATTTATCAGGCAGAGAACGGGAGCTTGGAGGGCGGTGTCTGTCTGGCCTTGTCCAGGTTAGCAGCGGGCTCCCGACTCTCATCCACGTTGCACGCGGAGGGGCCTCCCCGCAGGAGCCGCCTCCCAGGACACAAGGATCGCTGAGCTCGGGAGAAATCCCACACTGTCACCCCCCAAGGCACCAGCAAGCGAGAAGCCAGAAGTCAGCGCTCTGGCCAGCCCTGGTGGGAGCCGGTGAACGGCTGGTTTACTCTGGCGCACCTTCCCAGAGAACGGAGCTCTGAGCCGCGTTTCTGAAGCACGACAAACCTGGTTTGAAGGAAAGGAGGAAGCAGGGGGCTTCAGGCTGAGGGCACAGGGTGAACAAAATTGTCCCTAAATAACCTGAAACTGTAAATCCAAGATGAGATGGTCTAAACAAACCTTCTCACTAGAACGCATCTCCTGAGCCCAGGCGTAATTAATGGCCCCAAGGAAAATCTACATTTCACAAGAGGGTGAGAAGGCCGGGCTGTGGTGTCACCAAGTCTTCGGGGAGGAGCCTGGGGTTCAGCTGGACCCGGGAAGGCGGCACGATGTGGCCCAGCCAGTGGGCAGTGGCAGGGAGTGGACCAACCTGCTTGGGCTTTGGGTGATGCGCTCAGAAACGCGGGTCTCATGCCGTGGGCAGTGGGAGCCACAGCCTCTTTGCAGGAAGGACCTTGAAGTGAGGACCCCCGTGTTTATGGAATATTGATCTGACAGCGATAAACAAGGGCCGCCCAGGAAGTTTCATCTCTCCGTCCTCATTTCTCTCCATCCAATGGGGCAGTCGTCATGGCTTGTCAGGTGGGTGGCATCATTCGTGTCACGGGTTCAACCTTCACCAGGTGAGCACTGGAGGGCCACGGGATGTGTGTCTGAGGCACCTTAAAGCTTTGCTCCTGTGGTCCAGTGAGCTCTGCGCACCCTTCCACCTGAAACCCTCTGTCCTGGTTTCTTGTTATCTAAATATTGCCCATCTTTTAAGAGCAGCTGAAAGATCTCCACAAAGCCTCTCCTGACACCCTGATCTCATTTCTCCCTGACTCTAAGGACCATTCAAAACCTTAAGAAGGAGCTAAACACACAGGAAGCGCAAAACATAACATCCACACAAGACTGAGTTGTCCTGTCGAGTGGAATGTCTCAGAAGGAAACTGGAGCCTCTGGAATTCCGTGGTCTCCCAAGGTGGGCGGTGGGCTTGGGTGAGACACCAGGAGGGGAGGATGACGGCAAACCCCGAGGACAGTCGTGTCCGGGGAGTGTACACCTGCTGGGCCCGGCCGCCTCGCTGTCTGCCCTGACCATGCTGACGCCTGTGTGGGAAGGCCACCAAAGTGGGAAAGACCTGGGTCAAAGAGGAGGTGGCTGAGACCTTGAGGCTTGAAGACCTGGACTGACAGAGAACCTGGTCGTGACCAGGGCGGGGGACACGTGCTGTGTCCTTGCCGCCTCCATGCTGGCGGTTTGGGCTCCTTCTTTGCTGTAGAAAAGGTGGGCGCACAGTAACCGGGGTCTGGCGACACTTGCTGGAACTCAGCAAGGCAGGGTCAGGCCAGCAGGAAGCACGCCAGTCTGGCCAGGGGCTCTGCCTCAAAGGCCTGGACCCAGGATGCTGGCTGCAACCAAAAAGCAAGTGGGCCCCGAGGTCGGACTCAGTACAGCATCCCTCACCCCCAGAGAGGCAGACTGTGCAGAGTCTGCAGTAGCTGCCTGGCAGGCTGCAAAGGCTCCCTGTCCCTGCCATGACAGATCATGGGCAGCGTGAGTGGAGGAGGGGAAAGAGGTGGGGAGGCACCCAGGCCCCTCGAGCCCCGGGGGGGGAGGGCAGGCAGTCATCTGCGGGGGGCGGGGGGCTTGCTTCGCAAAGTCCGTTCTGGGGTAAGTTGTTAGGACTGGGAAACATCCACCCCACGTTTGCATATTGACTGTGGCACAAGCTGCAGAAGATTCCCCGCAAAGTGGAAACAGCAAGAGGTTGAAATTACCTAAGAAGGGACACGGGCGAGAGGGACGCCTTGGAGAACTTGAAAAACACGGACATGACACATTCGTGTGCCTTTCCGTCTATTATAACAAATTACATTCTGCCCTAAGTATTCATGGAAATAAGTCTGTGTTATTATTATCCCTCTAGTGATGGTGAGGACGGTGCCTCGGTAGGGGTAAGGAAATAACTCCCCCCGGTGGTGAGCGACTCCTCCCCACCCGGCCGGGGTGCAAGGACGCTGCCTGATGAACTGCTTGTCAGGAGGGCAGTCCCAGCGCCGAGCCCTGTTCAGCTCTCCTCGGCCACGTGGCCGGTCCCATCCCGTGCCTCTGAGGGCGCTACGTAAGGTCTTCAGGTGACTTCCCAGGATTGCGGGCCCCGAAATGGATTTTCTTTGTCACGTTTCAGGGGAGGAAAGGGAATTGAATGCCAGAAGTGAAAAGCCATCTGGGCTGGCCCTACAGCGGCCAGCTCATGTCTGCCCCACATTTCTCTATTCTCGGACACCCTGATCGCCCATTTCCTGAAGACTGATCCGTCCTCCCACTGGAGGACCCCATCCCACGATCAGGCCCCTCCAGTGCCCACCGTTCCTCTCGGCTGACTCCTAGGCCGGGCTGGACCATCTTCCCAGTCCCTAGACCGGCACAACCATCGCTCTGAACATCAGTCCCCTCGAGAGACCGTCCCAGCCCCCACTGTCCATTTTGAGGGTCAGTGCTGGCGCAGCTTCCAACAGTATCAGATGGGCTACAATTACAGGGCAAAGGCCAAGGCTTCTGAGAGTCACCCTGTGAGATTTCAGCTTTTCCAATGAGCGGGGATGATCTGCTTTGACTAATAATGCATCCAGATCCATCAGTAACTCAGGTGGTCAATAAATTCACCAGGAGTTCTAATGCTAAACCAGGCCTCGGCTTGGATCCTTGGAACACACATGGCTCATACGCTGAGATTTGTACCTTCAAAGTATTTGTCACTGATCTGGGGAGAGAACTAAACACATAAAAATATAACTGGTATTTTAGGTCAAGATGATCTTGCCTAATAATCAGTGCCGTGAATAGGCCCCAGTTGGAATTCTGAGGCTTAGGTGGGCTGCAGTGGCCAGCAAGAGCCACCTGGGTGGTGGGGCAGGTGGCCAGCAAAGGTACTGGCAGCCGGCAGCCAGCCGGAGCAGAAGGACCCAAGCCCTCCGCAGACAATCCACACAGGCAATCTTATGTTGCAGCGCAATTAACTCTCCAGGTGCTTCAAGGGAAAAAGTAACTCATGAAAGAATTCAGATTGGGGGTTTCTAGTGACCTCGTAAGAGGAGGAGCCCTTGCTTCTCCTCGCCTCGGGGTTTATGGAGGCCAAGCGGGGCTTCTGCCTCCCAGGATAGAGGAAACAACGCTGAAAACCACTGCTCCCAGCAAACCAAGAGGCCCCTCCCTCGTCCGCCTGTGGCTACAGGACAGGCAGGTTGGAAGGTTCCAGGTGGATTCCAGCAACAGCTGTTTTCTGCTGGCTGCTCCCTTGCGGCCTCTTGCCCTCCATCCACTGCCGCCCACCTGCAAGCACACAGCCCCCTGGGTCTGCCGGGACCCCACCCCGCCTCTCTCCCTCGAGAGCCCCTGGCTGTCAGGCTGTCTCCACGGGCATCCCTGCGTGCGGTTCGTTTGAGAAGGGTGGTCAAGGCCGGGCCCTAACGGCTGGTAACAGTGACATGACCTCCCCCCTAGCACTGTTGGGCAGCTGCACCTCCAGGCCCCCCGCCAGGCTTCACCCAAGCGGAGATGACTGCACGTCTGAGCCCGGGCCAGGCCGGGGTTGGAAGCGCTGGGCACGGGGGCCTCCAGAGCTCCGCAGGTCTTGCCACGTGGCCCCTACAGCCAGGAACAGAACTGGTTTTCCAGGTGAGTTACAGACACAGAGGAAACGCTGGGTTTTCCTGGACCCGACGCCCCCGTTTTCAGTGTCTGCAGCGCGGAGCACACCCGCCAGGGTCCCGAGTGGGGCAGACCCGGTGAGGAATGAGGGGCTGTTGTGAGGACTCCTTCAGACCCTCCCAGAGTGCCCGTGGGCAGGGACAAGACCGTCCACGCCGGAGGCTGAGCACTTCGTCTCTCCCCTGTTTATATGTTTTTATGTTTAGCGTGAGTGTGTGTGTGTGTGTGTGTGCGCACGCGCGTGTGCACACGTGTCCACTCCTGAGCGGGCCAGGCCTGCCTTTGCTGGCACTGTGCCCGCAGCACTTCGCATGGCGTCTGCTCGTAAGGGGGGCTCAGTACGTGTTTGTGGGACAGATGGACCAATGCTGAGTGACTCTAGATGGAAGAGGGACTCCCGGTCTCCTCCTTGAATCCAGACCCCATACGTGGCCAGTGCCCAACCTCACGGCAGATGGCTACAGCTGGGTGCGCCACCAACCCCCGGGCAGCGAGGCTGTCCACCAGCTCGAGCCCCGCTCCCCTGCCCTGACTGCCCCACTGCCAAAGACAAGCACCTCCGTGCTGGTGTCACGGAGGAGACGGGACAGTGGCTAGCCCGGGGCTGTGTGGACATGCAGAGCCCAAAGCCGCAGAGGGGGTGTGGCCAAAGCGCTGAGGCCTGACCAGCCCCTGAGAGCTGTTTCCTGAAGGCTCTCTCCCCAGAAAACCCTGACGTGGCTCCTCTGTCGGCCCCCCAAAAATCTGTCAGGACCCCACAAACACCCAGCCAAGAGCATCATGTTTGATTTGCCAGGAGGGGGTGTGACCAGGGAGATCCAGGGGACACAGGGACAGAGAGAGAGGGTGACGGGGACACGAAAGCCAGGGGCTGGGGTGTCCTGGGAGGGGGGCCCTCTGGATGGGCGGGGAGAGCAGAGAGAACGTGGCAGGTGCCCAAGGGAGTCGGGGGCCTCACTCCCGGTCTGGAGCAGCAGGATGCCGGGGCCCCCGGATGCATCGTCCAGACCACAAAGTCTGCTTCACCTACCATCTCGGAGAGCGTTGAACTCTTTCCTAGCACTGAAGCGAGCAAGAATCCCTCAAACCACAGGGAAACCTGGACGCTCTGGAACCCTCTCGGAAGCGCGTCTCCTGGAGGGGAACACGCTTGGGGTGGGGGGCCCACGGGCGGGGCAGGGGCAGTGGGGCTGGGCTCGCGTCGCCTCTGCAGCCGAGCGGGTCCCCGGCTGCGCCCGTGGAAGCTCCAGTCCAGGTCGGAGCGTGTGCAGGCGTGCGCAGGCGTGTGCAGGCGTGCGCAGGCGTGTGCAGGCGTGCGCAGGCGTGCGCTGAGAGCTCCGAGCTTCCCTTCACTCCCTCCTCTCCGCCGTGTCCCTGGGAGTCCACGCCCACCCTCGCCGCGTGGGATGCTCCTGTAAAGGGCGCTGGAAACGGAGCTGAATGCGGCCACACCCCGGTGGGCAAGCCCTACACCCCGGCTGCATCGGCCTGGGCGGGAGGCCTTTTCTTTCTTCTTTTCTTCCCAGTTTAATGGAGAAATAACTGACGTAAGTCCCTGTACAGGCTTAAGATGTACAGCATGATGGTTTGATTTGTGTATATTGTGAAATGATGAGCACAATAAGCTTAGTGAACTACCATATCATCTCGTATAGACACAAGAAAAAGAAAAGACAAAACGTGTCTCCTGTGATCAAAACCCCCTAGCAGGTTTCCTGGGTACCACAGGGTGCCTAGCGCTGGTCACCAGGGGCCACCACAGCCAGCTGTGGCCTCAGCCCTCACGTGTACTTGCAGGTACTGAGGCCTGGAGCTGAGAGGCTGGGGTGTCCCCAGATGCACGGCAGTAGCTCTTAGATGTTGGGGTGCAGGTACCCCTGAGCCCCTAGGGAAGAGAGCTTCCTTTCTGTCAATCTTTGCCCCCTGGACCTGGCTGCCCTCCCTCCCCTCCGGTCACACAGGCCTCCCTCTCGTGGGAGCCTGCGTCGCACCCCGATGACCACGGCCCCTCCCCTCCCTCCTCTGGGAAGTGGGCACCAGCCCTGCCAGTCTCAGGCCCCGCGTGGAGTGAGCACATTCTAGAGAGGACGACCTCTCTCGGGTGTCTGGGGGAACGAGGCCCAAGATGGGCAGTGCCCTGTTCTCTGTCCTGGGCACACAGTGGGCGCTCAGCAAGAATCAGTGTCAACGTGGATGTGGCCAGCGCCACGCCTGCCTTTTCAGAGCCAACAGCATGGCAGGAGGCGGCAAATATCAACAGAGCCGTGAAAGGAGAGAGGCCCGGGGTAGACACACGAGGCAGAGGGACCGCCTGACCTCCAGGCTGGAGATGCAGCAGCAGGCGGGGCCCCAGTTTCTGTCTGAAGTTGGAGGACCTCCAAGGCACCCAGTGCTGAGTGGGCTCTGGGGACACCTGCTCCCCGGCGCCTGGCCGGTGCTGTCTGCACACAATGGCATGAGGTGGGGGAAGCACCAGTGGGCTTCTCCGCAGGAGACCCCTCCCCACGGGGCTCAGGTGGGTAACAGCCAGCAAAGCTCACACTCCCGAATCACTGGTCCGAGGAAACTATAAGCCCTGTGTGGAGTAGCTCTAATCATCATTTTGACAGAAGCACAGGGTATGGAAGTGACAATGAGACTGCAAGTCATCCCCATGTTTGTGTCACCTCCGCGGGCTCACCTCACTTCCGTCCTGCCGGGGGGATGACCAAGGGGGCTGGACCCCGACCCCCAAGGCTCAGGGAACCCTACAAGCTCCAAGCTCTGCCTCCTGGACTCCCCACCCTGCCCCCCGTGGCTGCTCTTCCCCCCAAATGTAGTTATGGGACCAGGCTCTAGATGAAATGGTGATTTTACTTAGCAATTTTTAAAACTTTTTCTAATTTTTTAATTCAGAAAAATAGAAAGATTGGTTTATTAATTCCTTCAAAAAATTTTTTAGCTTGTTCATGACAAAAGAAGTTAGGGGCTTCCCTGGTGGCACAGTGGCTGAGAGTCCACCTGCTGATGCAGGGGACACGGGATCGTGCCCCAGTCCGGGAAGATCCCACATGCCGTGGAGCAGCTGGGCCCGTGAACCATGGCCACTGAGCCTGCGCGTCCGGAGGCAGGACTTCTAAAAAAAGAAGTTAAATAAAGGTTAGGTTTTGCCACTGATGCTGGGTTTCGTTGCTATTGGTTGGTGGATGTGGGGGGCGATGATGCATGGGTCTCCGAGATCATGACTGATGGCCTGTGGCCCCGGAAAGTTCAACCTCAGCCATACAGACTGAAACACGTTGCACGTTACAGCAAATGAATGGACATCCCACGGAATTTTCATAAGTTAGTTTTGCCAGACTGCCGCCTTCCCAAGAAAAACCAATAACTGACCAATTTTTGCTCTAAGTCCAGGGATTGTCAGATGTTTTCTTTCTCTTTTTTTTTTTTTTTTTTTTTTTTTTTTTGCGTTACGCGGGCCTCTCACTGCTGTGGCCTCTCCTGTTGAGGACCACAGGCTCCGGATGCGCAGGCCCAGCAGCCATGGCTCACGCGCCCAGCCGCTCCGCGGCATGTGGGATCTTCCCGGACTGGGGCATGAACCCGTGTCTCCTGCATCAGCAGGCGGACCGCCAACCACTGTGCCACCAGGGAAGCCCTCTTTTTTTTTTTTAAATTTATTGAAATATAGTTGGTTTACAATGTTGTGTTCGTTTCTGCTGTACAGCAAAATGACTCAGTTACACATACATGTATATATATTCTTTTCCATTATGGTTTGTCACAGGATATTGAATATAGCTTCCTGTGCTAAACAGTAGGACCTTGTTGTTCATCCATTCTATATATAATAGTCTGCATCTGCTAATCCCAAACTCCCAATCCATCCCTCCCCTACTTCCCCCTCCAAGGCCCCAGCCCCGCCTTGGCAACCACAAGTCTGTTCTCCATGTCAGACGTTTGCTATAAAGGGCCGGTGGGAAGTATTTTAAGCTCTGTGTGTTCCATACAGTCTTGGTCAGAGCTACTCAATTCTGCCATGATAGCAGCAAAATAATATCTAAGTGAGTGTGGCTGCATTCCAACAAAACTTTATTTGCAAAGACGGGTCAGGGGCCGGATGTGGCCCTCGGCTCTAGTTTGCCGATTCTATGTTTCTTCCTGAGTCAGGTCACCATGGGGTGACCTTAGAGATCACTCAGCCCCGCCCCTCCCTTTCACAGACAGACAGCCATGTTCCCAAGGACATGATTAGTTGGGTCTGAGGTGCACGTCCAGGGCTCTACTCAGCCATCTCCCCTCCACTCCTCTTGCCATGGGTTAAATCCATTCATTGGGAGAGCCGATCATGTTATCAGTCAGGGAGGCTGTGTCCTGAGGACCTGGGATGCGGGACGTGTCCAAGGCCCTGGGATGGGCTGGACACACACTCTGTCTGGAAGCTCGCTGCTACACACAGCTCCTGATGGGCTCAGCTCGCGCTGTGGGCTGAGTCGTGTCTCCCAGATTCATACGCTGGGGTCCTAACCCCCAGGGCTTCAAACTGTGACTGTATTCAGGGCCTTTAAGGAGGTGATGAAGCTAAATGAGGGCATGGGTGGGCCCTGATCCAGTGTGACTGGTGTCCTTCTAAGAAGAGACCAGGACACAGACACGCACAGAGGGACGACCGCGTGAGGACACGGGGAGGAGACGGCGTCGACACACCGAGGGGAGAGGCCTCGCTCGGGAGGACCCGGCCCTGCCCTCACCTGGCTCTCCGGGACTGTGAAGGGACAAAGTTCTATTTAAACTGCCCGTCAGCGGTCCCTGGCTACGGCAGCCCCTGGCAGTGAGGTGACGGGGCCAAGGTCTCCACGTCACCGGCACGGGCTCTTTCTCAGGCCGCTGCCTCCTCTCCCCTGCACTCTGCCAGCCGCCTTGGGAAGAGGCCGATCCAGGAACCGCCCGCTGCATCCCGCGCCACCAGCTTCTGGGCTTCTGCAGAGCCCAGCGGGGGTGAGGGTGCGGCGCTGCGTTTAGGGGTCTGGGCGGGTCTCCAGGAAACAGGCTGAGGCTGATGTCCCGGGGCAGCGGGAGGTGGGACTGAGCCGTCTGTCTTCACACCGTGGAGTCAGAGGAGTGTGCCAAGCCCAGCACGTCTGCCGCGCTTCTGACGGTTAAACCCTCCCAAGAGGAGAGTCCTCAGACGGGAGGACCCCGTGAGGGCCCGACGGCAACAATTCTCCTTTATTGAACACGAGCAGGAACTATTTCAGTCCTGGAGGAGCGCTCCTAAATTAAAGTAAGTGGTCAGAACGTCCTTGAAGACTTTAATCTTTCTAATTTTGTCCTGCATCTTCTAAGATTACTTTCACTCTGAGATGAATCGGCAATGACACCCCAGTTGGCAGCAATCTCTCTTCCTCTCCAGCCCCCGAGACACTCCCCCGTACGACTCCCCCGGATGGGCAACGTCCCTTTAAGACGCCAACCCGAAATTTTGCTCTCGTGGTTTTCAAAATAAAAACATGTGATCGGTCCTTTTCTTTAAAAAAAAAAAAAAATGTTTTTTTTCACAAGCTTAAGAAATATTAGACAGACTCAATCGGGCCTGCCCCTGCCCAGAATGGGAAAAGAAAGGCTAAAACGAGTCATTTTCCTCTGCAGAAAGAACGTTGCCAGAGGGAGGGAAAGCAAGCGGGTTGGCAGGTGCAAAAAGCTTGGAGGTGTGGGGCTGGCGAGGCGCGTCCCTCTGTGATGCGGTGCAGACCTGAAAATGAATAAAAATATTTCCCAAACACGCCAAGATGTTCTGCGTGCGTGTGTCAGAAAGACAATGGGCGCAGACGTGACGGAGCCTCTCGGCCGTGGCCCTGTGCCAGCCTCGCACCAGCTGTGTGGTGCACAAGAATCATAGCAGCTGTATTTAAACGAGAAATTAAATCTCCTTCTATTTAATGTGCACCGTCTTTCTAGTTATCAAAAAGGAAACATTAGCAATTAGGGGATGTGTATTTCACGGCCGGCGTGGATCTGCCAGTTTTGTTCGGGATGTCTATGATCTCTAATTCGGGGACAGGATGAGGGCCGCGGGCGGCGGCCAGGTTTCTTGAAAGGGAACGAGCTTTGACTACCTTGCCCTTTGTGAGCAGACAGGGGGTTTCAGACACGCCCTGCTCCCCACTCGGAAGTGGCAGTCCTTTATCCTTTACTGCAGTCGGGTTTGATTTGGAATGCGAGGTCACGGGAGGGGAGGGGAGGAAAGCGGAGAGAAGCACAGAGAGAGAGAGAGGAGAAGAGGGAAGGAGAGAAAGGATGCATCCGTGTGCAGACACACGAAGCCCAGGGAGACGGCTGTTTGCATCACTCGGGGAAAATGGAGCATATGACTCCCAGTAGGCTTGAAGGCCTCTGCCGGCAGGTTAACTGGACCGTTAGGTCCCTCCCTGTTCAGAGCGAGCTCCTGGGGGCGGGAGGGGTGAAGAAATGGCCCTTCTCCCCGGTCCTCGGCCGTGCTCAGAGCCTCCCCTGCTCCTATCAGCCGAGTCCAGGGTGTGACACAGAGGTGACAGGGCTGTCACTCTCAGGAATGTGACATCATCCAGGACGAGGGCCAAGTCCAAACCGCCTTCCCAGGTAACCTATCAGTGTTTCAAGGAGTCCCATGATAGGAGACTTTGCCCTGGGGCAAAGGCATGGATATTTCTAGAAGTTCTTTCTACAAGGATAAGACCACCTGGGAAGGAGCATGTTAAACCCCCTTGGGAGTGAGTTTATCAGAAACCAGCAGCACTATTTCCCGCCAAGACTCCACAGAAACAGGATATAGAGTAGGGCATTTTTGACACTGAGCAAAGGTCAGGTAAAGGTTCTGGGGCCTGGGGGCCATGGCACAGTGGGGAACCAGAGGGGCCTGGGGTCCACAAGGCCAGGGTGATGGAAAAGCCAAAATGGCGTGAAGGATGCAAGGTGAACAGCGACTCCTGCACAGAGTCTTGATCGAGACGACCTCCAGCCACACCCACTGGCTCCTGGCTCTGGGAGGAAGCATGACCTCCCACACTGGCCTGTCACTGGGGTTTTATAAAACGCCAGGGTTGGGCCCCACAGTATTTGCAAGGTAGGATGACATATTTCCAAAATGACCAGACTGCCGACTCAAAAGGTGCAGCATAGGGTCCACTGGTCTTGTGAGTCCAACTGCTGCACAGCATCTGTGGTTTTCTGAGTTTACTGGTGTCCATATCCCTCTGGTGGTTTTGATGCTGTGAAGACATGGCAACAAATAACATAACCCAGCTCAGCTACTCTGTTTGCTGTCTCGTGGCCACCTTCAGTGGTGACACACATAGCACCTGCTTTTGGGGTGTAGGTCCTGTAAGTCATTCAGTTCACAGGATAATCTAATCAATGGCAAACCAGCCTCCTGGACCCAAAGCCCTGCTAGATTTCCACTCCCACCACCAAATAGCCATGAGCATCAGTGCTCAGGAGAGCTGACACAGTCCAGAAGTAGAGGATACACAGCATCACGTTGTAGATTCAAGCTGAATCTTGCTTTGAGAGCCAGCAGTTGAGAAGACAGAGCCCACATACAGAGAAAACTCGCTTTTATAAAAGCGGACACAGATCTGCCTTACATACGCCCCGGTGTCAACGCTCCCTGTCAGCCTCTGCCCATCTGGCCTCTAAAGGGAAAGTCTGGACAGCCTCGCAAAGACACGCGCCCCCAGGGCCAGCTTTCCCTTCCCCCTCTTTCCCAGTATTCCCACGTCCGGTTATCTGTGGGTCGCTGTGTCCTCTGCCTCAGCAGGGGCAAGCCCTGAGCATCGGCGAATCACTAGGTTCCCCTCCATGGGTCCAATTTTAAGAGAAAATCACTCATCACATTTCCGCGTGAACTTTCCTGAGGTGAAGAACGCCACACATTTTTCTGTCTCCCCATCCGCTTACAAGTCCAAATATCCAGCAGGAAACCCCGAAAGCCGGTCCTAATTGAGCCATTTTCTCAATGTTAGCCTTGAGTAGGCTGGGTGAGAATATGGCAAAATGGCATCTGAAATGTGCCATTAGGGGGGATGGCAGCTCTCTTAGAAGCGGTGATGGAGGCAGATTGAGTGCCACTGAGGAAGGGTAATTACCACGTCTACGTTATGCTTTTGGCCTTTAAACCGTTGGGTGGTCAGCTGAGATCCAGAGGACTTAAAATACAATGGAAGTCTAACGCAGAAATAGCCATCATTAAAATATGTACAGACCATGGAACATTTTAATAAAACCATCACTGTGGAGCTGACCTTCAAATTCAAAACCACCTTAAAACATGCAGTTAGTGGACATACATAAAAGAGGAATAACGAAAGATGACTTGCCCTGTCTCCCTTTTTACCTGTCTTGTACACATCACCACCGATAAAAATGTCCCAGATATCTAAAACTCCCAACAGAGACTAAGGAAGTCACTGGTTACAAAGAAATGGTTTTCCCTGGGGGCCAGAAAGGGGTTAAAAAAAAAAAGTTTCACTGGAGCCAAGTTCTGCTTGGTTTTAATGGTGTTTGAGGACAGTTAACAGTCATTTCTGTATCCAGTCCTTGGGCCGCCGAAGCAGGATGTAAGATCGTTTTTTTGTTTTTGTTTTTGTTTTTGTTTTGCGGTACGCGGGCCTCTCCCTGCTGTGGCCTCTCCCGTTGCGGAGCACAGGCTCCGGACGCGCAGGCTCAGCGGCCATGGCTCACGGGCCCAGCCGCTCCACGGCATGTGGGATCTTCCCGGACCAGGGCACGAACCCGTGTCCCCTGCATCGGCAGGCGGACTCTCAACCACTGCGCCACCAGGGAAGCCCAAGGTAGCTTTTTTATTCCCCCTTAAAAAAGGGGACTGAAGGCACTAGGATTCCAGGCCGTGCAATGAGGACAGATGACATCAGTACCAGAAATGAGGCTCCCGCTTCCGATCGGGCCCTCTGCCCCCCACAGCCCACTGCACACAAAAAACACGTGGCAGTTTAAGAAATGGTTTATGAAGTTGATTATCATGGGGTTTTCTTCCTATGACGCCTCCCATTGCAAAAATCAGGCATCATTTAACACAGAGGACATTAAAGTGTCTTTGTGCCAATGGTTACAATTTCATCTTAACTGACCCTGGGTCATATTTTGACTACAGAACTCAGAAGCAATAACAGATTACCACATAGGGGTTGAACTAAAAGTTGACAAATGTGTGATATTAATATTATTTAAGCTATTTCAGGACACACAAAACTCATTTTATGAAGGAGCATAACTTTTCATATAAAACCCAATAAAAATATAAAAAGTATAGACGAATGTCACTTAAAACCATAAGGGAAAAAATTATAAATAAAATATTAGCATTGTATTAGGAGAAAAACACACCATGGCCAGGCAGAACACAAGAATAGATTGATATAAAGAATTCTGGCTATCAAAATAGGCCATTGCCTCAACAAATTATCCTATTGACAGAGACTTAAAAGGTATTTGAAAAATATAGCAGTAATTCCTAACAAAAACTTTCCACAAAATAGAAAGGAGGAAAAAGTATAAATATAGATTATTTGATAAAACCGAACAGCATATATTTCCCTAAATGGTAAAATATTAAAATCATTTAAATTAAAATCAGGAACTAGAAAGGGATGTCTATAAGAGAATTACACTTTAACATTTTTAGTGAATTCAGTAAGTCAGGAAAGTAAACTACCTTGTATAAACACAGAGAAAAAATAGGAATGAAACCATATCTGGTTGCTGAGGATCGACTGTATACTGGAAACCCAAAGAGCCTCTATTAAAACAAAAAACTATTAAAGTTTATTTGAAATTTTAGTATCTTGGCATACATATGTAAATATACAAAAATTAATAGTTTTTCTTCACTCTAACAATAAGAACCTAAAAATGAAAATGAGAATAAAAGAAAAAAAAAAACAAACTATATTCACAATAGTGACAAACACTATAAAATACTAAGGAATAAATTGAATAAGAAGGGCACAATATCCATAAGATAAAGTCTATAAAATCTTATAGAAGGACATAAAACTAAATCTGGACCAATAAAATAGTAATCATGTTCTTAGATGGGAAAATATTACCATAAATATGGTAATTCTCCCCAAATTAATGTAATGCAAATTTAAAGTAATTCCAAGTAAAACGCAAAGTTTTTAGTTGGCTAAAATGATATTAACATCTATATGAAAGAATAAGTACCCAGAAAAAAGTCAAGAAAATTATGGAAAGTAAGAATAGGGAGAGACACATTTGCGTCACTGCATATCAGAACATAACGCAGATCCACTGAAATGAAATCACTCTGGTATCGGTATATAAGTAAACGAAGAGAACAGTGGCACTGAATAGTGAATCTTGAAAATTATCACCGTATATGTAAGAATTTAATATGGGACAAAGTTGATAGCTCGTGCCAGTGGAAAAATAATGGACTGTTTGATAAATGATGCTGACACAATTGGTGACCCATACGGAAGAATTAGAGACAACATTACCCAATATAAAAAATAGGCTCTAGAAGAATGAAGGGATTAAATGTAAAAGATAAAACTCTAGTAAGAAAATTTAGGCCACAACATATAAAATCTAGGGTTGAGATATTGGAAAGTTATTGGGGAGTGTGTAGAAACTCAAAACCTAAAAAAGAAAACAGCCATAATAGGTTACATATACAATAATAAAAGCTCAAAATTTATCACAGGGCTTCCCTGGTGGCGCAGTGGTGGAGAGTCCGCCTGCCGATGCAAAGGACGCGGGTTCGTGCCCCGGTCCGGGAAGATCCCACACGCCGCAGAACGGCTGGGCCCGTGGGTCGTGGCCGCTGAGCCTGCGCGTCCGGAGCCTGTGCTCCGCAACGGGGGAGGCCGCGGCAGTGAGAGGCCCGCGTACCGCAAAAAAAAAAAAAAAAATTTATCTTAAACAGAGTCTATATACAAATAATAGATTTGAAAAAATATATTCATACCTCAGATGATAATGTTAATATCCATAGTATAAAATGACCTCTGATGAAGACAGTAAATAAAAATAGATTTTAAAAGTTAAATAAAACAATAAAGACTAACCAATAGAAAAATGTTAAAAGATATGTATAGGCAATTCACAGAACAGCATATTCAAGTGGCAAAATATATGAAAATATATCCAAATTTCTTAACGGTGAGAAAATATTAAAATGACAGTAAGGAATTTTTACATCCATTATACTGGCCAAAACTTAGAAAGAATTAGCAGTGATATGGGAAAAAGAGTACTCATACATTGTTAGAGGAACTGTAAAGTGTTACAGGGTTTTGGAGGAAGAAAACACAATATGGCAACATCCATTAAAGTTAAAAATACATGTGCTCTTTGACCTGGAAATTCTCCCCTGAAAACCTCTCAGGGAATAAACTCTTTGGCATTTGGGACATATACTCTAGAATGTTTATTTCAGCAGTGTAGTAGAAAAAAGTAGAAATGCCCATTAATAGAGGAATTGTTAAATTAGAGAAAGTGCCCACCCCATGGAATATAGGGCAGCTATTAAATACAATAAACTAAAGCTCAACAAGGTCACTTGGTAAGATTTCCATGAGGAATTTCTGAAGGATGGCAAAAAGTCTGAATAGCATACCTTAACCTTTGCAAAACAAGCAATGATCACCTGCCCTGTATGATAATCCAGAATACAGATTATAGGATGTAAGGACACCTACCTGGCTATTGATGCAATTACCTAGGGATAACCGAGTGTTGAGACTAAAAGGGCACTAAGGGGTCAAACTTGAGAACAAGAAGGAAAAGAAAGACTGCAGTAAGTGAAAGTATATACTAGATAATCACATTTTGGCATTTACAAAAATTACATATGGTGTGTATATATGTATATATGCATAATTAAATAGAAATTAAAATGAAAAGTTATCCCAAAAAATGACAAGATCTAAACTGATATTCCATCTCCAGTTAGGTGTCTAATATTTGAAATAACACATGTCAAAAATGGGATCCTTTATTTTCTGTGCAAATTCCTCAAAGTAATCAATCACCATCTCAGTAAATGGCACCACCATCCACCCAGCGGCTGAAGCCAAAACTCTAGGAATCATCCTTAACTTCATTCTTCCCTTCATCCCCTACATCCAGCTACTTATGAACTGTCCTGCAAAATTATCTGATATTTTTCCACTTCTCTCTTTTTTTATTACTACAACCTCCCTAGTCTACCTATGCTATTACAATAGCCTCCTAAGTGGCCCCAGCTTATACCTTTTCTCCTTTACAAGAAGTTCTAAACACAGGATCCAAAGTAGCTTTCAAAACTGTAAACAAGATCATGTTTTTCATTTGCTTTTTCTTTGAATATGTTGACACAATCCTTTTTTGGTAGATAGTTTTATTAAAGTATCACGTGCATACAGGAAAGTACCCAAATTTTAAATATACAGCTCAGTACATTTTTACCAAGTTCTCAGATCTGTGTGGCTGCCACTCAGATGCAGATATGGGACATCACAACACACCCCTTTCAAAATGCCCTTCCATTGTCTTCCAGGTTCCATTGTTTCTGTTGAAAAGTCATTTATAATCTTTATGTTGCTTGTTTGAAGGGTATGCTTACTTTCTCTGGTTTCTATTAAGATTTATTTTTGTCCCCAATGTTTAGTAGTTTGACTATGATATACTGGTGTCGTTGTGATTATTTTTGTCCTGATAATACTTTTTAGGGCTCCATGAATGTGTCACTTGTCATCTTTCAAGAATTTTGGAAAATTATTGGCCAGTATCTCTTCAAATATTGCTTCTGCCCCTATTCTTTCTTCTCCCATCCTCTGGGACTCCAGTTCCATACACATGATACCCTCCTGTACTGCCTCCATGGAAGCCATGGAAGTGTGCTGCTCAGATCATCCTTCAAACAACGACTTGCCCTTCTTCTCAAGTGAGTGCATTGGTTGGCAGCAGCTAGCGCAGTGTCTTTGGGGCCCACCTCAACATGCCCTCCCTTGGAAGTCTCCTGCTGATGACTGGCCATTTCTACCTCCTGCAGGATCCCTAATGCCCCATCATTGACCTGGTGCTCCCTGTTGGGTTCGCCAAAACCTTGTCAGGTCCTAGGCGCCCCCGTCTCGCTGCCCTCGTTGCCCCCCTGATGCCTGCCCACAGGTTTTATAGTTGTCTTTAGTGGGAGGGGTCTCACACCAGCGGTTACACAACAGCTAGAGTGGAAATCCCTCCCTAGGAGCCCTTTTGAGTGTTCCGTTCACGTTTTGTTAGCCACCCTTAGGATGTCCTAGAGCACTCTTAAAATTGTGGAAGGAAATATTAAAGGGGGATTAAAATCTTAAAATCCCTGTAGTGCATGCTGGTTGAAGGAATCTTTATGAAGTTCACCTTCCCTAAGGGAAGACTTGGATCAATACAGCCATATATATTCCCTTTAGAGCTCACATCACTCATCCATAAGGTTGTTCCCCTAAATCCCAGGGATCCCCTCCCTCCCAACGTCCACTCACTGATCCATTTTCCTAGGAATTATTTACTGGGCACCCACCCTGTGCCGGGGACTCTGTGCCTGTGAAAGACGAAAACCACATGGACGGTCCCTGCCCTGAGGAGCTCACAGTCCAGTGAGCTTAACAAATAGATACAAAAATACACACGGATGTTTGCATAGGAGTTGGGGTCACCACTGGCTACTCCTGCTGTGGGATGGGGGCTGCAGGTATAGCGGCTTCACTGCAGAACCAGCTGCTCATGTGGATACCGTTTACTGCAAACATCCCAATACACACTGCGATACCACAGGCCCAGGGACCTCCTGTACCATCTACAGGAAATCAGTCAGTACAAGACAGCTCCATCCAATCTCTTTGTTCCACATACAAGGCAGGGCCCGAGTCCGCCACTGTCACACTGCTGTGTGTGACTAGGGACAGTGGCTCCCACATGTTGTGGCCTTGCCTCCCATGGCCCTGGGCCTTCCAGAAACCTCCTCAGGCAAATGCTGCAGGTCCCAGCCAGATGCTGGTCTCTAACAACAGAACATAAGAGAGGGCTAAAGCTTGATCTTTATAAAACATATTCCTTTGGCCAAAATTTCCCTTTAAAGGAGATGCACAAGTAGTGAAAACTAGGGAGACCAAAAAAAAAAAAACAAAAAATGGGGCTTCCCTGGCGGTGCAGTGGTTGAGAGTCCGCCTGCCGATGCAGGGGACACGTGTTCGTGCCCTGGTCCGGGAAGATCCCACATGCCGCGGAGCAGCTGGGCTCGTGAGCCATGGCCGCTGAGCCTGCACGTCCAGAGTCTGTGCTCCGCAACCGGGGAGGCCACAACAGTGAGAGGCCCGCGTACTGGGAAAAAAAAAAAAAACAACTAGGGAGACCAGCATTCTTTTCTTTTATCCTGGAATTCCCTGTTCTTCAGATAAAAACAGATGGTCCGTTAAATATTAGCAAGGTTCTCTGCTGTATTACAATCGTGATGTCATGATCTATGATCATGGCAGAGGCTAGGCAGATGGTCTGGGTAGACCCCAGACTCTGTCACTTCTTAGCCGTGGGGATTTGGGCAAATTCCTTTACTTCTGTGCCTCCATTTTTTCACCTACAAAACTGAGTTGTTAGTAGTGCTGATCTCAAAGAGTTGTTGTGAAGATTAAAAGAGTTATTACAACAAACCGATTAGAACAGTGCCTGGTACATGGTAAGCATTAAATAGATCATGGTGCTGCCAGTACTGTTATTAATACCCCTAACAAAGAGGATTTATGGTTTTTTTTTTTACATCTTTATTGGAGTATAATTGCTTTACAATGGTGTGTTAGTTTCTGCTTTATAACAAAATGAATCAGTTATACATATACATATGTTCCCATATCTCAGCCCTCTTGAGTCTCCCTCCCTCCCACCCTCCCTATCCCACCCATCTAGGTGGTCACAAAGCACCAAGCTGATCTCCCCGTGCTATGCGGCTGCTTCCCACTAGCTATCTACCTTACGTTTGGTAGTGTATATATGTCCATGCCTCTCTCTCGCTTTGTCACAGCTTACCCTTCCCCCTCCCCATATCCTCAAGTCCGTTCTCTAGTAGGTCTTTGTCTTTATTTCTGTCTTACCCCTAGGTTCTTCATGACATTTTTTTTTTCTTAAATTCCATATATATGTGTTAGCATATGGTATTTGTCTTTCTCTTTCTGACTTACTTCACTCTGTATGACAGGCTCTAGGTCCATCCACCTCATTACAAATAGCTCAATTTCGTTTCTTTTTATGGCTGAGTAATATTCCATTGCATATATGTGCCACACCTTCTTTATCCATTCATCCGATGATGGACACTTAGGTTGCTTCCATCTCAGGCTATTGTAAATAGTGCTGCAATGAACATTTTGGTACATGACTCTTTTTGAATTATGGTTTTCTCAGGGTATATGCCCAGTAGTGGGATTGCTGGGTCATACGGTAGTTCTATTTGTAGTTTTTTAAGGAACCTCCACACTGTTCTCCATAGTGGCTGTACCAATTCACATTCCCACCAGCAGTGCAAGAGTGTTCCCTTTTCTCCACACCCTCTCCAGCATTTATTGTTTCTAGATTTTTTGACGATGGCCATTCTTACTGGTGTGAGATGATATCTCATTGTAGTTTTGATTTGCATTTCTCTAATGATTAACGATGTTGAGCATTCTTTCATGTGTTTGTTGGCACTCTGTATATCTTCTTTGGAAAAATGTCTGTTTAGGTCTTCTGCCCATTTTTGGATTGGGTTGTTTGTTTTTTTGTTATTGAGCTGCATGAGCTGCTTATAAATTTTGGAGATTAATCCTTTGTCAGTTGCTTCATTTGCAAATATTTTCTCCCATTCTGAGGGTTGTCTTTTGGTCTTGTTTATGGTTTCCTTTGCTGTGCAGAAGGTTTGAAGTTTCATTAGGTCCCATTTGTTTATTTCTGTTTTTATTTCCATTTCTCTAGGAGGTGGGTCAAAAAGGATCTTGCTGTGATTTATGTCATAGAGTGTCCTGCCTATGTTTTCCTCTAAGAGTTTGATGGTTTCTGGCCTTACATATAGGTCTTTAATCCATTTTGAGCTTATTTTTGTGTATGGTGTTAGGGAGTGATCTAATCTCATACTTTTATGTTCTTAAAGGTAACTTGTATTACTGTGATCATGACCACGACTCATTAATCATCACTGATAAAAATTGTCCAGCGATGGAATTATCTTAGATGCATGTGCTCTTTTCTATTAACAATACAAGTAGTTTACTGTTGGTAGGAATGTAACTTGGTGCAGCCACTAAGTATGAATTGAAGGTTCCTCAAAAACAAACCTAAAAATAGAGTTACCTTATGATCCAGCAATCCCACTCCTGGACATATATCCAGAAAAACCTATAATTCAAAAATATATGCACACCCCAATGTTCTTAGCAGCGCTATTCACAATACTCAAGACATGGAAGCATCGTAAGTGTCCGTAAATACATACACACACACAGTGGAATACTACTCAGCCATAAAAAAGAATGAAATAATGCCACCTGCAGCAACATGGTTGGACCTAGAGATTATCATACAAAGTGAAGTAAGTCAGAAAGAGAAAGACAAATATCATATGATGTCACTTATATGTGGAATCTAAAACATGGCACAAACGAACTCATCTATGAAACAGAAACAGACTCACAGACATAGAGAACAGATTTGTGGTTGCCAAGGGGGAGGGAGGAGAGGGAGGGATTGATTGGGAACTTGGGATTAACAGATGCAAACTATTATACAGAGAATGGATAGAAAACAAGGACTTACTGTATAGCATGGGGAGCTATATTCAATATCCTGTGATAAACCATAGTGGAAAAAAACATGAAGAAGGATGTATATGTATAACTGAGTCACTGCTGTACAGCAGAAATTAACACAACATTGTATCAACTATGCTTCAATTTAAAAAATGAAAGAGTAGTTTGATGCGAGCAATAGGACATTTTGCAATGCCCAAAACTGCCTTCAAGAGAGCTGTGGCTGTCATTTTGCTTTGCTGCATCCTCTGCACTCACCCCAGCTGGTTGCTGCTTCAGGGCATGCGTGCTCAGAACACAGCAGCAGGGAGATAATGGTCACATAAAAGTGAGCAGTATGATGATATCCTGAAGGATTTGGGGCAGGCCATTGTCTAAGTTCACTGGAAAACTACCATCAGGACAATGTGGAGAAGGCACCTGGGGTGGGCAGTGCAGAGGCTAAGAGACACTTCAGATACAAGGGTTTCCTCTGCCGAGTCCGGCAGGGGTGGAGGGCTCCATCTTCCGTCCCCAAGTGAATCACGAAAGTTGGACTCATCAAGGAATCCACACTCTTCAGAGAAAACCTCACGAGGAAGTCCAACACATAAAGCAGACCCACTTAGGCTGAAGACGGGTGGGATCCCTAAAACCCTGCCCTGGACGCTCCTTTACCCTCGAAACTCTAGGACACGCCTGCAAGACCCCCAGGACATTCGGGAGTCCACTTCGTAAACCATGGAGATAATTAGTCAACAGTCTTTCATGAACTACAAAATGCTGCTCAACACAAGGTCTTTTGAGTCATAAATCATAGCCGTCTTGCAGTGGTAGGGTTATATAATATTACCCAGGTGGGAGTTCAGCCGTATTTTTAAAATGGCAAAGTTTTAATTATTTAATCATCAGGTGAAGGGTCACTGAGGGTAGCAACATATTTTTGTATCTGAGTGGGAGGGAGGAATTGCTTGTCAAGGATTCATGCCCCATCTTCCCTCAGCTGCTCCTTAGCTACAGTCAACACCTTGACTGTTTTCCCTTGGGGGATGACACACACTGTGCCAACATTGGTTGTGTCCAGGAAACATAGAGTCACAGGTCCCTGTCGCTGAGGCTGATGTCAGCAGCAGGTGGTGGCACCCACACTGCCACCACATCTACCCGCTCAGGCCGTGAGCCGGCACCGCAGTGACCAGTGAGAGAGGCTGGCGGAGGTTGTGTCTGGCTTGTGCAGGGGGCCTGGGGGCTCAGCACAGCGGCCACCATGCTACATCACAAGGACCCTCTGAAAGGGCTGGAGTTCAATCAAATACAGAAACGACTAGATGAGTTTGTTTATTGATTGTCCATATTTATTTTACTCTTCTTGGAATAAAAACTAGTCCTGTCACTTCCTACTTGCAGGACCTCTTCCGATGGCCCTTTGGTTAAATGTGGGTGCTGACAGGCCTTAACTCAGGGAGGCCCTGTGAGGATGACACAGCGCCCGGCACCCGGGAGGGACAATGCAATGAGTCAGCCCCCCAGTGCAGAGTGACCCACCGTAGGATCCTTCCTTAGAGGTGAGCTGTGCCCCGGTATTATCACCCCAATACTACCGGCCTCTCTGTTATCTTTTTCTCCCCAGCTCTGACGTCTTCACAGGAGTTTTCCCTCCGAAATGGCCACATCTGGACCTGTCCAGTGGGGTATGTGTGGACCAGCAAATTGGGAGGAAAGATGGGTGGGGAAGGAATGTCGGATTTGGGTCTCACCCAAGTACCAGATTTAGTGACGACCAGCTCAGAGTCTGAGCCTGGGTCCCCCTGCCCCTGCCTGGCATCTCCAGGGTGGCCCCTCCCTCAGGCACTGGTACTTACTGTGTCACTTCCTCCTGTGCACTGGGTACCGGGGGTGGGTTGAGAGGGGGAGCGAGGACTCTTTGCCAATAGAGAATCCAGAAATTGTCATTTCCGTTTTGTGCAATTTTTCTGAGAACGTTCTGTTTAGATCATTCAGAAGAAATCATCTTTACATATTGATGAAAGACTGTTTGACCCACCAATATCACTATTTGGAGGAAGCTGAATCCCTTCCCTCTTTCCTCTTTAGTAAGAACCCACTCCAGCCTCATTGCAATAGATTCAACAGAACCAATTTATGTTCACTGGTTTTACCACCAGGATTTTAGCAAGAAGATTCCACCAGGAATTTCCTAATGGATGTAAATCACTGTTTGGGGTGTTAAAGCGAGTAATTAGGTCATTTAGCAGAAATGCTCTGTCATGTAGTGTAACTGTTGAAACCCACGGGGGAGACCAATTAACATGGCTAACTGTGTCCAACCTCAGTGCAAAGGAAACGGAAGTGGAGAGAATTCTTGTTATTTGAGACTAAAACAAAGTTCCCCTCCGTCAGTTGTCCTTAAAATAAGATAAATCCAGATGTAACTGCCCTTATTTACAGTAGGCTGACAACTCTGCTTGTCAAATTGCTTGTCAAATTCAGTTGAATGTCCAAATTAACTCGAAGTTAATCCAGCCCTCCCCACAAGGCCTATAAGAACAAGGTCACAAGTCTACATAATAAATTCTCTGTGCCAGGAAATTGTTTTAAAGGAATAATGTTTAGGTAAGTAAAGGAAAAAAGGCTTCCTACTGAGAGATATTTTCTGAACAAAATTAAATATTATAAAACCATATTATTAAATTCTGTCAAAAAGGTATTAATCTTGTTACTTTGGCATGGAAGCCTTGGTTCTCCATAATTATGGATCACTGCAAACTTAACCTTTTCTGTTATCTTGCAGCCAACATGTAACATAGGATTGGAAAGAGTGCAAGAGTGAAAACATCAGAAAGAGCGGAGTACGGAAGCATTGTTGAGTTCAACCACAATCAAAACCTAAACTAAGCCAATAAAGATGTTAAAAAAAATGAAAAGAAAAACCTAACCTAAGCAGATCAGACTTGCAACGTTTCTGTTGGAAAAACTACAGTAATGGCAAGCAGGTACCCGTGCACACACACGCAATACACAAGCACACACACACACACACTCACTCCACATTATCTTTTCTTTTGTCTCCTTTCATCCGAGATCTGTTGAAAATATGTACGTGGCTCTTCCAGACTAATTATGTCTTTATTTGGACAACTGCCTGTGAAAATCACTGGCCTTTCAAGGGTTGCCTTCCGGCTGAGCACCCCTGATTGCTGACCATGACGATGACCACAGCTCACAAGTATGTGTTTATTACAACCATTAACAACATTGCTAATTCTGTGTGCGGACATATTATTAAGACATGTTAAATCCACATGTGATGACCACCAAGCACCCATTTTACAAGGGCTGACCCGGGTGGGAGACAAGTCACGCCCCTCTGCTCCTTTGGACTCACGATATAGTTGAGGATTTAGGACACATCTATAAAAAAGAAATAATAATACAAGGTTGGCGATGCTAAATGCCCATTAGGGTTATAGGGATGAAGTTACTTACACATTCTCTCCTGTAGGAACTTGAATGTGACCCAGGCCTACCGTGGCCACAGGAATTATGTCTCACTGACAATTCCCAGGAGGTTTAACTTCCAGCCTCCGCCAGGAAGGCAGCCCAGTGCTGTGGGGACATAGCATCAGGAATCATGCCATCTGTCCTGCTCCTTTTGGGAAGGACGTATGTGACAAGGAAGCCATGTATCAATAAATGAAGGGTGCTCTAGTTTCCTCATCTATGGGATAAACATGTAGTGCCAACTCCACTGTCTGCATCCCAAGGATGTTCTAAGATTATGTAAAGGTAGTTTTCAAGGTCTAAGCAACACTGGTTTCCCAGATGTGGGCACTGTTTTCTCCTAATGTTTTCTCGGATTCCACCTTCCCTATTTCTAGTATTTGCAGTCCCGGATCGAGGCCCCACGGTATGTGCCCAGGTGGTGCGCGTTGATTGGATGCAGGGACCAAAGAGAGGGATGCTGGAGGACACCAGGAAAGCCGTGAGATGTGCAAACATCCAGCACCACGAGTCTCCTTTTCTAACACAAATCACTGCTCACTAATCTGCTTTTGGTTCCTGTTTTCCTTGTTGGCATGCTCACGAGTTATTAATTCTCAGCCTCTCCTGTGTGTGCCCATCAGGGTTCCCCTACGCTTAATTGAATCCACATATGCCTCCTTTTATTATTTCTGTCAATGACTCAAGCTGGATTTGCCATAAGGTGACTCATTAGACCAGTTGCCAATTCAATCTCCTGGGACCACGGTGCGTCAGGGATGCCTCACCAGCGCCCTCCTCATTGTCTGCTCTCGGCATGGGGTTTGCCCAGGTCAGCCCAAGTCCTACAGCTTCTCAGGGACGCACCTACTCCTGGCTTATTCCTAAAAGGAACAGACTTTCCATTTCCTCATACAGAATTCAGGTCTGGGCCCTAATGACTTGAGTTCTTTACTTGAGAAAAATGGGATCGTACTGAGGACAAATAAATACTCGTGATATCAGTGATAAGTAATGCACACACCACTCATGATTGAGGACATCACAGGAGAAATAAGTATGCTTATTTGTAGTTGATCATGAGATGAAGGTGGTGCAGAAAGGTTTTGTGGGGGAAAAGGGGTGGCTGTATTTTAAACTAAGAAAATGTGAGTCTAAGAGAAGCTGAAGAGAAGGAAAGAAGGAAACCCCGGGGAGGAACAAGCTGTGGCCAAGCAGGAATTCCAAATGCAACCCCCTTGGCTGTGATGGATCTGAGTGTGCTGCCCAGGTCTACACCAGGATGAAGACCCTGGTCCCCAGCTTTGGGGAGCGCTGCCTACAGACAGTCCTCACGCTGACTTGTTGGGAATTGTCTCGGTGAGTAAAGCTCCCCTGTTCACGGTCACAGCTCCTTCCAGGAGCCTTGATAGATCGATGTGGCACCTTCATGTGACCCAGTCCCTGCCTCCAACTCACAGGGGCCTCCCCACGCCAGCTCCCCTCGGGGCTGGCTGAGTGCCCCCCCGCCTTCCTCTGCCCACCTGCTCTCCTCCAACCCTTCCCACAGACATGCGCTCCCAACTCCACTCCGGACAACCTGACCTGCAACATCTCCCATCACAGCCACTCAGACCCCTGCATCCCAGAGCTGTTTCTCGACACGTGGTCTCTTAACCACCGAGACGTGAGGCTTGCCAAGAGGCCTGGTGAAAATACAGATGCCTAGAGGCCACCCTCACCCTGGGAGTCAGGTTCTCCAGCAAGATGTCCCTAAGCATCTGTGGTTTTAACAACCTCCTCTGGTAATTTTGCTGCAAACTGAGTTCAAGAACCACGGTTTCAGAAAATGCAGGGTACAAAAGCCCAGAAGAGGAAATGTCATAGAGCCTTAATTTCTAAGCAAGTCACCTGCAAGAAATAGCGGGTCCTTCATAAAAGGCTGCATCCCAAAGGCAGCAGCTGGGTGTGGGTCCCAGGTCACGAGAGGCTCCTTAGATCGTCACCTTGCTTCCCTTGTTTGCTCCTGACAAGCTCTGCACAGTTACATTTCAGGTATGTCTCCGTGTGTGCACATTGCTTCTTCCTCACTGGGGTGATCTCTCTGACGGTCACTCTACTACCTCCTGGGGCATGGCTGGGAATTGATATCATTTGAGACTGTGTCTTATTCTATTTTGGTAGCGTGTAGATGGTATTCAGCATCTTGTCATGAATGTCAAGTGACTTATAAAACTGAGGGACATCAAAAGGCCCATAAATTGTCCTGGGCCCCAGTGATGCTGTGTCCCGAGTCTCCAGTGCAGTGTAGACAGGCCCCCATCCTCTCCCTTCCTATAGCTCATCCCCTGGAACCCCACAGTCGCAGGCCCAAACTCTTCTCTGTGGACGGTTGGTTGCCGTTCCTTTATTTTACCTCTGTCGTTGGGGAAAGAAGACCGCAGCAAACGTGTCTTGAGTTACTCGATTTCATTTTTTCCTGAAACCACTTAGGACTTGTTTGCAGGCAGCTGAGTCCCCCTCAGCCTTCATGACGCTCACCCTTTGCCAGGACTCTGCCCTGCGGTCATCGCAACGTCCAGTGAGCAGACCCGGCGCACGTGTTCCCCTGGCCGGGGTGACCGTCTGCCTTTGTCTCTGGTCACTGCAGCTCCTTCGGACCCCGCATCAGGGCTCCACTGTGCTCGGTGACCTCCCGTGTTAATTCTCCTACCAGCAATGCATCAAAAGGTTATCTTCAAGGCAAGAAAGCTTAGCTACATCTCCTCACACTTGTCTGAGCTGCTCAGGACAGCGGGCTGGGTCCAGGTGGGTGTGCAGGCAGTGATTCGGGCCCCTGGCATTTGCCTGGTGACTTGAGCCAATGAGGCAGGGCCTCTGGTCTGTTTCTTCATCCATCAGGCGGCTCTGGTCTGGGGTTGGCAACTGGTCCCCCAGTGACATTTATTGGTTCAGGCATAGTTTGATATGCTGGTGAGCTATGGAGTTATAAATAGAAAGTGGTGGTTTTTCCTTTAACTAATCTAAAATTGTTTAAAGGGGAATTTCTTCCAACTTTCCGGAGGGGACAAAAGACAAGACAGCAAGGCTCTAGGGGCCAAGGACAACTCCAGAGGGCTTTTGTCTTGCGGGAAGTTAATCCGGAAAATTATACAGAAGAGGCAATAAAGGACGAATAAGCCAAACCAGGTCTTAACAGGAAAAATTGTGTGGGCAAGGGAAGCAAATCTAGACACTTTAGTTCAAAATAGCGTGTCTATTTGACATATCTGACAATTTAGGGAGAAGGACCAGGATTATTTGATTTAATTAACTGGATCTAATCAACAAAATTCGAGGATGTTACGGAACCCTAAGAATTCTCAAAGAATCTGTGATAACTATGTATCTATTAGCGCGTGCGCGCTACCTGGCTGTGAAACAGCGTACCAAATCCCTTCCTGGAGGATTGTCTCAAGAAAATGTTTGTTATCCATTCGAGGCTAAAGCGCAAAAATAAACAGGGGCATATTAATTCACGGTGGGAATGTAGGGGCCCTGAAACGCAGAAGATGAAAGAGGGCACTTTCTTCCCACCTGTGATCCCAAAGTTAACACCTTCAGGAAGCTGGCTTAAAGAGATGCTGACACTGAAGAAAGAAAATAGAGACCTGTTATTACACAGCTTGTTTTTACCTGGATGTTGCAAAGATCAAATCATGCCCATCAAACCCTCACAACCCCACACTGCTGGAGTCGGGACTGACAGACTTGGTGTCACCTGAGATCTGCAGCACACCACGATGCCACTGTGGTGTCGCAGTGACGTGCAGGTGAAACGGGCCGGGGCTGGGGCGGGGGTCGGGGCGGCTTGATTCGTAGCATTCTCCCATTTCTGTGGTGTTAATACTCCTGAACACCTGACCGTGGGGTCTCACGAGCCCTGCAAGCCAGCTCCAGCCACGGCCAGATGCTGCAAAGATAATCAAGTGATCCTATCATGTGGCCAGTCGACAAATATTTGTTAATTACTTCCTCCATCCGTCTACTCATCAGACGTTACCTCTGACAGCACCAAAGGCCTTAGATTACAACCTGATGGAGAGGTCTGCGGGGAGCTGACAGAGCCCCTCATGAGCGACGGTTGCCTTGCCTCCGGTCACACTCGGGGCTCAGGGCAATGCAAGCCTGCCGAGCTCTGTGGGTTCCCCGGGAGATGCTCCCGGTGGTGACACCCACAGGGTAACACAGATCCTGATCGTCACAGATTCCAATGAGAATTCTTGGGGATTGACAACAAAGAAAGAGAGAAGAGTACCAGGGAAGCAGCAAACCATGGGAATAAAGATTTGTCTTGGTCGGAAAGGGATGACATTATGAAGTGGCTCCTCAGCAGGGGGTCAATTTCAAGGTAAAATCCAGCGATTTGCGGGTGACTGTAGCAACCCCATTTTATAGGTAGCTCCTAATTGACTAAAATGTCAATTAAGGGGATAAAAACACAGACAATGAAAGCCACACGTGTGGCTACTGTGGACGTTTTAGAAACATGTGCCAGGCCAGTCCTGCAAGGAGGAACGACGCAGTGTGTGCAGAGCTGTGATGCCCTCGGGGCCAAGCCTCCTCTCGCCGGTCCGTCAGGGTGCCCTCCAGCCTGTAAGACGTCCAGGGTCCCGTTGACTGCAGGGAAAAAATACGCGGCTACAAATGAGTCACTGGCACCATAGTGGTCACCTTAGCTCAAGACAGTGAATCCAATGCAAGTCAGGGAGAGAGGGTTCTAAGCCTCAGTCAGGCTCCTGATGGGGAAGCATCACTTTGGCAGGGCTGGCCCAAAAGAGAAGACAAACTTCCAACTGGGAACAAGAGTCAGATAGAATGTTATATCAAGAGAAAGGAATTATTCTTTTTCCTCTATGGGCTTGGTGCTTTATACCAAAGGTTAGGGGAATCTATTCTGGCGTTTTACAGAACCTGGAGGGCAGCCCACCTGACTCCAACATACTCTTCTGGACCCCACCTGTTCAGAGCATCCCCTTCCCATCCATCTCCCTTCTGGGATATTCCGCCACCTCGTGAATCCCTCTCTCTCATCGGATCTCTGCTGCCTAGGGGACCCAGGACCTTCCAAGCAGGAAGACCAGGCACAGCCAACATATCTATTTAGACCGACAATGTGAATCCGTCTTTATTATTTTTTAATTTTTATTTTATATTGGAGTCTAGTTGATTACCAGTGTTGCATTAGTTTCAGGTGTATAGCAAAGTGATGCAGTTATACATATACATGCATCTACTGTTTTTCAAATTCTGAATCTCTCTATAACGCAGAGCTGGCAGGGTTGCTGAGAGGCAGGCTTGCTTCTCTGTGTCCTGCCCACACCCTCTCCGAATGGCATTTACTTAATTAATGTTTTTCATGGGAGTGTCTCAGTGTTCCCATATATTTACTGAACTATTTGCCACTGCAAGAGAAAATGATTGTTTTTATTTACCTGAAGTTTGAATATCGTCCATTGTCTGTTTTGCTATTCAAAATTCCAGCACTTTAATAATCTTATGATATGTGACTTGAAAATCTACGTATATTCATAATTTTGTCAAATAATTGTTTACTGGGATTATTTCAGTCTGTAATTGTTTCTCTTTTTTCCCCTGTGAAACACACAGCACCCCAGCTCCTTCGCTCAATTCTCAGGAAGGGGAAAGTGTAACATCAGTTATCCCTGGGAGATGAAAGGAAAACATCGCTCTAAGTCCTCACACCGCTCTGTAAAATGCTACTTCATTTGTCTACATGTTGATCCCTAGGATTTAAAGCTCACCTTAGCGCCTGAGACCAACACTGTGAGATGTGGGAAGTTACCCTTCTGAAGTTTGGTATTTGGAGGTCAGACGGGTAGAAACGCCCCTCTGAGTCTCGAACCACCTGGGCTAGGAGCACAGACAGGGAAGGGCCCTAGGAGGGAGGGTTTCGGGAGACTGGCCGGGCTTCCTGGGGCACATTGCTTTCCCTGCCTTTCTGACAGCATCACCTCGTCTCTGAATGCAAAAGAAAGAAAAAAATCAGTCTGGAGCCACCACATGAGGCAAGGAGTGCGGCCTGGCCAGGAGAGAGTTTCTCCATCTTTTGTCTGGGTTTGGTTTGCTTTTCCTTGTGTTTGGATCAGTTGGGTGGGTCCTGGAAGGAGTGAGAACCCCCTCTGGCTTCAGTCTTAACCCGGACCCCTTGGGCCGGTCTTCCCGGGGGCACACGAGGAAGTTTCTGGAGGCCTGCAGGGGAGGTGCTGTCACTCTGGGAAGAGGGGGCACCCACGGAGGGCCTCCCACCCCCAAAGAGGGACTTCATGAGGATTTACCTGGTCTGCTTGGTGGGAATCATCACATCTCACAGACCGATAGATGCAGAGGTTCTTGACTGCACTCCTCACCTGGGCTCATGGAGCCACAATTCATCTCAGCCTCGACCTCACCCCCCAGGCTTTCCTGACTCAAAACCACTCTCGCTTCCCAGAGAGCTCGGGAAGATGGCTGTTTAGAAGTGAACCGACAGGTATTTCTCAAACACCCCGTCTCTGGGAGCATCTCCATCTGTACACAGGGCACCCGAGAAGCTGGCCGAGGCCACCACATGCCCGCAGCTGTCACCCAGCCCCAAGCTGGACGTGAACCCGGAGTCGGCATCCTTTCCCGGGGAGAGAGTGCAAATCAACCCCACACACGCAGGGCGCAGGGCAGACCTGGCAGTAAATGCTGAATAAGCCTCGTCTGCCCGAGCAACCTGACCTCGGAAGTCCTGTCACCAACCAACACAGCCACTTTTTTGTAAACAGCCCCCGATCCCTGTGGAATTCAATCCTGAGTGGGTTTCCTGGTAGAATGAGTCACGTATGTTAAGTGCCTGGTCTATCAGTTCACATTACCTCTGCCCGGACCGGGAATCTTCCCTGCCTTTCCAAACAGGCTCTATCGCCCTAGTGTCGCCCTTCTGGCTCCCAGGCAAGATCTCCCAACAGCCTGCTCCCCTGGTTTGCAGCCCCTTATCCTGTGGACAAACCCTAATTTCATATTTTCTAACTCCTTCGCTTCTGAAGACCCAGAATGTATTTCAAATTGCTTCAAAGTTTCTGAATACAATATGCATCGAAACCAATAAAACAAGCCACATGAATCTCAGAAGGGATAAAGAGAGCAGTTGAAGAGTGACTTCCTGAGGGTTCAAATGACTTGGGGAATCAAACCAGCATAGAACCCACCCGGGTCGGTGTTCTAGCTCAAAAGACAATGAAGTTATACATCAACAAGATTCCTGAGGGCCTTTGATTTCAGCTGCTTCTAACACGTGAAATCCAAAAAGTACAGCGCGGCTTCTGGGCTCCTCGTCTGTGGTATCGGAGCCACTCAATTCTATGTAAGCAAAGAGAAATGGCTTCGGTTCCAAACTTACCTTCTTCTTAATAAGCAGTGTGTTTATCGTTTAAATGCCCAAAGTCAATGTGTCTAGTACATGCTCTCATTTTGTTTTCCCTACACGTTTCTCCTAAACGTAAGGCAATTGTTGGAATGCAGGCAAATGGGGAGAGCACAAAGGGCGTCGCCATAGCCGCCCTACAAATCAGTGATTTCCATGGTGACTGGAACACACAGCATCCAGGAGAAGGGTTATTTTTTGAGAAGCTCACTGTCCTGTCTGAGGATTAAACATACTCCCCCATCACGAGACCCCAACCCCACTCATTGCCCCGAAATCCAGTCCCTACTCTGGCCAATCGCATGCCTGTGCGCACACGCGTGGGTCCAGGGGTAACATTGTAACAGTGACCAATGGGTTTTGTGAAAACCCCACCGGATTCAGACAAAGGCAGGATGGGTTGCTGCCTACGTGATCTAATTTCACCCCTAAATCCACGGTGTGTTCCAGGCCAGCCCACTGGGCTCATCGGGGTGTGAGCCGGACCTACTTGGCATTTGCTCCTCAAGAAAGTGGCCAAGTGGGGGAAGGGATGGATTGGGAGTTTGGGATGAGCAGATGCAAACTATTATATACAGAATGGATACACAACAAGGTCCTACTGTATAGCACAGGGAGCTATATTCAATATCCTGTAAAACGCGATGGAAAAAAAGTTAAAAAGAATGTATATATGTGTATAACTGAGTCGCCTTGCTGTAGAGCAGAAATTAACACAACATTGCAAATCAATTGTACTTCAATGAAAAAGAAAGTGGCACAGAGAGACTGGGACCAGACTCTCCTCCACCTGCGCCTCCTGGGACAGCGTCCCTCCCCTGTCCTTCGCCTTTGCTTCTCTTCCATTTGTCCCCAGGACATTCTGATTCCAGGGTTGCACTGGACACCGACACTCTGCTTTAGAAGACGGTGGGTTAGTCTTGAGGTCATTTTCCAGCCAGCCCTTGTGTCTGGGTTCCGACCTCTCCTTCCCACCTCTCTACAGAGGCCCCACTTGTGGCGATGTCCCCCCGGGGCCCCCTTGGGAAAGGTCACCTCGGGATCTACACTGCTGCTGTAGGTGGTTTCCTCTGACACCCTCGGACAAGAGTGTCAGTCCTTCCTGTCCAGAGACACACAGAGTCCCCACCTCAGGCCACACCTTTCCTTAGGAAAGAGCCTGAGAATCTGGATTTTATGAAAGGAGACTGTGATACGGTGTCACGAGCTACCCCCATCCAGGGGCATCCTCTCACAGGGACTGACTTTCCTCCAGCACCTCCCTCTCGCCCTCTTTTGACACTACGGGGCACCGTGGTGGAAAAGGAGATGCCCGTCTCAGGATCAGGTCTACTGGGAAGTTCTCACGTTTGGTTTCTAGTTTCCAGAGCATCCAGTGGTCAGCAGAGGACTTGAATTCCAGGCTACATGATTTTCCCCAATGAACTGGAAGCTGCCTCTGCAACTAGACCATCAGGTAATTAAAGATTAAGCTGGAAAACAGGAGAAGGAAGATTTCTGCTTCAAAAAGGAAGTGAGGGATGTGGGTGGAATATGGGAATTCCGTGGGATCCCCCCCCCTGTACTAACACGTTCAGTGATACCATCCTATGTAGAAAAAACAGAGACCCAGTCCCTACAGAAGTCACCTGCCAAGAAAAGCACCCCAGCACACGGCAGCAGTTGGAGACCTGGGTGAGGAGAATGGGTGCACCGGGTACCAGCCTGGCGACCAGCCACGGCCACGGGGCTTCGTGAGTCACTCTTACCTTGCTTCACTCTTACCATTTCATATGATTTTCTGTTTACTATAAAAAATTATAGCATGTATTGATGTTGGGAAAAATTGCCCTTTGTTCCATGAATTGCCAAATAGCGGGGCGGCAGGGCTGAGTGAGAATGACGGTGGACTGCCCATCGCCCAGAGATCCTAGACTCAGAGCCATGACCCCGTGGCATCAGTGGCAGAGCAGACAGTTGCGTGTGACTCTGGATTTTTCTTCCGTTCGTTAGAAAGTGAGCACGCTGGCAAGTGTTCGCAGGGGAGCTGCGTTCTGTTACAGGCGGCCCCGGAAGGAAGAAGTGAGTGTAAATTGCGCTGGTGGCCAAGAGGACAATACAAGGGGCTCCCACCTGAGTAGCCAGCCACGCCTCCCGGCTTCATTAAGCAAACATCCTACTTCCTGCCCACAGGGTAGTAGGCACGTGCAACTGACTGGCTTAATCACAGTATCTTAAATCCCTGGTCAACAGGTGAGTCCATGGTGTGAGCACGAGCTGAAAACTGGGCAGGGCGTTTATCTCCTGGGCACCTGTAAGGTGAGTGCACATGAGCATCTGATGGTGGCCCTTGAGAGGAGCCCCAGGAACTGACCATGAACTCTCACTGCAGAGAGTCCCGCAGAGGCCCCGACTCCGGCCTCTCCTGAGGATTGGGAATTCAGGTTTCCCCATTTTGGCCGAGTTCATCAGAGGCCATTGCTATGGCCTGCAGAATAGAACCTAAAGTAACACGCTGGGCACTGCCCTCTGACAGAGGAGCCATGGCCTTCAGAATTGCAGAGAGAGGAAGAGGGAGGTTTCCGGAGGAACTGGTCTTTCATCCTTAACTCTAGTGCGGCTGATCCAGACAGTTCACGGCGACCCTCATTCTTGACCGTGCCCAGAGACATCGGTAAGAAATGGTGCTCAGGATGGCCAGACAGGGTCTGGCGGAGAAGCATTGGAGCCCAAGCACACTTCCGGATTCCTCGTCTGCTTTCAGGGAAGCCCCTTTAGGTGGACCATGAAAACAGCAGCCTCAGTAGGATCACTGACATCTTCCTAGGTCCCCAGCGTGTAAACAGACAACTTCCAGACTTCAAATCCACCCTTGCGGGCGGCGATGCCTTACCTTCTCGGTAGCAGCGGCCAAGGGAACGAACTTGGAACCAAAACTTACCAGACCTGATTCTCTGAGCCTTTGGCTGGTCCTTCAGGGAGAATTTCTGGGGGGCAACTTTTCTTCCTTATCTTTGGTGAAAGGCCAAGAACAGAGGGAAGAACCAAGTCTCTGATAGAGATCGCTATGTTGCATTTTCTGGAAGTAACACTCTTGCTGTCTATGGCTGGACGATGGGAAGAAAAGAAACACGAAAGAAGTGAAGACCTGTCCTAGCACCTGCCTGGCTGTGCCAGTCCCTGCCTGCCCAACGCTAGGACTCTTCTAGTGCTAGGTTTCTGCATCCTTTGCCTAAGTTTGGGGGAAATTTTCCACATTTTTACCCAAATTCCAGGTCTGGTCCTGTACTACCCCGGATCCTAGATCTGAGTCCTGATTCCAGCTACTCTGTCTCTGTCTCGTGCCCCCAGGCAGGGTTCTCCCCAGCCAGGGACACGAGGTACTGAGCCACGTGTATCCGACCCAATCAGGACTCTGACAGCACTTACCGCTTCTAGACTCCTCTCCCGGCATCTTTCCTACAGGAACGCAGGCTTGCCCGTCACCCTTCCTGCCCAGACCCTTCCCATGGCTCAGAATACTTGTGTTCTCAGGGCTGTTTCCTCCCGTATCCACCCAGGATCTGCTGTGACATCGTAACTTGCAAGAGAACAGGATCTGTGGGAAGGTCTTTCCTACCGAGAGGCTTTTCGAGGGTCGAGACACAACAACAAACACAGTTGAATAAACGGACGAGTGAATGACCGAATTGGAGCATCTGTTCAGATACACTGAAAATGTGCCTATTGTTTTTGAGGCCTTAAAAGCCCTGTCGCATGCTGGCCTGTACTTGCAGAGCGGGGTTGCTGGGGAAAGAACCATTTTCCAAGTAAAAGTCTCGGTGGAGCGAGGACTGGGGGACAACGCCAGTCACACAGTAGGTGCTTGGTGAGTATTTGTGTACTTGTGAGTGAATAAATGGCTCAGGCAGAAAGGCTGATAGGGGAGGTTTATACAGACCCGGTGAATCTGCGATATTTCGGGGGTTCTGTTTTCACGGCGGTTTAGCTGATTTAGGTGCACAATGGGTTTCGGGGAAAGGGATTTCTTTCCTGTGGGATTCACAATGGAGATGGAGGAGGCCGGGGGAAGGATGGTTCTAGTTCACAGCCGTGGTGACAAGACTTCTCTCTGATGGTGATGGATATTGATTTTTTTTCCTCCTCTTCTTGGCCTGTAATGTCCTAAATCACTTCCTTTGTGCAGTTGCACAGACACGTGGCCTGGCTTCCACAGCAAGCCACCCGAAGGCTGGGGCTCCGCGGGGGTGGGGCGGCGGGCGCATTAGAAGTGGCGGGGGGACCCCGGCCAGGACGAGCAGATGGTGCCTAGACACGGCTCCCCATCCTGGGCAGCTTTCTCCATAATGGAATCCACATTAAAAATGATACTATCTTCACTTTTAAAGGCCCTAATGGATGATATTTATGTCTGTGAAATATGTTCCCAACTGAACCGTACATAGCATATAAAGAGCAAGCCATCGGGGGGGACGCAGCGTCATGGCGAAGACAACGGTCGTGGATAAATCTCTTTTCCAACCAGCCAATCCGTAAAATATGTTTTAATACGTGACAAAAGTATAGTTTGTCAGTTTTCCCCACAGAATATGGCGAGTAGTTGAGCTTTAATATGATTTGACAGCCTTGTGATATTTTCTGCCATTCTTGTTCTTAGCAAAGTGGTCTAAAAATGCATCCATAATTTATTTATGGGCCTGTCAGTTAACTCATGGATAACCAGAGTGTTTCCGAGGGCATTAAGAATGGAGTCTCCTTCCTTTCTCTGGCAAGTACTCCCGTCTGTATCCTGGGGAAGTTGAGTGACGACTTACAGTGCCCTTTGTGCCGGAGAGACAGGAGACGCGGGCCCAATCACCCATATTTACTAGCTCATCTCAAGACGTAAAGTATGAAGTTGGATAACTTAGATTCTTCTCAAAAAGGACTTAATATTTACAAAGAAGCAAAGTTGTTAACTGGATGCTGAATGAAGAGCACTTAACATTAGGACATCTCTAATACCCAAAATGTAAGTAAATAATGATGTTCTCAGAAATTCGAATTCAACTGCATGACTCCACAGTGAACTCCTAGGAAAATGAACCTGAACCGAGTTCAACGCGTTAATTTAGCTCCATGTAGTACTTTCCCCAATAAGAGCAAGGAATCTTAACAGACCCGCAAAATATTTGCATTTTCAAATATCGGAAAAGAAAGTTGTAGTTTGCTGTCAGTTTAGCTTAGGTCCAAAAGAGAGAAGAAGCCATTCATCTCTGATTCTGGCCACGGTTAATAACCAAACCAAATCACTAATAAATAGCAACCCCAAAACGACCACAATTATTAATAAATCACCAAATCATTAAAGGTGAATGAAAGCTGGTGTCAATCTACCCCACCCAGAATCCCAGGACTCTGCCCTGCTTGGTGGGCGGACCAGGGCTCCGGGCACTTGGGTGTGATGTCTGCTTGCTATTTTAACAGTCAGCCATCAAAAACTGCACGTCTGCTTGAACTCAGACCTGTTGCTTTAAATATCATTTGCACACACACAATGCCGGACTGTAGGTGGACATCTTTTTATAGTCCTTCACTAGTTCAAAATCAAACATTTCCATCCCAGTTCAGTGTTAAGAGTATAGTAACCACAGACACAGCGTAGAGGGGTAGTGAGTCTAAAATCTACGTCATATGCACCCTTCATGCATAGATGCCGAACAGTGAGTTGATAATCTGTTAGAAAAGCATTCAATACCCCAGGCAAAAGACTGTAAGAAGTGACAGGGAAGAAGTGGCATTTCATTAAATAAGGACCATGAGGTACAGAAAGAGGCAGGCTTTTACTGCATTTACCATGTGTCGTTGAATTTCACTATGAATCTCTACCACCAGCACAACCTCTCTCTGATTTAGTCTGGATTCACACACCAGCTCTGAGTGTATTAAAATGGTGATTAAAACATCCTGAATGATTCACTGTTTGTTAACCCTCCTGCGATGATCAATTTCAGCCTTAAACTTGGCTCATTCTGTATTTCTCAGCCCCATCGGGAATAGTAACTGGTTTGAGGAATCCATTCCCCGTACCCTGACCCACCAAGGCTTCTGATGATGCTGGTAATGGAGAGGGGAAGAGCCCACCCTGGGCTGGGGGCCTGCGTTACCGCTTTAACCCTCAGAGCAACCCAGGATCGGTGCTGTCAAGATCCTCATCTTACAGATGAGGAAACACGCTAAGGAAGCTTCACTGCCTTAACCCGAGTTGTCCTCACACTTTGTGAGGACAGAAGGATTCAGCCCAGGAAGTTTGCTTTTGGAAGCTGCTCTCTTCAGCGCTGCATTCTGGCCTCTGAATCCCATATTAGGTGTGCCTGTAACTAAGGGCCAGGGGAGAAAATTCACTAACAATGGGTTTGCAGATTTTCACAAGGGTCGGTGGGTACCTCTTATAAAGAAAAGAAACATCGTGGTAAACACGCGACTTTGAGTTATAGTAAGACTGCACACGTGGGACAGGTGACTTACAGGTTGTAATAAAAATGAACGATAACGAGCATATATGACTCTCGTTCACGCTCAAACACTTAAATGACACAGCCTCAAACCCTGAACACGCTAGAGTCTGCAGTGGTTATTCTATTTCATTTTTCAATTTTTTGGCCACCCCGCACGGCATGCGGAATCTTAGTTCCCCGACCAGGGATCGAACCGGGGCCCCAGCAGTGAGAGCGTAGAGTCCTAACCACTGGACCGCCAGGGAATTCCCTGCAGTGCTTATTTTAGACTGTGGTAATCTGCCGAATTCATGATGCTTATTCACCTGCTCAAAAATCTTCTGCAGTTCCTCTCTTCAGGAGGAAAAGAGTTCCTGGGCCGGGCAGCAGGGACCCCCGTAACCAGGCCTCCCACTTTCCCATGGGCTCTTCTTCCGCTGGTCTTTGACCTGTCTGGCTGCTGGACACGTCCGAGGCCCCTTCGGCACACTCCCAGCGTCCTCCACCACTCATTCTGAATTCTGGCCTGAATTCTGCTTTTCTATCAATCAAGCCCTCTGCCTGAAGAAACAATGAAATAGGCGAAAAAGTTACATAAACCTCTTGTTGGGTTGATTCTCTTGTTATCAGGAAAAGCAGATTTAGGGAGGGTCGTCCACCAAGTTGACGAAAGAAGAGCCAGGATTTGAACGCAGGTCCTCGGAACCCAGAGCCAGGCCCTCACCCTCTGTCTCCACTGGGCCCACGGCCCACTTCCCCCAGGAGGGCTTCTAGGCCTTTGGGGTTTAACCCCTTTTTCTGAATTCGTGCCACTGAGGAAAGACTAGACAGGCAGCTGCCCCTTCTCCGGGGCCGCCCCCACGGGGGTGCCCGCTGGACCGGGAGCCGCGTGTCAGAAGCCCCTGCGGGATCACGACCCACCTCTTCTGCAGGGCACCTGCCAATTCAAGAGCCTAGTCCCGGAAGATGTACCCTGAACTCACCCAAGAAAACTCCAGTCTACAAGTTCCGTTTTTAGTAGCTGAAAAATAATCTGCTACTTCCAAGACTACCCTGAAAGCAAAGACTTCAAATTCCCCGTTTTCCGCCCCACACACTGGAGCCAGGCTGCCTCTGAAGGCCCTGTTCGGTGGGGTTGGGACCCTGTGAACAACTGGCAGGACGCTGGAGGGGACCCTGGAGCTGGCTAGCGGGGCCTGAACGTGCTGATGTTGGGACTGACGTGCGCTTGAGGGCAGGGACGTCGGGGGTCCTGGCACTGGGGTTTGGCGAGATGAGTACCCCCACTTCTCCCCCAGCCGGGTCTGGACCACGTGCTGTGGCCAGAGGTTGTGATGTGAGCGGCTGGGGGACAGAGCTACTGATGGCAGGTTGCCGAGGGGCAGGAGGGGGATGAGAAGGTGCTGGGTCAGGAACGGCCCGTGAGATACAGAGGCCGGTTCTCCAGCTTAGGATCGCCAAGGGCGACGCTGTTGTTTCGGGATAGTTCCAGGCGTGAAATTCGTCTCAGTCTGGAGGATCTCAGAAAGTATTTGCTTTGGAAGGAAAAGGTATTTTCTGATTAAAATTCAGGTGAAATCTACTCTTGAGAATGACTTATTTGGGCCGTTGGTGGGGAGGTAGGTATAGGGGAAGAATTGGGGGAAACAGAAAAGCCGAAATCCATGCTTGACGCTGGAATTCATTAGCTGCGTGATCTCAGTTGCATCATTTAATCTTTCTGTCTCGATTTTCTTATCTGCAGAGGATTATAATAAATAACTGCTTTATCCATTTCATAGAGCGATTAGGGCGTAAATGATCTAATAATTATATAAGTGCTTTAAAAACTAAGGATCTGTGAAAATACAAGCTGGGATTTGCATGTTCATTGTATCCCTGTTGGGACTTATTCATTCATTTTCTTAATAAGCATTTATTAAGTGGACCATAGAGCAAAACATCAGAGTCATTTTGGGGAGAGCAAATTTAGCCAGCACGTTCACATAGACGTTTTGTACGTGCAGACTGTGAATCTAAGAGAGGAGGTCATGTCTTCAGGGGTCGCTCCCCTGTGTTTTCCGGGTTCAGCCAACACCTCGTTAAAATCGAGACTTTCTAGGGGAGCCCCTGTGATGCTGGCCAGAGATAGCTAATTGTTAAATAGCCAGGAATTTGGGGAGCTGGTTGTAAGCCTTCAGTAGCCTGAAATTGGTCGTGGTAGAGGATTTACATCTTGGAAATTGGCCAGTGATACAAATAAGGGCCTCCCTTACCATCCCCCTTCCCACCCCCAGGCCCCAGGGCATATTTCCAAGGGCAGAGGGAAGACGTGTGAGGACCTCCTAGGCACCGGACAAATGCTTCTTGGATGGATGACTTGTTTTCGGGTTTCTTTTCTCTGAATGGCTGACACAGTGTGGACCCAAAGTTGAAGAAAATCCTTCTGAGAGGCAAGACACCATGTCTGACTCAATCCCTTCAAATCTTCAACAACTCTCTCTTTTTTTTAAATAGAGAATTCTTCTCTCTGTAGTTCAGGCCTTTCCTACCTCATTTTCTCCCTGGACACATGGGTGGCCCTCGTCTCTATTCTCAGGTAGGAAGCCCTCTACGTTAGAATTCTCCCCTGCTTTCTCTCCAAACCAGTAAAACTCAGCCATACCTTCACCCCAGAAATATTGACTGATAACCTCCAACACAGCTGAGCATTTTACACTAAGCCCCATGGAGAAATCAGAAGATAAAGAAACATTTCCGTATTAGAGGAGTTCAGAATTGGTTGAATTACTAAGAGACACACACAAGGGGCTTTTCCTCATTGGTCACATTTCCCAAAGCTGCAGTTGTGTTTGGGGGGTCTTCTCGGTGGCCCTCCAGAGCTCTGCTGGGTGCCTCCCACCAAGACAGGAACGGACTGGCCTTGTGTAGCTTTTGGCCATCACGGAGAAAGGCCACGGGCCCAGAAGTAGGAGACCCAGATTTGAATGCAGCTCTACCAACCCCTGCATAATAGGAACAGGTCCAGGGTCCTCTCCTGTTGATACCCTCAGATGCAGTGTGGTTCACCAGCCCTGATGCCAAGCCTGACCTCAGACCCCAAACAGCCTGAGCACCGAACATTTTTCATACTCATTTGATGGTGAAACTTGTCCTGAAGTGACAGGAGGCTATTTTTAGTCCTCATTTATTCTACTTAATGTGAATATTCATCTTTCCTTGCAGAAGCCATCATGTGCTCCATTCCAGGGTGCTTCTCCACATCTCCTGGGCTGGTTGCATAATATTCATTATGTGCACATCACTACCTTTCGAAAATCTGGACCCTCTGAGTTTTGAAATTCATCTGGCCTCCAGGGTTTCCAGTACCAAAGAGCGAGTCCCCACTGGAGGCTGTTTTTGGCACCCCCATTGATGGTTCGGGTCTCCTTCACACTAGGTCTCTGTCTGTCTCTGAGTCCCTTGGAGGTCTCGTCACCCCAAGCTCAGCACCTGAGGTTCCTGAATCTATACGATTTCAGACAGAAAGAGGAATCAGCCAAGGACTAAAACACTCATTAAGGGCTTAACACCTACACCAGAGAAAACAATAATTCAAAAAGACACACGCACCCCAATGTTTACTGCAGCGCTATTGACAATAGCCAGGTCATGGAAGCAACCTAAGTGTCCATTGACAGACAAATGGATAAAGAAGATGTGGTCCATATACACAATGGAATATTACTCAGCCATAAAAAGGAACGAAATTGGGTCATTTGTAGAGACGTGGATGGACATAGAGACCATCATACAGAGTGAAGTAAGTCAAAAAGAGAAAAACAAATATTGTATATTAACGCATGTATGTGGAATCTAGAAAAATGGTACAGATGAACCAGTCTGCAGGGCAGAAATAGAGACACAGATGCAGAGAACAAACGTATGGACACCAAGGGGGGAAAGTGGCTGGGTGGGTGGGATGAATTGGGAGACTGGGATTGACATGTATACACTAATATGTATAAAATAGATAACTAATAAGAACCTGCTGTATAAAAAATAAATTAATTACACTAAATTTTAAAAAAAAAAGAGCTTAACACCTACAATATTTGGTCTCCACTGTTCTGCCCACAAGGTCAAAGTCTCCTTGGCCAGTTGGTCAGTGATGGAAGCAACCCAAGTGTCCACTGACAGATGAATGGATAAAGAAGACGTGGCACATATACACGATGGAATATTACTCAGCCATAAAAAGGAACGAAATTGAGTTATTTGTAGTGAGGTGGATGGACCTAGAGTCTGTCATACAGAGTGAAGTAAGTCAGAAAGGGAAAAAATATATACCCTATGCTAACACATATATATGGAATCTAAAAAAAATGGTTCTGAAGAAACTAGGGGCAGGATAGGAATAAAGACGCAGATGTAGAGAATGGACTTGAGGACACGGGGAGGGGGAAGGGTAAGCTGGGATGAAGTGAGAGAGTGGCATGGACACATATACACTACCAAATGTAAAACAGATAGCTAGTGGGAAGGAACCGCATAACACAGGGAGATCAGCTCGGTGCTTTGTGACCACCTAGAGGGGTGGGACAGGGAGGGTGGGAGGGAGACACAAGAGGGAGGAGAAATGGGGATATAGGTATACGTATAACTGATTCACTTTGCTATACAGCAGAAACTAACACACCATTGTAAAGCAATTATACTCCAATAAAGATGTTATTAAAAAAAAAAAGTGATTCTCTTTTGACAGTGTTACGAAATCCAACTGTGAAGTAGCCGGTGTTACATCATGCTACTATGTAACTTTGTCGGGAAGATTATGACATAATCAACACTTGATTCATTTTTTAAAATTAGCCTATAATTAAAATTAGAACATGTTTTACTAACTAGAAGAGAAGAATAAGTATTTTCATATTATTAGTTTCATATTTTTTTCTAGACAGACTGCCAGTCAACTCTTTTTATTTTTACTAATTACCATACAATTTCGGTTTCTGTCTTAACTGAATACATCCTAAGTGGCCCGTTCCCAGGCTGCCTGACCTTGACGATAAGAACCGTCTGCCCATGGCTACCACATGGTCCCCTTTTCAATATTCCTCTCCTACTAGAGCTGTATCCACATAAGAATGCCCAGGTAAGTGCATCGGCACACTCAGCCCGGCCGGCCGATGTAGTAAAGGTGGTAAAGGCTCTGGACCCTGGTTGACACAGGGAATAAGGAATGCTCAGCCTGCAGAGTCGTCACATACCTGTTGGTGAGAGATCCAAGCTCTTCTCCAGCACAGGTTGGCCCCAGTTGCTCCAGATGTCCCCCCTGACCTCACGCTCAGAAGTCTGCTTCCACCTCACTTTCCATCACCCTTGGTGCTGGGTCTTCCTTCTGGATTCATACCCAAGAAGCCTGACCCTTTGTCCAACGACAGCCTTCAGACACTCAAAGGCACCTTTCACATCCTCTACACACCTTCTCAGTGCACATCATCCACTATTTCTCCCGCACGTTTTCCAGAACCGTCTCCATCCTGGTTCCTCCATCGAGGCACCGTCTAGCTTATCAATGTTCCTCCTAAGATGTGGTCACCAGAACTGCTACAATTCTTTAGACATGTTCTGAACTGCCTCAGTCTTACAAAATGAATAAGAGAGAATAGACTTTAAAAAAATATTTTGGGGAGAATTTAAGTCTCATTGATAACTCACATTGAGGTCACAGGCTGTTAAAATCTCTTGCAAGGGCTTCCCTGGTGGCGCAGTGGTTGAGAGTCCGCCTGCCGATGCAGGGGACACGGGTTCGTGCCCCGGTCCAGGAAGATCCCACATGCCGCGGAGCGGCTGGGCCCGTGAGCCATGGCCGCTGAGCCTGCACGTCCGGAGCCTGTGCTCCGCAACGGGAGAGGCCACAACAGTGAGAGGCCCGCATACCGGGAGAAAAAAAAAAAATCTCTTGCAAAATAATTTTTCAATAGATTTTTCTTCTTATCTTTTTAACCTTTTTGGTACAGAGTTAAACTTTTTTGGACCCAACTTCAGAATACAGTATGGCCTCCTGTCCCGTTTAGTCACTGTTACAGACTGCTGAGATGTTGAACAGTTTCCCTCTATCTCTAATAGGAAATTTGAGGAATAGAGAAAAGTAGAAACAAGGAAATGAAAGTGACCCACGATATCCCATTAGTAATAACTCCCGCGACACTGCAGGATATTTTTCTTAATTTCTCTCTTTTTCTCTCTGAGGCAAAAGCACACAAAACATATAATAGATGTGCTAAACAATATATTATTTACTTGATAATATACAGTGGATATTTTCCCACATCATTAAATATTCTTGTTTAAATGAACATAAATAGTTTTTAGAGACATATCACAACTTACTTAACAAAGTCCTTATTGTTGGACATTTAGATTTCTCTACCTGTCACACAGCACTAACTCATCTGCAATGAACACACTGTTCATAAATTATTCTGTGAACCTCCGATTATTTTCTTAGTTTAAACTGCTAAAAGTGGAATTAGTGCGTGAAGACATGGCAACCTTAAAAGCTCTTGCAATCTTGTTGAGACTGGATTAATATGCAACATGTTAATTCTGTATCATTTACATATTTGATAAATATTCTGCAACTTACGCTAAGTGTTTCAATGACATGGGCTTGTGGCAGATGAGTATATCTGATCTGATAGTTTTATCTGCACATTTTCTCTTTTATCCTCTCATTTCAGTAACTATAGAACACAAGGGCCACATACTATTAGCCGGTGTGTAGTGTTTTACGGAACTCGTCTGATTAGGTCCTTCCAGCACCCTGGCTGGTTGCTATGATTATCCCCATTTTTTTAATGAACAACTGAGCTCCAGAGTCTTAACTGGCTCAAGGTCACGGTCAGTGATGGGGGAGACAACCTTCACACCGAGGCTTGTCATACTCTCAACGCTTGTCTTATTTCAAGTCCTCATAAATGCATACATTTAAGGCCTGAGAGGCGAACTGTTTCTGACGCGTCCATCAGGACTTCTGAGTCGCCGGTTGTGTGTATCTCACGCTCCTTCCGGTGGTGTTCCTGTTGTCCTATTTCTACCTCTGCAGATCCACAGCTGTCAGAGCATGGGATGCACTCCGACCTGCCCCAGGCAAGGGCCCCAGGCGCGCCCGCTCCCACTGCCCTGCGTGGTCCACACGGGGCTGGAAGGTCTCCTCCAAGCTCCATCCTCTGTGCCTGTGAACCCTGCGCCGTCACACTTCCTCCTGGGAGAGGGGCCCCTCCGTGAACACAGCTCATCCCAACGGAACACAGCTGAGGGACCCGGGAGCGCTGACCCGCTATTTCTCCTTGGTTTCATTTGTTTGGAAGTCCAATGACTTTTATACCTCCTCTGTTTCCTTAAAATCCTCTCATTGCAGTCTTCATTTAGTCCATTCTCTTCATCGTTTTCAATAATAGAGCACAGAGGGTCTGGGACGGACACAGGGATGGACACAGCGGCACCTGCCACCTCGGGCCTCGGGTCGGCTCGGCTCTTGGGGCTGTTCCTTCGCCAGAGAAGCCGGCCGGAGAGTCTGTTTGTTAACGATTTCTGCATAAGCTGTGACTGGTGTGCTGAACGGTGTGATTTCACTGTATCCACCTTGAGCCCCCGGGACTTTTGCTGCTCCCTCCAGGGTAAGCTGGGGAACGGCTGCAGCTCTGGCCGCTGCCACGACCCCTGATCCGGAGCCCCAGCCGACACCGAGGGAGCTGGGGGCAAGCAGAAGGGCTGTCTCCACGTACTTCTAGGACGCTTTCCTGTTCTTTTTTGTGTGGTAGACATACAAGGAGAGAGAACTGGAAAACATCCAGGAGAAAGCATCCTAACAGAGTTCTCTTGGGCATGAGCTCACCAAAGCAGACCTTCAAGAAGGGAAGCATCCCTCAGGGGTGCCATGAGGACAGCCTTGAACCAGGCAGGATGAGGGGCTCCATGGGAACTCAGTTTTGCCAAGAAAGGCATGATGTGAAGGGATAAAACAGCTCCAGGAGAATACGCCGGATGGCTCTGGAACCTTGCGCTAACCTACGCTGTAAGCTGAATTACAGTTCAGGACTTCAGTCTGTTCAGAACTCACTTCCAAAACACACAGCTGGCATCCTTTCCTCATTTCAGGCATTTCCTTCCTTCCCTCTTTCTGGCTCCTGCTTTGCTTCTCACGGAGCCTCTCCCCTCCCTCCCCCTCCTCTCAAGTCTGAAGTCTGCAGGGCTTGGGGGCCCAGGGGTCATGGTCGAGGCCGGTGAATCCAGCTCTTCTGCACCCTGCCCTTCAGGGACCAGTCCCCACACCGTGGGCACCGATTTCATGGACTTTACCACGACATTAACAATAGAAGGATCGGTGATGCTTTCCTGAGAGCCAAATGTTAAAGCTGTCACAAGCTGAGGCTCTTAGCTCTAAAGCACGGGATAAAATTGACACACTTCCATTTCTGGGAGGCTTTCCATTAATCACTATTAACAGGCAAAGACTGTCAAAACAGATGAGCGATGTGTACCACTGAGAACAGCTCATCAGTGGGAGCTTTGACATTTTAATCTTCATCATTTCAATTGCTGGAGAAACGAGGCCAAGATAACCTAGAAATTGTAGGCACACGCACAGCATAGGTGACAGCTCACCCGACGGGTGTGACCTGTGCACACGCGTGTGTGGGATTAACCAGTGCACTTCCAAAAGGATCCCCGGGTCTGGACTCTGGAGGAGATGCTACTCGCAGAGCAGGGCTGGGGCACTCACACCTCCTCGTCCCTGGGCTTGTCCACGGCCCCAGATAGACGTGTATTTGTTATACTTTCCACAGGAGCACAAACTCTCGAAGCTGTGAGCTGTTAGCACACAGCGTTTTAAAAGTCTGAGCCCTTCTAGGGCTCAAAAAGGATGAGATGGACGGACTCAGTGCAGGCAGAAAGTTGCTGAGTTTGTGAAAGCATCATTGGATTTCTCCATACAAACTGGTTCTGTCTAGTGGCCGCAGATCCCATGGTTTATGTGTCCTTTGAAATGTGGTGCCGTCCCGTTGAAGGAAACACCTGGATTGATCGTTTTCCCCTTTTTAATGTCGGTATTGCCTTCGGCCTAAAAATGACAGGTTTAAAGACCGGCATTAGCCTAAGTTGCAAACAGATTATATGTTGATATAATAATCGTTTTACCTTTAATTTTTGTTTCAGTATCTTTCTCTAAATGGGTATCAAACCACATTGAACCTATTTATTAAGGCTTTCCTCTGAAAGATGCCCTGGTAAGAGAAAGAAAACCTCTGTCCTTATCAGAGGCCAAGGGAGGCTCGTCCCGGCTGGAGGTGGAATGGGAGCCACGGGGCTGGGTTTGGGGCCAGGCAGCCCTGCCGGCGGTACCCCTCGCCCCCCAAACACATCCTGCATCGCCCCACCCTGCTCACTTTCTCCTGCGGCTCCAGAAACATTACCTCCTCCTTCCTGCCTAAAATCCTAACATTCTTAGAAAACCCTCTGCTGCTATGGGCTGAATGGTGTCCCCCTCCCCTGAATTCACATGCTGAAGCCCTAACCCCTGTTGTCTTAGAATGCGGCTGTATTTGGAGATAGAACCTTTACCGAGTGGATTAAGGTTAAATGAGGTCATGAGGGTGCGTCCCAATCCAACAGAACCAACGCCCTTATAAGAAGAGGGTCGGCCACGTGAGGACACGGGGAAAGTGGTCGAGGAGAAGCCAGCCCTGCCCACGTCTGGATCTCAGATTCCAGCCTCCAGGACTGGGAGACAATAACCCTCCTTTCTGAAGCCACCCAGTCTGTAGGTGCTGGTGGATCTAAGAAACAAATACACTGGCTAAATGGCACTGCCCAAGTGGTGCCATCCCGGAGACAGGCCTGTCCAAGGCACACTGATGTCCCAAAGAGCATCTCTTAACCATTATGGTGACCGCTGTCAGCCCCCTGACTACCAGACCACTTTGAGGACTGAAACTTATCTCTCCTAAGCCCAACACCCTGCATGTTACAAGCACTCGACTCCCCGGGAGGCGGGGTGAAGAGGCCCAACTCCACCTTCCACTTGAAGGCCAGCACCGCCCCCCGCGTGGACCTGCTGCGGGTCCAGGACCTGCTGGGTCCCCCTGGCCGACCCTACACTGGTCCCTTGGCTCAGGCCTCGTCTCGACTTGCAGCCGGCGAGCTGTGAGGTGTGAACAGAAAGGAGGAAGCAGGGGTCAGAGTTCCCTCTGTGTCTGCACGGCCGCAGCCTGGCCGCTGGCACATGTCTCTCTGCTGCCAAGCGGCTTAAATGCTGGGGGACTGGGGGCTGGGGGTGAGAGGCCAGGCCAGACTCCCTCCAGCTCACTGACCTGGTGGAGGACGCTGGGCCAGAGCAAGGGAAGCATAAGACACCAAGGCAACCACATCCCACAGATGCTATTCAAAACACAGAGGTGATTACAGAGTATTGAGTAGAGTTCCCTGTGCCACACAGTTGGTCCTTGTTGATGATCTATTTTATGTACAGGGGTGTGTGTATGTTAATCCCCATCTCCTGATTTATCCCTCTCCCCCTCCCTTCCCATCTGGCAACCCTAAGTTTGTTTTTGAAGTCTGTGAGTCTGTTTCTGTTTTGAAAATATGTATCCCTTTCCTGTGCACCTGAAATGAACGTGACATGGTAAATCAACTATACTCCAATATAAAATAAATAAATAAAACACAGAGGTGAAGCATTTGACCAGTTTTAACCGCAGGGAAAGGACAGTTCAGCCAATCACAACGTGACTTAATCTTAATTTAGGGCCCATTAGAAATGGAATCACCACCGCAGTGCGTAAGTCAACGACTGTCCATTGATTAAGCACCAAGTCTCAGGGAGTAATTATCCACCTCCCAAGGGTGGACGCCTATCAGGGTGTAATTTGCTGATTCATCACCCGTGAGTGCTTCACTTTTTCTTGCCTTCTGTGGAGTGAGAGAAAATCTACGAATGATAAAATCTTTATCCCACTGAGGATGAAATCTACGAATGAAAAAGCAATTGTTCTGGAGACAGTCATGCAGACACACCATTTTCCTGATTATTGATGTATTTGCCTTTAATTGTAATAGTGATGTGTTCAGTGGTGTCGTGTTTGTTGTCCATTTGGAAGCCAGCTCCTCAGGAAGGTGTGTCAGGGCCGCCTGGCAGGAACACGGGGGGGTTCTGAGTGACTCTGCCATCCGGCTGCTAGCTCTGAGGCAAGACGGTGCAGGGTGAGAAGATTTTCTTTTGTAGTCTCACTTTTTCTCCTCTCTCTCTCTCTCTCACACACACACACACGTGCTCCTGCACACACATACCCCCCCCCCCACACACACACACACACATTTCCTTTCCATTGGATAAGAAGTAGAAAAGTAGGCTAACCTCACAGGCGAGAGCTCACTCTCAAAGTCTAAAGCAAAGTTATTATCAGTGGAAAAATTTGCTTTCAGGTGTCTTCTGGGTTGTGGGTAACAAGACGCTCCCCCAACACGCCCCCTGACCTCCGGCCTTTGCTCCCTGGCAGACACCTCAGTAACCGTGCTTCCACTTCCACCCCTGGTGTCATTGTTTTCTGTTCGCTGAGTGGTGACTGTGGGCTCAGGGCCACGGAAGCATGAAGACTTTCCCGGGGGAGGTCAACCTATGAAAGCCAAACAGCAGTGCCCAGGAAGGTGTAAAGCAGATGCAAGGCACCTGGGCACCTGGGGAGCTCAGTGGCGGGAGGTTCCCAAGGCTTCTAGAAGATTAGGGGGGAGACTCTCCAGCCAGCACAAGTGCTGGGGCAACTTTCTAGACGCTGATTTCCACTGGCAAACGTGCAGGTCTGCATGGAAAGTCATTAATTATCTCCCATTTAATCATCTATTTTAAGAGTTTCTGCGGGTTGGATAATTAAAGATACAGGATTTTATAGGGATTACTGGAGGACATAAAATCCCCAGCCACGTGCCCAGGCTGACAGCATTTGTCTCGAGGCTTTTCGACTCTGTCTCTAATTGTGACAGAGCATCCCAGGCTTCCTCTGAGGCTGGCCTCCGACCTTCCTAGTCTCCTGCCGCCTTCAGAACCGCTCCTGGGCTTGCAGAGGTTCTCAGGAAAAGCCCTCGAGTGTCTCGGCTCTCATGTGAGGGTTCTAGTGCAAGCACTGGGCACAGGCAACTCCTCCGTTGCCAAGACCAGATGAAGACGGCTGAACAACGAGAAAGCCTGGAGGGGTTTTGCTCTCCTCTGAAGGGTGAGAGGCAGGCAGATCTTGGTGGGGCAGCAACTTTCAAATATGGTCTTTGGTGGCCCCAGCCTCCCGTTCATGCCCTTGTGGAATCTCTTGCCCTTGAGTGCAGGCTGCACCTAGTGACTGGCTTTTACTAAATAAAATAAGGCAAAACTAACGGGACGTCACTTGTGTGATTAGATTACAAAAGACTGCGACTTCCATCCTGGCGGCATTCTCTCCCTGTCAGCTGCGATGCTTCAGTAAAGCAAGTGCCGCGCTGGAGAAGCCGTCACGACAGCCCGGAGGAGCTGAATCCCACCAGCAGCCAGGACGGTGAGCTTGGGAGCGATCGTGCCCAGGGGAACCTTCAGATGAGACGCGGCCCCATGCAGCTCCTTGACCGCAGCCTCACGAGGCCCTGGATCAGAAGACCAGCTCAGCTGTGTTCGGACTCCTGCCCCACAGGAACTGTGAGATGGCAAATGCTGCTCTTTCAAGCCACTAATTCTGTGGTAATTCGTTACATAGCAATAGACGATTAACGCGCTCAAACTGACCAGAGCCTGTGACTGTAATGAATCTTTACACTTTTCAACATGACTATTTTTCAGAGGGAGGAACTTCTCGGTGTAAGTGTGTGATATGCTCAGCAATAAATATTGAATCCCAGTTTCCATTGTTGACAAAGAGGAGAATGCCTCTATTGAAACCAAGATATTTCTCATCCATTCATATCTGTTAATCATTTACCCAATCTTGTTAATCATTTACCCAATTTATGGGTCCCTCAATTTCTCAGAATCCTCTATTTTGCCTGGTACTTGCAAATAGGTTACTTCTTGCCTTATTTATATCACTAGAGGCAAAGAAGAGAGGAGAAGCTCGGCTCGAACCTCTCCGAGCCATCAGGGATTCGGACAAAGGCTTAGACCATCGTGTAGAACATCAGGAAAATGTTGGTCAGCAAGACGTGCCACAAAGGTAAGAAGGCAGATGTGCAAAGCAGAGAGAGAGGAGAGGAAAGACACCAAAGAAATTGTCCGCCTCCTGATCCACTGGGGGCTGGGCCTGCCGGAACCTTGGAGGAATGATGCCCTTTTCATAAGCCCAGGGTTCCATGGCCAGGCTCTCCTGGTCCAGCTGGGAAGGGGAGCTGGTGCAGAAGGTGAAAACAGCTTGACCTTGACCTGACAGCTCATTCCCTCATCTACAGATCATGAAATTCAGGCTACGGAAGAATCGCGTCTGAGAACTTCGCTTCAAAACATACAAAAGTAGTGAAAACAACAGGCTTTTGCTTACTCATTTTCAGGTGTTCCTGTATTACTGGAACTCCAATAGTGTAAATACAGTTGTCTAAACAGAGCAATCCTTAGAGGCCTGCCGACAGCAGAAATATGTCCCGCAGAACCTAAATTATGCAAGGCAACCCCCCCAAAGGAAAAGCACCCAATTTCACAATACGACCGGCTTTCAAAATATAGTTTGTTCTTCTTCTTGTATATTTTGCCTTATCTTTGTTAAGAAATTGCATGACCAACATCTTCTCTTTCTTTAACTAACCTCTGACGTTCTGGAAAAGAACTGGCAACTGGGAGGTGAGTTATAAATCCTGGCGTCTCCCTGAGGTGTGTCGCAGGTTGCTGCTCTTTGGACCGTCAAGCACAGGTCTGCTGTTTCTGCGCGATTACGAGAGAGTCCTTGGATCCTCCTCGTGTTTTCTGAAATCCCGTTAAGTATATATAAACCTGCACGGAAGACCCTCCAATGGACCCTCGTTGACGCGCCGTCTGCGCACCCACGTGGCTGGGCCCATTCTCTCGCGGGGCCTGGCTCGCGCTGGCACGCGCCGCTGAGAACTCAAGTTCAAGCTTTCCTACGCTGTGCCTGGGGTTGCCTTGTGAAGCACGACATCTGCTCATGCGTGGCCACAGGGAGAAACCAGGGAAGAATCAGGAGACGAGAGCTAACTCAAGGATTCGACTGAGGCAGAAGAAATGCAATAGCAGACAGGGTTACAGGGTCAGCTCGGTGTCCAGGAGAGTCCACTGCAAGCCTGAAAAATGGCTTTACTGGGCCACAGAGGAAGCAGGGTAGGAGGGGTCCCAGGCAGGCTGGAGGGGTCCAGTGAGGAGGACAACAGATGTTGACTTCCGGGTTTTTCAGGACTGACAAAAAAGTAAGAATAAGACAGAAGCCAATTCTGCTTTGAGGGGGTTCGACAAACCAGATGAGCTTGACCTTCGGTTCCAAAGGCCTCTTGAGGAGCTTGGAGGGTGAGGGACAAAGCTGAGGCAGGGGGTTTAGGAGGAGCTATGCCCACAGGCGTTTACTGTCCTTTTACCGAACGGCCTCAGGTGAGTTAGGAAAAATACCTCCTGTAAGACTCGACATTTTCCATCTTGTGCAGGAGGGGGCGCAAGTATCTCCCATGAGTTTTCAAAACCAAAAGCCATCCTCAAACATTCTCAGGTTTGCATTTCACATTCACACGACCAAGACGGTCCGTGAAATCTCAAGCCAAGATCCTGGCTGATTGTGATGTGGACCCCGTAACGCAGCCAGGCGTCTGAATAAGCCACTTGAGAGGCCAACCTTGAAACCAGGCCTCAGAAAGTTCCCACAAATGAAATCCCAATAAATGTGAGCTCACACTCAAAAATGCGCAAGGAACGAGTCGCCATGAACAAGACACCACAGAAGGGGCTCACACAGAGCCTCACCTCTGCACAGACTTCGGTGTCTGGGATTTCCAGACACACGATTGCTCCGTTCGGTATGGAAGGATGTTGGATGAGTCCAGTGGTAGTATCAGGAGTGTTAAGGAGTGTTCCATATATACTTGGAAAGTACAGCTGGCAAGCACTGTGGACTGAGTTCACGTGGGATAAGAAAGACTGAAGTCAGAGGTGATTGTAATGGTTTGGGCCTGGGCATCTGGAAGGATGGACATGCCATTTCTGAGCGGGGAGACAGCAGAAAGGAGACGACTCAGGAGTGAGGGGCGGTCAGGCCTCTGGGCCACCGTGTTGGCGCGACGTGCCCGCCGGACACACAGGTGGTGATGTGGGGAACACAGACCACAGGGGACACTTGGGGTAGACATATGGGTTTCAGACATGATTTTTATGATCTTCAGCATATAGTACTAAAGCCATGGGACCAAATGAGGTCACTAAGAGAACAAATGTACATGCAGGAGAAATGGACCAGGCTGATTCCGGGAAAAGGCGACTTTCAGGCACCAAAAGATGAACAGAAACTATCAAGGGAATCTGAGGACTCGGCACTTCGGAGACGGTTGTTGCCATGAGGAAGAGCAGTGTCCCTGGAATGGGGGAAGGGCAGAAGGCGGATTAGAGTGGATTTAAAAGAAAGTGGGAGAAAAGGAAGATTAGGACAAGGCGAGGAAAGTGTTTTGCAGAGTTCTGCTATAGGTGAGAGCAAAGTGGCAGCCGCTGAAGGCTACATGGGGTAAAGGGATTTTCTTGTTAGGATGCGAGAGGGGAGAGCATATGTGGCTGCTGATGGCAAAGATCCTACGAGAGATGAAAAACGCTGATGGAGAACAGAGATGGGGCAGTGGCTCTGTGGCTGAGCAGGGGAGGAGGGCTTTCGCGTACAAGCAGGGGGTTGACCCTGGGTAGGAGGCAGGACGTGTGATCCCAAATCAGGTGGTTATATGCGTACAGATCCCCTTAGGCTGGGCTGGAGTGCTGGGAGCAGAGAGGAGGGTTCAAGATAAAAGAAGAAAAGGCCAAGGAGTAGTCCAGGGCAGCGGGAGGGTGGAGCGATCAGGAAAACACGGTAGGGTTGTGGGACGGCCCTTGAAGTTCATGGTCATGACCCCAGGCAGCAAGCGTCAGGAGCTGGAGGCGCCAGAGGCACAAAGCAGAGAACAGAACCAGCCCAGACAGGAAGCCAGGTGGGGAGCAGCTCAACGGGGATGGATGGTCATGAAATCACATAAGGGAATGGGGAGAGCAGAGCCACGTGGGAGGTTGCACGGAGCTGAAAAGATCTGAGACTTGAAAGAAGGACAAAGGAGCCCTCTTGACACATGCACACTGGTCCCCACAAAGAGAAGTCAAATAACAGAACATAAAAATATTTCCAGACGTAACTTAAACTTCCCAGGAATAAAGCAAATCTTGACTCTACATCTGAAATGTCGCACAAAAGCTAGGCAAGCAATGACATATCGCAAAAGGTTAACAAAGAGAAGATGTGATAAATACCCAAAGCACGACCTAAACTAGGCATCCCCAGTATTATCACATACCCGTGGGTTAAGCAAAACAAATATGATAAACTCCTGTATTTAAAGGAAAAGATGACACCACGGAAGCACACCTGCAACAGTGATTCGGAAATCTTGAAAGTAAAAGCATGGGCAAAAAATACCAGGCAGATCCAGTTCACGTTAAAAAAGAAAAAAAAGAGAAAACCTGCAAAAATTACCAGGACTATTCTGAAGAAGAGGAAGGGGTGAGAACTCATCTTTTTAGATGCTATAACCCCTGTACAGCTGCAGCTATTCAAACTGTATTATACTGGAACATAAATAGATAAACAGATCAATGTAATGGAATAGAAAGTCCACTAGCAGAACCAAATATATGAAGAATTTAATGAAGAGCAAAGGTAGAATTTCTCCAGTGTTGCAGTGACTGGGTTGCCATCTGGAAAAAAAAGAAAGTTAGAGAGCACTTCTCACTCCTTACACAAATATAAGTTCCAAAATGATAAAAGTGTTACAAGTAAAACCCAAACTATAAAAATATTATAAGGAAACATGGGGTGAATGTTTCCAATCTTAGAGTATGGAAGGCCTTTCTAACTATGACACAAAATTCAGAAACCATAAAAACTGGGAAATCCTACTCAACAAATATAAAAAAAAATGATCTTTGGAAGGAAAACTTAAAAATACAGTCAAAAGACAAATGCAAACTAGGGAAGTAGAAAATATTTGCAGAACATATCATAGAAAAAGAGATAATTTTTGATCTACAAAGTTTTTTCAAGAAGAAAAAGTCAAATAACACAATAGAAAAAAAAAAAAAAACACAATAGAAAAAAATGGTCCTTTTTTTAAACATGCAGAAAAAACAATCCAAAGAGCTCTAATGCATGTTAAAAGAAACCCGGTATCACTCAGAGGAAGCAAAATGTAAATTAAGAATATAATGAAATCATCTTTAAGGCCTGTCGGTTCGGCAAAGAGCAACGCACCTGATTACATATTAGGTTGGTGGAAGATGGGGAAACAGGCCCATCTGCGACTATCACCACCGTCAGAGTGTAAATGGATACAGCGTCCAGGGGAGAAAATGTGGTAGTTATCTATAAACATTAAATTCCCTTATACATTTCACCCAGCAATTCCACTTCTAGGAATTTATCCCTCTCACGAGAATGGCATATATACAAATATCCTCAATTCAGCACTGATTTTAATTGCAAAAGATTGAGACCAGCATAGGATACAGGTTCAGTAAATGTTATAGCTATGCAGTGAAATACTATGCGCATGTTTAGAAGAATGACACAGTTTTAGATGCCTTATATGAAACAAAGTTCCATTATAATTGTTAATCTTTTTTTTTTTTTTTGGCCGCGCTCTGCAGTATGCGGGATCTTAGTTCCCCAACCAGGGATCGAACCCATGCCCCCTGCGTCAGGAGCGCAGAGTCTTAACCACTGGGCCACCAAGGAAGTCTCTATAACTGTTAATTAATTGTTAATGCTACCATCTAAGAAAATCTGCAGGATGTATTGGTACAGAAGGATATATCAATTTATATTTATATACATACCATAGAGAACAGTATAGAGGTTCCTTAAAAAACTAAAAATAGAGCTACCATATGATCCTGCAATCCCACTCCTGGGCATATATCCAGAGGAAACTCTAATTCGAAAAGATGCATGCACCCCAATGTTCACAGCAGCACTATTTACAATAGCCAAGACATGGAAGCAACCTAAATGTCCATCGACACATGCATGGATGAAGAAGATGTGGTCCATACGTACAATGGAATATTACTCAGCCATAAGAAAAGAACGAAATAATGCCATCTGCAGCAACATGGATGGACCTAGAGATGATCACACTGAGGGAAGTAAGTCAGAGAAAGAAGTATCATATGATGTCACTTAGATGTGGAATCTAAAAACAAAAGATACAAATGAACTTATTTACAAAACAGAAACAGACTCACAGACATAGAAAACAAACTTATGGTTACCAAAGGGGAAAAGGGGGTTGAGGGGGAGGACAAATTAGGAGCTTGGGATTAACAGATACACACTACTATATGTAAAATATATAAACAAGGTCCTACTGTATAGCACAGGGAACTATACTGAACATTTTACAATAACAGGGAACTATACTGAACATTTTACAATAACCTATAAGGAAAAAGAAACGGTAAAAAAAGAAGTACACATATATGGGGAAAAAAGAGTGTGTGTGTGCACGCACGCCCGGGCACCCACGTATGTGGAAGGGTCCAAGAACACAGTTCCAGGGAGGGGACCAGGTGACGGGGGTCAGGAGTAGAAGGGGAAATTCTTTTCACTCTATATATTTCATAATTTAAAATTCTGTACCTGGGCATATACTACTTTAAAAACGCTCAAAATATAAATTAAGCTATTTTTGAGACGTGAGTCCCTCAGAATTTCTGGCGGCAGGAGGTTCCGCATCCTGGTTGAGTGTTGGGTCAGAGATTCTGGACGAGTGCGGCCTAATCAAATCACTGTGTCACAGAACATAACCAACCCTGGATGGGGTTCAAGTGAAGCTTGCTTTTAAGTGGGGCTGAGCAGCCCCTCCACTAAGTGATGGTCACATGCATGTCGTAATCACCTGTTGGCCAAAGCAGCTGGGACCCACCTTAGAGGAATAACAAACACCCTCTTCTGTCCTACATTTTCTGTAAATTTAGGACAGATCTCTGAGTGACAGGGCACCTTGAGCAGAGTCCTACCTCCGTAGGGGGGAAGGGGGGGAGGTTGTATTTTTTATAACTTCTCCCCGTTTGCTGTTCCGACATCTGTCTCTCAAGCTAAATGAACTTCCTTTCTATTGAGAGAATGCTTGCTCACGCAACCCCTGGGGCCCCTCACGAAGTCTCTGTGTCTTTGCTTTCCAGGTATCTGCCCTCTTAAACCAAACCACCGTCCTGTGTGATGGGAAGAGCAGTCACTGTGGCTCCCCTCAGGAAGTCTCTGGACCACCCTTGCTTTTCACTTAGTCTCAGATGAGGCAGAAGAATGAGAAAATCATGCCCCCAGTAAAAGCCCTATAAGCGTTTCTGTGATTGTTTCAAGGTAGCTGTGAACACTAGTGAAAACACGGGTAAACTAAAGCTTTTGAACGGACTGTAAATGTTCCTGGTGGGCAAGGGTAAAACTAGAAGGTGGCTCGGTGTCATTTGTGTATTCAGTACGTTGTCACAGGTTGATGGACGGGCAGATGTGGGCTTGAGGGGGCGCTGGGATGGAGCCGGAAGGCTCTTCAGGCACCAGGTCAGGACACCCGGCGGCTGGACCCGCTGCGGGTGGGATGGGCTGCGTGACCCTGTCCATTCTGGATGTTTCCCTGTTATCCCTCTATTAAGCGCAAACCACGGAATGCTGCCCCCTCTCCACTTTCCTTCTCCCCTTTAGAATTGCTTTTACTGAATTCCGTTGCACTCTGTCCCTGTCCCTTCGTGGGCGCGGTGACAGCCCTGTGCAAACCAAATAGGTGGTTGTATGATGACGCTGGCATTGGGGGTGGGCATGGGAAGGCAGGCCGGCATTCGGCACCCTCTCCCCAGCCCCAGGGAAAGGTCCCTGACAACCTCTCCTTCACTGCGCAGCTGGGGTGACGTTGGCCTCCAGAAAAGGGGAACTTGGGAAAATGCCACAGCCTCTTTCTATTTTGGCTGTTAGTGCATCAGAAAACTCAATCTCTGACCCTGACCTAAAGACTGTGTAAGATCTAGGACATATTTCTGTGTCCTGCCCTGAACGCTTCCCCTTATCCGGAAATACGAGTGTGCGTGCACACCTGCACCCACGCAGACACGACACACACGTGTTCCTTAAAGCATTTTTCAATTAAAAATGACCTGCCCTTTTTGGGGAAATGTGGGGTTTTAGTTACATGAGGACATGTCCCCCATGTCCCTTGTCCCCAGCCCCATACTCCGTGGCCCACATTACGAGGAGGATTGGGGAGGGACGGGGCGACAGAGCTCCACTCTTCCACCACGAGACCCGGAACCCAGACAGGTGCCCTAGTGGTTCAGGTGAGGGGAGAGCCACGCAGTCCAAGAGCAGCGGGTGAATGCAAACACGCCTTCCCTGAGCCCGAGGAAGCAGATGCTGGCCGGGGACCAGGCGGCTGTTCTTGCTGAGTCTGAAGAATCCCTTCAAGAGCTGGTAATGAGAGATGCTAAAGCCCGCACTGATTACAGACTGCGGCAGAATGCAAACGACAAAGGGGACGGCGCTGGGGAAGCAACGCGGTGCGACCACAATGCAGATGGGGAAGGGAAGGGGTGGATCGGGACAGGGAGACCCTCCGAGACGGACGTGGGCCCGGGGGGGTGGGGGCAGAAGGCGCCCGGACAGAGGGGCGTGCGAGGTTCCCGCCACACAGGGGCGGTTTGCACTAGGGTCCAGACCATCATGCGTGGGGAGGGAGAGGGCCTGGCACCAGGAGTGGTCTCAGCCTGCCAGGCATGGGGGAGGGGTCTGGGGAAGGTACGACCACCGCCAACAGGGCCAGGGGGTCTGCGAGAGGACAGGAAAGAAAACACTTGGGTTTCTGCCTTGCAGACGTTGCCAGGGTGCTAATGCCGGTCCCAGGGGAGCTTGCAGGGCCCTTCAGGAGAAGGTTTTGGGCGGGAGGCGGGGAAAATGAAGGAGAAAGTCGGACAGGGGCAGGGTGGCCCAGTAGGAAGGGCCTCAGGAAATGGGATTCGGGTCTCTATCCACTGCGACCATCCCCTGAATGACTCGCCCATCGACAGACAATAAACACAGACATGTTTCCAGCAGCTCTGACATCCGAGGCGGGCTCCCCACTCTACAGTGCCGGAATACAAATGTTCATACTCATACTGATGGAGATGCTAATACCAATACTAACACTAATACTGGTACTGATACCGATGTAATACTACTGTGTATGCTCATACTGACAGCTAACGTTCATGCTGACACTGACCCTTATAACTAGTAGTAACATTCATGCTAATGCTCTCACTAACGCTCATCCTGGTACCCATACTGACCCTGCTACTGGTGTTGATGCTATACCCAAAGTAATCCTAATAGCTAATGCTAATACTAAGGCCTATGCTGAAACTATATTAATACTAATTTATATTAACTAATTAATATTAACTATATTAATACTAAGAGCTAATGCCAATATTCATGCTAATGCATAGTAGCATCAATACCAATGCTAGTACTAATGGCTACTGGTAATACGAACCCGCATGCTAACCGTGGCTAACCCTAACATAGTCACTGCGTTAGCTATTCGTAGTACTTTTAGTAAATAGCTAATGTGCTTTACAAGTGTGAAAGCATTTAGTCTCCATGACAGCCCACGACAGGGCCTATAACTATTATCACCCCCAATTCATTGATGAGCAAGGGGGACACAGAGGGGTGGCAGCGTGAAGGAACACCCGGAAAGGGGCTCTCGGGCGGTGCAGGGGGCAGCGACACGGCCAGGGTGCCCTCGAGTCCCAGTCTGTCTTTCTGCATGGACAGGCGCAAGGCCTTCCCAGGGTGTCCTCACATTATGAAAACAGCAGCTGCACATCGGGGAGGAGGCATGTAGCCCAGAGCCCATCCTGCGGCTTTTGAGCTCCTGCCCTGACCCCCTCCCGCTCTGCTGGGGCCACTGACCAGAGCCTCTCAGGCCAGCAAGCAGCTCCCCTCAGGACCCACCCCGATCGGCCACTTTGTCTGGGAACCTTTTGCCACGTAAGTTAACATGTCACTGTGTTAACTTATATTTTCAACTTCATAAAACCGAAATACAAAATAACAAGAAAGGCAACCAGCAATAAGAATCATGGCACCTGGCTTGGAAGAACCATTCAAACGCAGGCTTCAGTCACTCTCGGGTCCCTTGACAACTTCACACATAAACACACCAGGCCACCTGGGCACTCAGGGTGGGCGTGTTGGCACCGTCTGGAGCAGCTGAGCCCCCGTGAGCCAGTCTGTCCAGGTGGGATGACAGAGGACTGGCCGAGGGCCCTTTGAAGCATGACCATGGAGACAAGCTCAGGTAGGAGAGCGACTCCGGGACCCGGTGCCCCTTCCCCAAATCGACTCCCCACTCACCTGCCAGTGAACAGTGCCTGACCCCTTAGCGGGAGAGGTTTACTTCTTACTCTGAACGTTTGAGCCCACAATAAAATGCTATGTTTATGTGTGAAGTTGTTGAATCTACAGACCTGTCTATTCATCTGGCAGGAAAGGCATAGCCCGGAGTCTCTGAGCTGCCCTCCGGCTCCCCAGGGAACACCTGATGGGGACCCTCGGAGGACGGCGAGGGCCAGGATGGGGGCTGGGCTGGGGGATAGCACACCGGCTTCACACTCGCCAGGGAAAAGCCAAGACAAAACGGAAACTCGCGTTTTGCTGGGGGGAGGTAAGGAGAAAATCAGTGCAGACGGTGACCTTGCTTTCATAGCAAAGCCCAAACGGGGGGCGGGGGGCAGGAAGTGCGCCCCGGATGCTGCCCTGGGGCCGCGCGAGGCCGGATCCCTGGTTCCTGGGCGCCGGGGGACAGGCGTCTGCCCCGCAGCAGCCGGACCTCACCTGGCTCCCTAGGAGCACGAGGGTCCCTAATTGTCCCGGACACTCAGCCCTTCCCACGGCATGTCGGGGGCGTGGGGGGCACTTGGGACGCTGGCTGGCCCAGGGAGCCGCTGTGGCTTCAGCCCCTTGTCCACACGTCTCCATCTGCTGCCCCCGGAGGATGGGACTTGGCTCATGCCAAGCGCAGGGTGGGGGCCGCCAAACGGGGCTCTTCCTGCGCACAGGGAAGGGCGGCTGGGAGGCGGCTCTGTCTGTCCGGCCTCCCGCTGGCCCCTGACCCCAGCCGAGGTCACGGTCACGTCACTCCCTCCGCCCAGGCTCAGAATCGGCCCCCATCCCCGAGAGCCGCTCTGCTCCTCGAGGGCGAGCGCCTGGCCCCGTGTGTGTCTGTGTGTCTGTGTCACTAGTGGACACACCTGACGAGGGGGGACACTGGCTCCCTGATGACCGTCTGTCGGGGCCCACGTGGGAACAGCCTCCACCCGAGGAAGAGGCCGGGTTCTCACCCCCAAATGTCCACGAAACGCTGGTCCGCACATGCACTGAGAAAGCGCTGCGTCATCTCTCCCTGTTCCTGGCTTCCGTAGCAGCACAGCGTTTAGTACCCACGTCCCGGAAAAGTTGCCGCAGTGAGAAGAGCACGGCTTCACTCTTCCTGAGGTGAAAGAGTTCATTTTAGGTAATCCACGCCACCCAGCCTAATCCGCGGGAGCTGTAACTGCGCTGATACTGACAAGGGACTATTTTCCTCAGTCATGATTTAGGTCACAGCTCCCTCAGATTGGCTATTGCCATGGCAACCAGAGCCTCTGCCTTTGCACAGGGACGTGTAACACTATTCCTCTAGGTAAAGGAACACGTAGGATCCTATAAAAGATGCCCAGCTGACACGAGCACGGCCACCCCTGCACCCGCAGCCCCCGAAGAAGTGTCAACACCATCTCACCTTGCTCAGGACCCGTTTCACTTCCTAAAGCTTAAAATGTTAAAAGCCATCACTTTCCTGGGGGGCTCCTAGAACTAAATATAGCCCGTGTTCCATAAGGTCTTGGAAAAATCAAATTAATGTAAGATTATCAAGGCTCAGAGCACGTGTCTCTTCCCCGTGGTTTGTTGAGGTCTCTGAGTGAACTTGGGGAGGAAGAAAACCCCCAGCCGTCAGGGCCCTCCCCCCAGCCTGGGGTGCACGCCCACCCCCCCACCCCCCACCAGCTGAATTCTGAAGGGCTCCCTGTTCAGCCGGTGGTGATGGAGCCCCGTGCTGCTCAACTGGGGCATCGTACTCAAAGGCGTCTAGCAGTTACCTGACTGATGCCAGGAAGCCCTCACTGAGCAGTTCACGTGATGCACACCTGGAGGTTTAGGGACCACAGCCTAACACACCCCCCGGCACCACTTCTCCTGCAGCCCCACTGAGAACCCACGTGTGTGCGAGCACATCCCAGCCCAAACCTCGTGTTCCATTTAGAAAACATGGAACAGGTGCACAAAGACTGCCTGATGGGTCTAGCACGTGGGGCCCCAAGAAACACCTTCCAGAGAGCAGGAGGGTGACGTCAGGGATGCGAACGACTTGGGGAAAGGTGGCTCCCGGGGGCTGACGAGAAGGCACTGATGGGACTCCCAGTAACGTTTACCACATGCTCATCCGTAACAGCCCCATAATAAGGTACAGTTACCTTCATCTCTGTTTTAGAAACAAAAGCGCAGAGAGGCACGTAGGTAAGCTAGCAACACTAACTTGATGCCCCAGAGCGCCCAGAGGTCAGTCAGTGCTGGGAGAATTCTCAGACAGCTCACGATTCCTGCCCCGGTGTACATGCCCCACGTGGTCCGCTCTCCTCCACTGCGGGGAGGCCTGTGACAATGATGGGCATCCCTCTGGGATTAGGTTTTCTTTTGTGGCAAAGGAGATGGGACAGGGCAGATGTAATTAAGGCCCCAACCCAGCTGCCAAAGGGAGACTGCCCCGGGTGGGACTGGCCTGACCTGGTGAGCCCAGGCCGACCCTGAAGAGGTAACTTGAAGTCAGGGAGCCTCTGACTGACCTTAAAGAAGCAAAGTACCCAGAGTCCCACAGCTGCGAGGAAGTGAATTCTGCCACCAATCACGTGAGCCTGGGCAGGACCCCATGCCCCATATGAGACCCCCAGCCTGGCCCAGACCCTTGAGTGCAGCCTCCTGAGGCCCAGAGCAGTGTCCAGCTGAGCTGAGCCCAGACTCCCGACCGGCAGAAACAGTGAGATCAAAAATGTGTGCCGTTTTCAGTGGCATGGTGTGTGGTCATTTGTTACACTGCAACGGAAGACAGACACATTGGGCCTGACACCAAAGTACACGCTCTTAGGACTCAGATTTAACTGCTCCCCTCAGTCTGGGACTTTCTGCAAATTGGGGTGGCCCCGGGCTTCCCTGGTGGCGCTAGTGGTTGAGAGTCCGCCTGCCGATTCCGGGGACACGGGTTCGTGCCCCATTCCGGGAAGATCCCACATCCCACATGGCCCGTGAGCCATGGCCGCTGAGCCTGCACGTCCGGAGCCTGTGCTCTGCAGCGGGAGAGGCCACAGCAGTGAGAGGCCCGCGTACCGCAAAAAAAAAAAAAAAATTGGAGTGGCCCCTTGATGAAACATCTGCCCTGCCGTGTGATGTGCTCCGTGTTTTTGAAGACAGTTGAGAGAGGCTAAGAGACAATCTTGAACTTCTATGGAAAGAACATAGCGGTGGGAAGATTAGAGCATCTCCAGGGTACTATTTAATTCAGGTTTTATGGTACTTTTTTTTTTTTTTTATGGTACTTTTGAGAACTACCATATAATGATAATTTATTCATTTGAGAAACTCAACTTTATGGCTCCAACCCTTCCTATGATATTCACACACCAGAATTCATGAAGCTTAGAAGCTAAGCTAGACCCCAGCTCCTAAGACAGGTTGCTCAATAAATATTCTTCAGTGCTTGTATTAGTCAGCTTTGCTGCAATAACAAACAACGCCCAGATCTCAGTGACTTGTCTTCCTTAGGTTGTGTTGGCTGCTGTGGCTCTTTCCTATGCCTTTTCATTCTGGGATACAACCTGAAGGAGCGGCCCCACCCCACCCCATCCTGGGACATATGGTTCTTATCACCTGGGCAAGAGCAAGATGTCCAAAGCCCACCAACTCCCACCTACATGCCACTGGCCCAGTGGGGTAGGGGGCTTATCCCACCTGCAGGAAGACTCTGCACATCTCTCAGGAATACAAAATCCTCTAACGGGGAGTGTGAACAGTCACTTGGGGACCACGTTGCTGACGACAATATGTTCACAAAACGGCATGTGTCATTAATGCAGTGACTAGACTTTCCTGACTTCACTGTAAATTTAATTACAAATATTCTTACACAGTCTTTCTGTAATTTCCATTCATAGTCATTTTCATGGATTGACTGACCTTAAGGTTAATTTAGAATATTCAATTCCTATTTCTGCTTTTGTATTTACCTTTTCACATTTCCCAAGTTTTGAAAACTGCCAGGGATTCCTTATAACTTTAACATGGTCATAATGCTAATTTGAAAGTTTTAAGGCCATCTACTCTATAATGATAGAGGGCCATGATCCAGCAACCTCAACTAGCTCAAGTCGCTGAGAACCCCAAGGAAGCGAAGACAGCCTCTGGGCAAAGCAAAGCCGAGGTCGGAGGCTCCCTGCCCCAAGTTTACACACTTGACTGTAAGAGCAGCGCTCACAGGCTTTATTCAGACCCTCCATAATTTCATTTTACCGAGAAACAAAACAAGCTTCATTCTCCTGTTTCCTCCATTACAAGAGAACTACAGTGAATTAGGCAGGGCCGGGGCAGACCATAAAATAGATCATCCACCAACAGGTTAACAGTAAGAAAAGAGAAAAAACTGTAAAAAGTAGCTTCAAGGCTCAGAGAGCAAAGTGTCTGAGATCATCTCACATACAGGAAACTAGCCCTGTGGCTTCCACTGCCAAGGTTTCAGCAAACACTGATGAGCACTTGGCCCGGCCAGGCCTCAGTGAGGACGGTCAGTCAGGGGCTACGTGTGGTGGGCGCTGCCTTTGAGCCTCTGGTTTTCTAGGAGGTTGGGCAAACGTTGGTGTTATCCATAGGATTTCAAGACAGAAAAAAAAAAAAAAAACAAATCAGCGAAACAAATAAACAAGTGTCGAGGCTCTAAGATTTGAGATCTTGAAAAAGGGCAAATCTTGCCGCATTGAAGACGTGGGTCATTAGGGGAAGAAGAACTAGCCCTATAAGGGCACTGAGGAGGCCAGGGGCTGGACAGTCATAAGCTCAGTGATTCCGGAGGCCTGGTCCTAGCATCAGGCGAGCGAGGTGGGCGGAGGGCCGGCCGAGAAGGGCCTCTTGCCAGAGTCAGGGGGTCGTGACTTTATAGACAGTCAAGGGCCCATCAGAGGTTTTCTACCATAAGAGTGACATAATCAGATTATATTCTTAAAGGACAGCTCTGTTATCAGAGTGACGCGTAAACTAGAGAGGGGCCGTTTTGTAAGAAAGAGGCAAACAGGAAAGCTACTGAAATACTCTAGGACCCAGAGTAGGTGATGGACACGGGAGGGAGAGAATGGACCCCAGACGTATTTCTCGCAGAACCCACAGGCTTCTGTGGGAGGAGAATAGAGGCAGGAGTGAAATCTGACCTGAGATCTCTCTCTCTCTCTTTTTTTTTTTGTTGTTGTTGTTTGTTTGTTTTTTGGCCGGGTCGCGTGGCATGCGGAATCTTAGTTCCCTGACCAGGGATGGAACCCACGCCCCCTGCAGTGGAAGTGCAGAGTGCTAACCACTGGGCCATCAGGAAAGTCCCTGACCTGAGATCTCTTGAGGGGCGAATAAAGTGATGTCTTGAATCGTGATAGAGACCCGGGAGGTCCTGAAGTACTTGGGAGAAAGATGATGAGTCCAGGTTTGTTAATAGTTTATTTGAGATGCTTGTGGGACACTCACGCGGATGTTTCCAATAGAAAGAAAGGTCAGGTTTGGAATTCAGGAGAGAGAGCATTTCAGTAATTGTGAACACACAGAGATTTGAATAGAGACATCAAATCTAGATAGAGAACAGAGACACCCAGAGGGGACCTGGAGAAAAAGGATGAAGGGAGATCGGGGGTCCATCAAGGTGCTGAGTTAGTGACGTCAGGAGACAGATGATCCAAAATCCCCACGTGACTCCCACGCCCGCCCTGCTGGCCCACACTGAGCTCAGCGGCACCACCCACCGTGGCAACAACCCACGCTGCTCTCCCCCACTCTCCAGAATGGAAGTTCATCGGCACCATTCTGCATCACTGGCCAGTGGCCACTCGGTCGCATTTGGCCGTTTGGGACTTGGGAGGAGCCGTGCTCCAGCTCCAGCCCACGGTGTGGTTTGCCTGTGAGAGGAGGCAGGACCCGGCTGGCTCAGTGCTGCTGGGTCATCAGGCACGTTGGTGATCTAGGCAACAGGGCCTCCCACACAGAGGTCACAGAGCGGCTCCATCACAGTACAGAGAACCACGAGGACGCCCTTGACCTGGAGGGAGGTCACTTAAGTGAAGGTGGGGCTGGACGAGCCCAGAAGGGTCATATAGATACTGCAAGTGGAGCAGATGAAAGTCCCAGTCCCCAGAAGTCCGAAATCCAATGCAACGAAGGTACGAAGTGGACCGAGCGCTGGCCGTCACGAGAGGAATTACAGAAACACAGCAATGTGACGAGACAGCCCCGCCTCCACCACACACCAGCGAGTGGGGGAGACGCAGATAGGGAAACGGCTCTGCTGGAAAACAAGCAAGCGCGGCGGGAGAGAAAATCAATGAGGGACGAGGAAAGGAGAAACCCATTCTGGAAAAGGGCCTAAAAGTGGATATTTTAGCTCTAATTTCAAAAGCCAGACACGGACAATTCAGCTCAGAGACAGGGTATAAGTTCAACAGGCAGAAACTATGGTGGTGGAAACAGGCTGGCAGGCGGCGGACTCAGCAGAGGCACGGCCCTGGGGCGCTGGTGGCAGGCCTTCGGCCACGGAGTTGTCTGCCGGGTCTGGAACACAGGGGGCTGGGAAAGTGAGGCTGGGCTGAAGGCAGGCTAAAACCAGAAGAGCTGAGCACTGACTTCTAGGTGACCAGGCGCACAGCCCGTGTCAGTCACAAAGCACCGCAAAGCGAGTGACCCACGGCGACAGACACCCGTGGCCTCCCAGTTCTGGAGGCCAGGAGTCAACATGTTGAAAGGTCTGGTTTCCTCCGAGGCTGCGGAGAAGCCTCCGTTCCACGCCTCTCCCCTAACTTCAGGGGGTTGGCTGGCATCTTTGAGGTTCCGTGGATTGTCAAAGCGTCACTCCCATCCCAACCTTCGTCCCCCCATGACGCTGTCCTTCTGTCCCTGTCTGTGTCCAAACCTCCCCCGTTTGTGAGGACACCAGTCATTTTGGGTTAGGGCCCACCCTAATGACCTCACTGTAACTTAACTAATTACATCTACAGCGAACCAATATCTAGGAAAATAATCGACGGCAGTAGCCTATCTCTGGCGCTGATCCGCCCCGACTCCGCCTCCCGGAATTCCCCTCCTTCCCTCCTGACCCGCCCCCCGCCGCCCCCCAGGTCATTCCCCAGCTCGGCGGTCTATCGTGGCAGCTACCGTCTGCCACGAGAAATCCAAATTTATGAATCCCCTCCCCCTCTGCTGTTTCTGTTACTGCCCCATTACAGTTTCCAGAAAAGTGTCAGTAAGGGACTCCGGGATATCTGATTTTCCATCATCGTCCAATAAGGTTTGTATTTTATGATGAAAGTTCAATAATCATCAGTGAATGCTCAGCCTACAGAAGTGCTATTCCGTAGCCGCAGGTGAGGTGGAGGTGGTGTAAGATTTTGGCCGCTGAGACCCGTGCACTGGCTGGAGGCCTGGTGCCCGGGAAACTGGTCACCAGGGACCTTGAAAACCGTAAAAGGACACAGAGGACGGGCTTCTCGCGAGAACCGCTGTGCAAGTACAGACAGCGAGCGGGCCCAGGGAAACGCCGGCGTCCCTCGAGACTGTCATTTTTATCCATACAAGAGACATATAATAACAAGTTGAAAAAATGGAAATTAAAACTACCATAACAAAGCTATTCTGCGCTTATTGAACTAAGAGATACATTTGCGGCTTGCTCTGGTTTCCAAATCTATGCTGGTCCCCTGAGAGGAGAAACACGCTTTTGTTGATTTGTCAAGACGTTCTTCCCAAGCGCGAGGATCATAATAGAAGTGATTGATATTCATGTGTTGCACGCGCGTTCCTCTCGCATCCCCGTTTCATTCTGTGAAAGCAAACCAGCACTTAGCCGTCTATTCACAGAGATGACGAGTCTATATCAGGCCTGGGGCTGCAGAAGGAGGGATTCCTGTGCCATTTCCATACGAGGGATGTTATCTGCAGACCGGAAATTAGGAACCTTCCAAATTAAGAAGCTGAGGGTGTAAAGATACCAGCCAGACGGTCAAGTTCATGCTCACCACATTATTTTGGGAAAGAGAGAAGCAGGAATCCTTGCCACAGTTCAGGTCGCTGGCGAGAGCACACCAAGTCCAGACGTGGACCCAGGTTCCCGGCACTTCGCTGGCACCTGGCGCCTGGCCTCTGACTTAAGCGTTACCTCCTCATCTGCTACGTGAGAAAAACAGCCACCCGGTTTGCACTGCCTCTGCACCCTGAGGATGTGCACATCCTGCAGGTGAAAGCACCTGGGACGGACAAACCACACAGCACAGGTTCCAAGAGGAAGCTCATTCTGAAAGGCTCCATTTTATCCCACAGCAGGCGTCAGAGGCCCATCAGGGAAGTGAGAGGCCCCCTGGGGTGAGTGTTGGCCCCTGATCGTGACAGCTGGACCAGAGGGGTCCAGCCCTCAGGGGACCTCGCTGGCAGGCTGATTCGGCAGGTGACCTGAGAGCTCGGGCAGTGGCGATTATTCTCTGTGCCCGACACGGCCCCGGTCCAGCGCCTACAGTGACTGGGTGGCATCGCTCAATGGATGATTTAGGACGTGATACGCAGATGGAGAGACCTGGGCCGGGCCAAGGATTCTGAGATGAGAGACAATGGGCAGAGGTGCAAAGGTGCTGAGGGGAAGCGCCCTCCCGGAAGCTGGGACCTCAGGCAGCTCAACAGCCTTGGCTCCGTTTCCCCCTCTGTTCGGCAGGAAAAGAGAACCCACTGATCGGTGTGGTTCCTTCCAGCCATGAATTCCAGTGGCAATTCTGAAAAAAAGGCAGGCCAGCAGGCAGAGCTTTAGTGAAGGAAGCTCACACACAGACAGGGCCAGGGAGAGCAGGTGTTTCCATGAAAACCCCAGGAGAGTAGGGAGATGGTCCCTCACCTTTGAATGACGGGGTAATTAACTTACACCTTCACGGATGTGTCACAGAGGGTTAAGACCACTACACAGCCAGAGCACAGAAGCCCCGGACCATATAGCCAGGGACGTCTCACCCCTTTAGAGAAAACCTAAAATGTTTTTAAAAATGGAGATTTTCAACCCTAGAAGGTAAAGTCAATGGCAGACCTTAATTATCTATAAAACCATGTTGGGTGTAGAGAGGAGATGGGCTTGTTCATGAGTTCTGAGGGATCTGACGACCCCCGACATTTCCAGGATGAAAACCAAGGAAACTCTTTGTGTCTGTTTAGAATAACGTTGGCTGCCCATGCCAGTCGCAATGGCTTCTCTGATGACAGAACTATGTGACGTAATAAGAGGAAAGGGGGCAGAAATGTCCACGGTTGGTCCAGAGCTCGGCGTGTCCTCCGAGCATCCCACGACCTCCCCTCCGCTGCCGGCCGCACGGAGCTGCTCCAGGCACCGAGCTCCCTTCCTTACACACGCACCCAAGGTCGGAAGGAGGGACGGCCTCTCCTAACAAGGGCACTCATTTTTGCCACGTGCCCCTGAAGCCTTGGGGACGCTCTCCACTGGCCCCATCAAGCATGTCCAGGCAGAGCTGGAGAGCGGGTACTCAGCGACCAGGAGGTCCAGGACCCTGAGCCTTGAGCGCGGTTCTCAACCCCGGTCAGCAGGCGATGTCCAGAGGCATTTCTGGTTGTCGCAACGAGGGAATGGGTGCCGTTTGCATCTAGTGGGCAGAGGCCAGGGATGGTAAAACATCCTTCACCACACAGGACAGCCCCATGAAGGAGAATTATCAGGCCCCAAATGACAACTGTGCAGACTGAGAAGCCCCAACTTAGACCGACCAGGATTTGTCTCCTGGGGCTGGAGAGGAGCCGGCCTTCCTGGAAACCAGGGGTCTCCAGCAGCTCTGGACAAATGTCCACGTTCTGTCACTGGGAGAGGGCTGGCAGGGGTACCTGCTGGGTGACTTACCAAGAGCGGCTGCCACCCCTAACCTCTGGAGTGGTCTTTTAGCTTACGGAATGTGATGTCCAGAGAGGACCACCTGGAAATGCAAGTGGGCGTGAGAAAGGTCGAGACAATCCGCACTGGGAAGCAAAGCCCTTCTCCAGACACATACCTGCCCAGATTCCAACGGGAACAGTGGGGACTGACACCCTATCCTTCACTGAGACAAAGTCTCAGAGAGGAAGGGGAGGCGGGGTGGGGGGGAGGTAGGAAATAGCCTGACGAGAACAGATAGAACATCTGTGAATAGCAGCTGCCCATGTCAGGCTCTAGGTTGAAGGCTGTACAGACATTCACTCAGTCAGTCCTTACCATGACCCCAGGAGGTGAGTTCTCCTATTTTCCACATTTTACAGTTGAGGAAGGAAAAACGCCCAAGGTCGCTCAGCTCGTAACTGGTGAATCTGGAGTCCGAACTTGGCCAAGCCAGCTCGGGAGGAACCTTCCTAAGCATGCAGCTCCCGTGATGAGATGAAGGTTGTCTAAAAAAGAGTGGATATATGTTATGTGTATAACTGATTCGCTTTGCTGTACAGCGGAAACTAACACAACACTGTAAATCAACTCTACTCCAATAAAAATTCATTTAAAAAAAGATGAAGTTTCTAGTACGTTAGTATTGTTTCCTTATACACACACATTTCTCTCAGTTCCTAGAACAGATTTTCCCGATTGACGTTACAGTCCGTGGACAGGAAGGGATGTTTAAGTGCAGCGTCTGCTCCCCGGTTCCCCTCTTCCTCCTGGTGGCCACGATCCCATCGGGGATGTGGTTGCAACGTCCAGACCCCTCGGGATGGGAAGGCCTGCTTCCTCAGCTGAGGGGAAGTTTCTAGGATTGCTTCATCCAAGGTCATCCTTCCTGAGGCAACCTGCATCCCACAGCCGGCTGACACAGGAACAAAGCCCACAATCCCGGCCCCAGCCAGTACCAGCTCTCAAGGACCATCCCAGCCTCAGATCTCCAGTGGGTTCAGCCTCCCCCCTCCGACAGGTGGGGGTCCTGGAACCACTCCTAATTCACTCCCCCGCTTGCAGACTCTCTGGAGGTTCTCTCTAGAGAACCCACTCACAATAAACAATGCCCCTCCTCTCCTCTCCTCTCCAACTCTGAGAGTGGCCGGTGGGGATGCAGAGCTGGTGTCCACACCACAACACATGCTGGCCCAGCATTCACACCTTCTCCCTTTCTCTCCCCTCGACCTGTCTTAGCACAGCCATAAATATTTATTGTTGATTTGGATTTGCACATATTTTACTCTCATTACAGGAACCTCAAAAAGTGAAGACATTTTCTGATCGTCCTCGACTTCCCCTGAATAATTAATTTGGGAGTGACCATAAATTTATGTACAACACTCCTTGACTTTGTTTTTCTTCTAGAACCCGAAGTTGCCGTCCTCTTTTATAAGCTCCATTTTAGTGCCTAGCTGTGATGTGCTTCCTGGCAATTTTCTCTCTAGCCTTGATATACAGAAATCAAGCTACTCAAAATTTTGAAAAATGCAATACATAAGCCTAATCCCTTTTCAAGGTAAAAGACATTTATGAAATATGTTTATGCTGTACAATGTGTATGTTATGTTTTTTGTTGTTGTTCAAAATCAGCAGTAACGTTTTTTTTTTTTTTTTTGTGGTGCGCGGGCCTCTCACTGTTGTGGCCTCTCCCGCCGCGGAGCACAGGCTCCAGACGCGCAGGCTCCGGACGCGCAGGCTCAGCGGCCATGGCTCACGGGCCCAGCTGATCCACAGCATGTGGGATCTTCCCGGACCGGGGCACGAACCCGTGTCCCCTGCATCGGCAGGTGGACTCTCAACCACTGCGCCACCAGGGAAGCCCAGCAGTAACTTTAAGAGAGTCAAATTTAGTCAATGACAGAATGGGCTCAGAGACACATCTGCCACCTTTGGGGAAGTCAGTGAAGGCTGGACACGCAGCCATCGGGGTGGTAACAGTGTGACTCCTACAACGAGGAATTATACCAGATGGATGTGCACATCCATTTTGACCTTAGAACTCTGAGTGCATGGCTATTTGCATTTTTTTTTTTTTTGAGAATTGATTATTCACGTCCTTTGCTTTGTTTTCTAAAGATGGTCAACTATGTTCTTTCAGGCAAAAATGTTTACCTATCAGATCGACAAAGGTTAAAAATTAGCAACATGCAGCATTCATAAGAACATGGGGTAAACTCTCATGCACGGTGGTAGAACATAATAGTTTACAGCCAAATAACCTTTGGAGAGAACTTTAACATCATTTATAAAATCAAAAATGTGTGTAGCATTGCACCCAACACTTTCATCACTAAGAATTTTGCCTACAGATAAGCTCACACAAATAGGCCTGGGTGTGTCTGTGTCCGGTTATGACAGCATTATGTGCAATAGCGAAATATTAGAAACAGGTGTCTCCCATGGAAACTATTTAAATCCCCCATGATACAGTCATGCAGTGGAATATCTTAGGACTCTCTGGATGGACGGGGTAAATCTGTGTGAACTGCCATGGAGGGACAGCCAAGGTGACTCACAAACCCAAGGGGCAAGCTGCACAATAACGCTTATATTTCTATGTTTAGAGAAATGATAATATGCACACACGCATGCTCACTTGACAAGGTGCCCAAGAAATGGTTAATAAAGGAAATGATGGTTAGTAAAGCAAGAGGTGAGACTCACTTTTTCCTCTATATTTTTCTCTTCTAATTTTATCTAGACAAAATGTACTACTTTTATATTTTAAAAAAACTAATAAAAACTCCACAACTTCTGGGCTTCCCTGGTGGCGCAGTGGTTGAGAGCCCGCCTGCCGACACAGGGGACGCGGGTTCGTGCCCCGGTCCGGGAAGATCCCACGTGCCGCGGAGCGGCTGGGCCCGTGAGCCGTGGCCGCTGAGCCTGCGCGTCCGGAGCCTGTGCTCCGCGACGGGAGAGGCTGCGACAGTGAGAGGCCTGCGTACCGCAAAAAAAAAATCCACAACTTCTAAAACTTAAAGCTAATGAAGAGCAAGTTAAAAAGGAGGAAAAGTAATTACACTTTGAACCCAAAACAGTATTATGTAATGTTTATAATTAATTGATTTTATCTGATAACATTCCAAGAAATTAAAAAACTTTTTTTATAACTTAGGCTTTGATACAAGTTCTGCAGCCACCGATTCCAGAACACCGTATGTCAGCTCCCTGGGAAAGAAGAATTCGCAAATGCACAGGGCTGTCTGCACTGACTAAGAACATTCTGGTAGTTCCAATTTATTCAAAAATTATTCCACGAGTTATTTTTACTGATGTACTGACTGATAATGATTAAATCACTTAAAAGTTAAGAAAGTTTACCAAGGGAGTAGGAAGCTAAGTCAGATTAAGTTGACATCCAGACAAACAGTTTATTCTGCTTCCCATGAAAGTAGACGTTGTTTTGCTGTTGAAGCTCAGGCTGCTGGTTGCCTCCCAACGTTTATTCTCCTTCTTCCAACAGCCCCTAATTTTAGCAAGACATGCAACCACCTGCTATAAGCATCACATATTTCTGCCTCCTTTGGAGCTGGGTGTAGCTCTACAAATACGTCCAATGAGATGTAAGTAGAAATGTTGAGTGAAACTTCTAGAAAGATGATTACGGGAAGCCAACTCAGCTGGAGGAACAGCTCTTTAGGCATTCTGCGTTTGCTCCTTTCTGTGGCTTGCAACACAGATACGATGGCTGGAATTCCAGCAGCCACCTTTCACCATGAGGTAAGCTGAGGACGGAAGCTGGTCCTTAGGAACACCGAGTAGAAAGTACAGAAAGATGACCCGTAATATACAGAAGCCGCCAAACTATCCATGGACTTACACATATGTGTATTTTTCCCTGAGAAAGAAATAAATTGGGTGGCCTCCAGTTCCAAGCCTGGCTGCTAAAAATCTTCGAAGGGATCCTCTCCCCCTTCCTTTTCCTATCTGCTAGCTAGTAGGGGAGGAGGGGCCCTTGAATACAGCAGTGCCACCAAAAGGAAGGAGCCTGAGCCCCCTAGTGACTCCATGGGGCAGAGGCTTGCTCCCCTCCCTCTAGACACACATCCCCTCTCTACCCCTCACACACCATGGACTGAGCTGAGAGGGAAAACTACGCCTGTATCGCGTTAAGCCGCCAAGTCCCCTGGTGTTTAGACTCAGCCTCCAATTTCCACCTCTGTCATCACACGGCCTTCTCCCCGAGCATCTGTGTCCAAATTCCCCTCTTCTTATAAGGACACCAGGTGAGTTGGGGGCCACCCTACTTCAGGATGACCGCACCTCAACACAGGAGAAAGGTGACCGACTGCCACAACAGATCTCAATAAAAACACAAGCCCAGAATTGTAAGATGTGGAGTGCGTCATGAGGCAGGTGGTTAATTCAAAGGCTATCTGAGCCACACCAAGTGGGTCGCTGTTGGCACACATGACAGCAGGCTGGAGATGGTGGGAATGCCCCCAAGTGTGATGTGTTTATAAAGGTCTTAAAGCAGGTTTGGCCGGGAGACAAGTTGATACGGAGAAAAAGAAATGAAAAGCTTTTGCTGAGATGGCTGAATAAGTGTGTGTTCACTTTTCATGCTTCCTCAAATCCTATTGAAATGACAATAGAAGAAGACAAGTTGAAAAGGGTTTCCACCAGCAGACCTGGGCCGTAAGGAATAGCTGGGAGACGTCCAACAGATGGAACCAGATCGAGGATGAAACCACCAGGGAACCAGCGTTCCCACGCAGGTGAAAGAAAGAACATTTTGAAAAGTGAGTCTTCCCAGCAGAACTCAAAAGAGCCATAAGCAGAGGCCACGAGGGCTGCAGGAGGGAGGAGTCCGCTGACACCGCGGCGATGATGCTGGTGCGCTCACCGTGGGGCGGGGGCGGGCGGGGAGCAGGCCGAGGTAGCGCTGGCTCTCAGACCAGCTGGCCTGGCGCTTTCAGCGAGGCAAATGCCGCAGATGGTTTTAAAGGGTGGGTCCTGGCAGGGAGGACCCCGGTGGTAGGCTCTGGGGCCCGAGACGTGAGCCGCGCCCAGGCAAAGCCGCAGCCATCGTGAGGATGGGTGTTTGCCAGGATCCCCACGCCCTAAGGATGCTCACTGCTTTCACTCCCGTCCTCCCCTCCCGCTCTCTCCCAGCCAGAGCCTCTGTGCCCTCGGCAAGCAGAACTGACTCTTGCTGGCTGGAGACATGCCCTCCCACGTGCAAACCCCTTCGGCCCACACCCCAGTCCAGAGAGCCGACCCACACGGAGGAGAGAAAGAGCAACATTGGAGAAAACCAGTGATGTGAAGGAAGGCACCCAGCTCAACACAAAAACAAAAATATCTCTTTAAGGAAAAAGAGCTGTTATAGTAATGGAGGAAAGTGAAACAAAACACTGATAATTAAGACATTCAGAGAGATTGGAGAGGATATTTCATGCATACAAATGGAGCAAATGATAGGAAAAATAATTTAGCAAATATCTTATGAATTAAAAATATGATTGTACAAACAAACAAAAATCTCAGTAGAAGGTTCCGTAGCAGAAGAGGCAGATGAAGGACGTGTTGTGAACTGGAGGCTGGCAGGGGGTGGGCTGCGGGGCGGGGGGCGGTGTCTGCACAGAAGTGCAGAGGAAAGAGCAACAGTGTCAGAGCAAGGTTCATACAAGTGGGTAAGAGAGGCACAACCTTCAGCCGCTGTCGGACAGAGGAGGATGTGAGCAAAGAAACACCAGGAGACTCACTGTAAGAATAAAGGCTCAAATCTTCACACTGGAAGAGCCCACAGGTTGCTGGGCATCGTCACACATAGACACAACTTAGTAAGATTTCTGATCATCAAGATTTGAAAACAAAAAACATAGATTCAGGAAGCAACCAGCTTACTTCCAAAGGTGCACCGATCAGACTGATGTGAAATTTGTGGTTGACAAGCCCTGATAGATGAGGATGAAATAATGTCTTTAAATTTTATTAGGAAAACTATTTGAAACCTAGAATTTGATCGCTAGTTAAAATTTAATACAAACGCAAAGACAAAACAAAGATATCTGCACGCTCTGATTCAGAAAATCCACCAGTAGTTAAATCTTTCTGAAGGAACCGATAGCAAATACGTTCCAGCAAAAATGACAACAAAAATAAAAGGAAAAGGCGCAAGATAACAGGATACAGAAAGAGTAACAAACAAAATTGCTCAGAAAACCTAAGGACGTATGCTTAATTGTTGAGAGCATGGCTGAAAAACGTAAAGGCGGTTGTTAAGAGACGATTGTTGAGAAAGTAAGTGCATAGTGTAAAAACAAACAAACCAACCCTAGAACAAAAATCCCAGATGATTTTTAATAGGGGCAGTAGCTGGGAATAAAGAGAAAACCCTAAAATCCTCTAAGAGAGCGCAGTCATAAGCAAAGTATCCCGAATCAAACTTCTCAACAGCAGCCCTGGAAGACAGAAGTCAGTGGGGCAAAATATTGGAGGGAATTTATTATCAGAATAAAACTTATGCCCTTCTGAACAACCAAAAGTGAGAGTGAAATAAAGACATATTCTGGTACAGAAATCCTGGAGAAACTTACTCTTTCTCAGGGAGTTACTTGAGGGTGTGCTCCCGCACAACAAGAGAGGAATCTAATAAAGGAAAGTGGTGGAATCCAGGAAACAGAAATTCCTTCTCCAGTGAGGGGAGCACACTGATGAATTCAAGTTCCGGAATGATGACAATGGGGCAGGCCCAGAGGTACTGGACCCTCTTGGAGCAAGAGACAGAGGAAGCCGGGAGATAACAGAACTGATGGATTTCCTGACATATTCAATCAGATTGAGAGTGTTACAGCTGAAGGAAAGTTTGAGAAGGGATGTGGGATAAATACAGAAAAATGTGAAATTTGTTGTCTTAGGGGCAGGGGGATGGAGGGTAGAACTTGAATGCTGTTTTCCTTGTTTTATAGTAATATGTTTTCACTTTTAATAATAATTACACAGGTTGTCTCTACTGGGATAAACAATAATGGAAAAGAATGTTTAAAAAAGAATGTATATATTGGCACAAGGTTGTAAATCAACTATACTTCAATAAAATTATTTCTTAATTTAAAAAATAAATACATAGGTTACTTTGATCAAAATGAAAATTAAATTAAAAACAAAAGTATATTGGGGATGAGGGGTAGATTCATTTTTCCAGATTATTCCCTATTCAATAAAAATAGTTTTTAGATATATAAGAAGGTTTAATAGACATTAATGTTTGTTCAGGCACTTCACACAGTGGAGATCAGGCTAAAATGACTGATTGGCAGGAAGAATGTGGAAGACCAGCAACAGGATCTCTGAGAGGTCCCCACGAGGATGGGTCTAAAGGAGACTGGAGTTGAAGGTCGCGGGCTCAGTGAAGCCACAGCACCTGCTCAGGGAATGAACAGCAGGGCCAGCGGAAGGGGGGACACGTCCTCGGAAAGGTGTCAACATCTTCAGTCAACACGAGGGGACACAAGACATTTGTTAGACCAGGACAACAGAAGTGATGGAAAGCACTGTGATCAGACGTCAGTCTCAAAGGAGGTCATCTTTCTAAGAGTGGGGAACGTGATGCTTGGAACTGACAAATGCTTGACAAATGGAGCTTAGTAGTGATAGAGAGGCATGCCTGCCAAAGCGGAAAAGAGCTCCAAGTTTTAAAAATTAAATTATATATAATGAAGAGTTAGTGCTTTCAATCTCCAAGGGATTTTAAACGTTCAGAAATTCCCTTCCCAAAGAACGTATCTACCTTCTTTCTTCCACTAAACAATCTATTTTTAGGCAACAGCAGAAGAAAAAGTGATGGTATCAGAGTTCAGAGGATTTTTTTTTTTTTTTAATTAGTGGTGCTCTCATCATAATTTCTAGTATTCTTCCCAGCAGCCAACGCATTAAAGCCGCATTTTCAGTTTAAATACACCTTGTGGGCTACTCTAGAAACCTCTTCACCATTTATAACGTTGTTTTAATGGGAACACGTGTTTAAATTAAAGTAACTGAATTACAAATAAAGTGTGAAGATGAACATTTTAATTTTCATAAGGGATTTCATGTTTATATGAACATATTTTTGTTCAATAAAAAAGCATCTGCCTACTTTTTGGCCAATAGCTTATAAATAATACTGAAATGTGCACAATCCATCCAATGGTCTATATTCTTCTCCTTCTGACTTTGAGTTCAGTGATCCCCAGCAGCCACGGGCAGAGAGAAAGAGATGAGGTGACTTTGGTTACGTAAGGCCCAGCCCACCCCAAGTCCCAGGAGCGAGTCTAAGAGGTAGAAATAAAATTGAAATTATTTTCATGAATCTGCCACTTTTCAAATTTTACTAGTGAGCATACAGGACTGGCGAGGACCTCTCTAAACTGGAGACAGTCCTACCCACCCCCTCCATTCCCATCACCACGTAAGCACTCCAGTGCCCGGGTATCTCTCTCTTGATTTGAAAGATGCAAGAGGATGGACCCTTTAATGAGTACATAAAATAACTATGGGAACAGTGGATTCCAATATCGATCAACTTGGTAATGGGAAAGAGGCATCAACATGTTCATTACAATGCTCTATACTCAACTATCCTTTTTGTTCCTCTTTTATTTCCGTTTTAATGTTTCATGGCAAGCTAAATAGCTAAGAAATTGCAAATGCGGAAGAGCACATAATCCTTATTATTATGGTTAATTAAATAACACTCTCTGTGACACGTCACGGTAATTATCTCCTTTCCCCTCACTCTGCTTCTCCCGTTAATTTAGTTCCTAGATTTATTTCTGAACTACGGGCCTTAATAGATAGTTATTTTCATGAGGTCTTTAAAAATGCATGTATTGTTGATCAGCTTGCTCTTAAGATGCGTTTGGAACGTGGCACAGATTTCAGGTAATTTAAAGGAAAGTCCACCATTTCTCAGAAAATAATTGGGAAAGTAATGGAATCGGTGTTCGTGATGTACTCGTGAGCCAAGCCTTAGCAATTTCCTTTAAATACTGGTTTTTCTTCTATTATGATCTTATCTAATTTGATTTCCTTTGCCCACCATCTAGGATCCAAATGCTTTGTGAGTTTTAAAATTATGCTGTGCTAGGGAGTTCAACACAGGACAGAACAACCGTGCTGGCGCGAACCCCGAGACCGGTCAGGACAGCAGTGGATTTCATCCTTTTATTGGGCTGACACTGCACCATCCCTCCACCATCACCCCCACTCAGGTGCCAATGCCCCAGACTCACTTCCCCGCTCGGGACCATGATATTACCCCAAGGAAAGGCTATCCCATTCACCTTGGGATAACCCAAACGGCACTTCTTTCAGACACATGTTGCCACGGGATTTTACAGACCTGTTCTGTTTTGTTTTGTTAATCTCATATGAGACATAAAACAAACAAAACCCAAAACAAAGGATATTTTAATTAAGGACAAAACAAGGGGAAATTAGTTTAAACGTGGAATTTACATTTCCAAGAAGAAATAAAACGTGGGACATGCATTTCAGTATTTGCGATGTAAACTCTGTAACACTTCGCCAGTGGAGTAGGCGTTCACCAGTGTCATTCTCCAAGGCTGGCGGTCATCCCCACCTTCCCGAGTGTGTCAGCAAATCCTACGGATGCTTTTTCCATTTACTGGGTTGTGCTCATTAGGGTCCGCCCCCACTCCCAGCATCTGCTTCAGACCAGGTGAGTGACACCAGGCTCCAGAGCAGAGGTCCAGCATCCTAGAACCCATCAACCCAGCTGTCCAGCCATCCCCACAGAGTTTAGTTTCATGCATGATGTTTGGGCAAATCTGAAGTGACTCTTACATACGTCAACGCTCTTTTCACAATAACCCAGATCAAGATGTAGAACATTTCCTGCAGCAGAGGTCTCCCTAATACCGCCTTCCTTTCAGTGTCCCCCACCCAGTAGTAACCACTATTCCACAGATCGTAGCTTTCCTGTTGTTTCATGTTATTCTTTATTTTGTAACCCTTGTGGGCCATGCACATGACAGATGCTCAGCTGTGTGTCATCCTGTAAATGGAGGAAAGATGGACTTACATGCCACTTTCTACGGAATGTCAACCTCCAAAAGCAGGTCAAAATTCCACTCGGAAACCTGCGTGTGATCAAAGTCCAGAGACCTGTTCCTGTGGATATCTTTTATTTCACATTTGTTTTTTTTTGTTTTGTTTTAATTTTTATTGGAGTAGAGTTGATTTACAATGTTGTGTTAGTTTCAGGTGTGCAGCAAACTGATTCAGTTATACATATATTCATTCTTTTTCAGATTCTTTTCCCATATAGGTTATTACAGAATACTGAGTAGAGTTCCCTGTGCTACACAGTAGGTCCTGGTTAATTACCTATTTACATACAGTACTGTGTGTATGTTAATCCCAGTCTCTTAATTTCACATTTGCTTTTTGATAGTACATTTATATTTGTCTTTTGAGGCCTCTTATTTTGTATTTGTGGTTTTTAAAAATTAATTAATTTATTTATTTTTGGCTGAGTTGGGTCTTTGTTGCTGCGTGTGGCCTTTCTCTTGTTGTGGCGAGCGGGGACTTCTCTTGTTGCAGAGCACGGGCTCTAGAGCGCAGGCTCAGCGGTTGTGGCACGTGGGCTCAGTAGTTGTGGCTCGCGGGCTGAGTTGCTCCGCAGCACGTGGGATCTTCCCCTGCATTGGCAGGAGGATTCTTAACCACTGTGGCACCAAGGAAGTCCCTGTATTTGTCTTTGGACAGTACATTCAGAGCAAGCTGATTTTTACCACTGTTCATGAGGAACTAATTGTCTCTGTCCAGAATTACATTTGTGCCTTTTCATCCATTAATCACCTCAAAGGGTGAGGCAAAATGCATTTAAGTTCTACAGGTAACTTCCATGAACCCACTGTATTTAGTGAGAAGGGAAATGCTGAGCGATGCCAAATGTAATTCAGAATTTACCCGTAACCAGTGAAATAACATTTTCTTATTATCGTTTAGTTTACTTTTAAGGCTGAAAGTGGAGGAGACAGCGACACAGCTTTCTCTGCACCCATGACAACCTGCCCAGTGGAGTCTTGGAGGTGACGGTCCTCACAGTAAACCTTTGCATAAGCAACAGCATCTAACTCAGCAACCTAATAAAGCAGCTATCCTTAAACCCGTTTGACTAATGAAAATAAGGTGACTGCAATTTTAACTACATCCCCCTTGCAAGAAACATGCGAATATGATACTTGAGGCCAGAAACTACTTATTCCATTGCCTACTTTTTTTTACCTTCAATTGTATGGACTCCACCACCTCCGATTCAAAACGAGAGAAGTGGCCAGGTGGATTTCTTAATCCTGGTCTTTCTTGCTCGTTTTTTATTTTAGTAGTTGGATTTTTTTTTCTATCCCCCCACCCAAGTTGGCACAGAAGCTATGAGGACATCCAGTTTTCTAAGCAGAATTCTGTCTGATTGTTTGTTTGGCCGTTACATTTTTTAAAAGCCCAGGGTGGCACCTCACAAATATTCTTGGAAGGAAAGCTCCCCGAAAGCCAGAGGTTACACTGACAGTAGCTGGACCGGTGTCGGGAGGTGGTCCCTGTCCCCTAAACCACACCCCTTCCCAAGGTCAGGCCTGGGTTTATACTCATCACGATAATTCAGTGTATTTCTGAAGCCTGTGTTTGTCTGAATGATCTAAGTAGTAAGTGGAGAGTTGTACCATCTGTGTGGATTAAATGTGACTTACAACTCACCACAGAGCCCTGATTCACGGGACAATTGCTCACCTTGTTCCTAGAAATCCTGCAGATACGATCGAATCCAGTGTTGCTGTGAATCCCGTTCTATAGATGCTGCCGTTAATCCAATTCCAACTACCTTTACGGTATCTTGAATGAAGATGAATCCTGCCAGAAAGTACAGTCAGCCTCACTTTGGCTTTTTGTACCCCCTGGGAGGCATCGGACTCTTTATTAGGAAAAAGGTGCTCTGTCTGTAAAGCAAGGGTCACCCCTGCCAACCTCCTTCCTGTCCTGTATGTTTAACACGGGAAAATCCCGAACTGACTTTGCCTCACCATGTTTCTTAGTAACCACATCATCTTCAAGGACAGTGTCATCCATCAGATCCTCTCGGAGTAAATTACTGAGATGGCGGTGACCTCAGGCAAACTCTCGGTTCAGAATGAAGACTCCCACACTAAGGTGAAGCAAACCAACTCACGCCCAAGTCCAGCACTTTTTAGCCGAGTGTACACGAGCGTGCTAGTTTAGACTCTGGGTCCCCCAGATCGTGGGGTGATGTTAGTACTTGCCTCAGAGACTTTTGCATGGACCAATGAACTCATAAATGAAAAATGTTTGACACAACACGGGCACATCGTAAGTGCTCCAGACATGTTAGTTATTGTTACTAGAATTGTAATTTGCTGGCTAAAACATGATACGAAATCTACAAGCAGTACTGCATCCCCATGGGCCGGCCATGTCAAAGGAGACCTAACCGGGCCTGGGCTCACTCGGCCATCCCAACCAGCTGCACAGCCTGCCCCACCAGGTGGTGTGCGCTTGCTGCCAACGATAACTTTAAAGAGTTGCGCTTAATATCTTTTCTGTTCTGATCAAATTTCTGAAAGCTAACCCAAGAGAGTCCATGGAAATAGAGACTCAACGTATCCCTGAAGTCACCTCATGCCCCTCCCAACCCCAATTTGTTTGATGCCATACAAAGCTAGGAGCGTTTCTTAACTGTCTTCATTCACCAAATCCCACAGGCTAAAAAGATGGGTATAGAAATAGGACTCGGGAGGGGAAAAAATGGGAGAAAGTGAGGGATGGGTGAGAGAGGAAAAGACAGAGTCTGTAACCACGATGCACTGATAGGTCTTAGATGCCTTCTCTCTCCTCCCCCTGCACCCCTCCCCCACTCCACAACCCAGCCCCAACCAAACTCACCCAAAGCAGCTCCAACTATAACATGAACCCACTTGGTCTCTTCCCAGATTAGAAGCCCTGATGCGGTCAAAACACGACCAGCTCTGCTTACTTTACTATGCTTTATATTTGTGATTTAAACAATGCTTAGAATGTCACAATTTGAGATTACTCTGTAAGTGGCAGACTTAAGGTGTTTTGAGCTGACCGTGTATTTCCTTGTGCACAGATCAATCCAGATATTTGGTTGGATGTGCAAACGTGTTTAGGCATGTCCGTTCCAATGGAGTCCCAAAGAATGACTCCCTTTCAGAAGAGTTACGTGGCTTGTGTTGTGTTTCAAAGGCCCTGGTCTTTCAGGAGGCTGTTGTAGGCTAAAGACGTGATAAACCTTCTCCATTGATCCGTTTATTCTACAACCCATGAAAGAAAATGCTAGACTCTTCCATTATTTCTTTTCTCCCTCTGCCGTCCCTTCTCTCCATCCGGCCCCGGCCTCTCTTGCACGGTCATTAGAAGCAAACAGAGGACCACACTTCTACCTTTTAATTGGGTGTTTAGCAGGACAGTGTTTGAAAGCAATTAATGGGGAAAAACATTTTTGTCCTGTTTTATCAATTGGTCTTCAAGAAAAATGCCAACCCAAGGTAACGATTCTGTGCGGGCCGGGAAACTGTTGTCCTTTTCAGTTTTTCCCACGTCACAATTTATTCACTGAACTCAGCTCTCCAAAACTATTGCAGAGCCGATTGTCTCTGTGTGTGTGGAAAACGAGGTCGGCCTCCTTCGGCTTCCCCTTCATGTGATGCCTGCTTTGGGCTTTTCTTCTGTGCTGAGTCATGTGCTATGCGGGGGAAAAAAAGGAGAGGATCTTCAAAAATATGTGAAGTGGCTGGAGTGGCTTCTTGGTACCTGTGAAGAGTCCCCTCGAAGCAGCTTAGGGGACAATGGCAGATTGCGTCTGGCAGGGCTTTGTTTTGTCCACATGATCTATTTCGCACGCATCCAGGCAACTGATGAATGGGGGATTAACGCAAGTTTTCACCTTATTGAAATGAGTGATTCAAAGCAAACAAATAGGGCTAACTAGTTAGAATATGAAATTAAAGATTCTCTAAGACCCTTTGTTATCCTGCAAGTCACATTCACCCTCAACCGAAAAATATGCAGATGGACACACAAACACCAGGTCACGTGACTGTCCCCACGTTCGTTTGATCTGGTCGGGTTGCACATTGGAAACACTAAGCAAATCTGTGGGCATCACGTAATCCACCCTCATTCATGGAGACATAATCTGCATCTCCTTTATGCGAACTTGAATTAAAAATGTAATTAATCTATGCATTAGAAAACATTAAGATAATGATCTGCTTTTAGGTTACTCTGTCTTGGTATGAAACTGAAGTTTTTAATCGTCACACTTATTATAAAATCTATCATAGATATTGCAGAGACCAAATTCAGACTAATGCCGGTCCCGTGATGCTTTTAGTTTCAGACCCTGTAGCTTTGTTGGTCACAAGAATTTCTTTATGATTATCATAAACTAATCCATCGTGTTGGGGTCATATGGCAATTACCAATGAATGTACAAGATTACCCACACACGCACACACAGACAGACATGCACATAGATCACATACATACACACCACACATGCACAGACACACACACATGTGCATATACATCTAGAGAGTCCTTGAATTCACTTGTTAAAGGGTTGGTTTCCATAATATGTGAAGCGTGAAAAGTAACCAACTTGATGAGTATTTCATCCTCAATAGTTCTGGTTTAACACAGTCAAAATCACATCTGTTTTTCATAACTTAAATAACCTATTCATTTCTAGGCAGACTTCTCAAGCATAACCAGAATGTGGGCTCAATTTCCTACCCCCAACCCAATATTATCAAGCACTGTTGCAATAAAAGAAAACAAATCCTGAAAGGAAAACTGACAGGATTTGTTGATTTGATTATTTACAGTTATTGAAATGAAAATTTTTTTCAGATGCACAAGACTTTATTTTAACGTATTCGTTTCTTTTTGAGTGCCCGAAAGATGTACAGCAAGTGAGTATTCAGGGAACAAAATATAAAAAGAAATAATGCGCACACTTTAGAAACTCATGACCCAATGGGAGAGAACAGCTATGCAAATTTAAAGGCAATACCACGCAGTTTATCATAAGTATCCAACTATTGGTATTGACTTCTAAGAAACAAGGGTAGCGAAATTGGTAGAAATACAGGATTCCTGTTGGAGAAGGGTGGAAAACGGCTAACAAGACAGGTTTGGATGAAGAATGACTGAGAAAGCTGGTCTTTGGCTGGTGCAGAATCCACTGGTTGGAGGAACAGGATGGAAGTGGAGTTGAAGGGGCTTCCCTGTCACTGGTGTGCAAGCGAAGGACGTGAGAGGAAACACACGTGGCACAGCGACCGAGAAGCTGTTCGCGGGCCCGGAGTAGTAAGAGTGGTCACGGTGCGGAATGAAGGTCTGGGCGTCAGACCTCACCAAGGCACTAACTGGCTGCATGCGGGGCGGCACGGCAGAAGAGTCCTGAAGACCAGACAGCCCTGAGCTTTGGGATCTCTGGGAACTGGAGAGACGCGCAGAGAGAGATCAGGATGCCACGTAGACCTGAGTGGAGGGAAAAACCAATTCCTTCTGGAAATGTTGAGCCTGCGTTGTCGACGGGAATCTAAGTTGGACTGTCGGGGGTGGGCGTTAGTGGGAGAGATTGTGGGCGGGGGGGGGGTGGGGGGGTGGGGCGGTGGAGATGGAGATCAGACCATCAGCCTAGAAGAAAGTACCCTGAGAGTGAAAAGAGATTGGATGAGATGCAGGGTGTTGTGCAAGTCGTTAGATCCGGGGACAAGATGCGGAAGGCACCCGTGGGGACGTGGGGATGCTAATACTTGGGTTTTGAGGGATGCAGCCCTGGAGGTTAGTCCTGTGCACAGCTGGGCTCTTGCTGGCCATCCCGCGTGGAACAGCCCCCGGGACAACCCCCACTGCCCTCGATGCTTACCTACCCGGCACCGCGAATCCAGCTTTCTCACCGACGCAGGTACCCCTGCAGGTTCTGCCAAATGCAAAGCAAGTGGAGGAACAGCTCCTTTTGCCTTAAAATGAGCAAAGCCAATTAATTACCTTTAGTGTAAAAACCCTTTGACTTTTGACATGCACCACACAATAATATACTTGCATTCTGATGAGAAAGGGCAAGTTGGGTATGTCAAAATCCAGTAAAATTCGAATCTGATATTTGAGAATATGTTTTCGCCATCACCAGTGAAATCTGTTTTATTTTTCGGCTGAACTAAACCGGGTTTAGTTTTCACTGTCGTAAGCATCATTTTTAGATTCACAATTTCAAATAGGCAAAGATAAAGAAATGCATGGTGAGCACCCATGAACATCCATAAGTGTTACAGAAGATGGTCGCGTGGGTTTTTAACTTCATATCAATGTCATCAGACTAGAGGTGAAAGTTTTCAATTCAGCAAAATAGTGTTTCTACTTACATTTATTTACATTCATAAGTGCAATTCCAGTTCACTCATTTTAACTGTTATGTCACCTTCAGTTACATGAGTAAGCCCTGAGTTGTTCTGTCCACACTCTTGGTAAAGGACCTTTATGCGGGTTCCAGTTTTTGCCATAATGAACGAAGCTGCAATGAGCCCTCCAAGCCGCATCTCCTTGTGAACAAGGACCCCCGAGTCTCTCTGGGTGGGATGCACACTTTCGATTCTTTAGAGATGATTTTTCAGAAAAATAATGGCTATGTATGTTGTAGGTAAAGGACAACTCCATTTTAATATCCAGAAAAAAAATGACCAACCTTTTATACTTTATCCTTTAGTTGATACTTTCATGTACTTGAAGAATGATCAGGAAATTAATTTTTTTTCAGAGATAGGATGTTCAGTTTGATTGAGGGTGAGTCACGTGCCCAACAAATTACATGCTGAATTCACAGAAACAGTTACTCTTTTTTAACACACAGAAGATCTGCACTGAGATGACATTGGATAGAGACAGAACACTTGGTTTTGCCCCAAACTGAAAGGATAGAAGGATTGAAACCTAATGCGTGGATTCAGCCGCCATCAAAATACGTGCAACTTAAAAATCACATTTAATTGGAGGTATTTGACCCTCCAGATTAAGGAAGCATCGTGGTGTGTCAGCATGAGCCTGAATTAAGAACCAGGAGACTGAGTTTTGGAACTGCCTTAACTACAGGGTGATGACCTTGAGCGACCAACCTCCCTGGTGTCCGCTGCCCCATCTAGGAAACAAGGGGGCTGGACCAAGCAGCGTCTGTTTCAGGTCCCACCCCTGGCCCCGGGCGGTGGCAGACGCTGCTCACCGAGCCATCGCTCTGGTTTATCTTAACCGTCCAATCAGTCACTGGGTGACACCCAGACGAAACCCGTTTGACACGTCTGGACCACGTGTCCTTGGAGGCCTCTCCCGGCTCCATCACCCTGTGATTCTGTGGAGATGACGTGCTGGGGGCATTTGCGCTCTACGTGGGACTCGGTGCTGGAAAACATAAGCTGCCAGAACGGACGGTCTGCTACTCCATCAGCCCATGAAACAGACGGCACCTCCTACTCCCCTCTGCACCCACACGCTGCCCAGTCCACAACCGATTAGAAAGAGCGGGTCAGGAGTCACGTGCTTCGTAACTGTGTCTCGTTGTTCACCCACTTTTTTTTTTTTTAGTTTTGTTTCTTCTCCTGCCCTTGGGATATTACAATATGGACTTCTGAAAAATTAGTGTGAATTTAAATAAGACATTCACTGGGCATTAAGAATACATTGAGACAATTTCAAAACCGTCAGTCACAAAAGCAGTCGACTTCCTTCCGTAGCACTAGAGCCATGAAAACCATGTAGGTCACCCACACGTCCCCAGGATATGTGAGTTCACAAGGCACCTAGAGAGCGACAATAATCACACTAAACATAAAAACTCTACTATGGCCTACGCCAATAAACATAGCCATCGAGGGAAGAGAGAATGGGTAACTGTGTCTTTCAAAAGCAATTTATACAATAGGGTTTTTAAATGTCTACACCACTTTAGAAGGAAATTTTAAAAGTAGTATATTACCATTATGTATTAGCCATCAGAAATTATCTTAAAATTGATTAAAGTATTACTTGCCTTCAGTACTGTCGACCTATTTTCATTCAAGCCTGTCATCTGTATCTCTGGGATACACAGTTTGTAAGGAAACAGAGGATCAATTTGGGCACTAGAAGCGTCTTCCTAAAGCACAACGGCCATGCTCGATAACCTATCACTCTACCAGATCGGAAGCCAGTGCCTAAGGCTGAAGATATATAACAGGAAAAGACTTTTTTTACTCGATGTAGGAAGAATGTGGGGATCTCAAGCCCCAGCTTGAAGCTGACCCTTGAATTAATTTCAGGTCCCAGGCGTACGTTTGAAAGCAAAGTCTTTATGATCCCATAGATTCTAACATTTAGGCCAAAAATTGCAATTCAGTGCTTACTTGTAAATTGCTCTTATTTGCTATCTTTATTGTGTCATGTTTATGTCAGTATGAAATGTAATGCAAAATGCTTTAATTTAGCCACGAGGAGACCTGGTTCTTTCTAAATCTACCATCCACCGACAGAGCATTTTAAAGCAAGTAACTCCTTACGTGTATTACTAAAGTCGGGACTGAGCTAGCAAAGGGGGCAGCAAACTGAGCTGTACAGAGTTCCAGGGGCGTGAGTTCCTCATTAGGGAGATGGGGAGAGGCAAACAAATTCAGGCAGTACCATGTCTTTTGCAGTAGAGGCACAGCACTTTTCCTTATTGTGTCTCTATATTGACTCTTATCGTATACAGTAAGAATCTATATAAGATTTTGTTTGAAGAGCAGTGCCCCCCCCCCCCCCCGCCAATATAATAATATTGGAACTCCCTGGGCTACATCTGCCTTTAGACAGCATGGCAGACTAGACATCCTGATGAAACTTTTCGGGACAAGGCATTTAGAAATTCTGGATAAAATAGAGCAAGTGTCTTTTTAAATGCAGAGCTGAACTAACAAGAAAGCAAAGGAATCCTCAGAGGCCAAGCAAAGCGATGCTGAACGGCAGAGAGCTAAGCTGGAAGGAGCCCTTCGCCCCCGGAAGAACGGGACCACCACGAGGCTGAGTGCACCCACCAGGACCCCTCCCTGGCAGGGATGTAGTAAATGCAAGGAGGGAATGATGCACAGGGGTATATTGGGGGGGGGGGGGGGGCGGGGAGCGTCGAGGGGACCAGCCTGAGAGGAGGAGGTCGAGTGTCAGTGACAGTGGGAGCCCGGGGCGGGGGACAGAGCCACGGGAGGAGCCTTCCCCCAGCAGAGACGACAGGTGCGGGAGGGCCCGGCCCTCGGCAACAGCGCCCCGGGGAGCGGAGGGGCCGGCGGGATGCTCGGACACCCTTCCCCTCTTGCCCTCGGGTCTCCCACCAGTCCTTCCACTGGCTACATCCAACCAGAACCAACCAGTCGGCAAGGGGCCCCGCGAGCCTGTCATCGGTTTCGCCCTCTAAGGAAGAGAGTTGAACGGGTGTGGGGAGAAGAGCCTTGCAGGGCCACACCTGGTACGGGTACGGATGAACTTGGCTTTGGATAGGAACATTTTCTCCCCCAAGAATGCTCTATCAGAGGCTTGCCTTCTTGTGTTTCCGGGGAGTTCAAATTCATGCTTTAAGTGGGAGGGGCTCAGGGAACCCCAAGCTGAGCGATGACAACGGTCCCGATCTCAGCTTGCCCTATAGTTCTTCGCCCAGGTGGCCCTCGGGGGGACGCCAGCTCCGTACGGAACTCAGAGCGCTCGGCAAGTCACTAGACAAGTTAATACAGACTAGTTAGTTGATCTCCTTGTTATCCAACAAGTTAGTTTATTTAACGACATTGGCACCCGCTTACCCTGCGCCAGGACGGGTCTCAGACGCTTCAGAAATACCAAGTGCTTCACTGTTCATAACGACCTGATCGGGTCATTACCATCATGGCGACACAGGTACGTGAAATAATTTTGTTTAAGGTCACACTGCCGGAAAAGTGGGAAGTCCCCAGGTTTTCTATTCTCTGGAAGAGTGTGTGTAATATTGACACTATTTCCTCCTTAAGCATCTGGTACGATTTACCAACACAACTAATCATCCCCAAATTTTCAGAGACAGGTTTTTAAACTTTTTAAATTTCTTTAATACTTGTGGAACTATTCATATTTTTATACTTTATGAGACAATTTTTGATGCTTTACTTTTCTAATAACTTTTCTACTTCACCTACTTTTAGAAATTTATTAACATAAATAAATACTTTTCTTTAAAATACACTTATTGTTTTGTTAAAGTCTAAAGGATCTGGAGATACGGAGTCTTCACTTTAGGCACCATTCGTTAATTTTTCTCTCTCTGTTTTTCTCTGATTAAACGTGCCAGAGGTTGACTGACGTTCACATCTTTGCAAAGATCCAACTTTTGGCTTCTTTGATTTTCTCTGTTCATCTCCAAGTTCATTAATTTATGTTGTCTTTTCCATCATTCTACTTTCTTTAACTTGCTGTCATCTCCCAGTTGCTTAAGATAGGTAGTTAACTTATACATTTTAAGCCTTTTTTTCCTCTGAAAAATGCACGAAAACCTGTACATTTTCTCTAAGCAAAGCTTTAACTGAATCCTACGGGTGTTGATATATTGCATTTTTATCATCCAATTCAAAATATTTTCTAATTTCCATCATGACTTTTCCTTTGACCCATAATTATTTGGAAGTTCATTCCTTAATTTTCAAATGAATGTGTAGGGTTTTTTCTAGTTATCTATTACGATTGGGTTTTGGTTTAAGTAAATTATGGTCAAAATATACACCCTGTATGATTTTAATTCATTGAAATACGTTGAGACATCCTTGTTTTATGGCCAGAATATGGTTAATTTTTATAAATGCTTTTCATGTGTTTGAAATAATATGTACTCTGCAGTCATTGGGTGTAGTTCTTATTTTATTTTATTATTTTTTTTTTTTTTGGCTGCGCCATGCGGTATGCAAGATCTTACTTAGTTCCCCGGCCAGGGATCGAACCCGTGCCCTCTGCAATGGAAGCACGGAGCCCTAACCACTGGACCGCCAGGGAAGTCCCCTGGGTGTAGTTTTAAAATATATCCATGAGTCCAGTTTTGCTAATTGTAGAAATGTCTTAACCCTTATTGGTCTCACAGCTTAAATAAGTATTTTTAATAATTTAATAAGGTGTTTTATCAGATAATGAGAGAGAGATTTTTCGAATTCTCCATATGGTTGTAATTTTGACTTTCTCCATGCCAATTTGTCAGTCTGTGCTTCCTACAACTGAGGCTCTCTTAGAATTTTTATATCTTCCAGGTGACTTGAACTTTTTACTATCATGAAGCAACCTGTGTATCTCTAATAAAATGTTTAAATTTGATTTCTACTTTGATATTAATATAAGCTCACCCCTTTTTTGTTTGTTTATTCGTTAAGGTTCCCAAATTTTCTCAGCGTCTCAGTAATTGTGTCAAGATAAAAAATGTTAAGACAAAATAAAACTAAGCTGTTCCATTTATGAAATAGGCCCAAAAGACTTGACAAACATTTGTCTTAAGAGCTTGGCACCTGCCAGGCGCCACACAGCCTCTCAGCACCTGGAATCAGAAAGAACATCACCCCCTTCACTTCCAGGACCACAAGGATCTCTGCACAGTAGTTGCTTTTTATCCCAGCAACTGCTGAAAGATCAGCCTCACAAAGATATGACATCATCATAAATAACACAGAGATCTGACGCTGGAACCGGGAAGTACCCTGAGCTAGCAGTTTGTGCAGGGTCCGACACATTTTGCTGTGTTCCTTCAAAATGTAAAATATACCATGTCATCCCTCTGAGCTTTCTCTGGCATACAGGATACCTCAAGGCATAGTACGGGAACTGTGGGGCTAGTGTTCGTAAATTATATGTTTTTCCATCATTTTACTTTCAACCTTCCCGCCTCCTTATGTGCACATGTGTCACTCATGAGCAGCATTCTGTTGGCTGCTATCTCATTTTTTAATCCACTCACATATTTCTGCCTTTCAAGTGACGCTCACAGTGGACTGAACGTTTAGATCCCCCAAAATTCGTGTGTTGAGATCCTAACCCTCAATGTCATGTATTTGGAAAGAGGCGATTTAAAAAGCCCTACCAACCATCTTGACCTAATGGTTATAGGATGACACCCAACAAGAGCAGAAAAACATTCATTTTAAGAGAACACGGAATGTTTACCAAACAGCCCATGTTCTGGGCCATAAAAGAAGCCTCATAAAATTTAACAGGATCGTAATGGGGCAAAGTATTTCTTCTGACTACAGCAGAATTAAACATAAAATATTGGCAGAAGTATTTGGGAACATCCTGAAGTATTTCGAAATTAAACAACATACTTCTACATAACATGTGCGTCAAAAAGAATTAACGGGAGGAATTGGAAAAGAGTTTGAATGAAAATGAAAACACAGCATAACAAAATTTTTGTGGGATGAAGTTAAAGCACTAATTTGAGCTAAAGCACTCATTTGATAGCATTGACTATATCCCAACAGCCAGCACCAATCGCAACAGGAAAAGATAAATGTCTTTCCCCTGTGATTGAGAACCTTGCCACTTTCATTCAACAGGGGTTTGCAGAAAAGGTAAACCATGTGAAAAGGAATAGGAAAAACTGTCTTTATTTGAAGAGGATGTGCTCATCTTTGTAGAACACCTTAAGGAATTTACACCAAAGCCTAAATAAATGACGAAATACGCCACGTTTGTGTTATCAGAAGGACTCAAGATGGTCTCGATGTTAATCCTCCCCAAACTGACCAACAGATTTCGCGGCGTTCCAATAAAAATCCCTATAAGCTCCTACGTCACATTCGACGTGTTGATTCCAAAGTGTGTACAGGACAGCAAAGGACTTCGAACTGTCAAAACAATTGCAAAAAATAACTCGCGTAGACGACGTAAGCCACCTGACTCTGAGACTTACCGTAAGGCTACAGCACAGTTTGGTTTGGGCACAGGATAGACCATGGAGCAGTGGAACAGGGCAGCATCAGAAGTCGGCCTGCACACATGGCCAAGTATACAGAATTTCCAACGTAATTCAGTGGGGGCAAGCCTAGTCTTTCCAACCAACGAAATAACTGCTGTCATCTGCCACAAAAAGAAACTTCAAACCTTACGTCACACAATACGCAAATCTGAACTTGAAATAGGTTAGTCATTTAGTCACTGCACTCCCAAGGTGCAGAGTTTCAGGACCAGAACACGAGGCGACTCACTGGGTCCCCTGTCAGGCCTGGCCCCCAGCCCCACAGAGCTGCCACCTCTGCGCACGCACGCACGCACACACAGCCATGCAGCCTCTTAGCTGCTCCGGAGAGTCAGCCAATTCCCCAGGAGTCCACGCAACCCGAGACTCTGGAATCACCTGCCCATCTCAGGTGACCCGGGACCCTGACCCAGGACGTCACCACTTGTCAACTTTCCAGTCATTTCCAGATGGGTGTCTGCCTGTGTACATGCACACGTGTGCATCCCTGTGTGTGTCTGTACGTGTGTGGGTGTGCACACATGTGGCGTGCGCATGTGTGTATGTGCGTGTGTGAGCATTCCTCTGTGTGTCTGTGTGCAGTGTGTGTGTGGAGCTTCTGTTGTTCCCAGCATAAGTTTTGGCTTGGATGACCCGGTCCACCATGACTGGACGTAGCGACGTTTGTGTGTGCTTGTCCCATCAGTTTCCGAGAGGTGTGCACTAAAAAATAACATTTGTTAATGTATCTATTTTCCCTGATTCCTCCCCCCACCCCCGTTGGTGTTCTATTAAGGGAACCATCTTTCCTCTATCCCTCTCCTCCCCATGAGTCAGAGGCTCCCAGGCATGCCCTCCATCCCGCTCTGCCCCTCCCCTGACTCTGGCCCGAGGAAGGCAAAGTGACTTTTATGAGTACGTCTATCTTTGCTCTTTTTCACAATTTCCCTTAAGTTATAATTTATGCAAATTTAAAACTGCTACTCTGGCTCCCTTTACTTTTACCTTTCTGTGGTATAGATCATCTCTTTTTGCTGTATTTCCAGCCTTTCTGACCCTTTTAAATGCAGTCTTGCTAATTACACAATTCTGGGTCTCATCTGTTGGTTTCAGAATTTGAGAGCCTTTTTTCTTTTGATCAGTGAGTTTAAACTGTTTACATTTATGTCAAATACTGTGATATTAAGCAACTTATTTCATCTTATTGTACATTTTCCATTTATAAAGCTTCTTTTAAATTTTCTTTCTCTTTTTCTGTTTTGTCTTGGATGTAGACATTAATTCTACTGGTTGGAAAGTGATTTATTCTATTTTTAGTTTGTTACTACTAGCCACAAATCGTTAGGACCTAGTATCTGTTTGTTTCTCCTACGAAATGTTTATAGCTTATCAATAGCATTGTCTTTTATGTCTTCCCCTGTTCAATATGAGAAACATAACATTCTTTATACCTATACTTATACTCCGCATAGTGTATTAGTTATCTACTGCTGTGTAACAATCTATCCCAAAATTTAACAGCTTAAAACAACCAGCATTTTTTATCTCACAGTGTCTGAATGCCAGGAATGCTGACACAATTTAGCTGAGGGCCAAGGGCTCAGAGTCTCTCAGAAGGTGTGATCGAGGTGTCAGCTGGCACCTCCGTCATCTCATGGCCAGAGGACAGAGAATTTAGTTCCAAGCCCCTTCAGGTAGCTGTGGCCGGGCCTCAGGTCCTCACTGGCTGTGGGACAGAGCATCAGCTCCTTGCCCCTGCAACTCACGGCCAGGCAGCTCAAGCCCCTCAGAGCAAGTGGTGAGTGAGAGAGGGGGCCCCAGACAGAAGGCCCAATGTCTATGCAACCTTCTGGGGAGGTGACAGCCCACCACAGGGGCCAAGTCTACTCAGTAGGAGTGAACTGCTAGGTCCAGCCACACCCAAGGTGAGACTCCACAGAAGTGTGAACACCAGGAGGTGGGGACCACTGGGCGTTCTATCGTCTCATAGAAGATTGAGTACCTTACACTTCACAGAGTACCGCATCGTAGGACCACACAGCATCTGCTCTTTTCTGGTTGGGATTCTTTTTTTGTTGTTGTTGTTGTGGCCTCTCCCACTGCCGCGAAGCGCAGGCTCCGGACGCGCAGGCTCAGCGGCCATGGCTCACGGGCCCAGCCGCTCCGCGGCACGTGGGATCCTCCCGGGCCGGGGCACGAACCCGCGTCCCCTGCATCGGCAGGCGGACTCTCAACCACTGCGCCACCAGGGAAGCCCTGGCTGGGCTACTTGTACTTGCATAATTATTTCAAGTTTCATCCATGCTGTTGTGTGTATCATTAACATTCCTTTTCTCACTGAGGGGCATCCCATTGCTTGAAATCCACAATTTGTTTATCCATTAGGTTGTTGACGTGCCTGCTGGTTGTTTCTAGTTTTTACCTATTACCAGTAAAGCCGCTATGTATAATCATTTACAAGTCTTTGCATAGAAGCATATTTCCTTTCGTCTTGGGCAAATACTTAAAAGCGAGTAGCTAGATGTTTAACGCTTTTTAAAACTGCCAAACTCTTTTCCAGGGTGTACCGTTTACACCCGCACCACCAGTGCATGAGTCCCAGTCCCTTCCTCCTCACTGAGCGTGGTCAGTCGCTTTCATTTGAGCCAGTCTGGTAGACACAGCATCAGGTGTAGTGTCTCATCACGGCTGTAACTGGCATTTCCCTAACGCTCGAGCCTCTTTCCCAGTGCCTATTTGTCACTTGTTTATCTTCTTTTGTAAAGTGTTCAAATCTTTTCCCTTTTTAAAACCGTGTTGCCTATTTTCTTAATGTTGAGTCTGGGAGTTCTTTATATATTCAAGATACAAGTCTTTCGTCAGGTACATGCTCTGCAAAATTCTCTCCCAGACTGTGACTTGTTTGTCCTTCTCTTAACCGGTATCTTTTGAGACGTTTTTAATTTTGAGGAAGTCCAATTTATCAATCTGTTCTTTCATGGATCATCCTTTTGGTGTCATTTCTAAGAAATCTTTGTCTAGTCAATGTCACAATTATCTCTCTAATTTTTCTTCTAGGAATTTTACAGTTTTTACTTTTACACTGGCTATGACTCATTGGAGTCAATTTTTGCAGATAGTGTGAGGCAGGGCTGGGTTTCCTTTTTCTTGCATATCTAATTTTTCCAGCATCATTTGCTGAAGGGCGATCCTTTCTCCCTTTGCCTTTTGAACTTTTGAACTTTCCCAAAACTCAGTTTTCGATATATATATGTGGGTGAATTTATCTGGGGATTCTCCATTCTTATAAACTGATCTATCTTCCACCTTTAGTCCAACACAGGTTTTGATTACTGTAGTTTTATTATAATAATCCTTGAGATTGGGTAGGCTTAGTCTTCCAACTCTGTGTGTGTGTGCGTGTGTGTGCGTGCGTGTGTGTGTACGCGCGCGTGTGCCTGCGTGTGTGTGCGCGTGTGTGTGTCTTGTGTTTTTGTTGTTGATTCTAGATCTGCATTTTCCTCCCAGCAGCTCGACTGTGGGGACCGCCACACCTGTTCTTCTCAGGGGCAGCTGCACCTAACGCTTGCATTGGCTAAGGGGGTGGAGAGACCACTTGGGGTGGACCGGCCAACACGCCATTTCACTGCTGACGGCTGGACCCCCAGCCAGTGTCCACTCTGCCTGAGGATGATTCGCTCCCTCTGGCTGGCTCTGTAGCTTTCCTGACACAACAGTATCATGCTGGAAATGACCCACTCAGAGCAAGGTAGGGGAGAGGCGGGGACACGCCGAGAAGGACACTGCCAATCCACCTCCCACCTGTAGTTCCTGACCGTCTCGGGCCTCACCCCTCACGCCTGACACGCCCACCGTGTTCCTACCTTCCTACCTCATAACGTTCTTGTCGGCGGTTGGGCGTCTCGAGATTGCCCATCACCCCGTATCTCATGTTACATCCCCAGGGCCGGGCTTGCAAGAAAGGCCCGCAGCCCCGTTTATTCCCCATCATATCCAGACTTGCTTTTTTCTATTGCAGATAACTTAATTATTTGACTGCATGATTCTGTCGAATTGTCATTCTAAACTTTTATTCATGAATCCCGATTCCAGTTGGTAATCAGCAGACAGAAAGTGTTCCAATTATAGAAATCAAATTAATTCTTTTTTTAAATAAGGAGGAAAAGCTACTTACTCTGTACTCCTGGGGAGTGGAAATTAGGTGGAATTCTTATAATGAAAGGGACAATTATATCTCCCTCATTTATTTCATCTTCTCTTTCTTTTCCCTGTGCTCCCTGCTCCCTAAAGCCCAAGAAATGACTAGGGGAAGAAATCATTCCACATCTTATACTCCCCACTGAAGTGCTGCCATAGCCCATGACCGTGGCCTGGCTGAGAGATTAGAATAGAAAGTCTACGAAGTTAGGAAATCAGTATTGGATGTTTAGGAGGTGACAGGTGATGCCTTAGCGTTTATCAGTCGTGGTCGGGCTAACGGGTGAAGGATATGGGAGAGAATATGGTATCCGACTTCAGATCGCCCTGCTTTTCTCAGCCCTATTATAGACTTCATTCTATATGGTTTGTCCTCAACAAGGTATTTATTACGTTAGAATGTGTTTAATAAAATCTTATGATTCTTCTCAATGATGAATTGCTAAGGATCCACACAGAGTTACAATTAGTTCAACCAAGATATCCCATAACCCAAAGGTCTTTCCCTTCAACTTTACAGCTACATTCAGAAACGTAGTTGAAACCGCTAGACAGGGAGGCTGAAATTCTGTGAACGTTGACGACAGCCGTCAACGCACGGTGAGCGTCCTATTAAAGGGTTTTTAGCTGTGGTTTGCCAGTGGTAATTCCTTTGTTAGCTCCTTTCCCGTCGCCCTTATTCCTGCAGCCAGCCAACAGGCTCTGTCCCAGACCAAAACTTCACGGAAATCATCATTTTAGTGAATGTTTTGCGAACTTATTTTAGGCCTAGCTCCCAACAAGGCATTCCCGCCTAAACATCTAATAATTTACCATGTGAAACTAAAACACTGTACTGTATTTTTAAAACACGATAAATCCTGAATCATTCATTATTCCATGTGGAAAGCATCATCTGAGCAACGGTTGGGACAACATGGCAAGCGACAGTGATCTTTGGGGACACAGGAAGCTGCGTTCAACCCTCTCGTTCTCCCACGGATGGGGAGGCAAAGGGCAAGGAGAGGCCCCACAGCCGTGTTAACCTAAATAATAACAAAGGATTCCCAATCATGACAACCAAGACAACTCAGAGATGAAGAAAGGAAAATTAGGACTTGGTGGCTCCATTAAAAACAGAAAGAGGATTGTGAAATCACTGTAGGACTTTGAAGCGACCTAATAAAGAAACCATGGTGCTGTCTTGCTTACAGCCGGTGAATCTTGGAACAATTTCGGTGTTAATTTTAGAAGACACTAACAGCGGGGGTTTTGATAGTGGAGGCTATAGTGGTTTCTATGAGATCAAGAATTAAGAAATGAATATAGGAAAAGAGTCCTAAATATTGGTAAGAGAAAGGGCCTTGGCATTCTCGTAACTCGGATGGTCCCCTAGGAAAGCATATTTGAGAGCACTTGATACAAATGCTGAGGACGGGACAGCTGTCAGTAAACGCCTCCCTTTCCTGGGTACGAGCCAAAGTATCAGGAACTCCCAAGGTCCCTGGGTATGAAAATATACTCTTCTGGGTAAGACCACCAGAATAACATCTCACACTCATCTGGAATTTTACAAAGTGCTTTCACATCCCTGCTCTCGTTTGCTGCTGCCCAACAGTTCTCTGGGAAAGGCCAGTACCTCGCCCACCCTGTGCACACAGCTGAGGCCCCAGTGTGGAGGCGGCATGCACACTCAGACACTGACCAGAGCCCACCTCGCACCTGGACACCCGACCCTTCACACCTGGTGACGGTCACCTCCCCTCATGGCCGAGCTACCGGGGACAGCATCCTGAGAGGACCTTTCCACTTTGCCACCTGCCTCTGTTTCTTCCACCCGTTTCTCGCTGGCCTCGCCCTTACTGAATTCTGTTCCCCAGGTGTCTCTCTTCTTCCCAACGTAGGCGAGCATTTATTTTACTTGACCTCTTGGCAGCCTATTCCCGCTGGGATAACAGGAATAGTCCTCCCTCCCCAAAGAATCCGTGACTCTAGGATCTGGGATCTGGGAAGATGTTGGGTCCCCTGGCAAAGAGGAGTCAAGGTAGCAGATGGGATCAAGGGGGTTGCTCAGGTGACCTTAAATTAGGGGGATTATCCTGGCGTACCTCGGCGGCCCATTGTCATCACTGTCCTCCCAGAGTCCTCGACGTTGGGAGAGGCCGGCAGGGGTGGGGGTCGGGGGGTGCGTGCACTAAGGGGTGGGGCAGCCCCACCCCCAGAAAGGCAGGGAAGCGGCCTCTCCCACAGCCCACACCCCCGAGAGGCGCGAGTCTGTCCCGGCACCCTGACTGTAGCCCTGCGAGGCCGTGCGGGACTTTACAGAAGAACCATGTGACATTGAACGCGTGATGCTCTGAGCCACTAAGCGTGCGGGGATTTGTCACAGCAGCTGCAGGACACAGGTCACCCGGCTGGATGCCTCTGCTCCGCGACCCAGCTCCGCCCCCTTTGAAGGGCCGGTCCTGCCGTGGCCGGGCCCCTGCCTCTCCTTGTCACACCTCCTCCTGAAGCCCTCCGGCCCCAATCTCAGGCTCGAGCGCACAGCCAGCTCTCACAGACGACAGTCTTGTAGGGTGGTGGAGCGTGTGGATGATTCTGCAGGACCGGCCCCGGGACTGAGGGCAGGCGTGATCTGATGTGTGATCACAGCTGCCTGGTGTACTGCTCACCCCGTGACGAGCTCTCTCCCTGCAGAGATCGGGCCGTGTGATCCTCACGCCGTAGCCCCAGCGCGGCGCTCTCCTGATCTCCGTTTATCAGCGCTCAGGGACTCGGGTGAAGTTACAGCCCAGGGTCAGACGAGGCCAGTACCCAGGCTGCCGCCGACGCCCCTGAGCCCCGATGCTCGCGGGGGAGCTGAGTGGGAAGAAACCCACACCCCGCCTCCCGCTGCCCCAGGCTGGCCCCTCCCCGCTCCCCGGGAACTAGTGTCCTCCCTGCTGCCCTCACCCGGCCCCCCGGCCCACTCCTGGAGCTCGGCCTCAGCGTCCTGACCGACCGTCCTCCCCTCCTGTCCACCTCTTTCCCAAACTGCTCGCTCCATCGAAGCCAGAATTCTCCTTCTAGAGCACAGATCTGATGGTGCCAGGCTCCCCTTTCAATGGCTCTCCATTCCTTCACAACAAAAAAAAAACCTCACAGGGGTCCATGGGGCCCTGAGACCTCTGGCCTCAGCTCTTGCTGTGTGACCTCACGGACTCTGATATATGATCCACTGACTCGCCTCCAGTTTTCATAAATGCCTCGGCCCTGGATGTGCACACACTGTTTCGTTTCCCCAACGGATACTTCCCCTCCCCCTGCCCCTAAGTCCCATTCATCCTCCAGCTTTTCTTTTCTACGTCACTTCTTCCAGGAAGCTTTCCCTGGCTCCCTCTCAGCGTCAGCTAGATGGCCATACAGTGTGCTGTTCACGGCCTTCTAAAAAGTAGGCTTCCAACAAAGAAAAAGAGTGAACTACCGATCGAAGAACTCAAGTCTTATCTTTGTCAATGACACAAGTGCGCACGGAAGCGGGACACTGCCTTTGGTAAACAGCCGCGTCCCAGAGCACCGGGTCCCTCTTGTCTCCTGCACAGACCCTGGGCTCCTGCTACCACCCACAGCCGGGGATGTCCCCCTGTTCAAGGACCATCCATCACTCATGAATTCTTGGAAGTCTTGAAGGATAAATTCTACATCCTTTGTAAGATTCACTACAACTTTTCCAATTCAAAATGACCTGTCTTCTAAATGCTTAGGGACTCTGCAGTGACCGGCAGCCCAAAATGAGATGACTTTCTCATTATTCCTTGTTAACTAGGTTTGTGTCTCCAGCTACTCTCTAACATTTTTCTTTGCAGAGGCCACATTATATAATTTCGGGGGTAACATGTCAGGCTCAGCATTATGCTGGGCACACATCAGACTCCTTAATAAGTACCCAGCAAATGCCTGCTTTCGCACAATCTAGGCAAAATTCTCCAAATAGCACCATGGATTGTGAGAACAGGAAAGGACCTAGGCGTCCTCCACTCCTGCACCCCATGTTAGGCATACGAGGTTGACTGGGCGGCGTGCCAACACACCTGAGGCCACAGGTGAGAAGGGGCAGAGCAGCCTCTAAGATCTCAGGCTCTTCGTCTCCTGTTCTAGGTCTGCCATCTTCTTATACACACAGCACAAGTGGGGAAGGATCATGGAGCACCAGGAAAAGTAACCCCGAACCACCATTTTCATTTCTCTTTTGAAATAACAGTCAATTCTACCAAAACCAATTTTAAGACTTGTGCTTCCAGTGAGGATGGACGAACAAGGACCGGGTTTACCTTCCTGCATGAAGCAATGAAGAAACTGGACGAAATAAAGGAAACAACAGTTCTTAAGACACTGGGCATCAGATAGTGAAAAGCACTGACCCCTTAGAAATGAGAACCAAATGAGGTGACACCCACTATCGCCCCAGCTTACTGCATCCAGAAAGCTCTGGGCTGCGGTATAGGAAGGAGGAACCCAGGCAGCTCCCTGAATTGAGGAGTCAGAGCTGGAACCTGGGGAAGCCGAGAGGGCTGGAGTCCTGGAGAGGAGACAGCTGCACAGCAAGAGCTCCGGAGATCTGCAGAGGGTCCCCTTCAAAGATTTCGGCCAACTACTGACCGTCACACGCGTGTGAAGAAACTATCTGTGGTCAGGGGAGGAAGCGCCCCAAAGGATGAGAACAGCCACAGTCCAGAGCACGGACGACACCAAATGCTGGCGAGGATGCGGGGCAGCAGGAACTCTCACCGCTGGTGGGGACGCACGTGGTGCAGCCACTGTGGTCGACGGTTGGGCAGATTCTTACAAAACTAAACAAATTTTCAAGATATGGTCCAACAACTGTGCTCCGGGTTATTTATCCAAAGGAGTCGAAAAACTTGTGTCCACACAAAACCTGCACACAGGTGTTTGCAGCAGCTTTATTCACAATTGCCAAAACCTGGAAGGAGCTAAAATGCCCTTCCATGGGTGAGTGGATAAAGAAACTGTGGTGCATCCGGACAGTGGAATATTATTCAGCCCTAAAAAGAAATAAGCTTTCAAGCTGTGAAAAGACACGGGGGAAACTTTAGTGTATATTAAAAGTGAAAGAAGCCCATCTGGAAAGGCCCCAGACCGTATGATTCCAACCATATGACACTCTAGAAAGGGCAAAACTATGGAGACAGTAAAAATTATGGAGACAGTGGTTGCCAGGGTTTGGGGGGCAAAGGCGAGGGATGAACAGGCGGAGCACAGAGGATATTTAGGGCAGTGAAAACACACCATCTGGGGACCTTCAAGATGGTGGAGGAGTAAGACGTGGAGATCACCTTCCTCCCCACAGGTACATCAGAAATACATCTACATGTGGAACAACTCCTACAGAGCACCTACTGAACGCTGGCAGAAGACCTCAGACTTCCCAAAAGGCAAGAAACTCCCCACATACCTGGTTAGGGGGGAAAAAAAAAAAGGAAAAATAAAGACCAAAGAATAGGGATGGGACCTGCCCCTCGGGGAGGGAGACGTGAAGGAGGAAAAGTTTCCACACACTAGGAAGCCCCTTCACTGGCGGGTGGGGATGTTTCAGAGCCGCGGAGGAGAGCGCAGCCACAGGGGTGCGGGGGGCAAAGCGGAGAGATTCCCGCACAGAGGATTTCCTGGTGCGCGAGGAGAGGGGATTCAGAGCGCTGCTTAAAGGAGCTCCAGAGACGCGGCTAAAAGCGGGGACCCCAGAGACGGGCAGGAGACGCTAAGGCTGCTGCTGCCGCCGCCAAGAAGCCTGTGTGCGAGCACAGGTCACTGTCCACAAGCCCCTTCCGGGGAGCCTGTGCGGCCCGCCACTGCCAGGGTCCCGGGATCCAGGGACAATTTCCCCGGGAGAACGCGCGACGCGCCTCAGGCTGCTGCAACGTCACGCCGGCCTCTGCCGCCGCAGGCCCGCCCCGCACTCCGTGCCCCTCCCTCCTCCCCCGGCCTGAGTGAGCCAGAGCCCCCGAGTCAGCGGCTCCTTTAACCCCGTCCCGTCTGAGCGAAGAACAGACGCCCTCCGGCGACCTACACGCAGAGGCGGGGCCAAATCCAAAGCTGAGCCCCTGGGAGCTGTGAGAACAAAGAAGAGAAAGGGAGATCCCTCCCAGCAGCCTCAGGAGCAGCGGATTAAAGCTCCACAATCAACTCGACGTACGTGCATCTGTGAAATACCTGAATAGACAACGAATCATCCCAAATCGAGGAGGTGGACTTTGGGAGCAACCGTAGACGTGGGGTTTGCTTTCTGCATCTAATTTGTTTCTGGTTTTATGTTTATCTTAGTTTAGCATTTAGAGCTTATTATCACTTGTAGATTTGTTTATTGATTTGGTTGCTCTCTTCCCTTTTTTTAATATATATACTTTTCCCCTTCTTCTCTTTTTGTGAGTGTGTATGTGTAGCTTCTGTGTGTGATTCTGTCTCAAGAGCTTTGCTTTTACCATTTGTTCTGTCTGTTCGTTTTCTTTTTTTTTCCTTTAGTACAGTTTAGCACTTGTTATCATTGGTGGATTTGTTTTTTTGGTTTGGTGGCTCTCTTCTTTCTTTCTTTTTTATTACTTTTTTATTTGTTATCATTTTTTCAAATTTTAATAACTTTTTTTTCTTTTTTCTTTCTTTCTTTTTTTTTTTTCTTCCTTTTCTTCTGAGCTGTGTGGCTGACAGGGTCTTGGTACTCTGGCTGGGTGTCAGGCCTGAGCCTCTGAGGTGGGAGAGCCAAGTTCAGGACATTGGTCCACCAGAGACCTCCTGGCCCCATGAAAAATCAGAGGGAGAAAGCTCTCCCAGAGATCTCCATCTCAACATTAAGATCCAGCTCCACTCAACGACCAGCGAGCTCCAGTGCTGGACACCCTATGCCAAACAACTAGCAAGACAGGAACACAACCCCACCCATTAGCAGAGAGGCTGCCTAAAATCATAATAAGTTCACAGACATCCCGACAACACACCACCGGATGCAGTCCTGCCCACCAGAGAGACAAGATCCAGCCTCATCCACCAGAACACAGGCACCAGTCCCCTCCACCAGGAAGCCTACACAACCCACTGAACCAACCGTACACACTGGGGACAGACACCAAAAACAATGGGAACTACGAACCTGCAGCCTGAGAGAAGGAGACCCCAAACCCAGTTAAGTTAAGCAAAATGAGAAGACAGAGAAATACACAGCAGATGAAGGAGCAAGGTAAAAACCCACCAGACCAAACAAATGAAGAGGAAATAGGCAGCCTACCTGAAAAAGAATTCAGAGTAATGACAGTAAAGATGATCCAAAATCTTGGAAACAGAATGGAGAAAATACAAGAAACGTTTAACAAGGACCTAGAAGACTAAGGAGCAAACAAACAATGATGAACAGCACAATAAATGAACTTAAAAATTCTCTAGAAGGAATCAATAGCAGAATAACTGAGGCAGAAGAACGGATAAGTGACCTGGAAGATAAAATAGTGGAAATAACTACTGCAGAGCAGAGTAAAGAAAAAAGAATGAAAAGAACTGAGGACAGTCTCAGAGACCTCTGGGACAACATTAAATGCTGAACCAACATTCGAATTACAGGGGTCCCAGAAGAAGAAGAGAAAAAAAAGGGACTGAGAAAATATTTGAAGAGATTATAGTTCAATCAAGTCCAGGAAGCACAGAGAGTCCTGTACAGGACAAATCCAAGGAGAAATACGCCAAGACGCATATTAATCAAACTATCAAAAATTAAATACAAAGAAAAAATATTAAAAGCAGCAAGGGAAAAACAACAAATGACATACAAGGGAACCCCCATAAGGTTAACAGCTGCTCTTTCAGCAGAAACTCTGCAGGCAAGAAGGGAGTGGCAGGACGTATTTAAAGTGATGAAAGGGAAAACCTACAACCAAGATCACTCTACCAGCAAGGATCTCATTCAGATTCAACAGGGAAATCAAAACCTTTACAGACAAGCAAAAGCTAAGGGAATTCAGCACCACCAAACCAGATGGCTTCACAGGAGAATTCTATCAAACACTTAGAGAAGAGCTAACACCCATCCTTCTCAAACCCTTCCAAAATATAGCAGAGGGAGGAACACTCCCAAACTCTTTCTACGAGGCCACCATCACCCTGATACCAAAACCAGACAAGGACGTCACAAAGAAAGAAAACTACAGGCCACTATCACTGATGAACACAGATGTGAAAATCCTCAACAAAATACTAGCAAACAGAATCCAACAGCACATTAAAAGGATCATACACCACGATCAAGTGGGGTTTATTCCAGGAATGCAAGGATTCTTCAATATACGCAAATCAATCAGTGTGATAAACTGTATTACAAACTGGAGAAAAACTATATGATCATCTCAATAGATGCAGAAAAAGCTTTTGACAAAATTCAACACCCATTTATGATAAAAACCCTCCAGAAAGTGGGCATAGAGGGAACCTACCTCAACATAATAAAGGCCATATACGACAAACCCACAGCCAACATCGCCCTCAATGGTGAAAAACTGAAAGCATTTCCACTAAGATCAGGAACAAGACAAGGTTGCCCACTCTCACCGCTGTTATTCAACATAGTTTTGGAAGTTTTAGCCACAGCAATCAGAGAAGAAAAAGAAATAAAAGAAATCCAAATCAGAAAAGAAGAAGTAAAACTGTCACTGTCTGCAGATGACATGATACTATACATAGAGAATCCTAAAGATGCTACCAGAAAACTACTAGAGCTAATCAGTGAATTTGGTAAAGTAGCAGGATACCAAATTTATGCACAGAAATCTCTTGCACTCCTATACACTAATGATGAAAAATCTGAAAGAGAAATTAAGGAAACACTCCCATTTACCACTGCAACAAAAAGAATAAAATACCTAGGAAAAAATCTACCTAAGGAGACAAAAAACCTGTATGCAGAAAATGATAAGACACTGATGAAAGACATTAAAGATGATACAAACAAATGGAGAGGTATACCATGTTCTTGGATTGGAAGAATCAACATTGTGAAAATGACTATACTACCCAAAGCAACCTACAGATTCAATGCAATCCCTATCAAGCTACCAACAGCATTTTACACAGAACTAGAACAAAAAATTTCACAGCTTGTATGGAAACACAAAAGACTCTGAATAGCCAAAGCAATCTGGAGAAGGGAAAACACAGCTGGAGGAATCAGGCTCCCTGACTTCAAAGTATACTACAAAGCTACAGTCATCAAAACAGTATGGTACTGGCACAAAAACAGAAATATACATCAATGGAATAGGATAGAAAGCCCAGAGATAAACCCACGCACATATGGTCACCTTATCTTTGATAAAGGAGGCAAGAATATACAATGGAGAAAAGACAGCCTCTTCAGTAAGTGGTGCTGGGGAAACTGGCCAGCTACATGTAAAAGAATGAAATTAGAACACTCCCTAACACTATACACAAAAATAAACTCAAAATGGATTAAAGACCTAAATGAAAGGCCAGACACTATAAAACTCTTAGAGGAAAATGTAGGCAGAACACTCTATGACATAAATCACAGCAAGATCCTTTTTGACCCACCTCCTAGAGAAATGGAAAGAAAAACAAAAATAAACAAATGGGACATAATGAAACTTCAAAGCTTTTGCACAGCAAAGGAAACCATAAACAAGACTAAAGACAACCCTCAGCGTGGGAGAAAATATTTGCAAACAAAGCAACTGGCAAAGGATTAATCTCCAAAATATACAGGCAGCTCATGCAGCTCAATATCGAAAAAAAAAAAAAAAAAAAACCCAATCCAATACTGGGCAGAAGACCTAAATAAACGTTTCTCCAAAGAAGATATATAGACCGCCAACAAACACATGAAAGGATGCTCAACATCACTAATCATCAGAGAAACGTAAATCACAACTACAGTGAGGTATCACCTCACACTAGTCAGAATGGCCATCATCAAAAAATCTACAAACAATAAATGCTGGAGAGGGTGTGGAGAAAAGGGAACCCTCTTGCACTGTCGGTGGGAATGTAAATTGATACAGCCACTATGGAGAACAATATGGAGGTTCCTTAAAAAACTAAAAAATAGAACTACCATACGACCTAGCAATCCCACTACTGGGGACATACCCTGAGAAAAACCATCATTCAAAAAGAGTCATGTACCACAATGTTCACCGCAGCTTTGTTTACAATAGCCAGGACATGGAAGCAACCTAAGTGTCCACTGACAGATGAATGGATAAAGAAGATGTGGCGCATATATACAATGGAATATTACTCAGCCATAAAAAGAAAACGAAATTGAGTTATTTGTAGTGAGGTGGATGGACCCAGAGACAGTCATACAGAGTGAAGTAAGTCAGAAAGAGAAAAACAAATACCGTATGCTAACACATATATATGGAATCTAAAAAAAAAAAAAATGGTTCTGAAGAACCTAGGGGCAGGACAGGAATAAAGACACAGACGTAGAGAATGGACTCGAGGACACGGGGAGTGGGAAGGGTGAGCTGGGACGAAGTGAGAGAGTGGCATGGACATATATACACTACCAAACGTAAAATAGATGGCTAGTGGGAAGCAGCCGCATAGCACAGGGAGATCAGCTCGGTGCTTTGTGACCACCTAGAGGGGTGGGACAGGGAGGGTGGGAGGGAGACGCAAGAGGGAGGAGAAATGGGGATATATGTATACGTATGACTGATTCACTTTGTTATACAGTAGAAACTAACACACCGTTGTAAAGCAATTATACTCCAATAAAGATGTTTAAAAGAAAAGGAAAATACACCATATGATGCCATGATGGTGGCTACATGTCATTACACATTCGTCCAAAGCCACACACTGTGCAGCACCAGGAATGACCCCTGATGTAAACTACGGACCTCGGGTGATGATGCCATGTCAGTGTCGGTTCATCAACTGTAGCAGAAGTACCCCCCGCTGAGAGGTGGTGATGGCGGGAGGCTGTGTGCGTGGGGGGCAGGGGTACGTGGGACTCTCTGTACCGTCCCCTCAATTCTTCTGTGAACCTTAAATTGCTCTTAAAAAGCCAATGAAAATAAAATTTTTTCAATTTTGATAAATACAAACGCAGATACCTACATACCTATTCCCCTGTCTAGCTGACTAGCTATGCACCCAAGTATACAAAAAAAACACGAGTTTATACTAACATCTCCAATTCCAGTTCAATAGTACAGGCTTTACAGACAATTTTTAAGAGAAAACGCTCAACCTCAGAGCTGCTCTACTGAACGTAAGAACAGTGTCCAAGGTAACTTAAGGCCACAAAACCCAGGGCCCCTAGGAAGGGGCGGACTGGCGCTCGCAGGCGCACGTGTGGCCCTCCGGTCACCGCTCGTGCCCTGGGTCTGCAGGCGGGTCACCGTCACCCCCTTTCAGATGCTCCTTCTGGCTCCACACACGTGGTGCAGTCGAGGCCTATTACATGGAAGAGTCTTTGCGGCCCCTGAAGTTCAAGGTGATTAAGGAGACCGCCACCCTCAAGGAACCTGTCGGGTGGAGGGAGGTAAGACAAGGGCACAGAAACTCTGAAGAGAGGCAGCGGTTGATCGGACCCAGCGAGGAAGCGCAGGCGCGGGCGCTGGTTCTGTGGCCCAGGGTCCGACTCAGAGCACTGGGTGCAGCAGAGCCCAACACATCGTGAGCGCTCGTGAGCAAAAGCGACTGGGCGGTGAGAGGGGGGAGAGGCAGCCATGCAGCCCTGGGCCTCATCTCCCCAAAGGGAAGCAAGGACTGACCCACCCAGTGCGCGTGGGCACCCGGCACCTTTGGAGACACGCAGCGTGAAAAAGGCAAAATCTATTTCACACAATCCGGTGCGACCGTCACCCCTTCTGTGGCCTCCAGCATCCCTCCCGCACCTTTCTCCCAGCAAGGTCGCTGCCGACACAGCCTGTCCCTCCCCTAGAACCCGAGGACTTTCCCGGCGGTGGGGCTGCCTGTGTGTCTCCCTGAGGGGATGCGGGCATCAGAGGAGGAGGGAGCATCCTTCCCTGCTTCTCTGGTCCAGCCCAGAGCTGGAAGTGAGAATCTCCCATCTGAAAGCTAAACGCGTCCTTTGAAGCTAAGCCAGGTGGAAACACTGCTGTCCATCCCCAGCTCAGAGCGGGCTTGGGTGGGAGGGAGAGGGGAGGGTGGGAGAGCAGTGGGTGGAGGGGGAGCTCTGTGACAGGAAGGCGCAGAGTAGGTGAAAAGGGGCTGAATGGTAATTTGGCAAAATAAACGCACAGGGGGAGGTAGAATCACAGACCTAGGGGGCGCACGCCCATGATGTGCAGCTCACCCCACACAGACCCCACCTGCGACGTCTGGGCCCCTCCCACGTGGCTCTGGGACCTGCCTGGGGGGCTCCCACCACGTTTGCAGTTGCTGCCTCTGGGACCGTGTGTGCTCAGGCCGTGTGTGCCCTCCCAGCTCCCTCTGGGCCGACATGGAGGGGTGGCTGCTGAGAGGGCAGGTCTTATCTTCAGTGTTCTTACCACCAAAAAGTAATAATAAATAAAGAAGGCGGGAGAAAACTTTTGGAGGTGATAGGTGTGTTTACGGCGTCGATTGTGGTGACGGTTTCACGGGTGTGTACTTATCTCTAAACTCCTATGGTTGCCGACTTACGTATGTACATTACATGTCGATCCTAAGAGCGGTGCTTTTTTTAAATCAGTGGAGTTCTTGCAGTCTTGATGTAAAGCTCAGGGTAGCTAGGGAAGGGTGCCGAGTCTGCCAGCAGCTGGTGACCCCGGGGGAGCTCGATGCTGAGGAGAAGGCGAGAGGGACAGAGCAGACCTTGACGGCGAGGAAGCTTGTGTCCCCGGCCGGCTGGCTCAGGACTGACCCGGGCACAGTAAGGGAATGACACGCACAGCACGCAATCCCGCAGGAGGCTCGGCACCACGGTCCCCACGGGGTCACAGGGAGGCTCAGGATAAAGACATCCTCTGCCCGGAGACGGGGAAACGCTCCTCCAGTTCATCAGGTAAAGCAGGACGAGTCGTCAGATTCTGATGTGTGAAGGGACACAAGGGTGGCAGTGCTTCTGACCAGTAACAGGATAAGAGCAATGCCATAGACCTGTGCGTCTCAGTGATTTATTTTCATTTATCTATTTAGTGAGCTGCTTAGCTAGTTATTCAGTGATCACAAATCAGTCTGAGAATCTGATGAAAGCTGTGAAATCATGCCATTTGCAGCAACGTGGTCGGACCTAGAGATTATGATACCGAGTGAAGGAAGCCAGACAAGAAAGACAAATATCATATGATATCACTTAGATGTGAAACCCAAAAAAAAAAAAAAATGATACAAATGAACTTATGTACAAAACAGAAACAGACTCACAGACATAGAAAACAAACTTAAGGTTACCAAAGGGGAAAAGGAGCGAGGAATAAATTAGGAGGTTGGGATTAACACATACATATTACTATACATAAAACAGACAATCACCAAGGACCTACTGTAGAGCACAGGGAACTATACTCCATATTTCGTAATAACCTATAAGGCAAAAGAATATATCTGACTCAATCACTTTGCTGTACACCTGTAACTAGGTTATACAACATTGTCAATCAACTCTACTTCAATTAAAAAATAACATAAAATAATAAAACAAACAAAAAATAAAACACGTACATCTTAAATTTGCACAATGCTACAGGTCAAATATATTTCAGTTTAAAAAAATAAAAGAAACTTAAAAGTAAAAAAAAAAAAAGAAAGACAGCTATAAGCCCCGACTCCAGAGAAATGCTGAGTGGAGACACCCACAAAATCTTGCATACGATTTTCAGTTAGTCCCCTATTAAGAATCCCTAACACACATTCATTTAGAACTTTCCATTTTTCCAAGTGTTCTGGTGGCTATTATTTTACCTTACCCTTTTTCTTTAATGGAATAAACGTCTTCGGCCACCCCAGATTTGAAGGCTCATTCTAACCCAGGGTCTCTACAGTGTGAAAGGAGGTGTTTCCCGCCACTGACCTCAGCATGCCCATACAGAGGAAACCCTCCACGGCCTGGAACGTTCACTTCTTTTTCCGTAACGCAGACATCAGGCCTGAAGGAAAGGAGAGCAGGGAGACAGAGTAGGGAGCGGTCTTGGATCTGATCCTCCATCTCAGAACTGTTGGCGTAGAAAGTTCTGGGAGCAACAAAAATGCAAACGGAAAACGAAAATCACCCTCGGCCTGATGGACCCGGGCCGCTGGGGTCAACCGTCTGAAATCAGTGGGCAGGTTCCCAGGGCACTTCAGACAAGGGCTGACTCGGGGTCACCAGGCAGAGGACGAAGGACTTCCCGGGGTCAGAAGACACCCCACCAAGGCGCCTCCGGCCCCTCGGGGGTCATGGAGGCCGGGGTCTCGTGAACACCCCGAGGGAGAGGGTGGCTCCTTGGAGACTGGCCGGGAGCAATCACAGGGCAGCCGAGACGGATGCGGAGGGGAATGATGATGGATTCCCTCACATGGGGAGCAATCAGCATAATTTATCTCCAAATCAGCAGCCGGGCGCGGAGGCGGGCAGGCCTGACGCGCGGGAGGCCGGGTGACAGAAATTGTTCTTCAAGCAGCCGCCCTCTGAAAATATTACCCTCTCCCCGCCACCCGGCATAATGAGGCCTTGATTATCTGTCAGGCCTGTGAGATCAGGAGTGGTTATCAAGGCCATGAGAGCCAGCTGGGTCCAGCCCTGCCCAAAGCCTCGCATCTGCCCTCCGGAGAATCTCCCTTTGTTCTTATTCCCGATGCCCTTTGCTCTGCTCTTCCGGAATCTCTCTGTTTCCTGCCCTTTTGAGAAGCAACATATTCGTGCCTGAATCTACTAACGCAGGGCCAGGCACCAGGTCCCTGCCTAGGAGACACGGAGCTGGACAAGAAATTCAGCCACGGTGGAGGCTGGGCGGCCTCGGATAGCGCCCAGCAGCCCGGAAACCCCGCGCTAGAGAGGCTGCAGGCGCCCCTGCTGCGGGCTGAGCCCCGGAGACAGAAGTGAGGCTCAGGCTGGCCCCGAGCTCTCCCCCAGCCACTGATGGGAACACGATAAGGAAAAGAGTAGGAGATGTGCTCCCTTCTTCGGGGGACACATCTCTTCCCTCTGAGAGAGCGTCCCCCACCGAGCACATCCACAGAACATGAGATGATGGTCGGGGGGAGATGCAGAGCCCAGGGCAGGCGGAGTGGCCCTGGAGTGGGCGGAGCTTGTAGTCCCCACGCCCCAGCGGCCTCTCAGTATCACTGGCCACTGCCCGCGCTAGAGAGCAAGTTCTGCTGGGGCAGGACCGGCACAGAGCCCAGGTTCCTGAACACGGTCAGGCTGATCCATGAGCCGCCTGTGCCCCGTGCTCCCCTCTGCAAACCAGGGTCTCATTCCTTCCCCGGGTCCACGTCCAGTGCCCGCACGACGCGCACGGCTAGAGGGATAAAAGGATGGGTCTGAGACCGACTCTGCCGTCAAGAAACCTAAGCGAACAGCTGCCGGGAAGATCAAATGAAATGAGGACGGAGCTTTGCGAAGACAAGTGTCACCAACGTTCGCTGTTGTTGTTACACTTTGCACGTCAGCCCCCAAATGTCAGCCCCACGTTTTGCATCCAGACGGTGCTCAGTGTTTGCTCACTGATGGAGCTGTACTGACTTTGGCAGAAAAACTGAAATCCGTTCTGGCAGCAAAGAAGAAACTATATTTATCGAAAGGGTATGCAGTTAAAATTCCACGGTCCCAAAACCAGTGGCAGGGCAGGCAACTTGCATTTTTTTTGCCCCAAATAATTCTCTGGCGTTGAAGGACCGTCTCTAGTCGTTAGAAGTGGCGCTGCACCGCCAAGAAAGCAGCTCTGAACTGCAAAGCAAGAAGCAGTGAACTCACCGCCTCAGAAGGTCACTGGCACAAAACAACGCTCTCTTCTGAAGCACACTGCGGGGTGGAACAGGCTGGAACAATTTGATCAATGTCTCGTTCTATTCCAAGAAATTATGAAGTCCCTTCTCCCATCAGCTGAGCGAGACGGCAAACTCAACAACACGACCAGGACGCTGGCTGAACCCGGCAGAATGGCTCAGCCGTGGGCAGAAATCCCACCTCCACCGGCTTCGTGCCAGGAGAGAAGGGCCACGGGGACGCTTCTGTTGGGTGACGGTCAAGCCACCCTCAACCGCCGGCACTGCCTTGAGAAACCCAAACGCCTTTCCGTGTGCTGCTTCCTTCTGTCCCAGTGAGGCTGGATCCTAAGACCTGACTCTGGAGACGAACCATTTCACTCAGTGACCCCTCCCCGTATTTAAACACACTCCTCCACTCACTGCGACTCTAACAATGCCATTAAAGGTGATGTCTTCCTCAAAACGTAGCTGGTGAGGACATGCGGACGAGGATGTAATTACATCTGGGGGTCACGGTACACAACAGGGTCTGGGTTCTGATGGGCACAGAGAAACATTCTCTCGCTTTCATAGTTTAATGGGCTGGTGTCCAGAAAGGAGGCTGTCAGAAAGCCCTCCAGATAAGGGCAGAGTGGTCGTGTGGGACAGGCAAAGGGTGGGGTGCCAGGGCCGGGCTCTGCCCCAGTTGGTCATCGGTGAGCTGTGTGACCACGGGCCACGCCCTCAACCTCTCTGTGCCAACATCAATCAGATAAGACTCTTAATGGTGGAGGATCCCAGGTCAGTAAAACACAAAGCTCAGGCTGTGAAATCAGGTGTGTGACTAGACATGGAGAGAAGAAAGCCCGCCCCGCACCGCAATGTCGGCATCCCCATCATGGCTGTGTGAGCCTGGACGGTCCAGGGGTGAGGAAGCACAGTCCAAGGAGCCAGACCTGGCTGAGTCCCAGCTCCAGCGCTCCTTTGGGTCACGGGGAAATCGCCATCCTGATTAACCAGAGGCTCACATCTGTAAAATGGGGCTCAAAGCCCTGCTTGCCATTGAGGCTACTGGAGGAACGTAAGACTGCAACGTCTTGTGAGGCATTTACAGAAGAGGTGATTGTTTCTGTATGTAGTGTTAATGGTTTTCTGCTACTATAAACGTGCAGAAATCTGAGTGAGCCCTAAGGCTTGTTGCTGGGAGAGGGGCAGGGGCAGTGGGATTTTGTGGCACCCCGGCCTGTTTCCCTAGGTCCTCGTGTAACTTTGTGGACGGAGACCATGGAGCCATCCCTGCCGGAGGTGGAGCTCCGTGTTTATAGAAGACGTGGTGGGTCCACATGTGGGACGTGGTCCCTGGACCTCAGGAAACAACAGAAGTAGGAAATAGTATAAAAATAATGGAGTTATTAAGAAGTAGCAGGGGATCGGAGGGAGGTGAGATAGGGAAGCACAGAGGAGAAAAGAGGGAGAGTTGAAGGAGGGGAGACAGAGATGGAGAGACAAAGAGAGAGAGAGAGATGGGGAGGGAGCCTTTCAACCAAGAAATGCCAAAGCAGAGGAGGGAAGAAAGTTTAAACAAACCAATAAAAAGATGAACGCCTCCAAGTTCATAATGGGGTGGCTTCATGCAGGGGAAGCAGGTGCCGACTGTCTAGAGGTAAAGGACGGAGGCTGACAGAGGTTTCCTGGAGGCAGGGCCGCCACACCAGCCGGGCAGCCAGCCATGAGCACCGGAGTAGGGGCCACCGCACCGGAGTAGGGGCCACTGCTCTGAACGCCCGAGTCTAACATTGAAAGAAGCCCCTGCCAACCTCCACCTCCAAATATCACACAAAACGACGACTCAATGGGCCTCACGGCCCAGAACTACGCAGGGGGCGGCCTTCTGGGGGGCGCAGTCCAGCTCACTCGGCTGACACAACCCACGGCCTTTAACACCAATACTGAGATCAAGACGGCCCTGGAGAACGTAGACGCACACCTGATCCACGGCCCCACTTCTGGGCCTCTCTCCAAAGGAATGGAAACCAGAATCCTAAAGACAGAGCAATACTAATAATAATCAAAACGAGGGCCGGAGGAAGCTTTAGCATAGACTGTGCTGACAGTTTCGTGGTGTATCCTTGTCTCCAAACCCATCGGGCTGTGTGCATTAATTACGGACAGCACCTTGTACGTCAAAGAAGAAGGCGGCACTGGAGATGTGATTTCTACACTCTGAAAACTCAAGTCATGGGGAAAGACAGCCTATACGTGAATTTTCAGGCTGCGCTAAGCACCAGAGTGAAGCCCACGGTCGTGAATGCACGTACGCAGAAGGCGGAAGGAAACTGAAGTTTCACCTCCGTGGAGCCCAGACCGTGCAGAGCTGCTTCCCGGGGCAGAGGGCAGCCTTCCTCCGCCACCTTCTCTCGCTCCCGTGAGCCCCCAGACCAGGCGCGTGTGCCCTTCGTATCTGGCCCAACGTGGCAGTTTCTGGATTCTCATGAAAAACCACCAACCAGGGGCTGGAGAATCGTACGGAGTTACAGGCCTGGTTGTAGACGCAGCTGAGGGACCTGAAAGGCCAGCTTCCGAAAGCAGCTGGCTCGGAAGCCCTTGTCTCAAGTGAACAAAATTGAGCTTAAGCGTGAAAAATCCATACAGAGGGGCCAGTACAGACATATAATGTATATAAACATAGCCCCTCATCTCAGGAGTAAAAGTGTGGGTTTGTTTTCTGTTATGATTCACGGTAGTTCCATGTCCGCGTTTAGAACCTATGTTGGTGGACCATCGTGTTGGTGCGTTTCATGCTACGTGGTGACTAACCTATTTGATTTTTCTTTAATCAAAGGCTCTTGAAGGGCACCAAGATTCTAAAAATTGGCTTTTTCCTTTGACTGTAATGAAAGAAAGCTCAGACAGGGACGGTGACCAATGTCCAGATGCATTTTTCACATGAGACAGACATTTCTTAATATGTTTGTTTCCTTCTTTGGGGCGTTAATCCCCTCAGAAGTTATTCATTTTACTGTTAATAAAAGACCATCAAAGGAGCATTTAGCGCTCAGCATGGTCGCAGCAGGGATTTACTGCTCCGGTCTCTGGAAATGTGGTCTCCAACACTATGTACCACGCGTCCGTGCGTGTACAGACCCACATGAATGCATATACTCTGGTTTTGTTCAGGTTAATGCTATAATCTAAGGGAAGAGAAAAAGCACCTGCACAAAATAAAAATCTCAAAGAATGGGTCAATAGCCATTGAGAATAATGTTGGAGCAGGTGTGCAGGGAAATCTTTGATCTTGAAGACCCTTTTAAAAGTGTCAGAAACAAAGTACATGCTTAAGTCAAAGAGAAAACCCACAAGTATTGTTTTCGAAAGCAAGGGGGGTTTTCGGTTTAATGCAAACGTGGCTCTATTGCCTGATGTTCATAGGATGCAATTGAAAAGACAAAATCCAAGGGAATTAGCTGTGTGGCGCCCAGGGATGCTGTTTTCTCAGGCAGACCTGCAGGGGAGCCCTGGGCACATTCTAGAAGCCCAGCGGGAACGCAGGCGAGGGTCTCCTGTGCTGACCATGGTGGCCACGGCCTCTGCTCCTCCCACGGGAGTTTGAAAGCCAACAGCAGGTCAGCTGAGGGTAAGGGGTTACGGGAGAGGGAGAGGCGTGTGCTGGTGGTCAGGACCCAAAGCGTGTAGCTCCAGCGTCCCTGACTGCAGCGCCTCTGAAAGGGACAGGGCCAAATGACGTGTGGGATGAGCATGGGTCTGGAGCCAGGCGCCCTCACTTACGTGAAAGATGCTTTTCCTCCTAATTACGTGTAGGTGTGAGCCCGGTGCTCCAGGGTGGATGCACATTGGGCAGGACTGGTCCACCCATGCCTGCACGGGCGCAGTGTCCACGTGGGTGGGCAGGGCTCTGAAACATCCCTCCTCCAGCACTTCAGTCACTGGACCCCTTCACATTCTTACAAGTTGTGCAGGACCCCCAAAAGCCTGTGCTCACGGGGCCATGCAGACCTCTACTGATCATACCCTGCCATTTGCAGCAACATGGATGGACCCTGAGGGCGTTACGCTGAGTGAAAAAAGTCAGACAGAGAAAGACAAACACCACTCTATGTGGAATCAAAACAGAAAACAACAGAAAAAGAGCTCATAGGTACGGAGAACAAACTGGCGGTTACCAGAAGCAGGGGTGGCAGGTGGAAGAGTGGGTCAAGGGGGTCAAAAGGCACAAACTTCCAGCGATAAAACCAGCCAGTGCTGGGAGGTAATGCACAGCGTGGGGAACTGTAGTTGTTAACACCGCATCGCACGTTTGCTGGGTGCTGAGGCAGTAGGTCTTAAAAGGGCTCAGCACAGACTGGAGTTGAAGAACCACCAACATCGAGGCTGAAAAGCGATGCAAGAAGAAAAGGACACGAACAAGCTTCTAACTTCTCCTGGAGGGTCAAGGAGAGCTTCCAGAGGAGGTTGTGTCCTAACAGGAACCCCGGGAAAATGAGCAGGAGAACCCCACAGGTGGAGGGGAGAGGGGACATGCCAGAGGGAGGGAAGCGGGTGTGCAGGAAAGGAGCTCAGATCTCTCGTCTTATCCCATTACCCTCACTGGTCCCTTGGAGTAAACTACCTCATCCGCCCGAGCCTCGGTTTGCTCATCTGTAAAATAGGTGGCCAACAACACCTCGTTGGTTGTGTGAGTATTGAATCGTACGACGTGTGTAGAGCACCGGGCCCAAACCTCTGCCAGCCCTGGGGCCTGACCCACCATGAGAGATGACAGGGAGGTCTTCGCAACAGAGTTTGACAGGGTCCCTTCGCCCCCAACTAATTTATTAACATTTCTCTTTGATGATACAAAACTATGTTTGGAGCCTCGATTCTATCTATCATATATCTGTATGCAAAGTAAAACTAAATAAGGTGATAATAAGGCTCTACTCAAAGAGGCCCTTGAATTTAAGTGTCTGTGAATATGCCTTCGAACTTGATTACAAAGTTCAGGGCCTTGAGTGACAAAAGCTCTGAAAGAATTTATCTCCAATAGAGAGGTGGCTCCCCGGCATGAAACCAAAAATCGCAAACGCCTACACTCTCAATCAGCTGATGTAATTTGGGAGATGGGGTGGGGCCTGGACCCCAGAATATCAGACTCGGAGACCTCCATGTGGACATGCCAAAACACTTTGAAAACTTGGAAGAGGTCTTTCCTGATCTATAGGTTTTGGTTGAGTGAGCTCTCAAAAATGAGCGTCTAAATGGCCAGCGGTATAAAGCAAGTTACTGTATCTTCAAGTTAAATGTCAAATGTGTGTGTGGGTGTGCATTATTTTTAATTTTGAAATAGATTCTGTGTGATGAACGTTCCTATCAGATTGTTCAAGGGATGAGTCCACAACCTGAAATGGATGCCGTATTCCAAAGGCCCTGTGGAAACGTCAAGTTTGGCGAGCCAGCCAACGTACACCCCGGCTAAAACTGAAGGCGGTCTGCGTCTTCAGAAACAAAGTCTTCACAACCTTAGGTGTTCTAATACAAAGCAGTACTTGCTTTAGTCCCAAATTTTTCTGAAGTCTTGCCAGGAGCAGAATTTTCCAGATGCCCTTATATCAGAAGATGCTTGTCTGTTCCTTTCTATGTAGAAATATGGAATCTGTGAGACCAGCACCTCCATCTAGAGAAACTGAAATGGCCCTCCCAGCACCCCGACACTCCAGCTATTTCAAACTCTTCACCATTCTCTCCTTAAGGCCCAAGTCAAGTGATTCTCCCCTGTGAAGCCATCCACAGCCCCCCCCATGAGAATTATTCACTCGCTTTCTGTGCTTCCCAAACACTTCACAGCCTTGATCATTTAAAGGCTCCTTCTACCCGCAACTGTGAGATTCACAGTCATACAACCACACCCTTCACCGTCCTCTGAGCATCTGTCCACAAACTGTACCTTCCATCCTATTCTCTTATGCTTTTCCTGGGGGGAGCGGGGCTTTGACTTCTTATCTTTGTTTCTCCCAGCCAATAACTCAGGAGTTTACACGGAGTAGGCATTCAAAAAGTACTTACTAAATTGCATTAAATGATTTTTTTTTGAAGTGCAAGTAACGGAATGTGGCAGAGCAGCATTTGAACTCAGATCTGCTGGTTCGGTATGTAGCTCACTGACGCTTCCTGTGCAAAATGTCCCCTCCATTCTTATAGCTCCATGTTTAGCCGCTGTAAACTCTCCTGTATGTAACCTTCAATCAAATCAGGTCTCTCTGGTCTGTTTACATAGAGGTATGAAGCAGCAAAGTCCAGAAGAAGGGTGGCCCCAGACACCTTCCACAGAGGTGTCCATAATCACTGAACCTTCCCCCCACCACACACAATATTACATGTCCACTCCCAGTTGGCCCCATGGGCTTCGTACCAACAGGTACCATAAGACACCATCAGACACCAATGGATACCAATGGAGACCAATGGAGACCACTGCCATATTTATGCCCAAGGCCATGCTGCTGTCCCAAGCAAAAAGCTTCTCCAAAAGCTGGTACCCCAAACTGCCTCTTTGAAAGATAAGATTCCTGGCTCCTCTGTAGGATGTAGCAATTGCTCAGGACAGGCCACCACCTATGTCACCAACATCACATTGGCCTTAATTGCAGAGCTGGCTAGCAGGACTGCTGTCCCATGGAGAAAGCAAGTCCGGACGGGGCGTTCGCGTCCACTGGAATGTCCCTGTTAGAACCAGTCACCTTTCCTAACTGCTGTGTCATGATTTTCAGCAAGGACACCACACTTGAGGATCACCTGTACTGACCCCACTCCATTGTGAGGTAATCCCCAGCAACAAGCCTGCAGGCTCAGGGAGTGGAGCTGGACAAAACCAAAGGCCCACAAAACCCAGAGAGGCTCAGGCTGCTGTAGCTCCACATTCCCCGAGGAGTCTTGTGAAAACACTCAGGAGCTTAGCGGGGCACTTAGTTTGTAAAAGGTCCGTCTCCCAGCCTGCGTCTGCATTAAAAAAAGCATTCGACGTCTTGGAATTACAAGAGCGACGGTCACAGCAAAGCCAGGAGGCTGACCTCGCTCTCGCGGGCTCAGCAACTAGTTTAGACTTAGGTGCCGATTTCTACATAAGCCCTGAACCTCCCTTTAGCAAACAAAAGCTAGAGAAAAATTTGGGGCCTCCCTGGACTGGAGAAGACCATCAGAGGGGGCAGGGGAGGGGCAGCAGCAATGCAAGCCAGAAAGGAGGGTCCACACTTCACGCCCCACCAGATCCACCAACTCCTTTCACACAAAAGGGAAAACTCGCAGCTTTTGCACACAATCCCTTTGGCCACTTTAGAGAGTCTCCTTTTCTCATGTTCCTGCTCTGGGTTTGGCTGGAAAGTATGTCTTGAAAGCAAAAAGCGAACTGAAGAAGCAGTTGAAGGAGACACTCTGATGGACATCAGAGCTGCTTGGGGGCTGTCAAGGTGCGGAAGAGTGACTGAGAAAAGCCTTCTGTACGTGGGCGCCTGCCCTAAAACAAGTGCTACAGTCACCACACAGTTTTAGGGAATATTGAAACCCTACAGGGAAACTGCTGTGGGCTGTCTAAGTCAGCCCGCTGTTAAACGTCTGTGATAATTGGCAAGAGCATGAATTGTTCCTTGCTTCTTCTTGGCCCAAAACACCAAGAACAAACAAATCTATTGTTGATAAAATTGGGGTTTTAGTAGGTATTTTCCTCTATAACTCACCTATTACATTTTTCATGCTCTTAAATTAAGAGTTGCTAGGACAGCACATTTAAGACGAACGTAACAGCAATGAAAATAACAAAACAAATGTGTTTCTGTATACCTGTGCCAAACAGAGATTCATTTCCAGGTTGGGGAGTTGAGGTGAGCTGCCTGCCGGGGATGTTGGCTCCAAAACCTCCACAAGACATGGTGGGTTTTTTTGTTTTTGTTTTGTTTTGTTTTGTTTTTTTAATGTATAGTTTTAATGGAGTGAGACTTCATTCAACAACCTCTTTCAGTTCCAATTATTAATAGCAATGATGTTGTCAGCCAAATGAGGATTAGAGAAGACAGTGTAACTGCATTCACTCCTTGAATACAGGCATTTCAGATACTCAGAGCAGTGACTGATCAGCAATTGCTAACCCCTTACTGGGGAGACATGGTGTTCTGCTACAACCGTGCAAGAGGGGGGCAGGCACCGGCCGCGCTGAGCAACGGTGCGTGATGACAGTGTGGCAACGGCTTCCCACGCCACACTCATGAGCAAAGCTCTTGACAAGTGAAGCTCCAATGTGTGACGTCTGGTTGGAGGGTTCCCTGGCTGGGATTTCCTCTGGGTTTTCTGAACCCCAGACCCCTCTCCATGGGGTCCGTGGGGAGGCAGCCCAGACCCCGCGTCCCGTTGGCTGTGGCTGGGCAGCAGCTTCCGTCTCAGGTAAACGACTTTCTTAAACCTGACACGTGCGCAGCCCTGGACTCTGCTCTTCCCGGCACCTCTGCTGAGGTGGTTCCTCAGTTGCATTCCTTCTTTTATTTTAAATTGGAATATAGTTGATTTACAGGGCTGTGTTAGTTTCAGGTGTACAGCACAGTGATTCAGTTATATATGTGTGTATACACACACACACACACACACACACACACACACACACGTATGTATATTCTTTTTCAGATTCTTTTCCATTATAGGTTATTACAAGATATTGAATATAGTTCCCTGTGCTATACAGTAGGTCCTTGCTGTTTCTCTCTTTCATACATAAAAGTTTGTATCCGCTAATCCCAAACTCCTCATTCATCCCTCCCGCCCACAACAGCCCTTTCCCCTTTGGGAAACATAAGTCTGTTCTCTACGTCTGTGAGTCTGTTTTGGTTCTGTAGATCAGTTCATTTGTGTCACAGTTTAGACTCCCCCTGTAAGCGATATCACATGGCATTGGTCTTTCTCTTTCTGACTCACTTCATTTCGTATGATCATCTCTAGGTCCATGGTTCCCCCTTTGTTACAGCTTTCCTCCCCCAGCCCCTGGCACAGACCTCCTGGGGCCGGGATGAGCCTCAGCCAGAGCAGGCCTGCCGGCTCCCAGCTGGCTCTCCACCCCGAACCCACCAGCCCCGGAAGCCAGTATGGTCCCGGTTCCTGGATTCTTCCTCGGCTCGAGGAAATGTCTTTGCCGCCCAACAACTGCCTGAGACATTTCAGAGATGCTCAGCCTCCAAGTGTCTCTGTGGAACCAGCATCTCTCCCGTGGGGGTAATTAGGCCCTCTTAAGGGCCCTAAAATCCTGGCCACATTTGAATTTGCAAGAATACACAGCTGACACCTCCACTCTGGGATTCTCTGTAGCGTTTTTCAAGAAATTTCAACATTTTCAAATGAAAATTTATGAAAACTAGGAATGAATCTCCTGTCAGATGGGAGGAATAGTAGCACAGGTATGTTTTCATTTTCATTTGAGGGATGAGAAAACTGGGGTTCTGGGCAGCCAGCTAGAGTGACACAGAGGACCTCAGACTCAAACTTTCCGATCACCCATTCAAAGCCACCTTCCCAATGTCCTAACACTCAAAAAAAACATTCAAGAGCTAAGTTCTCCTGAATTTAAAGAGAATAAAGGACACAGTAAACTTTATAGTAGTTGCCTACTTGCTCTCCATGAAGACAATGTTCAGTAAATCTTATCCCAGTACTAACAGAAATAAGAACTTAAGTCTTTAAAAATTATCGTGCAGGTTGATTTTCTTGGTCATGTGAACTTACAGTGACCAAGTTCTGTTTCTGTGGCGATGAACTGTTGACAAAGTGCTAGTGGGAAGGACAGCCCCCCAGGCCGCCATGAGCGGACCCCGAGCTGGGCAAGGAGCCCACCGGTGCCTTTTAAAAACTTGCTGACACATCTCAACACCAGATTCCACTTTAAAAAAGAAAGACCCCACCCCCCTACTCAAAATTCTTCAGATTTCGTTTTCTAACACAGGATGACCCAGTTTCTCTTTTGCCTCTGAAGAACCTTCACGGTGACCACAGACAGAACAGTCACTCTTGTTCTCCACAACCGTACAATTCACGTGGTCAGCGCGCGTTGGCCTAGCACAGGGCCCACATCACCGCCAATCCCGCCCCCAGGCCACCTCAGCTAAACCCCCTCCCTCCCCCACCGCGGTCTCCACCTGCCCACATCCCCTCCGTCCCAGCTCCGGTCTCGCTTCCCTCCTTATGCATCCTCCCTCTTACAGCTGTCATGAAACTTCTCCCAGTAAAATAAACGAGAGTCATGTGCTGGCTGTTCCGCCAGCACCTGTCACCCGGCAGGCACCCAGCGATGGCGAAGGGGATGCTGGTCCTGCCTGCTGGCGCTCACGGCCCTGGAAGGGCAAAGACCCCAGGCACGTGGTGCCCTAAACCTACGTGATGAGAAGTGAGATCACGAGAATGTGGCAGGGAGCGGTTATCTGTACACATGTCCCCAGGGTACGCTGGTTCGTCTTAGGATTTTTCAACTTTACAATGGAGCGAAAGCGATACGCACTCAGTAGAAACTGTACTTGGGCTTGTGAATCTCCGTCTTCTCCCAGGCGGTGATTCACAGTCCAATGATCACTCGTGATGATGGGCAGGGTCGGCAAAAGTTGGCTCCCAGTCAGCCCCGCGATCACAGGGAGCCACCGATACACGGACAGCCAGGCTGTGTTTCCTTCAGTGCAGGACCCGGTAAATTACACGAGCTATTCGACACTTTAATATAACGTGGGCTTTGTGTTAGAGGATTTTGCCCACTGTCAGCTAACGTCAGTGCTCTGAGCACATCTAAGGTGGTCTGGGCTAAGCTGTGATGTGCCGTAGGTTAGCTGTATCATATGCATTTTTGACGTTATTTTCAACTCTCCATGGGTTCGTCAGGATGTAACCACAAGGGTGGAAGGAAGAGCTGTACGGGGGCGGGGGGAGCCCAGCCAGGCCAGGCCTGCGGGAGGGGCTTCTGCTGGCCACAGGAGGGTGTAGGATGGAGGCAGGAGATGTGTGTGTTGGAGGGGTGGGGTGAGGGGGGGTTAACAGAGCCAAGCAGGGGAAAGGGCACGTGGAAAAGTTCTAGTGCAAGAAGTCAAAAACATTTTTCGGGGCTTCCCTGGTGGTGCAATGGTTGAGGGTCCGCCTGCCGACGCAGGGGACGCGGGTTCGTGCCCCGGTCCAGGAAGATCCCACATGCCGTGGAACGGCTGGGCCCGTGAGCCACGGCCGCTGAGCCTGCACATCCGGAGCCTGTGCTCCGCAACGGGAGAGGCCACAGCAGTGAGAGGCCCGCGTACCACACACACACACACAAAAAAAACATTTTTCAAGAAACTGAGATGAAAAATACGGCCAACGGGGCAGAGTCCAAGGATGCGGAGGCCTTCGAGACGAGACTGAGGGAGTAATGGCTGCTGCCCTGGACGAGCATTAAGTCGGCAGGAAGCCAAGGAAGGGTTCTGAAGTTCTCCCGCTGGACCACAGGCGGGGGAGTGACTACAGGGCACACAACCACGAGGGGGATGTCGTGGTGTGAAGCACTCAAGGTCAGAGGAAGGAGGAAGCACCCGTCTCTGGGCAGGTCAGTGGCACCTGGAGGCTGACTCCCCTGGCTGGAGGGCAGGGGAGAGGGGAGGGGAGGGACAGTGCCCAGGGCGAGTCCCAGGCCTCTGTCTGGAGCACGCAGGGTAGATGGAGGGTGGCTCGAAGCCCTGAAGAAAGGACGGTGAGGGCAAGGGCATTGTGAGCTCTGCTCCAAACGTGCTGAGTGTGCTGTGACCGGGAACCACGCCAGAGCTGGGGTGCGGGCAGCTGGGTGGCCCAGGGCACAGTCTACCCATCAAAGCTGGGGACAAGCCTCGGGAGTCTCACGGTGACGGGTAAGTGACGCAATGCCAGCCGAAGAGTTCGTCCCTTTCCTGCTTGCTGTGACCCCGGGAGTCCCCGTGCCTGGCGCCACCCAGGGTGATGCTCTGCGGCTGTTTTGCACAGGCGTCTGGGAAGGATGTGGGGCTTGGGGAGCTCTGCCCAGTCACGGCTTCCCTGTCTTGTTCAGGGCAGCATGCCCCGTCCCGGGGTGGCGGAGGGGCTCGGACAGGCTCCAGAGCTGCTTGGGATCAGCTCCACCTGACAATCAGTTGTTCTGAGACGCGGTGTAAGCGCCTGCCCATCACAGAGTGAGAGCAACTGAACAGTGTGTCTGTTCTGAACCCCTCACATAAATGACCTGATTCGGTCCTTACACGATACCACGAGGTGGGTCTCCCACCGCGGCGTTCGGGGCGACACACGCCATCGCGTGGCTTTGCCTCTGCGCTGTGGGAGCTGAGCGTGGCCTGTGCCGTGCGCTGTGCGCCCCCGCGGCCTGGTCGCTCCTGCGTCACCACAAGGGGCCAGGCGTGGCCAGCAGGAGTGAGGGCGCAGTTAGGAAGCGGGCGGCGGCCGTCTCACTTTCCTCTCCTCCTGTTGGCCTCTTGTCACCAGCTCGAGGCGCTGAGCTCTTCCCTTTCTTCTTTCATCAGAGTCGGCGCCGAGAGCCCTCATTTTCACTACCACGTACGTGACGGACACAACTTTAAACTTTCCTCTAAACAGACGAGGATGAGCTTCAGACAGCGGCCCTAATCTTTTACCTTGTTATCTTTATTTCAAAACCTTCCCCTTTGTTCATTTGTGTGTGTGTGTGACAGCCTCACGGGCTTCCCAGACTCCAGGCTCCGAGCTCGGGGACACGTTTGTCTCTCCATTAGTCTGTGACTATATGGTCAACAACTTACATCAATTCTTTGAGATTTAAGAGTCAGGCCAGGCCCATTTACCATGGTGGCTGTGGCCACAGGAAGCCACGGGACCCCTGAACTGTGGCTCATCCAAGCTGGGGTGTGCTGCACGCCTAGATCCCAAAGACTTACATGGACAGAAAGATGTACAATATTCATAATGTCCATGACGACTGCACATTGAAATGATGTTTTAGCTAATATATTGGGTTAGATAGAATATAGTATTAAAACAATTCCACTTTTTAGGCTTATGGTGGCTACTACTGATTTATAGCCACGTGTGGCTCTCGTCACGTTCCCGTGGACCACGGCCACCCACGTCATCTGGTGGAGGACAGGGTGGCCGGGGAGCCACATGCTGCAGCATGACGGCAGCTGTGGGCCGCGGGGCTCTCTGCGGAAAAGCTGCTTGTCTGGACTCAGGGGAGATGCCATCTGTTTGGGGGGCACAGCCGTGGCCACGTGGAGGGGTCTGGCGTTCACAGAGGGTCCTCTGAGATCAATCTCACTGGGGAGTGGCAGCTTCTGAACATCTTGAGTAAACGAGGAAAGAAAGGAATGAATTTTCGTATATTTTTACAAGACACGTGGGGCAGGGAATTTATGTGGCCCTGTCCCAAGTTTCCCAAGTGCAAACGTTCACATCTGCTCCTTTGTAAACCCAGAGGCGGCATCCCACTCCCACCCAGCAGCCGGAGGGAGCTGGACAGGAGGGGTAGCCCGCCGGCACCGGGCGCTCCGTGGCAGAGCCCAGCCCCGCCCACGTCACCAGGGCCCCAGGGCACCCGAGATGCCGGCTCAGCTCTGCTCTGCGGCACCCAGAACGTGGGAGAAGGGAGCTGACCGCCAGTGGCCCAGGAGACACAGCTGAGGGAGGGTTTGGGCAGTTTGACCGGCTGAGGGCACGAGGACATTGTTGTTCCGTATACAATTTATTTTATGCTGTGTAGTTTTCGGCCTACAGCACTTGCACTTCTTTTCTAAGGTGTAACCCTAAATCCTGATGCTGTTGTAAATGCTGTTATTTTTTAACTTCAATTTCCGGCTGTTCAGCGCTTAGCATACAGAAATACAATTGTTTGTGTTCTGACCTTTGTAAATTTATTAGTTCTGGTAACTTTTTGTGGATTCTTTTGTTTTTTTCTACGCAGATGATCATGTCTTATGTGACTAAACAGTTTTATGTCTTCCATCCTGGTACGGGTGAATTTTATTAATTTTTGTTTATTTATTCCACAGGTTACAATCTCCGGTACAATATTGAGCGGGACTTGGGGGAAAGCACACCAGCCCTCGTCCCAATCTACAAGAAAAGGCATCCAACCTTTCACCATGGGTGTGATGTCAGCTGTAGAGTCTCCACAGATGCCGTTTATCAGGCTGAGGCACAGCTGTCTATTCAGTGTGCTGAGGGTTTTTTTTTTTAAATCATGAATGGGTCTTGAATGTTGTCAAAACTTTTTCTGCATCTCCTGAGGTAAGCACATGGGTTTTCTTTTTTAGTGATGCATGTCACATGTTGAGATAGAGGAATTCTTCATTTTTGTCACACCAGATATTTATTTCATGAGTAGATGAAAAGTATTTCTCATCATGATCATATTGTAAGTATCACAGGATATGATGGTGTAATGTTAGGTTATATACCCGAAGGGCAAGCTTTAATAAGCATTCCTGGTTTCAATTTTTTAAGAAGAACATTGTTTTTAATTTTAATATTTGAAACTTTAATAGTAACTACTTAAGAAGAAAATAACAAAGTTGCCCTCATTAAAACAGGGACCTAACAAGTCGTCCCTCCTCACCATTACCATGTTAACACTTTTTGGAAGTTCTGTTAAAATCAGTCAGATAAAGCGAGGAGACCCCTGCAGAAAAATGAGTGAAGGTCGGGAACACGAGATTCCCAGGAGAGAGGCTAGCGGCCAGAAAACAGGAAGCACATTCAATTTTGCTAATCGGAAAATAAATTCAATAGAAGATAGTAACGTGACAGCATTCTCTGCCAATTAAACAGTGAAATTTTAAAATAATGCTCAATCATGCCAATGAAGTGAGGAAATTGGCACTCTTCATGGTACAAATTTTGGGGAAAGATTTTTGCTGAGAGAAATTAAAGAAATGCTAAATCAACAAACAGAGATAAATTGGAGTTCATCAAAAGTCAACAATGTGCTCTTTGAAAGACTATTAAGGAAATGAAAGGGAAGCCACCGATGGGGAGAGAATATTTGCAAAACAAGTATCTATGAAGAGCTTGAGCCAGAACCTACAAGAAACTCACAATTCAATAATGAAACAACAATCTCATTTTTAAAAGACTGGGCAAAAGATTTGAGCAGACACTTGACTGAAGAAGATGTACAGACAGCAACTGGGCCCACGACGAAGCGCTCTGCACCGTTTGTCATCAGGAAAATGCAACTAGAACCCCGATGAGACAGCAGCACACGCGTGCTAGAGTGATTAGGACTCTCGCAAATGCAGGCAAGTGGAACTTTCACCATTTCTGGAGGGAGTGCAAGCGGCACCGCTACTCTGGAAGACAGGTGGACATTTTCTTATAGAGTTAAACATAACCTTACCATACAATCCCATCCCAGGTATCTCCCCAAGAGAAATGAAAGCATACCTTCACACAAAGACCCATGCCTGAATGTCTCTTCTAGCCTAACTCACAGCAGCCCCAAAGTGAATGGATGAACTGCTGAATGGATAAGTGAATTATATATGATACAATAGAATACTACTCAGAAATTAAGGGACACATAGGGGCATATATCTGGAGAAAACCATAACTTGAAAATATACATGTACCCCATATTCATAGCAGCACTACTTGCAATAGCCAGGACATGGAAACAACCTAAATGTCCACTGACAGGTGAACGGATAAAGAAGGTATGGTGTGTAGACACAATGGAATACTACTCAGCCATAAAAAAGAATGAAATCATGCCATTTGCAGCAACATGGATGGACTTAGAGATGACCATACAAAGTGAAGTAAGCCAGACAGAGAAAGACAAATGTCATATAATCTCACTTATGTGTGGAATCTGAAAAAAAATGATACAAATGAACTTATTTACAAAACAGAAATAAGACTCACATAGAAAACAAACTTATGGCTATCAAAGGGGGAAGGAGGGGAGGGATAAAATAGGAGTTTGCGATTAACATATAGTCACTACTATATATAAAATAAATAACCAACAAGGACCTACTGTGTAGCACAGGGAACTATACTCAATATTTTGTGATAACCTGTAAGGGAAAAGAATCTGAGAAATAATATATTATATATACTTATACATATATATACGTATAACTGAATCGCGTTGCTGTACACTTGAAACGAACACAACATTATAAATGAACTATACCTCAATTTTTAAAAAGCCTACATAGTGTAAGATGCTATTAATAGAACATTTTAGAGGAGATAAACTAGAGGGACGGAGATCAGGTCCACGGTCCCACGGTCTTGGGAGAGGAAAAGGGAATTTATTGCAAAAGGCATGAGGAAATTTGGGAGGAGATGCAAGGGTTTTCTATACTGGTTGTGGTCATTGTGATTAGATGACGGTATACATTTGTCAAAACTCACCTAACTGTACCTTTAACGGGTAAATTTTACTGTATAAGTTATACCTCAATAAACAATGGCCAAGGAAAAAGGAGACCTAAACCCCCAAAACAGACCAAAAGCAATTCCCGTATGTTCTTAAAGTTGTGCCACCAGACGTCTACTCCATTGGACCACGGCTTTAGGTCTCCTGGGTCCTTATTAAATGCAAACACCTCTATAGCGTAGGAAGGGGTAAAATTTTCTCCATCATTAATGCAAGCTGGCCTCTCAACTGTCCAAGAATCTCAGGCTGAATGAAACATCATTTAAAAGTGGTTCCAAATGTCCTATTTCCTGTAGCGGGTACAGGCCCTTTCGCAAAACAGCTTCTGACGGACAACAGTTTAACTAAGGGCACGTCGTGGGATGGGAAGGGAGCAGAGTTTGGGAGGTGTGGGACTGAAATATGGTAAATGTCTACTAAAATCATAAATGAATTAAAATATGGCAGGCACATACCAAGACCCACATAAAAATCTATTTAAAAATCAATAAATACCTTCACAATAAAGCCCCCACTTGCCCTATCACTCAAACCTGCAATTTCTTATTGTAAAAGCATCTAGGAAGCTAATTTTATCTTAACTCGTCACTGTCCTACTTGACTAGTGGGCCAAACATATGAGAATGATGTGTTTTTACAAATCACATGAAAAAGTAGTGTTCTCTTTATATGGTCTTCCGAACTCTTTAAGAGTCATCGTTTTTTTGGACATTACCATAACCCACCAGACAATTTTTAGTGCTCATTTCGCAAATGAAGAAACAATCTCAGAAAAAAAAATAAGTTAACGTGCTCAAAATAACTAGTTACGGGCAAAGGCAAAACCGAGTTTCCCCCACGCTTTTTATCACCGGACACCGGCATCCTGGGAACTGGAGCTAGTCGCCAGCTGTCCATCAGGCCACCCGCCGGACCTCTTCCCCTCCTATCACCTGTCACCACGTGTGCTCTGTCCTGGCTCAGGAGATGGCAAGAGGAAGCTCGGACCCATCTGGAGGTGCTTTCTCATCTTCCCAGTCCACCTGGGGCGGGGAGTGCCAGCGGGTGAAAGTGGTACACGCGGGGAACATTCCAGCTGGAATTTCATACCCACCCACATCCCTGGCTGGTCTCCCAGAATCGGGGCATGGAGGCACCTCCAAGTTCCCCATAAACATCTGAACTCCAGGGGCTTTCTGGAGGCTAACCTGAACGGGAGGTGTCTAGCTGCCCACTGCAGCCTTCTGAGCGTCCATCTCTTTATTTGCAAGCCCAGAAGAGACACAACTATTCTCAGGCTTTGTGATGAGAGTATTTTGTGCAAAAGCGGCACAGGCCCAGTCAGCTCAGCCGGCTGGAGTGCTGAAGAGACAAGGCAAGCTTTGTGTGGACCACCCATCCTGACCCTCGGGTTGATGCTACCCAGTCAGTAAACCTGGCCTGCTGAGGGTGGGTGTGTGGGCCGCTGGCTCAGCGCACGTGAATCTCTCAGAGGAACTGACTCTGGACAGGATGAGTTAGGAGGGCCCGTCTCCATAACGAGATGCTTCCCCAAGACACACACACGGCGAATTGCTCACGAGGTTCAGGCAAGAGGCAGACTTCGTGTTAGAAGGAAAACATGAAAGGCATCCCTTTTTTTCTCTTCTCTTTCACAGATTTTTGGAAAGATAATCCAAGAAACTATGCTCTGGGAAGATAATGACATTTTGAAACGGACACTGTCAAAATATCCCTAGACGTGAAACAAACAGTGTGAACCCAGATTTGGCTACAGGGAGCGCTACAGAAAAATATCCACAAGAGAAAGGAGAATGTTGCCAGCATGCCAGTTTTCCATGGATCAGGGTCCTTGGCTACCAGGAAGCAGCCTTGGGATTTCACTCATGGGTCCTTGTCACTGTGGTTGCTGTAGCCCAATGAGTCTAGACAATTGAAACAAGCCCAGGAGAGCATTTCACCTGAGTCACAAGAAAAAGTCTGAAAGTGTAGCTGTGGCTGAAAAAGTAGATGTTTTCAGCATGAAGGATGTCTTCACTCAAGGGTACAAACCCACCCAGAGCGTGGATTCTCAAATTTGGCTACACACGGGAATTACCTGAGGGGTTTCCAAAGCACGGATCCCAGGGCCCCACCACCAGGACTCTGCTTTGATGTTGTGGCGGGCCGTGGGCACGGGGTGTCTGCAGTCTCTCTGGGCGGCCTGAGTGCGCAGTAAACTCTGGGAGCCGCGGAGCAGCCCACACCAGGACCGTCAAGCCACTGCCACGCGGAGGATTCTTCAGGAGGCGGTAGTCAGAGCAGAGCCCCGAACAGGCACAACCAGGCGGAGGCTGGGCTGCAGTCTGGCCGCCATCTCCTCAGAACCCAGAAACGTGGTCACAGGGTCCCTCCTGACTTCTGAGAAAGGCGTGCGGTGCCGAGCCAGTGCCCCCAGCTCAGCTCCATACACGGCCAGGACCGCCACTCAGACACTCACACTCAGACGCACTCGTGTGCACAAACGCACCCGCACGCACACACAGGCACACTCATTCTCTCTCTCTCTCTCTCTCTCTCTCTCTCACACACACACACACACACACACACACACACACCCCTCTTAAACACACACATCAGCCCCTTGGGAGATGCCTTCTCACCTTCTGGGGTCCCGCGTTCGTCCTGGGAAGGTTAGACTGAGCAGGTTAGCCTGAGGTGTCCGGGCTCCTGGAGGTCGTGCAGGGATGCCGTCTCAGAGCAGCCGCCCTGGGACCTATTTCCCCTCTCTCAGGGACAACTAGACTTGTACCCAATAGGCCATGTGGCTCTGACTACCCTGTTTCAGACAAACTGAAACAAAGGCCATCAGCCATGAAGAGGCATGGTCACTCCATTTTAGTTCTACATAGACTTTCCTAAGTGGATTCCCAGGAAAAGTGTCGTGAGAAGCGAATCATCACAAGGACCCCCTGCCAGCAGCCGACCTTCTCATCGACCTGCCCCAGAGGACTCTGGGATGAGCCCCTCCTCCCTTCAGCCTGGTCTCCTTGGGCCAGAGCCCCCTAACCCGGCCCCTCTCCCTCCATCGTCGTCCAGTCACGCGATTCAGAGGACGCACCTTCACCCCGGGTGTATGTCCCCACACACACGATGAGGCCAAAGGCCACGAGGCTCAGAGCGTGTTACTTCAGCTCCCACTCATGGGCCTCCAGGAGCCTGGCCTGGAGCAGACACTCGCTCAGTACGCGTGGGAAGTGTGAACGCGTGAACTTGCAGGTTTTCCGCGTGAGGCTCACGACCCTTGGTGCCACCGGCCCCTGGAGGTGTCGAGCTCCTTCTCTACCCGACCTCAGCAACAGCAGGACTTGAAGACAGTGGATGCCTCTTCTTTCACTCTGCCACTCCAGGTGGTGACCGCAGAACTGGCTCTGGTCTCACCTCTCCGATGCGAGTCCCATGTCAGGAGAAGCAGCAAGCTTCCAGGAGGTCAGCGGGTGGAGCCGGGCTCCGTCAGCCTCAGGACCTGACGCAGAGCGGAGGGGCCGCGTGGTCCAGGCCAGCAAGTTCCCGGTGCGGGAAGCTCTGCTTTCATCGCAGACTCAGCTGAACCCTGCAGCAGGGGAGCGTTTGTTGGGGTTTTTGCTCCAGCTCGAGAGTGGGCGAGCCTCGGAGAGCCACTTGAATCAGCTTGCACCACACAGGGCTCGCCGCCTCAAAGGGTGCTGCCCAGAGCTTCGTTAATTAACGTCTGCAAAGTGCTCTGGGCTCCGGGGATGAAAGGGCGCTCGAAAAGTGCAACGTATTTTATTATTACTATGAAAACGTATTGGCAGCCGGGCCAGATGCTGCATGCAGATAGAGCCCGATAAAAGATGGGCCACGAAAGAAGAAGAAGTTAATAAGGGTGTTTCGGGCCTGCTGCTAATGGTGTCCCTGAAATTACTTCTCTCTTCTGTAACGATGAATTCGAAGAGAGATAGGATCTTAACTGCTTGCAGAACCGAAGGGTATTTGCATGGCGGGCGTTCTGAGGACCCAGAGGCGGGTACAAAACAACACAACCAACCTTGCCCGGCACAAGGCACCATCACCCATCTCTGAGCTGCTGTGGGATTGAGCTGCTGTTTCCAGAGGATTAAAACACAGTTCATGGGTTGCCTGGGCCTCCATATAGTGAACTGTGTTTAAAGGTGATCTGAGAGAGTAGGCAACGAACGAAGAGTTAAAGCCATGCGTAGTCGGCGGAGGAAAGCAAAGCCCTGAGCACGCGGTCCCAGGCCTGGGTCCCGCGCGGCCAGCTGCAGACACAAGCGCCGCAGAGCGAGTCTGAACACGCACGTCTTGATTAAATCTTTTTTGAAACACAGAAGTTAGCTGTCTCCTGAAATACTGGGGGTGTTAAAACGTGCCACAGCTGACGGAAAGTAAGTTTTGGAAGTCCTGGCACACAATGACACTGGGTAACGTGTAACTGTTCCGGCTCCGGGAAGGAAACAAAAAAACCACGCAGCGATCCAAACGCCTTCTTCTTTGCACACAGTGAAGCTGCTGGAGGCTGCACGCTCTGAGGAACGACCACACCGATCTGACCCCAGATGGGCTCAGAGAGCGAAGGTCCCTCGGCTGAGGCCACACATCCAGTAGCCGGTGAGGCTGGGGTGGGGGGAGGGATGCCCCAAACCAAAGGTTCAGGAAAGGCTCCTTTGCTCTGTTAATTTTCTTTCCTTTTGTTTTTTAAACTTTTATTGGAGTAGAGCTGATTTACAATGTTGTGTTAGTTTCAGGTGTACAGCAAAGTGATGCAGTTATATATACATATATTCATTCTTTTTCAGAGTCTTTTCTCATAAAGGTTATCACAGAACACTGGGCTTCCTGTGTATACAGGAGGCCCTTGATGGTTGTCTATCTTATATATAGCAGGGTCTGTGTGTTCATCCCAGGCTCGTGATTTCTCTCTCCCCCACCACCTTTCCCCTTTGGTAACTGTAGGTGTGTCTTCTATGTCTGTAAGTCTGTTTCTGTTTTGTAAATAACTTCATTTGTGTCATTGTTTTAAAAATTAGATTCCACATACGACTGATATCCCGTGATATCAAAGGGTGTTCCACTGGCGGGGAGTCCGTGGACCATCTGTGCGTCATTCGCAGCAACCGTGGTGCAGGGCTGTCAGAGTGCCTGCCCACGCCCTTCACTTGACCTTGACTAACCCTGGACAGAAGGTGTAGGTCCGAGTTTTACCCAGCAGGACGAAGGCTCCAGGTGAGCGGCCCAGGGGTGGAAGCAGCCTCGGCGTCTCCTGGCGCCCAGTCCGTGCCGGTCGGTCACGGTGTCTAGTTTCGTCATCGCTCGTCTTCTAACCTTCCGTCATCCATCCTCATCCTGGTGGCTCCATCTAAGATGATCGTTTCTTCCCTCCTAAGCTGTCACTTACTTGGTAGCAAGAATGGGACTCATGTTCTCTGGGGTTCTCTGTGGTGATGAGCAGCCATCGCTTTCGTATCCAGCTCTGCAAGGATTTCCGACTTGCTCTACGTATGTTTGAAAACGCGAGAGGGTGCAGGTCTCCGGACTGAGGTGTACAACCCTCTGAAGTGAAACGTGAAAGGGGAATTTGGGGGGGGGGGAAGAAATGCAAGTGAAATTAAGTCATCTGTAAGTATTCACAGATGGACGTGGAGGTCAGAAAGGGACCTTCAGGTCAGCTGGTGAGCCCCTCCCTCGTCTGTAGAAGTGGAGTTGGACCCCAGGCGGATGGTGATGCGTTTGACCAGTGGTGGAGGTTGGGACCAGGACCAGGTGTCTGGACATGGAGCCCACTGTCCCCAGGAGGGAACAAGGGTCTAAATCGTGTCCCAGTGGAAACGCCAACATTTGGAGAAGTGAGCGTTGAAGTAGAGCCGCAGTGTGTCTCTTGCTAATAAGATGCTAACATTTCATGCTGTTTCCTTAATTATAGTATCTTGAGAAACTTTGGCAAAGGAAACTGAACCAAATCTTTGAGATCCAAATTGTGTTCTTAGCTCTGTCATCAGTTCCTAATTTTGGGACAGTGCGACCATTAAAACCAATGACCAAGTCGCAAGAACAAGGTCAGGTACGTGTTATGAACGTTGTAAGGAACACTTCATTTCAGAGAACGGATGGGAACTCCCAAATTTGTCAGAAGGAGAAATTTTGTATTAAAAGTCATACTTCTCAAGTGGAACTTCATTATAGAAGGAGAGATGGGATCATCACATGTCACTATACACGTGTATGTATTTTGCCTCCAGACAATCATAAAGATGATGGCGTACAGCCCTTTGAACCACCTACTTAGAAGACATGACAATTCAAAATACGAGACACTTAGGGAGTCTGGTGGCCTCACTCCTCCAACTTTGTTCTCCTGCAACATTGTTCTGGCTATCCTGGTCTTTCAGCCCTCCACACAGACTTGGGAACCAGTTTGTTGACACCAAAAGAAAACACCCCCAAAAAATAACACGCTGGGATTTCAGTTGGGGTTGTTGAGTCCGTAGACTAAGCTGGGAAGAACTGACATCTTAACAATACCACATCTTGTTGATTTTCTGTTCCTTAATATTAAAAGGATCACTATAATTCAATCAAGTCTGAAAAGTTCCTTGGGCAATAAAAGGGGCATGTAAACCTGATGAGAAGAAAACCCAGAGTCCAAAATCTCAGCTGAGAACAAAGAAAATCTGGCTATACGTAAACATTTGAACTGACAAACTTACGTCACCTAGGACAAGAGCCGTATAAACCCTAAAATCCATGCTAAATTTCTAAATGCGTACTAATTTATATCTGAAGTAATGTATTGTTATTATTTAAATATTAAAATCAACATTAAATTAATTTTAACTGTCAGATTAAAATAATTTAATGTTTAATAATTAATGGCTCTTTAATATTATTAATGATTAGTGAATAATTAAACTCAGTTTAACATATTATATTAGTTCACTTACTAAATTCCTAAATTTATGCCAATTTCTTTTAAATATGCTAAAATATAATTTCCATCCTGTGTTACCTACGTTACTTTGGGTATGTTCATCTTTTCCATGTTTTAGGTCCTTTAGCCCTAATTGATCTCTTAGCACAAAGAGCAGCTATTGGTCGTGTTTTCTGGGCCCTTTAGGCTCTGGACTCCCGTGCAGCCTTCCTTGTTGCCTGTGACACATACGTGCCTGCTTGGTCCCCATCAGAGGGGAGGAGAGAGAAAACAAAACTCATCGGTCAGCTGCTGTGTAGTGGTGGTCTGATTATAGCTGTGATGGGAGTGGATGATCTTATCCACGTGATGGTCCCTTATCTGTGCAAATGAAATCATACCTATTACGATGCCACTGGAGAAAATGGCAGAGGGGACTGTTGCAGAGTGGACCCCGGTCTGATGCCCCTGACTGCATCCTGACTTGGGCAAACCAGCCGTAAAACACATACTGGGGGCACTGGAGAGGTTTGTACAGATCAGATAACAGACGGTACCAGGGAGTTATTATTAATTGTGACAGGTCTTTGTCACTGTGGGTATGAGGAAAACTGTCCCTATATTTTAGAGGTGCACATTGAAGAAATTAGGGATAAATTATCAGTATGTCTCAACTTACTCCAAAATGTTGCTGCAGAAAAACAGCTGAAGAAAACACAGCAACGCAGGTCATAGGTATTTCAGCATTTACTATTCTATTCTCTTTACTTGTCTCTATGTTTGAAATTTTTCTTAATTAAAAACAACATGTACTTTATAGAAACAGGAGGGAGCTGCACGCATTCTCTGGAACAGTGGGGAACACCGTGGAGACCAGGCAGGAAACTGAGTCGAACTGATCACTCCTCTAACTGACGAGGAAACGGCACAGTTCACACCTGCATTTTGGACAAGATTTCGAGGTCTTTAAGTCCTTCACAGTCAAATATTTTTTTCAAGTCACAGGAACAAAAGTAAATAACTGCTTAATATTCAGAGGGTGGGTTAAAAAAAATGGTTGCAGTCTAATGATTTAGGAAAGTTATCTGCAGGACTTCTCTCAAAACCACACAAATCACAGACAACAAGTGCTCTGACTGGGGATGACCCTGCCATCACCAGCCAGTCAGCTCATCAAGGTCTGTCTATCTGTCTGTCTCTCTTTTTCTCTCCCTCTTTCTCTCTAGTCTTATTATCCTTAATATTTACCCATCAGAACGAGCTACTCAAATACCACTTTGGTCTTGTCAGTCCCCATGTAAAAACCGTCCTTCAAAGACTCCTGGGCACCCAGAGGCCAGGCTCAAGTGCCCGGCCCCATCCTGGCTTTGTTTCTTGTCACTGCCTGCCTCTCACTGCTGGACATGCCATCCCTGGGCCTGAGTCTCATCCAGTCCCTCTCCACTTGGCAACACAGGCACACACGCACCCACAGACACACGCACATGCAACACAGGCACACACGCACCCACAGACACACACACACACGCAACACACGCACACATGCACCCACAGGCACACGCACACGCACACGTACACATCCTGCTCCCAGTGCCCCGTGAACCTCAACTTGCCCTTGGAAACTGGCCGGCATCCCCCCGGGATCCTTCCTATGGCCCCCAGGTAGCACCCCCAGGCTAGGTGCCCCCCATCTCCTGTGTGCTCCCAGAATCGTGTGGCACCCCAGGCCATGAACTCACCCCTCCTATTGAAAGAATCAGGCCACGCGGCTCGGCCACCTCTCACCCCCGCTCCACGTCTGCCTTACCCAATCTCATCACAGTGTTGATGTGTAGAAAACGTTGTCCTAAACTGAACTAAAGTAAAAAATATCCCATGAAATGTTTTCATAAAAGTGATTTCTAGGAATCCAGGAGAGAATTCGATTTTCACAGGTGGACAACAGGTCCGTAACGGAGAAAGGGTTCCCATGATACTGAGTCCCCACCAACGCGCGCTTTGCTGGTCGGATGGTCAAGGTCTTCTATTTCGAATTTTAGTTGGTTGACCTCCCAGCTGTCAAAAAAATTAGGCAGGACCTATGAGACTTAAGTTCTTACTAAACGGTTATCTGTAGAAATATGCGAACATGTTCACCGGGTTAGACCTTCCATCCGGGTCTTCTGGTTTAACAATTTTACATTTAGATGCCTCACTCTCCTTTGAAAAAAAAAAAGAAAGGTGAGATGACAAGTGTCTCCAGGTAGTCATTTCTGCATCGTCACAGGACGGATCGATGACCACGGCTGAGAAGCAGCCCAGCCACAGAGAGAGGGCTCGCTTTGGCGTTCCCGGTTCTCATGTTTGCTGTGCTTCCGTGGGTCGGCATTTGGGGGCGTGCCCAGAATTCTGACACCTTTCAAAGGGGGTCTCACGGCCAGTGATTGGGTGTTGGAAATGCCAATAATGCATCTCTTGTCTGTGTGTTCCTCTTCACCTGACTCTCTTTAAAATACTACTATTTACAGTGTACGTTGTGATTTTTTGTCTGTGTTTGCCAAAGAAATGATTTTGGTCTTTTAAAATCGCTTTAATTCTGCACATGCTTGGCCTGTGTGTGTCTGGTTTTCAGTGAGCTGTCCGTTCCCTGCCCAGAGTCGGCTCCTTGACCGCTCGGAGGTCCGGGTCTGTGCTGCAGGCCATTCAAGCACGTCTCCCGCCGCCGCGAGCTCTGCTCCAGCTCCGGCTACAAGGGCAGGGCTGCAGCGGCGGTATGCGATGCCCAGACCCTAGAACTGCTGGCTGAACAGTAACTGCTGAATACGTTTAGTCCCACGGATTTTTTCCCCTTTCAAGTCAACAAGATCGACAATATATTCATAAACATTGAAATAACCTATTAACATATTGAGAAAAGTACCATTATATAGACTGTTATATTTAAAGGTGTGGATTTTGAACAGGTAGGGTTGGTGTCCCTGAAATCCTGTTTTTTGGGTTGACGTTGAGAACAGTGTTTTGTTTTGGTTTTGGTTTTTCTTTTCCATTACGGTTTATCACAGGATATTGAATATAGCTCCCTGGGTTCTACAGTAGGACCTTGTTGTTTAGCCATTCTCCATATAATAGTTTGCAACTGCTAATCCCAAACTCCCCATCCATCCCTCTGCCTCTCCCCTCCCCCTTGACAACGACAAGTCTGGAGAACAGTGTTTTTTTTAAACAAAAAAATGTATATAGTGAAGGTGTACAACACTGTGATTTGATACACATATTCACAGTGAAATGATGACTGCAGTCAAGCCGACTGACACACCCATCTCCTCACCCAGTTCTCTCTCGCGTGTGTGATGAGAGCACATGAAACGCACCCCTTCACCCAGTTCCCAGCGTCAGCGCGGTCTCACTCACTGCAGTCCCCAGGCTCCGCCTCAGCCCTCTAGACCCACTCCCCTACACGGCTGCCACCCCGTACCCCAGGGCCAGTCTCTCCCCATTTCCCCCCCACCCCCACCCCTGGCAACCACTGTTCTACTCTCTCCCTCCAAGTATTTGACTTCTTTAGATCCCATATATAAATGAGATTGTGCAGTTTCTGTCTTTGTCTGGTTTATTCAACGTGGCATAATGTCCTGCAGGTTCGCCCATGTATATGTGATATACACACATGTATATGTGTGTGTACACGCATGTGTACATGCGTGTGATGTACACCCATCTACTTATTCATCCGCCCACCCATCCATCAGCACACACTTAAGTTGCTTCCACAGCTTGGCAGTCGTGAACGATGCCGTGTGGCTCAGGTTCTCAAGTCCACACTTGCGCTCTGGGTCCAGGCCCTTCATCACCCCCAGCCCTGCTCCGCCTTCTGATTTCTCGGTCGTGGGCCGCCTTCCATCCACTGTCGCGTTGAAATCCTGAGGCTCTGCAGCCTCTTGTCCACACGAGTGATCTTAGATTCCTAGGATCACCTCTGAAGACCTCCCTTTTACCACATCTAGTTGTCACTTCAGGGTATTCTGTGAGAAGTCATGAATCTTCCTCTGTTGCTTCTCACATAGCTCCAAAACCGCACTACGATGCCCGCGTATGCATTTCTGCCACCCGTAGGTCGTGTTTTCTGAAGAATTTATTCTGGTGACCGGGTGCCTTACAGCCACTGCACCTGGAGCCCCGCTCTCTGCTTCCATCCCCGTGGGGAAAGACCGTGTACCATCTTCACGGGTATGAACGTGGGGCTGCAAACGGTGTTTGCCAGATTACTGGACACTCCTTGAGGACAGATTTATGACATATGCAGAAGATGAGAGAGCTTTTTTCTTAAGCTGCTGCATTCTAGGCTAACCAGAGATACTGCCATTGATTTTCAAAGCTGGGAGACAAAGTGTGCTTGCTTTGGGAAACTCAAGGACAAGGTCGAGTATTTTGAGATCCCCGAAAGAAAAATGAATTTCCCATACTCTAATGGCCATGCCTCTGGCTGACACTGGGTGGATTCTCACATGGTGCACTTTGCAGGACACCTTCCCAGAATAATCCAGAGCTCAGAACACAGCTTGCAATGTGAGCCATCTCTCAGCCTCACACCGCGAGCAGGCACGGCAGAGATGCACTCTGAGTACACGCTAAATGGACATCTTGGCCCAGGAAACGACAAGTCAGCAGTGGCTGTGTTATTCTTGAGGATGAAGGGCAATGATACAAATGGGGATGGAGGCCGGGAAGCAGAGTGAATTGTACTCGGGACCCACAGCCCGCTCTGCTGAGCTCGCGTCCGTTTCCTTGTTCTAAAGGTTTTCGGTCTCGTTGGCTTTTTCTCGCTGCTCTGTTTGGAGGACCACTTCCCGTGTGCTGGAGGTCTCACCGTGTCTTGGGTAATTATCACTATTTAAGGAATTTTAAGAAAATGCTAGTAGCTCTTTCATGGCTTAGAGTACTTGACATCCTCTCCGATCAAAACCAGTTTGTTGAAGGGTTTAAAATTCATGCAGCCTTTGGTATAAAACAGGATCCAATGTGAAGGACTCAAAAGGATCTTGGGTAATCAAGATGTGATCAACTGAGATGGGGCCCTAGGAAATAATGATCTTTTCTACTGAAGTAGATTTTCATACAATATGCTCATATTCTCATATATTTCTGAAGATCATAAAATAATAACCAGATTCGTAGACCTAGAAAGTAGGAGAGTATTGTTGAACAGGGTTGCTGGGCAAAGAAACAGTCTAATGAGCAACACACAGCGTTGACCCAGAATTAACAGGAACAGTCTCTTTATTCATCTCCGTGTCACTGCTCAGTGAACAAGGAAGGCTTTTGGTGAATGGATTTTAAATGACTTTTTTGAAGACGCTGCAGTGCGGTTCAAGGTCATTGTTTCAAAGTTCGGTGATGACTGCCTCTAACTATATGGTGGATGTGAACATCCATGTTATCTGCCTCCGGGGACTGTTGTAATATACAGGAGAGCAGGCTGAAGGCGAAACGAGTCCAGAAAGGCAGTAAATAAAATCTTTTTTACTTATTTGGTCTTTAACTTTAAAAGAGTATGTGTCACAATTTGCGATAATATTGTACATGAAAGTGTTAACTGCCGCTGGATGGAAGAAAACCAAAGGGGCAAACTTAGATTGGAAGGAATAAAGTAACATTTGTCATTTGTCTGTAGCTCTCTTTGTAGCAAAAGTATTCCCACGCCATTCCCCAGAGATATCCTCTATCCCTTAGTTTAACTTCTCCAGAAAAAAATTGAGCTCTGTCGGTGATAAGGTCAGGAATTATTACTGAAACAAGTTATACAACTGCTGAAATTGAAAAACAATCCAGGAGAGAGTAGCGGTTAAGACGGCCAGGCCGCCTGTGTTCAAATCCAGCTCCTCTACTTTCTAGTCTGTGATCTGGGGAAAGTTCCTGAACCTCTCCAAGCCCCAGTTTTCCCACCTGTAAGACAAGGACAGTAACTGTCCTTAACATATAGGCTCCTTATGATGATTTAGGGACATCACTTAGTACAATGCTCTCAGGACGTGTTCACAGCCATCGTGACTGTTCATCTCTTGCATCTGGATGGCTGGTGTATCTGCGAAGCTCTGCACCGTGGTGACACAGGATGAGGTGGACAGCAGTATTGCTAGATGGACTCCCAGTTGGTGGAACCGTAAATCTTCTGCAAGGAGTACATGGATTTTAATCATTCTGGAGGAAGGTGGTAGAAGGCAAGATTCTGCATTAATCCATGTTCCATTTTAGTGTATTTGGAAACTGGATGAAATAGAAATAGACGGCATGTCCTTGACTGAAGAAAATTCCTCCTCTAGAGGCTGGGAGGTCATATTCTTCACCCAAAAGCACATTTAAGGGGAGGTGTGGGGCGCCGGCTCTGCAATCCTTAATGCTGATCCACGCCGGTAATCGATGAAGAAAAGATACTGCAGCCAGATTAGCCTCAAATTTTAAAACAACATATGCTTAACTGAACTGCAGATGACACACAAAAGCAGGGGCGGCAGCAATAAAATAAACAGTGAATCAAGGTTCAACTGTATCTCAAAAGCCTGAGACGGGTGCCTGAGAGCACAGCGCGCCTGCAGCTCAGCTGGAAGGAAAGGGAAACTCTGCCCTTGGCTCTTTACAAAGCAACTGCCAGCTACCGGAGCAGGAAGCCCAGCTTTGCCAGAAACAAACACAAACCTGAGGGTCTGGGTCGGATGACAAACTCGAGGAGCCTCTCCTACAATATGCATATACTGCATGACGTAAGGCTGCTTAGGATACATCCAATCAGGTTGCACAGGTAACAGTTCAGAGAAAGCCATGAAATACGCCAGCACTCCTTTTCCCAGACTGACATTCAAGGTGCCACACTCAAATGGGAATATTTATTTTAAAGAAGCCAACGAGCAACTAGGCTGGGTCCAGAGTGGAACAAATGAGACCGCGGGAAGACCGAGGCCAGTCATCCCGCCATCGATGACAAATATTTATGATGCGCAAAGACGCGTTGAATACGTGCTGACACGCTCACATAACTCTTATTTTCAGAACAATCTCATGAGATGGCATTTTTCGTCCCTGTTCTACCAGTGAGAAAATACAAGCTCACAATTAACCTCAAATTGTTAACAAATGTATCCAACCTCATACAGCTAGTAAGTGGCCAGTGCCAAGTCTGACTCCAAATCCAAGTTACTTGCATGATGCAAAATATTCATCGCTAATAAGAACGGCTGAAGGAGATATGGGGATATATGTATACGTATAGCTGATTCACTTTGTTCTACAGCACAAACTAACACTCCATTGTAAAGCAGTTATACTCCAATAAAGATGTTAAAAGCAAAAAAAAAAAAAAAGAGAGAGAGAAAAAAGAAAACAATGGCAGGTGGGGGTGGGTAAATGCTGGAAAGCCAAATGAAAAACAAATTATGAATGAAAAAAAAAAAAAAAAAGAATGGCTGAAGGAAACTTAGAGGGATGGAGAGTCACACTGACTTTCTCCAAAATTCCAAGCTGCCTCCCGTGTTAACTCCAAGAGAAAGAGCCAGAAGAACCATTAAGTGGAAATAAAAGAAGACATGTCTTGGTGCCGTCTGGACAAGTACAGCATACCCGAGGGGGTCACAGAGGCAATGACTCCATTACCAAGTGGTCAGTGCCCATCAGGGATGGAGGGGGGGAAGCAGACGTGGCCACTTGCCAAAGTTACCACAGAAGTGACCCTGCATCGCATGGGACACTGACCATATGACCTGGAGATCCTCTCACTCTCCTGGTTTACACCAAATATCAGTCTATAAGAAATGGTGTCTTTTTCACCTGCATGAGGCCAGCTCACGGCCTTGAATCTAACGGGCGTATAATTGGGTCATTTTGAAATTAACTAATAAGCTGGATGCCTGGAAATAAGACTTTTTTTATCCATGGGGACTGTTCACGCATTCCTAAAGGAAGCAATTTTTTGTACAATGTTACTTTATAGATTTTTAAAAGGAGATATAGTAGTAATACCACTTCTGCTTTTCTTCTTGAAAGTCGTGCTTCTCCTTTAACCGTGTTCTTAGGCCTGGCATTCTGCGAGGGACCTCCTCCTCTGAGTTAAACACTGCTATGTTTTTTTTTATTATTAAATTGTATGTTGGCCTCACTTTATGTTTTCCTTTGATTGGTTCTGGGAAAGAACTAATCAGACTTTGGCAGGAAGAGTCCCCAGGACAGATGGACTGGGTTGGTGCTCCCACAAAAGGAGAGCAGCCCCGGGATTCTGACGGCAGATAAGGGAGCCAGGCGTGCTGTGTGTGCCCGGCTTGGGGTCCCGAGATGTGAGAAAGCAACGGGGCCTGGGCGGGGGCCAGTCGCTCCACTTGACCATGCTCCTTCCTCTCCAACCAGCCCCCATCCGGCCCATCACTCGTGGACAGACCTGCCCCGCGGGCCCCTCTCTCACTTCATCCCGCTGCCGCCTGCACCGCCGATCCCCCAAGTCAGGAAGGGGTGCCCTGCAGACGTGCAAGGGCTGAAGATACAGAGGGTGATCTCCGGGCGAGGCGAGCGCCAGGGGGGCGAGAGGAAGTGACCCCATTACTTCGCATCTGCCTGTGAGTTTTCTCAGGAGACCCTGGGGGAGACGGCACGGCACCTTTAATCCAATTAAAATATCGCTGTGAGACGACTTTCCTAATCATCAAATGTAATGAGTCCTGAGATCTGAAGATGGAGGGCTAGTGCCATAAACGTCTGCTCTTTATAGCCACACCCAGGTTTTAGTGATAGATGTGTCTGTTACTTCAAACAGCAGAGGGGGTTACACTTACGATAAAAAGATAACAAGATAATGGTGCAAATGCGGAGAGGTTACAGGGATGCCTTCAGCCTTCGAGATTCAAGACCAGTGAAGAGCATTCCCTGAAAACAAAGGGCAACTGGGTGTGCGTGTGCAGTGCCTGTATCAATCAAATCGCATCTAATTCTTAAATATTTACTGAGAACCTGCTATGCGCCACTTTCCTAAGTTCTACAATCTCACAGGCAGGTAAGAGGGGCCGCCGTCCTCCACTCGCCCGGGAGACAGACATGTGTACGCGATGCTTTCATTGGGCGAGATGTCTGCTATGGCAGAGGTGCTGTGGGACCGCAGAGAAAAGGCCACCCAAACCGGGGGTGACGGGGAGGAAGGGGTCAAGGATAAGGAGCCTTAAGAGATAACATCGATGACGGAAATAGTGATGACGATTACAGCCACTCACGTGTTTGAGGCCTCGGCAAGTGCGAGCCCAGAGACGTTAACGCCCTACGTAACGTTTCACATCGAAGAAGTGGAAACTGGATCTTGAAAACCAGGCCAAAGTGGACCCTCACTCTGTCCCCATGCTGCTTTCCAGCCAGGAGGAGGCAGAGCAAGACGCCTCCTCTCGCCAACCCCGGGTTTCCCTTGTTCCCGGGGGGTAGGACTTCCTGGACAAGAGAGTGGGCAGGGGGGGCAGGAAGGCAGCCTGGAGGTGGAACCCCTGGTGGGGGAAGGTGGGCTACACCCAACACCTCCCTCCACCCGCGGCATGCAGCGAAGACGCATGCCGACTCTCCAAGATCCCAGCATCGTGGGCCGATGGGGAAAGGACCCAACTGAAAACATCACCCTGGGGGGAGTACAGGTTCCCCCGCTCCACGAAAGTAGAGCATCCTAGGAAACCATCCTGCTCGTGGACGCACAAAATCAATCGAGATGAAGCACAGAGGCTCACAGACACGGCTCACAGCTCACAGTGGCGGCTTGATGCTGAGATGCTGAGTGTGGCTCCGGGAAGGAGCTTGGCGGCGCCGCTCTCACTGCTGCAGTGGGCACTGCGCCTGTTACGCTCGCTGCCAAACACGCTGAGCTAAACAAGAGTTTCCTTTTTTTTTTTTTTTTTGTAAAAGTGAAAATCTTCAGATTTCTTTTGGTTAGTGAAAACTGGTACGAATGTGGGTCTTTCGCAAAAGCAAAGCAGCATAAAGCGAACTTTGGAAAGGCGGCGGATACCCGGACCTTGTACAGGATTCAGGTGTGTTCAGGCCGTCATCATCCGCCGGACCTTGTACGGAATTCAGGTGTGTTCAGGCCGTCATCATCCCCCCGGACCTTGTACGGAATTCAGGTGTGTTCAGGCCGTCATCATCCGCCGGACCTTGTACGGAATTCAGGTGTGTTCAGGCCGTCATCATCCCCCCGTACCTTGTACGGAATTCAGGTGTGTTCAGGCCGTCATCATCCGCCGGACCTTGTACGGAATTCAGGTGTGTTCAGGCCGTCATCATCCCCCCGTACCTTGTACGGAATTCAGGTGTGTTCAGGCCGTCATCATCCTCCCGTACCTTGTACGGAATTCAGGTGTGTTCAGGCCGTCATCATCCGCCGGACCTTGTACGGAATTCAGGTGTGTTCAGGCCGTCATCATCCGCCGGACCTTGTACGGAATTCAGGTGTGTTCAGGCCGTCATCATCCGCCGGACCTTGTACGGAATTCAGGTGTGTTCAGGCCGTCATCATCCCCCCGTACCTTGTACGGAATTCAGGTGTGTTCAGGCCGTCATCATCCCCCCGTACCTTGTACGGAATTCAGGTGTGTTCAAGCCGTCATCATCCGCCGGACCTTGTACGGAATTCAGGTGTGTTCAGGCCGTCATCATCCGCCGGACCTTGTACGGAATTCAGGTGTGTTCAGGCCGTCATCATCCCCCCGGACCTTGTACGGAATTCAGGTGTGTTCAGGCCGTCATCATCCGCCGGACCTTGTACGGAATTCAGGTGTGTTCAGGCCGTCATCATCCGCCGGACCTTGTACGGAATTCAGGTGTGTTCAGGCCGTCATCATCCGCCGGACCTTGTACGGAATTCAGGTGTGTTCAGGCCGTCATCATCCCCCCGGACCTTGTACGGAATTCAGGTGTGTTCAGGCCGTCATCATCCCCCCGGACCTTGTACGGAATTCAGGTGTGTTCAGGCCGTCATCATCCCCCCGGACCTTGTACGGAATTCAGGTGTGTTCAGGCCGTCATCATCCGCCGGACCTTGTACGGAATTCAGGTGTGTTCAGGCCGTCATCATCCCCCCGTACCTTGTACGGAATTCAGGTGTGTTCAGGCCGTCATCATCCCCCCGTACCTTGTACGGAATTCAGGTGTGTTCAGGCCGTCATCATCCGCCGGACCTTGTACGGAATTCAGGTGTGTTCAGGCCGTCATCATCCGCCGGACCTTGTACGGAATTCAGGTGTGTTCAGGCCGTCATCATCCGCCGGACCTTGTACGGAATTCAGGTGTGTTCAGGCCGTCATCATCCGCCGGACCTTGTACGGAATTCAGGTGTGTTCAGGCCGTCATCATCCGCCGGACCTTGTACGGAATTCAGGTGTGTTCAGGCCGTCATCATCCCCCCGGACCTTGTACGGAATTCAGGTGTGTTCAGGCCGTCATCATCCGCCGGACCTTGTACGGAATTCAGGTGTGTTCAGGCCGTCATCATCCCCCCGGACCTTGTACGGAATTCAGGTGTGTTCAGGCCGTCATCATCCGCCGGACCTTGTACGGAATTCAGGTGTGTTCAGGCCGTCATCATCCCCCCGTACCTTGTACGGAATTCAGGTGTGTTCAGGCCGTCATCATCCTCCCGTACCTTGTACGGAATTCAGGTGTGTTCAGGCCGTCATCATCCCCCCGGACCTTGTACGGAATTCAGGTGTGTTCAGGCCGTCATCATCCTCCCGTACCTTGTACGGAATTCAGGTGTGTTCAGGCCGTCATCATCCGCCGGACCTTGTACGGAATTCAGGTGTGTTCAGGCCGTCATCATCCGCCGGACCTTGTACGGAATTCAGGTGTGTTCAGGCCGTCATCATCCCCCCCGTACCTTGTACGGAATTCAGGTGTGTTCAGGCCGTCATCATCCCCCCGTACCTTGTACGGAATTCAGGTGTGTTCAAGCCGTCATCATCCGCCGGACCTTGTACGGAATTCAGGTGTGTTCAGGCCGTCATCATCCGCCGGACCTTGTACGGAATTCAGGTGTGTTCAGGCCGTCATCATCCTCCCGTACCTTGTACGGAATTCAGGTGTGTTCAGGCCGTCATCATCCGCCGGACCTTGTACGGAATTCAGGTGTGTTCAGGCCGTCATCATCCGCCGGACCTTGTACGGAATTCAGGTGTGTTCAGGCCGTCATCATCCCCCCGTACCTTGTACGGAATTCAGGTGTGTTCAGGCCGTCATCATCCCCCCGGACCTTGTACGGAATTCAGGTGTGTTCAGGCCGTCATCATCCGCCGGACCTTGTACGGAATTCAGGTGTGTTCAGGCCGTCATCATCCCCCCGGACCTTGTACGGAATTCAGGTGTGTTCAGGCCGTCATCATCCGCCGGACCTTGTACGGAATTCAGGTGTGGTTTAAGCGGTCATCAACACTCAGGGATGACCCACCAGGGAGAAGGTGCCACCAAAACCCCAAACAGCCAGAGACGCTGGGTGACCAATCATTCTACCACAAAATGCTCAGAGAAAGAACCGGCCCCGACAGCTAGTGATACAGAAGTACTCACCCCCTGCACCCAGGCGGGCTTCGGGGAGCGGGCCTGGGCATCAGAAGATGCGGACAGGTGCAAGCTGGGGGTTGCAGGACAAAGACCAGGGGGGCTGAAGCCTCCCGCACACGCCTCCTGCCCCCAAAGGGGGTCTGGGGAACTCCATGCGGCTGGGCTTGCAAGAAGAAACCAGAGACTGCAGCCCAGAGGGGATGGGGACAGGGGACTTGCTGAGGTACCCACTAAACCATGGAACGAGCGACTGCAACTCCAGGACTAGAGAGAACACCGCAGAAACGTGCTGATTATTTATTCATTTAACTTGATTTGAAAAGCTACATCTGTGGGACCCTTCCTCCAGGAGCCCTGCTAAACAGGCTAAGAACTCTGCTTACAAAATGCCTCTCTCCGCGCTTCCTTTAAATAACTTTTGAGAATGAGCCTCTGCTATCGTTTGTTAACTACTTGTCAAAGGGACCAGGCAGAGAGATTTCTAATGTGTTAGGAGCTGATGTTGATTGAAGATCAATCATAAATTAGGGTAGGATTTCCTGCCCTGAGACTATTCCATCAGTCAATAAACAAATGGGTTGAGAGTTGGAAGATTCCAATTTCGGGCAACTTTTCAGATGACATCATTTCCAGGAAGTCAAAACTTGAGTCATAAAATAGCACCTAAAAATAGAAAACGCCTCTGCTGAGCCTCCAGCTCGGTCAGGGCTTTACCCACATCTCCTCAGGCGGGAGCAGGATACAAGGTTATCTCTAGAGCAAACAAAATCACCACCGAACGCTGCAGTGGAAAAGCTCCACGGCCCAGCCAGCCCTTCCAGCCTCCTTCCAGCCCAGGGGCCCCGGTCAGCAAGGCCTCCAACCCGGAGGACGCTGGGTGCCAGGCCCGGGGGCAGCAGGTGTGCCGTGCGGGTCTTGGCCGGGGGGGGGGGGGGGGGGAGAAGCCCCGCCTCCTCCATGGCCCAGCTTTGGCCGGCCCCCATCAGAGCCCCCGCGGCTAAGCCGCGAAAAGGAGCGGGCACACGTGTGTGCTCCCGCCTCCTGCCCATCCACAAAGTCAGCCTTGGTCCCAACTCCCTGCACTGAAGTGAGAGCAGCTCAGGGCGGGCGGCCAGCCACCAACTCGTGCTCGCGCGACCCTGACTTGGCAGGCACCACGCTCCCACGGCGATGGGATCAAGGATGCCATTTGGTTCATTTCACCTTCATTTCTTTTTATAAGAATTGTATATATTGAAGGTGTACAACACGATGATTTGTGAAATGATGACTGCAGTCAAGCTGACCTGACACACCCGTCTCCTCACACAGTTATCTTGCGCGTGGGACGGGAGCACACGAAACGCACCCCTTCACCCAGTTCCCAGCCTCAGCGCGGTGTCACTCACTGCAGTCCCCAGGCTCCGCGTCAGCCCCCCGGGACCCACTCCTCTACACGACTGCCACCCCGTAACCCCGAGGCGAGTCTCTCCCCACTTCCACGCCCGCCACCCCTGGCAACCACTGTTCTACTCTCTGCCTCTGTGTCTTTGACTTCTTTGGATCCCATATGGAAGTGAGGTCGTACACGTTCTGTCTTTCTCTGTCTGGTTTGTTTCGCTCAGCATCGTGTCCTGCAGGTTTGTGCATGTTGCCACTAGTGGCAGAATCTCTTTCCATTTTGAAAGCTGAATAATATTCCATTTTATACACATATAAAATATATAATGGAATATTATTCAGCATATATAGAGAGATTCTGTCAGATTTCACATCTAGCCTTTTAGGGTGGTAAAGCACGTTTTACTTTCAGTTAAACACTGGTCATTTGGAGTACCTGGTAATGGCTGGGGAAAAGTTCTCTAAATGAGCTTTGTACACACCATGGATGGATAATTTCCTATCTGTAACGTACCCCCAAGGCAGCTTCATTCTCCAGATGCCTTGATGAAGAATGACGTCGTTCACCATTCAGTGCAAATACAATGTCTTCATCCATGCATCTGCTGATGGACGGACACACAGGTTGTTTCCATATCTTGACTATCGTGAACAAGGCTGCGGTGAGCAAAGCAGAGCAGGTATCTCTCGGAGGTACTGATTTCATTTCCTTTGGATAAATACCCAGAAGAGAGACTGCCGGATCATATGGCGGTTCTATTCTTCATTTTTTGAGGAGCCTCCATACTCTTTTTCATAATGACTGCACCAATTTACATTCCCACCAACAGGTGTGCACAAAGATTTCCTTTTCTCCGTACCCTCACCAACACTGAACCTTTTTAAATAATGGCCATCCTAACAGGTGTGAGGTGAGATCTCGTTGTGGCTTTGATTTGCATTTCCCTGATGATGATGTCCAGAAAGGTAATGCATGATGTAAGTCAGCCTTATCCTAGGAAACGTCCAGACTATATGAGTGCCTGGAGTTGGGAAGAAAAGCTTGAGGGCTGAGGACCCTGGAGGAGGTGTCCCAGGGCTGGAGGGAGGGAAGCCTCGAAGGACGGGCAGAACCTGAAGAGGCATGGGGGCTGGCCACCATCATCGGTCACCAAGAGAGGGACGGAGGCTGAAGCACAGGTGCAGAAAAGCCATGGCAGTAAAATCGGATGTGTCTCCTGCTGTGCTTCTGTCTCTAACTATGCGCATCTCAGACACGGTAGCTGTGCCAGTCCTAAAACTTATACACAGAATGGATGGATAAACAGCAAGGTCCCACTGTGTAACACAGGGAACTATATTCAGTGCCCTGTGATAAGCCACAGTGGAAAAGAATATGCAAAAGAAGGTATACATATATATGTAAATGTATAAATATATATACATATATAAAAAGAATGTATGTATACGTATCACTGAATCACTGCTCTACAGCAGAAATTAACACAACACTATAAATCAACTATACTTCAATAAAATAAATTTTAAAAAATAAGAATAGGAAGAGTTCCTTACTGGAGTAAAGTGTCACGTGCTGTTAATTCTGCTGCCACAGTCCCAGGATGGGAGCTTCCGAACAGAGAAATGACCCACGATGAAGGGGCCTCCAGGGGAAGAGCAGTCCCCACCGTCCACAAAGCGGCCACAGAGCCCCAGGGACCTGGGAGTGGACGCCGCGCCTGCACACCCTTTCCGGAGCCACTGACACCGTCAAGCGGTCCAGCGGGCCACAAGCCCGTGAGGAATGTGGGGTCCGTGGGCCACTGGGCTCAGGCAATCCCACGTACAGCTGGCTCAGCTGTACTGCTGAGGGAGGTTACAGCATGAGAAGTGACATCACCAGCGGCAGAGACATCGAAAGGTGTCAGCGGAAGGATCCGTCACGGCGACTGTCGTTAGGACCATCCTGATGGCCGGGTGAGAAGCACAGACACTGCTGGGAACACAGCAGGGCCACTGGAGCATCCCGTGTCGTCCTCGTGGGCCACAGCACAGAGGCCGGGAGCAGCTCCCTGGACACAAGGTGGAAAAACGCGGGACTTTGGGTCCAGTTTGGGGTCTCCTGCATCACTTCACAGTTTAGCCCTAAACCCCATAGACAGAAGGATACACGGCCTGTCAGCTGTCACTGGTGTTGCTGCTGCCCTTGTTCTTGACGCCACTGTGGTGGTGGTGGTTTGCTTTGATTGGTCTGTTTTCTCCCAGTTCAAAGGCAAAGCTTGGTTTTGGTGGGAAAATAAAGCTTGACCCACGTGGGAAGTACGTGTCTTTATTTCAATTCCACTACTTTAATAAGGAATTCGACTTTTATGGATTAAAATATGTGGCAATATAGAAAGCACACTTCTGAATATCACAACAGCTCCTTTCCGACCAACATCAGGCCCTTTGGCAAGAACTTGCGTGAACACAATTTTAGTTTCTTTAGTGAGACTCTCTTTGGAGCCATTAGCTCTCGTGGGAATGAGGTCAGACTAAGAGGTGCCCTGGCCGTAACAGTGACAAACACGACTAAGGCCCGGCCTCAGGACACAAATCCCTAACGTGTCTTTCAGTAAGTCCCAGGCATCCTACTTCCACCTGGAGCAGTTTCCTTCCCCAGTGAATTCTGACGACTCAGATGAGGAGGGAACCCTGCCCCTTCCCGGTCGGGAAGCGCAAGCCTCAGCCCGAGGGTCAGAGCAGCATCTGAAAACGGCAGCAGGGTCAGGGGTTGGGGCTGGACCTCTCCCGGGTTCCAGAACCGCAGCCGCACGAGCTGTCCAGCCCCAGCCCCTGACCCTGCTGCCGTTTTCAGATGCTGCTCTGACCCTCGGGCTGAGACCTGTGCTTCCCGATCTCCTCTGCCGCCTGGACCTCCCGGTGACAGGCCAGCCTCCATCAGACACAGGTGACCGTCCCCCGAGCCGCTGCTCCTGGCATCACCAGCTTAAGGTTCGCCACCTTGGGTCAGAGCCACTGACCCACACATCCTACCGAGGCCAGAGACCCTGGGACTGACCCCTGAGCCAGCGCACACACCTCAGTTAACAATAGCTGTCTCTGCATCACTTTTGCATTCATCACATTTCTCCATTTCTTTGAATCGGCTCAGGCATTATTAAGAGGTTTTCCAATAACACGCTCGTCCACTTGAACTACTATAGCAAGGAAAAAGCAACAAGCAAAAACGTTCCCAGTGGCAGTCCCAAAATATTGTTCCACTGACCTACCTCGCCTGCTCTACTTTGCCACCTGCGAGAGATCTCCCAGAAGGAAAGTGGAACCCGAACCCCTTTGTATCAGACATCAAACAGCACTTGCCATTTTTTCTCAAATGTGTGTGGCTATATTATTAATTAACTAATTAAGCACCCCACAAATATTTTAATTAAGTGCTGGCTCGGTTGCCAGGCATTATTCTATGCATTTTATCCCAGAAGACTCGAAGGGCAAGGAAAAATCCCCTAACAGGGGAATCGTTCCTAATAGCAAGTCATCCCTGGGAACGTGTGAGCTCCTCGGGGAAGCACACTAGAACCTTACGTGATGCGCGTTACTATTTAAGGAACCACATCAGGAAGCATTTGGTTTCAGGAGCCCTGGGTAGAGCGGGGACAGGAACCAGCAGTAGCAGTGAGGAGCTGGTGCTGAAGAGAATCCACCCCGTATCTCCCCCTGGGGCCTGCCCCCAGCCCTAGCCCTAGCTGGCCGCAGGTCATCCCAGGTTCTCCTGCGATTCGTCTCGTGGAGTCTGAGAAACACCTTGTCCCCTTGCTCACATCTGGGGGAGGACCGTCCAGGAAGGCCGTCGTGCGGGGCTTCTCCCAAGGGTGTCCCCGAGGATCCCAGGGAAACAGCTCTGAGCTCGGAGCCAAGATATGGGCTCCCCGCCGCCGCCACCCCCTTCAGTTTCCTTGCTGTAAAATGAGGATAAAGTGCCTGTCTTGGGATTGTTGTGAGACTCAAATTAGATAAGAGCATCGACAGGGCTTTTGGGAACCAGAAAGCACCGCTCAGGTGTGAGGTGTGAGGTGTGAGTATCACTATTACGGCAAGTCTGGGCGTGGGCACTGCAGGAGGATGTCTGGAAGTGGCCCCAGCCTGAAGCCATGCACTTTGGTTTCCCAATGGGACTAGGGAATGGGATGGGGAGAAGGCGAGGAACCCCCAGAAATGAGCCCTGGGGGCAGGGCGGTTTAGGAAGGTGGTGGATGGAGAGAGTCAAGGTACAGAGGTAGCCCAGTCGGGGCTGAGATCTGGAGGTCGCCCGACCGCATGGAGATGGGCAGGGCCTGGACTTGGGATCATCTGTGTTGGAGTCATTGTTTTGCAAGTTAAGAATATCAATTTCTTCATCAGTAGTTGGAGAAACTAAAGACTCTTGATAGAGCGTGAAGGTTGACTGGCATCACAGATGCACCTGAGCAGGCCTTGCACCCATCGGTGCTGGGTAACCACTGGTTCTTTTCCTCACGCCCGGCGCTAGGGGCTGCGTTCAGACGTGGAATCATGTGCCCAGGAAAAGGAAGTGTCTGCTAAACCATCGGCAGATGGTACTTCCCAGAGAATTTCACAATTACACGTGGGAATGGGCCCCTCTCAGGCATGCAAATTCAGTGCAGACCAATGCAGTAAATCACACTCAGGCCACCCCTCCCAGACAAGTCACCGGCCCCTGCAGACCCTCCCACGAGGGTCGTTGAAGGCGCAGAGCCACCGAAGCATGCGGTCACTTCAGCAACCAGCTCCTTGGCAGGCAGGACACAGAACTTACAAAGCACGGGGCTTGGCGGGGTGGGGGGGGGTGGTGCTGCTTACCGCCGTCTGGCCGGCCCCTCCCGCCCAACGTTGATGCCAGGAAACCTAGGGGACCTGCCCGGAGACCAGGCGGCCCGAGGTGCCTCGCCGGGCACGGAAGACCCACACATCCGGGCGTCACAGCCCCTCCTGCAAGAGATGCGTCACCGGCACCTTCACGCGACAGCCCCCTCGCTCCCACAGGAAAGGTCGCCTCCAAACGGGGGTCTGCCGGGCTTTCGCTCCTGCCCTGCCGCCCCAGGCCCCTCCCACCGGGCTTCACCAGGCCAGCCTTGGTGAACCTCTCGGGGCGAGGACCACGCCGACTCTCGACTCCCCCAGCTCTGCCGAGAGTCCTGGGCGCACGGTTGGCGCCCGTGAACAAGTGTGTGATTGAACTGATCTCCTCGTCTACGCTGGGATTCTTCTCTGACTTTCCACCCCGGTCTCAGTGTGGTGCCCAGGCTTCCCTCCGAAAGGACCCCTGTAGCAGCCACCGTGAAATGGGCGAGCGCCCCTGAGCAGGGACCACAGCCGCCCCTGGGCCACTTCACATCTCTCCAGCTCCATCCTTACAACTAACCCCCTCAGGTGGGTATTTTTCACACGTCACTGATGAGGAAGGTGACACACAGAGCAATTAAGACAAGTCCCTGAGGCCGTGTAACTGATGGTGGCGGAGTGAGGACCGAAGCCCTGGAGCCCGGCCGACACCAGCGCTGGCCTGTGACCACGGGTCCCCTCAGGGGTCCGTCAGGCTGGAGATGAAGCTGAACCCTCCACTTCTACAGATTCTGGACAAAAGCAGCGGGTGGCACAGCAGGTGGGGAAAGACGTCCACTAGGGCAGGGGGCGCTGGAGCGACAGGGGCCGTGGGTCTTGGCTCTGCCCGGGCCGCAGCCAATACTCCATCTCTCTGGGCTTCGCCTCCCGTCTGTGGGCCGAGAGGTGTGGACAGGGCAACGGCCGGGAACCAGATGGACACCCACGTCTTAGGAACCGCAGGTGTGGACAGCTAAGTCCTAATGGTCTCTGTGCTGAGCTAAGAAACCAAGGTTGAATGACAAATAGGGTGTTAGTTCCCAGAGAAGGAAGTTCCCGAAGTGGACAGCCCCATCCCCGCTGGCCCCAGGCAGCAGTAGGTCCAGGTGACCAAATCCCCACGGGGCAGCTGCAGGCCCTCCTGCACCCCCCCCCCCGGGATGCCCACACCGGTCAGGCCCCCTCACTCCTGCAGCCGCCCCTTCCCTTGACATGCGTGCCCCAGAGGACACTGCAGCCTGAGAAAGCACCCATTTAGTGGCGAGCCTACGGAAGGAGCCGGGGAAGCCCGGGGTGCCGACACTCGCAGGGCAGCCTAAGCCCCTGGCTGCAGAGCCCGGCAGAAACGCTCCCACAAGAGGTCTGCTCCCCACAGTGACCGTGGCGACCCCTCCTAGCCACACCCTTGAGGGTCGAGGGCCTCTCACAGGGAGGGGATGGCAGCCCTTCACCAAACCTTCACGCAATCCCCTGTGTGTTCTGGGTCCAAGCATAGAATGAAGGTGCAATGGTCCTTTCCTAAAGGGTAAGGACCGTATGTCGGACCTGGAAGGGCCACTGCAGATGTCTGGCCCCATTTCTTCAACTTACAGAGAAAGCAGAGGCCGGGAGAGCTTCGATGATCTCCCCCAGGTCACACATCGGTCAGTGTGAAGGTGTGAACAAAAATCCAAGCCTCCTAATTGTCATTACGGCGCTCTTTGAGGCTCAGCAGGGGACCGCCGTCTAGCCTGCCCCAGAGAGGCAGCCTCCTCGTCTTACACACGGAGAAGTGACTTTGTGAGCACGATGAAAACAGACACACAAGGCGCTTCCCAAGCCTAACGTTCCCAGTAACTCCAGGCTAAAGACCATGTTTACTGATACAAAGAAAAGGAGAGAACACAAGTGCAAGTTGTGAACGCAGCAGCCCACGGGCACAGCTGTAACTGGGCCCCCATCGGAGAGCTAAACCCCCCGAGGACTGTTCACCAACTGGTACTTTACTCATATTCTTGGACAATCCACCAGCATCGAGCCCCATTTGCTATCCAGCAACCCATCACGATGGGGATGTAATGGCGGAAATAAAAACACATGAAGTGGCCAAAGGCAGGCAAGTCGCAGTTAAACGCTCAGATAAACTGAGTATCCAAACAGGTGGCCAGGTAGGAAGAGGACGATGCGTATTGGCCGTAGGCCTCGGGTAGTTCCAATAACCTTTCCCAAGGCCTCAATTCCTTCTTCTAGAAAACTAAGGAATTTTAATTCCTTAACAATGTCTCTCCTGGGTCTTAGTGACCTTGAGGAAGTCTTTATCGATGAGATGGACCAGGAGTTAATAGGAGGAGAAAAGGGACGCAACAGCTGTTGGAAAACCCCAGACTTTGAATCCACTTTTGCCAACATCAGGCATCTTTTCCCTGAACAATATAAGAAAATGTCTAACCATCTTTGCTGCTTTTGCTTTAAAAAACCTTCCTCTCGTCTTCAGTCTAGCACTAGGGGCATCCTGCAGGATGCCCCAGCGGAGCCAGGAGGCAGAGGGGACAGGGCGTCAGAAAGACGTTAGTCTGCGTTAGGTAATAATTTCAGTTGCCAAACTAAGTTCTTTCCTCTCCATCGGAATTTTCTGTTGTAATTCATCAGTCAGGCAAAGACTGGCTCAGCGTTTGGAAAAACAACCCCATGTCTGTGGAAGAGACCCCGCCACGAGGTGAATGTTTTAGAGAGAAAAGACGTAGAGCATTAAGGATGGAAACGGTATTTTAGGGAAGGTGACCCCTCTTTTCTCGGGACTACACTTCACAGAGAATCATTACCGTTCCCCTTACCAAAATCTTAAAAACTCTTCTCTACTTGCATTCTTACAGCAATTATTAACCTACCACCACTCAAGTTGCCATCCTTCTTAAACCACCAATATTTTAACCTGCAGATCCCCTAAATCAATTATGGGCACACTGCAGCAGTGCTGGAAATGCACCCACAGTACACATTGTTAAACACCTGCAAAATAATTAAACACAGTTATGCACAGATCACATTAGCATGTATTACTGATAAGCTAGGCAACGGTGCTTCCTGCTTGCCCCTTTGCAATACCCTCCAGTGTGTCAACCAATGAATAAAAAAGACAGTTACTGAGCCCTAACTCTCTACTCAGCCTGACTTCACGTGTGGTTTGGAATACATTAGAAGAGGTACTTGAATTCATCATTATCAAACTCAAAAGAATTTGAAGATCAATGTCCTAAATAGGAAATCTGAAAAAGAAGAGATTAGGATTTGGCTGACGTCACTGAAAGACGTCGAGGAGCCAAAAAAAAAAAAAAGGGCATGAGACTTCAGCTGATCCTGGGAAGAGGTGTAAACTCTGCGTCACCTAAGAGAAGGCAGGGACACGTCAAGCCGTGGAAGATGGCGTGAGTACAGGGGAAGGGCAGGCGCGAGCCGCATGGAAGAGAGGCTGCCAGGGGTCGTGACGAAGCAGAGATCACAATGCTGGTGAGGGCGCGTCTTCATCGACGAAGCAGGACTTAGGAGTTAGATAGAAGGAGGAAAGGGACATAACAACCTTTGTGAAACCCCAGGCTTTGAATCCATTTAGAGACGATGTAAGGCACTTGTAGGACCCTGTGTGTGCCCCATTCAAAGGGACAGAGGTGGTGGACGACACAGCCCCAGTTCTCAATGACTCAAGGTGGTGACAGCTGTGCATGTGCTGCATCCTCTTGGTCTGTTCATCTCCCAATGGACACTTAGGGTGTTCTTCTATGGCTCGGCTGCCGTGAACATGGTGGTGTGGGCACTTCCTTGGTGCCCTATTTAATTTCCTTTGGATACACACCCAGAAGTGGGACTGCTGGATGATATGGTAGTTTTGCTCAAGTTTTTCCTAAGTCTGGCAACCTACAGTGACCTTTACCTGCTCACTGTTAGACATTTTTTTTTTTTTTTTTTTTTTTTTGCGGTACGCGGGCCTCTCACCGTTGTGGCCTCTCCCGTAGCGGGGCACAGGCTCCGGACGCGCAGGCTCAGCGGCCATGGCTCACGGGCCCAGCCGCTCCGCGGCGTGTGGGATCCTCCCGGACCGGGGCACGAACCTGCGTCCCCTGCATCGGCAGGCGGACTCTCAACCACTGCGCAACCAGGGAAGCCCTAGACCTTTCTTTTTTTCCATGAGCTCTCATAGTTTGTATTTGTGCTCTTGTTTTATTGAGGTAAACTGCCTTATCGGTTTTAAAAATTCATGATGGTAGATTTGGTCATGATTGTCGCTTACCCCTAGGCAATATTTTTCAAACAGGAGCTTTCATTTGCCATCTGTTCATCCTGTTAATTTAATACGTTTCCCTTTGGCATTTTAAAATAGACCTTTTAAATGATAATTTGTCATTGAATGAGGAGATTTCTTCCTCTGAGCCATTTGATGAAGTTACACTAGGTGGAGAATCCAAGGTCATGCTCTAAGCAAATGGGAATTCTCCTTTTGTCCAGTGTTACCTGTATGAAAAAATTCATTTAGATTTACTTTGCTCCAGCCAATGAAGGCAGCAGTGCAGGGCAGCTCCTGATGTAGAGTTTCTCTCCACCCTGCCTCAGCAACACACTGATACACACACACACACACACACACACACACACACATTTCTTTTACAAATACAGCTTACTGCGTAACTCCCGTTAGCTCTGGCTTCTCTGATTCTCGAGCCTTCATGCCACACTGAACCCAGGGAGCTCCCGCTGCCAGCTCATCATCTGATTGCTGGTTTTCCCCAGGGACAGGTTCCTCCCGCTGGAGAGGGGCTCTGTCTGCACGTCCTGAGGCCTGCAGCTGGGTGCCCCCCCACCAAGAAGTCCTCCCGGGCCTGTCTCTGACCTTCTCTGTCCTTGGCAGCCTTCCCCCACATATTGTGTTACAGGCTTATAGATGTCCCCTCATTTTACTGTAAGGGGGGCATTTGCATTTCTATTCTTATTCTTCTGGCATCTTTGCGGTGATTTTCAAGAGACTGAGATGGAAAAATGCCATCTTTCCATAGCTAATTCTAAACTGGAATCTCTTAATAAATCCTGAGTAAATTTTTAAGTGCAAAGAGGGAAGAGGCGAACAGTATGAGCCCCGAGGTCTGAGGCTGCGCCTGCCTTTGGGAGCACACAGGCAGATGCCTGGTGGGTGAGCTCAGGAAAAGGCTTCCCCCCCAGGGAGCAGCGTTCAGGGCCCCGCAGCTCTTTGGAGATCAAGTGCAGCCACTCGAGGGCTTTAAAGCCTGCTCTGATGATCTCACCCAAGAAACTAGAAACTGCACTCTCACAGGACGAAAGCAAGATATCAGTGTGAGCGTGTGGGGATGTCTTCCCACCGGCAACGCTCTGGGACGTGTGTCCTCGGCACCCAGGTGTCAGCGTCACTGTGACAGCAGCGTCTGCATTTTGAACTTTCCTTTGCCTTGTTTCCTTTTTAGTGAAGTCCCTCTTATAAATAAATTACAGCCTCTCTCAGCTTACTCAGAGGAAAATAAAAATACTTTCTGCTTCATTTTGTCCACAATCAGGCCAGACGGAAAAAGGTGAAGAGGAGAGAATGACTGGATTCAGGAAAAAACATAAAATAAATGAAAGGGGCACATATGCGTGTGACTGTGTGTGTGTGTGTGTGTGTGTCTATCTCTGTGTGTGTCTGTGTGCCTGTGTGTGTCTGTGTAAGTCTATGTGTGTCTGTGTGAGTGTCTATGTATGTGTGTATATCAGTGTGTCTATGTATCTGTGTGAATGTGTCTGTGTCTCAGTGTGTGTATGTCTGTGTGTCTATGTATGTGTGTATGCCTGTGTGTGTATGTGTCCGAGTGTGTGTCTGTGAATGTGTGTATCTGTGTGTGTCTGAGTGTGTGTGTGTGTGCATGTCTCTGTATATGTGTCTGTGTGTCTGAGTGTCTGTGTGAGGTGTGTATCTGTGTATGTGTGTATCTGTGAGTGTGTGTACATGTGCATGCATGTGTGTATGTGTGTGTCTGTGAGTGTGTGTGTGTCTGTGTGTTTATGTGTGTATGTGTGTCTGGTTGTATGTGTCTGTGTGTGTCTGTGTAGGTGTATGTCTATGTGTCTGAGTGTGTGTCTGCATGTCTCTGTCTCTGTATATGTGTGTGCCTGTGTCTGTGTATATGTGTGTGTGTGTGTCTCTGTATATGTGTCTATGTCTTTGTGCGTCTGTGTGTGCCTGTGTATGTGTGTCTGAGTGTGTGTGTGTGTGTGTGTGCGCACATGTGTTTGCACAAGAGACAGATGACGGAAAGGACCCTGCCTGCTGACACAGCTGTCCTTTCAAGACTGGACCGGTCACTCCCCGACCTCCACTTTGCTCTGCAGGACAAGCGTGGTTAGGACACGGGTGGTTCCGTGGAGGAGAAGCAGCTTTTGGGTGAAGGTGCTGGACACAGAGTCGCGTGGGACGCAGGAATGAAGGGGCTGGGGACAGAGTCGCGTGGGACGCAGGAATGAAGGCGCTCGACACAGAGTCGCGTGGGACGCAGGAATGAAGGGGCTGGACACAGAGTCGCGTGGGACGCAGGAATGAAGGGGCTGGGGACAGAGTCGCGTGGGACGCAGGAATGAAGGGGCTGGACACAGAGTCGCGTGGGACGCAGGAATGAAGGGGCTGGACACAGAGTCGCGTGGGACGCAGGAATGAAGGGGCTGGACACAGAGTCGCGTGGGACGCAGGAATGAAGGCGCTCGACACAGAGTCGCGTGGGACGCAGGAATGAAGGGGCTGGACACAGAGTCGCGGGGGACGCAGGAATGAAGGGGCTGGACACAGAGTCGCGGGGGACGCAGGAATGAAGGGGCTGGGGACAGAGTCGCGTGGGACGCAGGAACGAAGGGGCTGGGGACAGAGTCGCGTGGGACGCAGGAACGAAGGGGCTGGGGACAGAGTCGCGTGGGACGCAGGAACGAAGGGGCTGGACACAGAGTCGCGTGGGACGCAGGAACGAAGGGGCTGGGGACACAGAGTCGCGTGGGACGCAGGAACGAAGGGGCTGGGGACACAGAGTCGCATGGGACGCAGGAATGAAGGGGCTGGACACAGAGTCGCGTGGGACGCAGGAATGAAGGGGCTGGGGACAGAGTCGCGTGGGATGCAGGAATGAAGGGGCTGGTGGTCAGAAAGTGAAGAGTTTACACCATCACGTTAAAGAGAAAACACCCCACGTGGCTCAGCTCCTAGAGACTTTCAAGAGTTCACGCCATTTTCTCACTCCTTACCTAACTCTCCCCGTGTCCACCAGCACCCTCCATTTAGAGACAAGTAAACCGACACCAGGAACCCACAAAACCACGCAGCTGTCGCCCCCGGGCCAGGGAAGGGGACCCGGGCTCTCCTCTCCCTGTGCTCGTCCCAGCCCGGCCACGCCAGCCGATCTGATGCATAATTAATAGTGGGAAACACAGGGCCCCGCTTCCTGTCGTCTCTGATTCCCAGATGGTTCAGTAATGCACTTCCGTTTCCAACGAAAATACCCATCTCTGAGCGAGATGTTGTCCAAACACAGAGCTGGGCCCCCAGCTTCGCCTTTGAGTAAAACCAGGCCAGGCCTTCAAGGCTGCAGGGAAGGACCCCCCGAGTCGTGAATGATGTGAGACCACGCCTTCCAAGAACAAAGCGCTCCTCTCGTGAGCCACTACAGACCGGAGCCAGGACCAGCCAGGGTCCTGCGGGGACAGTGGCCGGGCAGCGGCCGGGTCACTCATCCCTGCCACCTGCTGCCCTCACATGCTCTCCACACTCCCCAGGCTTTCTATTAACAAGAGCCAGGTGGCAAGCCTTCCTTAGCTTCTAAACTAGATATTATTCTTTCAACTGAATGTCTAACAACATGTCTTGTTTCTAATGTTTCATAGAAAGCATTCTTTGAAGTCAGTTTGTCACAGGACAGCACCACAGACAAGAAGAGAAAGAGAAAATACGACGTTTAAGAGAAAAATGCCAATTGACACCATCAGTAATAAAAAAGTATACACACTAAGTTTCCCAGGGAACCTGAGTTGTTGTTACCAGTGGGAATTAGAGCCAAGTTGGGTTTTGTTTTGAAGTAGTTTGTTTACTTGTCGAAGGAAAAGCGATGGCGTCAGCAAGCCATCAGCGAGTATAAATATACCACATTCTTTAAAGATTTTGAACCCAGAGTCCAGAAACCGGAGTCTGAGACCCAGGTCTGCTGCTGGGCAGCTGGGTGACCTCTGGGAAGTCATCTCCCCTCTCAGGCCAAGAATCCTCATCTGCACGGGCGTGGTTTGAATTCACACATCTAATGGTCCACGAAGACCCAGGCACATACAGGGGGATAAAGTGACGAGGGAAACAGAGCCAGTGGCCCTGCTCTTGGGAACTCAGTGCAGCAGGGGCCAGATGTGGAAGAGGAAACACACGGTTCACACGTGCAGGGTCCCAGGCCGCCCCCCCGGATAGGTTAGGAGGAAAGCAAATGCGGTTGAGGCCACTGTTATCACACCCCGAAACTCAAGCCATGCCTCTCCTTGCAAATGATCCCAGGTGAAAATTCCAGACTTCCAAGCACGCATTGGAAAGGGTGCCTGTCATCCTGGGAGCAGGACCAGCTTCCCAGGAAACTGATCAAAACTCAGAGGAGTAACTTCTTTTATTGTCTCTTCCTGGAAAAAAACCTGTAAGTAAGAGAAACAGGTCTCTCACCACTGAACAACACAGGGAGAACTGTGGCTCTTTCCCCTGCTAAAACACAAAATTTAATTACCCGCAGGTTTTTAAAGACCAAATAGCCCATACTCGTTCTAACCTTACAATAAGCACCGGCATTTATGTTGTGCGGTTGAGTTTTTGACATAGATTATTTGAGGCCGTGTGTATTTCATCTTGGTTGATTCAAGAAATTACAAGTGTCCTAATACTCAGTGACAGAAGTTGACATATCAAAGGATTCATAGGAACATCAACAAAAAATAAATCACCCTTTCACTGCCTCTCCCCAAAACTAAATTCCTCATTTTACAAAGACCATATAATCCTTTCATTTTCAAACAAATACCACGGCATCATTGTTATTCTAGCATAAGCTAGCATAAATCTTACAACAAGGAGCATGTTCAATGCACTTTTTAATAGCCCTGCTTGAAGGGCTCCCCCCGACATCGTCCCAGGGCAGAAATCGAGGGGATCACACGTGTCAGGACAGTCAGCCGGTGGCGACCGGAGCACACAAAGGCCCCCTGAGAACTCGCCACAGGAAAACTATGCACTGCATTTCCCCACCTTGTAAAAGGGGGGAGAGAAACGGCTATCAAATGAATTGGCACTAGAAGCATGTAACAGTTATTCTAATCTATTAAGTTGGAGTTTAATATTAACTCCGGTGCCTGCTGTGACACACCTCTGACCCGCACGGGGCAGGGGGAGCGCGACCGGGCACCATCACAGGCTCTGAAGGGAGCAAGTGGCCGGGGGAGGGGCTGGGCGATGGCCTTCTTTTGCTTCAACCTTGTCTTCGAAGACTGTGTTTGCCTTTAGGCAAGTATTGACTTCACGTGGGGCCAGTCTCGTTGAGCCTGACGTAGCATGTTCCTCCGTAAATTTTAAAGGACTGCAGGTTCACGAGGTAGCTTTTAGCTCTCAGACATTTGAACACGTTGAGGTGACACCACCATTCTTCAAATGAGCAGAAAGCATTCGATCCTAAGGGAAGAGACAGGAGAGCGCCAGGATCGCCCAGGCCGCTCAACAGGATGAAGGATGAGTCAGAGAGCCCCGCGTCTTTTTTGCCCTGTGTTCCCCTAAATTGTGTTTAATCATCATCGGAGAAAAAGCACTTCAGCTTTCTATCCAGTATTCCAGGAATGAGGCTAAACTCTGGAAGAAAAATCTTACCAATAATAACCATGCAATTTGCTCATGCTTTTAAAAGACGCCTCCAAAGCCAGAGGGATCCTTTAACCCATCAGCCGCCTTCAGAAGGAGAATGGTTAAAGACTGTAAAATTCCCTGGCAAGATAGCTGATGGTCTGAACGATGCAAAGGACTTGCTGCCGAGTGTTCTGAGGTGCTCGGAGGTGCTGAGGTCACCCAAGAAGCGGTCCCAAGCTCTCCGTCCATCGAATCCCACCCCTCCCTGCACGGGCCTTTTCTCATACCCTGAGTCCTAGATCCCGGATGATCTGGGGTTCCCAGGACAACAAAGAAAGTCGAGTATTTTCATGAAATGAAACTACCAAGTGGGCATCTTCACAAGCAACGGCCTGGCTCTCGTTACAAGTGTCTCTCCCTGCAAACCGGTTGTAAGACGTGTCCGGGAGCAGAGGAGAGTGGCGGGGGGGAGTCTGGGGGGGGCCCTGCTGCGCATTCCAGGAGGAGAGGAGGTGGATTTCTCGTTCTCGGGAATAAGGCACGCACTGGCCTTCTGAACCACTTGAACAGAAAACGCTCAGAACCGACCGAGCTGCCCTTCCAGACACCCTCAGCTGTCACCTTGCCCGGGAGGCGACAGGCCTGGTGTGCGGATGTTCTCTGAGGAGCCACTGTTCATCGTAGACCATGATCTACAAAAGGTCATTTGTCCTGCAATCACCTGCTTCCTTTACACATCGTCTCCGACCGACGACCACCTTTCCGTGACGACGACATGGAGAAATCCACCCACAGGCCCCATGGGAGCAACTCCCGGCTGGTCCCCGCCCAGCACACCGGCAGAGACACACAGAGACCAGAGGCCCCTAAGCCACCGTGTGCTCCTGGCAGACCGAGGGGCGAGCTCTGAATCCACTTGTGCTTGGTGATGTGGCACAGCTGGAATATATACTATCGGTTTAGCACAGGGAACTCTACTCAATACCCCGTAATAACCTATACAGGTAAAGATTCTGGAAAAGAATGGATACACATACAGGTGTAACTGAAGCACTTTGCTGTACACCTGAAACAATCACAACATTGTAGATCAACCGTACTCCAGTAAAATTTAAAAAATATATACTTCGCCCACTGTCACCACCTTCGGTACTCTAGTTTCGTAAGTACGTTTCAGCACCAAACACTGGACCTACCGATGAAACCACAGAATGGACTCATCTGGCCAAGGCTGTGCGGCGGTGCTGGCGGCCCAGGGGACATCCTTTGCTCACGGGAGCCTATGCTCAGACCACAAGCCACCAGCTCCCGGCCAGCGGCCTCCGTAAGTCGGAGGCCCTCCTCTGCCTCAGATGGTGCTGACACACGTCTGCAGGAGAGACTCCCCTGTGAAAGTCAGAGCAGCTCCGGGGCCCACCCCACCCACTGCCACCTCTGGGAGCCCCCAGCCCCTCTCCTCCAGAGCCTGTGGACCAGAGGAAGGAAAGACCCCAGCCTGCCTCAGCCCCCGCGGCCTGAGGTCCCCCTTCCTCGTCCCTGTGTTTACGTTCCGTCTGGCATTCAGCTTTAGATGGTGTGGAAATGCCTGGCACGCCAATCCCATAAGCATGAAATACTGAGGAAGGCTAAGACAGCCCGGAGCTGGCTGTGCACGGAGCAGATGCTGCCACTCAGTGGGGCTGTGGTTACGCCGCTGCGGGTCACATCCTGAGAGCATCGTACTGCTCACGTGGTTACTTTCCCCATTACTCACTTTATCACAGCTAAGAGCTGCTGCACGTAAAATGCCAGGTGTTATGATGCTAATAAGCATTTTCCAGGAACTACCTGGTATAACTTTGTAAAAGATACTGTGATTGTCCCTACATTTTAGATAAGAAATAAGGACAAACAAGCGTAGGGAGGTTAGATCGAATATCTGAACAGCAAATGAGAGAGCGAGCTGGGACGCACAGCCAGGGTCTCTCTGACCTCAGCGCGGGGCCCCTAGCCAGTCGACAGTGTTCGTTCCTGGGGGCCCGTGTCCCTGGGGTCTCAGGGAGCTTGTCAATTGGCTCACGTAGTGGCCTCGCGCAGCGCAGCCTGGAGAGAGGAGCTCGGCTTTGTGGCCTCAAGCAGACCCTGGTCTGGGTGCTGGACAGAGTCCCGGTTTGCTATCTATCCGTGCATGTCTCACTCCGCATCACTGGCTACGTGGTGCCCATCGCCCTCCTAACAGGAAAGGTCCCCCAGCTCTGTCTCTGACGCTGGCCCACTCTCCTGGCTCCGATCCACAGGGTCAGTGTGAGGCTCCGGGGCTTCTTACGGGATTTCCTGGGTCTCCACGCTGGCAGCAAGCCCAGCCAGCTTGCCCAGAGGCAGCTTCCAAGACACCTGGCCTGGGGGGAGCAGGTGCTTGGCCGTCCTGCTGCGCTGGGAACAATGTGAGCCCTTGCCTGTCTGGACTCCTGTAGGTCTCGGGGACACTTGAACCAGATGATGTCTAAGTTCGTTCTCACCCCTAATATTTTAATTTTTTTGGAACTCATCCCTAATAGTGGCTCTGTTTTTTTTTTTTTAATTGAAGTACAGTTGATTTACAATGTCATGTTAGTTTCAGGTTACAGCACAGTGATTCAGTTATACATATATATATATATATATATATATATATATATATATATATATATATATTCTTTTTCAGATTTTTTTCCCTTATTGGTTATTACAGAGTATGGAGTACACTTCCCTGTGCTGTGCAGTAGGTACTTGTTCGTTATCTATTTTGTATGTAGGAGTGTGTTTCTGTTATTCCCAACACATCCTAATTGGCTCTGTTTTTGAATAAAGGTGAGTGCTACCTCTGCCCTACCTGAGTCATGTCCTGTGAATGACTTTTTCCCAGAATTGGAATACATATCTGGTTCTCACCATCCTCTGCAGATGCCAAGCTTTCTGAAAGGGAGCAAAGCAGAGAACCCAGCCCACAGGATGTCTGACGCCATGACTCCGGCCTCCTCCCCAGACCTGACCCTTGGAGTCGGCTGGACCCAAGCCCCCATTGCAAGGACTGGGAGGTGGCTATTCTTCCATCAACTTCTCAAGAAAACGTCTAGGTGATGTTGAAAGCTATAGAAGAAAACCCATGTCTCCCTTCAATAAACCCCAATGCCTCAGCAGAGGTCAATCATCACTGTCAGTGACAACAGCTGCATGACCGTCAGCACAGCTGCCCTGATGCTCTCTACCTGCCCCGGGGCCAGGTGGTCTCAGAGGCTCAGGGCTGTGCACTGCTGGGGGCGGGAGAGGGAGGGATGGGCGATAGCCAAGTGGAGCTCATCCAGGGGCCCCCGCACCGAGACCAGCTGCCTTTCATTGCTTCCCTCCGATTAATTTGGACGAACGTGTCCCTTCTCGGCAGGCTGACCCCCCACAGGCAGCAGGTGTCGATGGTAATGACGTCAAGCAAAATATTTATCAGTTGCCAGCACTTAACGGACTTTCACAAAATCAAAATGGTTTTGTAACTCGCAGCAGAAGTGCCCATCTGAACCAGGAAGTACCCGCTATCAGACACGAGTCTCCTTTTGCTTGGGCCAAATGAAAAGATGAATGTAAGGTGAGCTCTGGCGTTCGCATCTGAGAGAACAGCCGGGCGCTTCCGAGGCGAGAGCCCCGGCTTTCAGAAGACCTGGGGATCTACAAGCATGTTTGGAATTCAAAAGGACTACAGAGGTTTTGGTGTGTGTCTCACTCCAAGCCCAGAGTCCTCTGCAATGGAATGAAATTCTAAAATGGGGGGCAAAACTCGCTTTCTTTTTCTTCGTGTGGAAGGAATTGTGAAGTACATTTAAAGCAGCTCCTCAGAAAACATCACATCTCGTTAACGTACGATGTTAACTGCGCCAAAGCAACGCTGCGCGGGAAAGGTAACATACCTTATTATAGAGACGGCACGAAAAAATGTGCGATTCTTTTACCAAAGAAATCACAAAAACTGTATGCTATTCTCCATCTTCTCTGCAGAAGAGAACCAGATCCTCTAAGGACCACAGAACACGTTCACATCCATCCTGTTCACCGAGCACGGGGCATACCCCACGCAGTGAGGCCTGGCCCAAGAAAATCCCATCTGCGACAATTAACGGGGGAGCCGGTTTGCAACCTGGAAGCTGAAAGGCAGGGGCCAGAGGCTCTGAGAACTCTCATGAAAAGCTTCCCCCCAAAACCGCCTTTATGAAAGCTGCCACCCAGCAGAACTTACGAATGGGACACAGGGTGCAGAGAGTGGAGTTCATGGTCAGATCTGCAAGCCATCGGCCAGCAGGCGGCTTCACCGACTCTGCACCCACCTTCCCTTAAAACCTGGGATGTGTTTAACCGATCCGCCTGCACAAGGAGTGGCTTTCACCACAGGGGGCACCAGCTAGCCCGCCTCAGGCCTCCATGCTCCCAGAAGATGAAGCGCTGGGCTCCACTGGAACCAGAGGGAGGGGCTGCCCCCTGCAATGAGGGCTCTGCACAGACACGCTGCCCTCCTCCTGGCCTCCGTCCCGGGGCTGCCCTGATTCCATCCGCTGTGGATCGTGCAGCCACGTGACCACTTTTGCCTGTTATCATCAGGGTGGGCCGCAGAGCGCCTGGCAGAGTGTGTGGTCCTGCCAGGCAGGAAGAGGAGGGCCCACCTGTCTGTTTCCCCTACTCTCCATCCCAACTAGACACAGAAAAACACACATTACTTAAAAAGAAAGTGATTAGATGGAGCTTTTAGAAGTGAGCACAGGGCGCCCCTGATGGCGCACTGGTTGAGAGTCCGCCTGCCGATGCAGAGGACGTGGGTTCGTGCCCTGGTCCGGGAGGATCCCACGTGCCGCGGAGCAGCTGAGCCCATGAGCCATGGCCGCTGAGCCTGCACATCCGGAGCCTGTGCTCCGCGACGGGAGAGGTCAGAGCAGTGAGGGGCCCGCGTACCGCAAAAAAAAAAAAAAAGAAGTGAGCACAATACAATAACGTGATTTTTCTCAGTGAGTGCTACCATTAGACCGAAGAAGAAGGAAGACAGGAAAACAAGACAAACGAGAAATAGCCCTGCAACATTCAGCACGCACTCAGGTCCTGCGTGGGCTCTGATGGGGCCGCGCTTGGGGTCTGGTTTTCTAGCAGATGACGTGAACAGGCAGCAATGGTTGTGGTTCCTGGTGTCAGAACGAAAGCACAGCAGAGGCAAACAAGATGCAGTGCAGCTCGGCTCTTCAGGCCCTGAGTCGCAGACCTACCTCCTGCAGGACCCAACCAGACAGGGGTGCAGACCACACGATCGACGACAGCCTCTCAACCTTGAGTTTGCTGGGCTTCCTCTTGCCATGGCCTCCATTGCTAAAGTGCACTCAGAAAGGAGCCGCTTTATTCCTTCTACACACATGGATGGCCCCTTCCCATGTATCGGTACCAGGCTAGCAATGGATACACACCAGAGAACAGAACAGCCTCAAGAGGCTGACAGTCCAGCAGGGGAGGCGGGTGGCAGATCCGCAAGCCAATATACATGGGCAAAATGCAACTGGTGTGTAAGGAACCGTGAACACGTCTGCTGACAGAGGATGGCAGGGGCTCGGGGCAGAGCAGCGGTGGTGAAGGGTGAGAGGAGCCGTTCACGCTGGGATGGAGCACAGCTTTCCCGAGGATGCGGTGGGAGTGGCTGCGAGGGCTTCCAGGGGGAAGCGTCACAGCACGGCTCTCCCGCGGCCGGGCGCCACCCGGGCAGGATTTGTACTCCAGGGCGGGAATTCTTCACCTGGGGCTAACAATCCCCATAGGGTCCACAGGGAGAATTCAGGGCATGCAAACTTACGGAAAAATTACGTCGTCTGTTTTACTAACCTCTTAGGCGAGCAAACCAATTACCAGCGAAATCATAGAAAAATTCACCTCCTGTGACCACTGTGGAAGATATCTCAAAATGCCATTCAGGCTCAGTACGACTTCAGAACTGTAGTGGTTATGAAGCCTGCCCCTGGGTCTTGTAATTTAACATGCTGCTCTAAAAGTACATACATTACGACACCACCAATTTGTTTCACATTTTTACTACTTGTTTCCTTTGAAACAACATATTTCAACATAATTTGTTTCCCTTGAAATCCAGTATATTTTATTTTTATGCATTGAGAAATTTTATTCCGAGAAGGGGCCCAGAGGCTTTACCAGAGGCCTGTGGGCAATCCAGCAATCAATCAATAAGAAAAATAACAGTAAAATTAAGAACCTCTTCCTTAAAACCATGGTTCGCATCATTCTTTAGTGTAATGGATGAACAAAATGTTTGATTTCTCCATCAATGCCATTTCTTGCAAAGACCTTTTGGTAATAACTGAATAGCAATGTATTCCGAAGTAATTCACCACAAAAAGTAGGAAACGAGAAAAAGTATCTCTATAGAATTTAAAAAATGGTAAAATTCAATATTCACTTACAATCAAAACCTTCTAGAAAACTATGAGTGGAAGAGTACGCGCTCAACCTGATAAAGAATATCTTCAAGAAATGTACACCAGACATCCTACTTTAACTGTGAAATTTTAAAGTTTTCTCTACAAGATAAGGGATGCTACCTGGCCTCATAGCTTCTGTTCAGCACTGCACTGGAAGGCCTAGACACTTCACTAAAAAGAAGTAAACGGCGTTAAGGATTGGTATACGAGAAATAAAATCGTCGTTATTCACAGATGATGCAAATTTGTAAGTATAAAATCCAAGAGAATCGATAGACAAATTATTAGCATTAATAAGTGAATTTGGACTTACCCGGTGGCGCAGTGGTTAAGAACCCACCTGCCAATGCAGGAAACACGGGTTTGAGCTCTAGTCCGGGAAGATCCCACGTGCCGTGGAGCAACTAAGCCCGTGCGCCACAGCTACTGAGCCTGCGCTCTAAAGCCCACGAGCCACAACTACTGAGCCTGTGTGCCACAACTACCGAAGCCCGTGCGCCTAGAGTCCACGCTCCACAACAACAGAAGCCACCGCAACGAGAAGCCCGGGCACCACAACGAAGAGTAGCCCCCGCTCACCACAATTAGAGAAAGCCCACGCGCAGCAACGAAGACCCAACACAAAAATAAATAAATTTTTTTAAAAAAGTGAATTTAGGAAGGTTACGAGATTGTGGTCACTATATAAAAATCAACTGGATATATTTCTGCCAACAGCAAACAGAAATCATTTTAAAAAATAATAATACAGCAGATTTTGCAGTGCCCTGGGATGCATCCTTCGGGCCAGCCTGATTTCAGCACAGCTGTGGTGGACAGTTCCATGCACATCCCCAGGTCCCACGTCAGGCACACACTGTGGGGTCTGAAGCCAGCCGCAGAAGTCTTTTCAGTCTGTGAACAGACACTCAGACGCGCAGGAGCAGTAATACCCCTGGAGGCAACCCTCGACCACTGAGCTGTTGGCAAGTGCCCCAGCCTGTTCTTCAGTGGGGAGGACACGACCTGTCCTCTCTTCTGTGAGACTGAGTCCCAACCGCCCACTAACACCTACTTTAGGGGCTTTCCTCTCTCTCCTGCCCCACTCTCGCTGGTCTCATTCTCAGAATTCCCTTCTAACTACCTCTGCCCATATTCTCGTCTCAGGCTCTACTTTAGGAGAGTATAAACGAAAACCATTTACAATAGCATCAAATAATATCTGTAACTATGAATGAATCTTACAGGAGATATGCAAGACCTCCCTGCAGAAAAATATAAAACATTATTATAAGTAAAAGGAGAACTAAGTAAATGGAAGTATATAAAGTATTCATGGATTGGAAGATTATATATGGTAAAGATACTAATTCACCAAAATTAATCTATACAGTAAGTGCAATCCTAATCAAAATCCAAGAGACTTTTTTTTAAAGAAACTTGGCAAGCTGATTCTAAAAGTTTATGAAAATTCAAATAGGTAAGAGTAGCCAAGATACTCTTGAAGGCAGGAGACATGTTCTACTAAATATAAGATCTTTGAAAGTTACAGTAACTAATGGGGTGGTACTGGTGAAACTATAAACAAATTGATGATTAGAACAGAAATGAGAGCCAGAAATAGACCCCTGAATTTAGTCGCTTTGTTTAATACAAATGTGCTGCTAAACAGTGAGAAGTTATTCTCCCTAATAAAAAGAGTTCAGGACAATCAGACATATTTTTTAAAAGCCTTGACTATTACTTCACACTGTGTATATAAATTAGTTACACAGAGATTGTAGAACTAACCACAAAAAGTAAAACAAGAAAGCTTGTTAAAGATAATATAAGAAAAAATTTCTACTCTACTTATATTCTATGTATATTCTTATATTCTGCTTACATATTTATTGTATATCCTTCACTATTTTATCAGGCATTAAAGATGAATGATCACTAAAACAGTGTTATTTATTGCACTATTATAAATATAGGACAAACACTTCAGTCTCACATAACGATTTTTGCTTTTAATGACATTTCAGTATTAATGTCATGCCTATCCTCTGTGTGTGTGTGTGTGTGTTCTCTTGACGTGTCTTTGCCCACCCCCTCTGACTTTTTGTTTAGGTCTGTGTTTCACGTGTATCATATTGTTCGTTTTTCTTTCTGAACCAGGATAAGAGGTTTGACTTTTCATTCAAAATTTTAACCCATTTGTATTTATTGTCATAACTGGTATTTGATCTCTCTCATACTTGCCAGTTCCATTTATGGCTGCTTTTTGCATCTTTGTTTTCTGTACTTTAAAAACATATAATAGAAAAAAGGTCTCACTTAACAAAAAACTATATCAAAATAGAAATTATCTAGAAATACACAAAATCTTGGGAAATGTGCCAGACACATATGAAGAAAATTTGAAAACCTGAGAAACAGGAGACTTTAAGAAATGGAAAGATAAAGCATCGACATCACATCTGTTAAACCGAGGACTGTAACACTATCAACTTTCCTCAAATTAACTTGTGAGCGTCTTGCAATTTTATTTACAACTTTAAAGAGTTTTATCAGTTTGCTTGCTTGCTATTTGTACAATTAGACAAATGAGTCTACCAGTTATATGAAAGCATAATCTGGCAGAAAGAATTAATCTAACTGAAAACTTCAAGGTAAAACTTGCACGGCCAGAGCTAAAAAGAACGCAGTGGCAGGATGATGCAGACAGGAGCCGACAGGAAGAAGAGTGGCCGGCACGAGTCCACGAAGGCACCGCTCGAGACATGAGTGAACACATGGGGGTCTGATGCTCGGCACGTTTTAGAAACGTTGCTGCCATCAGAAAGTCGGAGCCTCAGTTTCTGGTCTGTCACTCGGGGTAACAACTGCACCAACTTCACAGCACGATGAATTACACAAATTAACACACAGAGGGTCAGAACCCATGCACGGTGATCGGTCAGTGAGTTCTCATCAGCAGCTGCTGTCACCCCGTGCACGTGAGCACATTAATGCTCTTAGAACTCCTACCGTAAAGAAGTCTGGTGGATGTCGCTTAAACAGAGCTTCCAAAAACTATTCGAATGGGCATGCTTTTTACAAACATAACTTCTCTTAAAACCTCTCATAACCATGGCCTGAGGAGCATGCTTTGGGCAATGCAGTCCTCGTGGGAATAAGAACTTAGGCTCTGACCAGGGTGGTGTTCAGAATCACTGAAAGGGGAAAGGAGAGAGTTTTAACCATGATACAGAGAGAACTCACTAACTATTTGGAAAGAAATAAAGTTAGGACCTCATTTTAAATTTCGCATAAAAATAAACTATAAAATACTAAACTAAATAAACTAAAAGAAAGATAAACTAGAAAGAATAAGCTAAAATAAAGAAGATATAATTAAAAATAAACTAAAAGAAACCATATTTTGTTTTTTTTAAACCTGTTTTTAACCTTGAGGTAAAGCTTACTTATATAAGCAGAGCAGCAAGAGAAAAAAATCATAAGGGAAAACCTTGGTAGATGTTATTACATGACAGCTTACAATTTCTGCAAATTGAAAGACATCATAAATACAATGAAAAGGAAAACTAGCAACATTTTAAAATATGTGCAACTATAACCAATAGGAAAACTATGGCCAAAGTGGCAACTGGCACGAAGAAATACTTTAACAAGAAGAGATATAATATCCAATCTAATATTCTGAGACAGGTTAATGCAAAGAAAAAATTAAGACAACAAGATTGCCCTTTTCCCTATCAAGCTGGCAAAGATTAAAACCTACCTTTGTCAGGTGTTTGGGAAAACAGAAAGTGTCACACGCTGTGAGTCTAGGTGTAACCTTTCTGAAGGTCACTTTGGAAACTGTAGTAAACGCTTTCAAAATATGAAGCACTTTGATCTCTCAGGTGAGACAGTGTTCTCTACTGGCACCCCGCCCCCACACCCAGAAGATGAGTCCAAAGATGCTTACAGATGTAATATCCAATATTAGCAAACAGGCTGAGTACCCTACCTTATGGAGACCCACCTGCCCCTCCAACAGTATCCCAGAGGAAGCATTCATTTCTAACAATGCTATTTTATGTCACAGCACAAGCAGTGCCTACTTTCGGCTACACTTTTCACTTTTGATGCAACACTGCCTGTAAGTCTTTCTCATGATTATTTGATGGCTCTACGTGTGACACTCGGCAGTTTGCCTGAACAGGCAAAAATCAGACAGACAAAGTCTCACGCTAAATTCTAAACTGTCCGTGAGAGCAGGTACGTTTCTCTCTGGACCGCCCTGCACCTTGACAGGTTCTTAGGGACACCGTGCATCTAAAATAAAAGGGCTGCCTGTACTGCGTGGGTCTAACTCAAGTCTCGCCTGCTGCAATCTAAGCCCCTGCAAGGACAGTATTGGTGAAAGCTCAGGTGCTGTCCCAGTAGGAATATAAGATGACAAGAGAGAGTTGAAGTGACACCAAAAACCCTAACAGAGAAACCTATGATGGGTATTTTGGCACCAGCATGGATTCCATCATGCCTCTAAAATCCAAGAGCAAAATTTGTAAATCAAATCAAAAGTATGCGAACCGAGCCCAAGTGGGAGAGATAAGTGGGGATGAAATAAAAGAAGGAGTGACATATCGCATTGTGATGCTGAATTTAAAAATGAGAGGCCCTCGTGGAGCCGGCAAAGCCCTTTCCGGCAGAATCGTTTTTTCCCAGCGGAAGTTCCCGCGTGGACTACCCAGTGTTATTTGAAAATGTTTCTGCCTCATGTTACCTTTATTCTGATCTTCTTAAAAGACCTCTGCCATTAGGTTGAGTTCAACTCTTACTGCTTTAGTGCAAAGTCGGTGCAAATAGGATTCACACACCTAGAACACGTAGCCAGAGGCGACCCCACAGAACGTGATTAGGGGTTAGGGTACCACCGACCCCTCCCCAGGCTTGCTCCAGTCCCTTTCTCCCCGCCAAAACCTTGAAGGGTACATAACACAAACCACACACACCACTGCAGATGTGGACTTCTCGTTGTCACGTCTGTGGATGGACACTGATGCCGTGCAGATGCACCTCTAAAGAGAGCTGTTTTCACAAACGCCAGCGGACACCACGTTACTCAGGTGATGTCCAAACAAGGCACCCGACGTCTCCTCCTCTCTCCCGCCTTCGAGTCCTGGTCAGGCCTCAGGCTTTGTGAAGCTTCTGGGTCATGAAGGCAGTCAGGTGCGAGCCTGAGGGATGAGCCCTGGTCGCCCGGGTACTTCCCATGCCGCCTGCCCCCTGGCACCCTGTCCGTGCATGCCCACAGCACACTGCCCGCCCAGGGGTCAGAGAAACGGATCTCAGACGGTGACAGGAGAAACTCAATAAAGGACATTATTTTGACTTTAGCGGGACCTGTAAGTGGACAAAAGCGTAAATAAAGTCGCACGTTTGAAACGTGACGGGGTCTGCCCAGCAGCCAGTCTTCCCAGCTGCGGTCACCAGCTCATCAACCGGAAGCAGCCGGCACCCTCAACGTGTGCTTCGGTCAGACCCTGACCTTGGATGGTGTCTGACCTTGGGATCCAACTCTCCCGGGGCTGAAAGGTCCATTTTCCTAACTCAGCCATTCCGTGTTCCTGGAGCAAAGTCTCAGTGCAAACAGGAAACACAGACAAAAACAGGACAAGAGCTCAGGAGCTTGAAACCAGGCCCTGGCAGCCTCCACCTCGCCTGAGACACCAGCACCTTTCAGGTGCCCATTCCTGAAGGCCCATCCCACCGTCTGTGTTAAGCATCGCTTTGATCAGCTCTGCACCTTGTCATTCTCTGTTCGGGGTTCAGTGCACGCAGTTGTATCTTATTCCTTACTCTTCTATTCATTTTGCCCACCCTAGGCAAGGGAGCACTTCCTTTCATGAGGATATAATGTGATCATTTTCAAAAATGCAATATTTTTTACTGGAAGTGTCTTGCCTCCAACTGAATCAAAAGATGCCCAGGCCGTGGGCCCTGATTTATGCCTTGCACCCCTCATCTCCAACTGCATGCGAGGCACACAGCAGGAGCTCAACGAGGACCCGCTGATTAATGGAACTTGAGCCATGAAAGACAGCCCTCTTTGGGGAGCTCTATCCTTCAAGTGGGCCAATTAGCTTGTCTTCTCCCCATCACCACTGATGGGATATTGTGAATTACTCATGTCTACAATCAGCAGACTCAGGTACTCATCACTGTGAATAGCTTTCCACTATGTCAGGCGACCAAAAATAGCTGTACAGTAAACTCTCATTATGCAGGAGGATGGTTAAGATGGGGTATCCTAATTAATTAAACATTCTGGTCAGTAAAAAAAGAACATATATATGCAGAAGACCAGCTTTTACAAAATGAGAATGTAATAAGATATACTCAGCACGGAAATTATACCCAACGATGTAATTGCATCATTCGAAAATGATCTAAAAGACTCCTCTTGGGTCTGGCACAGTGTGTGCGGGGGCATCAGTCTGGAGAGAAAAATCTGTGATCTCACAAATTCAGCAAGTTTAAGGGAGAAGTTTACGTCTTTCTTGACCCCCAAAGTAGCCATGAGACACCATTTTGGATGTTCTAGTATCAGCATTATTTTCAATAACTGAGACTTTAACTAGCTACATGAACTTCCTGCCTATTTTAATTCTGGGGAAACGAACATTTAAAGAAGATTATTTCTAGATTTTTAAAATGAATGAGAAGAAAGTTTGAGAGCAGATTTCCTGGGAGTTTGAATGTTATGGGTTTTGCCCAGTCTCGGAATTCTGTCTGTCTTGCAATATTCTCTCTTTAAAAATCCTTCTTTTGGTCATACATGTTACCAGCCATTTCAACAGAGACTGAAGTAAATTTCAGTATGTGTGTGTACAGTTTTCACACAACTTTAAGTTTCTTACTCAAAAGTCTCTCTAATGAACAAAAGCGAATATAACAGCTACTGTTTCCAATTTTTCTAGCTTGGGAAATTTAGGTTTCTTTATGCTTATGTGCTCAGTTGTATTTGAATAATGAGCATATTCTTAAATGAATAAAATAACATTAAAACATAATGGGACTCAGTGGATCTGTCCTGGTTATACATTAGGTTGGCCCAGGAGCCTTAGAAAAGGCCATCCCAAGCCCAGGCCTGAGAGGTTGTTTTTCATTTAAGTAGACTGGGGTGGGGTCCAGGCATCCACACTTTTAAAATTTGGGGAGATTCTAACCAAAGTTAAAACCCAAGACTGTGGAAGAGAGAAAAACTGGGCTTCTTAATTCAATACTTATTAAAATGAGAAATACCTGTCTTATCCAAACCGAAGAGAAAGAAACTCACATTTCTGCGTGCAAAGATGCCTACGTGCGGCGGAGGACTACTCAGGTAGGTGCCCCAGATTACTGAGGGCTTGACCGCCGTAAAGTCTGCGTAGTAGATAAACGCTGAGGCGCTTTTATTTTCCCGTCTTAACGAGCTTCCCTGAATTCTAAAATCTTCAAGAAAAACGTATCAACAAACTCTTCTCATCTTTCTATTAATTTAGAAGTGGACGAATTCCTCATAAAAAGTACTGAAAGCAGAAATGTCTTGTAATTGGTTCCCGCGTATTTATACTAGGCGCCCAAGTTTGTGGACCAGATAACATCTTGGGTGCATGTCTGGGAGGAGGTGGCACTAAAAGCTTTGTATCACGACATCAAAGCTGTTGAGAGATGAAAGGGCATCTTTCTATTTGCATCATAAACAAATCTTACACCTATGATATTCCAAGAATCTTTCATTTTAACAGGTGGAAAAACAAGGACCAAGGCGCCACGTAAAACACTGAGCCTCACCTGTGGTTGGTGATTCAGTTTATGGGGCTTTGACAGAAGCCCTGCCATGAAGTGATGCGGCCAGCAAGGGCGTGTCTGGCTCTCTCCAGGGCGCGGTGTTTACCAGCCCCACGGTGATGTGATAAAACCATCATATCTGGGCACAGCTGCAAATAAATTTTTAAAGGGACCATTTTTGTTCCAGCGAACAAATTTCAATTTTTTTGTCTCTTTTTCTGAAGGGTTGTAACTTAAAAAGGGGTGACTTGGTACGTTTCAACCTGTGTAGTGCAAGTTGAGGATCTGCACTCCTGGGTAAGTGATACCGGACGCCGGAACTTTTTTCCTGCAGGTCCCGGGGATGGGAGGCAGTGGGCCCCCCAGACACAGGCCAGCAGCTGTTTCCCGCTGGTTGGTGGTGAACGTGGCCTCGGCAAGGAGCCTCAGCGGGGAGCGGTGCGGCTGCATCTGGGCCCAGCACCTGTTTCTCACCCTGGCGATGAAGGGCACAGCGACAATGGCTTTAATCAGGGTGAGTGATGGACGATTAGGTGTCTTCTAATTGTACCTAGAACTTCTGAAAGAGCCCCACTCATGCTTATTTCATTTCTTAATTACAGAAATGCCTCTCTGAAATGGCTTCGACTTCCAAAAGAAGAATGCCGACATCCTCTGGATGTGATGGTCCACTTTCCATTCAGAAGGGTGAGCATTTAAAGCCCTGAGCCTTTTCCAGCAGACGGATGCACAAGCTATTTCACTGAAATGGCCTCTCCATTTCAAACATCGTCGACTATTGCGACGGCAGTTTGTTTCAGAGATCTTTTTTTTTTTTTTTAATTTAGTTATCTTTTAAATTTTATTGAAGTATAGTTGATTTACAATGCTGTGCTTAATTTTTGCTGCACCGCAAAGTGACTCAGTTATACCTACATATATTCTTTTTCGTATCCTTTTCCATATGGTTAATCCCAGGATATTGAATATAGTTCCCTGTGCTGTACAGTGGGACCCCATCGTCTATCCATCGCATGTATGATAGCTCGCATCTGCTCACCCCAAACTCCCACTCCTTCCCTCCCCACGGCCCCCATCCTTGGCAACCACAAGTCTGTTCTCTACGTCTGTGAGTCTGTTTCTGTTTCATAGATGTGTTTCGTGTCTAAAATATGACACAGAGATACATTTAGGATACAAGACGCCTGGAAATATTTAAATAAATCAGTTGCTTCATGAAAACGAGGAGAGACACATGGCACATCAGCAGCATTAAAGACAAATATTGTTCCTTCATTAAACAATGAACAATGTATGAAAGAAATACAAACCAGGCATGGTTTAACGGGCCGCACTCCTGAGAGAGCAGCGGGGTCCAGGTGGGAGCAGACCCCTCAGATACACAGAGCTGAGCCATCTCCCTGCATGGCGCTTCCATCAGCTACTATACCACTTGGCACTTATTCGTGTGGCATCATGCCAATTGCTGGGGTGCGCCCACTAGACACAGGAAAATAACCACACCCCGAGAAGCCTGCACATCCTCCAGGGAAACGTGGGGCGTGATGAGAACACGTGGGTAAACAAACACGACCTGAATCCCGAGGAGGCCGACGCTGACATCAGGCTCCGGCTGTGCTTCCCTGTGAATCCGCTCATCCCTGTGGGAAGGAGCAGTTGGGGGGAGGTGTGCGCCTGGGCTCCGGCCGGGGAAGGGGTGAGAGGAGGACAGCAGGTTAAAATAGTCCGAGACGTCTCACCTCAGTCTGATCTGTTTTAATTGTCTCTTGGGCGTAAATCTCACTGCCAAGGTGTCTGGGGTTTCTGTGACCTGATGGTGACGCAAACAAAGGGCTGCTGGTCGCTTGGGCCTCCCTGGACCGCTGCTGGCCCCGCACTGCAGATGCCCCAGCCTGCGTGCCGGGCTGGCCACTGCTGAGCTGCGACCAGTGCCGTCAGGGGCCCCGGGGCTGGCCGTCAAACCCCAGCTATGGAATCCCCAGGCAAACAGCTCCCCTTTGTCCCAAGCCCTGGCCTCTGCCCACACACTGGCCCAGCCAGCACCTCTGCATGGCTTCAGCAGGACCCATCTGGGCTGCGGCGCCAGGCCTCCTAGGAGAGGGTGCGGTGGATGCCCAGCTCTCGACCTTTCTTCCCCACACCATCCTTCTGGGACCTTCACTCTGTGGGGACGAGTCAGGATGGAACGTCTTCTGCCTGCTCTCCCCATCACCCCCTCTCTCTCCTCTTCCCACAAGGCCAGAAGGAGTCAGCTGTTCACCTCCTTGCCACCTGCGCTGGGTTTTCTCTGCCTCGGACACCAAGTCCTCCCCACAGACCTAGCTCTCAGTAGGTTAGTGCGAATAAGGGACCTTAGGAAAGATTTCCTTTCTTAACAAAGCCTGGAATTCATGATTATTTTGACATAAAAATCCTATTTGGGACGTCACCAGTTGACAGTCAACGTCCTTTTTTTCCTTCCACTCCTGCTGGAACAATCCCAGGCCTCCAACCAAAAAGGTATGTATCCCTCGAAGAGCTGGGGAGAGATCACAGAAAGGAACAGCCAAGAAGAATGGCACATTAACATGCATTTTAAAGTGTTACTGTAGTTTTATTCTATCTATAATTATTATTTATTTTACACCAGATCACCAGTGAAGCCCTGCACAGAGGGGGCAGAATCCGCACTTGGCATTTAAGAAAGAACAGAATACAGGTGAGAACAGTGGAGGAGAGAGGCCAAGCAGAGACAGACTTGGGCAAAGACCCAGAGAGTTAGAATGACAAGTGTCAATTATCTAAACGTTTCTGAAACTCGGATTTGTGCAGACACAGAATGTCCTGGGGCCCACCTGAGGCCGGTGTACAGGCAGACTCATCATCTGGACTTTCTAGCCAATAAAAGTCTGTTTTCAAAAACGATCACCGCGACACTTTGGTGATCTCTTCGGCTGCCCAACAGATACTCAACAATTACTCCCGTGAACACAAAGACTGAACTTAACGAATCACCTCATGTCAGCAATTGGGGTCATGATGGCATCGGTAAGTACAGTAAAAAAAAGAACCACAACTTAGCTAATAAACAGTGGAGCAGAGCTGCAACACAATTCTCCAGACTTTGAACCAGGGATTCTTCCTATTATATAGCATTGCCCCTCTGGCTGTCAGCATCCCTGAAGTTTTCGAAATCAAAAGACAATGGAGCCTAGATAAACAACAAGGACCTTCTGTACAGCACAGTGAGCTCTACTCAGTATCTTGGAATAATCTATATCGGAAGAGAAGGTATAAAAGAACATATCATATATATAATATATATATATATATATCTGAAAGACTCTGCTGTACATCTTGAACTGACACAACATTGTACATCAACCATAATTCAATAAAAACTTTTTAAAAAAGACAATGGAGCAAACAGCCCCCTTCTCAGCAACTGAGGTCGCTCTTGATTCATGCATAGCAATGACAGTACATGGCCACTTTGCTGCTGCCAATCAAACTGCCCACTGCTTCCCCAGATGCCACATCCACGGGTCACAATACGGACATCTGGGCATAGACACCCAGCACCTTTGGGCCTGTTTCTTTCCCTTTTGCATGGACTGAGCGTGGGGCTGTAGAAAGGGGCCTGTTAAACTCCCATCGGCTCCGGGACACCAACAGGCGTGGAACTCTCCCCTCCTCTTCACTCAGCACTTACGTCAGGACCTATGTTGTCTTGACCCCACATTGTCACTGGAGCTGCAGGCTTCTCAGTGAGCTGGCCCAGGGCTGGAGGTGGAGCAGAAATCCCACACGTCCGTCCACGGTTCTCTGTCAGGGTGCTCAGGGCTGCCCCGCCTACTGTGAGGCTTTCTCTCTCAGCTCCCCACATGTGCAGGTGCAGGCTGTGATCCCACGCTCTGGGTGCCTCCCAGGACCTGCCTTAACACTACCACCAAGATCTAGTAGCGATCAAACCTGAACAAGGAGACTGGGAGGCCAGCGACATCACCACGTCCTGCCTGGACCATTGCAGACACGCACGCAGGACTGTGTATCAGACTCTCGAGACCCCATCACCCAGTTCAACAATTACCAACATCCACCGTCCTTGTTTCACTGACCTCCACCCGCTCTCAAGGCCCCACTCAATTCTTAGCACATTTTTACAGCTCTGTGGGGCATATTTAAATATACTGAAATGCACAAATCCTAACTGAATAATGTTGGCAAACTGATGCACCTGTGAAGCCCACACCCTATCAGGATAAAGAACACCTCCACCTTGTCAGAAGGCTGCCTCCCGTCCCACCTCCCAGAGGTAATCAACCAGGGTTCCAACGTAGCTCACCACGGATTAGTGTAGCCAGGATGTGAACATCACATAAATGGAGACATACAGAATGTGCTGTGTTGGGGCAGGGGGTGGCTTCTTTTTTCAGCTTAATGTCTGTGAAAGTCATCCACATGGTTGACTTGGCCATGGCTTATTCCTCTTTGTTGGCCAGTGGCATCCCATTGGGTGAATATACCACAATCTGCTTGTCCTTTCACCCCCTGGTGGCCATTTGAGTTGTTTCCAGTTTTTGACAATCATGAATAGTTCTATGAACACAAGGATGCAAATCTTTCAGATGTATGTTTTTTTTTCTTGTTTGGTTGGTTTGTTGTTGTTGTTTTAATTTTTATTTATTTTTTATTTTTGGCTGCATTGGGTCTTCGTTGCTGTGCACGAGCTTTCTCTAGTTGCGGCGAGCAGGGGCTACTCTTCGCTGTGGTGCGCGGGCTTCTCATTGTGGTGGCTTCTCTTGCTGCAGAGCACGGGCTCTAGGCACGTGGGCTTCAGTAGTTGTGGCACACGGGCTCAGTAGTTGTGGCTCACGGGCTCTAGAGCGCAGGCTCAGTAGTTGTGGCACACAGGCTTAGCTGCTCCACGGCACGTGGGATCTTCCCGGACCAGGGCTCGAACCTGTGCCCCCTGCATTAGCAGGCGGATTCTTAACCACTGCGCCACCAGGGAAGCCTTATTTTTTTACTTTTGATAAAAACATGAATGCAGTTACCGAATCAAAGGTTGCATGTTTAATTTTATAAGGAACTGTTAAAAACATTTTCCAAAGTGGTTTTACCACTTTACTTACCAACCAGAAACAAACTGGAATTCCAGTTGTTCTTTTTTAATCATAGTCATGCTAATGAGTATGTCCTGCTGTATCCTCGTGATTTTAATTTGCATCTTTCTGATGACTACGATGTTTAGTGCTTCTTTAAGGGCTCATTTGACCAGTGTATATCTTCCTTGGTGAAGGGACTGTTCAAGTCTTTTGCCTATTTTTTAAAATAAGTTGTTTTCTTTTTGTTATTGAGTATAAGAATTATATTCTTGGTACAAGTCCTTTGTCACCTTATGTGTATTGAGCATATTTTCTCCCAGTCTAAATCTGCTCATTCCCTTTTTTAAACTGTATTTTTAATGAACAGGAAGGAGTTTTTTTAAATGAAGTCTAATCAAAATTTTCCCTTTGAATATTGTTTGATTGAATCAAACATCTATAATGTTTGATTGCTGGACTTTCTAATAAGTCATGATGTCAAGTACCATAAGCTCTCTCAGAATTTTTGGGCTGGTCTATCTTTCTTACGCTTCTATACCAATGTTAGAATCAAGTATTTAAATTTTTATGGTATAAGATTGGGATTGTGCTGAAAACATAGATCAAGTTGGAGACGAGAGACAACTTAACAACACTGAGCCTTGCAACCTTTCATGAACATGGTACACATCTCTTCATTTATTGAAGTACTCCCCATTTTCTCTCAGCAAAGTTTTGTAGTTTCAGTGTACATATGTTGTATGTCTTTTGTTAACTTTATTTCTAAGTATTTTATGCTTTTTTTGATGCTATTACACGCGAATTTTTTATTTTACTTTTCAACTGATTGCTGCTAATATATAGGCATTCAACTGTATTTCTGAACATTGACCTTTATCCTGAGACTGTTAAATGCACATATTTGTCCTAATAAGCTACTGTTGTGGTGGTTGTTGTCAGTAACTTCGGATTTTCTGGGTAAATAATCAGGTTGTCTGGGACGGGGCAGTTTTACTTCTTCATCTCTATTTCTTCCTCTTATCTTTCTGCACTGGGTAGGACCTCTAGTACGAAGTTGAATGGAAGTGATGATAACAGGTATCCTTCCTTGCCTTGTTCCCAATCTTAGAAAAAAAGCATTCAGTGTCTCAACATTAAGTATTATGTTCCCTGAAGGTTTTAGTAGATGCCTTTTATCAGATTGAGGAAGTTCCCTTCTATAACTAGTTTCCTGAGAATTTTTGTCTGCAACAGCTCTTACTTTTTATCAAATGCTTTTTCTGCGGCTATGGAAATGAACCAATTACTTTATTTTTTATTCAATTTCTATGATTTTCAATTTCTATGGTCTATGATTTTCAAACGTTAAACCAACTTTACATTCAAGGATAAAGCCCACTTGGTCATGATGTATCCTTTTCATGTGTTGCTGGATTCAACGTGCTAACATTTTGTTAAAGATTTCATCACTGATGTTCTTAAAAGATATTGGTCTATCATTTTCTTTTTCTGTGACTCCTTTGTCAGGTTTGGGTATCACAATTATGCTGCCCTCATTAAATGAGTTGAAATTTTTCCTTTCTTTATTTTCTAAAAGATGATTATAGGATTGGTAATTTTTCTTCCTTATATATTTGAAAGAATTCTTCAGTGAAGCCATCTGGGCCTAGAGTTCTCTCTGTGGGAAATTATTTTGACAGAAAGTTTAACGTCTTCGATAGATATAAACTTACTTGAATTTTTCCTTTCACCTTGTGTCATTTTTGATAAGCTGAGAAACTTGTCCATTTCAGTTTTCATTTATTGACAAACTGACAATGAATCTATCAAATTTATTAGCATAAACCTGTTTATAATATTTCCTTATTATACTTTTGATGCCTATAGGTTCTGTAATGATCTCCCACCTTTCATTACTGATATTATTCATTTATGTTTTCTTTTTTTCTGAACTATTTTTGCCAGGGGTTTATGGATTTTACTAACATTTTCAAAAGACCTAGTTGGGCACTGTTATGTTCCCAGTTGTTATAGGCTGTTCTGATTTATTTACTTCTGCTTCTTGCTCTATCATTTCCTTCCCTCCAGTTACTTTTGGTTTCATGTGCCCTTTTTTTTTTTTTTTTAAATAAACTTTATTTTATTTTATTTTATTTTTTGGTACGCGGGCCTCACACTGCTGTGGCCTCTCCCGTTGCGGAGCACAGGCTCCGGACGCGCAGGCTCAGCGGCATGGCACACGGGCCCAGCCGCTCCACGGCACGTGGGATCTTCCCGGACCGGGGCACGAACCCGTGTCCCCTGCATCGGCAGGCGGACTCTCAACCACTGCGCCACCAGGGAAGCCCTCATGTGCCCATTTTTTTTCTAGTTTCTGGAAGTGGAAATTAGATCAATGATTTAAATCACTTCCTTTCTAAAACAAGCATTTTGGAGTTATAAATTTCCCTCTGAGCACTGCTTTAACTACATTTCATAAAATTTGATATGTACTATTTTTATTTTCATTCAGTTTGAATTATTCCTCTTTTTCATTGTGATTTCTTCTTTGACATATATTTTTTCTTAAGTTCATCATTTAACATAAAAATATTTGGGGCTTTTCTGGAGCTCTTATTCTTATTGATTTCAAATGCAATTCCATTGTTGCCATAAGACACATTCTGTAATATTTCAATCTTTTAAAGTTGATTAAGTGTTGCTTTATGGCCCAGCATATGAATTATTGTGATAAGCATTCCATGTATGCTTGAAAATAATGTAAATTCTGCAGCGTTGAGTAGAGTTTCCATAAATTTCAATTAAGCCACTTAGATCCTATAATTTAGATTTATTATTTAAATGGATAAATTTATAAATATATAGATTTATAATCATAATTTATAATTGAGATTCTATGTCTTTACTGATTCTTTTTGTCTAGTTGCTTTATAGATTATTGACAACACAGTTTTACTATTGTGTATTTCTCTCTCTTCTCCCATTTTTTGGTGCAGGTATTTTGAATCTCTGTTACTAAGCTTAGACAAATTGTTCATGATTTTGTCTTGCAGATAGCCCTTCATTAGTATGCTTTGTCTCAAAGTCTGTTTATATATATTACATATTATTATCTTATATATCTATATATTATATACCTATATAATATACATCTATATAATACACCTATATTATCGGTATATAGGTATATATAATATACATCTATTCATATAATATACATCTATTTACAATGTGAGATAGATAGATAGATGATAGATAGATAGATAGATATCAGACTAATCTTATTTAAGTGTTCAATAGCTTCTACCAGTGGCCCCTGAACTGGGAAGCCCAGCCTGGAATGCCTCTTTGCTCTGTGTTGAAAACTAGTTTCCTGGATATAGAATTCTAGGTTGACAGACTTTTTCACTGCCTCATTATTATTTTGTGTGTGTGTGTGGTACGCGGGCCTCTCACTGTTGTGGCCTCTCCCGTTGCGGAGCACAGGCTCCGGACGCTCAGGCCCAGCGGCCATGGCTCACGGGCTCAGCCGCTCCACGGCATGTGGGATCCTCCCGGACCGGGGCACGAACCCGTGTCCCCTGCATCGGCAGGCGGACTCTCAACCACTGCGCCACCAGGGAAGCCCTCACTGCCTCATTTTTAAATGTCATTCCATTGTCTTCTGGTCTCCATTGTTTCTGGGAAGAAATCTCTGTAATTAGTCATTTGCCTTCTGTAACGTGCCATTTTTCACTAACTGCTTTTTCAAGTTTCATATATTTGGATTTCAGCAACTTTACTATGATATGCCTCGATGTGTGGCTTGGGGTTGTTTTTTTTTTTTTTTTTCTTTTATTCCTACTTGGAATCTTTGAGTTTCTTGGATTTGTAACTTGATGTCTCTAATGAAAGTCAGGATGTTGTTAACTATTACTTCTTCAAATATATTTTTCTGTTCCAATATCTTTCTTGTCTCTTTTTGGGACTCTAATTACAGATATATTAGACTACTTGATAGTTAACGATAGGCTTTGGAGGCTCTGTTCATTTTCTTCAATGCTTTTTCTGTTCTTCAGAATTGATCATTTCTTTTGATCTGTTTTCAAGTTCACTGATTCTTCTGCCATCTTCATTCTTCTGTTAAGTCAACTCTGTGAATATTTCAATTCTATTACTGAATATTAAAGGTCTATAACTTCTACTTACCAGTTCCCAACTATTTATCTATGATGCATTTATTTTCCTTTCTTTTACACACTTCATTAGGTGCTTTGAAGTATTTGTATGCTCATTGCAACATATGGTTCACTTGGGGTTGGTTGTTATTTGCCACTTCTTTTTTCTTAAGTATGAGTCACACTGTCTTGTTTCTTCCCATGTCTAATTTTTTAAAATGATTATTAAATACAAGTCATTACAGATGAAACACTGTAGAGTCTCTGGATTATTGTGTGCTCCTCCGGAGAATACTTTTTATTTCGGCAAGCAGTTAATTTGGCAGGGCTCCAAGTCCATAAAATCTCCGTTTAATTATACTGGATTCTAGATGCTTCTGTTTCACCAGTGTCTGTGGGGCCCACGACGCACAGCACAGTTTAGCAGCCAGCTGACGATGGGGTGGGCTGTGTACACCAGTGTGGGGCACCTCTCTTTCACCGTTTCCCATCTAACTTTCCAGATGATCTGCCAGCCCAGAGTCCCTCAGCCCAGAAACCTGCAGGTTCCTGCTGTCCTCACCACATACTGGGGGCTGGGGAGGACCCCGAGGCAAAGAGGTGTGAACTCAAAAATTCTGCCACCTCTGGGGCCTGCATTTTAAGAGCAGACTCCTCTCCAGCTTCTGCCTGTTTTCAGTTTCCCTCCATTGGCATCAAAAGTTTCGATCAGTTTAATTCGTTCGGCTTCTCTAACGATTATCTGTGGGAGAGTTAATCGGGTAAGTTACTCTGCCATCACCACAAACGTGAACGTCCACACATTGTATTTTGAGTCTTGCCTTATGATACACCTGGTATCTCTGACCTGAACCAGCCTGAGGTAGTTCTCTACCTGTAATTTCCCCAGCAGATGTTCCTACAGCACTTTGAGGAAGTGCAGGTGACCGGACCGTGTCGGGATTGCATATGGGGAGTTTCTCTCAGACTCTGGAGCCAAAGCAGAGCAGTAAGTTGAAAAGTACCATCTGAGAATTCATTTAAACTTGCCACTCCCCTCCTCAGAAAGGTGACCGCAATCACCTCCTACAGGCAATAAGCTACATATTAAGCTGGTATTAAGACTGTTTCCCCTCCTAAAATTCGCTCGGGAAAATAAAAAAGCTGACGAACTTCAGAAAATCTGTTTCTGGAACAAAATGTCCCTCCTTGCTGCCTTTCCTTAGCTGGATTAGAACCAGCCACCCCTTTTACTGCCCTACTGTATTAACAGTACGGTAACCTGGTATCTTTCCTAGAGCCTAGACTTGGGAGAGAGCTGACCACTTTCTGGCCCAGCTGATCATGGAAGAGTGTCCACACTTTATAGAAGGTCGGCCTTTCTTTTTTTCCCTGTAGGGTAATATAAATTTAAAACGAGGGGAAAATGCTTTAATATTTCATTCTGAGATGTAAAAGGAAGCTAGCTATCATTGCTGTGTATCTGGATGAAAATAATATAGTAAAATTTCAGGAAAATACAGAAGAAAAAGAAACAAGATGAAATACCAGCAGATGGACAACATGAAGTGTTGGGGACATGTGGAGTATTTGAAACTTTCATCACTGCTGGGACGTGAAAACTGCTACGGCATTTAGGGAAATAAATATATATTCAACCTATAATGTTGAATGTATAGAGATGCTTCAATCCCACAATCCACTCTTTATTTATTCCTTAAATAATCTCACACGTTTTGCAGCAAGACCCATGTAAAAGAATGTTCACTGCAGCGTTTTTGTGTACTAGCCAAAACGCAGAAACAACTAAATAGCAATCAACAGAAGAATGGATAAATATATTTCGTTATGTGTAGACAATGGTAAAGTACACAGAAATGAAAATAAAACTATAAACTATAATGACATGCAATGTATGGATGAGCTTCACTAAATAATGTTGGGCAAGAGAAGCAAGATATGAAGAATAGAGACCTCGTGACCCAATTACTGCAAAGTGGAAAACAGGCCTGTTTATACTACACGGTTTAGGGATGTACATAGAGGTGGTGAAACTATCAAGAAAAGCAAGAAAATTATAACCACAAATGCTAAAGAAACTTGGGAGGGGAGGGAGGCAGTCTGGGAAGGATGGTGGATACCCATGTTTTTGTTCGTAATTATTTATTAACTTACGTTCACACTTAATGCACTTTTCCTTATGTATATTTCACAATAATGTCTTTAAAATATAATAAAGTTACAGGAATAGTAAGAGCCCTGAGGACCTCTAAATGTCTGGTGCTTTAGTACTTTAAGAAAGCTTTAAAAACACCCGTTTTGCCATCATCACCTACCTCTGCCAGTACCACCGTGCCTTTCCCACTGCTCAGGGATTCCAGAAGAGTCACTATTTTACATATGTATACATTAGAATGTCTTCTCCAAAGGCATGTCGTATGTGGCTGACGAGAAACAGTGGAGGCAGTTATGAGAAGTCCGTTACGTTTTCAAAGTGGGTTCAGAGGGGAAACGTTCTCCCTCAAAGCCACCATCGGATCATCTGCTGCAGGTTGACACAGCACTTCTGTGCGGGGTGAGACCACCCCCGAGCCTGAGGTCACTCCGTCCTCTGGGAATAAACCAGCTGCCCGAGGTCGCCATCCCCACAGCCTCCAAGATCTCGGGACCATCTCATCATGCTTTGGCTTCACCCGAGTCATCATTTTCTAACGATAAGTCCCAGTGGGTGCTTCTCCCCCGAGATCCAGGGCCTCCTCGGGGCTGACCCCACGTGCCCACCCCTCCTCCCAACCTCTTCCCTCCCGTCCCCGGGGGGGTCCTCCTCGGCGCCACAGGCTCCCCACCCACCCTGGACGTGTCTTCCTGCTCTGATCACACCCGGCTGGGCCCCTGGACTGCTCATGCCCCACCCCTCACGCAACCCTCCTGCCCTCACTGCCACCTCCAAACTGCTCTCCTCTCTTCTTTTTTTAAAAAACATTTATTTTTTTATTTTTATTTTTTATCTTTTTGGCTGCGTCGGGTCTTAGTTGCAGTATGCAGGATCTTTCATTGCGGCACGGGCTCTTCACTGTGAAGCGCAGGATTCTCTCTAGTTGTGGCGTGCGGGTTTTCTCTTCTCAAGTTGTGGCGCGTGGGCTCCAGAGCACGTGGGCTCTGTAGTTTGTGGCACATGGGCTCTCGTTGAGGTGTGCGAGCTCAGTAGTTGTGGCGCACGGGCTTAGTTGCCCCGCGTGGGCTTAGCTGCCCCACGGCAACAGGGATCTTAGTTCCCCGACCAGGGATCAAACCCACATCCCCTGGAAGGTGGATTCTTGACCACTGGACCACCAGGGAAGTCCCTCTCCTCTCTTCTTTAAAAAAGCAAAAAAGACTGATTCAGGGACTCAGGATCAAACTTTGTGATCCTTTCCTGTCCTTGCAGCCCCTCTCCCTCTTTCAAGGTTGATTCCACACCCACCTCGGGCCTCCCCATCTGCCATGGCCCCAGACTCAGGCCTGGGAACTTCAGTGCCACCTGAGACCACGACTTCTCGGCAGCCACGCGTGCTGACATTTGGGGCCAATACTTTGCTGGAAGGCGGTCCTGTGGGGGCTGTCGAGCAGCATCCCTAGCTTCGACCTCCCAGCGCTGACGACCAAATATGCCCCCGGACGTTACTGACATCCCAGGGTGCGGGTGGGGGAGAGAGGCAACCCCTTCCTTTAAATGATCCACCTAACATTCTGAACTTTTACTTCCTTGACCCTCTTAGCTCTAACCATCACGTCCTCCACCAGTGCTAGACCCTCCTCAAGAGGTCACAGTCTAGATCTCGCCGTCACCAAGGACAGCGCCACCTCCCAGGTCTCAGCTTCAAACATTCTGTCCATGAGCCTCGGCACCTACTTTCCGCCGGCTCCTTCTGCTCTCAGGCTCCACGACTCTCCAACCTGCTTGTTGACCCTTGTCCTTGAGCGTGTCCCCAATCCCACCTTTCCCAGCTTTGATTCCGAGCTTTAGCACAACTTTTACTAATACCCTCACCTCTCTTGTCCTTCTCTTTTAGTTAATTAATTCAAATTGTGCTCACCTGGAAAATCCCTGACTCACGGTGAGTCCAACTCTCTGCTTATGCTGTACCTGCCCCAGAGCGGCTGAAAGGGGCTGCAGAAAAGCCCTCAGGGTGGCCAACACTACCCATTCCAAACGTACGACCACTGGTCTCTAATGAACACTCAAGGCCACCACAGTCCTACTCGGCTTCCCCGGGACAGTCCCTCTCGTATTTTCATTGATGGCTCTTCCCTACCTCACCCTCTCGACGGACATCCTTTCTCAATCCAAGCTTTCAGGTAACAACCTCATCTTTGACTTCACAGAAAAATAAGTGCCTGTTTCAAACTGCACCCGCAGCTCCCGAACACACCCTTAACTTTAAACAGCACCTACAACATAATAGACATTTTACTTATTCTTTTGTTGACTGTCTTCCTCATTACATGACAACAAATGCTCCAGGATTAGAATTTTCCTGGCTTGTCCACTGCTGTGTTCCCAATGCCCAGTACATAGTAGGTGCTCAATAAATATTTGTGAAACTGGCGAAGCAATGAATAAACCAATTCAAGCTGATGAGCCACTGCACACATGCCTGAGTGAGTGCCAGTGCGCACCTGGCTACCTGCCTGTCTCCTCCTCCAGAGGGGCAGAGTCCAGGGACCGTGCTTTATGCTTTACTCTTGTGTCTGAGTGCCTAGAAGAGAAGAGTAGATGCTTTGTAAACCTCCAGTCTCTGACTAATCTTTGGTTGTCTTCTTTTCACTTTTCATATGTCTCCTCAACTATAAAAGGACAAACCTTTGAATATTCTGTATTATTTGTATCCCCCTAGAACAAGGAAACTGTCACAGTGTTCACTAATAATCATTACCTCAACGAACCAGGAGCCACTGTCACTGTGGGAGCACAGGCTCATTTCACCAACTTCACAAAAACCGGACCAGGGTGAGCATTTTTACTTGCAGGGGACCGTAAGTTTGGACCAATGCTTTAGAGGAATTTGTACCCCCAATGTCGGGCAGCGTTGCGACTGGGCAGAATGAGACCCTGTTACAGGCCCTAGGTGGGGGTCACCACACCATCCAAAACAGCTTCCTTTGCCCCTGGATTTATCCCTTTCACTTAAAAGCCATTCCCTTTTGAACTGCAAATATGCCTAAAGCCGCTAACACTTTAAACTGATTCTCGTCACTAACACTGGGGACATGGTGTCCCCTGGCCCTAATGCACTTCCTTCCTGGCTGCAGCCACGTGGACCCCACCTGCAGCCCAGGGAACTGGGACAGTCTGACCTCACCTGGCTTAGCACAGACTGCCTGGGGCTCACGACACGGCCTGGGCCTGCCTGGCAGCTTGGCTCAGAGAGATGGGCTCCTCCTGTGTCTTGTTCCTGATGTCGCGCCCCTGTCAGGAGCCCCAGTCCTAGTAACGGGGTCTTCCCTGGTTCTGTCATGCACCTGCCCGCTGGCCCGCTCTCTGATGGAATCTTACTGCATCCTTGCAAATCTTCCCAGGGGCTAAGGCAGCCCAGTGACTGTCCTATCTGCAACTGACCTCCTCGAAGCTGCTTACCTACCAGCCTCTCCAGCCACCGTCAATTCTGGTCTTTCCAGATTTCAATCAATCCCAGTCTGTCTGGTTTAGGTGCAGCTAATCAGAAGATGCAGCCACGGCCACAAAATATAGTATAAACATTTCAGCAGGAATGAAGATTCTGATAGAAATGAAGAGAGAGTTTGGGAATCTTGTATAGGGGTGTGTGTGTGTGTGTGTGTGTGTGTGTGTGAGACACGCCAGCCACTGCTGCCCGGAGACTCAGGACCTATGATGACACGATGCTCCACTGACAGGTCACTGCCAAGAAAGTCAAGTCTGTGTGTACGGCAGGTGGGCCAGCAGGGCCTCCCAACGGCTCTGGAGCATAGACCATAATGGCCCCAGGCAAATGCACGTGCTCAAAAGTCCCCCCAAGGACCCGTAGGCACTGAGCAGCCACTATCTGTCACTAAAGCCATATTGTCCTAGGCTTGCGAGGAAAGCACAAAAATACAAAGTTGAAGGTCAAAAGACTGTTTGCTCCTGTGATCCAAGTTTATTTTTCTTTGAAAGGGGGGCCCAAAGCTGGGGCAGTGAACCAAGCACTGCCAGCAGGGCCTCAGCTGATGTGAACACACGGAGCGTGTGGATCCTTTCCTACGTGGTCCCACCCTCCCGACCAAGTGCATCTAAACCCTGTCAACACGCCCTTCACTGCATTCCTTCTGCAAGCCATCTGAAGACAGAACTGACAAGGAGGGTGATTTGGGCACACGCCCGGAAACAGGGCTTCTCTGAGACCGGTTTATAACCAACCATCTCTCCAAAACCTGGAATCAAGGCTCCAAGTCAAAATGATCTCTTCTCTCTCCTCAAGTCCTGCTGTCCTGGTGGGCATGCACTGTCTAGTAATGGTCACTCATCAGTTTGTAGGAGTAGATCTGGACCCTTCAAAACTAGACCACAGCTCCTTCCTGATGGGACACCGTCTTCTCCTGTGGTCTCCACAACACCGAGGACCACAAGCGAGGTCCTAAGTCCTGAACCCATGCTGGTTTTAGACTATCCAGTGTAGGGACCTAAAGATGACCCAATCCAGCCACCCACGTGATACATAAGGATGACTTCCTGGCATCATTTTGGAGGCAGGACAAGAAGTTTAAACTTCAGATCTTCACATGACTTTAATTTCAACTTTGGCTTAAAGTTAAGTGCCTACTTATTTGCAAAGCAGAAACAGAGACACAGATGTAGAGAACAAACTTATGGATACCAAGGGGGGAAGGGAGGGTGGGATGAACTGGGAGATTGGGACTGACATATATGCTCTACTATGTATAAAACAGATAGCTAATGAGAACCTACGCCATGGCACAGGGAACTCTACTCAGCGCTCCGTGGTGACCCAAATGGGAAGGAAATCTAAAAAAGAGGGGATATATGTACACGTATAAATGATTCACTTTGCTGTACAGAAGAAACTAACACAACACTGTAAAGCAACGATACGCCAAAAAAAAAATAATTAAAAAAAATTGGGGTTTCCCTGGTGGCACAGTGGTTGAGAGTCCACCTGCCGATGCGGGGGACGCGGGTTCGTGCCTCAGTCCGGGAAGATCCCACGTGCCGCGGAGCGGCTGGGCCCACGAGCCATGGCCGCTGAGCCTGCGCGTCCGGAGCCTGTGCTCCGCAACGGGAGAGACCACGGCAGTGAGAGGCCCGCGTACCGCAAAAAAATAGATAAATAAAAATAAAATAAAGGATACATGTTTATATATATTTTTTAAAGCTAAGTGCCTACGATGTGTCAGCCCCTCTGCTGGGGGCCAAGACATATGAAACAAGGGATGATTCCTGATATCAAGAAATTCACAGTCTAGGGACTTCCCTGGCGGTCCAGTGGGTAAGACTCCGCTCTTACAATGCAGGGGGAGTGGGTTCCATCCCTGGCGAACTAGATCCTGCCCGCCGCAACCAGGACAGAGCACAGCCACAGAAATAAATGCATAAATATATTTTTTTTTAAAAGAAATTCATAGTCTAATGGGGAAGAAAGATGAACAAAGTAAACATGTAAATAAATATACGACTGTAAATATCCTAACTGCTAGTGAAGGAAACCAACTGTGCGAAGAGCAACGGGCCCGGAGGGAGCGGCTCTGCGAGACACACGTACTGCACAGCTCGAAGGCCACCTCTGAGCTGGAAGCTAACCTTAATGCAGAGTAACACTACTTCGGGCAAACCGTGCAGCCGTAATTCTCAACTAAAGCTGGGGGGGAAATACACAAGCGCCTCTTTACCTCTAAAATATAAGACTCAGCCCCACCGAGGGCCTTGCTCCAGGCCTGTGAGTGTTTTTTCTGCTCCCTTCCCCCTGTCCCTCACGTGCGCACAGCCTTGGAAGTCAGCTCAGAAAATGAAGCCGTGCAATTCAGGGCTGTATACACACACAGGTCAGGCAAGGTGAGAACGCCGTGAGTCTCTACTTCTGTTCCGCTGAACACTTTTCATTAAGAAACGTATGAGCCAGTCTCATTGTCTGAGCTGTTCCCGGTCCAAGGCCCAGCCACGCAGACCCAACAAGGGTGAGGCCTTGTCAGACCCTGAAATCATTTTCAATTCCCCACTAACTTCTCTGGGCGTATTCCCAAATCCAGCCCTGAGGCTGCGAAAATGCAGAGATCATGTGTCTTCACGTTGCACGCAGGTCTTCATTTCCCCAGCTCAACTGTAACTGGAAAGTCTCTAAACTTTGCCTCAGTGATTTCATTTCCCCATTAACATCTGCATCTTTGGAATTAATCTCGTATAAGGAAACCCCGCTTCGGACACCTAATTCTGGTTTCTCAACATGCCGCATTTAAGGATTTCTGGTTCCCTACAAATTTCAGACTGTATGAAAGAAGGGAGGGCTTTGCGGGGAGACAGCGAAAGTCACCGCCGTCGTGGCCATTAACAGTGAGCAGAGCCTCCCTCCTCTTTCTTGAGCAAAACATGGGATATTTATTGAAAGACGCTTAAGAGGACCACTGATTAGACCGAAATCTTATCACAATATACTAACCAGAAGGGCAATTTGCACAAAAAACTGGGCTTCTAACTATAGTAAACCACCATCAGATCAATTCCTGCTTTAAACCAAGCTCCTGGGAAGAAATCCCATACAATACATAATACCGGACTGAACCATGTGAAAGATTCACGTGTTGACTAATGTCCTCTTGGAAGGAAGTCTCCAGTGGCCTGACACAGGGCTCTGGAGGTGACCCTGTCCGGATGGACACCTGCACCAACAATCTGAGGAAACTCTTAGAAACTGTGTCCATCAAGTGTATACGTGACAAAACTGAGGAGATATAATACGTGGGTTATAAATACTTGACAGGCTTTAAAAGAAAAGAGCTAAACAGCTGAAACTAACTTCATATAAAAAGTCCTGTACTTCAAAAGCTCAACTGAAGAATTAGGGAAAACTGAGGATAGCAGTTTGTGTTTAAAAACGTAGCAATACCAAGGGAGAAGATTTTGAATGACAGCATTTAAACATGGTCCATTAGATGACAGACAGGAACCTTCCTTCACCTCGAGGCTGAGCTTTTTCTGCTTAGCATCAACTCCTCAGCAACTAACACACATGAGGCACTTAACAAATGTGGGCTGAGCGGACCAGTGGACAAAGCAGGATACAAAGTGGCCACAAAGAAGCGGCCAGCTGGGGTGTAAGGACGCACTGCTCTGTGCAGACCAGGGCGGGCACGGCCCCGGTGCTGACACTGGCCACCTCCACCAGGAGCCCCGTTTGGTCCAGACAGTGCAACAGTGTCAGCGTCGAAAGTGCAAAGGAGTTCACTGAGCTATCCAGGGGTCTTGAAACCGTGCTGTAAGATCAAAGCGGAGTTTTAGAGCAGGGAAACTACTCCGTGTGATGCCACGGTGGTGGACATAGGTCCTTCCACACTGGTCCAAACCTGTAGACTGTGCAGCACCAAGAGTGACCCTGATGCAAACTACAGGCTCCGAGCAACGACCACGTGTCCGTGTGGCTCCAATGATTGTAACAAATGTACCATCTGGAGGGGATGCTGGCGATGGGGAGGCTTGGCCGTGGCAGGTGGGAACTACTGTACATTCCTTTCAATTTTGCTGGGAACCTAAAACTGCTCTAAAAATACTGAGTCTTTAAAAAAAAAAAGATAAAACTGGTGAGGAAGCTGTAAATGTTAATAGTGTGAAAAATTAAAACCAAGCACAAACCAAGGCAGAAGTGATGACTAAGTTCTCGACTCTGAAGGCCCATCAGGCAGAAAAGCTCTGCTCCCTGCGGGACCCGAGTTCAGAACCGGGGCCAAGGGCTGACCTACAGGGAGGCCCATGTAGCTACGGTGGGAAGGAACTTGGTCCAAACCCGGCACTGCCCGGCCATCGGGCACTCACTGGCCCGGACGCAATCCTCTCTCCGTCACTGGACGTAGCAGGGAGCCGCCATGACCTCCCATCTGGGCTGCTGAGAGAGGATCTCCTCTGCCCTGCTCCCCTACTCCCCACGGAGGGCACCTCCCGTGTGCCTGGTGTCCCCAAGGACAGGCCGAGGGAGGGGGCAGTGGAGAAGCCCTCGGGGGCTCACGTGGGAGCTCATCTGTGTCGAGATAGCAAGCTGGAGGTGACGAGGCCATGAGGTCTCCCCAGGTGGCTCTGCCCCATGCAGACAGCCCCAGGTCCAAGGCACTGAACAGTTCAGAATCTCCCAAGAAAGTGGACAGGGGTGCGTCCAGGGGCCCCACTGCGTCTGCAGGTGACGTCGGTGCCCATCATCTCCACTCTGTGTAGAACAGCCTGCAGACCAGCTGGTAACAGAGACACAAAGGTGCCACCTGTGGTCACGCCTGGACAGCACCCATCATGGAAGGGCCACGCTCACCCAGGAGGCCAAACGCAAATCCCATCTGCTGGCTCTCAGTCGTCTAGAAACCCCCCAGGAGCCATGGCCAGCGCCCCTGGATGGCAGGGCCAGTCCCATATGCCACACACGCGTGAGCTCACCCCCTCGTGGACAGGCCCACCCCCAGGAAACGGCACGTGCGACACCATTCGGTCACGCAATCCCCACCTTGAGGACCCTGACGGGAGCAAAGGGGGCAAACTGAGTGCCTCTCAGAGCAGAAAGCCTGACGCTCGGCCCTCACGCGTCACCACAAGCGCAGCACACGGTGTAGACCAGGTCTTCCCAAACGTGCCCGGGGTGGGAAGAAACTCACCAAGAGTGGCTGGCCGTGCAAAGCTGTTCACCCCTGAGGAGTGGAACGGCCTCGCCGCACACGTGCGAACATCGAAGCCAACGGGGTGCCTGAGACAAGCAGGCTCGCAGGTGTCAGCATCACCGGCATCGGGGAGATGAGGCCCCCTGGCAGACGTGCTGGGGACAGGAACTAGTCCTCCTTCGGAGTCAGGACACGCGTGAACAGGCTGCCGTTTCCGGGACGGCCTGCGACTTCACTGCGTTTAGCCAAATGTTTCCCAAACGCGTGCAATCTGAGTTCACCACGCAGCAAAACCAGCCGCTGGGAAGGCTTGAGAAACGCAGCCCTCAGCACGCGGACTGTTTGCGTGACGCCCCACTTACTGCCGGGCTGCAGACCGGGAAACTGAGGTCCGGACTGAGCAGACAGGCCAAGATGACACTCGGTGGGGACAGGTGGGCCTGGGACGCGGCCACCTGACAGCGGGCGACAGCTGCCTCGACACGGGGCCGACGGCACACACACAGGTCCCCATCGACGGGTGTTCCTGTAGGCAGAGCCCAACAGAAATGTCACTCCGAAAAGCATCCCGCTCCCTACAGAGGTCTCGGATGTGGCCATGAAGCAGACTCGGGGCTGAGTCTGAAGAGGGGCGGGGCCTGGTGTCAGCACCAACTCACCGTCCCCGCCAGACGCTGGCCAGGGTTAGGAAGGGGTGGCAGTCACGCCCGAGGCCACTGGCATCGAGCTAAATCGGTGACAAAACAGCAGGCAAACGGTCGCTCACCCGTCACCCAAAGCGGCACCTGAAGGCCTGAAATGGTTTTTACAAAAGCATGAATTTTAAATTTCCATACTTGTAAAGACAGTCTTCCTCAGACATTTACCAAAAGGTTAAAATTTTATGACGGTATTCCTGCAAAATTGGGAAGTAATATTAACCCCAGGTGTCAGTAGCTGTGTGGTACCAGCTTTCTGGGGGTCCCAGGTAGGATTTAAGTAAGTTACCCCTTCACCATTTCCTTTGGTTTTCACCTTGGTATTTCTGCTCTCTTAATAATGCTAATCACAGGTCTCTGACAACGCTTCTCTCAAATATCCCACTGGTATTTACTCTTCGTTACAGATTTTGTCACTCATTTGTTCTACAAGCAGTTACTGGGTTCTGTTCTATGTGCTGACGAGAAAACTGAACAAATAACCCTGCCGTCCTGATGCCTACTTCCCGGAGGGAGTTGTATCCTGATCACAGACCTTGAAAATAAAATTTCGTAAATAGAATTTTCTCCCTTCTTCAAACGTAGAAAGTGACAATGAGTGGAACAGCAGGAAAATTTACTCCCAATCTCATTTCAGCAGAGACAGTCCCTGGAATTGCAGATGCTGGAATTTTGCAAGGAATTCCCAGGATCAGTAGGAAATGGTGGGAAGGGAATGCCACACTTTCAGTTCTCTCAGTGGCTTCAGGAACTGTGGCAAGATTTGTCACATCTTCATCTCTTTTCATAAAACTCAAGAAGTAGGTATTTGTAGGAAAAGTCATAAGATAGTTTTCATATTTTTTGCTGTTGTTGTGTCACAACTTAGTGGATAAACAATAGTGACCAGGGACATTTTTTAGCGCTTTATAATTCCACTTTGCCTGTGAGTCACAGGCCACCCCATAGGGTCGGGGGGAACAGGATTTTCCCCTCTGAGGACTCGGGCCCCAGAAGATGGGGTGTTTGGGCCTTGTCACTTGGCGTCTCACAGGCTCGGCTCCCAGAGCAGTGTGTTTTTCCAAGTGTCACTACAAGAAACTGCTTTATGAAAACTGTCACTCCAAATCCTTCGCAGAGCAAGTAAGGGTATAAATAATTAAGAAATTTCTTGCTGCATTTGTGGTGGAGGACGCTGAGAGCTAACCCTCAGGGCCTGGCACAAAAAGTCCAGGGTAAATATTTTTCACATCCACTTCTCGGAAAAGGTTTCTTTCTTCCCAGGAACTAAAATGTTTCTTCCTTTCTGATGAAGAGAATTTTGATTCTCACCCTGTCTTCATTTTTATCTTGCATTCCAGGAAGCTCAGCGTCAAACGTGAGGCTGAGACACAACATCTTTTGGCAGCTTTTGGTCTATTTATGACTATGAGGCTATCTATTAAATATCTTCAATTTGTAGATAAAGAAATTAATCATACACATTATGGGTGATGGGTCCAGGGTAACAAAACCTGGATGGACCTAGAATTGGAACCCAGGTCTCTGAAAAATTAGTCTGTGCTCATTTTATTACACAGCCTCCATTTCCCTTATTAATCTTAGGCTAGATACCCAAGAGCCTTGTCTGAACCTTACAGATCACAATATCCTCCCCATCCCTGGCAATCCCTGCTCCCCAAATTGAACAAGTAGAACTCGAATGCTCACAGGTCCTCTTCATCAATCTACTAGTAGTGGTACAATAAAACTTCAATTTATCCAAAAACCTAAGCAGCTTTGGACCAACACGGATATGTCAACTAAGTGGTTTCATTCAGTCAAGAATTACACTGTAAGAAACACAGGCCTTAACCAACAACAGCAAAAGTCAGTCGGCTATGAATTCCACTAACGCTGAGATAGATGTCTGTGATCTACTGGTAGCTAGAGATGATCTTTTCTTAAAATTTCTCTCCTGCCTCGCAGAATCCCCATGGACTGACTCAGATGGACGTCCAGACACTTGGATTTCACCCAGAACGCTCACAATGAGGGCTAAGGCAGCCCTGCACTTAGAGAGCTATGGCTGCAAAAGAAATCCTACCAACCCTTTATCAAAATTCAAGCCCTGGCTAAGTGACCCAAATGCTGTGTAGAAGCTTGTTTTCCTGTCTCCCCATTGATCTAGGGGCCCCAGCAGTGTCATTCCAGGGAGCTGCAGGCCAGTTTATTTAATATACTTATCCTTGAATTCCATTAATATAAATGGCTACCTACAACTTAAGCTCGTCCATTGCAAAGACAGATTTCTGTCCAAGCTGTGACTACTTAAAGTATCCACCGCTTCATCATGAAGACTATCGCCTTGCCTGCCACCTCTGGCAATGAAGATTTAACTATTATTATCATTATTATAAGTTTCACATGAAGAATTACAAGTCCGCGGACGCCCCTGTAAAGAATCAGCCAGCCACGATCTCAGAATCTATAGCGAGGCCACCCAGAAAGCTAATAACATAACCTATTTCAGCTTAGAAGTGCAAAATGTTTGATTAACTCTTTCATCCACAAAATATTCGCTGAATCCTTTCTAAAGACCATTTTCAGGTAAGCAAACTCGCCCAGATTCTGAGAAATGACGGAAAGGAATAAATAGGACGAGGTGAAGGGGTGGAGACCATGACAGACAGGGTTTCAGAAAAGTCCTTCCTGAGAAAGTGACTCAAAGGAGGAAAGGAAATTAACAGCACAAAGAAACACGGAAGAGAGCTGACCCGGGGAACGGAAAGCGCAGGGAAGAGTGAGATGCATCTGCTGGGCAGAACACAAAAAACAAGGCAAAAGTGTTGGCAAGGGTGTGGAGAAAAGGCAACACTCAAACACTGCTGGCGGGAATGCAAAATGGCACAGTCACCGTGGAGAACAGTATGGCGGTTCCTCCAAAATCTAAACATAGAGCTACCATATGATCCAGCAATCCCACTACTGGGTATTTACCCAAAAGAATTGACACTGGGATCTTACAAAGTTATCTGCTCTCTCGTGTTCATTGCAGCACTATTCACAATAGCCAAGATATGGAAACAACCTAAGTGCCCATCGATGAACTAATGAATACAGAGAACGTGCTGGATGTATACAATGGACTGTCACTCAGCCTTGAGAAAGAAAGAAGTCAGGGGCCTGCCTGGCGGCGCAGCGGTGGAGAGTCCGCCTGCCGATGCAGGGGACGCGGGTTCGTGCCCCGGTCCGGGAAGATCCCACATGCCGTGGAGCGGCTGGGCCCGTGAGCCGTGGCCGCTGAGCCTGCGCGTCCGGAGCCTGTGCTCCGCAACGGGAGAGGCCACCACGGTGAGAGGCCCGCGTACCGCAAAAAAAAAAAAAAAAAAAAAGAAAGAAAGAAATCCTGCTACATAGGTAACAACATGGATGAAAGTTGAGCATGTGAAGCCCACTGAAATAAGCCAGTCACAGAAAAACAAATACTGCGTGATTCCACTTATTTGAGGTGTCTAAAGTGGTCAAGCTCACAGGACCAAGCGGTGGAGTGGGCGGGCCAGGGGCCGGGACAGAGGCAGAGGCAGCTGCTAACCCACAGGCAGCACGTGTCCGTCCAGCAGGAACAGCAGCCACAGAGACCTGCTGCCCTGCCCGGCGCCCACGCCGACAGCAGCGTGCGGACACTTCCCATGTGTTAAGAGGGCAGTGTCCTTACCACAGTAAAATAAAATAAAAAAGAAAGAAAAGAAAGGCCACAGAAGAGGGAACAGGACACGCTGAGGCAGCAGAGTGGCAGAGGGCAGCTCAGAGCACAGACGGTCCTGGGGGCTGGGATTTCACTTTAAGCACCACGGAACCGCCCTTAGGTCTTTCACGAAGAAGGATGACGAGGTCTGAGTCCCGTTTTAAAGTGACCGTCCTTAGAAACGCAGGGTCTTCAACACCTCCCGGGAATGCTTCGCACTCCCTCCCGGGGACACTGTCCTCCCCACCTGGGGACCATCTCACTCCCACTTTCCAAGGGGTCCAGGGCTACAGAGAGGTGACGATAAAGTCCCTCGTGGGAGGAAGGAACCACGTACAGTTTGAAGCATACCAGGTGTCTGCCACACGGTCACCTGCACAGCTGGGAGTCGGATGCGTTTTTGTCGCTCCCACATCTCAGATACGCCTACGAGAAATTAACCTGAAATGAAACCATGACAACTGCTGGGATCGTACTACCCACCGATGATGGAGTTCACAGACCTTCCCGTGAGGCTGAACTGAATCCGCCCACAAGCGGCATCTCCCGCGAGCGGGAGGCCAGCTCCCCGTGAGGACAGCTTGTTAGCGAAGCAGAGCGCAGCCAGCCGTCCCCAGGGCAGGAAGGGGTGCACACCCTGTCCAGGGGGGACCGGAGATGGGAGATGGGCTCTCAGGGCCCACGGGGGTGATGGGGAGACCAAAAGTCCAGGGGTCTGGGCCTCAGCCCCCGCGACTCTCGCAAAGTTGGCTGGATCTTATCTCTTTTCTCACGGAGACTCTGGGTGAGATTTAATGTTAAAATAGGATCCTGCTGTCCCCAAATACTGGGAGTGGCAGAACTGGGTGATCTCAGGGGACACGTGATCTGACGTCACTCAGGCCGCCTACCTTCCTCTCTGTTCTTGTCAAGGCCTCGTCCGCAGGCTGAGCTGATACTTTCCCGTCTTTATCCTGACACGGTGATCTGCTCCCTCCATACAGGACCCTCTCCTCAACTACACCAAGGCATTGACTGCCGTCTCCACCCCGAGCTGCTCGGATGTAAGCCCGCACCCAGGTCTCCCTCCTGAGCGTCCCAGACACACAGCAGCCCCTGGACAGCTCCGCTGGGTGTCCCACTGCCACAGAAACTCGGCATGATCACAGCTGAACTCAGTACTCCTCCAAGAGCCTGGTTTCCTCCTGTTTCCGTGTCCGTTGCTGTTGTGTGTAAGTCTCCTGGTGCTGGAAGTCTTCCGTAGCATGAGTTCAGAAGCGCTGTGTGCGCACACGTGTGTGTGCGTGTGCACGTGCGTGCTCTTACGTGTGTGTACATCTGTATGAAACCTGCATCCTCGACCAAGGCTAGTGCTGCAGTGTATTATAAGCGATGGACTACCCCCAGCCTCCCCCTCCAACATCACAACCCTCCTCACGCCCGGGGGGCCGCTGCCTGGTCAGAAAGTGGCTGACTTACACGCACCCTTTTTTAGGACCTAATTAAGAAGCAGTCAATTAGAGTGATAAACTAGTGTGACAACGACTCTGGATTAAGGAGGTAATATACCAAAGAACACACGTGAATTCTATAGAACTCTTCTGGAAGCAAAGGCTAAACCCAGATGGTTTGGGTGCTTAATTGCGGGAAAGTGTCGACAGCCCAGGAAGGTGGATAATTACAAATCACTTTCAGTGGGCAGAGCTTTTTGGTAAGCTCCATGTTCCTGTCACTGTGGAGATGCCCACTCATCCCAGCCCGGGCCAGCTCTCTCCCATGACCGGAATCAACTCTGCCGCGTTAAACCGGAATCATTCAGCAGTTCCTATTAGACAGCACCTTCAAGGCTCACAGCTGTATTTCACGTGTGGTGGTGTTGTGCGGACAGCAAGCTGTTGGAAATAGGAGGGCAAAGGGGAAGAGGATGAGAGGAATCTGACGTCATGATCATAGCAACACTGCACCACTTAGAGATCATAAAACGGAGACCCGTGTCCAAGGCACTCGTGGTCAACTAGCATACACGAGACACCGTAGCTGCCCAAATCAGCATCCTAAGACAGCAAGGATAAAGAATATTTTCCAAGCATTATTAGAGCTAATGTGTAAACTGAGGACAAAAGCACAACAATTAACTGCCCTTTACTTGTGTTAAAAATGCTAATCAGCATTTGCATTAGATTTTATTATCTTCTTTATTCTTTATCAGAGGTGACGGCCACGAACTGAATTTGTGTCACACACACACACACACACACACACACGTGCTCCAAATTCATATGTTGAAACCCTAATCCTCAATGTGACGGCGTTAGGAGGTGGGGCCTTTCACAGCTGATTAGGTCACAAGGGTGGAGCCCTCCTGATGGCGTTAGGGCGCTTATAAGAAAAGTCTCTCTACCACACGAGGAAAAGGTGAGGAAACGGCCATCTACGAACCGGGATGGGGGCTCCCTCCAGGCTCCGAATCTGCTGGTGTCTTGATCCTGGACTTCCCACCTTCCACAACTGTGAGGAAGATGGTTTTCTTTTAAGCTGCCCAGCCCACGATATTTTAGTTACAGCCCCCAAACCAAGACCACCACCCACAGGAAGGGAAGGTGATTCTCTAACACGGCTAACTGTCTGCCCGTGTATCTCCAGATGCCATAGACGGATCAACTGTCTGTATTGCCTGTATTTGAGCTCTCTGATGAAATACATATATATCTCCTTAAGAACTATTTCAATAACTTCACAGCACCCAGACTGTTTCGAAGCATTCTGTCCAATGGGCACCATGGATGAAAGCACTGACAAGCTAGAATTCACCATAAAAGGATAATCAGAAGGGTAAAGCGCTTGAAACCGCCATTCCAGGAACCACTGAACCAAGGGCAGACAAGGGCAGACTTGGAGAGCACGTGACTGCTGTCCCAAGACACCTGCAGGGTTACACGGGGCAAGAGAAACCCTCCAGGTCCCTTGGATGGAAGGCGAGGGGGCCAAGGCTTCGGCTGCTAGACTCTGAGCGCGAATCCCGCCTCTGGCCATCGCTGGCCACGTGATCTCAGGCTTCCTCGTCTGAGACCTGGGGCAGCCTCACCCCGTGTGGGGTAACCTCTCAAGACCATTCATGAAAACGGGGCTCACAGTTCTTGGCGCACAGGAAGATGCTCAGAAAAGAACGGTTATTAGTACCTTATTAATACCTAGACTAATCAGCTCTAACAGAGCAGGATTCTGAAGCCAGTACCCGCAAAGAGATTCATGGACTGAAATCAGAGATAACTCTTGTCTTGTCGACCACGGTGAAATCTGAGGTTTGCCAAAAGGTCTTCCTGACAAATAATGTGATCCACAGCTGTCTGCCATGGTACATCTTCCCGTCCATGACCTGAAATTTCCAAAATTAAAGCCACTATTGCGTTAGTTACAAAACGAAAACTTCCAGAAGACCCCTAGTAATGAGCACATATTTACTTAGGGCTTTTCTGACTTCCCACCTTCTTATATGCACAGAATATCCGAGCCTCTCCAGTGCTCAGATTAAGCCTGAGAATGCCTGCCTCGAGCCCGGGGTGGTGTCAGCAGGTGGATGCAAACATCTGGCCCCCTACAAAGGGGAGGAGGGCTCAAGGCCGCTTCCAACAACAGAGAATAGCAGAAACAATATGAACAGTCATGGTCTGAGCAGGAGAGGAGACCTACAGTCATCTCAGCAGGGAAAGCCCAGCATGAAGAACGCCTGTCTACAACAGGGAATTGGGGTGATGAGGGACTTGCCAATGAACACTCAGAAGAACCCTAAAGAACACAGGAAGCGAGCAGCCAAGGAGCAGCCAAGGAGCAGCCCCTCCGCAGGGCTGGGATCCCGACGCGCCTGCAGAGGCCGCCCGCGGCTCGCTCAGCCCAGCCTCTGTGATGCCGTGTTGGCAGAAGTTAGTTGCAGAAAGCCCCCGTGCAGGGCGCCCAGGAAGCTGATCACAGCAAGGGGTCTCCTGGGGGAGCTCGGCCGCAAAACTGGCCAAGGAGTTCGCCAAGGGAAGCTGCTGGTGCCCTGCAGGGCCAGGCCCCGGCGAAGCCCCAGGTCTGCAGAAGGCGGCACGGAGGAGCTGTCTGCGCTGCAGGAAACCGGTGCCAGGAAAGCTGCCCACATGCCACATGCACTGGAGGCATTTCCGGTGCTGCCAGACCCTGCTGGGTCACTTCCGCGTCAGGACGTCCCACCCCATCACCCCCAGCCTCCCCAGTGCCCTCTACTGACCACGCTGGCAGACGGGCAGCATGGAATAAGGGCCCACGTCCACTGTGGCAGCGCCGGCTGGGAGGGACAAACGGCCACCCTGCACAGCCCACCCTGACACTCAGCTTGCACTGCTGTCTCCCCCGCCCCTGACCCTGCCACATCCTGCAGGAGACTGTCCCCACCACAGGGTACCGCAATGGTCTCGCCAGTCAAAAGCCAGAGGGGTCCTTCTAAAAACATGCAACGCATTACAACTCCTCTCTCCAGCCCTTGGCCTAGCTTCCGAGGCCCCCGGCAGCGCCCCAGCCCTCTTCTGCCCTCACACACGTGCTCCTGCCATGGTGCCCTGATGTGGGAACCATTTCTCCTCCCCAGGGCGCACGGGGCTGGTCACTGATGGGGGCTGCCCCTGTCCGCTCCTGGAGCTGGGCAGACACCCGAGTCACTGGGACAGGTGACTACACAGTGGAACGCAAGGAAGCAGTTCACTTTGGGAAGTTTGACACCTGTGGGACATCCAAAGAAAGGTGTCCATCAGACGACAGGTGAGTCTGGGCGCAGAGAGAGGTCCAGCTGGGGACACCCACCTGCGAGGTGTCAGAAGTGACGGTGTGGCCTTGAGACAGCCTGTACGGAGTGACAGCCAAAAGCCCAGAACAGAAGCTGGGAACCCTGACGTGCAGGAAAGAGCTGAAAGAGACCAAAGCTATTCCCAAAGCAGAGCCACTGGGTGGAGGGGACGGGACGGAGCTCAGGTCTCAGGAGGGGGCAACGGCCACACGGGATGGGACGAGGACCGACTCCCGGGGAAGCGGGGCGGAGCTGGTCAGAGTGGCCTGGGAGTATCCCAGCAGCGAGGGACAGCCCAGCAACGGCGGACCACGTGGGGAACTGGGTGGTGGGAGCCCGCTGAGAAGTGGACGTGCAGGTGACGGGGACCCGGGGTGAAGCAGAGGCCATCTGAGATGGTGCACTTTGAAGTGTGGTCAGAGGCACCAGAGAAGAGGAGAAACCTTCAGAGACAGAAAGGAGGAGACTGTCCCATAAGAGAAGTGGCTGCAGGCGGGGGCGGAAAGCAGCCCCTCAGGAGGGAGGCGGGGAGGGCACCGGGACAGGCCAGCGGCGCCGTTCCCTGGGGGAACTGGGTCCCCTGATGAGAAGCGACGACGACGACGACGACGACGACCAGGCGGGCGGCTGATGCGGAGCCTCACGCAGAAGGTGGGAGCACGTGCCGGGGAGGAGAACAGGGCCGCTTGGGCACACCCAGCCCAGCAGCCGCCCTGCAGCCCCCCTGGCACAGGTGCCTCAAGCCCGCCTTGAGGAGGGTTTTCTCTTTCCTCCCCGGCTTCTGGAGGCCACGCCCAGCTCCTTTCCGGGCACCTTCGCCTCTCGTGTGTCGGAGCAAACCCAGCACAGCCCCGGACGTGGCCATCACTCGTTAAGACAGGCTCGCCGACTGATGGGCCCCCTCCCGGGTCCAGGCCAGCAGCCCCATGTGTGCCCACTCTCCTGACCCCCAAGCAGCAAGTGCCTGCAGCCCGTTCCTGCGGCTCCCAGAGCAATGCGGAGCTTCTCATGCATGCCGAGCCACGTGCTGGCCCCTAGTCAGGAAGGTGGCACGCTAAGTAAACGTGCAGCAATCAACAGGATGCTCCAAGTGGCCGCCAAGCTGGGCCCCAGCCAAGGCGGACGGACGGCCCTCTGATGCCCCCTCCCAGTGTCCGCGGGGTCCTCTCTCGCCAGGGGCCTTTCCTGGCCGGCACCCCACGCTGACCCCGGGCTGTGGGTTGATCCCAAATTGGCCCTTGCTCCAAACTGGTCCCTCTCTCCTCCCTGTCACTGAGAAAAGGCCGAAATCACTGAGGGGCTTATTAGCAAACCGATCAACATCCCAGGTTAATTGCCAAGACAGGGGCGGGAGGTTTACTGTGGCAGCTCCACGGAATACCTGTCTGATAAGGGGCACTGCTAGGGGACTGCCGGCAGCGTGCCAGCGGCAGGGGTGACATGTTAGGGTCACTCAGGTCACTCCCCACCCCTGCTCATGGCTGTGCAGGGTGGGCCTGGATGCAAAGCAGTGAGGAATCAAATGAATGGTCCATGTGGGAAACAAAACCTATTCCAACAAATGAGATAATACAGTGACTCCAAAACATAACTAAATGGGAAAATAACAGAAAAACATGCACTGAATTCAAAAATTCAATTATGGACGAAGTTCATCACCCAAAGATGAGTAAGACCATCGGTTCCCTCCAATGGGTCGCTGTCCTAGAGGTTCAGTAAGACGAGGGCAAGCGCCACTAAGAACAGCTGGGCCACGTCAGACGCGGCTCAGAAAGGGAGAGGAGCCTGGCTGCGGGGAGGCAGGACGGCCTCATGCAGCATCTGGGCTGGGCCTTCCGGGATGGGTAACTTTTTTTTTTTTTTTTTTGCAGTACACGGGCCTCTCACTGCTGTGGCCTCTCCCGTTGCGGAGCACAGGCTCCGGATGCGCAGGCTCAGCGGCCACGGCTCACGGGCCCAGCCGCTCCGCAGCATGTGGGATCTTCCCGGACCGGGGCACGAACCCGTGTCCCCTGCATCGGCAGGCGGATTCTCAACCACTGTGCCATGGTGGGAGGATGTGGGGACCGAAAGCCAGGAAGAGAAAAGGCATCGCTCAGGCTCACGCGGGGGGTTCCGGGGACCTAAGGGCACACGCCCGGCAGCTTCATTCCCAGACGGGTCTTCTTTCCACCATCCTGGACCCAACAGTTCCTTTCACCCTGAAAGCGGGGGGAAGTGAGCAAATAGGGATGCGGCCCCTAAGAGGTCAGGGGCCACTCAACACCGGAGAAACCCAATCCTCTGATGTCCCCAGAGTCCTCAGTTGAGCGTGGTCACTGTTCTATGTCCCCAGGGTGCAGGGGACACCTGTACCCCTCTCCTGACTTGGCCTCGAGCCCTCTGAGCTAACTGTCTCCCCACCTTTCTTGTTCCTACATTAGGTGAAAGCCTACTTAAGCTCAACACTGATAGTGCTGCTTTCTGCCTCAGAGATAAAAATAACTGGTGAAGCTTAAAGGAGTTCTGCCCCAGTTTATTTAAGGTGTAATCTCAAATATCCCTTTGTCCTAATTACTGTGCCATCCCCCAAAGGCAGGGAGCTCAGAGAAAACCCGAGAGCAGGACTAAGTTGTATTTCTGATCTTCAGTCTGACTCTCTCAAATATTTACAAACCACCTCAAAGCAGAGAAGTCATTGGGTAAGAGGGTTCAGTCTGGCCACTTGGAGAAGTGAAAGGAGAGGAAGTGGGGCACTCCTGATGAACAAGAAGGCTTAGTTCTGAGATGTTTGAGAGACGGTTACTGTCTTTAAATGCAGTGACAGTTGCTCGATATTTGTCACCATGTTGCCACCTTAATCATTCGTAATCAGCCACACACAGACACACACACACACACAGACACACACAGACACACACACACACACACACACACACACACACACACACACACGCTCCCTCCTGGGAGCTCAGAGCACATCGAATGAGGCCCACCATCAGCCATGGCCAGTGGAACCAGCTGCTTGGACGGTGGACCTCTTCGTGTGAGCCTGCGTTAACATTTGAACTTCTCATTACACGGAAAATTTCATGGAGATCTATTTTTAAATTTATAAGTAAATATATACACACATTTATGGAAAAACTGCTTAGGCAGACGTTTTGTTTCAGGATGCCGGATGTTCTGTAAATCCATCCAAAGGTGTAGCTTGAGGCCCTGAGTAAGGTAACTTGAAAAATCCTTCCAACACGACTGGCGAACAGACAAGTGTGACATTCCAGCAGCCTGAGTCACTTCCCACCGGCCAGCCACGCCCTCCATCCCTTCAGGCCACGCCCATCACAGCAGCCACCATCCCGCATCCCGCACTGGTCTGGGTGGACCCTTCTTTTTCAGAGACTGAAACAGGTAACATCCAGGAGTTTTCCCTTCAAGACTCCCCACTGAAAACCAACATGACGAAGCTGAACTTTCATGAAACAGCTGCTCTAGCCTGATGCAGGTGATGGGTGAGCACGAGTTCATTTATTCTGCAAATACTTCTCGAGCCTCCACTACGTGAAAGGCAGCCCACGCAGGGTCCTGTGCTATATGGGGGTTTGCTATTACACGATTAAATGTGATAACAATTACATTTTTCTGTGTCTAGAATGGTTTATATCTTGCTCAAAGTGCTCCATGCAAAGGATCCCTTAAGCGTGCAGCGTGCCAGCCACAAGGAATTTCATCACTTACTGTAAACCACACACGTAAACAAATACGAACATTATTTAAATGAGAGGCCCTTTACTTACAGAAACCATACCACAGTTGTTTCCTTCCAAGATCGAATTAGATTTAAAGCTTCATTTGGGAAACAGAAGATGAAAATGAACCTCTTCTCCTAACGGCGTCTGGATGCAGACCATGCACCATTTTTTTTCATCACGCAGCAAATGTGCCCAGGTAATAGTCAAACAAAAGAGCTCTGCCTGTGAGTGCCGTGAAAGGGAAGAAAAGGTGGACGATGAACGCTCACCACGCTCACGACTGACTCACTATCTTTTAACCGCTATTTAAGGAAAAGTAACACTGTTTACCTGGCTGATTCCCTGTACATTTGAGATACAGAAATTCAGGGATTGGATTAAAGTTCCTAAAACAAAATGCCTTGAAATGTGAACATACAGACATCATACTTTCAGGAGTCAGTGCAGAGTTCCCTGAAATTTAAAACAAAATATAAGGTACCTCAATCCTTAAAAATCACACAATGAGTCGCCCTGACCTTCCATGGGACCTTCAAGTGCCTGAGTGTGTAGAACAGCAACTCAGGTCCCTTTAGACAACCTTCTAAGGTTTACCTGCTTCAAAAGCACACAGCTTTGCCGTAAGCCCATTAAATTAGCTCTCAGTATTGCTTGAAAATTATAATAATGTAACCATCCTCTGCTTTGTTTTGAAATATATGTAATAGTAACTATAAAATATAATAATCCATAAATATATAGTATATAATGTCAACATAATATATATTCATGAAACAAATCATATGAAGAAGGGAAATGCTGAAGAGCAGGGGTCATCCATTTTGGAAAAAGATTCTTTACGTTAAAGAAGTTGCTGGAAGGTACTTACGACCACTAAGCTTTCAGATGCATTGAAGCCTTGCTCTATAGAGCGGGTACTTCTTTTTTTTTTTTTTTTTTTTTTTTGCGTTCCTCACGTTTTATGAGGTGAGCCCTCTGGTGTGAGGACACTCCTGCCGGGTTCCCATCCCCTTGGTGATGTGGGCCCTCTTGTGTGACGTGGATCCTGCTGGGTGCCTCAGACCCTTGAAGACGGAGCACTCTGTTGTGAGGTCCCAACTGCTGGATTCCTCTTCTTTTGGTTATATGGGACCTCTGTTGTGAGTCTACTCCTGCCTGGTTCCCATCCCCTTGGTGATGTGGGACCTGTGTTGTGAGGTCCCAACGAGCAGATACTTCTTGACAAAACTCAGAGAAAACGGATAAGGTTGAGGAAGGCAGGGTTCCAAGCACGGCCCCTGCGGGGGAGGCCTGGGCAGGAGCAAGCATCTCACAGGCTCTGGAAAGACGGAGTCACTGGGAAGCAGCCTCTGAGACGGCAACGTGAGTGGTTCCGTCCAGGGCTCCTCACAGGTCCCGGCAGCACCTCCCCATCTGCCATGGCACTTCCCAACGCTTTATCCAGGCGTAACTGGCGCACAGGTGGTGGGTTTTTTAAAAGGTGAGAACGCTCTGTGCGGACCTGAGAGTCCAGAGGGAGCAGACACGGCGTGAGAACCTCTGGGGTCACAGCTCCGGCTTTCCTGACTCCCGGTTGGCACGTTCTTGCTTCCCGACCTCTGGGCTCAGCCCTGCCACCAGGTCAGGACTCTCCTCCCACACTGCTCACTCAGCTGGCGTGACAGCCCTCCCCAGGCCACCCACCTGGGTCCCCCGACAGCCGGCTGTTCCTTATCCCAGTGCAGCAGACCCCGGGAACCACAGGCTAGAGCATCCTTCCTCCCCGTTCTCTGGCCCGAGCCCGGCCACCTGGTGCAGGCCTCAGGTACCAGCCATGGCACACATCAGCAGAGCTGCTTCCCCGAGCCAAAGGTGGACATTGGGTGGAGGTCAGGCCTGCTGACCGGCTGGAGGTAAAGGTGGAGACGGAAAGGCTGGCCCTGGGCGACCCCCCATAGTGACCTCGGAGGTCGAGGGGCAGCAGTGGGGCCAGCCATCAGCCACGTGCAAGTCCTCACGCTGGATGATGGGCGACAGGAGGGAAACGGAGAGAGGAATGGGGGTCTTGGCATGTGGAAACCCCTACTGGAGGGGACTGCCTCAGTCCCTCCCCAAGTGTCCCATCCCCCAGTCAGCTGAAGGGACAGGGTGCTCCCCTTCCCCAGACATATTTGGGGGAAAAAAACAAACAAAACTTGCTGATTAAAATGTCCAGCTCTCCGCAGATGTAGAGAATGGACTTGAGGACATGGGGAGGGGGAAGGGTAAGCTGGGAGGAAGTGAGAGAGTCGCATGGACATGTATACACGATCAAACGTAAAATAGATGGCTAGTGGGAAGCAGCCGCATAGCACAGGGAGATCAGCTCGGTGCTTTCTGACCACCTAGAGGGGTGGGATATGGAGAGTGGGAGGGAGGGAGACGCAAGAGGGAAGAGATATGGGAACATACGTATATGTATAGCTGATTCACTTTGTTATACAGCAGAAACCAACACACCATTGTAAAGCAGTTGTACTCCAATAAAGATATAGAAATAAAATAAAATGTCCAGCCCTCTAAACATTAGGGGGGTACCTGACCACTGTCGCCCGGTGATGCTGGCTCTGGGAATTAACCATGGGGCTGTCACAAGCCCTGCCCCCGAGCCTCACCCCTGCCGCCCCCTGCTGTCCCCTGGAGAAGGAGGAAGAGCCTGGGGCCCTAGTGACACCACGCCCACAGCAGGGAGATCTCTTCCCCACAGAAAGGGCGCCTGCTCGGACACTGGGGTTCGCGCCGCTTTCTCCGTTCCTGACCTCCCTCAACAGTCACCGGTGCAGGCCTAGCAATAACAGGCCGTATCTGGCTGTACTTCTGCCTAATTGTTTCACGTCTGAAAACGCTTATGAACCAAACACCATAAGATCCCCAGACCACTTCTGCATGCCCACAGCTCCCAGCTCAGCGGAACTACCCACGATTTCAGGGTCGGCGTCAACAGTGACGGAGGGGGCATCCGGAAGGCTCCGGAAATAAGTGACGACTCCTGCCCACCCTGGCCTCCTCCCAGGACCCTCCCTCAGCTGATGACACTGGTGCCCCTCCCCGACCACCCCTCCACTGCAGCCCAAACTGAAATTCAAGCTGCCACCAAAGGTCTGCCAGGTTTTCCCAGTAAAGGTCTCCACGGCCGCACATTTCCCATCAGCCCACCTCCCCCACCCCGATCCGAGACACCCACCCCCACTCCCATTCTCCACCCAGTAACCACAGTGATCTTACCACTACGATCCGAGCCGGCCACCCTCACGCCCAAGCCCTCCAAGGTCTTTCCAAGACCGCCCAGGTCAATTCCACACATCCCCCCCGCCGCTCCTGCGTGAGCCTCCACAGACCCCACACCCCATGTCACCCGACCCTCCGTGGTCCAGATGCGCTGGCCTCTGTCCTCCAGCACAGCCGCCTCCTCGCACCCCAGGGCCTTTGCACAGACTGCTCCTACCCCGCAGTCTGCTCGCTCTGAGCTCCCGTTCACGCCCCTTCTCTATGCCCTCACGTGCCCTGCCCCTCCATCACAGCAGGTAACACAGGCTGTGCTTACATTCTAGTGAGACTATTTGATTAGTGTCTAGTCACTGGCGGGAACGTCTGTTTCACCCCTTTGCATCCTCTCTGCTGAGCATGGCTCCACTTCCTGCTGAAGGGCCTAGCGGGGGAATGAGCAAACAAACCCATCAAAGTAACTGATACCTAACTCCACGTTACATCCAACCCAAGCGAGCGGAAGCAAAGGGAGTTATTACTTCCTCGAAAAGCTCGCGTGTTTTCTAACTAGTACCACAAAGGCCACTGCGGCAGCATCGGGGGTTTAGACTTTTCTAGGATGACTCACGACAGCTTCCATAAGGCCACCTGTGCTGTCAGCGCAGCCGCAGCGGGGAGAAGATCCCACGGGGAAAGGAGCGGCCGAGCGCAGGGGGCGCCAGAGCCCTGCAGCCTCGCAGCCACGGGGTCCCCAACCGTGGTGGTGAAGCACCCACGGATTCACACAGGGGGGCCGTCTGGTTGTTGGGGTCTAAGGGCGGGGCAGGCCCACTACCAAAGACCACTGGCCCTGGGAGGACAGCGGATCCCAACAGCCGCAGCCTGGCAGGGAAGGAGCCCATATCTGCCACTGGTCCCTTTCCAGCTCCACCACTGCTGGAGCTCAGGAGGAGTCAGAGCCCACAGAGGGCAGCCCCCGGGCCCGGCAAAGGGAGGAGAAAGCCTGCGAATGTCCGGAAGGCAGAAGTCTGTCCCGCCACGGTCCTGCCTCAGAGGGCCGAGGCCTCGCCCTTCCCAACCCTGCCGCGGGGCGGTGTGAGCCGTGCAGACACGGGCCTCATGCCTGGTGCTCAGGACGGGCACCCAAGGGCCTCCCTCTGGCTGGTGCACACCCCACCACCACCCCGTAATCAGCGGGACCCCCGACGCCGCGTGGACACCCCGACCGACCGCTGAGGAGCCCGCATCTCTTCCCTTTTCCTCTCTCAGGAGATTAGCAATGAAACTGGAGGCACTTGAGAGCAACTCCTGTTCCAAACGTTCAGTCTACAATCGCCCCGGACGTCCTGCCAGGCCGCAGCTCTAAGCTGATCTGGTGAATGAACATCACGGCGCCACAGACGAGCTAGGGGCTGGCCTCCAAGCCTCCCCCCGCCCACCGCCTCACCTCCTCTAGTGCGCTGAGGCATTTTAGAACTTGCTGGCAAGCTCCAACCTCAAAATCCTGATTATTTATTTATGCCCTTTTTGTCTAAGAAGTTAAGCCCCCAAAGCAGCTCAATTTAGATCAAAAGCAATTTACCAAACGTCACCTGGCACACCTGTGCCGTATGATTTGTTAATTACCCGCTTAGCATGTCCAGGGCTTGAGCAGAGGTGCAGCCTCATTGGCTGCTGGGGAAACCTCTGATTCTCGCTCCTGTGATGGAGCCTTCCAGAACACCCGAGGTGCTCACCCGGGTGAAGCTCTCCCACAGCCATGTGCCTTTCTGCAAACTGTTTCCACTTCCCAGGGTGAGGAACTCAAGGCGGCAAGCAGACAAACACAGAAATGCAAGTGAAGAGTCGCTGACAGACTTCCTGGCCACCTGATCAAATTATGTAACGGCCCTGACATATCTTATCACCAGTGACCTATCACACACGGGGTCATTAAGTACTGGCACTCCATTTATTTCTCCAGAGCCCCTGCTTTAAAATTGGTGTTAGGATATTAGGAATAACAATAATTACTTGCTCTTACATCACTTCAAACGAAAGAAGTCATTAAATTGCACACATGAAAAGATGATCCCGTTTCTAAGATGGCTCGCTTAGCTTGCTTGCCCTTTCCTTTCCTTGTTTGTTTCCTTTCCTTGTTTCCTTTCTTTTTCTTTTCTTTTCTTTTTCTTCTCTTCTTTTCCCTCCCTCCCTCCCTCCCTTCCTTCCTTTCCCCTCACACGTTCTTAGCAATCACAGAAGTATCTTCCTCTGTAGCACTATACGCAGTGGTTACAAATGCCAAGCAATTAAAAAGGCAGGGAGCTTATTACAGCAACACAGGGCAAAAAGTGTTTTGTCTTTTTTCCTCAGTTTTTGTGAGAAGAGACAGCATAACCTTTACCGAGCTCCACCACTGCCAGAGGGAAACAAAACAAACAGCCCCATGCAATACTGTGTCACACGCAAGGAGTTTCTAAATCTTAATTTGCTAATTGCTTTTTAAGTTAAACTCTGAGGGAGTTGAACAGGCTCCATGCTTTGAAAACATCTAGAAAATTAAGATTATAAAATTTACTGGCTTCTGGAAGTCAGTAACAAAGCCGCAGCTCAAAGCCGTACAGCAGAGGCTTTCGGGTCCTCCCCACGGAAGGAGTCGCTCCCCCGACTTAGCTCCCACTGTACTTTACTTTTTATTTTTTTTTAATTTTTTTTTCAGTACGCGGGCCTCTCACCGTTGTGGCCTCTCCTGTTGCGGAGCACAGGCTCCGGACGCGCAGGCTCAGCGGCCACGGCTCACAGACCCAGCCGCCCAGCGGCACGTGGGATCCTCCCGGACCGGGGCACGAACCCGTGTCCCCTGCATCTGCAGGCAGACTCTCAACCACTGCACCACCAGGGAAGCCCTGGGTACTTTATTTTTATTTATTTTTATTTTTATCTCTTCCATGAAACTCGCCGCATTTGAACTTGTATCACAATTGCAATTGTGTGCCTGCTCGTTCATTACGCCGTGAGTCCCGTTAAAGCCAGGTCCTATCGCCAGCTTCCCTTGGTACCCCTCCTCTCCCCAAGCCACCTCCACACCCCAGGGGGAAGGCAGGCGTGGCCCGCGGGCTGCCGTGGGGCCGCTGGGGTCACATCCCTCCGGCCTCTGCTCCCCGCCGGAACCCACGGCATCTCCCCAGCCAGCGTGTATTTCCAGTACTGCTTCATGTTCTGAAACTCAATCCGAATTTCTTCACAATAATTGGGATAATAATATCCGTCCTGCTGCAGGCAGTCCTACTCCGAGATCTTGATGTGTTAGGTTAGAAAACAATGGTACACAGAGAGGAAAAGAACATATGATCCTGACAATCACAATTAAATGAACCTTATCCTTAGTAAAACAGAAAAAGGGGGCTTGCCTGGTGGCGCAGTGGTTGAGAGTCCGCCTGCCGATGCAGGGGACACGGGTTCGTGCCCCGGTCCGGGAAGATCCCGCATGCCGCGGAGCGGCTGGGCCCGTGAGCCATGGCCGCTGAGCCTGCGCGTCCGGAGCCTGTGCTCCGCAACGGGAGGGGCCACAGCAGTGAGGGGCCCGCGTACCGCAAAAACAAACAAACAAACAAACAAACAAAACAGAAAAATGAACAATCTCAAAATCCATAATGACTAATGAGTCCTGATCCAGTGGCTTTTTGCAGAGGCTGCAAGAGTGACCTGCCTGGTTCGTGTCCCTCCGTGAAGCGTGACGCGGTCACGGTTCAGGTTCAGAAATGCACTTCGTCTGGATGATGAAACTAACAAAATACCGTGTCGGCGGAGCGTCCTAGAACCGGCGGGTGTGTGCGCACCGGCCAATCCCCACTGTGCTCTAGATCGTGCGAGCTGAAAAGACGTCTGTGTTCATTCTGCTCAACGGTCACAGGACGACTGATTCCAAGGCCACTCAGAGTCACCACGTTGAAACCTGCAGCGAACGTAGCGCGTGATGGGAAAGAGCTCCGGCGTCAGAACCAGGCGTCGAGTCCCCTCGTCACGTAGAGACCCCAAGGTGCCACATAAGCAGCCTCGGCGCCTTCATCTTACTCCGTCAGAGGACGGGGACAGAGTCAGAGCTTTTCAGACTGGACTGTGATGGCCCGAAGAGAGTTTTTATCCTAATAGACACCCCAGGGCTTCCAACAGGTCACATAAAAGCCACAGTAACTGGGAGGTAGACGCTGCTTCCATCTTCTATCTCAGAGACGCTCCAGGATCCAGCCAAAGGTGGAGGACAATTATTTGAGCTAGAACCACTCGACACAACAAGGGTCCAGTCAACCAAAACTCGTGAGGGACGTGGTGTTAGCACCCCATTCTTGCCGGGGTGGCCAGGATGCACACTCCCCTTGCCCACGGCCGCCGGCGTGGGCTTCACACCAAGCTGGTTCCCCAGCAAGGAGTGCCGGGCGCTCTTCCCTCCCCACTCCTGCCTACAATTAAACTGCTCGTGGCTGACGACAGCAGCAGAAACAGATCAGGCAGTGGCCAGAAGGAGCCCTTCCACGTCCCCCGGACCGGACTGAAGCGAGTTAGGGCACCTCTCGGAGAAGCACGCGTCCCGTCATCCTGTCATGGAGCCACGCTGGATTAGCGTCCCAGGGCTGCTATGACAAACTAGTGCAGACTGGATGGCTTAACAACCAACCACAGACTTTACTCTCTCCCAGTGCTGGAGGACAGAACTCTGAAATCAAGGCGTCAGCAGGGCTGGTTCCTTCCGGAGGACCCAGGGGAGAATCTGCCCCAGGCCTCTCCTCCTTCCCGTGGTCGCTCCTGGGCTCGCAGACTCAGCCGTCTAACCTCTGCCTCTGTCTTCACAAGGCCCTCCTCTGGCGCCTCTGTGTCTGTGCCCTTGGGTTTAAAGCCCACCTGGTAAACCCAGGATGATCGCATCTTGAGATTCTGAACTTAATGACATCTACAAAAACCTTTTTTTCCAAATAAGGTCACATTCACAGCTTCTGGGTGGGCAGGAGCCCCATTCAACCCACAAGACTGTTTCTCGGGATCCTTAAAAGCCTCGGAGCCTTTACCCCTGGGTCTTTTGTATCTTTCAAGGAGCCTAACAAAATGGCAATCCCCTTGACCAGCGTCCGATCACAGCCACTGACAGGTAACGTTACTGCTGACCCACTGTTCCTGCAGAGCAGGCTGGCCTTGCCACTCCAAACGCCTGGAGAACAAGAGCAAAGGGGGTTTTCCCCCATGGAATGGGCATATATTAGGGACTCAACGTTTGAAACTTTTCTTGTAATAGTTTGGGGTTAGTTGCATTATTTCCCCAAGATCAGATTTTGTGAATGTGGAGCAAAGATAAGAGAGAAGAGCTCATAGAGATAAAGAGAAGAGCTATCATCTTTCCAAACGTCCATTCCACAAGGTGCTGCACACACCCCGCACTGAAAAGAGGAGGATGAAAGCTGGGCGGGTCCTCGAGCAGCTCAAGGGCCGGTTGGGAAGACAAACACACAAGACAGCTCACCACTGACACCAGGGATTCGTGCAATGACACGGCTGTGAACAGAAGAGGAGGACGAAAGCAACTCACTCCACGAAGACTCCAACGGATGGCAGCGGGGGGTGGAGGGATGTCTCAGAGGAAGTGGCCCTGGGCTGCAGAGGGAGGGGACATTTAGAACAAAAGACTAGCTTGTGAGAACGACTGGGGGATCGTGCACGTTTGTGTTGGAACGGAAGGCGGAAGAAGACAACGCTTAAAATGCAAACTGAAGCTCGTCTGGACGTTGCCTCAAATGCCACTCTCTGAAATTCTACCCTGTAGGCAGTGGGGGCTGAAAAGCTCCTCCACCTCCTGGGGTTGGGGCGGACCCCTGCCCTTGCCAGCATTTCTGCTCACAAAGGTGCAGGCTGCGCAGCGCGGCACTCCAGGGGCTGCCACTCACGTAGCGGTCTGGGAGAAGAGTGCCCCCTGGATTTGTGCAGTGTTCAACAACGCAGTCATCCAGGGCGGTCCGACCTTTACTTTCGCTTCCCGCCCTACAGCTTTTTGTATGCAAGGCGGATTTCCGCAGTTAGCTGCTTGGGAACTGGAAGCTAGCCCTGGTCACACGTTAGAACAATTCGGCATAATGCGTGTGGTAAAAGCTCATGTGGTAACTCACACTCGTATTTATAACATATAAGTAAGTTGTGTATATAACAGCTGTGCAGTGACAAGGTAGGTGGTAACACGATGAAAGGTTGTCAAACTGTAGTGTGTCTACTGCAGGCATGATTTTAAGGTTTCTTTTAAGAAGAGAGCATAAGAACAGACTCACAAACGGGAAGGAGGTCCAAGCTGAGCGCTGCTGCAAACTTGAAAGCAGACAACCCCGTGAGACGCGCGGTCAGACAGGACAGCAGGTGACCGGAAGCAGCCAACCTATCCTCCTTCTGGGCCTTGGGTTACAACACCTATCAGAGGGGACCATCGGACACTGCCCATCTTGCAGAGGTATTGGGAGGATCTTATGTGAAAACTCTTGGGAAAATACAAAGGGATATCTTCATGTAAAACACAGTTACTGTCAGGGAAAAAGAGAAAGGACGCTACATTCTCAGACACTGGAAAGAAAGTGAAGGAAGTTTCCCTTTGCAATGCCTGAACTTTTCCTCCTCCTGATTTGAATGTCAGCCTCTAGCATGTTGGGAAGGTACTTAGAAAGCAATAATCCTGCATGAAAAAATAGAGTTGACAGAGAACAGTGGGTCTAGCTGTAGCTACAGCTAGAAATGGGGCAGGAGGAGAAGGCTTAGTTTTAGGAGGCTTAGGCCCAAGCATCATCATGCTGGGGGGGTACACGAGTAAGTCTGCACTCTGAACGACACTGCTTTCAGCTCATTCAGCCAGGCAGCTTGATACAAGAAAGACAATTTGGAAGAGGTTCAGAGAAGAACACAGCAACAACACTATTAAGAGGCTGGTTTCAAGGATTGATTTAGGAAGAAAGATTAAGGCCGCCAAGTGTGTACAGCTTTCCTAATCGTGGACTAAGTGAAGACAAGATACACATCATCAGATATTTAAAGGGGAGAAGCAGTGAGGATAGAAGGGGATTATTTAGATGAGATTTTCAATTTATGCAACACGCTGTAAACTGTCATAAAGAGCTACAGGATGACTTGGCTCCCTCAGGGACTTGGGAATGAACTTCAGCTGAAATTGACGGCGCTGTGCCCGCCCCTCTCCCAGGAATTAAAGTGGCTGAGGAGGGGCACCCCCTCCATTTGCAGAGGGACAGGCCATGTTCACGCTAAAACACACGGGGAATGACCTGGAAGCGTGGGCTCAGCCCGTAGCACCGACTGCCCACCCCAACCTCTATGTACTTTCCCGGAAGCCCGGACAGGACGGCGAGGTGCTCCGTCCCTCAGGGGAGATCAGAACCTCACGCACCCCAGGCCCCCGAGACGCTGACCACAGCGTTGTGCCGCCGAGGCCTCGCCCACCCACGCCAGGTACCGTCATTTCTCACCATCAGTGAGACTTAACTGATGCTCTGCTGGCCGTCGCCTCTGGTCACTTTCCTGGTTTTTCTTGCGTTTGGTTTGGTTCTGTCCTGTGTCTGCTCTGGCCCCTTAGTGCCCTTAATATGCGGTAAGGGATTTTCCTCTTTTGGATCTTCTTTCACAAAAATTTCTAGGATATTCAAGGACCTTTATATTCCCAAATAAATCCATGTCTTGTGTTCCTGAAAGAAACCTTGCTGGAATTTTTATTGGAGTTACATTGAAATTAATGATTACTTTGGCACGAACTGACATCTTGACAGCGTTCTGGTCCCATCCATGAAACCAGAATATCTTTCCATTAATTAAAATCCCCTTTTGTGTTGTTCCATGATAGAGTTTTTAAATTGTCTTATAAAGGTCTTATGCGTTCTCTGTCAGGTTAACTTCTGGATGCTGAATAGCTGTGTTGCTATTCTGAACGGTGCCTTATGTATGTTATGTAATCCAGCTGTTTTCTATTGATGAGGAAAACCGCAACTGAGGACTGTAGGTTAATTCTGAATCCAGCTTCGTTACTAGACCCTGTATGGTTTCAATAATTCATTCATTGATTCTGCTAGGTTTTCTGTTTAGATAATCATACCATATGAAAAAATGACAGTTTTGTCTCCTCTCACACTTCTATACCGTATATCCTTGTATTTATCTGACTTCTCCTATTTCTTTGACTGGGGAGATGCTGGAAACTAACAGGGGTAACAGTCATCCACGTCTAGATCCTGATCACAAAGAAATAATCTAATGCTTCCCCACAAGCCACACTGCTTACTGTTCACGTTTGTTTGTACAGACCTTGTAAAGCTAAGGAAGTTTCTTTATATACGTTCCTTGTTTCTGAGAAGTGTCTTCATAAGTAGATGTCGAACTTCATCAAATGTGTTTCTGCACCAACTGCAGTCATCAAATGGTTCTTCTCCATTGGTCTACTGTGTAGTAAGAGGAGAACTTTCTACTGATGAGACACCCCCGCTGTCCTCGGAGAGGGTGTGCTTGGTCATGATGCATTCTGAATTCTCCACGGGGCTACGTAAACCATTACTCCTCCAGGGCGCCTCACGTACGTGTGTTAGGTTCCAGTCCTCAGGTCTCCGAAGCTCCCCCAGAGGCTCCTGCACTTGGCCCCTCCGCCCTGGTCTCACACACGTGGGTCCTACTGGACACTGGTCTCGACCCACAGGTCCCGTCTTCACCGAGGCTCCCCCGACCCCCGAAGCTCCCCCAGGGACCCTCCACCACATTCCACCACGCAAAGTGCTCCCTGACCTGCCTCCTCAATGACTGCCGAGCTCTCCCGATAGAAGATACGTACCCAGAGGACAGACCTTCTCTGCCCTATGGGCTTCTGGGTCCTCATTGCCCAGACACGCTGGAACACAACCACCAATAAATATTACATTGCGGAGCAGTAGTGGGGACTCAGTGTGCTGGCATTTTAAGTAGTTTAAAGCATGAGCGATGCCGGTGGACAAGGGGAATTTCTGATTACCTAAAACTCCCTTAAAAGGCTAAATGAATATACATTCAGGGACAAGGGAGAGGGACAGAGAGGAGAGAAAGGGAGAGAGAGAGAGAGAGAGATCACAGGCCTGTGCACAGATTCCCTGACAACGTCTGTTTCTAGCACACGTCACTAAATAAATCTTGGAGAATCCTTCTAGAAACAACCATGAGCACAGGTTTTTGAGCCCTTGCTCTGCACACAGAGGCATAAACCGAACTCCAGGAGCTAGAATGACAATGGGGAAGGTGTGGCCAGCCAACAGCCACGCGGCGGCGCAAGGGGAGTATGAAACGGTCTCAGTAACTGACGGGAGAGGAGACGTGGGGTACGGGTTGGGGGGTGTCCAGGAAGCACCCAGAGCAGCTCCTGGGCTGAAGGGGTGGGGCAGGCCCCTTGGCCCAGAGAGAAGCGTGAAGGGAAGGCCTCAAGTCAGAAACAATTGGGACCGTTCACTGGAAGCTGCAGGCAACTGAGAGACGGTCGTCCTGACCATCCTCCCAACAGCCCCAAGTGGGAGAGCATCCTTCGCTGAGCGGACCTCCCGAGGAAGAGGGAGGCGGAGGGAGGATGGAAGATGCGCTGAGCCGACTTACCTCAGGCTGCAGGTATTGGCCAGTTTTTAATCACCATAGCAGTAGATCTGTACAGTCTGGGGAGATGGTCTGTGTCTGGAGCATTTCCCATGCACCGGCTGTGCACCGTCCATGGGAAACGCTGCAGCCACGCAAATGCGGGTGAGAGCACGGACCCTCCCTCGGGTGCGAGAGCCCCAAAGGGCATCATCCTAAGAGGTCAAGGTCTTAACGTGGGCCAGTCGCTTAGATGAACGCCAAAGCGGCTGGAAAAGCCTCGCGCTTCGTCATTCCCGACGTGGACCTTCTTCCAGAAGCACAGAAGGGACCAGGTAGCAAGGAGCTACTGCGACCAAAGCAGTCCCTGACTCAGGGGAGGGGCAGAAGGCTCCACCTCCGTCGAGAACCACGGGAACTCGGTTTCCATTGGCAGTCGCCTAAATGAACGAGCGGTTGTTTGTTGTTCGTTATCAACTTGCCCAACTAAACGTTGAGCCCCTCACACCATCAGGAAAACCTCTCACACCTCCGTATTTTGTGAGCTTCCCACAGACACCGAGATTTTCCTAAAACGCTGATGGCCTTTCAATCATGCAAACGTGGATCACTTCTCCTTCCTTTATCCAGTACTCTGTGTCCGTCATTATGGCTCAGATTATGTTATCTATTTACTTAGCAACAGATGGTATGGTTTTTTGAAGGAAAGAATGAACTCAAATGCAGACTAGGTTTTTTTTTTTAGTTCTACAACTTCTTGTGATTTTAGAAAGTGTATCCTTAATTTGCACAGAGTAGAAACTCCACCATATCCGTGTTTCCCTCGCGTTTATCCTTAGTTCATCTTGTAAGGTGTGAGTGGAAGGTCTTCTCCCCCCAGCCCTTAAGGGCGAGAAGTAAGTCGACGTGAGAGCAGACGGGGGGCCAGGCCGCGGGGGTCTGTGCTCAGATGCCCTTCCGTCCCCACACCACTTCTTCTGTTCTCTGCTTTCCTATCTGGGGACACTTTTGAACACCCTTCTGTGTTCTATTACCTTATGCTGTCATCAGGGTGAAAAGGTCAAGCAGTCACGTCCACCCTCATGTGTCCAAAATTTCCTTTCTTCTGTGTTGCATATTTGGAGACAGCCTCACTTATGCTGATTTCTAAGGACGGTGTTAACTCAGGACCAAATGAAGATCTTCCGGGGCCGTGAGCTCCCAGAAAGACAGCTGTGCCCCCATATTTAATTCAATGAAAACACCGTCATTCCTGCAAAATGAAGAAGTTCAGCAAGCTCTGGTTGTTCTCACGACAGTTACTTCAAAGCTTAAAAACCCCAGTTCTTCCCGAGACAGCGTTTTCTTTCTCAATCACGGAGCCTCGGTTTTGCTGACCCCCTGGACGGCCCAGCGCTGGACGGAAGGCCTCAGTCCTTCCCAGCAGACTGAAGAGGCAGCCAAGCACATTCCTCAGGGTCTTCTGGGTTTTTTTTTTTACTTTTTATTGGAGCGTGGTTGCTTTACAATGTTGTGTTAGTTTCTGCTGTACAGCAAAGTGAAACAGTTATGCATATACATATATCCGCTATTTTTTAGATTCTCTCCCCATATAGGTCATTACAGAGTATTGAGTAGAGTTCCCTGTGCTAGGCAGTAGGTCCTTGTTAGTTATTTATTGTATATATAGTCGTGTGTATATGTCAGTCCCAATCTCCCAATTCATCCCTTCCCCCCACGTATCCCCCGGTAACCATAAGTTTATTTTCTACATCCGTGATTCTTTTTCTGTTTTGGAGACAAGTTCATTTGTAGCCTTTTAAAACTTTTTTTTAAAGTAAACTTTTATAAATTTATTCATTTTAATTTTGGCTGCACTGGGTCTTTGTTGCTGCACACGGTCTTTTCTCTAGCTGTGGCGAGCGGGTTTCTCATTGCGGTGGGTTCTCTTGATGTGGAGCACGGGCTCTAGGCACACAGGCTCAGCAGCTGCGGCACATGGGCCTAGCCATTCCACGGCATGTGAGATCTTCCCGGGCCAGGGCTCGAACCCGTGTCCCCTGCATTGTCAGGCGGAGTCCTAACCACTGGGCCACCGGGGAAGCCCCTGTAGCCTTTTTTTAGATTCCACATATAAAGCGATATCAGGTGATATTTGTCGTTCTCTGTCTGACTTACTTCACTCTGTATGAGTCTCTAGGTCTATCCATGTTGCTGCAAACGGCACAATTTCATTCCTTTTTACGGCTGAGTAACGTTCCGTTGTGTATACGTACCATAACTCCTTTATCCATTCATCTGTCAGTGGAAATTCAGGTTGCTCCCACGTCTTGGCTATTGTGAACAGTGCTGCTATGAACACTGGGGGGCAGGCGTCTTTCTCAATATTAGAGTTTTCTCTGGATACACGCCCAGGAGTGGGGCTGCAGGATCCTATGGTCCTCGAGCTCTTCTTTAACCGCAGACAACTCAAGATCAGACGACTCTCCTCTGGACTGTGACTCAGACCTCACTGGATCCAAGAAAATCACTTCAGAAATCCTAAAATGAATCCACAGCCCTCCAGAATCTGTGGGTCTGGAGACACACTTTCCGAGGCCCTGAGTTCAGACATCAGTGAGTAAAGCAGGTGAGAGAACTGACAACTACATTTGCCCTAGAAAAGTCTCACGAGTCCCCAACGGGGAGGTGGCTGAACGGAGCGGCTGCCGTGCACCCGGGGAGCCTGCTGTGCGGGGAGAGGACGGGGCAGCCCTGTCACCCACTTGGCTCAGGGGCGCCCGCCCTGCCGAGGGCAAGAGCAGGCTGACTGACGGCAGGGCTCAGAATCCGCCTCCCATCCGTCTCTCTCAGAGGTCCATCCTCACCCACTGGGCCTCCTCCCTCCGGCCCCGCTGTGCGTTCTCAGTGCACCCAGCACCGCGCTTTCCCGCCACCAAGAGGGCGGTGAGGGCACAGCTGGCCCCGTGTGTGTGCGCTAAGGCGCCGAAAACAAATCCATCTCCTAATGGCCCACAATGATTAAATAAACATGAGGGGAGAAAGCCTCGTGCTTTGACGTCCTGTACTTCGGGTCACATTAAGGTGCTATATAGCTGAGCGAGCTTCTGTGAGGTCCCCAGCTTGACAGAAAGATTCAGCCAAAGATTTTAAAGATCTATGTGGGGAAACAGACCCATCAGGGAGGACAGAGCTGCCGCTGCCGATCTACATGCAGGACAGTGGAATGACCCAGACTAATTACAGCTTATACAACTGTGTTGTTATCCCTTCATAAACGTGGAAGAGTAGCTAATGCGAGGTGGTGGAAACCCGAGCAGAACTTTCTCGATACGACTGCGTGTCTGCGGGGGCCCTGTGTGTATATATGCATGTGTGGTGACATTTAAACGCGTATGAAGTGTTTTAAATGCCATGGGGGTGTTGGGGGCATAACAACAGCAACAGCACGATCCAGAGGCTAAAACGGAAACCTCGTGAGTCAGTCCGAGCAGGGCCATCCGCCCCCCAGAGCGTGTGAAGTAGCCCCCCACATGGGAGAGATGGGGCCACCTGTGGTCCCCACTATGAGCACGACCCTGGGCCTGTGTGGCTATCCCACGCTGCCGAGTGACCGACGGGGGCAGGTCGGGCTGCCCTGGTGACAGCAGCCGAGGCTGGGTGCCAGGGCCTGTGCCCCTCCTGTAGGTTCTGGAAGGCCAACCACCCCGAAAGCCTGGCTCCCGGCTCCAGCCCCAGGGCCACCTGGCAAAAGCTCACGCCCTCAAGCCGAGCTCCCCGCCCTCCTGGAGCTGGGACAGTCACCGCCGTCCTGCCCGCAAGAGCAGGTGGCACCGAGGACTAAACCGAAACGGAGAAACGGTTTTTAAACACACAGAACGCAACAGGCAAGACGGTGCTGGTGGGGTTGAGCGTCCGTCAAGAGCCTTCCCTTCAATGTAACAAACACCAAAGCTAGAGGTCTCCAGTCTGGGCTCCCACATGCTCCTGCTCTAGATCCCGGTTCACGATGGCGGAAACCTCATCAGCTCCTAGGTTAGCTATGGGCTCAATGTGCCATGTATTATCAGCTTAAGTGGCCTGTGCTCTCGATTCCACGTCACAAACCCACATCACAAGTGGCAGTGAGGGCTGAGCCCACAGACACGCACAGTTCGACAGGAGGCCAAGGACTGAAGAGGGAACGGACGAGGAGCCGCCGAATCGCCCAGCGAGCCCGAGGGGTGCTGCCCGGACGAGGCTTGGGGAGCCTGTACGTGAGGACAAGGCCAAAAAGATTCAGGAGTCTCAAAAAGAGAAGGGCTGCCCGGTCCCTTTTGCAAGGGGACGTGAAACTACAAGTCTGAATCTCGTAGTTTACAGAGCGGGTCGCCCCGCAGGACTAGTCGGGCACGGGTGGGAGCGCGGGGCGAGGATGCAGAGGAAGATGTGGTCTCCACCTCGAGAAGGAGGTGTTTTCGCTGGAAAGTGCAGGAACAACTGTGTGGTCCTCACCGTCGGGGCCAGAGGAGGGACAAAAAGCGTTAGGTCCATGCGGGATGAAATAAAACTTAATGTAGTGGGGAGGTGACATGAACCAGACCTTTAAGGAATGATGGAGATCTGGACGGGAGGAGGAGAGGCATTCTGAGACAGGAGACAGCACAAATGAAGACTTGGAGGGGAAAGAAGAAACGGGTCTGGGGAGCTGGGGAGGCTGGAAGCCAAGCTTACGTGGCAGGAGGGAAGGGGAGGGGAAGAAGGGGGAGGGGAAGGGGAGGGGGGGACCTGGGAGGGAGCTGTAGGCGGGGAGGGCAGAGGAAGAAAGAGTGGGAGAGAAGCATGAATGGGAACGTGGAGCCAGACCGTGGAAATCCATCAGCAAATTAATAAGCATTAGTTGAGATCTCGGACAACGCTCTGACCCTCCCAAGGCCCCGGTCTCCCCACAGAAGCGAGAGGAGCCCACTGGGCCTTCAGCTGTGAGTTCAGGGGGTGCCAGACAGCCCCTCCCTCCCAGGACCTGGGGCCCGCAGAGCCACTAACCATCCAACCAGAATTCTGTGTGGTGACCTGCAAATAAAGCTGACACGCCACAGACAACGTCCATGTTGCTCTAAGAGTTTAATCCAAGAGCCCATGTCTTTTAAGAAAGAGATGGTTGCGAAATGCACGAGGACCGAAATTACAATATTACAAATAGAAGAATCGGAAGATCATTGCACAGTGATCCGACTAGCTCACCATCCCAAGTCCCACTGTGCCACGGCTCAGGGCGTTTAGCTACCCTCTGTGCACCTCCAGCCTGGCCGCCGAGAGCATCGTGGTTCTGCTCCTGGTGGCTCCTGAGATGCCCGTCCTGCCTCTTCTTCGTAATAACGCCCTTTCTCGGCATCGTACCACTGTTTTGCCAAAGCCACCAATGCTGAGACGTCTGCCGGCCCCTAGCCTCATAATTACTGCCTTTCAGGAACTGAATTAGTCCTCTCTGCCTGCCCAAATTCCGGCGACGGCTGCCACTGGGTCTGTCCCCAAGCCGAGCACCTGCCCCACTGGGGAAAGTGTCTATTTTGTGGACCAATGACTCAGGACATCAGGACATCCACCCTGAAACTAGACCCTACAGCCTCCAACACAAAGACACTGCTGTGACAAAGTGAGAGAGTGGCATGGACATATACACACTACCAAACGTAAAATAGCTAGCCTGTGGGAAGCAGCCGCACGGCACAGGGAGATCAGCTCGGTGCTTTGTGACCGCGTGGAGGGGTGGGATAGGGAGGGTGGGAGGAAGGGAGACGCAAGAAGGAAGAGATATGGGAACATATGTATATATATAACTGATTCACTTTGTTATAAAGCAGAAACTAACACACCATTGTAAAGCAATTATACTCCAATAAAGATGTAAAAAAAAAAAAAAAAAAAAAGACACTTGTTTAAATCTCCATTGACAAGACCAATCACTGAGCCGGTACAAGAGACATTTTTGCAGATGCTTATAATATGCTTAGAAAACTAAGGAAAACACATTTCAATAACAATACACAGAGACACCACAGGAATTCAGAGGAAGGAGAGGGACGTTTCAGAAAGATTTCACAAAAGAAAATCTGAGCTGGAACTTCAAGAATGGGAGAGGTTTTGGAAAGCTGGGTAGAGGTAAGAATTGTTAGCAAGAAAATATCCCCAGAGCTGAGGACGGGACGGGGCAGGTGTGACCCAAAGGCCCAGGGACCTCAGTGGACAAGACAAGGCCTCCATCCTGGGGCAGATCACATTCTAGTGACCACACGCCCAGAGTAAGGTCCACAGAGGAGATGAAATGGCCGAGGGTGAGAGGAGCTTAAGGGCAGAGTGGCATCCCCCGCCCTGCAATCCGCGGGGGCCCCAGACCTGTTCGCTCTCAAGGGCTGAGGTCACAACTAGAAACACGCAGGGCCTGGCTCTGGCCCTGGGCGTTCACCTTCCTCATCTTTACAATGACAGCCAGGACCACATCTCACTCAAGACTTCTATGATCGTGGTTACATCTTGGCTTGCAGGTAAAATTTCTGGGATTCTCAGGAGAAAAATCTAGATATCTGTTCCGTTTTGGTTTCATGCACAAGCTGTAGTGACGCTTATTTCTCTCATTTTGGTAATTAAAGCTCTCGACATAGACGAGTGTATCTCATCACAGAGGAGACGCAGGTGGGCCCTGTGTGCCTGCGATTTGAAAGGACCAAAGGCCACCAAAATGATTTTCCCTCCTGGAATCTCTGTGACCAGAGCTGTCGCCAGATGAAGCGCTGGGCCTGAAAGCACATTGCAACTTAGGAAGCGTTCAGGTTACGAAAGTGGTGGTCGGCCACTAACCAGCTGGTCAGATAACTGGAGGTCGGACAGGCAAGGAGAGAACAGGCAGTGATGGAAAAGCACTGGGGCTCGAAAGGGAGGGGCCTGGCGTCCTCCTCTGGGGGATGGTTCAAGTGGGGACCCGGAGTTCCAGCAAAGCCCCAGGGATGCTGCCGGCTTCCCCGGCTCCATCTTTTCCTGCTTCTGCCCTGCCCGCACGTCTTCAACCAAAAGACGCCTCCAAGGCAGCGAAGATGCACGGGGACTGTTAGGAAGTGCTCCAAACACGGCCGAGACCCCAGGTCTTGACGGAGGTGACGAGAACAGATGAGGCTCAGAGCGGGAGGTGGCGGCTGAGCCCAGGCAGGTGAGGGCCTGGAATGTGAGGCCCTCTGGCAGGTATCGAGGTGCAGTTGTAAAGAGATAATTCAGGCAGTGAGGAATTGAAGTTCAAAGCCAGTGACACAGAGAGAAACCTGAGATACCGAGTTCAAAGTCACAGCAGCAGGAACAAATTGCCGCCGCATCTCGGGCGCGAATGCGGCTGGGTGCGCGCTCGCCCGCTCCCGGGGTCTGGGTGGGGCTGGGCTGGAGGTGCGGGCTCAACTTTGAAGTTCACAGATGCGGCGGGCGCGGAGGAGCCGGCATCCCGGCGGGGCAGGGCCCACGGAGGAGAGGGCATCAAAGACGGTTTGCTCAGGGCGGGGCCTCTCTCCAGTTACAGCTGCGTAACCCATTGTGTTCCCCACTGTTTGCTTAGGTTTAACGCACAGTTAGAATTCTGGTTTTGTTTCCCACTTAGGAAAAAAAAAAAATCGCTTTGTAAAGGGAGGTTACTAAATAAAACTTGCGGAATTCTATTCAGCCTCATAGGATGACTTTTGGCTTGAATTTGATCCCTGGCGGGCGACTATGAGTGTATAGAATTTCCAGGAGACTAGAAGACGTTTGAAAGAAATTCCTCCTGAGTAGTCACCTGCCTTGGTAACCACAGAAGACATTTCTACCTGCCAAGCTCCAGGCTGGGAGTTTTGGGGCAGCCTGACACCAACAGCATTCCTTTACTCTTTCAGGAAACAGGACGGTGCCTGTTATGAACTCAGCTCTATGCTGGGTCCTGTGGTACAGAAAATGGCTTTGCCACCTTCAAGGGCTTAGAATGTAACGAAACGAGCGTTTAGATTTTTTTCTAGCTGATTGAACGTCATCAGATGAATTAAGAAAAGCCAGAACCCTGAACTAGAACTTTGAGAGTAAATACAACACAACAGTGCTCAACCCCATGATGAGACAGGACGACACCATCAGGGGATCCTGAGAGCACTTCCCACAAAGAGAAGGTCTGGATGGTGCCATCTGCAGCGTGAGAGGAGACTTCTACATGGAAATGTCTGGTATCATCTTGAATACAGAGGGCTTACAACGTGCCTGTGTTCAAGGCACCTGGGACAATGGCGTTTTACGTATATTCTCACAAATTTAGATCGTTCTGAGGTCTAGTCCATGGCTAGACGTCCACACGAGCATGTGACCAAATCAGAACATCCCGGCTTGAGTTCTTTGTCTCCAAATCCAAACACTCCTACTGATATCAGACTGATCTACTTACAGAGACAGGGACCACCGTCACCAAACATAACAGGCCATGGTGCCGAGTTAGCTAGCTCCTTGTATCACTCATCTCACAATAAACCATGTATTTATGTGAAAGAAAGTCTGAGACACCTAGCGTGTGATGTGTGCGGAAGGAGACCCTTTATCCCCTCAAGTATTTACTGGGCACGTCCTAATCTGCCCCCCACTGAGCTGGAAAATGACAGGGAGACAAAACAAACCAGAGAAACTGTGCCCGTCCCCAGATGCTTTGACCGTTCAGTTGAGATGCAAGACATTCCCACACAGAAATATGATTATGTGCCCAAATGGCTTGAAACCGGCAAAAATAAAATGCTATGAGGTTTAAGAAAAGGAGGAAATTAATACAGGTTGCAATGACCAGATAAGATGTTACCGAGGGGCAGGTCCTGCAAAGCTCCTCGAGGACTGCAGAGAGTTTCACAGATGGAAGGGGAATAAGTGGCCGACAACTGGGTTTTGTCACGATGTCGTCTAAACCAGAACACAGACGAAGCCAGGCTGGAACGTGGATGGGGGAGGGCGGGGAAGTTGGGGTCGAGGGAGGGGGATGGCTCTGGCGATAGGAGAACCCAGACTGCAGGAGGACAAGAGCCTTTGGACAGGTACCTGTGCCCTCCACTGGTCCCTACTATTCCCATGATGCTGACACCTAACACTCTGGGGCTGGAGATAAACTTCAGATCTGAAAGGGCAACATAGTAACATTCATCACATCCTTAGGCTAAGAGCTTAAATAACCAAGTATCAATGGCTACCGGCGGAAAGCTGAGATCATGAGACAGAAATCACCGCGGGTGGGTGGGAAACCATGACGACTACAGAGAAAGGAGTGCTACCCACAGAGGCAGGCCCTGGCCTCAGGGAGCCATGGGCCATCCCCAGGGATGGGAGAGACTGGCGGGAGAAGGGAACAGGCTCCAGGGAACAAGGGTGGTGAAAGGCAGGGTGCGGTTCCAGGTCAGGGCCCTTTTCTGAGCCACTGCTGGGTGACAAGTCCAACACTTCCGTGTTGTGTTGTGTTGTGTTGTACACGGTACTTTCTAGATGTCAGTGTTACATCTGACGGCTCAGGATTTGACCAGAAATACACAAATCACACCATAGCTTTTCCTAGTCTTGTACATACAAGAAGATGACTTACTTACACCCCATTTCTTTCTCCACCCTGAAACACCTCTGACAGCCACCTCAGCAAAGGGAAATGCCTTCCTGCCGGCTGCTCAGGCCAAAAACATCATGGTCCTCCATGACATCCCTCTTTCTCTCACACCGAACATCTAATCCATCAGCAACACATGTGACTTTACCTGCAAAGCACACCCGGATACAATCACTGTGCGGCCGCCATGCTGGTGCAACCACTGTCAGCACTCCCCTGGGTACGTGTGTGCTTCTGCCCTGGGCTCTGCGATCTAGACTCAAAGAGAAGTCAGATTACCAAGAAACAGAAAATAACAAGGGCTGGTAAGGATTCAGAGAAGTTAGAACCCTGGGGCTCTGCTGGTGGAAACAGCCCATCAAGGACTAAACACAGAATTACCCTGTGACCCAAGCACTCCCCTCTGAGTACAGATAGGGAAAAACCAAAAGCACAGAGACAGTCGGGTCTTTGCACAACCACGTTCACAGCCGAGTTATTCACCACAGCCGCCAAAAGGTGGAAACAGTGCCAACATCCAGCATCAGGCTAATGGGTGAACAACATGTGGGCCACACACAGAGCGCTGTCACTCTGCCCCAAGCAGGAAGGACATCTCGTCATGGCTACACACGGAGGAACCTGAGGACATCATGCTCAGTGAAATACGCCAAAAATACAAGTACTGTGTGATTTCCCTCATAGGAGGGGCGGAGCTGTCACATTCATAGAGACAGAGTAGGGTGTGGGGGCCAGGGGCTGCGGGAGTGTTAACGGGGACAGAGTCTCAGTTGGGAAAGATGAGAAGTTCTGGAGATGATGGTGGTGATGGCTGCTCAACAATGTAAATGTGCTTAATGCCAGTGTCCATGTAAACACGGTTAAAAAGGTAAATTTTATGTTATGTGTATTTTACCACAATAAAAAAAGACAAGACAGAGTAACGGTTTTCAAACATGAATCACAGGGTGCCTGTCCTCTGCACAAAACCCTCCAATGGCTCCCATCTCGTCATCTCACAACTCTGTGCCCCAAGTCACTCCCCATCATCCCCCACGGCCACCCTGCTGTCCCCGGCCCGGGTGCCCCAGGGCCTGTCACCTCAGCAGAGGCCAGCGTGCGGCCCAGGACTCCACTCCGCATGCCCCCACCAACCGCCAAGACCCCGCCCACTGCCAAGACCCTCCCTCACCACCGTGACCCCACCCACCGCCGAGACCCCACCCACCCAACCAGCACACACACCCTCTTCATTTTCTCCACAGCACTTAGCACCTCTGACATATTCTACTTATTTGCTTATTCATTATCTTTCTCCTCAAATGAGAAATTTAAATCCTATTAAGGCACAGATCTGGTCTCTTCTCTTTTGTCCCCAAAACCCAGAACAGTGCCCGAACACACCTACCTCTTATATCTGGGTGAGTGAATGAACGAATGGGTCAAGGTTGAGAATTTCTTTTCTTAAAATATCAGCATTTTCTAGAACTCCAAATCTGGGTATACCAATTTTTTTCCTTTATGTGAAGATGATGTTTAAAAAAATCCATATGGTCCACGTGTGTATAAAGCACAGAGAAAACTAGGCAGAAATCAGCTTTATAACAACTCCATCTCTATTCACCATATTTACTATAAATTTCTGTATCACAATGACTTTATCACAAATGCACGTGTGTGGGTGTGTGTCCACGTGTCTGAGTGTGTGTGCACGTGTGCGTGTGCATCTGCTAAAGAGGCTTTAACTAACCCTAAATTTTGCATTTAGCAGTAGTTGTAAGAACACCACCTTCACTTTACATTTTCCCTGTAGGTTATTTCTGTAATAAAATGTCCAACTCTGGTTGTCGCACTAGATTTCACAGGCTTCAAAAAGCTGAACTCAGAAGCACTACATATTTGAAGTCTGCACACATTAGAAAACCCCTCTTGAAAAGTCGATAATATTCAAACAATAGCTGATGTTTGGGAGAGAAGAGCATTCTTTACTCTGCAGCATTTTCTACTAAAACCTCAGCTGTCAGCACCGGCTGAGGCCCCGCCTATCAGATGCCCTGGCGTCCCTGACTCCCCTCGCCCACCAGCCACTTAAAATACTTTGTTTCCTTTTAATCAGAATAAGCTCCGATGATCTCCCTTCAGACCCAGGCTGCTGTTTTATCACGTTGACAGTCTGGGGGACCCTGCTTCGTTTCCACACGTGATTGCGGGACAGACACAGGTAGACACCCAGGAGACAGACAGAGCTTCACGCAGACAATGGGGGAATATTTCGTAGCTTCAGGGAGCACAACGTGCTGCAAAACAAAACCACAAAAGAGCGGTGTCTTTTTGCCCAGAAGTGACTCGTTTCTGGGTATTTCTATTCGCGGAGGTAAAGGGATGTGGTCAGGTCAGAATTTCGCTTCCCCAGCCTTCTTCGTTCTAAGCTGATGGGGACAGAACATCAGCTCACTCAGTCCGAGGGGCACAGGTAAGTATCTGGCAACCAGAATTAACTGGGGGACAGAGAGCACGAGGAAGGTCCCCTTACATCACGGCTCTCCATCACTGGAGACTCGCAGAGCCAAGAAGTGGTTTCCATGCAGTAAACTGAAAGCAACAGGACAGCACTTCATTCCAATCTGCTACGAAAAACACTGCTCTCAAATTGTTTTCCAAAGGAGCAAAGCTTTTATTACCTGCATAATCTGATTATCTGAGAACATAAGAACAGTGGCTCTTGGCCCAGGACTGGGTGTCTGCAAGAGACAGAGGCGGAGGAGGTGGAGCCATGACTCCCCCTGAGCTCAGCCCCAAGGACCAAGGCGGACGCCTCCCCCAAACCAGCCTGTTAGCCAACTGCCCACTGGCTCTTCACTGTGGCCCATGACTGTGATGACGGAGTTTGGCTTCAGCTCCTGCAAGACGGCTTTCTCTTTGTTCAAAAGGGTGGCCCCTTCCTTCGTAAACTGCCCGGAATCTATTCATCCGGGGAGACGCAGGAGCCAGGATACTGCTGAAACGCACCAGGACCGCTAGAACGAGTGCGGCCTTCCTCACCGCGCACTTGCATAAGTTGCCCTGACCTTCCTGGCCCTTCGGCCAGCCCCACGCCCCTGGCCACTCCCTCCCCATCAGGTCCCCCGTGTTATCCAGGTGGCAGGAGTGCGAGTGGGCGTTAGATGAAATCCTTTGCTAATTCGCTAGCACGATCCGTATGTATACCTATTCAACGCAAACTAACAAAACCAAGTTCTAACCTAATTAGGGAAACCTCTAGCTGTGGAATACATTATCGCGATAAAGCTCTAGCAGAAACAACAGAGGCGATTAACGAAGTGGTTGCTCTTCCCGCTTTTTATTGTTGCAACAAATACCGGCAAGCATAATATTATATTCCCCAAAGCTTCGTCTTGGCAGCTAACTTGTTAGTACAAGGCTTTGATGATAGTTTCTCATGGCAATGGGTGTTTTTTCAAGATTTTTGTCACATCGTTAATAACTTCATTCGAAGATCACACATCTCTGCTTCAAATAAACCACTCAGCCACGTAGCCGGCATCTTGCTGACCTTACTTCCAAACAACCTCTGACAGTTCAGCAGAAGCATGAGTAATTGTTTATCTCGTGTCTTTGCTTACAAAATACTTCATATTTGTTGCTAATTATCTTTCCACGGCTGCACAGGTAGGGCATATAAGAAGACGCATCTGTGTCTTTGAAATTATTTCATAAAATACATGTAGATAAGTGTACAGAGGCACATACTTTTTTGTATATTATTTAACTCCAACCATCGATGCAGCCGCGTCCTAAACGAGAGGTTTCTACGCTATTATCTCAAGACACCGATTTCATATCTAAACTATTTGGTTATTTCATCTAAATGTATAAACACTAAAGATAACTAAACAATTAACTGATCCGTGTAGCCAGGCTGTTCCCAGTCCGCATAGCGTAGGATGGGGCTGAGGGCGCCTGGAAGGCGTCTACTCTTCCTCCATTCCAATCTGGAGCCGCTGGAATTCCCAAAGTGGCGAGAGGCTAGGGAACACCAGGTGTTCTGCAGATCTCAGCTTTCACATACTTGTTGGTGTTAACCCATCACCAATACTTAACTGAGCACGTCTTATATATGTAGCATTTGACCAGGTCATCAGATTTTTAGACTCAGAAAAGTTGGCCTGGTCTTTATATCATGATGGTGGCAGGTATGAAGCAAACTATCTATCAGTTGACTTACAAACATCAATTAGAAAATGATTAAAAAAAAAAAAAATCTTGAACCAACTCACAGTGTTTAGTAGAGCTGGTAAGAACAACAGCGGCCCAACCAATATGTGGAGAAACGACCATGAAAAACAGAACTCAAAACATAACAATAATGAAATAAACAAGCTTAGACCTGTGTGCGGCTTCCTCCTGCTTAATCCAGGCCATATGATCTCAAAAGCCCATTGGGAGCTTTTGATTTTTTTAGCCTGCTTTCAATATTTCAGTTCCAGAGTTTTTATAAATCTTGTATAAAGTATTTAGTCTCAGAAGAAAAAAAAAATACCACTGAAGATATACTTTTAGTTTTGTCAAATGTTGGTTTGGCTTCTATTTGGCTTGACATTTGAGGAAAGTATCTGAATGAGATCATTTTAAAAACTATATTGGTTGAAATCTAAATCTGACTGAATTAGATGTTTGTTCCTGAACGTGAGTTATCTTTGAGCTCATTTACCTGTATGATCCTCAGCTGGAGAGTGGGGCAGGGGAGGGGAGTGACAGTGAGAGAAAGAGAAGGTGACAATCCTGAAAGCCAAACTGTATTTATTTCATGAGCAGTAAAGTCAGAGTTCTTTCACTGTCCAGAAATTATTTCAGTGTTTTTGAAAAAAACTGCCAGAAGTGCAGAAAGCTCACCCTTATAAAAATTATTATACCTTTAGTTTGCTTCCTGCAGGAAGGTCAGAGGGCCTAGATCCAATTAATGGTAAAAGTCTACTTCAGTCCATGACATAATTTAGTGGTGACCACATTTTACTATTCTTACCATCTCTGAGACAAAAAGCGGCCACTGTGTATGTTATCTAAGCCCGTTCATAACGAGACTCATCGTATGGACTAAATCCCCATACGTGAATCAAACAAAAAAACATTCTACAGTTTCTCCTATAATGAAATTTTCTTATGACAAATAAGCTGCCGTTGCCTGGTCTATAAGGCAAGAGATGAAACAGACTGGTCCCTAAGTGCCTACCATCAATTAGTAATTAAAATTAAATACTTCATACCCAGAGGAGGGAAAGAAGGACGTCATGCAAATACCTTCTTTCTCTAAGTTCCGAGGGCAGCTTTTTGTGTGTCTGTTGTTTGTAGCTTAGGAGTCGAAGTGGGTTTTCCTGCCTGGAATGGTTGGAATTCTTGAAGTGGCAAGAGGCTGGGCTGATGCTCGAAGAGAAGAACCTCAGAACTCGGCAACAATCGGCCATTCTCCCGCCCCTCCCAGCGCACAAAGGGAACAAAGATGAAGGCTGACTCTCAAAGATGAGTCCTTCTCTGATCGAGACGAAGCAGTTTGGCTTGGGATCACCCGAGACAGACTTGTTTACTAAGACACAGGTTCGCGCCACTATAGGCAACCTTTCCCTAGTGATGGAGTGACGCCTGAAACATAGGTCCCAGCGAACCGCCGCGACGGTGAGAACCTGCAGGACCACCCCGCAGCGTCCTCTCCATCGCGGCCTGATTACATTCCCGCCGCCACGTGCACCTTACAGAGACTGTCCGTCAGTGCGTGCTGGACAAGAGCAGCGGCGGAGACGAGGCTCTTGCACCCTCCGCGCAGCCTCCCAGCCTGGGGACACGTCTGACACAACGCCGCCCACGTGACCCAACACAAAATCCATTTCATAACCCAGGACTCAACAGATGGGCTAAGTGGTGAAAGACGACCCCAGGCCTGCCCGGTCACAGGCGAGTCAAAGGGCCCCGTCCCTGAGTCCCGCTCCCGGCGCCCGGAGGTCCTACCCTGCAACCCCGCGGCGCTCACTGTGTGCATCGCCCACACGTGCACAGCTCTGTCCCGCCCTTGGCTTCACAAAGGGAGGCTGAGCTTCTGCTGAGAAGACTCACGTCCTGACTTACTCTGTCCTCTGTGGTTTCGGGTGGAAATGGACAGAAAACGAGCCTCCAGGATGCTTGAATCAAAGTCCAGAATCTTTGTCACCCTGAGGTCACAGGACCACACGCTCGGGCCGGAAGTCAGCCCCGCGATATAACGTTTCTTAGAGATTCATCTGCACACCTGAACTAGGAGACCAGGGACACAGCGGGGCAGCGGGACGGGAGAACGCAGAGGAAGGGCCGGAGCGCGCAGCCTGCTCTCTCTCCTTCCCCAAAACTTAGGAAAACACCAACTCAGGACACCATAAACACAGGACGGCCAAATTCCTCCTGCGATGCGAGGCCGTTTCTGTCTTCTCCCCTTCACCTCTGCACTTCACGGAGAAAAAGCCAACCCTCTTTGGCCATCACTCATCACTGCCGGCCCCTAGAGCCAGGACGAGCTGGCTCTCAGGGTCAGAAGCTTTACAAACCAACACCCGTGTCCTCAGAGGCCTGCAAAAAAGGATAAAGCAGAAAAGCTGAAACCTGATTTGGGATCCCCGTTCCAGGAGCTGTCCTCACCCTGACAGGTGGGAACTGAGCGGAAGCCTCTGTCATCGGTATTTGTCTTTGGTCCGTAACTGGCCTGTGACCTGCTTATGAGTGAAGGGAACTAATACGAATTAAGTTCCTACTATGTGCCCAGAACCCCTCAAGGTCCTCACATATCTCTACGGATGAAGTGCAGGCCTTAGGGACTGGCAAGGTCTCAGAGCTGGCAGGCAGCACAGGTGACAAGATCCCTTAGGGTAGGGACTGTGCCATGCAGAGGAGACCTCAGTACAAACACGGCCACCATCAATACTCACTGAATGACTGACAGCGTCAGTAAACGTCAAATAACATAACAAGGAGCTTATTTCCCTTCCCATACCATGAAAAATGCAGGCCTTTATTCCACTGCAATCGGAGGGAGAAGAGGCACCAGAAATTAATGCCTTAAGGCTTTGTCATGTTAAAGGTACGGCATCTATATGAACATAATTAATATACAAGTCCATTTACATGATATGTAAATCCATTGTGGAAACCCATCAGTATTTGAGTTCGCTTTTCTTGACTCTTAATTCCAGTGCCTGCCTGCAATTTTTTAAATTATTAATAGTAATCCTTCCCTTAACTAACTTCGAGGTGAGGGGTGTGGGTGCGGGGCATCCTGGAAACGCCTGTGTCCAATGGTGCCAGGAGTTGAGCTGGAAGAAATGAAGAGAATTAGAAGGGCTCCACCCACGTACATGTGACTCACCTTTTTCTTTAGGGCTGTAAACCCTATGCAAGAGAGAAAGCCACGGGGACCTCCCTGCCCTCTGTCCCCCGAAGACCATCACGTTCTGTACACCTACCTCCAAAGTCTCCCTTGCCTCTTCTCTGCCCCTAATTCAGCCCTTCAGCACCCATGAATGAAGGGGTCTCTCCCTCCTCATTGTTGACTGCTGCACCCCATTGCCTGGCGCATAGTAGGTGCTCATTAGACATCCCCTGAATGAACGGCTGGAGGGAGGGAGCTGCCTCCCGGTCCCCCCTGCCTCTCCGTCACCCCATTCCCCGCGTGCCGCAGAATCAACTTTCCGAAGCGCATCTGCTTTAAGAACTGAGGGGTGAGAAACAGTCTTCTATGAGAGAGAAAAGGCGCTTCTTAATCTCAAAATATATGTTCAGCAAGAGGAATATTTTTATAAAAATAAAGGATAACCTGGAAGAACGCGCGCACTAGAAGCTGTCATTTCAGCGGTGGAATTTACCCTGTTCGTTTGAAGCTTCAGCGGTACATATTATATCCGCATTAGTGACAATGATAAATAGTGTTTTAAGATTTAAATACATCAATTATAGCGCTCCTGGATATTCAGATGTCTTTTCCTGTTCCATTTTTTACACAGTTCCTCGCAGACTTCAAATCAATGCTTCAAAACACTCTTCGTTCATTGTAAACTCATGGGGGCCATTCTTAGTTATAGTGTTCTTGTGGAAATAAGTTGCCTTGAGCAAAATGTCTTTATCGTGCTAAATGACATACGTTTTTATTCTGTATCCAGATTAAAAGAATACTGGTAAGGTTAGGGGTGAAAGCATGTAAACCTTGCACAAATTTTCTGAACTGGTTTGTCACTGAGAGCCCATACTTCATTAGCAATTCAATCCTTTGCGTCAAACATTATTCTTTGCACCTATTCCTCTAGTGAAATAAGCCACTGAAATTGTAGTATAAGTTACTCTTAGTAAATCACTTTTCTACAGGGAGAAGGGAAGAGCAGAAGAGAAAAATGGAAAGGCAGAGGGGCAAAGCCATCGGAATTCTGCCCAGAACAGCCTGTGTGTAAAGCTGCTTTCCCCACACCTCCCTTGAAAATCAGGATTTGGGAGGGAAGAGTCTTTCTACTATAACAACAGATGAGAATGGAGACTGACAAAAATACGAAATACAGTCTTTGACTCTCTTATGCACAGTTTGAAACACTAAACAAAATCTATTGAACCTAGAATACTAGCAGCTGTAATTCCCAAATTCATTTTTCAAGTAAATTCGTTTTAAGGCCCTGCACCATGGCGCCATCTGGTGTCGACAGTGAGAAAGACGGCTCAATCAAACGTGTAGTACGCATTCATTCCCTTTGTTAGCTAGAAGGATGAAAATTTTAAAACACACGACAGTTGTCTTTCATCACATTAAATCCTAAAGTGCTACTAAAGACAAATACAGTCTGAAAATAAACCTGGAAATTATTCCGTTGACAATGATCTCATTTTGAGCGGGTATACGTTAAGTTCGGTTAACATCAGCACTGATGAGTCTTTGCAATATATAACTTTTACTAACTCTTTCCATATGCGTCTGTTTTTAAGGAATAAAGGCGTTTTCCAAGTGGGGATGCTGGTGAGGTGTCTTCGTCGTGAAATGCAAAGCGGAGATTGGCGCTTTCTCAATCAAACACTGCTACTGAGGGAGTATTTTCCTCTTCCTCCTCCTAAAAGGAAAATTTGAAGTCACAGATCTACAGTGGACTTGGAGAGTCAAAATAACCAGGGAAAGAAAAGTGCAAAGGCCTCAGAGTTGAGTTCACCTCTGCTTCCCAGAACGTAACAAACGCACCCTTCCAGGGAAATGCGCCGACCACGGAGCCGTCCCGGTGCTCGGCCACCCCAGCTCATGCTCCCTGGGAGACAGTGGCCGGACCACTCAAGCGAGCCACGCTGACCACCCCCCCTGTGGCGATGGGTCACTGCACTAGCAGGGTCATAGTCCAACACAGACTCAGAAATGGGGATAAAGCAAGCAAAGGAAGCCCTTCTGCGCTTCCCCCAGCAGGTCTGCTGTCTCCGTGCGGCTGCAGCCCGAACTCTCGGCAGGGGCATCACCTCCCACCTGCCGCCTTCCAAGCTCACCTGTCTCTTAGGACACCCTTAGGAGAAAAGCAGACTTGATTTCCTCAGGACATGACGTGGCCGTCCCTGTTTCCCTGGCTTTGTACTGTCTTTCTGGAATGCCTGTCCCCTTACTCCACTGGCCCTTCTGGGCAGACTCATCTGGGCTGAGAGCGGCTCCTCCCGAAGCCTCCAAGCTCCTCAGCGGGCCCTGCCCCGCCCCCTGCAGCCCCTCCTCCACCCCCATCACATGGTGGCCCTGCTGCTGTGTCCCCAGCTGGGCCGCAGGCTCCGAGGGCAGCAGGGTCAGGGCACTGTGCCGGCTCAGGCTCTGGAAACGCTGACTGACGGGGAAAGGAGAGACAGGGAAGGACGTGCGCACAGAGACGGGGACGATGAGAAGGGCGAGGGCAGGGAGGGCAGGCAGGCGATAGTGCCGATCTCAGGACGCTCACCCCAGCCACGGCCATGGCCCCCACTGCCCACGTACAGGCCTCGTGTCCTCTGGGGCCCATCACCGCCCCCTGAAGACGGAAGCGTCCTGACCCCCACTTCCTCGCCAAGAAGCCCTGTCTGTCCCAGCTTCACTGCTCGCGCTGCCCCGTTTCGCTAGACGAGGTGCACAAGGAGGGGAAATGAGGTCTGACTCTGAAGGGCGCCTGGCAGCGCGGAAACCCAGGCTCTCCTCTGGGGAGAGCAACCGAGGTCTGCCCTCCCCAGAGGCCAGTCTCCTCCCCCCAGCATCGCCCCACGAGTGAGCTGTGGGCGGCAGGTGAGTGACAGGATGCGCTGCTTTCCCTAAAGACCATTTCTCCCTCTTCCCCCCCCGCCGCCGCCCGCAGAGCGACTTATTAGGAAAAAGCACCCATGGGAGGAAGGTTTACCGTGGCCACCGTGGAGAGTTCCCGAACACCACCTAACCCAGCGGTAAGACGACCTCATCTTTAACTTTGGCACCCCTTGTGCTTCTCTATGACTTTAAAGCTCCAACCAGCGGAGAGCCTGCAGTCGACGTGCCTCTCCGAGGGTCTGAAGAACAGCTCCGGGAAGGAGCCGAGGAGTCTCGAGCCCCAGAAATTCTGCCCCGTGGCCTAGACGGCTTGCCCCGCCTCGTCTGAGAAATGTGTCTCACCCTCCCTCTTGAGAAACCTAACCAAATCCACAGACAGAATGGGTGGGCAATTCTTGCTTTTTTGATCTTAATTATGAATCAATCTAGAAATTGATCCCATTTTATCCAACTCTAAATTCTGGCTAAAGTTATCTTCTGTGAAGGGAGGGTTGGGATGAACTTTCTCTGAGAATGGAAATGAGGACGAAACAAGGGATCAGAATATCTCACATTTGGCGGCAACCCTTTAAATGATGAATTCATGGATTTCAGACCGTGGCAGAAGATTTTAAGGCTCACTGAGATCTTGGCGGCTTGCCCACACCCCGGCCAGGCCAGTACTCGGGCCGGAGGCCCTTGGTCTCCCGACTGGGAGCCCAACCACCGCCCAGCCTTGGATGCAGGTGACCTCCAGGAGGGATACTGGGAAACTGGAACCTTTATACACTGCTGGTGGGGATATAAGATGGTGCAGCTGCTTTGGAAAAGTCTGATGGTTCCTCAGAAAGTTAAACATAGAATTACCGTATGACTCACCAATCCCACTTCTAGGTATGTACCCAAAAGCAGTGAAAACGGAGACTCAAACAAATGTTTGCACACATATGCTCATAGCAGCATTATTCACAGTAGCCAAAAGTCTGGCAAACAACCTAAATGTCCATCAACAGCTGACTTTATACAGATGTGGTCTATCCGTACAATGGAATATTATTCGGCCTTAAAAAGGAATGAAGGACTCCTACCAAAGCATGGGGGAATCTTCACACCATTCTCCAGGTGAAAGAAGCCACCCACAAGGTCCCATATAGTATGAAGCCACTTATGTGAAGTGTCCAGAACGGGTAATGTCTAGAGACAGAAAGCAGGACAGTGGTTCCCAGGGTCTGGGAGGGGGAATGATGGAGCAGTTAAGTGCCTGTGGGTTCGGGCTTTCCTTTGGGGATGAAGAAAATGTTTTGGAACTAGATAGAGGTGATGGTTGTACAATAGCGTAAATGTACTAAATGTCACTGAATTATTCACTTTAAAATGATGAGTGTTATGTCATGTGAATACATAAAAAAGGAAAAAATGTATTTCGTTTGTAATTGATTAGGGCTAAACATAATCCAGCCTTCTTCTTACAGCCTGTGCTTGGGAATTCAGGAATTTCATCAAGTTCAGAGCACCCATCAGTTGGTCCGCTCCCTAGAGCCCCTCCAGAACTGCCCTGAGGGGAGACACCCCCCATGCTACACAGAAGATGTCATTAGTGTAGTCACCCCACAATGTCAATGCTAAATAGACGTGTGAACACCTAATCACGCACGCTAGTTACAAGTCATACACATAGTACAGACCCAGCCTGGGTTATTGCACCCAAACCTCAGTGGCCTGTCCCGTGCACTGGCGGTGGGACAGGGGCCCAGACCGCCCTCAAAGCCCAGGCCTGAGGAACACGGGGCCTCTCTGCTCCGGGAAGAGACGTCCACGGCGGGCACGCTGCCCTCGGGGGAGGGCGAGGGCTTCGGGCGCTCGGCTTTGATGCTCTGGAAGGAGGGGGGGCCTTGGCCCCGCACTGGCCCCCTGCTTCTACCCACTCGCGTCAGCAGAGGCCAGCGTGTGCTAAACCCCAGGGGAGAAAGTCTGCTCTCACCTTCCTACGGAGAGGAGCTGAGTTTCTTTAAACTAGAGGTGCTGTATCTTCCAAAAAGAGCCTTCGCATGTACTGATATCAGCCAGTCTGCTCCGGGCTGGGCTCTGACTCTAGATGTTGGCTGCATTTGACCGCTGTCCTGTGACGTGAACGCTGTGTTTTTCCTGTTCTGGGGCCTTGGCATGTGCCTGGTCTAGCAGCGGTCACTGAGCTGGTCAGGACACTGAAACGGATGCAACGACCCTCCAGCCGCCCCCTCCAGACCAGGAACGGTGCCCGGCAAACAGGGTGCACTTCCCAACAGCCACCCAAACAGAATGGGGTACATGCCTTCATGACTGGCACTGATGCTTTACTCAATAGTTATGAAAAGAGGAAAAAGACAGTCCTATAAATTAAATCAGTTATCATCAATACTTAAAGGAACACTGTAGTCAATTATTCTATAATTCACCCCATAGTTTATAGATCTATAATTATTTTTAAGAGAGGCAGGCCTGTATCATTAGCATTATAACATCAGTTAACATTTTCCTTGGAGCAGAAGATTTAGCAACATCGCCCAAGATTAAGTAATAATGTGCAGGCATTACTGACAATATTTTAAATGAGACTGTCTGGGCAAGTACAGGCATAATGGCAGGTCCACTTAAAGAGAAAGAGAAAGAGAAAGAGAAAGAGAAGGGGAAACGGAGATGGGGAGGAAAGAAGGCGAAAAAGACAGAGAAGAAGGGAAACAAGGAAGGAAGGAAGAGGGAGGAAGGAACCGGTTTCCTGAAACACGTATGAGATCACTGAGTACGTGGCCAAACATTGAGCACTTGCAATGTCACAAAAATGTGTGTGTGTGTGTGTGTGTGTGTGTGTGTGTGTGTGTGTCTAGGAGATGTTATTCTGAAAGTTGCCAGGCTTGAAGAATTGCTCAAAAGGGAAATCCCAAATGCAAAGGAACAGCCCACATACCTGTCCCAGGACACATGAGGCTCCAAGAAAGGCAAAGAAGAGTCTAGTTACATATCGGCTAATTCACTTTCTGGCAGAATATCCTTATAAATAATCGTATAAGAAGCCGGAGGAGAAACCTCTAGGCAAAAAGACACTGCAAGGTAAACAGAACCTGCATGACTACCTGGCGATGTCCTCAGAGGACGGGGGACACCCTGGGCGGCTTTCCCCCGAGACCCTCCCCCCACAATCTCTTGCTGTCATTTACTCAGAAGTTCCAAACTCTCCTAACTTAAGGAATGAAATCATGATGCAAGGCTTTTTAAATCAAATTGGGCTGTATGTAGCTAAAAGGTTACACATTTTTCCACTGTGCGTGCCTAAGTCTAGGATCCCCAGCCATTTGGACTCACGATACTCTCCCAATGCTGATCTAAGTTTCTGATATTAGACACCATAGTGAAAGCTCCCTTAGAAATGAAGGAGGCGGGGAGACAAGATACTTCGTGACTGACTTACTACAAAAGACAAGACGAAGCAGCACGTTAAGCACACGGACGCGACCCACTGAAGCCTCGCCTTTGCCTTCAGGATACGGTATGAGAAAGGCTGACTGTCAACGCCTCCGTCAGCCTCAAAGGGTTACCTGTCCCCTCCCCAACCCCTTAACGATACCTTAACCCGCTCCAACACCCCCACGTACCGACCACTGTAAATCCTGGATGACCTGCTGGTGTTTCCAGACTAGATCCGCACCTGGAAGCTAAGACATCCCGTAAGTTCACTGCCCTGCGGTACGTGCTCCTTTGGAGGAAACCCCGTGTTTCAATACGTCTCGTGAACCTGCTGCTCTGTGACCCGGCGAGGATGCCCCAGTGGCTGCAGACTGAACAAGGAGGACGCACGGCGTGTGAAAGGAAGCGCTTTCATTTCCGTCCCTTCAAAGCCACTGAGCGCACACTCTCTGCCGCTGCGCGAAGCCAGCAGGCCCCATAAAGCCTCGAATCACTCACGGGGCTTCATTCCCAAACCCAAGTGCTCCCCGTGTCACCTCCTGAAATCTGAAGACCATCCACAAAACTAAAATTTGGTTCTTTGGGGACAGTAATAGGCAGACTTCTGGAGAAACTGATCAAGAAGAAAGACAAACACACAACTAAGTAATATTAGTCATAAAGGGGGTGGGGGGCATGGTGCCAGATATAATTATTAAAATAACAATGCCAAAAAATGTGAAAACTTGGACAAATGGGTAAACCCTTTATAACGTATAATAACTCAAAACTAAACAGAATTCCTGAAGAATCTTTTTATTATTAAGGAAACCAAAGCACTAGTTCAGGGTTTTCCCAGAAAGAAAACACAAAACAAGGTGTTTTTTCCAAGTGAGTTCTAAACAAATTTCGGGAAACGGATCAATCCATTCGCACGCAATTTTGTTCTTCCAGGGAATGAAAGAGCAGGACGCCCCCACCTGATTTCCTGAGGGTGGTATAGACTTAAGGTCCAATTTAGACAAGACCAACCTCACTCACAAATATATAACCCAAATCCCGAATAGAATTTTAGTAAACCAGATCCAACACTGAATAAGAAAATACAGCATGTCATGGCCAAGTCTAATTTACTTCAGAAATGGAAGAGTATTTTAGTATTAGAAAACCCACAAACTTCATACACTGGATCATCAGAATATCATATGGTTATCTCAGAAGCTAGAGAAAACACATGTGATATAATTAAACACCATCCAAGCTAGGAACAGAAGGAAACTTCTTTGATCTGGTCAAGGTCGTGTATAAAATATCTACCATGAACATAATTCTTCATCAGAAAGCACTGGAGGAAGCATCCCCTTAAAGCCTGATAAAGAGTCGGATGGCCACCAATTGCTGCTTTAATTCAACTCTGTATTGGTAATTAGAGCCAGCACCGTAAAGTCATTAAAGTCACACGAATTGGAAAGGAAGAAACAAAGCCATTATTAACCAAAGAAGAAATACAAAGAAAATCCAATAAACACGTGAAAAGATATTTCATCTCACTAGTAATCGGCTCAGTGTAAACTAAGAACACAGTGAGATACCATTCTATGCCCACTGTATTAATAAAAATTAAGAATTCTGACACCACAGCTCAGAGAGCCTATGGGTCAAGGGGTCACAGAGTACAAACTGACACACCTCTTTGGAAAGCAATTTGCTACTATTTTCTGAAATTGAGCATTTGGACACACTACAACCCAACAATTCCCCTCCCGGGCGTCTATCCCAGAGAAACCCTCACGCACGTACCTGAAGAAAAATATACAAAACTGTTAACAGCAGAACAGTTCACAAGACTGGAAACAACTCAAATGTCCTCACCTGGAGAATAAATAAATTGTGACAAATTCACACAAAGGAATGTCATGCAGCTATGAAAATGAGTAGACAGCAGCTAACTGCAGTAACAACTAAGTCTCCTTCTCATTCCAAGAGCCATCAGGGTAGAAGTGGGCCAGGCAACTAGGAGATAATTGGGTTAAGTAAGAAACGCTAAGACCTCCGACTAAGATAATGGTCAGAGGTAGACAGATTTGTGGGTCTTTGGGAGTGAGATGAAGAGGACCTGGGGACATCTCAGCTATGGGACGTTATCAGGGAGGAGTCCTGGGCTTCAGGCTCATGCACCTGGCTGGTGATGTCACTCCTGGAGACGTGAGCACAGAAGAAGTGTTGGAAGGAGTGGGCACAAGGTGAATCTAGATACAGTGGTGAGATAAGCACTCTGCAAAGAAGAGGAAAAACCCCAAGGAAAAGCGTGAAGGACCACACGCATAACTGCGGCAGGGTACGCTTGCTTCCAAGACATCAGGGGTACGCTTGCTTCCATGACATCAGGGGTACGCTTGCTTCCAAGACATCAGGGGTACGCTTGCTTCAAAGACATCAGGGGTACGCTTGATTCCAAGGCATCAGGGGTACGCTTGCTTCCAAGACATCAGGGGTACGCTTGCTTCCATGACATCAGGGGTACGCTTGCTTCCAAGACATCAGGGGTACGCTTGCTTCCAAGACATCAGGGGTACGCTTGCTTCCAAGACATCAGGGAGCCTGAGAGGGCTCCCAGGAGGCTGGGAAGACACTAAAAGAGGGAGTTGAGATGAGATGGAGCAGAGCCTTCAACAGTATGCATCAGTAAATGTCAGGTACCATCCTCCTTTGGATTCTCTAAGTGCCCCCGGCATACAAGGTACCCCAGTCTGGGAAGCTACCCAGGAAGGTACCCAGGTGGCTACCCTTCAATAAAGTCAGGAGTCATTTTATAACATGAATAATCGCTTCCGTATTTATTTCCACATTACTGATTTTCCCCCTCCGGTGACTTAGGTTACTACTTGTAAATCGCTATTCTGTCTCATTCGAGTTCCTCCTTTCAAGCCTAAAATTTCCAATTTATCAAATTTCTTCTCCAAACTGAGGCTTAAAATTAGAGCAAAAATGCAATAATAATAAGCTAGAAATAGCATGTTGCTATAGTGATACCAAAGTCTAAAATTGGATTTTGATCTATAAAAAACAGAAAGTTCATTACTGTGCTACTACTCGTTTTTGCCATTTTTCTCTGGGTCAAGCCCATTTCAAAAAGAGCCTTTATTATATACAATCACAGAATACCTGTCCCACAGTGAGAAAGAGATGCATCAGGTAATTGAGGTCCACAGGTAATCCAGAAATCTCATTTCAGTTCAATTTCAAAACCTTCTGCCATCAATACTTTATTATATCCACTCTCAAGTAACAAAATTGGCTGATTTATGAAGTCGGACAAGTTTTTTGGCCTCTCTAGACCTTGGTGTCCTCAGTTACCAAGTGCAGAGACCATGCAGATGACCCCAGCAGCTGCTCCAGGGCCAAGGTACCCCAGCAATTCCCATCACCTTTCCTGCATCCCACATGCAGGAGGGCTGCTAAAGGGATATCAAAGATCAACTGCCAATGGATTGATAACTGAGAACCGATCCATTTCATGGACTCTTAGATCCAGAATTCACAAATTTTCAGGCTACAGTAAATCATGCCTAAGGGTAAAGACAGTAGAAGCCAATGAGGCAGGACACTGCGGCTTTATTCCATGGAAGCACAGGATATAAAAGAAGGAGGGCAAACACAGGGCTTCCAATGCCTGTCAGGAAATACTTAACCAAGAGACAACTCTGTGGCTGAGAAACACAAGAGGTGGATGATAACAGAAAATCCCAGGTATGGGTGATGCCTCTAAGGTCTCCAAATACAGTAAAAACATTTAGAACACCACCAAAGTTAACCCCTTAATTTACCAAAGATGGTCACCTCAGTTTAGTGGGTGCTATTTTTTGGAGCTAACACAAGTTGAGTTTCATAATAAAAAGGTTAGAGGGTTTTTTCCCAAAATTCACATTACAACCACTGACTCAGTAAAATAAGGAAAATGTGGAGACCAGTTGTTCTCCATCCTGGCTACAGATTCGAATCATCTGAGGGGGTTTTTAAATGCTGATGCCAGAGTCCTACCCCCAGCAGGTCTGATTTCGTGGGACAGGGGTGCAACCTCAGTTTTGGAATTTCAAGAAAAATCCCAAATGGTTCTAACTGCAGCTACGATTGAGAACCACTGAGTTGTCAAAAGTCAGAAAGCACAATAGAGAAAAAGGCATATGACAAGAAAACCAAATAAACAAAAGGCAGGTTAATCTGATTCAAAGTCCCTTCCTTCTTATGTTTACAGAATTGTAACCAAGGAGAGAAGAGGTGTCGGCCCTGTAGGAACACTGGGGTCCAACCAGTTAAGAATATAATCCTATTTCCATTCCTTTTCTTCAAGCACATTTCCCACTGTGCAAATGAGGCAGTGCTCCTCTCTCATCAATCTACTCAGTGTGCAGGCCTCCTGGTGTGATAGGTCCTTCCAGTTTCCTTCTACTCGACTAAGGCACCTGAGAAGCACGCCTGCAGCGCACATGCTGCATCACTAACCGTGCTGTGACCCCTCCACCTATCTCGGAAGGATCAGGCTGACTGGCTCCTCAATCCACAGACACAGGCAGTTGTTTTCAGCTACGAGTTGGATTAAAATCTTGACTTCGATATTGACAGTCGAGTAGCCCTGAGACGAGTTACTGACCAAGCGTCCCTCACACTGATGGAACCAAGATGCTGCTTCTCTGCAAGGGCCAGCTGTTGGTGTCATGGCTGTGTTTCAGTGTGGACCTCGCTGGGCAGGGCCCACGGAGAGCCAGGTGACATCGGGGATACCAAGAAGTACAGATGGCTCTGCACTTGTCGGATGAATCTGAACGGATATTTTAAACTCAGGGTCTCTACTGTGCTTGAAGGAGGAAAGAGATTCATAAAATAAAATATGTCCCTTCACCCAGGATACTCAGTACCTGGGGTTCTCAGTAAGAAGGCCGGAAAGCAGGGCACTCACACGTGGCAAGGTTATCTGTCCTTCCAGAACCAGCTGGGTATGCAGCCAGGCTCCACCCACATCCATCTACCCCGTCCCCAGAGGTGAACATCTTTGTGCCTTGGACCCTCCAAGGTACTGAGCTGGCAGAGCAAATGAGTTTTTTTATAAATATGTTTTTTGGTAATCAGAAAAAAAATAATTAATTTTTTAAAAAAAGACAACCCCAACGGTCTAGAGTATAAGAAAGCTCATAAAACACTGATGAGAATGTACATTGATAAAACAGTCTGATGGAAAATCTGATAAAGGAAATTTGAAATTCTTCAAAGTGAGCATTTATGTTGGGCACATTCTCTTTTTTTTTAACATCTTTATTGGAGTATAATTGCTTTACGATGGTGTGTCAGTTTCTGCTGTATAACAAAGTGAATCAGCTATACGTATACTTCTATCCCCATATCCCCTCCCTCTTGCGTCTCCCTCCCACCCTCCCTATCCCACCCCTTCTAGGTGGGCACAAAGCACCGGGGCACATTCTTTAACACTGCATCTTTACTTCCAAGAATCTGTTTCCAGGAAATAGTTTAGGGTGCATGTGAAGATTTAACCACAAGGATGTTCACCTCTGCATTCTTTTTTATAGATAAAAATGAAAACAATGTTGATGTCCATCAATAGGTAACTGTTTGGCTAAATCATGGTCTAGTCATGAGGTGAAATAAATACTACTTGGATATTAAAAATTACGCATGAATGGTCAAATAATGAATGCTCTTGATTTCCTTCTTAAAACTTCTTAATCTTCAGAAAATTTTCCATAGGCATGTTTATCATCAAGAGAAACAAAATGGTAAATATCGCGGTGATCATTTTAAAATATACAGAAATACTGAATCACTATGTTGTGTAACAGAAACAACATAGTGTTGTAGGTCAATTATACTTCAAAAACAAACTCATAGAAAAAAAATCAGATTTGTGGTAACCAGAAGCGGGGGTAGGGGGAGAGGAAACTGGATGAAGGCCGTCAAAAGGAACAAACTTGCAGTTATAACATAAATGCGTCCCGGGATACTGAGCATCACAGGGATGTGATACACAACATGAGAAATAGAGTTAACACTGTTGTGTGTTATAGAGGAGAATTGTTAAGGGCTGACACTTCTCATCACAAGGAAAAAATTTCTTTCTATGTCTTAATTTTGTATCTATCTGAGATGATGGATGTTCACTAAACTTACTGGGGTCATCATTTCACGATGTATGTGAATCAAATCATTATGCTGCACACCTTACACTTATACAGCGCTGTGTGTCAATTACATCTCAATGAAGCCGGAAGATAAAAAAGAAACAAACTCTACAAACAATGTTGTAGGAAAATACAATTAACATGGAAAAGTGCTAATCATATGTTATTAAGCAAAATTTTTTAAAGTGCTGTAGTTTATAATGTGTTATGTGGGGATATATATGCATATGTATAAACACACATTTATATATATATGTATAATTTCATATTATATATATAATAGTTATAGTAATAGTTAGGTGAGAGACAAAAGCCTGGAAGGTTATTTAGGTTTTTATTACACCTAAACATTAAAGAATTCATCTCTTGATAATGGAGTTGGGGGTGAATTTTATTTTCTCTTATTTGCTTATCTGTGTTTTCTGCCAAGAACGCGTGCTACGTAAGTACCATTTTTTTCAAATAATGAGAGTTTTCCTTAGATAAGTATTTATGGAATATTTTAGGGCCCTGTTTTTAGATCTTTACCCCAAATATCAAGAAAATAACTGTTTACTTGAAGAGAAAATGCTAGTAGGGAATGTTAGCGGGGAAAGCCATGGTGATGTGCACGTGGGCATGACGCTGCAGCCAAGGTTCCCGGGAGATGGGATGGTGCTGGGCCTGAAGGAGGGGGTCAGGGCTGGGCAGGGGGCTCTCCGCGTGGGAGGACAACCGCGCCGCCGAGAAGGACTGCAGGGAGGGGCCCTGAGAGCCCTTCCTGGAACACAGCCCTCCCAGCCTCTCACTGCACAGAGGGTAAGTCCAGAGTCCACACAAACACCACCCAGATCTGCGCTTCCTCAACCTCTGAGGCTAGGAAGGCACCTGGCACTTCTACACAGCATCCTTCACGTCTCCATAGTAATAGGAACGAATGAAGCTTTCTCTTAATTACTTCTGTAGGCGCAGGAGGGCAAGGGCAGCATACGTTTTGTTTGCGGCTATATTCCCACCACGTGCTATGTGTTATGCACACAGAACAGACTCAATAAATATTGTCTGAATAAAAACGAAGGACGTGCCTGTCAATCCTTTACGGGTCAAATCAGTGAGACGGTAACGAGAGTAAAGTTTCACACAATAACGGGCTCACAAAGGCTGGATTTTGGATTTAATTTAGAAACTCTTTTATCAAGTACCGCATACTTGTATCAGCAGCCCAGTTTTACCTAGTTATATCTAGCTAACTAAAATCATGCATGACCCATGAACATACATGACTGGCCTTACTTATAGTAGGTTATCCACACAGAGGGAGGCAGGACTCCTTCCCCTACGGCCCACCACTTACCATCAGGCCTTGAAATTCCCAGCATTAGTCATTCACTTGAATTTAACACATTAGAGGCTTATACCAAAATTCAAATATATTTTCATGGAGCGTATTAGCATATTTTACCCTTATCAACTTTAAACGCTTAGCACTAATGGGTTCTCTTTCACATATAGACTATCCCCAAATAGGATTTCAGACGGTTTACAACAGTACAGACATAATAAAACCAAAATCAACCAACACTGTGAAAAAGATGAAAGTCAAGTAGTAAAGACTGGCAGTAGGTAAGAGTGGTCACTATATATCTACCTACCTACATGGATGGATGGATAGATGGGTGGGTGGGTGGGTGGGTGGATGGATGGATGGATGGATGGATGGATGGATGGGTGGATGGGTGGATGGGTGGATGGATGGATGGATGGGTGGATGGATGGATGGATGGATGGATGGATGGATGGATGGATGGGTGCATGGATGGATGGATGGATGGATGGGTGCATGGATGGATGGATGGATGGGTGGGTGCATGGATGGATGGATGGATGGATGGATGCACAGTTGGATGGGTAGGTGGGTGGGGGGGTGGATGGATGGATGGACAGACTTCCTGTCTGTCAAGGCAGAGCTGAGTTACATTATCCTTATTTAATATCAATACAGCAGTTGATGTGAAAATAGAGCTTTTCCTGGTCCCAAGCAATGTGATTCTAAACAATGCCATCAACGAACATTTTCTTTAAAATGCAGATTTAAGTTACACGTGGCTGTGTCTTTATTGGCCTTGTGGGCACAATGTGGAAGCACAATTCTGCACATTTCCTTCTCTAAGAGTCCAGTTGATGTGGTTCAGGCCACATCGCCTTACCTATTTTTTAAAATGGCGCTAACAGTGGGGCTAGCGCACGTGACAAGCACTTCCCTAAGGGCTGGAGGGAGGGCTGTGGAAACGGAGAGAGTTTTAGCCATGTAGCTAGCAAAGGCTGTTTTCTTGAAGAGGCAAAGGAACCTAACCTGTCCACTGGCAAACAATGCGGGGATGTGAGAGGGAGGAAGAACACTCGGCAGACGCAGGATTTGTCTCTGCCTAAGTGCTCTCCTGAAGCCATGAAGCTCTACACCAAACAAGCCATGGCCTGGGTTGTTGGTCATGGTATTACCAAATTCCCACATATTCCACTGTGTAACTTTAATCCCTTCTTGTATTATGGGTACCAACAGATTACATTAAAAATGAACCACTGAATAAGTCATATTTATCTTTTAATAGAAGTATCGGAAATCACCCATGTAAGTGCCAAAGGAAAACTATCAAACGTGGTTATTTGAGTTTGGGCAAAATTATAATGTAGATGATACTCTTGGCCATAATTTGCCAAATCCAGGGCTTCTTGACACCACTCCAGAAACATGAATCGAGGTCTCTGATCATCAGCATACAGGAAAGGCACCCAATTTGTCCAAAAGTACAGATATTAAAATGCGAGTGAAATATAAAAGGGGCCAGGTCTCAACATTGGTTCACACCATTTAATACAGGGATTTGATAAATTAGAAAATCATTTTGCCCTCCTGATTCTCATGATGGCATTAGGATAAAACATCTGAAAAACCATTTAAAAGCTGAAATCAATGTTAAGAATATTCAACTTGCTCAGTTAACAATTTCTGTCTATCGAGTCAAAGGTTGATGGTGGATACATAAATTCTATGAAATGTCTTAAAAGATTCTTGACAGTTTTTTTCTATTAGTTGAAGCAATCGGTGTTAGAACAACGAATCAGAAGGGAACGGTGATGTAAGAGAAGGAGAAACGACCCAGGACAGGCTTTAAAGGACAGACAAGCCTAGTGGCCAACACAATTTGCGACCCTGGGCCATGACGGTACCCCTTGCAGGGGATATATATGTCAAGGTTTCCAAATGAGTCTTGGCTGCTAAGTGCGAGCTCTGGAGATGCCATCCTCTCCCCATGCCTCGCTGTTCCCCAAAGGAAGCATCAGTCTCCCGTATCTTCTACAGAGGCTGCAAGTGTGTAGAAAAGGAGACTCACACCGACCTTTACAATTTCTTCACTCGTGCAGCCTGGACGGGCAGCCCTTGCTTTAGGTCATGGGGCTGGTTATCCTCTATTTGTCTTAGTCCTGTTTTAACATTCTTACCGAATTTAAGTAGCTCACTGGGAAAATCCGACTCTGGCCAAGATTAATATCTTGTTTTCAGGCTGTAACGTATCTTCACATGCAGAATTATTTTTAAAAATATGTCATTTTATTAAGTACACTAAACAGTTGTAAAGTTACATTGAAGTGAAGCAAGAGTGCCTTCTTAGGTAATGGTTACGGGCTATATTTTAAAACAGCAACTTTGAATGTGTAACTTCTCCATCAATTGCACAAACACAAATTTAAAAGAGTTTATGCTTCATACGTAAGCGTATGTATCGCACAGCTGCCTCCAAGAAAATAAAGACTTTTCCTAAGTCTTTAGAAATTAGAAAGCTTTGAATGCTGCTCTAGTATAGAATTTGGGCCTAAGACAGCATAAAACATTTTCTCCCCAAAAGCAAATTTTCCATTTGTTCAGAATCGTACTTTTTTAAAAAATAAAGTTATTTATTTATTTGGGCTGCATTGGGTCTTTGTTGCTGCACGTGGGATTTCTCTAGTTGTGGTGTGTGGGCTTCTCATTGCGGTGGCTTCTCTTGTTGTGGAGCACGGGCTCTAGGCACGCGGGCTTCAGTAGTTGTGGCATGTGGGCTCAGTAGTTGTGGTTCGCAGGCTCTAGAGCCCAGGCTCAGTAGTTGTGGCGCACGGGCTTAGTTACTCCGCGGCATGTGGGATCTTCCTGGACTGGGGCTCGAACCCACGTCCCCTGTATTGGCAGGCGGATTCTTAAGCACTGCGCCACCGGGGAAGTCCCGAGAACCGTACTTCTGAATTGTACTTCTGATTTGGGTAATCATCAGTGATGTTCCCAAATGTACTTATTAAACCTACAGACTAATGAGTCCCAGTGGAAATTCCATTAAGAGTGTCGTCATCTACCCATATCTGTCCCCACTTTCCCCCACCCAATCCCTTGGCTTCAATGTTCTTCCCTCAATATTCCCCATCTGTAGTCAACACGACCACCCACCCAGGGGCTCAAAGGCAAAAAACGAAGAGCATCCTTGGTTCCTTTCTTTCCCTCCACACTACAAGACACACTGGCTGTGCCCCATCCTTCAGTCATGCAAACATTTCCATCTGCACCTGACCACTCCGCCCCTGGCCTTGGCATGGCTCACTCCTTCCCGCCGCTGAGATCTAAGTTCACACGGTGTCTCACCACGCGGGCTCTCTAACCCTCCCACCTAAATCAGCCCGAGCTCCGTCTCCCAGCGCGCCTTTCGCCTCCCCCACGGCACCGCTCCCGGTCCTCAGCGGCCCGTCTGTTGTTCCTTTGCTGATTATCTGTCTCCCCGGTGGAACACGAGTTCCGTGAGGGCTGGTGTGTTCTGTCGCGTTCATCCCAGAATCCCTGCTGCTGGGAGCAATGCCTGGCACCTGGTGGGGCGGGGGGGGGGGCGGTGTCTCGGTACGTGTTTGGTGAATGGATACCAAACACTTGTGTAGAGCACGTGTGTGGAATCTTTGATGCTAATAAAGAGACAGGGCAGCTTAGGTATTAAGAGCCCTACGAGAGAGGCTTCACACCTGAGACAGAGTTTGGTACACGGGTTCTATAACACGGTTCCAGGGCGCGTGGATGGAGGACATGAGTGATGAGCACACCTGTTCCTGAGAGCCTCACCCGGAGGGATGCGGAGCTCTGCTCGCAGCGCCCTCCGTACAGCTCAGCCACAGGGCTGCAATGACGGAGGGACCTTGGAGACCGTCTCTTCCTGGGAGCCCAGGGACGGATCGGTGGGGACACGCAGCACTGGCCCAGCCCCCAGGGGAATCAGGAGAGGCAGAGGCAACAAACATTCCCAAGCGAGGTCCCGGAGGCCTGGGGGGACTGGCTTACAAATTTCCTAAGTACTCTGCGAGAACGCTATTCAATAGCGGTTGTATGTTAATGAAACTGGGAGGGGGGCATTTATAATATTCCCGAGAGGACTACACTTCGGGACCAGGACCGCAACAGTCTATCTCCTGCTCACGTTTTGAGCTTGTTCTGTCCATACAGACTTTCCCTTCCAAGGCTTTTCTCAGCGACCTGGATCCACGTGAGCATCTTCGCCATCACCACGGCCTCCACAGCGTCTGGGCTAAAGTACAGGCCCTCCCGCAGCTCACCCTCCGGCAGAGCCCACCCTGCGCCCCCAGCGCTACACTGGCCACACGTGCCCTCAGCCTGAAGCCTGGTCCTGGAGAACAAGGGCGCCGTGAGCACAAGCAGCCTCTTCGGCGGCTGGTGGAGACAAGCCTGCACACAGCTGCTTTTGGTGCCACCGTCCGCCCACAAACAAGAGCCGTGCCTGCACCTGTCTGTCTGATGACACTCCTTAGCCCCTGGCTGTGCTCGCCTACATCCACAGGGTAGGCCAGGAACGCAGTGGGGACAAGACCCCCAAGACAACCTCAGCCCCTGTGGAAGGGGAGCTGTGAATAAAGAGCCGCTCCTCAAGAGGCGACCCTGAGGCGTCCTCCACGCCGCGTGCCCAGCTGCCAACGGCAGACGCCCGCCCGCACACGCGACCCCCCGCGACGCCGGCTTCTCCGTGGCTGCACCATCTGTGCCCCAGGCTTGCGCACAGCCCCTCACTCAGATGGGCCCCTTGGCTTAACGCTCTGCTGTGACTGTCTTGAATTTTCCATCCCTTTTGAACAAGGGGCTCTGCGTTTCCGTTTTGTGCCAGACCCGGCAAGTGACGAGGCTGGTCCAGCTTGGTGGCCTCGTCCCTCCCAAGGGTCCTCTCATCCTCCACGTCCAAATCCTCGTCTCACGGCTCGGCTGCACTCAGGGAAACTCAGACAAGGACAGCAGAAGACTCCCTGTGCCTTTTCCTGTTCTCGTCCTCGGTGACCTGCGTCCCCCACGTGTCCTTCAATCCTGGGAACAGCACAACACATCACGACAGTGTCGAGTTCTGTGACTCAGCTCCGGTCCTCCCATCACTCAGGGCCCAGCTTCAGGGACTAGAAACTTGTGTCGCCAGCGTAAGCTGTACGTTGACTACAATAGTGAATACAATACAGGGTCTTCTTGGCATCCGCTGATCGCTCCAAGGACCCTCCACGTCAGGGCCTTTGCACTGGCTGCCCTTCTGGAATATTCTTCTATGCGTTATAACTGTGTAAATACAGAGGAACACACGCACGCATGCACCGGGGCTGCGCCTGCATAACGAGGGCTGTGACAGTCACATGAGCACTCTTTGCTTTACCAATGATTTACCACAGACGTCCTCTAAACCCAAACTCCCCAAATGCATGTGAGGCACCTTGAGTTCCCTCCAGTCATCAGGTGCATTGTTTCCGGAGCACACCTCTGGTATAAAGCCAAATGTGCCTTTGATAGAAATGACAGTGAACTCAGAATTAACTTCCAAACTCCGTAACGTGTCCCTGTGCCACGTGAGGGAGCTATAACCGTCCATTCAGCTCTACTTCACTGTAGGGCCTCAAAGGGCAGAACCTTTATATTCTGTGGACGCTCTACAGGAAGAAAATTCTACCCAATATCCAGGACTGGGCCACTTCCTGGGACAGTGTTCAATTATTAATTTGAGCCTGATGAGGCTACATAACATCTTAATGGAAAGACAACTGAAGAAGAAAGGTTGAGATAGCTGAATTTTTTCTCTTCCTTGGAAAAATATTCCATATCGACTAAATATCCATTATATTTCAGCTAATATTAATATTAATATTTTAATCACTGAGTCCATTAAATCTAACATGCATTTGTCGAGCACTTGTTATGGGTTCACCACTGGGCTAAACACAATGAAGGTACGAGATATATATATATTCGTTTGTTTGTTTGTTTGTTTGTTTGTTTGTTTTGGGCAGGGCTGTGTTGGGTCTTCATTGCTGCGTGTGGGCTTTTCTCTAGCTGTGCTGAGCGGGGGCTACTCTCTGTTGCAGTGCACGGTATTCTCATTGTGGTGGCTTCTCTTGTTGCGGAGCACAGGCTCTAGGCACGCAGGCTTCAGCAGTTGTGGCACGTGGGCTCAGTAGTTGTGGCTCACAGGCTCTAGAGCGCAGGCTCAGTAGTTGTGGCTCGCGGGCTCTAGAGCACAGGCTCAGTAGTTGTGGTGCACAGGCTTAGCTGCTCCGTAGCATGTGGGATCTTCCTGGACCAGGGCTTGAACCCGTGTCCCCTGCATTAGCAGGTGGCTTCTTAACCACTGTGCCACCAGGGAATCCCCAAGATGTATTTAAGATATAGTTTCAGCCCTCAAATAGTTATAAATCTGGTTAGGGAAGCAATCTATTTTTACTTGAAAACCTTGATTAAGCTAAAATGCATTTATACAGATGTTGCTGTGAGAGGACAAGGGATGTTCCCCGAATACATCAAGCACATTCTGACGTCGAGGCTTCTGCACCTGCTGTTTCTTCTAGAATCTTCTTTTCCTCAGACATCTCCAAGGTTCGCTCTGTCACTGCGTTCAGGTCTCTGCTCTAGTGCCCTGTACCAGCGGGGTCTTCTCTGACCACCCCCCCCCCCCCACCCACGGTTCCTGCCTTCTTACCCGACGCGCATTTCTTCCCGTCCATCCTGACCTACAGTGATTCCTTCTGTGTTCCCCTCTGCTGCCTTCCCCTCCCCAGGAACACGCAAGCTCTGTGAGAGCAGGAACTCGGTCTGTCCCCCTCTCTGCTCTGTCCCTAACACCCACAAGAGGGTCTGGATCCTAACAGGCATTCTATCAGCATTTTGTTAAGTACTGTTTAAGGAATGAGTCATAATACAGCTTATTTCACAGTATGATGTCATATGGATTAAGATATTTTCCAGGAAAGGTCACAAGTACCACATGAAATTATAAACTTCCTAAGAAACAAGCGCTACCTGCCAACATCAGCGTTGCAAATCGTGCCTTCAAACTTTACTTCAACTTGCTGATTGCGTAGATATCCCAAATAAATGCTGAATTTGTAAACATACAAACACGTATAGATGTATTTATACATGAGCAACAGATAAAGTCAACCCCAATTAAACATATTCTAAACTTTGAACACTAAAACCAAGGCTGGTGTTAATTTCGGATGTTCACACAATTTGAAACCAACAAGTTCCATTTAGATGAGAGCCACATTTTCTAAATACAGACTCCTTGTCAGCACAGACTATAAAAAAGAGAGACAAGAGCAACTCTCCAGCTCTCTCATTTGTCTCAAGGTAATTACTTGCTATGCGATTATAAACTGTCTCCTATTACACTAGGATTTTTTAATTTGTTGTGGGTGTGTTTGTTTGCTTGTTTTGTTTTGCTTTAGTCCAAAAAGTTTATTCCGTTGTCAGATTGAAGCTGAAACACCTTGCGTGGGCAGTTTTCACCCAATGAAATACAATATGCACACACAGGCTTCCAAAATATCCTCCAGCTGAGGACCGTCATGAGATGTGTGCAGGGCTCAGGCAATCGTGAGCCAAGCAGAAGGAATGGGGCCTGTCGCGTCCGACAGGCTGAGGCCCAGCTTCCTTCCCTCACCCGCTGGCAGCCAGCATCTCCTGGTGAGCGGGTCGGCCGCTTCTCAGAACATCTCTGAAACCATCGTCTGCATCACACGACTCTGTCATTAGCTGCCCCATCCGTGTTGTGTGATGGGGAACACACGGGCCTTCTCTCCATACGGAGAGTTTAAACCATCTGGGAGCAGAGCCTGCACAGGGATGGTTTCTCCTGCGTTTCCTAAAGTAATTAAGCACCAAGCACACGCTCTAGATACATGTGTTGGCTGACAGGTATTTCTGCTTCAAAGCCTGGCAGACAATCCACAGTGACCACCTTCTATAGACTGAGAATCAAACGCAACTGAGGAGCCCACCCAATGCCAATAAGGGCCGCCCCCCCGGCGGACTTCAGGCTCCTAGGTGCACTTGGTCCACTGGGGCCAATCTCTCCTAAGGACATGGTAGATTCATCAGCGAAAAACCAACAAATGAAGACTTCTGTTGCTGATTAAATACTAAAATAACTCTGCTACAACACGAAGACTTTCCTGCCAAAACAAGGAGGGAAAAATGGTTTAGAAAGCGTCCTCGTCATCAGGGTGGAGGAGAGACAGCAGGCTACACGGACTCCAGCCAAACCAACCTCAGAAACAGAGCAAATACACAGTGGTGATGAAGAAAGTTCTTTTACTTTCGTTTGTTTCCCTGCAGTCCCCCTACTCTCACGGCAAGCGGTCCGGTCAACGAGCATCACACCCACCCGCTAGAAAACAAGCAAATATCCATGTCCAGTTCCATCGTAATCCCGGAACGGAAACCCTGAGATCAAGGAGGGCTGTGTAATGGTGAGGACCACGCTGCTCTCCATCTCTTTGATGGAAACCACACTCTGCACACAGCTAAGCTTCGTTTACACGTGTGTGTGTGTGTGTGTGTGTGTGTGTGTGTGTGTGTGTATATATATATATATATATATATATAGAGAGAGAGAGAGAGAGAGAGAGAGAGAGAGAGGGAGAGAGAGAGAGAGACACATAATCATTCCTGCAAAGCTTTGAGACAGAGAAGGAAAATTTGCCATGAAATGCTTTACACGATGTAAAAATCCCCACCCCCGTCCTCGTCCCAGCCCCTCAATACAAAGCAAGTTTCATTAACACAAGGCAAGTGCTCAATTTTAAAGAAAACCGTGGGCATTAAAGCAGATTGTTTTATGTCTCTGACATGAATACTCCGGGTGGATGAACTATTGAGGCCTGGGTTTAAGTGTGATTAATGCCTAGTACTTGGAAAGCATCCAAACTTATTAAATCTGATGGAGTAAAACAGCATAACTTTCTCATATTCTTTCCAAGAGGTACGATTAGACTGAACTGTAGTAGTGAATGAAACTAGAAGCAAGCCACAGGGCGGGGGCGAGGGAGCTCGGCTGTATTTACAAAGAATGAAGCAGGAGCCGAGCGCTTTAGCAAGTACAGGCAGAGTTCAATCACCTGAACCCCGGGAAAACAGCGAGACTGAACACCACGCCAACACCACCCCCGCGTGCGTTCTGCGACCTCCCCACCCACTGCTGAGCACGGTACCCCGTTGGAATAAAAGGAAAAAGAAAGTGTTTGCTGTCTGTTCCCTCCTCCCACCCCACAATGAATATATCAATACACACACACACACACACACACACACACACACACACACACACTCACACGTTACCTTGTACTCTGCCATGCCATGGCAGTGATATTTTAACAGCACCCTTTAAATGACCCCCTTTTCACAGAGAACCCAGGAGCTACACAACCTATGCTTACACAGTATGTTTACAATCCCAGACAAGCTTGTCTGAAACTGATGATTTGCAGATCTAACAGTTTAGGTATTATGTATGTTCTGCCTTTCTGATCTGGAGCGCTTCTCAAAGGCAAGCAGGCCTAAGAATATAGATATTCACAGAATTCTTTCCCTCCTTCTTTGAACAAAATGAAACTCCAAAGAAACTAACGAACAGAAGGAAAGTACAGCCTGGGATAAGTGAACTCCCAATATCCAGCAGAGAATTTATCGGGCGTGTCGCATGTGCCCAGGGGGTCACATGAGAAGGTCAGCACAGGTAGGTCTGACCGCTCACTTTGGGGTCTGACAGCTCTGCAGAGAGACGCAGAAAAGGACAGCAGTCCGCTGGACCCAGCACAGACTCTGCTATGACTTTAAACATCACTTACCCAGACACTCCGATACTTGGATTTAGGGTTATTATTTGAGAGCAGAAACATACAAAAATATTTGTAATATCAAAGCCCATCTGAGTCAATTAAAATCTCAAGGCAGATCTGAGAAGTGGGAGGAAAGATGCTACACCCCCTCCCCAGTCTCTGAACTGATAAAAGAATAACAAATTTTTAAAAATCTGCCAAACAACAAAGCTTCAATTTATTATACATGCTCATCAATTTAACCCAGGAAAAAAACCCTTAAAAGCCTGAGGGTGATGCAGCCCCTTTAATACGCAGGCCCTAAGCACGCCGCAGATCAAGACCCAAGCCCCAGCCTGCTCTGTCTGTGAAAGATGAAAGCCGGGGGAGAACAGGTGAAGGCTTTTGTGAATCGTCACCTGCAATTAAGCAAAGGGAAACGAAGAGGAGAAGAGGTAAGCTGAACTCACTTGAGAAAGGCATCCCGGACAGAGCAGGTGGACGCTTGCTGCTGCGTCTGCCGGCTCTCTCACCCCGGATCACGCACGGGCGCTGATTTCCTGCCTGGAAAGTGCAGGGCATGCCCGCCGGGAAACACACACACACACACACACACACACACACACACACACACACGGCGTCTGCACCTTACTCATAATTCTTTCTGTGTGTTTTGTAAATTTTTATTTTATATTGAAGTATAGGTGATTAACAATGTCATGTCAGTTTCAGGTGTACAGCAAAGTGATTCAGTTATACATATACATGTATCTATGCTTTTTCAAATTCTTCTCCCATTTAGGTCGTTACGTGATACTGAGCAGAGTTCCCTGTGCTGTACGGTAGGTCCTTGTTGGTTATCCTCTTAAATAGAGCAGTGTGTACGTGCCAATCCCACACTCCCTAACTATCCCTCCCCCCGACCCTTCCCCACTGGTGCCCATGCGTTTGTTCTCTAGTCTGTGACTCTTTCCATGTATTTTTAACTACTTGCCAATCTTTTGGAAACGCTGTCCCAAACAACGCAGGTTTGCATGAGAGTTCACTACATCTAAACATAAGGTCTTAGGACACCACAGCAACACTGGATTGTCTATTTGAAACTTGCCAACAGGGTAAACCTGAGAAGTTGTCATCCCAAGAAAACCCTGTAACTGAGAGGTGATCAATGTTGACTTACTGGGGTGATCATTTCCATATACACACATACCAAATCCAAAAACTCTGCTAAACAAATAGAAAGGTGTCTGCTTGACTTTCCTCTCCCCCAACATTCCAATCATGATCATTCCTGAGGTCGTTTCAAACGTAGAGAGTGTTTACCCAAAATTTCCAGACCTAACCCATTTCCCATTAATAATATTTCCCTGACGAAGCTTCCTTCATTCCAAAAGAGCACAGTGATTTTAATAAAAAGATGCTGCAGCACTACGTTACAGCACTGTATTGTCATTTGCAAATTGTTAGAAAAGCTGCGCTGTTTGAAAGTGCCCGGCGTCCCCCTCCATGGATGAACCGTCTTCTGCTGCGAATGGCAGGCCCTGGGGGGCCCACCGGCTCCCCTCCACCAGAACGTCCTGCCGCCTTTTCAGAGATGGAAGAGCTCAGAGCAAGCAGCGCCCTCTGCCTGCCCATCACACCGTGGAGAGTGGTCAGGGCATATACTTCACCAATGTGCTTACTGGCTCCAAAGGGTCAACTGTGAAAAGGAAACTGACACTCGGTAATGCCGGCTTCACATCTTGTGTGTTGCCTGTAAAACATCCCAATTAAACTCTCAGATTAACTCTGATTTCAAAAAGAAACGCCAACTGTACCAAAGTGAATAAGTAGGAAGTTAATAAGGTTGACTCCTCATATGACAGGAAGCTCAAAAAATTGTCAATTTTTCCTGAAGATCATTTGGGAGGAAGATGGAAAGCATGTATTCCCTCCTTGTGTCAGAACAATTTGGAAGCTTCTAAAACTCCAGGTGCATTCTGACTGCTTTCATTTCTATAAATCGATAAAGAAGAATTGCTGTGAGCTAGCTTCCTGACACCTGGAGGTTAAGGGTGATGCCAATGCACGAGGCCACCAGAGAGGACGGCTGCTTCTCGGCCTCTAGAAAGCATCTGCTCCAAGGTGAGAATTTAGTTTTCATCTCACAGTTAATGAAGAGAGCAGAGAATCGTGGCTATTGGATAAATCTTGGCCTCAAGCTGGTCCCCAGGGCCCACATTCCCCATGTCAGAGTCAAAACTTCTATAATGTTGACCTTTTTTGTATCTCCCCTGGAGCCCATCAGCCATCTTTTCTATTTCTGTTATTTCTGACCCCGGGTTTCTGCTCCATGCTAGGCGCCCAACTATAAGGCTCCTGAGGAAAAGTGACCCTTCCCAAGTCAAATCAAATGTGTCCAGTAAACAGAACTGTATCTTCCGGTTGGATCTGTATCTGTGGTCCAGATCCCGCGGACTCCCAACCTTTCTGAGCTAAGCAAGCAAAAAATCCAAAGAGATGGTGTTTCCAATAATCTTGTTATTATGTCAAGGAAATGAATATGCAAACAGCGGCAGGTTGGATAAAATATACTTTTATCTTTCAAACAGGCAACACACCCAAGATAGCACAGCCTTGGCGGGCTGCGTCGGTGGGGGTGATGGACCGGGAGTTTGAGGTTAGCAGATGCAAACTATTACATAGAGAATGAACAAAGAACAAGGTACTACTGTAGAGCATGGGGAGGTAAATTCAATGTCGTGGTATAAAACATAATGGAAAAGAATATGAAAAACTATATATATATATATATATATATATATCACTTTGCTGTACAGCAGAAATTAACACAACATATAGTAAATCAACTATTCTTCAACTTTAAAAATAAAGAAAACGCCTTGAATTTAAAAAAATAAATGAAGAACGCAGCCCTTCTGCTCAGTCTGTGCTAGGCCTTCACCAGACGCCATCCCATCAACCACAGGTTTGCCTTCCCAGCAGACAGCCTCACGCGCGTCGCCCCTACGTTTGCAACTACGGTGTTAAAAGAGGAAAAAGAGGCTGACGAAGCAAAGTCCTACCAAACGGCTTTTCTAGGTGAAACCTTAGGGAGCACGTCAGAGACGTGCCAATTTGGGTTCCTGCAGATAAGAAAGGGATGCTTTACTGCCAACAACAGGAATGTGCAGAATCTGTCAGCTCAAACTAAGTGTGAATGAAGAACGGATCAGGTAATGTTTCCTCACCTGACCTGCCAGCAATGCGTGAGCTGCGCATGAACGGAATTCAGCTGATCTCCTACTACAGCCTGGGAACAAACAGGGCTGCTCTGGAAAGTGAAGGACGGATCTCAGATTCCCATCAAAGGAAGCGCCCGAGCAAAGGCGGACTCGAGGTGGGACCACGTGCCTCCCCCTCTAAGGCCTTGCCTGCCCTGAGATCTTGAATCTCACAGGCTCCGCGAGTAGTTGTCAGCTTCTCAGGATTGGCAAAGTGGGAAGGTCAGGGCCCAATTAATTTGTTTACCTTTGTCTAACTTAGTAACTTCCAAGGAGCTAATTTCTCTGGCCCTCTATTGCCCAAGGCGATATCAACACTTCATGTTATAACAAAAGCCACACCCTTTTTTCAAAGGTCAGCTGCAGCGGGCAGGCACCCCCTGAGTTTCTCCTGTTGCCCACACTGCCTTATACCTTTCTGAAGCAACAGTTTTTTGCTACAGGTATGTTTACGAATGCAGCTTCCAGCCCCCAAGGAAGCTAGACTCTGGCTGTGCTCACAAAGCTCCAAGCCTTCAATCACTGACCCGTGGCTGGAAGCGAGGAGCTGGGAAGGGGCAGAGAAGGAGGGGGGCTTCTTAACCAAGGTCTTCATTTGACCTCCTCGGCCTCGACTGCCCGCCTGCAGAGAAGGGGGCTCAGTGCCAGCGCAGGCTTCCTTTCAGCATGGAAGATGCAGGGGTCATAAGGAGGGTCTGAATCACTGGTCCTCTCTCTGCTCAACAATTCTCAAAAGGCCCCAGGTCAGAAGCCGCAACTTCATGGGGCACCGTGGCTGGAACCGACAAGATGACCAGCAACAACGGGAACCGAGGTCCGGACACCCTGTCCCTGGTATTTTTTGTCTTCTGCCACCACCTGGGTCACCCTAACCCGGCCAATCCCGCCACAGAGAGAGGCACTGCCCTAACGGGTCAGCCGTGCTCCCAGCTCCCTTAACCAGTCCCCAGCAGCTAGCGCTGGCGGGAAGACTAGCTGAAGGTGAGGGTTCGCATCTTTAACCAGGGAGAAGGAATCTATCCGTGTGAGACAACTATTGCACGTGGGATCCGACCACATTCCGAGTTCACGAGAGCCACCTTCTCCTTGGGGTTAATACAAGCCCCCAACGGCGAAGGCTTTCCGCTGTGTGTTCCCAATATTTCAACAACGTACCTACACTAAAGATGTTATCAGCTGAATCTGAAATTCAAATGTAAGCGGGCATCGTGGATGTTACCCGGCAGCCCTAATTCTAGCCAACCTGGAATCTGACCAGCCACGTCCTCTGTGTTTCCCTCCTTGGTTACCTCGGGGGCTCCCGGGGCCCTGGAGGGCAAAGGGACTGGGACAAACACCTGTGACCACTGCAAGCCGCGCGGCCAGCACTCGGAGTGGAGGTCACATCGCCAGGTCCCCCCTCTGTCCCCGCCGCTGGCCCTTCATTCAAACGCCAGGAGCATCTCCATGCCCTGAATCTGTGCTGGTGCCGGTGGGGCTCACGGGCCCCCGTTCCAGGGCCAGGCAGTGGGCTCAGTCTGCAGCAGCCTGGCCCCTGGTCCAAAGCTTGCATTTCTTCAGTAATTCTGTGTCCCTCCAACAGTCTGTTCCTCTCGATTCCGCTACAGGCGCGGATTTGAGGGGCTCCAGGGGCCTGAGGGGCGCTGGGCACACGGGCGGGCTTTCCCTCCACCTCTGTCCCAGCAGCTGTGCCCGCAAAGCAGAGTCTCCTGCCACCAAAATGCGAGGTCGCATCCACATTCACACACTCACGACAAGATCAGCTTGACGGGCCCCTCCGTCCCTCTCCTTGTCTCCCACTCTCACTGGTCTGGGTCTGGGGAGGAACAGGTGTCTCCACATGGCTGGGCAGGAGGCTGCTCCCCCCTCCACTTAGGTGCTCCCCTGGCAGGCAGGACCCGCGCCTGGGACAGTCGTGTGATGCCCAGAGCTGGCGCGGCCTGTGTGCTCTGCAGAGACTGTGTGTGGCCATCATCCGTGGACACAGACGTGGCCCCGACGCTGCAGGCAGCCTGTGGACCCGGCTGCTGCCATGTTTCCACACGTGTGGCACAGCCTCGGAAAGAAAGCCAGGTGCCTCTGGGTGCTTCTCGCCCTGACCCTCCCTCACCTTGCACCTTCTTTAGCGCCCTGCTCTCTGTCCTCTTCAAGGGATGCGGTAACCTGTATTACCTTCTCTTTTTTAAATGCTTATCCAGATTCTTAGGTTCTCAGTGAGCATCCACTATTTACAAACGTTTAACGTTCAACACACAGACCACTTGCCAACCTGACCTTGGCCGCCTCTCCCCAGAAGCCCCGTGGTAACTGACCAGCACAGGTGCCTTTGTTACGAACTCTCCCAGTCCTTCCATCTTTAGTCAGTCAGCCCCCGGCTTCATCCACTCAGCAGATGCCCACTGGCTGCTCACCACGTGTCCAGGCCACGGGGACACAGAGTGAGTCAGAGCATCGCTGCCCTCGGCTCGCCCAGCGGAGGAAGTTGGGCAGCAGGAGGCGCACCAGGTGGGGGGATGGGGTGAGCGCCGGGGCACACAGGTGAGGTGCTGCGAGCCCGAGGACAGAAACCCTTCTGTGTCCGGGGGCTACGGGCAGCTTCCCTGGAGGTGACATCTGATCCAGAAATGGACGGGGCAGTTGGATGAGCAGACGTGAGGAAAGAGGGCTCTGCTAGCAGGAGAAATACGTTGCCGGACAAGGTGGACAGGACGAGCATCTGGGGACAACAGTCCAGCACGCGGCAGCGGCAAACACGCCTGGAAACGCGGGTGGGTGGGCGAGCTGAGAGCCCCGACGCCAGACGAAGAAACGCAGACTTGACTCGTGCAATTCAACCTGTATTTCCTGAGCACTGATTACACACCAGGCACTGCTCCCATCCTGGGGACCCAGCACTGGCAAAGCCCCTCCCTCAGGAGCTCACATTCTAACAGGGTAAGACAGTGATGAAACTAGTGAAACAGATCAGACTCAGACTAGGATAAACGCTGTAGAAAGACAGATAGGAGTGGGGAGGCAAAAGGAATGCCAAGGAAGTGGAAACTTGTACTTTTCTAAAACAGAACTTTACTTTAGATTAGTTTTAGATTTAGAGATAAGCTGCACAGCTAACACAGGGACCCTCTGCCTGGCTTCCTCTCCGTTAGCAGGGGGGCATCTGCCACAGCTAAGAATCCAGCGTTGCTCTCGCCAGTGGACTCCGGACTCTGGTTCAGGCGTCCCTGGTTTTCCCAGAAGCGTCCTCCTCTGTCCCAGGACCCCACGCGGCACCCACACTGGGCCCTCAGCGCGGCTCCTGGATCCTCGTGACCTCAGGGGGAGCTGTCTGATCTCACCCTCGTGGATCAGGCTGGGCTCATGCGTTTTGAGAAGACTGCCCCAGAGGTGATGTGCCCTTCCCATCACATCCTATCTGGGGACAGGACTCACCGAGACAAGTGAGCTGAGGGAGGGACGCACACAGGTAACAGAGGGAAGAGAGCCAAGCGTGGGAAACGGCAGGTGCAAATGTCCTGTTCAGGAAGGGGCTGGGCGTGATAGGAGCAGCAGAGGGGCCAGGGTGGCGGACACAGTGCCGTGTGCAAGAGGAAACTCGGTAAATGAGCTTAGACAGACAGAGGGCCAGATCGTGGAGAGTCTTGGAAGAAATGGGGACTTTTTTTTGAAGTTTTTTGTGCAAATGAATGCCACGATCAGAACAGTCTCAACGTGCATTAGAGACAGCCACTACTGCCTGCGCCCCCCTCCTGCATCTCTGGGAATCCCCTCCTAGTCTGGGGGGAGGGGCGGGAGGGCAATGGATCCCGGGACCCCATCCTCCCTGGCACAGCTACTGAAAGCATCACCTGGTGCAAACGCGCTTCCCAAATCAAGCCGAGCTGAGTCAGTCAGAGGATTTCTCAGAAATTTGAGCCAAGAGATAAAGAAGGAATCAGGCAGTGAGTGAAGGGCACCGGGAGAGCTTCCAGACTGGAGGTGGCTGGCCACACCTGACCCGTATTTAAGCCGGGGAAGCCAGTGCATGAAATGACAGGGATGCAACCAAGACGTGACAACAGCAGCAGTGGTTTAACCCCTGATTACTTATTTGGTCTCCACTCCCAGCTGACCTGAGACCCCACTGTTCTTCATGCCCCATCCCTGGCTTCTCCAGTTCCTGAAAATAAACACCCTTCCCATTTTAACAAAAGCTAGCTTGAATGGGCTTCTGGTTGCTGTAGCTAAAAGAACACTGACTATAAGAAGAAGACTGAGCCGGCAAGTGTATTTGGGGCGAGTACAGGGGAGGGTCCCGGGACGCAGGTGGACCAGCTGTAAGACCTTGGCAGTTGCTCTGACGGACAGACGTCCTCCTGCACCTGCCCCTTTCCTCACCCCAGGGGGCAAAAAGGTGTGAAAGGAAAGAATCCCCGTTACAGTGCCAGGGATGCAATTCGTCATCATTTCCAGGAAGCATTCAAGTTTTTAAAAACGAATCCTGAAACTATAACCCCTTAACCCTATGGGAGCAGCTCTTCAGGGTGGAATTCCAGGCACCAGAGCACAGAGGAGCGGAAGGTAACTTTGAGCAGGTGAGCCTTTCAAGTCCTCCCACCTGGTGGCCGCGGCCACCTCCAGATAAGCTTGGCTGGGACTGAACCACAACAGTAGCATAACGCCCATCATTAGAGGCAGGAAGTGAGCCTAAGAAGGCGGCACCTTGGACGCTGCCAAAAGGCTTCGCTTAAATCTCAAGCCTTGATCACAAATGTCACAAAAATATCTAAGGCTGAGGCAGCCTTTCCTTTGCACATACATCAAAGAGGCTATTAGTACAAGAATCTAGAAGTATGTTCAAATAAATATTCCCCACCAGACCGCTAGAATCATTACTAAGTATGTATCCACACAGGTCTTTAGATATTTCAAGTCTGGTCTCTTTGGGGCGATGAGGAAACTGCTGGGCTGAGATGAGAATGACTGACCCAAGGCCACGTGGCTGGTGGCCACCTCCTTCACTGCCCACCGGCTCACAAGCTCACCCACCTGCACCACGTTTGTGTGTCATCACCATCGACACCCGCATAAGAATTCACTTTTCTACCTGCTTTACCATGCCACATGGTTTCCCACTCCAGCTCAACAGGTCCGGCTGGGTCAATCACATCCTTCCTTGTCCACTGTCTACACAGCTACATCCAGACTTAGGGAAAAAAACTAATACCCAGTCTCCCCTCTTCCTTTCAAGAGAAAAGTGAGCTTGGGACTTCCCTGGTGGTCCAGTGGTTAAGACTCCGTGCTTCCACTGCAGGGGGCTCGGGTTCGATCCCTAGTCAGGGATCTAAGCTCCCGCATATCACATGGTGTGGCCAGAAAAAAAAAATCAAAATCTTAAAAAAAAAACACAAAATACAGCTTTCACAGAGAGGGGGGTGCCAACGTGCTCATCCCTACACACTGCAGCGCGCCAGCTCCCTGCACCGGGGCAGCAAGGTGTGAGCCCCGGCAGCGCTTGGAGGAGCTCCTCTGTGGCCAGGATCTGCCCAGAACAAAAGCTGCTGAGCCGCAGATGGAATGATATTCAGGAAACCTGAACATGACTCAGGACTGTCTTCCCGTATGCAGGAACCGTCCACAGAAACCCTCCTCTCTGCCTGCAACACTGCACACAGCTTGCCATCCTCAACAATACGCAAGCTGCCCCTCTGCCCCAACAGCTACTGTTATTGCTCTCCTGGAGCCACCTTTTTATTTTTATTTTTTATTAATTGATTGATTGCCGCGTTGGGTCTTCGCTGCTGTGTGGGCTTTTCTCTAGTTGCTGCGAGCGGGGGCTACTCTTCATTGCCGTGCACGGGCTTCTCATTGCGGTGGCTTCTCTTGTTGCGGAGCACGGGCTCTAGGCGTGCGGACTTCAGCAGTTGTGGCACGTGGGCTCAGTAGCTGTGACTCGCGGGCTCTAGAGCGCAGGCTCAGTAGTTGTGGAGCACGGGCTTAGCTGCTCCACGGCATGTGGGATCTTCCCGGACCAGGACTCTTACCCGTGTCACCTGCATTGGCAGGCGGATTCTTAACCACTGCGACACGAGGGAAGTCCCCCAGAGTCACCTTTTTAGTTTGTAACAACTCAGTTGGGAGTTTCTGTGAGTCTCAGTTGTCCCGTGAGCTCAACTACCAACTACATCCCTCCCACCTGTTCTCTCCTGCTCTGAACTCTCTTCCAGATCCCACTGTCCCCTTCCAGCACCAGGACGCTGAAAACAACCCAGGGTGAGTGACTACCTGTGGGCTGTTTACTTGGAGAAACCTACCTGCAGCAGGTGAGGATGGTGAGTCTGTGGCCTTCCTGCCCTGGGGCATTTCCACCCCTCCTCCTCCCCAGATCAGGTGGGGAAGACCTGCGGCTTCATGGTCAGAAGGGGTGGACTTGGGGCAGGTGTGTGGCAAAGCAGCTAGAAAAGCAAGGGGCGGGGCAGGGGTGGGGTACCGTGGAAGCAAACAAGCCAGGAGGCAGTTGAGATACACTCACACGAGCCGACTGTTAAACTACAGATGCAGGGGGAGGCGGGGAGGGATGGTGTGGGAGGTTGGGGTCAGCAGACGTACACTAGTACAAAGAGGATGGATAAACAACAAGGTCCTACTGTAGAGCACAGGGAGCTATATTCAACATCCTGTATCCTATATTCAGTATTCAATAACCATAACGGAAAAGAATATGAAGAAGAATGTATATATATGTATAACTGAATCACTCTGCTATACAGCAGAAATTAACGCAACATTGTAAATCAACTATACTTCAATTTAAAAAATATATTGAAAAAAAATAGTCTGTGCTCCTTCCACAGAGCCTGAGGAAAAAAATATAAAATAAAAATAGAATAGAATAGAATAGAATAAAATTAAATTAAAATAAAATAAAATAAACGTGCAGGTGAGGGGTCCCAGGCGCATCTGTAAAAATCACACACGTGGGACATTTGTGAGCTGCTGTGCCTTTGAATGCATTCTGCAATCCATATGCAGTCCAGGTGGCAGAGAGAGGAATCCCCAGTGTCCTGAATGTCAGAGCACAACCTCCACTCAGATCGTCACTGATTGCTAAACTATACAGGCACAAGGAGACCTCTAGGGAGCCAGGCCAAAAACACCAAAACAAAACAAAACAAGGCTTCCCTGGTGGCGCAGTGGTTAAGAATCCAGCTGCCAATGCAGGGGACACAGGTTCAAGCCCTGGTCTGGGAAGATCCCACATGCCGTGGAGCAACTAAGCCCATGCGCCGCAACTACTGAGCCTGCACTCTAGAGCCTGCAAGCCACAATTACTGAGCCCGCGGGCTACAACTACCGAAGCCCGCACGCCTAGAGCCTGTGCTCCGCAACAACAAAGGCCACCCCAATGAGAGGCCCGCACACCACAACAAACCCCACTCGCTGCAACTAGAGAAAGCCAACGTGCAGCAACGAAGACCCAATGCAGCCAAAAATAAATAAATAAAATATTTTTTTAAAACATATAAAAAACAAAACAAAACGCTGAGTAGAGATATTTGTGACTGTACGTTGCAAGGGAGACATTTTGCAGTGTGAGCCCAGGCAGGTTACTTGCCTGCACCCTCAGAGGAACAAACCAGAATCACTGTCACATCAAGATATTATCTAAAACCTCCAGTTTTCAAATACAAATTACAAGATATGCGAAAAATTAAAAAAAAACATAACCCATACTCAAGGCAGAAAAAGAGCGATCAACAGAAAGGAGACTCCAAGTGGACCAGAAGTGTAATTTAACTAAGATCTTTTAAGAAGCTATAAATATGTTCAAAGAATCAAAGGAAAACAGGTTCAAAAAACTGAAGGAAAATGTGCTAAGCATGAGTGAATAGAGAAGGAATGGGGAAAAAAGTTGGAAACTATAAAATAGAGCCAAACAGAAATGCTTAAGCTGAAAATTACAATAACTAAAATTAAAATTTCACCAGATAGACTCAATAGCAGATATGAGGTGGCAGAAGAAAATATTCAGTAAACTTGAAGACAGATCAGTAGAAATTATTCAATCCAAAGAACAGATAGAAAAAAGACTGAAGAAAAATGAGTAACACCTCACAGCCTGTGGAACAATACTATGTGTACCAACATACATGCAGCTGGAGTCCCAGAAGTAGAGAGAGAAAAGGAAGAAAACTTACTTAAAATATTGTACAAAAACTTCCCAAATTTGGTGAAAACATTAACTTAGAGATCCAAGAAGTTCATCACACCCAAGTAGAATAAACAACAAGAAAACCTAGACACACAGCAGTCAAACTGCTGAAAGCCAAAGATAAGAGGAGAATCTGGAGAGCAGCAAAAGGAAGACGGCACATCACACACAGAGGAGCAAAGACACAATTCAAAGCCAGTTTCTCATCACAAACGATGGAGGCCAGAAGACACCGGAATGATATTCAAAGTACAAATAGAATAAAACTCTCAACTGAGAATTCTATACCCAGTTAAACTATCTTTCACAAATGGTAGTGAAATAAAGATATTTCCAGGTATACAAAACCAAAAGAATTTGTTGTTATCAAAACTGCACTACAGGGACTTCCCCTGGTGGTCCAGTGGTTAAGATTCCATGCTCCCAATGTAGGGGGTGCAGGTTCGATCCCTGGATGGTTGGGGAACTAATATCCTGCATGCTGCACAGCACGGCCAAAAAACAAAACAAAACAAAACAAACAAACAAACAAAAAAACAGCACTACAAGCAGTGATAAAGAAAGTCCTCTGGGATGAAAGAAAATGACACCAGATGGTAACTCAGATCCACAGGGAAGCATGAAGCACATCAGAAATGGCAAATATGTGTATAAATATACAAAAACATTTTTTCTTTCATTTATTATTTTTAAGAGTGTTTAAAGCAAAAATTATGTGTTGATGGACTTGAACATATAGAACGTGTGCATAGGTTTATATGTATGTGTATATGTGTGTGTACATATATATTTAATTCTATATGTTATACCAATGCAAAGTACCTATACTTTACCAGAAGAAAGTCGTTGTTAATTTGTAGTAGACTGTAATAAGTTTAAGATAACCGTGTAACCCCTAGAGCAACCACAAAATAATAAAAAAGGAAAAGCACCCAAAGAAATATAGGTAAGAAATCAATAAGTATGTTAAAGTGCTCTATTTAAATATTTAACACAAAAGAAGGAAGAACAGGAGAACAAAATGGCGGACATGATCCAACCATATCAATAATTACATTAAATATAAATTTACTGATCATTCCAATAAAAAGGCAGCTATGTCCAGACTGGATCTAAAAGCAAAATCTAACGAGATACACTGTCTACATGAGACACACTTTAGATTCAAAGATACAAACATGGTAAAAGTGAAAAAACATGCAAACTTCACACATGAGAGAGCTGGAGTGACTGTGTTCATACCAAATAGTTTTAAAACTAAAGAACATTACTCAAGGGACTTCCCTCGTGGTCCAGTGGTAAAGAATACGCCTTGTGATGCAGGGGACAAGAGTTCGATCCCTGATTGGGGAACTAAGATCCCACATGCCACGGGGCAACTAAGCCCGTGCGCCACAACCACTGAGCCCACACGCCTCAACTAGAGAGCCCATGTGCCACAAACTACAAAGCCCACGCACTCTGGAGCCCATGCGCCACAACTAGAGAGAAGCCCACACACCACAACAAAGATCCCGCAGGCCACAACAAAGACCCAACGCAGACAAAAAAAAAAAAAAATTAAAAAACTTTTTTAAAAAAAGAACATTACTCAAGACAAAGAAGCACATTTCATAATGATGAGATGCTCAATACAAAAGAAATACATAATAATTTAGGTATATATGCACCTAGCAATAGAGCTCCAAAATACACAAAACAAAAACTAACAGGAATGAAAGAAGAGATAGGTCACAACTAAAGATTTTACTAGTTTTCTCTCTATAATTCATAGATCAAGTGGCAGAAAAACAGTAAGGATATAGAAGATTTAAACAGCACTATCAAACAACTGACAACTATAAAACACTCCCACCCAGCAACAGCAAAATACGCATTTGTTTCAAACACACACAGAACATTCACCAGGATAGACCATACGCTGAGCCATGAAGCAGGTCTCAACAAATTTTAAAAGACCGAAATCATAAAGAACTTGTTCTCTGACCACAGTGGAATTATATCTTAAATTGATAATAGAAAAATATTCTGGTAAATCCCCAAACATGTAGAAAGTATACAAGATACTTATAAACAACCAACAGGTCAAAGAAGAAATCATCAGGGAAAACGTAGCTTAAACAGAACGAAAACGAAAACACATCAAAGTCTGTGAGATGGAGCTAATGCAGGGCTTACAGGGACGCTCATCACTAAAAGTTTATATTAGGAAAGAAGAAAGTCTGTAATAAAGTCTTTAATTAGTGACATAAAATTCCACTTTAAGAAGCTAGAAAAGTAAGAACAAATAAAACGCAAATTACTTTGGGTTTCTTACGAAAGAAAGAGATACTAAGATTGTGCAGAAATCAATGTAATGGAAAACAGTCGAGTGATGGATAAAAATCAATGAAACCAAGAAATGATTCTTTGAAAATATCAATAACATTTATAAACCTTCAGCTAACATGGTGGCTGGTGAACAAATGTTCATTTTGTCATCTGCTTCCTCCTCCTAAAGCTCCCATAAGCTGGTTTTATGATTGACCTCCTAGCTGTCAAAATTCAAGGTCTTTTCTCAGCCCCCTTCCCCTGGACCAGCATGACCCTGATGGCCACGTTCATTCCTGAGACACCTCCAGCCTCTCCAAACTTCCTTCCCTCTGCTTCTGGCGCACTTTCTCCTCTAGCCCAGAGCTGGGACCTGCCCAATGTTCAGCCTTTCAGCTTGGCTTCCTATAAATTTTTGATCAAAGAACTGACCCACTCACAGTTTCACAACACCCACCCTTCAGCCTTACATCTCCACCCATTTCCTAGCCCCCATCACACGGAGTTTAGAACGACCAGCACTCGACAGCATCCTCCCTCCCAAGCCAGCTGCATCAACCGTCTTCGCCACCTCTACCAGCTGGTCACCCACAGCCAGAAACTCACACTTCCTGTGTATTTACCTTACCCCAATGATGCGGCTGCAAAGACACATGAGGTCCATCTTCCTCACTTTTTCACATCTCAGCATCACGAAGACAGTTCTGTACACACCGAAAGCAAACCACCACCGTTCCTGAGTGAAAGTGCCTTACCTTCACCTCTGTGGCCGGTGACCCTGTGCCGTGTCTCTTCTGTTTGCTTCTTCCTCTCCTCCCATCCCTGCCGCCACCTCTCTGGTGTGTCTCATCTGTGAATCACAGCGGCAGACTATCGTGCACATGCTGCTTCCCTTATTTAGCAGCTTGCCTCCCGTTCAAACCATTAACGCTAGAGTCATACGTCCTATCAATCTTCTGAGCCTGGAAAGCCCTTTTCCTATAAGGCAGGATGTGTCCCCACTTGGGGTTTTTCCAGGTATCCTCAGCACCCCCCCCACCCCGTGTGGCTCCTTTCCTGTGCTATCCACCTGCCTGCTCGCTCACTCTCCAAACCGTTCCCATCCTGCAAGGGCCAGATCAATACCTCCCTCCATTAGGGTGCTTTCCCATCCTCTCAAAGTACAGACATTTACTGTCTCTACTACTCTTCTTACACACGTGAATATCTCAGGCACGAGAATTTTCTACTTCGGAGGGCAGTGCTTAAATGTGTAGCCCTTACAGCTCCCAGAACAGTCTTCAAGACAAAATAGGGAGGACCTACTGCATCAAATTAAAAGATTATTGCGGTCTCCAAAGACAAGGAGAACGTAGATGAACAGGGTTGAGAACACAGAAGTATATTCCTCAGATCTCCCCACTCTGCCCCTTCCATGGAAATTTCATTAAGTTGGGACCTCAGATGTTTTCCCAGAATTAACAACAATTTTGTTTCCATCACATTTGTTTTCCCAAGAACTAGATGCCAGGGTATTCTTTTTGTTTATGAAATAATTTAGAGGAAAAAAAGCTAGTGCAAATGCTTGACACATCTGGTTTAGGAAACTAAAAAGTGAGTTCAAGTCTTCAAACACCTAAGTGCTCAAAGGAGCCTGATGATTATTAAAGCTCGTGCCTCACAAAAGCCACCATGAACAATGGGAAGAACGGGCATGAGTCCCCAAGGGAGCGCCCACCAATAAAAACGCCGGCAGGGTCAGCAGCCACATCAGACAAGGTGAAACTCAGTAACGCAGAAAGAATCAGACAGGCTCAACCCAAGAGCATCGTCTTACACTGAGAGACGCTCCCGCCAGACCACACGTGCAGGAGATTCCTTAGAACCCACAATCGACGTGCTACATCTGTTGTAGGGGCAGGCTAGTGGCTCGGGTCACAAGCCCTGGGGGCCCACACACCGCAGCTCTTACACCTCCAAATTATATAACCTCAGGAAGTTACTCGGTCCGTGCCTCAGTCTCCCTCTAAGAAATGGGGACAGTAATAGTACTTATACATTATAATACACAGGAAAGGCTTAGAGCAGTGCCTGGCACACAGCACGTGCTCAGTAAATGCCCTGGTTATTATTACTTGTGCTTTTCCATTAACACCTGCTGCTCTCCTTCCCCTGTGCAGGCTCCTCGTTGCCACCCAGCCCTTCGCCGCCTTCACCACGTTCTGTGTCATCACCCCCTGGCATTGTCACCACACCCTGGCACTGTCACAGGCAGCGATCTGAACCAGATATGCCCTGAGGACTTTTTCTGTAAAGATCCTGGTGCCTCTGCACCAGGAACAGCTAGATGAGCAGAACCCCACAGAGAATGTGAACTTAACGAGTCTTTCCTCTTAGCATCAATTTACTAAGCATAACATTAAGCCATTTAGGGTCTGAACAGCCGAACTCTGAATCCTTATTTTTGTCCATCTGTTGTTCGTTTCATTTTTTTATCATTAATACATTTTGTTTATAATTCTATTTGACATTGCCTTACAGTAGACTACCAGAACTGACACTGACATTACCAAGCAGTCTCAACTACAGGATCCTATTTTTAAAAAACATCCCCACTTCCTAACTTGCTTTTTCTTACAAATCTATATCCACCGATAGAACTTTAAAACCAAGACCTGTAATTGTCCTCTCTATCCGACCAAAGTGTCAATCTTCGTGAGAGGTCATTGAAAGGGGAGTGAACTGTGTCCATTTCATAAGTCAAGACTGTTACCTCTCGCAAAGGGGAGCCGCCAGACGCTCGGATGGACTAATCTTCTCTGAAGTGCAGCACGTTGTAAGGAAACTGTAAAATTCATACAGTGGACAATCGTCATGTTTCCCTGTCTAGCTTCCTGCCCTGCTCTATGCACCCTACCTCCTCTGGCACCTGGAGGACCATGTAGACAGGAGGGCTAGACGCCCCCTTCCCACTCCAGTCCAGGCAGAGGCTGGGTGTGTGACCACCCCTGCTGGCCGGCCAGCTGAGCACTCTTCCTGGGAGTTCTGCGTGTGGGTAAGACCGGGGCCGCGTCCCAGCCCAGCCAGCCCTGCACGTTACCGCTGAGGCGGGCCCTGCCTGGGGCTGCTCTGGGGCTCCTCTGCTCAGACCCTTGGGCCCCTGGGCCTCTGTCCCTTCCAAGTCTGCTTTTCAACCTTCAGTCAAACTTGGGAACCTCCGTATCCTTCCAATTAATCCTCCTTTTTTTTTTTCATCTTAAATAGTCATAGTTTCGTTGTCAACTAAGAACCTTGGCTAATACAATGGTTTGAGGCTGAGTGCCCGTTACCATGAATGATCCAACGTTTGCTCGCTCACCAGGCCACAATGTCCCTCCCCACAAGGGCACTGTGATATGTAGGATGCATGGCGTGTGTGTTACCAAAGTCCACCCCCTAGTTGGCCATCTCCACTGGGGGGGTCAGCACTGTCTCTGAGACTGTGACAAGATGGGCCAGGATGACCCCACACAGCTGTGGCTATCACCCCAGGATTATGTCCATTTTGTGCCCTAGAGATAAAGACAAACAAAAACAGACATTTTCTGTGGATCTCCAAACCCCCGAACCCCTCTTCCCCTCTACTGCCGCCACTGCCTTAGTCAAGCACACACATACCTCTTGTTTTCTGGACCCAGATTGAGTCCACTACAGTCCATCCCCAACAGTTACTGCCCTTGAGAGCAGAGCACAGGCAGAGGAGAACCCAGAGTCGGGACAACAGCTCAGTGGCCACTGAGTTATCGACCACCAGGAGCCCCAGGGCAGAGAGGCAGAAATGCAAACAAAATCCTGAGGATCCAGAGGACAGAGCTCAGGAAGGTGGCCACTGGCGAGCTCGGTGCAGCAGCCAGACGGAAAACGAGTGGAGGTGGATCCTCAGGAGAAGAGATGGGCTGGGGAGCAACAGTCAGGACAACGGCTTGAGTGAAGAACACTCACCCTTGCTCAGTAGGAGGTAATTTAGTTAAAATTAACCATCTTCCTGGGCAATTCTTTTCTTCTGGCTCCACAGACATGGGTGGGAGCCTTTAAAAGGAATTAACCCCAAGCAGAAGATCCCCAGCTAGCAGATCACCTTCAAATTCCCTCTCT